>CM060841.1:96187612-97510224 GCA_030762175.1 Metallyticus violacea | reverse complement strand
AACCTAACCTAACCTAACCTAATACCTAACCTAACCTAACCTAACCTAACCTAACCTAACCTTAACCTAACCTAACCTAACCTAACCTAACCTAACCTAACCCTAACCTACCTACCTAACCTAACCTAACCTAACCTAACCTAACCTAACCTAAACCTAACCTAACCTAACCTAACGCCTAACCTAACCTAACCTAACCTAACCTAACCTAACCTAACCTAACCTAACCTAACCTAACCTAACCTAACCTAACCTAACCTAACCTAACCTAACCTAACCTAACCTAACCTAACCTAACCTAACCTAACCTAACCTAACCTAACCTAACCTAACCTAACCTAACCTAACCTAACCTAACCTAACCTAACCTAACCTAACCTAACCTAACCTAACCTAACCTAACCTAACCTAACCTAACCTAACCTAACCTAACCTAACCTAACCTAACCTAACCTAACCTAACCTAACCTAACCTAACCTAACCTAACCTAACCTAACCTAACCTAACCTAACCTAACCTAACCTAACCTAACCTAACCTAACCTAACCTAACCTAACCTAACCTAACCTAACCTAACCTAACCTAACCTAACCTAACCTAACCTAACCTAACCTAACCTAACCTAACCTAACCTAACCTAACCTAACCTAACCTAACCTAACCTAACCTAACCTAACCTAACCTAACCTAACCTAACCTAACCTAACCTAACCTAACCTAACCTAACCTAACCTAACCTAACCTAACCTAACCTAACCTAACCTAACCTAACCTAACCTAACCTAACCTAACCTAACCTAACCTAACCTAACCTAACCTAACCTAACCTAACCTAACCTAACCTAACCTAACCTAACCTAACCTAACCTAACCTAACCTAACCTAACCTAACCTAACCTAACCTAACCTAACCTAACCTAACCTAACCTAACCTAACCTAACCTAACCTAACCTAACCTAACCTAACCTAACCTAACCTAACCTAACCTAACCTAACCTAACCTAACCTAACCTAACCTAACCTAACCTAACCTAACCTAACCTAACCTAACCTAACCTAACCTAACCTAACCTAACCTAACCTAACCTAACCTAACCTAACCTAACCTAACCTAACCTAACCTAACCTAACCTAACCTAACCTAACCTAACCTAACCTAACCTAACCTAACCTAACCTAACCTAACCTAACCTAACCTAACCTAACCTAACCTAACCTAACCTAACCTAACCTAACCTAACCTAACCTAACCTAACCTAACCTAACCTAACCTAACCTAACCTAACCTAACCTAACCTAACCTAACCTAACCTAACCTAACCTAACCTAACCTAACCTAACCTAACCTAACCTAACCTAACCTAACCTAACCTAACCTAACCTAACCTAACCTAACCTAACCTAACCTAACCTAACCTAACCTAACCTAACCTAACCTAACCTAACCTAACCTAACCTAACCTAACCTAACCTAACCTAACCTAACCTAACCTAACCTAACCTAACCTAACCTAACCTAACCTAACCTAACCTAACCTAACCTAACCTAACCTAACCTAACCTAACCTAACCTAACCTAACCTAACCTAACCTAACCTAACCTAACCTAACCTAACCTAACCTAACCTAACCTAACCTAACCTAACCTAACCTAACCTAACCTAACCTAACCTAACCTAACCTAACCTAACCTAACCTAACCTAACCTAACCTAACCTAACCTAACCTAACCTAACCTAACCTAACCTAACCTAACCTAACCTAACCTAACCTAACCTAACCTAACCTAACCTAACCTAACCTAACCTAACCTAACCTAACCTAACCTAACCTAACCTAACCTAACCTAACCTAACCTAACCTAACCTAACCTAACCTAACCTAACCTAACCTAACCTAACCTAACCTAACCTAACCTAACCTAACCTAACCTAACCTAACCTAACCTAACCTAACCTAACCTAACCTAACCTAACCTAACCTAACCTAACCTAACCTAACCTAACCTAACCTAACCTAACCTAACCTAACCTAACCTAACCTAACCTAACCTAACCTAACCTAACCTAACCTAACCTAACCTAACCTAACCTAACCTAACCTAACCTAACCTAACCTAACCTAACCTAACCTAACCTAACCTAACCTAACCTAACCTAACCTAACCTAACCTAACCTAACCTAACCTAACCTAACCTAACCTAACCTAACCTAACCTAACCTAACCTAACCTAACCTAACCTAACCTAACCTAACCTAACCTAACCTAACCTAACCTAACCTAACCTAACCTAACCTAACCTAACCTAACCTAACCTAACCTAACCTAACCTAACCTAACCTAACCTAACCTAACCTAACCTAACCTAACCTAACCTAACCTAACCTAACCTAACCTAACCTAACCTAACCTAACCTAACCTAACCTAACCTAACCTAACCTAACCTAACCTAACCTAACCTAACCTAACCTAACCTAACCTAACCTAACCTAACCTAACCTAACCTAACCTAACCTAACCTAACCTAACCTAACCTAACCTAACCTAACCTAACCTAACCTAACCTAACCTAACCTAACCTAACCTAACCTAACCTAACCTAACCTAACCTAACCTAACCTAACCTAACCTAACCTAACCTAACCTAACCTAACCTAACCTAACCTAACCTAACCTAACCTAACCTAACCTAACCTAACCTAACCTAACCTAACCTAACCTAACCTAACCTAACCTAACCTAACCTAACCTAACCTAACCTAACCTAACCTAACCTAACCTAACCTAACCTAACCTAACCTAACCTAACCTAACCTAACCTAACCTAACCTAACCTAACCTAACCTAACCTAACCTAACCTAACCTAACCTAACCTAACCTAACCTAACCTAACCTAACCTAACCTAACCTAACCTAACCTAACCTAACCTAACCTAACCTAACCTAACCTAACCTAACCTAACCTAACCTAACCTAACCTAACCTAACCTAACCTAACCTAACCTAACCTAACCTAACCTAACCTAACCTAACCTAACCTAACCTAACCTAACCTAACCTAACCTAACCTAACCTAACCTAACCTAACCTAACCTAACCTAACCTAACCTAACCTAACCTAACCTAACCTAACCTAACCTAACCTAACCTAACCTAACCTAACCTAACCTAACCTAACCTAACCTAACCTAACCTAACCTAACCTAACCTAACCTAACCTAACCTAACCTAACCTAACCTAACCTAACCTAACCTAACCTAACCTAACCTAACCTAACCTAACCTAACCTAACCTAACCTAACCTAACCTAACCTAACCTAACCTAACCTAACCTAACCTAACCTAACCTAACCTAACCTAACCTAACCTAACCTAACCTAACCTAACCTAACCTAACCTAACCTAACCTAACCTAACCTAACCTAACCTAACCTAACCTAACCTAACCTAACCTAACCTAACCTAACCTAACCTAACCTAACCTAACCTAACCTAACCTAACCTAACCTAACCTAACCTAACCTAACCTAACCTAACCTAACCTAACCTAACCTAACCTAACCTAACCTAACCTAACCTAACCTAACCTAACCTAACCTAACCTAACCTAACCTAACCTAACCTAACCTAACCTAACCTAACCTAACCTAACCTAACCTAACCTAACCTAACCTAACCTAACCTAACCTAACCTAACCTAACCTAACCTAACCTAACCTAACCTAACCTAACCTAACCTAACCTAACCTAACCTAACCTAACCTAACCTAACCTAACCTAACCTAACCTAACCTAACCTAACCTAACCTAACCTAACCTAACCTAACCTAACCTAACCTAACCTAACCTAACCTAACCTAACCTAACCTAACCTAACCTAACCTAACCTAACCTAACCTAACCTAACCTAACCTAACCTAACCTAACCTAACCTAACCTAACCTAACCTAACCTAACCTAACCTAACCTAACCTAACCTAACCTAACCTAACCTAACCTAACCTAACCTAACCTAACCTAACCTAACCTAACCTAACCTAACCTAACCTAACCTAACCTAACCTAACCTAACCTAACCTAACCTAACCTAACCTAACCTAACCTAACCTAACCTAACCTAACCTAACCTAACCTAACCTAACCTAACCTAACCTAACCTAACCTAACCTAACCTAACCTAACCTAACCTAACCTAACCTAACCTAACCTAACCTAACCTAACCTAACCTAACCTAACCTAACCTAACCTAACCTAACCTAACCTAACCTAACCTAACCTAACCTAACCTAACCTAACCTAACCTAACCTAACCTAACCTAACCTAACCTAACCTAACCTAACCTAACCTAACCTAACCTAACCTAACCTAACCTAACCTAACCTAACCTAACCTAACCTAACCTAACCTAACCTAACCTAACCTAACCTAACCTAACCTAACCTAACCTAACCTAACCTAACCTAACCTAACCTAACCTAACCTAACCTAACCTAACCTAACCTAACCTAACCTAACCTAACCTAACCTAACCTAACCTAACCTAACCTAACCTAACCTAACCTAACCTAACCTAACCTAACCTAACCTAACCTAACCTAACCTAACCTAACCTAACCTAACCTAACCTAACCTAACCTAACCTAACCTAACCTAACCTAACCTAACCTAACCTAACCTAACCTAACCTAACCTAACCTAACCTAACCTAACCTAACCTAACCTAACCTAACCTAACCTAACCTAACCTAACCTAACCTAACCTAACCTAACCTAACCTAACCTAACCTAACCTAACCTAACCTAACCTAACCTAACCTAACCTAACCTAACCTAACCTAACCTAACCTAACCTAACCTAACCTAACCTAACCTAACCTAACCTAACCTAACCTAACCTAACCTAACCTAACCTAACCTAACCTAACCTAACCTAACCTAACCTAACCTAACCTAACCTAACCTAACCTAACCTAACCTAACCTAACCTAACCTAACCTAACCTAACCTAACCTAACCTAACCTAACCTAACCTAACCTAACCTAACCTAACCTAACCTAACCTAACCTAACCTAACCTAACCTAACCTAACCTAACCTAACCTAACCTAACCTAACCTAACCTAACCTAACCTAACCTAACCTAACCTAACCTAACCTAACCTAACCTAACCTAACCTAACCTAACCTAACCTAACCTAACCTAACCTAACCTAACCTAACCTAACCTAACCTAACCTAACCTAACCTAACCTAACCTAACCTAACCTAACCTAACCTAACCTAACCTAACCTAACCTAACCTAACCTAACCTAACCTAACCTAACCTAACCTAACCTAACCTAACCTAACCTAACCTAACCTAACCTAACCTAACCTAACCTAACCTAACCTAACCTAACCTAACCTAACCTAACCTAACCTAACCTAACCTAACCTAACCTAACCTAACCTAACCTAACCTAACCTAACCTAACCTAACCTAACCTAACCTAACCTAACCTAACCTAACCTAACCTAACCTAACCTAACCTAACCTAACCTAACCTAACCTAACCTAACCTAACCTAACCTAACCTAACCTAACCTAACCTAACCTAACCTAACCTAACCTAACCTAACCTAACCTAACCTAACCTAACCTAACCTAACCTAACCTAACCTAACCTAACCTAACCTAACCTAACCTAACCTAACCTAACCTAACCTAACCTAACCTAACCTAACCTAACCTAACCTAACCTAACCTAACCTAACCTAACCTAACCTAACCTAACCTAACCTAACCTAACCTAACCTAACCTAACCTAACCTAACCTAACCTAACCTAACCTAACCTAACCTAACCTAACCTAACCTAACCTAACCTAACCTAACCTAACCTAACCTAACCTAACCTAACCTAACCTAACCTAACCTAACCTAACCTAACCTAACCTAACCTAACCTAACCTAACCTAACCTAACCTAACCTAACCTAACCTAACCTAACCTAACCTAACCTAACCTAACCTAACCTAACCTAACCTAACCTAACCTAACCTAACCTAACCTAACCTAACCTAACCTAACCTAACCTAACCTAACCTAACCTAACCTAACCTAACCTAACCTAACCTAACCTAACCTAACCTAACCTAACCTAACCTAACCTAACCTAACCTAACCTAACCTAACCTAACCTAACCTAACCTAACCTAACCTAACCTAACCTAACCTAACCTAACCTAACCTAACCTAACCTAACCTAACCTAACCTAACCTAACCTAACCTAACCTAACCTAACCTAACCTAACCTAACCTAACCTAACCTAACCTAACCTAACCTAACCTAACCTAACCTAACCTAACCTAACCTAACCTAACCTAACCTAACCTAACCTAACCTAACCTAACCTAACCTAACCTAACCTAACCTAACCTAACCTAACCTAACCTAACCTAACCTAACCTAACCTAACCTAACCTAACCTAACCTAACCTAACCTAACCTAACCTAACCTAACCTAACCTAACCTAACCTAACCTAACCTAACCTAACCTAACCTAACCTAACCTAACCTAACCTAACCTAACCTAACCTAACCTAACCTAACCTAACCTAACCTAACCTAACCTAACCTAACCTAACCTAACCTAACCTAACCTAACCTAACCTAACCTAACCTAACCTAACCTAACCTAACCTAACCTAACCTAACCTAACCTAACCTAACCTAACCTAACCTAACCTAACCTAACCTAACCTAACCTAACCTAACCTAACCTAACCTAACCTAACCTAACCTAACCTAACCTAACCTAACCTAACCTAACCTAACCTAACCTAACCTAACCTAACCTAACCTAACCTAACCTAACCTAACCTAACCTAACCTAACCTAACCTAACCTAACCTAACCTAACCTAACCTAACCTAACCTAACCTAACCTAACCTAACCTAACCTAACCTAACCTAACCTAACCTAACCTAACCTAACCTAACCTAACCTAACCTAACCTAACCTAACCTAACCTAACCTAACCTAACCTAACCTAACCTAACCTAACCTAACCTAACCTAACCTAACCTAACCTAACCTAACCTAACCTAACCTAACCTAACCTAACCTAACCTAACCTAACCTAACCTAACCTAACCTAACCTAACCTAACCTAACCTAACCTAACCTAACCTAACCTAACCTAACCTAACCTAACCTAACCTAACCTAACCTAACCTAACCTAACCTAACCTAACCTAACCTAACCTAACCTAACCTAACCTAACCTAACCTAACCTAACCTAACCTAACCTAACCTAACCTAACCTAACCTAACCTAACCTAACCTAACCTAACCTAACCTAACCTAACCTAACCTAACCTAACCTAACCTAACCTAACCTAACCTAACCTAACCTAACCTAACCTAACCTAACCTAACCTAACCTAACCTAACCTAACCTAACCTAACCTAACCTAACCTAACCTAACCTAACCTAACCTAACCTAACCTAACCTAACCTAACCTAACCTAACCTAACCTAACCTAACCTAACCTAACCTAACCTAACCTAACCTAACCTAACCTAACCTAACCTAACCTAACCTAACCTAACCTAACCTAACCTAACCTAACCTAACCTAACCTAACCTAACCTAACCTAACCTAACCTAACCTAACCTAACCTAACCTAACCTAACCTAACCTAACCTAACCTAACCTAACCTAACCTAACCTAACCTAACCTAACCTAACCTAACCTAACCTAACCTAACCTAACCTAACCTAACCTAACCTAACCTAACCTAACCTAACCTAACCTAACCTAACCTAACCTAACCTAACCTAACCTAACCTAACCTAACCTAACCTAACCTAACCTAACCTAACCTAACCTAACCTAACCTAACCTAACCTAACCTAACCTAACCTAACCTAACCTAACCTAACCTAACCTAACCTAACCTAACCTAACCTAACCTAACCTAACCTAACCTAACCTAACCTAACCTAACCTAACCTAACCTAACCTAACCTAACCTAACCTAACCTAACCTAACCTAACCTAACCTAACCTAACCTAACCTAACCTAACCTAACCTAACCTAACCTAACCTAACCTAACCTAACCTAACCTAACCTAACCTAACCTAACCTAACCTAACCTAACCTAACCTAACCTAACCTAGCGGGCCTGACCTTAACCTAGTGAGCCTGACCTTCACTTAGAAGGCCTGACATTGACCTAGTGGGCCTGACCTTGACCTAGGGCGTCTGACCTAGACCTAGGGGGCCTGACCTTGACCTAGGGGCCCTGACCTTGACTAGTGGGCCTGACCTTCACCTAGGGGCCCTGACCTTGACCTAGTGGGCCTGACCTTGACCAGGAGGATGACCTTGATCTAAGGGGCCTGGCCTTGATCTAAGGGGCCTGACCTTGACCTAGTGGGCCTGACCTTGATGTAGGAAGCCTGACCTTGACCTAGGGGGCCTGGACTTCACCTACGGCGCCTGACCTTGACCAGGGGGCTTACGTTGACCTAGGGGGGCTCGCCTTGGCCTTGGGGGCCTGGCCTTGACCTAGGGGGCCTCGCCTTGGCCTAGGGGGCCTGACCTTGACCTAGGGGGCCTCAGTTTGGCCTAGGGCGCCTGACCTTGACCTAGGGGGCCTGACCTTGACCTGGGGGCTTACCTTGACCTAGGGGGCCTTGCCTTGACCTAGGGGGCCTTGCCTTGACCTAGACGGCGTGACCTTCACCTAGTTGGCCTGGCCTTGACCTAGGGGGCCTGGCCTTGACAAAGTTGGACCTAGTGGGCCTGACCTTGACCAGGAGGATGACCTTGATCTAAGGGGCCTGACCTTGACCTAGTGGGTCTGACCTTGACGTAAGAAGCCTGACCTTGACCTAGGGGGCCTGGACTTCACCTAGGGCGCCTGACCTTGACCAGGGGGCTTACCTTGACATAGGGGGCCTCGCCTTGGCCTAGGGGGCCTGGCCTTGACCTAGGGGGCCTCGCCTTGGCCTAGGGGGCCTGACCTTGACCTAGGAGGCCTCCCCTTGGCCTAGGGGGCCTCAGTTTGGCCTAGGGCGCCTGACCTTGACCTAGGGGGCCTGACCTTGACCTGGGGGCTTACCTTGACCTAGGGGGCCTTGCCTTGACCTAGGCGGCGTGACCTTCACCTAGTTGGCCTGGCCTTGACCTAGGGGGCCTGGCCTTGACAAAGTTGGCCTGGCCTTGACCTTGGGGGCCTCGCCTTGACCTAGGGGGCCTGGCCTTGACCAGGGGGCCTGACCTTGACATAGGGGGCCTGACCTTCGCTAGTTGGCCTGGCCTTGACCTAGGGGACCTGGCCTTGGCCTAGGGGGCCTCGCCTTGGCCTAGGGGGCCTGACCTTGACCTAGGGGGCCTGGCCTTGCCCAGGGGAACTGACCTTGACCTAGGGGGGCTGACCTTGACCTAGGAGGTTTGGCCTTGACCTAGCGGGCCTGGCCTTGACCTAGTTGGCCTGGCCTTGACATAGGGGGCCTAGCCTTGACCTTGGGGGCATGGTCTTGACCTAGTTGGCCTGGCCTTGACCTAGTTGGCGTGGCCCTGACCTAGGAGGCCTGGCCCTGACCTAGGCGACCTGACGTTGACCTAGGGGGCCTGGCCTTGACATAGGGGGCCTGGCCTTGACCTTGGGGGCCAGGCCTTGATCTAGTTGGCCTGGCCTTGGCCTAGGAGGCCTGACCTTGACACAGGGGCCTGACGTTCGCCTAGTTGGCCTGGCCTTGACCTAGTTGGCCTGGCTTTGACCTGGGGGCCTGGCCCTGACCTAGGCGGCATGACCTTGACCTAGAGGGCCTGACTTTGATCTAGGCGGCCTGGCCTTGACATATGGGGCCTGACCTTCGCCTAGTTACCCTGGCCTTGACCTAGGGGGCCTGACCTTCGCCTAGTTGGCCTGGACTTGACCTAGGGGGCCTGGCCTTAACCTAGTTGGTCTGGCCATGCCCTAGGGGGCCTGACCTTGACCTAGGGGGCCTTACCTTGACTTAGGGGGCCTGACCTCTACCTAGGGGATCTGACCTTGTCCTAGAGGTGCCTGGCCTTGACCTAGTGGGTCTGACCTTGCCACCTAGGGGGCTGACCTTGACCTAGGGGCCTGATCTTGACCTGGTTGGTCCGGCCTTGACCATGATGCCTGACCTTGACCTAGGGGGGCTGACATTGACCTAGTGGGCCTGACATTGACCGGGGGCCTGACCTTGACCTAGGAGGCCTGGCCTTCTCCTAGGGGGCCTGACGACCTAGGGGGCCTGCCCTTCACCTAGTTGGCCTGGCCTTGACCTAGTTGGTCTGACCTTGACTTAGTTGGTCTGACCTTGACCTAGTTGACCTAGCTTTCACCTAGGGGGTCTGTCCTTCGCCTGGTTGGCCTGACCTTGACCTAGTTGGCTTGGCCCTGACCTAGGGGATCTGGCGTTCACCTAGTTGGCCTGGCTTTGCCGTAGTTGGCCTGGCCTTGAACTAAGGGGCCAGGCTTTGGCCTAAGGGGCCTAACCGGCGCCTAGTTGGCCTGACCTTCACCTAGTTGGACTAGTTGGCCTGACATTGACATAGTTCGCCTGGCCTTCACCTAGTTGTCCTGACCTTGACCAAGTTGGCCTGGCCTTGACCTAGGGGACCTAGGAGGTATGGCCTTGGCCTAGTTGGCCTGGCCTTGGCCTAGGGGCCTGAACTTGACCTAGTTGGCCTGATCTTGCCCTAGGGGGCCTGCCCTTCACCTAGTTGGTATGGCCTTGACCTAGGGGGCCTGACCTTCACCTAGTTGGCCCCACCTTGACCTAGTTGGCCTGACTTTGGCCTGGCGACCTGCCCTTGACCTAGTAGGCCTGGCCTTGACCTAGGGGTCTGGCCTTGACTTAGTTGGTCTGACCTTGACCTAGTTGGCCTGGCCTTGACCTAGGGGGCCTGGCCTTCGCCTAGTTGGCTCGGCCTTGACCAGGAAGCCTGACCTTGACCTAGTTAGCCTGATATTGACCAGATGGCTTGACATTGACCTGGGGGCCTGGACTTCACCTAGGGGGCCTGCCCAGGACCTCGGCGGACAGACCTGCACCTAGGGGGACTGACCGTCACCTAGGGGTCTGGCCTTCACCTAGTTGTCTTGACCTTGAACTAGGGGCTTGGCCTTGACCTCGGGGCGTGACCTTTACCAGTTGACCTGGCCTTGACCTAGATGGACTGGTCTTCACCTAGGGGTCTGACCGTGACCTAGTTGGATTGCCTTGACCTAGGGGGCCTGGCATTCACCTAGGAGGCCTGAAATTCACCTAATTGGCCTGGCCTTGACCTAGGGGGTCTGGCAACCACCTAGATGGCCTGGCCTTGACCTAAGGAGCCAGTCCTTGACCTAGTTGGCCTGACCTTGACCTCCGAGGCCTAACTTGACCTAGTTTGCCTGGCCTTTACCAAGGGGGCCTGACCTTCATCTAGGGGGCCTGGCGTGAACCTAGTTGTCCCGGCCTTGACCTAGGAGGCCTGATATTGTCCTAGTTGGCCTGGCCTTGATCTAGGGGGCCCGGCCCTCACTTAGGAGGCCTGACCTTGACCTATTTGGCCTGGCCTTGATCTAGGGAGCCTGATATTGACCTAGTTGGCCTTGCCTTGAGCTAGGGGGCTTGACCTTGATCTAGTTGGCCTTGCCTTGACCCATTTGGCCCGGCCTTGACCTAGTTGGCTGATCAGGACCAGTTGGCCTGGCCTTGACCTTGGAGGCCATACTTTCCCCTAGTGGGCCTGGCCTTCATCTGGATGGACTGACCTTGACATAGTTGACCTGGCCTTGACCTAGTAGGCCTCCCAATTACCTGGGTAGCCTGGCCTTGACCTAGCAGGCCTCACCTTGACCTAGTTGGTCTGGCCTTGACCTGGGTGGCTTGACCTTCACATATTTGACCTGGCCTTGACCTATAAGACCTTACCTTGCCCAGTTCGCCTGGATTTGACCTGGGTGGCCTGACCTTCACCTAATTTGCCGACATTAACCTCCTTGGCCTTCCATTGACCTAAGAGGCCTGCCATTGACCTAGTATGCCTGACCTTGACCTAGTTCACCTGGCCTTGACTTAGTAGGTCTTACCATTCACTTGGATCTCATCTGACCTTCACCTTCACCTGACATTGGCCTTCATCTGGCCTTCACCTTACCTTGGCCTTCACCTGATCTTGACGTTCACCTGGCCTTAGTATTCACCTGACCTTGACCTTCGCCTGCCTTCACCGCACCTTTACATAAACCTGACCTTGACCTTCGCTTGGCCTTCTCCTCACCTTGACTTTCCCCTGGCCTTCACCTACCCCGGGCAACCTTGAAATGACCATAATCCAGCCCGGCCGACATTGACTTACCCTGACCTTGACCTGGTCCGCACCGTCTTGTTCTGATATTGACCTGGCCCTGCCGACCTTGGTCTCACCAACTTACCATGACCTGTCCCAACCAACCTTCACCAAGCCGGACCTTCGCCTATCCCGAGCTGCCTTGACCGAGCCCGAACTTGACATATCCCGAGCCATCTTGACCAAGCCCGACCTTCACCTATCCGAGCGACCTGGACCAACCCGACCTTCCCTATCCCCAGCGACCTTGACCGACCCGACCTTCTCCTATAGAGACCGACCTTCACCTACCCCGAGCGACCATGACCGAACCCGACCTTCACCTATTTCGAGCGACCTTCACCTATCTCGACCGACCTTGACCGACTTCAACCTTCACCTATCCCGACCGACTTTGACCTACCCGACCTATCCCGACCGATCTTGACCGAGCCCGGCCATGACCTATCCCGACGACATTCACCTATCCAACCTTGACCGAGCCAGACCGTGACCTATCCCGACGTTCACCGAGCCCGAAAGACATTCACATAGCCCAACCTTGACCGAGCCCGACTTTGACGTAGCCCGAAACCCGACCTTCTCCTATCCCGACCGACCTTGACCGAGCACGAATTTCACCTATTCCGACAGACCTAGACCGAGCCCGACCTTCACCTATCCCGCCCGAAATTGACCTACCCGACTTTGACCGAGCCCGACCTTTACCGAGCCCGAAAGATCTTGTCCTAGCCTGACCTTGACCATGCCGGACCTTGAGTTAATCCGAGCCCGACCTTCACCGATCCCGACATTGACCCGGCCCGACCTTCACCAAGCCCGAAAGACCTTGACCTAGCCTGACCTTCACGGAGACCGATCTTGACGTTGCCCGAGCCCGACCCTCACCTATCCCGACCGACATTGACCTACCCGACTTTGACCGAGCCTGACCTTCACCTATCCCGACTGACATTGACGTACCCGATCGTGACAGAGCCCTACTGTGACCTAGCCTGACCTTCACCGAGACCGAAAGACTTTTACCTAGCCCGACCTTGACCGAAGCCGACCATTACGTAGCCCAAACTTCACCGAATCTGACTTTGACGTAGCCCGAGCCCGACCTTCACCTATCGCGAGATCTTGACCGAGCACGCCCTTTACCTACATTGACCTAGACCAACCTTGACGTAGCCCGAGCCCGACATTGACCTGGCCCTTCCGACCTTGACCGAGCCCGACATTGACCTATCCCTACCGACCTTGACGTAGCCCGGCCTTAACCAAGCCCGAGCCTGACCTTGACCTAGCCAGACCTTCCCCGAGCCCGAAAGACTTTGACCTAGCCCAACCTTGAACGAGCACGACAGAAATTTACCTAGCCCGACCGACCTTGACCTAGCCCGGTCGATATTGACCGAGCCCGACATTGACCTAGCCCTCCCCACCGACCTTGCACTAGCCCCACAATGACCTATCCCGCCCGACCGATCTTGACTTACCCAACCTTGCCCGAACCTGACCGACATTGACCTAGCACGACTTTAACCGAGCCCGACCTTGACCTAGCGTGCCCGACCGACATTGACCTTGCCTGGCCGACTTTGACTGAACCCGACTTTGACCTAGCCCGTCCGACCGACCTTAAACTAGATACGTTGACCTATCCGACCTTGGACGAACCCGGATGACCTTGACCCAGTACGACCTTCACCGAGCCCGAAAAACCTTGACCTAGTCCGACCTTGATCTATCCCGACAGACGTATCAAGCCCGACCTTGACCATCCTGACTTTAACCCAGTCTGACCTTAACCTAGCCTGACCTTGACCTACCCCGACCTGCCCGAGCCCAACCGGCAATGACCTACCTCACCCGACCAACTAACCTACCCGACCTAGCCCGAGCCCGACTTTGATCTAGCTCGACCTTCACCGTGTCCGACCGTGCCCCACCCAAACCGAACGCGACCTTGACCAGCCATAGCCCGACCTGGACTTAGCCCTACCTTCATATAGCCCGAAATTCACCGAGCCCGGCCGACATTGACCGAGCCCAACCTTGATCTATCCCGACAGACGTAACGAGCCCGCCCTTGACCTAGCCTGACAACCCAGACTGACCTTAACCTAGCCTGACCTTGACCTAGTCTGACCTTGACCGAGACCGACCTTGCCTACGACATTGACGGAGCTCGACCTTGACCAGCCCGACCTTGTAAAGCCCGACTAAGATGAAGCCCGACTGACCTTCACCTAGCCTGACATTGAACCAGCCCGACCTTGATAAACCTCGCCCGACATTGACCAACCTCTACCTGATCTAGCCCGACAGACCTATAGAGCCCGACCTTGACCTAGCCTGACCTTGAATTAGTCCGACCATGACCGAGCCCGACCTAGCCCGACAGACATTGCCCTACGACAATGACCGAGCTCCAACTTGACCTAGTCCGGCCTTGACCAAGCCCGAGCTTGTGTTGCCCGACCTTCACCTAGCCCGATTTTGACCTAGTCCGACCTTGATCCCCGACCTTGCCTGCCTTTCACCCCCTACTTCACTGTGACATTGACCTCAGTCCTCCCCGACCTTCATCCCGAACCTCTCCTGACATTGACTCCCTTCCTCGCTGTGACATAGACCTCAGTCCTCCCAGACCTTAAACCCGTACCTCGCCCGACATTGTCCCCGTCCTAGCCCGGACTTAGACCCCCCGTTTTGACCGTTCCCTCGCCATATCTTGACCCTCGACCTCGCCAGATCTTAACACCCGACCTATGACTTTACCCCCCGACCTACCCACTGCCCTCCCACGTCTTCAGATCTTGACCCCACCTGCCCTGATCTTTACCTCCCCTCACCTTGACCTCCCCTGACTTAAAACCTACAACCTCCATTAACCTTGAATTCCCACCGCCACTGACCTCCCACCACCCCTGGAATTGACCTTCCACCTCTGCTGACCTTGGCCCCGAACCTTGCCTCTCCTTGGCTTCCCATCTCCCCTGACATTGACCTACCCCCCCCCCCTGGCCGTGCCCTCCCACCTCCCCTGACCGTCTACTCCCACCTGCCTGACATTGACCTCTGACCTACCCTGACCTTCCCCTGGATCTTGCCAAACCTTGATCCCCAGACCCCGTTGACCTTGACCCCAACCTCGTCTGACTACCAACTGATTCATTTACACTATAACTACCTTCGCAAATTACTATTTCGTTCTCATTACTACCCACCAAAAACTACAACTTAATTATTACTACCATTTAATTACTACTACTACTACCACCAGCTAACTATTAAACTACCCCTACAAACCACTTAATTAATAAATAGTACTTGGTACTACATCTAATAACTACTTAGTACTACTACAACTACTACCAATAACTTAGTACTACTACCACGACTACCACAAATAACTTAGTACTACTGCTTACTACCTAGAACTACTAGTACTTCTATCTATTTAGTGCTACTAGTACTACTATCTGCTTACTACTTAGTACTTCTACTGCTACTATCTACTTAGTACTTCTACTGCTACTATCTACTTAGTACTACTATTAACTAATTAATACTACTACTTACTACTTAGTACACTACTAACTAATTGGTACTACTACTACTTGGAACTACCACTACTACCAATAATTACTTGGTACTAATACACCTACCACTAACTACTTGGTACTACCACTAACTACTTGGTACTACTACCACTAACTACTTGGTACTACTACTACCACTAACTACTTGGAACTACTACTACCACTAACTACTTGGAACTACTACTACCACTAACACTAACTACTTGGTACCACAACAACTACTTAGTACCACTAACACTAACTACTTGGTACCACAACAACTACTTAGTACCACTACTAACTACTTTGTACCACTACTAACTAAATAGTACCACAACTACAAACTAACAACTTAGTACTACTACTAACTACCTACTACTACTACTAGTACTACTTAGTACTACTAATTTATTACTACTACTAACTACTTGGTACTACCACTACTACCACTATCTACTTGGACCTACTATTACCACTAACACTAACTACTTAGAACCACTACTACCACTAACTATATGGTACCACTACTACTCATTACTTAGTACTACAAAAACTTCTTAGTACTACAAAATCTACTTAGCACCACTACTAACTATTTAGTACTACTATAAACTATTTGGTACTACTATAAACTACTTAGTACTACTACAAACTTCTTAGTACTACTACCACTATTTAGTACTACTTTTACTATCTAATTAGTACAACTACTAACTACTTGGTACTACTACTAACTACCAAATAATACAACTAACTACTTGGTAATACTTCTACTAAGTAGTATTACTTCCAACTACTTAGTATTAGTACTACTTCCAACTACTTAGTATTACTACTACTAACTACTTAGTATTACTACTACTAACTACTTAGTATTACTACTACTAACTACTTAGTACTACCATTAGTAACTACTTAGTACTACTACAACTAACTACTTAGTACTACTAATTACTTAGTACTACTACGTATACTAAATACTCAGTACTTTACTAACTCCATAATACCACTACTAACTCTATAGTACTACTACTAACTCTTAGTACTACCACTAACTACTTAGTAATACTACTAAGTACCAAACAATACCACTAACTACTTAGTAATACTTCTACTAACTGCTTGGTATTATCACTATTACTAAGTACATAATACTACTACTAACTACATAGTACTACTACTAGCTGCTTGGTACTACTACTAACTACCAAATAATACAACTAACTACCTAGTAATACTTCTACTAACTGCTTACTATTAGTGCTTAGTACTACTACTACTAATTACCAAATATTACACCTAACTACTTAGTAATACTTTTACTAACTGCTTACTATTAATGCTTATCACTATTACTAAGTACTTAATACTACTACTAACTACATAGTACTACTACTAACTGCTTGGTATTATCACTTCTACCACTAACTACTTGGTACTACTACCACTACCACTAACTACTTGGTACTATTACTACTACTAACTACTTAGTACCACTACTAACTACTAAGTGCTACTACTACCTACTTACTACTACTATCTACCAAATAATACAACTAACTACTTAGTAATACTTCTACTGGTTAAGTAGTATTAATTCTAAATACATAGTACTACTACTAACTACTTAGTACTACTACTACTACTACTACTACTACTACTAACTACTTAGACTACTACGAATACTAAACACTCAGTACTATTATTAAGTACTTATTACTACTACTAACTACATAGTACTACTACTAATTACTTAGTACTACTACTAACTACTTAGCACTACTACTAACTACTTAGCACTATTACTACTAACTACTTAGCACTATCACTACTAACTACTTAGCACTACTATTGCTACAACTAACTACCTAGTACAACTACTACTAAATACTTAGTACTACTAATGCTACTACTAACTACTTAGCACTACTATTGCTACAACTAACTACCTAGTACAACTACTACTAAATACTTAGTACTACTAATGCTACTACTAACTACTTAGCACTACTAGTATAAACTACTTAACACTACTAGTATAAACTTCTTAGCACTACTACTACTATCTTCTTAGCACTACTACTACTACTACTACTAACTAACTAACTAACACTACTACTACTACTACTACTACTACTACTAACTACCTAGCACTACTTCTACTAGTAACTACTTAGTGCAATTACTACTACAACTAAATGCTTAGTACTACTACTACAACTAAATACTTACTATTACTACTGCTGCTAACTACTTATTGCTATTGCTACTATTTACATCTTTTACTTACTACTACTGCTATCTACTAACTACTTAATACTAACCTACTACTACTAACTACCAATACTAACTACTTACTACCACCACTAACTGCTTTCTAACTACTATCACAAACTCTTCACTAGTACTAACTACTTGCTATTACTACTACCACCAGCACAAACTACTTACTACTAGAAGACTAAGTATTCACTTATAACTATTACCACTATCTATTTACTTAAATCAAAAAAATTTTGCCAAATCTCTCTCCCCCCACTTATATATTTGCATTTTTATGTAACATTGCAATAAATGGGAAACATTTTCATTTAATGCTTTATATACAAAATGTTTTTCCTCCCCCATCTGTTTTCTTGTTTCATTGATAGATATATGTAAAATGTAAATATATAATATATAATACATAACAGTTTTCCATTCCTTAATGGAAGGATATCCTTTTTTCCCCTTCTACCCCAAACCTATTTTTCAGTGTTTATTTTACATATGCTCTTGAATGTAATTTAGTAATTTATGAAAGTTTCCAATTTATTGTCTTAGTGTACAAAATGCATCTTTCATTTTCTCATCCAATTATCTCTCTCATATTTATTTATGCGTTTTTATATATACTTTAATATATTTAAAATCACTTTAATGATTACATCTAATGTTATTTTTCATCTCCGTATACCTTTTGTAATTCTTTTTCTCTGCATTTCTTTGTTATGCTGCTTCCAATGTATGGTAGGGTTCAATTTTAGTATTTACAGTGCAAAATATTTCTTTATCTGCTACCTCCACATTTTCTATCTCCCTTTCATTCTTACTATTATTGATATGCATTCATTAATATGCTTACAGAATATATAAAGATATTAATATAATGCTTTAGGCTACAAAATGCTTCTTTCCTTCTCTTTCCAACATTTTCCTGTTATCTATAGACATACTTTCATAGTAACTTTGCAATATATGCAATTGTTTAATTTAACTGTTTAGAATAAAAAATGTTTTTCCCTTTTCTATGGACCTTCTGCTTTTAACAGTTTTATTGATATTTTTTAAATGTAACTTTGCAATATGTTGAGAAGTTTTAATTTAAGCTTTAAGTAAAATTTCTTTTCCCTGTTTCCCTCCATGCTCTCCATCTCCCTCTTTCTAGTTGAATATACCAGTTTTCATATATTTTTTACTTTATGGAAATTTTTAATTGAATCCTTTAAGGTACAAAATCGTTTTACTTCTTTCCCCACTTTAACTCTCTCACTGTCACATTGATAGATATAATGTTATTGCCCTAATAACCATAAAAGTTTTGTTCAATCTATGTATCATGTCTTATTGATATACTTTTATGAGTCAATTAGAAATAAAAAGAAAATTCTTAATTATTGCTTTAGTGATCATAATTTTTCTCTTCTTTCTCCAGTTTCTTTCCCTCTATTTTTTAGTATGCAACTTTGCAATGAATGGAAAACATTTATTTCATGCATTACAACACAAATTTTACACTTTTCATTAATTTCTACCTACCTAACTACTGATACGGGTTTATATTTAAATTTGCAATTCATAAAAATTTTAATTCAATTCTATAGGGTAGAATTTTTCTTTTTCCTTCCCTTCTCCCCAACCAGTTTATTTACACATATGCTTTTTATGTAAATTTGCAATGTATGGAAGATTTTCATTTATTGCTTTAGAATACATAATGCTCGTTTCTATTGCTCCAATGCATGCATCTCCCCCTCTCTCTCTCACCCCCACTGTTTGTTATACATTTATGTGTAAAACTTACAACACACTTTAATTTAATGCTATAGGGTACAAAATACCTTTCCCCCTGGTTATATGTCTACCTATAATTATGCATTTATACATAAAGTTGCAATACATAAAGAAATTTTAATTTAAAAGTCTCCCTCCTTCTCCTCACTCTCTCTCTCACTATTGATTTGTCTTTTTATGTAAATATGCAGTATACAAAAGTTTTATGTTAATAACATAGGGTACAACTTTTTCTTTCTTTTCATTCCATTTTATTTCTCTCTCCCTCTCTCTCAGTTTATAGATACACGTTTGTATGTAAATTACAATATAGGGAAAGCCTTTATTTCATGTTGTAGGGGTACAAAATGCTCATTTACTGCTCCCCTCTTCTTTTTATTAAATTGGTATTCTTTCATATACAATTTTCATAATATGGAAACATGTTAATCTAATGCTCCTGAGTAAAAAGGTTCTTTCATTCTTTCTCTGTATCTTCTCTCTTTCTCCCCCTCTACATATGGTTTTATATATAATTTTGCAATTACTGCAAATTTTAATATCAATGCTTCAGGGTACTAAATACTCCCTTACCTAACTCCCAACGTTTTCCCTCTTTATTTACAGAAAAGCTTTTATACTTTTAGCACTATATCGAAAAATTTTATTTAATACACTAGCATACAAAAATCCTCTTCTCTTCTTCCATTGTCTGTCCCTTTCCCTCTTTATTTATATACTTTTAAGCCTCTTTATATTTCAATATTAAGAAAAATTTTAGAACGTACGTTGCTTCACTCGTTTCCTATCCTTTCTTTCTATTTATTGAAATCTGCTTATATATGAATTTACAGTATATAAACATGTTTTAATTTAATGCTTTGGGGTACAAAATAATTTTTCATGCTTGCCCTCCTCTCTCTTTGGTTATACATTCTTATATAAATTTCCAATAAAAAGAAAAAGTTAATTTTATGATTAGCATACTAGTGAAACGCTCAATGATTTGCTGCGCACAAGGTAGTAAAACGCAGTAATCTTGCTTATCCTTTCTCATAGTTTCTGTTTATGCTTACCTCAATTTTCTGGGCGTGCGTTGATATAAACACACTCCTACTACTCTAAACAAGTGATTCCAACATGCCAGGGTGGAATTACAAGCCATAAATTACGATAGTCAGAGCTGCGTTCAGAGGGCTTAGTAAGCATTTTCATGATGTGTTTTCTAGCTGGATCAGTATGATGCGAGGACGCTCTAAGTGCATCACGGGCTAGAAAACGCTGTAGTGAATAAAGATTGGTAACACAAGAGGAAATACTTCGCGAAAGTAGTTCCCATGCGACTTGGTTAAGCGAGTTAGTGGAAGACAATGATAAGGAACAAAGTGACGGTGACTGTGAATATGTTGAACAGATAGAGCGGAGCAGAAACATATCAAAGGCGGACTAAAACCAAACACGTTCCTGTACAAGGGATCTCCAATTTGACTTTCAGTGTATTAAAACAATTTTCATTCCCCACAGATGCCAAACATGAAAACCGTTCAGGGAGTCCAGATATAGCTTATTTCGAACTTTTTATAAATTCAAATCTTTTTAGTCTTATTACGAAGGAAACCAACAGATATGCCACTCAAATAGAAGCTAAAAAGAACACTTCAAAATGGGAGGACACAAATTCAAGGGAAGTTCAGGCATATTTAGCTATTTTGGTGTATATATGGGGAGTTTTGATTGTGCCCAATTGTAAGACAGGCGATGACCTTGCTTCGCTTTCAAAAGATATCACAATACCTACTTCTGAACGACGAATTTGCAAAGCCAGAATTAGGGGAAGATTCTTACACATTACAGGAACATTACACATAATCAGGAAGTTTGCCGATGTCTATAAACCTGATCCGAATTCTCTGTTGAACGGATGATAGGCTTCAAAGGTCGCTTCTTTCTAAAACAATGTATGCATGCTAAATCAACAAATGGGGTATAAAGGTATGGGGGTATTGCAGATAGTAACAATGGATATTTATTAGACTGTGAAATCTACCTGGGGAAGAAAGAGGCGTGATACAGCGATCTTCTACTTGGAAAACAAGTTATTCTACACTTATATGAACAAATATACGGGGTTGTGGCATCACGTGTACTTTGATTATTTTTTTAGGTCCACAAAGCTAATGAACTTACTTTTGAACAGGAAACTATACGCGTGTGGTACAGCTTGTGCAGATAGGAAAGACTGGTAGAAAGAATTTTCAAAGCCGAAACAATTGAAACTAAAACGGGGCGAATCTTGCAAATTGCAACATAGGGACGTGACTGCTGTTGTCTGGTATGATGATAAGGACGTTCTTTGTTATCTACTAATTCTGATCCAAGAACAAATGGGAAGGCAGAAAGGAACAGTGGCAGGAAAAAAAAACAATAATACACTATACCAGTAATACGGCAAGAGTTGACATGGCTGAGGGAATTTTATGGTGTCGGCCGGCCCTACAAAAATGGTGGAAATACTCGTTTCATTTCGTAGTGAATGTAGCTATTGTTAATAGTTTTATAATGCATAACATTTCAAACACCTGCTTCAACAGCTCATGGCAATAGGCTTCTGAACTACAAACAGAATTTAGTGCAACAGCTGATCGCAGGCTTTACGTCACGTAAACCCACGGGATTTCAGCGTAGCCTACCTTCTACCCCTGCACCAAGTGCTCTTTTCACACCTCCGTGAAAATATAAGGTAATGTGAATATATATTTTTAGTATAGGTTTAAAAAAAAAAAAAAAAAAAAAAAAAAAAAAAAAGCAATTAGGTCGTGGCCTAAAGTCACAATACAAATGCAAACAGTGTGACATTGCATTGTGTAGAATTGAATGCTTTCTTAGTTACCACCAGGACAAAAGGGTGCACATTCAAAACTAAGTTCAGTGTATATAGGAAAGCATTAATAAACCTAAGTGTATGTACATGGTTATATTGTGCATCTGAATATGTATATAAGATTTTGTGACTAGCATCAATCTTCACTACTAAACGGCCGGGGTATAAACTTTATTGGGGTGAGTACAAGGGCATTGTTACTGCAATTATTTAAATTATTTCAGCTATGTAGAACATATTTTTTAAATTTAGTTTTAATACCTTAAAGTGACCACAGTTTTATTTTTAGTTGTGTGAAATTGGAAAATTTTTGTTTCATGAGGTGCTCACATATCAATTTACATTCCTCTAAAGGGAATGACAGTCTAGGTTGTAATCTGCTGAAATGCAATACAAATATTATTCAAAACATGCCAGTTTAATGATAGTTAACTAAACTTTATCAAACATAGGTATATAAGTCACTTTTAGTTTAACATCTGTAGAAACAAATCAAAATTCCAATCCCACAAGCGTGCTTGGAGAGCAAATAGCTAATACCATATGCGGCGCAAAGGGTTAAGGTACAAAATATACCTCTATTCTTCTTCCATTTTCTCACTCTTTCACCTTTGTTAATGATAATCATATGCATATTTGGAAAATTTGTATTAATGCTTTCGAATAGAAATCTTATCTTTCCCTTCACCCTCCAGCTTCTCTCTCTCTATTTACCCACAAACAATTATGTGTAATTTTGAAATGTGTAACAAAAATTAATTTAATATTTTGGGTTACAAAATATTTATTTCTTTTTATTTATTGAAATTCTTTTATGTGTAAATTTGAATTACACAGAAAGCAATTTAATACTTCATGATATAAATTGCTTCTATTCAATCTCCTCAAACATTCTCTCACTCAATGTTATACATATTCTTTTGTATGAAAATAGCAATATACAAAAAGTAAATAAATAAAGAAATAATTATTTTGTGCTCTCGAGCATAAAATGTTCATTTTAAATCTCTTATATTGATATGGTTTAAAATTTAAATTTAAAATATAATGGAAGTTTCCAATTGAATGCTGTAGGGCACAAAAAGCTTCTTTCCATTTTTTCCCTGCTTTCCCTTTATCACTCTTTACACTGATATATTTTTAAGTGCAAATTTTCCATATAGGTATTGAAATGTTTTAAATGCTGATTTTGCTTTTGTCCCTTGCCCCCTTCTTTTTCTGTGTATAAATTAGTGCAAGTGCTTGTTTTTGAAAATTTACAATATTTTAAAAACACACTATGGTACAAAATACTTCTTACTCTTCCAACATTCTCCCGTTTTATACTTATAAATTTTCTAGTTCTGATTATTAATACATATTCTTTTTAAATTTGCAGCATTTGAAACTATTTTATTGCTTTATGCAGTGACGGCTTTGAATAAATTAAACAGGTGTCTCGCCAAATATCCTCATTCGTAGAAATAATAATAATAATAATAATAATAATAATAATAATCATAATTATTATTATTATTATTATTATTATTATTATTCATAGGCAGCCTCTGATAGCGTATGAGTACAGAATGGCAACTATACAAGCCGTGAGAGCGAGGCTAAACTTTTTTTTTTTTTTTATTTATTTATGGACGCTCTTTAACATCTCAGGTCATCAGGGTCCCATTCAACTCAGGGTGTGAAACGGCCGACAAATTTTGCTCAGAGGCATCTCTTTCAGGCTTGAGGTTCTTTATCGTGCCGTAAATGTACGACACGGG
Organism: Metallyticus violacea; assembly: GCA_030762175.1. Lineage (NCBI taxonomy): Eukaryota > Metazoa > Arthropoda > Insecta > Mantodea > Metallyticidae > Metallyticus > Metallyticus violacea. The sequence goes on along the minus strand of CM060841.1, from coordinate 97,485,599 downwards.
ACCCACGGCTTTACTTCCCTTCCGAAGGAAGCCATACTTACGATTTTTACGCCCGAAAAAATCCATCGGTCCTGGCCGGGTTCGAACCCGCGTTTTGGGTATAGGAGGCAATGGTATGGAGGTATGGTAACCACTACACCACCAGGACCGACCAGGCTAAACTGTGAACGGGAGGGAACCAGACGAGAAATACCATAGAGATATCATTCACTATATCTTGATAAAATATTGGAAAGGGAGTTCCCTACTGTTCGTTACTTCTGATACTTAGTAATTAAATATGACTCACCTTAATGTTATCAAGCCCATTTTTCTGTTTTTAATCTATCATATCTTCGTAGAAGGGTCGAGTTTTCTTCAGTATATCCTTGTGAATGGAAATAGCCAATGATGTCAATCTGGTATTGCCTAAGCCGTTTCGGAAATAAGTTTTGATTCTCCTTAAACATGAGAAACTTCGCTCTACAGAACAACTAGTGGACGGAATTGTAAGAGCAAGGCTGAACAGTTTGCATGCAACAGTGAAGACGTCAATAATTATCTTTTAAAGACTTCAATTATGCTTTGAAATTGACACCCTCTTAATCCTTATCTTGACAGAGCAACGTAAGTTCGTTTCTTAAGCGTTCTGATTCTGGAATTTGTTTTGGATAGCACAACTGGGAAATATTTAAAGCTTCAAATGCGAATTGTTTGAAGCGTTTAAAAAAACGGGGGGGGGGGGCGGGCACTTCTGATTTCTATCACAACTTTGTCGCAAAACTAGATTAAGAAGTATATGCGCAAGTGATCAAAGATTTTATGTTTAAATAGTGATTTTGAAATTCTATGGGACTTCCTTCGATTTATGAATCTAAAAGTTCCTTAATATTCCCATTATTTAAGGAGTTCTTGCTTTCATTGTGACCTCGAGAACAATCTCTTGTTTGCTTAAATGCAATGCAACTCTTATTGGATATTGCATGAAAGGTCTATTAAGCCTAATATTCTCATTGTATTTTGCAGTATATAGTCGTAAACTGTCCCCAAGTGCTCCTGCAATTTTGCTATTTTTTTTCCCCTGGCTTTTTTAGTCCGACACAATTACTTAAACATTCTAGAGAAGCTTTATGTTTTCGGAATGCCCAGTTATGTTGTCCGCCACGTTGTTCCAAGTGCCCTTTACAACGCGCATAAGCTAACACGGCCAACAGTCTAATTTTTGGTAAAATGAATTACCGACCACACACCCATTTATATTCTTCATACCTAAGAGATTTAAATTTCCTGGTCTAAGTTTTTCAACTTGCCCCACTGCAAAGTTTTTCTAAACACAACGCTGGTGTTGGTTTACCAACATTTAACAGTCACCTATATCATAATTTTTCCACAAAGAAAAGGGTGCCTGGAGTGTGGAACCGCACCAAGTCGTTTGTTGCATTTATTACTAATCTGTTAAATAATAATAACCATCAAATATAAACTTCACGTTGCACAAATAGTAATCACTTAAGAAAAATTACACAATATAGACCGCTATAAACAACTTTATGACTCACATTAAGCGGCAAGCCCTACTACTTTACCAACATTATTTTTTCTAAAATAGAGCAAACAAATGTGAACAAATTCCTGCATTGTGTTGGGAACACTGCTGAACACGGAAAGGTTCGCTCGCATCCGCATCCACCTCCAAATTCATGGTTGCCATGGCAACCAGGCATATTTTCTCACTTGGCGTTACAAGTTGAATCTACTGCTAGTGTTGCAATCTCTGGCAGTATTGGAATGAGCTGCTGGAGGAATCTCTTGCTGCTCGAGGGGCTGGCCAGTCCCGAGCTACAGCGGACAGACCCGAACTCCGCAACCGAATGAGAGACTGCGCTTACTTTTGAGAAATAAATACGAACATGAAAAAAATAATTGGTTAACTTAATCTGGGGCTTACTTTTGAGAAATAAATACGAACATGAAAAAAATAATTGGTTAACTTAATCTGGGGCTTTCTTTTGAGAAATAAATACGAACATGATAAAAAATTTATTGGTTAACTTAATCTGACGTTGACGAAACAACTGTTTTCATTGCTCACCTGTTATTTATCGTAATAAATGTACAGTGTTCAGAAGAACATATATTTGAGTTTGGGAATGCGAAAATGTGTTACCAATTATTAAGTGCAATTTTATAATGTTAGTTTTTTTCAAATGCTACATGATCTGTATAATGAATGAGAAGTTTAATTTGAATGAGATATTAATTAAATCGTCTAACATGAGATAAATAAACATACAATCATTGTGAAGAACATCAAAAAGATTTCAGCATATTATTTCATCCACTATCAAATTATGTACAGAACAGAAATAAACAGATATGACATTGATAGGTTTTTACTAAAGAAAACTTCCAATTCTGTAACTTATATGACAATATCTTTGAATAATATATATTTCACAATAATATGCATGCATTTTAAAGTAACCTTGGAAACTTTTAACATAATTTATACATCAGATCATTTTTATAACAGGGAGTTTATTCTTTATTAACTGTTCAACCTGCTAGTGCTTAATAAACAATAAAGATTACTAGCACTTTTAAACCCAATGAAAAGGAGGTAATACCAGCCCAATTGAACAAACAAAGTTGCAACTGTTCTGTTCCCCTATCTGAACCAAAAGATAAAATTGCTTGCAAGTCCTTGGGTGCTTTTAAGCAAATTCCCAAAACAACAGAATTTGAAGTTGTGAAGAAATACATGGCATCCTTAAAGACAACATTAGCTATTGTTCCCAACCAAAATTAACAAGTATTCATGCTCAGAACTAAAGAAATATACCAAAAGGGGAAACTTTTTTCACAGAAAGGCTCTTTGTAAAAAAGAAGAAGAAAAATAGAAAGAAAAAGAGGCATCTCATCACACTCGCCTTGCAATACAACGGATGCCAATAAGATTGCACTTCCTTTTCAAGCAAAACCTGATACAATGGACACTAACCCCACCTCTAAGAAATATCTTGCTTATACAGTTGGGAATGCATGCAAAACTTATACTATTAAAAGCACATGTCTTTTCTCATTAAATTACCTTTTCCTTAATGTGTTACATTGTTACTTAACAGTTCATTTCCTTTTGTGTGGTGAACTAAGAACATGCTTTCTACTCAGTTACTTTTGGGGCAAGGTTGCTTGTTTACAATATACTGTTAGAAACTACAAGTAAAACAAATTATATAAATAATGAGATAATCCTGTCAAGTACCCAATAGACATGATTTCTTATACTACCCATCCATTATGTGAGGTTGCACCAGAAAGTTCATTTTTAACCTCTGACAGTAACTCATCTTTTTAATGCAATTCTAAGCAGATTTAGGAAGGATATATGAAGTAAAATGTAATGCTATTTTTTGTACATAGCCTATACATAACCTAAAAATGTAAACAGTCTTCGTAGGTAATGAAGAGTGTAAAAATGTAAGTAAAACCTCTCAATGAAAATGTAATACAACAAACAACAATACATGTCATTTTATTTAAAGCACACAGAGATACCAATATAAAGTGTTATAGCAATGATTATACTGTACAAAAATAACATCCCATCCTCCAGATAACATTAACATTGTAAAGACCTAAGTTGTCTATAGTTTTAAAGGCAGCTTTAAAGGCAGCTATGCCATAAATTACATCTAATGCTCACATACTAATTCAGGAATTATAATCTATTTCACACATGACACATATAAATGCACTGCAATACTTTGATATGGATGAGAGGAATTAGGTTCTTAACTTATCTAAACATTGTTGCTGTAATGCTAAAAGTACTGGGTCTATTTGTAAGATTTACTGAACTACAGTATATGTATGTTTCTTATATCAGGGCACTTTTTGAAACATTCTTTTCTTTTCTTTTTTTCTTTCTTCTTTTTTTTTTAGATTTACTCAGTGATTTCTTATTGTGCATATAAGATGTAATTTTCAAAGACCACCACCGTGGCACTCTATGGTTAGGGCATTGGCACTAATAAGCTGCAAGAGAAATGTCGCAGAATTGAATTCTGCCTGGTCAAGTTGCATGAGCTTACATTACTTTAAATCATTCTATTCACCATCTTGACCATATAGTTAGTACTTGGCATGGGATAAATGCAGTAAATATAAAGTTCTACTTCATATAGATTCAGAATGTTGTACATTACATATAACAAAGGGAAATATTTAAAGCAAATTGTAAAAATGCTCTGTAGCAACAGTTCACATAAATTTTGGCATTAAACCTTAACTAAACGTTAAATTATGTAAATCATATGTGAGATTCTCATTAGTATATCATATGTAAGCCTTAATAACTCTGCTGTTTAACAGGATATAGTCTTTAAGCTTATTCTCACGATAAAACACTAGAAAATGATATGTTACATGGCATCTCAACCCCTACATGTTGAGAGCTAAGTGTGTTTTCTCACTAGACTAATAAAATACCATACTTCTATTTTATATATCAACTACAAGTTTACATACTGCTGAATGGTAATTATTGCAAAATATTTCGTAAGCCATACCAGGATGGCAAAAAGAAGCACAAATCTACCTAATTTACATGGAAGTTTCTAATGATAAGGATAAATCTTCAGCATCTAAGCAAAAATCATACTTCTTCACTTTGCTGATTCTATTCGCCATGGTCTAATGCAATAAATAACTTTGCCACAAAGGACATAGCACAGCTGGGATATTGTATTGCCTGTGCAAAATTAGGCAGGGCCAGCAGCCTATTATTTCTTGCCTTGGCCACTTTCTCTAAAAGTCAAATGGCCATTAGCTTAATGGCCTCAATTGCACCATTCATTATAATCAATTCAATATGTTACACTATAACAATTGACAATGAATATTTAAATTTTTACCAAAGGTTAGTGGGTATTTCAACAGCATATATATATATGCTGTTCTAGACAGACAGGCAGGTAAATAGATAAGTAGGTAGGTAGGTAGGTAGGTAGGTAGGTAGGTAGGTAGGTAGGCAGGCAGGCAGGCAGATGGACGGACAGATGGATTATATTTTCATACATATAAAACCATTTATAGTCTCCTACATTGCACACACTGCTATAAGCTGTACAACGAGACATTATTGCAAAAATTCTGACAAATCCCTTGATTTATGTTATTACTAAGAAAAAAAATTAAAATGAAGTTCACTTAATGTTAAACACTGGGTTCTTAAATAATGCAAAGCGTTGCACATTGCAACAAGTAAAATCATGCAAAAGTACATATTAAAATGGATGTTTGCATCTGTATGCTAAGTTAAATATTATCTCTAGGATGTTGAAATATAATTTTACTATGGAATATTATCTCAAAATATATATAAAATGCTTACAGCTACTCTTGTGAACTCCTTTGAGAGGTATTGTTCATTCATTATGTACCTTATGTTAAAGTGCAACATACATAATAATTACTGTTGAAATTGTGACAAGCTGTAGAAGTTGGAACAACAAAGCATTATTAAATATTACTCAAGTGAATGAATCTTAATATGTAAGGGAGTCACTACAAAATTTTTGAGACATGCTACATTTAACAATAAGAAGTTGCCATACTAGTGGACTTTCATACACTACACCACACCACACCACACCACACCACATTACACCAACAATATATCAGCACCTCTGCCTCTGTAAGTAGTATGCCACTCGTTCTTTGGCACTTATCTTTTCTTCATCAGCAGCAACATCTTCTGGGTTGGAAAATCAGTGTCTATGTAGGAGAGTCTTCACATTTCATTACTGGAAGAAATTGCATAATACCAAGTTGAGACTGCAGGTATGATGAAATTAATAATTTACTGAAACAACAGTAGCATAATCTTGAGCTCATTCTGTTCTTGGACGTCTATTCTCAATTTTTGAGAACGCTTTAGATAAATGTAATTGTCACCTTCTTTGTTATGTTTTGCATATTCAAAATTGATAATGTCCATTTACAACTGTTCTCACTTTATTAGAAAAACCTTTGTTTTTGAAATATTTGTCATTGTGTAAAATGATATGAACTTACAAATAAAAATCACTAATATTGATCAACAGCCTGTATTATAACTATCAAGTTAGTTAAGTCAACCCCTCTCCTCCAAATGCAGTAGTTTTGCAGATTATGAGTGTCGTCAATGTCATTGTTTTATTTTAGCGGAAGCAAAACGTTCCAAACTTTACTATTTATTTATCTGTTAAAACAGCAATAAAGTACATGCTAAATTACTTGCAAAATATACAATTTAACACTATTTCATAATATAAGGGGCTACAGATATAACTTTCAAGAAATGCATTAAAGAGAATTAATTAAGTGCACTTTAGCCTCATTAATTAATTGCTTATTTGCATTCATTTCAATTAATATGAAATTATAAATTAAGGATGCTGACTTCTATTTGCTAATAGGGTGTGAATCCACCATTCATTTATCTGTTATCCCTACACTGTGTTGTTTTTTGTCAAAATGGCAAGCACACATGTAAGCAGTTTTTCTCCCCTTCAATTGTGTTTCCCAACAAATCTGCCCAAAGCTTATTTATATCTGAAATTAAATATGAGTTATAAAATGCATGGAGCACTTACAGCACAACAGTAAAATAACATCCTTGTTTTTTCAAATCACTTAACATGTAAAATATAAATACTTCAATAAAGCAGTTTTGAAATATCTAATCTAAATTCTACTCTAAACAGCACTCGTCAGTAATTATGCTCTCATCACTTTTGATTATACTTAAAACTTTAAATGATGTCACTGTAATGATATTTCTATATAAATGAATTAAGAAAGCACATTTTACTTTATACCCCATTTTGTTTACTGATCCTATGACTATATTTTTTGGGAAGGAAGGGGAATTGGAAGAAAAATGCTATCCAGTTATAAACTTATGAATTTAGGAAATATTTTGTTAAAATACTGTGAAAAAAATGTAATTACTCATTTATCACATTTTCTACAAGACATATGTACAGGGAATTTAAACATATCATTTTAAATACTCATTACTTGGGTTGATACAGTTCTTTCAATGCAATGTGCATTTGTATCTTCAAGAATCAATTACAAATAGCCATAAACATGCTGAAATTTTCCTTATGTTCAAATTGAAACAGTTTCAATTCCTTGTTGTCTCCCTAGATATTGTACCCCACTATGTCGTACTTATATTTTAATAGACAATGGTACATTTAAACATGCATTTCTCAACAACCACCACAATATCAAAACATGACGAAACAATGCACATTTCTTCTTCATTTAGGAAATGTAAATAACCACTTTCAAAGAGATTCTGCAGAAAATTATTCTGTTTCCTTCTATTTACCAACTGTAATGCACATATTAATGATGAAAGTATGCTTGTGTTAGGCAAAATAGATTTAAACAGTGTTTAATTCAGCAGCTTTAGCACCCTTGTAATTGAGACACATCTATTGGCATTGGAGCTGCAACCACAGCACCAATTTTTTATGTATCCCCCAGAATTTCTGGCATTCACACAAGGTTCCAAGGTCACCAATCCAGTTGCAAGAGCCTGCACTAGAGCTAGTATAATAAGTTCTAAATCACTTAAATCACCCATGTCACACAAGGAAGTGCTGGAGTTGCCTATCTTCATTTTCCACATATATCTGGCATTTGCTTATGAAATTATCCCTTCTTAGTTCTCTCTTAAAAAGTAAATTCATCTCTTGACAATTTATCTTTATCCTTTAATTTATCTAACATGAGTGGATAATGAATGAACAGCATTGCATAACTGAACTTTCATGGGGAAATTTCTCCTAAAATAATCTCCTGACAGAATGAGCAGACATATGTTGTTTCCTTCACTGTTCAAATGACACTGATTGAGTGCCCTGAGACACAAGGCCAATGCAGCAGTTTGATAAGCCCTGCCCTCCTGCGCCAAGTCATGTAGTCTGACATTAATTGATGGCTTATTCAGCGATGCAGTTCTCTGCCACCATATCCTTATTCATATCTTTATATGAATGATACACTGTAATTAAAATAAATTTTCACTAACACTTTTGACATCATACATTTTTCATACCTTTTATGTTCTATGGCAGTTGATTCATTGTCACATGTTACAATTCCATAGCCTCTGAAGAATTATCATCTGAGGAGTCATCTAAATAGAATGTAAAAGAATGGTGTTCTTCACTGCTATTATTTCCAACTGGTGAAGTAACATTTTATCCTCATTCAAGTTCATGCTTTAAAAGTTAATTAAGATTTACGTAAGCTGATCTGAAAAAATAACATAAGCAGATTTTTTTTCTTTCTTTCTTTCTTTTATCCCCTCTGAAGGTATTGTATCAATATTCCTTTAATTACACCCTTAAATAAGTAGTGAAGGCTTATCTGAACAGCAAGGTCTGGGCCAACTCTCTCCATGACTTATTAACCTTTCAATGGTATAAACCCTTAGTCACTTGAATTATTTGCAACCTGCAATACAAATTGTTTTACCTCTGTTGCTGAAAAATATTATGCACATTCATATAATAATGATGTGTTATTTTTATTTTGTAAATTAACAGCATTAAATGGGATTATACAAACACAGGAAACTAAGCAGCTAACAATGCAATACACCTTCTTATATAACATATTTTGCACTACCACTACCATCTACGATATTTTTTGTTAATATTAGGCATTCTATCTTTTACTATAAACATATTTTTTCTTGGCTTCCTAATTTTTGTCTATATCATAATAAGTGCTAAAATATCTCATTTACCTCTAAATATTTTATGAAATTCATTATTTCCATGTAATTTAGTATAAACTAGGATTACTCACGTGCTGTTAACCTCAAAATTTTTCCATCCTCCTCTATTAGCAGTCTTGCACAGATTTTTACATCAGCTTCCATCATCATCCACCATGCTGCTCCTCTAGTTAACAGCCTCTTCCTCCTCCATGAGCCTCCATATGCCAACCTCATACACACTTACTCTTAACGTTGATGATCAGTTTATTATTCCACCCTAAAAATGCCCAAATTCATGACCAACATTTGGGTTATCTGCTGATACAAAATACTTTTATTATCCCTCAAAATTTGAACCTCATATTTTTAATGTTAATATTGTCACACCCCAGAATTTTAGGAGATGACAGGGGGAGCTAAGCTACAAAAAGATGGTAGAGCTAAAGTTAGTTATCTTTTATTATAATCACTCTGAATGATACTACTTACAAACTAATGTGTATGACCTTTCAAGTACATGTTACAATATCAAGACAGCGTCCTGCTAACCATTCTGCTGCTTGTGCCCCCAGTCAGGGCTTACCTTGGAGGATGTGTCTCGGCATGCTAAAACTTCTCGGTCGGTCTCGTGAGTCCTCAGCCTAGCCTCTAGGCTCTCTCTTTCTCCCTGTCTCTCTCTACTACTATGTAGGAACCTGCAGGCTCTTAAATAGAATCCCATACCCCAGGGAGGAACAGAGGCATTACCAAATATGGTGTGCCACCGCCCTAGGTTTGAATTAAAGCAGCCAATCACAGAGCAACACATGACAGTTCTCAAACATCCTGATTGACACATGACATCCTGAGTCCTACGTGACTTAAGCAGATTCCTCAAAGGAAACTAATGTTTGGTGTGGAAGGGACGCACCAAACTTTTCCTGTTGTACAATAATTTACTAAGTATCTCATGCTAATACAAAATAGTAAAAATATGGATAAACCAAAAACTATGTCCTTTCTGAGAAATTTAGATTTCAAAGTACATGACATCAATTTACCAATATTTACCGCCCGAAAATAGCGTCTGTGACAATATTCACATAGTTCTATTTTTTTCATATGTGCTTACAAACAAACACTCAAACCTATGTCAGATGAAAATGAATGATAAATTTATAATTAAAAAATCTTAATTTATTACGGACCATCACACTGTCGGAACATATATGGTGGTATATCAATAAAGTACACAAAAGTCTTAAATTGTAAACGGTTATGTAAGTAATATTTCCAACATGAACAGTCTACTAGTATGTGTCCCTTTTCCGGTAACGAACCTGCATCTGCGGCTAGCGCCCACTAGTGGGTTACAATCAGCAGTCAGCAACAGCCATCTGGAGAAGGGACATTATTTATTGACTTGGAAAAATTCTGCCTGTCAAGGAGTTGGGTGGGCAAGAGGTTTCTTTGTAAAGTAATTTTTAAGAATTCCTGTCTAATTAAACTTCGATGATTTGGAATTCGCATTTTTAAATGCTTTTAACCCTAACATCATTTGGTGTAGAGTTTGTTTCCTTCAGGTAATAGGAGCAGTTATTTTATTGAATGGTGGATGCGAGCCAAATTGTGTGGTTATAAAAATACTTCTCACTTAAAAAAGATGTTATGATACAATTAAAGAATACTTTCGCGTCGCGTTCAATGGGGGGGGGGGACGAGAAAAAAGGGACTAAAAGCTTTTCACCTCAGAATCACGCATTATTTTACATTTTAATGGATTTTTCCATTAGGTTGATAATGGATTTCAATGTTTTCTCACCCCAGAGTCTTACAAAAAAAGAGGTTGTTGCCTATTAAAAGCATTCCTGTATTTTACGAATTCTTGCCTTGAAAGGTTTCACCCCCTTTAATAACATTTCTATGTTTTTATCTTGATACTGGAATTTCATGTTAAGTTCTACCCCACTTTCACTGCCTCGGGCGAGATGAGGAAAACCAATCTCATTTGCTAAAAACCAAGAGTGATGGAAGGTATTGCGCATGCGCGGTAGAAAAATCCTACCTCATTGGTTGAAAACCAAATGGGCGGAGCTAAAATGTGCTCGCGGTATGGAAAACTAAACTCCGTGACGTCACTGAAAAGCGGAAGGGGTTCCAGTATAAAAGTGAACGCAGCGAGTGCATCTCTTGGCATTTTTGTGCATATATATACACTGCTCCTTCAACATATCGATTAAGCAGCATCAGCATGTCTTCCCTCAGTAGCTACACGACTACTTCCCGATAGCAACATATCTTCAGCCAGCGCCACAGGCGTTCCAACAGCGCCGGCAACAAAACTATGTTTAGTAACGGCAGTGGGCTGTACTCTCCGAACAACTTTTTTCCCCATTTTCGTCAGTATGCTACCCCTTTATAGCATCACGAAACCCGTTGACATCGGCATGTCTTCTGTCGGAAACACGGATTCTGTTCAATGGTTCTGTCAACAGATTGAGCGTAAAAACTCTAGGTTTCTTACATAATAGACAGCTTCCCATAGCAGTTGTCAACACCGATACTAACACGAAACCAGGCAAAAATTCAGTGTGCATCTTGGTTGCAAAGAACGGGTGGCGAGAATATTTCGATAGCCACGGAATTGGTCTTTCGCCTCATATTCTGAATTTTCTCAATCAATGCTGTGGCATGCGATGAACTCACAGCACATGAATGTTGCAAGGCGAGATCAGCACTACCAGTTACATTACGTCATTGCTTACCTATCTCACCACTGCCGCAACTTGAGCAAGGATAGTTATATAAATATTAGGAGGCATTTGATGGAGCTTTAGAATCCTCCAGCACATCAGCCTCAAGGCTTATTGTGGTACCCCGTTGGGCAACCTTAAGGCTTATTATGCTACCCCATGGGATTTTCCTTTTACAAGTTACAGTATTTTGGTTCCATTGTTGCCTTCTTTTCCCAGATCTTTTCTGGTTAGAGAGAGAACGAGTCTCTTTCCAGGATTGGACACTCAAACAGGACTCTCGAGGCAGATTCCTTGTCCTGCTTGCACAACATGCAAGTTCATCTTTATAGGAACCCAATTTTCGTAGATGTTTTCTGAGGTGACCATGTTCAGTGATTAGCGCAATTTCTTTCCACATTCTCCACCTATCGAATTGGAGAAGGGATGAGGAGAAATTCTTGTTAGAGAATAGGGTGAATTTCCTAATTTGGCTCTGCCAAGGATAGAATTGCTACCTTAATTGATTCTCAACCCCAATCCATGTTTTGACTGCGGTCTTAGTTGTATCAGTACTGACTCCGACCACGGACTCAGGGCTAGAAAAGGATGTCAGGGCCCCTTTTTACCAGCTGATCTGCCATTTCATTCCCATTAATACCCTCATTCTCCTGTACTCACCGCAGTTCGAGCCTGTTGCAGGATACCAGGGAAAACCAGGCATTTTCACATTCCCATAACAGTTTACATAGCACTTGGTCAGAGGTAAGTGCTTTTAGTGAACTTTGGCTGTCTGGGCCCTTTGCGGGATCCATCAGTGTACCATAAAAGTTGATTATCTTCTTCTTTTGGCGTAGTTCTTTCCATCCAGTTATCTCTATATGCGGGAGTAATCCTTAATGGAAGGAAATTACTGAGTATTCATTAGGTCTGACATCCTCAGTTCTGAAATATCCAGGAAATTTAGGTTGTAAGGTGCCCAGTTTCAGCAAAGCTACCTGAATTTCCTTTGTGACCAAGCGATGAGCCGTGAGCCTAGCTTCTGCTTGTAAATAAATGTCCACGGAAGGGAAGTCTAATAGTCTCCAGAGCGACGGTTGGTGTGGTTCTGAAGGGCCCTATAACACAAACACATGCTAATCTCGGTCGCCTGGTAAACTTACCTGCTATAGTGCTTTTTAAAGTTGTCCGACACCAAACAATGGCACCTAATTAAAGCTCCGTAAAGCCAATGGCTAATGTGTGATTTAATGCCACAGGTGGATCAGATAGCGCCTCTGGTCATCTGGCCCTGAGGAGAATATTATTAATATGATTGTTCCAGGTCAGTTTCTTTCCCAGTTCAAGACCTAGATATTTGACTGAACTCGAGAGTATTCCAGGGTTGAACTACCAAGCTTAAGAGTTCCTAGAACATTCAGATTCCTTCTGGATTGAAAACTTTTTTGCTCGAATTTATGAACAAACCTTTCTGCTTACACTAGCAGTGAACTTTCCTCAAACGCATTGTTTATCATACTTGTAACTGTAGCCACTAATTTAACGCAAGAGGATGATTAGCGGAGTTTGAAACACCAGCAAACATTCGCCCTAAAGTATTGGCGATATCAACAGGAGTGTAAGTACAGTGATGCACTCTTAGACCGGGTATGGAGAAAGACCCAAGGTGCCTACAGTGCGACGAAGCTTATTCCAGACTACACGGAAAGTGGTCACTGTAGTATAAATCGGAGATGACGTTCCCGGTAAAATGTACAGCAAATGAGGCAGAGCAGAAAGATAAGTCCAAGTGTGAAAAGCTATGTGTACTGTCAGAAAGAAAGGTACGTTGACCAGTGTTGAGCAGAATAAGATTGTGGCGGCCTAGAAAATCTGTTAACATGCTACCTCTTGCACACTCCGTGGTAGAACCCCATAGGGAATGGTGCGCACTAAAATCCCCCCTATGCAGGACAGGGGATGGTAGCTGTGATAGGAGATTATCCAGATCAACCTCTGCGACAGTAGCAGATGGAGGTAAGTAAGTAGTGCAGATTGTAAAAATTAGGCCAGAAAGGTAAACTGTGGCTGCTGCAACCTGTAAAGGAGTCTGTAAGCGCACGGAAGAAATATATAGGTCATCTCGAACTAAAACTCCGTCATGCGCAGGAGTGCGAACTTTGGGAGGAAGATCGAATCTCTTCGAAGAGTAACCGCGAAAACTGTGGTTTAAGTTTGGTCTCCTGGAGACACACTAGCGGCGAGTTAGTCGATCGCAAAAGTAGCTCAAGGTCAGCTCTTCGACTACGGAGCCCAAGCACATTCCAAGAAAGGATGGTCATTGTTAAATCTGGAATAAGATAAAATTAAATTTAAACGCCACCAGGTCGAATCGAACCGTCCTTTTTTTTTTTTAAACGCGTGGAACCTAAGTAACGAGGATTAGACTGCTCTGTTGCTTCTCTTATGTCCACTCTTTTACGTTTCATTTGAATGCGAGGGTTATTATTAACCATAGCGTATTTATCCTCCACCATTCCAACCGTCTCCGATGGCACGCTGCTTCCTGGGCGCCATCCCGGCTCAGGTGACCTTCCTGGCTTATCTCAGAGTCAAACCTCCCCGGGTCCAGACAGAGGTACCCAATTGTCTACAGGTTCACAGCTCTTGCAATGGCCCCTCCCCGGGCTTGGTCTTTACCGGGGGATACGCTCCTGTCCTAGTATGATAACCCAGTGCTGGGAGTTACGCCGTTACCCAGTCACTTTTTACCGTTTCAAACACGGGGGCACCCATCAGACAAAGAACAGGGAAGTAGGACGAATAAAAATGAAAATAGAGAGGATATAAAAAGGAGTCAAACACGCTGAGCGTGGACATGCGGAGCAGCTTGGGTGCCTCGGGATCGCTATGCCCGGTACCCAAAAGTGGGCCCCTGAGGGGTTCAAATGTATATGGAATAAGTAAATTAATACAACATGATTAAATCTAAATTAATCAGAATTGATTATTGCGACACTTATGTACAAATTATTGGGGGGTGTTTCAAGTAAATAAATACCACCTCAACGGCAACATAATCGTTTCATTATCGGTAATATAGGAACCAATTATCATTCCAAACATTCCAAAAGAATAAAGAATTAGTATTCTCACTGTACAGAAAGCCGGTGTTGCCGATTTCAGTAAAATATATTCAATCAAATTAAACTTTACCACATGAATTTATGACGAGCAATGGGGCAGGTTTATATATATAAACAGCAAATGAATTTATATTTATATTTTTCGGCGCCGCAATATATACATATTATACACACACGACCGGCATTTGGAGCAATTGAATTGCTGTATTATCGGTAAAAATTCCAATCTCATTGTTTTGTTAAAATATTCACTAAATACCAATTTTCTCACTGTGCAGGAAAACCGACAGTGATTGCTATTTCAGTTAAAAGTGGGTAATCATTTTATAATTTGACAGCAAAATGCTAAATATATGACCGGCAAAGGGCCGATATGTAATACGGTGTATTGTGAATGATATAAGGAATGTGTTGTTATTCTTATGAAATATTGTCTAAATCCTAGCAATGCCAACTGCACACAGTAACTCAATCGCACATTCCGATTAAAAAATGCGGTGCTCAACTATAATTTGCATAATACTACTAAATACTAAAAGTATGATGGTAGACGTGGTCTTACCCGCCAGCAACAGAATATTATCAGTAAAAAGTCGAACCATTTTTTAAGTGAAATATTTACAAAGTACGAAATTCTTACCTATGCAGAGAACGTGAACCACAATAGCTTAATTCATTTAAGGTTGGGATTTCAATTTATATACTGACTGTCCGCAAATAGGCCAAGTACATGGCCGGTTTCGAGCCACTATCTTCCGGCACGGTAAAGGTTGCATTATCGATAAAATCAATAAAATAATGTGAATATTATACATTATTGCCCAAATTCTTGAAATGTCATTTGTGCATAGAAATTATGAATTCTTTTGCACCTTCAGTTATAAAATATATGACCAGTCTTTGGTCGTTATTTTCTGACGACAGTATCGCTGCATTATCGGTAAAGTACCACCAATTTTTACTGACGTAAATTCAAAAGAAACTAGTACTCTCATTTGTGTAGAGAAAATATTTCAGTATAAAATAGGAATAAATTTATATATTTACTAAAAAATATCATGACAAGTCATTGAGCTATAACTCACAGGCATGTAAAAAAGTGCATTAAAGATTCAATTACGAACTTAATATTAATGAAAATGTTGCCAAATCACTTGTATTGGTATCTGTGCATAGAAACTAAATCAGCGACGCCTATTTCAATAAAGAGTACACGATCAATTAAAATTTTCAGTGCCAAAATACGAAATATATGATCGGCGTTAGGTTTCTTACCTGACGGCAAGGGAGTTGCTGTATTTTCGAAAAACCTCAAAGTAATTTTTTTGTATTTAAAATTTTCGCCACGTATTAGGTTTTGAAACAGTTATTGTTATTTCTGTTACAAACGAGTGATCAATTTATAACTCCACCACAACAAAGTTAAGTACATGGTAGGATCTATGTCCCCCGCCGGCATGTAAAGCTGTGCATTATCGATAAAATGATAAGAATATATTAATGTAAAATATTTCCAAAGTATTAGTATTGTCAGCTGTAAAAAAAAAATGGCCAGTGTGCTACTTTCAACACAAAATTAGGTATTACATTAACATATCCACCGCTTTCTTCCGAAGGAAGCCATTTACGCCCGAATAAATCCATCGGTCCTAGCCAGGGTACAGAGGAAACAAATGTAAAAGTTGCGGATTACAATTTCACCATTGTTCAACTGTTTACACTTCATTGTTCACTTCATTGCTCCTTTTCCTTAGACGACACTTTCTTACCATTAGCAAGGGTATGGAGAGTTTTAAAGATTTACTGACCCTGTACTTACAAATTCTATAATCGTTCTCTTCACATACTCAAAATTACATTATCAATATCATCCAAACTAATAGATTTTTACCGTTCCATTTCACGAGTTATATTTCTCTTTATCTAAATTGAACAGCCCTATCTCACTTCCCAAAGCGAACTTATATTCTAGTCTCTTGAAGCGAACTGCCTTCTCTCGTCTCTTAAGTCGAACTGAAAGAAAAAACTTTCCAAAAATGTTTTTACCAAATTTCTACGGGGAAAAAAAGTTCTAAACATAGCAGATGTGTTCCTTCCCATTGGCTTAATCTCTTGCCCTTAGAAGTTTCTCGAAAAGACATTTTGAAATTTGAGAACTTTTGGGCTAATCTTGATTCATTGTAGATTAGATAGAAACGTTTTGAGGGTTCGACAATTTCTCTTTCTTTTAAGAGAGGTGCCCAAGGTGAAAGCCTATCACCAGTCTTTTTCTAGAACATTTTTACTTTGATGAAAAGAAATGTCCCCTTGCTTATGGCACCAGAAAGTCGCTTTTGGTACATGAAAGTTTTCATCTTTCCAGCCAAGATTTCCGATTCTCGAACAATCTACATTCTTTTACATAATTGTATCATGAGGTATTAATCTATGTAAATTAATTAACTAAACAGGATTATATGTTTATCTTAATTGTACGGAATTATATCTGGATGTCCCATTGCAAAAATGAAAAGTAGTACATGAGATGTGCTTAAAAGATGCTGATTCCCAAACAAAATGACGTTCGCATGCAGTTTAAGATATTACAAGAAACTGCAGAGTTTATTCCACAGGTAACCACAGGTGATGAAATTTGACTACTTAAATTTAGACTCTGAGAGCTAACAGCAAAGCTGTGTGTGGAAATGTCCATAATCACAAATAGAGGGGGAGGGGAGAAGAGAGAAGGGGTAAAAGAACTGCTTCTACTGGGAAAGATATGGTCACTTCATTTTGAAATATTCGAGGTAAGATTTATGAGATGTCGTAACTGAGCCATACTAAAGAGATTTGCTGAAAACTTGGCAGGCCATATCAGACGAAAAAAGCCCACATTTCGTTGCAACGAGCTGAATGCTGCATTACAATAATGCACGGCCATACATCGCATATCAATATGACGTGTGTTCCACACTCTGCCTTTAATCCACAATTAGCCCAATGTGACCTTTTCCATAAATTGAAGAAACACGTTTATGGAAGTTATTTTTCAACAGCATGAGCAGTGATGCAAGCTGTGAAGACGATTCTGAAAAACCTGTCATAAATGGTTACCAGCATGTCTTTGAAGACCGACAGAAACGCTGAGACAGGTATATTGGAGCCAACGGGTACTACTTTGAGAAACTTCATAATAATTATGAAGAGTAGTACACGTAAGTTTGTATATATTATTTTGTTTTTTCCAACTGAATTGACCTATCGTTACCAGTTGTGTACTGGAGTTTAATTTTTTGTTTTCATTATGGCAACCCTATATTAACAGAACATTGTAATACTAAAAACTTTAACACCTATAGCAACAATGTGAAACATTCCACGTGCAGGTCTAAAATGCATCGCTTTAATTAATAAACGTCCCCTAACAAAGAATTTAAAAGTAAATACAGCAAGAAGGGTACAAATAAATAAGCAAAATAAGAAAAACTAAATCTTGAAAGAAATACAGCCCAACAGATACAAATTACAATATTATACATATTAAATATCAGCTCTATATGATGGCAAAAAGGAAGATACAAGACTTTAACGATTAACAATGAGTAATGATTTAATGCAATGTTGCCAAACGTGGCTACCTGTCGCCTTTTTGGCAGCTTTTCTATGTGTAGTACGTCAATATGTTTTCTATTTGGTTATTTTCAGGTGCATATAAAGTTATTTGATGTTTTCCTCCCTGCTCCTTTGAAAAAATATTACAACTGTCGCAAAGCTACATATGAGAATATTGGACCATTTAATTTGGAATACTGAACATATGAAAACAACCAAGTTTATCGCAGTCTTGTGAATTTCAATAGAATGCAATATTAATATTTTACATTAATTTGCTTTAAAGTATCCGTATACAGACATAAGGCATTTGCAAACTTTGCTGATTCAAGGACTCTCATAGTCACCGGAACAATATTAAGATAAAAAAAATTTGAATGGAATCTGTTAGTAAATTTTAAAATAAATAAATGGTTTATAAACTCTGTAAACTTTAAGTTAATATATTTACCAATTTATTTATACACTTAATGATTGCAGGAATTCAGCTATTTGACAGGTTTATTAAGATTTACATTTGTTAGGTTGCTGTAGTAAAGTTAACTCTAGTGGAGAAAATATCGAATATAATGAGAAATTACCATCGAATAAAGAATGGGAAAAGAATGGTACGGTAAACGTACTTATAAGTTTTCTTTACATTAATGTTCAAATACGATTTTTATAGTGTTAGGATTAACATGCTTATTTACAATTGAAATCAAGTTTCTAAGCAATTCAATGCGCATTACTCCACGATGTTGTTTATTTTTCACTTCCTTTTATGTGATATTTGACTACTTTTGGCGACTTATTGGTGCAAAGTGGTGACAAAGCTCAGAAATCACCTGGCAATCATGATTTAATGTCATTTTCAATGTGTCCAAATAAAATTGTAGCAAGAGAGAAAGAGAATTTATTTTAAAACAAACGGCAGATCAGAGTGCATGGAGGTAGGCCACTGGTCTCTCTCCTGGAAGTCACATCTCTTCACAGCTTCCTTTGCAATAAGAGCTGGGTGCACATGCGTGTTGTCACGAAGGCGCACACCACAATTCATCTTTCCTCGCCCTTGCTCTTTGATGGAAGCACAGTCTGTGCAGTAGGCCTGCATGGTTCTCCCATTTACTGTAGTTTTCCTCCCCTTGAAGTCAATAAAGAGCATTCCTTTACAGTCACAAAAGATTGTGGCCCTGGACTTCTTGATTGACTGAGAGACCTTGACCTTTAGAGGCGGCGCTTAGCCAGGTTTATGCCACTCACTTGATTCTCTTTTGGACAAGGGATCATAGTAGAGAACCAGTTTCATCCCCTTTAACAATAGTTTGCAGAACTTCTCTCTGAAGCCACGGCAGAGCTCCAAAAATACCTGATAACAGATGACTCTTGCTGCTTTTGGACTGAAGAAAGAAGTCTAGGCACCCATCTTGCACTTATGCATGTTTAAACGTTCATGAATATTTCGAAGGACTGTTATTTTAGAAAAGTCCAACCTTGTTGCTATTTCTGTAATTTTGAACCGCCGCTGGTCTTCCATAATGGTAGAATATGAAGGGGATGCTTCCCCATATACACCGTCCAAACCTTCTTTCATTTCCTTTGGAGTTAAGCCCTTCTTTTGTGAAGAAATTAACTGAAATCGCCATTACTCGTTCGCACAGGATAATCAATTTAATATTCCAATGCAAAAGCACTGGTAAGGGAAATGTGCGATTACCTGGTTTTGTACTGACATAGCGTGATTGATTTTGTTTCTCTGCACATTTGGTATGTATTGTACTATTTAGCAATATTTTACACTAATAAGATTTTGTTCTTGGTTTTATCCATAATACACCATTTTACTTGCCATGTTACAGTCTGACAGCGGGTCAAAATTTTAGCTTTTTGCAATGTTAGTTAAAATAAGATAACTCATTATTGCACCAAAAAGGGGGTGGGGTCATCGGGCTATAAACTGCCGATAAGTAAAACGGTTTATTATATATAAAATAAAACTCTTATTAGGGTAAAAACTTGCTAAACTGCTTGTTTTAACATTCTGCAGAGAAACAAAATCAATTGTGCCTATTTCAGTATAAAACCGGGTTATTAACTAGCATTTCCAAAGCGAAAATGGTAAATATGTTACCGGAGTTGGGAGTTCGCGGTGTAAATTGCCTGTGATAGAACTGTTCCCTTATTTAAGAGAGAGAGAGAGAGAGAGAGAGGTTTATTGATTTAAAATAATCACATAGTGCTAGTTCCACAGAAACTAAAACATGCATGCTCTTTTCTTCAAAAAACGAGTAACAATTACTTCCACTGCTAAAAACAAAACGTATAACCGGTTTCGGGTTCCTACATGCCGGCATTTAAACCGTATTTTTTCGGGCAAATGAGGAACTATATTTTATTATATTAAAATATTACCAAAATACTAGTAATGTTAGATGGACAGAAAAACTGTCCAATGATGCGATTTTCAGGCCAAAATTAATTTCATGTATATTTCATCCCTAAATAGGCCAAATTTATGACCGGTCATTGGGCTCTTACCTACCGACTAGTAAAAGAGTTCTTACAGTTAAATTATGAACATGGCATTCTAGTAAAATTATCCGAACTTTCTAGCAATGCAGTCTGCGCAAAGAAACCAAATTAGTGATACCTATCTCAATTAAAAGGCCAATTTATAATTGGCTGCATACATACAATACATTTATGACTGGCATTCGGCTACAAATTAGCTTTACAACGGCAAAAACTTAAACCTTAATTGTAAAAACTTAAACCTTAGTTTACTTTGTAAAGTATTAAGAAAGTACTCGTATTTTAATAGGCGCACAGAAACTGACAAGAGTGACGTCTATTTTTATTAAATTGGATGACATTTGTAATTCCAGCGCAATAAAGCTAAATTATTGACGGTTCATCCCTTCTAACAGCGGCCGAATTGTAAAACATGGATTATCAGTAAAATAAAAAAAATTATCATTTGCTAAACTGCTAGTATTGCCATCTATGCAGAGAAAAAACTTACTTCCATTTCCGTATAAACCAGGTAACCAGGTAATATTTCCGTCGCGAAGTGCTACATGTATTATGGGCGCTTGGGCCGTTTATTTAGCGGCGAGAGATTGCTGCGTTTTCGATAAAAAAAATACAACATTTTTATTGATGTAAAATGTTCCCCAAGTACCTAGTACTATTATCATCTGTGCAAAGAATCTTAATTGTGCATTATCATTTCACCAAGAAGTAGGTGATTAATTAATATTACTATTGCAAAAAATGAATTTTCGAGCTGTTAAGTTATGATATGTAATATGAAGCATAATCGGTAAAATGACAAATAATATTTCATTATTGAAAAAATATTGCCAAATTACTATTATTGTCCCCTGTGCAGATAAACTGGCTTGAAGGGTACTTTTACGTAAAAAGTTGGTATTACATTTATATTTCCACCACAAAGGAGCTATGACAGACGAACGGGCTCTTACCTGCCAGCTTATAAAATGGTTAATTATCGGAAAAATGACAAACATTATATTATTCTCGTTACACATTCCTAGTATTGCCCTCTGGGGAAAAAATATTGAGTCAGTTATGCCTATTTCAGTTAAAATTGGAAGATTCATTTACATTTCCACGTTTAATTTACGATGTAACCTGCAGGCAAGTGAACTGCTGCATTACCGGAAAATCAAGAACAAAATCTTATTAGTATTAAATATAGATAAACTGATGTTATTTCAGCCTGTGCAGAGAGATAAGACGACTACTTCAGTATAAAACCACGAAAATAACTAATATTTTCACCCACAATGCTAAATATATTACTCGTAATCGTGCTGGTAATTGCCGGCAACAGAATTTCTCCGTTATCGATAAAAATACGAAAGATATTTTAATGATGAAAAATGTTATCAAAGTGAACAAACATGCAGAGAAATTGAGCCGTAAATGTTAATTTCACCAAAAAGTGGGCGATTAAATTGTATTTCCACGGGGGAAAAAATAAATATATGATCGGTTTTTGGTTGCTATCTATCGACATATTTAACGGTGCATTATCGAAAAAATAAATAACATTTTCTTATATTAAAATATTTCCAAAGTACTAGTATTTTAACTTGTGGAAGGAAACTGACCAGTAATGTGGATTTCAGTCAAAAAGTAGGTATTACATCTTCATTTCCACCGCAAAGAGGTTAAATTCTTGAAGGACTGTCCGGCTTTTACCTGCCGGCTAGTAAAATGGTTGAAAATCGGTAAAACTACGAACATGATATTATTCTTATAAATATTGCCAACTTCCTAATAATGCTGTCTTCGCAGAAAAAGTGAATCAGTGATGCCTGTTTCAGTTAAAATTGTGTGATCAATGTTAGCCTTTGTCCACCGCAAAACGGCTAAATTTATGACCGGCAATCAGGCTGTCAGCTGCCAGGAAGTAAAACGGCGCAATATTATCGGCAAAATCAAGAACGACATATTTTTATTGTAAAATACTGGTGACTGCTAGTATTGCGACCTGTAAAATATTCACAAAATAGATGTTATTACCAGAGGAACTGAACCGTGCATACTTATTTCACCAAAATGTGATTCTTTTAAATTCCATCGCAAAAATCGAAACGTCAGATCGGTTTTGGGTTGTTATCTAACGCCATGTAAAATGGTGTATTATCGGTAAAATGAGGAGCCTCATATTATAGTAAAATATTACAAAAATACTATTGCTGTCACTTGTGCAGAGAAACTTCCCAATAATGGAATTTTCTGGCAAAAAAATAGGTATTACTTGTATTTTTCCACCGCAAAGAACCTAAATTTTGAAGGGCAATGGGACTCTTACCTACCAGCTAATAAAACGGTTCGTTACACGTAAAATTAACAACTTATTATTCTTTTAAATTGCCAAAATCCTAATAATCTTTGCAGAGGAACTAAATCAATAATGCCTTTTTCAGTTAAAAATGTATGATCAATTTACCATTCCATCACAAAAAGGCTAAATTTATAACCGGCAATTGGAGTGTAGCCGCCGGCTAGTAATGCGCTGCATTGTCGGTAAAATCAAGAGCAAACAATTACACTGGGCAACAATGAAAATATTTCGGGCTTAAAAGTAGTGAACTTACATGTATTTCCATCTGCTGAATTCAAAAATCACCATAAAAATGATAGATTAGCTCTTGTTTTGAAGATAAAGTGATATTTCATTTTTAGAGTGAAGATTTTAAATTTGGGGGAATTTTTGGGGGGAGTTGGCACACCTGTCAAATAACAAAACACAAATGATCTTCAGCTGTTTGTAAGTCATAAACATAGATACTGTTGCTGTGACT
Organism: Metallyticus violacea; assembly: GCA_030762175.1. NCBI lineage: Eukaryota > Metazoa > Arthropoda > Insecta > Mantodea > Metallyticidae > Metallyticus > Metallyticus violacea. The sequence continues at coordinate 97,462,093 of CM060841.1, read as the reverse complement.
GTGAATTACATGTAGTTTCTACTCAAATTAATGCAAAATTTCTGGTTCGCGAGTGCTTTTTTAGTGTAAAATTTGTAAAAATGCGACAAAAATGTGTAAATATGGTGAATAACTTTTGTTATATTTGTGGTGAAATAACATTTTCCTCACAGAAACGCAATCTGATGCCCCTTGTAAAGACTGCTAAGCCTCTTGTGGACCTAAAAGACGTTCTTCTTCCACCCCTGCATATCATGCTGGGTTTGATGAAAAACTTTGTCAAAGCTATGAACCGAGAAGGACGGGCCTTTAAGTACATCAGAGAGAAATTTTCGAAATTAAGTGATGCAAAAGTTAAGGAAGGCATTTTTGTCGGACCACAAATAAGAGAACTTGTAAAGGATCCTGCATTTGACCAAGTTTTGGAGGGGAAACAAAAGGAAGCTTGGGAAGCCTTCAAGGGTGTTGTTCATGGAGTTTTAGGCAACAAAAGAGATGACAACTACAAGCATTTGCTCCTGCAAAAATACCGTAACCTTGGATGCAACATGTCCCTTAAGATCCATTTTCTCCACTCCCACCTAGACTTTTTCCCTCCTAGTTGTGGAGCTGTTAGTGATGAACATGGGGAGAGATTCCATCAGGACATTTCTGTTATGGAACAAAGATATCAGGGCTAATGAAGTAATGCTTGCGGATTACTGTTGATCTTTGTATAGGGATTCTGCCGAACTCCATCACAAGAGGCAAGCTAAAAGACGACGAAGTCAATAGGCCACCACATGATTCTCTTCAGACACGACTATCTGCGAAGTATTTTTCCAGCAATTTAGAACTCTTAGCATGTAATTACCAGTTAAAAAAATCAAATGCACTTTCATTGTTGTTAGCATGTATGTAATTAAAATGTATCCTTTTCTCTCAATACGTTAATATGTAATACTTCCACCTTGTGTATATCATAGAAACTAGAGCTAATAAAAATTTTTCATTGTCATATTTGTTTTTCTCAACCCAAAATTAGTAGGAATTGCCTCATCAAGTGCTCGAAACATTCAAAAATTATTTTTTTGTTGCCCAGTGTTATTAGGTAACTCTTGCAAAACTGCTACCATTGCTACCTGTGCAGAGAAACTAAACCAAGGGCGCCTATTTCAAAATAACACGTAATCAACTAATATTTCCAACATCAAAATGCTAAATACGTCACCGCAGTTCGGGCTGGAAACTGTTGGAAAAACAATTTCCACGTTATAGATACACATAGAAAAAATATTTTATTGGTGCAAAGTGTTCAAAAAGTAGTGGCATTTCCACCCCTGCAGAGAAACCGAGCCGTGCATGATATTTCACCAGATGTTGGGTGATCAATTAATATTTCAATTGCAAAAAAACAGCACATATGACCGGTTTCGAGTTGTTACCTGACGGTCTAATATGGAGCATAATCGGTAAAACGAGGAATTTATTATTATAAAATATTGCCAAGTACTCATTGTATTAGATAAAAATTAGGAATTACATTTAAATATCCAAACTCAGAGATGCTAAATTAATGATAGGCATCGGGTTCACATGGTGGCTAATAAAACGGTTAATTTTCGGTTAAACCACGAACATCATCTTCTAAAATACTGCCAAATTCCTAGTAATGCCCATCTGCGAAAAGACTCTGAATTAGTGATGCCTATTTGTGTAAAAATTGATGATTAATTCATAAATTCACCGCAAAAACGAAAATTTCTTACTGACATTCGGGGTCTCTGAATGATCGGTAAAACCTTAAAACATATTGTTTTATGCAAAATATTCACAAAATTAGTCCATGTGGGCAAGGAAACTGACATATGATGTCTATTGTAGTAAAACTTTGATGAACAATTTATAATTCATAATTTAGGATAGGTCATCGGGCTTTCTGCTGCCGCTAAGTAAAACGGTGCTTTATGGTAACAAAACCAAAATATTGTTTGTGTAAAATATTGCTAAACTAGCAGTATTGACACCTATATAAACAAAACTAAATCACGAACGACTATAACAGTATGAAACCGGGTAATCAAGTAATATTTCCATTGCCAAAGAGCTAAACATATTTCCAGGAACAGAATTTCTCAGTTATAGATAAAAATACAAAAATATTTTATTAATGAAAAATATGCACAAACTAGTAGTATTACAACCTGTGTAGAGATAATGAGTATAACGTGCTTATTGCCACCGAAAAAAGAAAGAAGAGGGGAAAACGGGAGAAAACTGGTAAAAAAACAAACAAACAAAAGTATGAACGGTTCCGGCTTGTTACCTACCGGCGTGTAATATAGAGCATAATCGGTAAAATTGCGAAGAACATCTTATTATTAAAATTTTGGCAAAGTTCTAGTATTGCCACTTTGCAGAGAAACTGGCTAGTGATGGGATTTTTATTAAAAAATTATGTATTACATTTATATTTGCACCGCAAAGAGGCTAAATTTATGAGGGCTATCGAGCACTTACCTGCCGCCTAGTAAAACGGTTCGGTAAAATTAAGAACATGATATGATTCTTGACAAAGAGGGCCACAATCCTAATAATGTTACTTCGTAAAGAAACTGAATCAGTAAATCCTATTTCAGTTAAAATTTAATATCAATTTATAATAACACCGCTAAAAGGACAAATTTTGACCGGAAGTTCGGTCATGTCAGCCAGCCCCATACGCTACATTGTATAAAAACTTTAAACAAAATTACGTTAAAATATTTACAAAGTTAGTTTTTTTCATATTTGCAAAGAAACAAACACTGATGACTATTTAAATTCAAATTTGATGATCAGTTTATAATTCCATCAAAAAGCGTTTAAATTTATTATAGGCCATAAAAGTTTTCACCTGCCGAAGTAAAACGCTGCAAAATATCTGTAAATTCAAGAACAAAACCAACTTGGCGTAAAGTGTTGCTAAAGTCTCATTGCCGTTTGTGCAGAGAAAATCACGGAGGCCTATTTCAGTATAAAATCATGCTACCAACAAATGTGGAGGCCTATTTCAGTATAAAATCATGCTACCAACAAATGTTTCTATCTCAAAAATTATAAATATATTACCGCCATAAATATTAATATTGCCGGCGACAGAATTCCTTCGTTGTAGATAAAAACACAAAAAATATTTTATTGATAAAAAATGTTCACCAAAAAATGGAATTACCACCTGTTTTGAAAAAATTGACCCGTACATGATTAATTCGCCAAAAAGTGGGAGAAAGAATTATATCTCCACAGGGGGGAACAAGAAGAAGAAGAAGAAGAAGAAGAAGAAGAAGAAGAAGAAGAAGAAAAGGAAACGTATGATGGGTTTTGTGTTGCCACCTGCTGGCATGAAAACGGTGCATTATCGGTAAAATGAACATTTTGCTGCATTAAAATAATGTCAAAATACTAGTATGGTCATTTTGTGCATAGAAATTGGCAATGGTGTCATTTTCAGGCAAAAATTAAGTATTACTTTTATATATACAAGACAAATAGCCTAAATTCATTACATACAATCGGGCTCTTGCCTGCTGTTAGTAAAATGGTTCATTATCGTATGAACGTATTATTATAAAACGTTGTAAAATATTGCCAAATTCCTAGTAATGCTATCTACGCAGAGAAACGGAATCAGTGATATTTCAGTTAATTTTCATTATTTTATAATTCCACCGAAAAAAATGTGCAATTTATAACAAGTATTCTTAGTTTTGGCACCGAATCCTTGTTTGTAGGTATAAATCAATCACATTTTTATGTAAAACATTCACTTAGTGCTAGTTTTTTCCACATATGCAAAGAAACTGATACAGTCATGCCAGTTTGGATTAGAATTGTATGACCAATTTATAATTCCACCGCAAAAGGACTAAATTTATGACCGGCCATCGGGTTCTCTCCTCCCAGCAATAATAAAATAAAACAGGCGCGCGCGGGCACACACACACAGAGAAGAATAAACAGAAAAAGAAAAGGTGCACTATCGATAAAATTAGGAAGTATTATCTTTATTACTGTAAAATATTGCTAAACTTCTACTATTGCTACCTGTGCAGAGAAACTAAATCCCGGACACATAATTTAGATAAAACCGAGTAATCAAATACATTTTCCACAGCAAAAATAATAAATATATTACCGGCGTTCGGGCTGGTAATTGTCGGCGACAGAATTTCTCCGTTATGGTTAAAGTAGGGAAAATATTTCATTTATGAAAATATGTCATATAGTAGTGGTATTAAACTGTGCAGAGAAACAGAAACGTTTGCTTATTTAAGCAAAAAGTGCGTGATTTATATTTCCATCACAAAAAGCGAAAATTGGATCTGGTTTTGGGTTTCTATCTGCCGTCAGGTAAAACAGTGCATTATCTGTAAAATGGCAAACATTTTATTCCATTAAAATATTGCCAAAGTACTAGTATCGCTATCTGCACAGAGAAATTGATACCTATGTCAGTTAATATTTGATGATCAATTTATTATTCCATCACTAAAACGTTAAATTTTGAACCGGCGTTCGGGATCTTACAAGCTGGCAGCATGATCCCTATATTATTAGTAAAGCCTAAACATTTTTTATGTGGCTCTCGGGTACTGAAACTTGCGATTTTTGGACTTCATCAGTAGTGACTTTTTGGGAAAATTATTTATTGTAAAGGTATCTAACAACTCATAAGGCAGGGTATTATATTGCTGACTGTGTATTTAAAATACTTTAATGGTCTGATGAATTAACTTTATATAATTAGCTGTTGACCATGTTTAATATTTGTTTTCACAAGTCTAAGAGCAATAAAGTAGTTGTTGTCGTCGTTGCTATATTGTTACAAGTAGGGGCATTTTCTCACTGAATGCAAGGCACTTTACACGCTCTGAGATTTCAATACCAAAAATTAACAGAAAAATGTATGATCACCCATAGCTTATCGTTAATTTTCAAGTAATGGTATAGGTATGTGGATGACATTTTTGCAATAATACCAAAGAAACACTCAATAGATGCCCTGAAACTTCTTAATTTTACACATGAATCTATATAATTTACCATAGAAGAAGAAAGTAATGGGTGGCTACCATTTCTAGATTTAAAAATTATAAGAAATGGAGATTGTTTGAATTTTGGAATTTATAGAAAAGAAACACAGAGAGAAAACTACATAAAAATGAGAGTTATAACCTCATTCCACATATCTAAGCAATGTTTCACAGTTTGACACACAGATTGATGAATATTCCACTCACAGAAGCAGAGTACAAAATAAAATACAAGGAAATAATAAATACAGCTATAATCAATGGTTTCAACAAAGACACAGTGATAAAAATTATCAATAAATCTAAAAGGCAAAAAGAGATGAGGGAAGTTTCCACACTGAAAAACACAAAAGAAGAATACAGATTCAAAAGTTTCACCTACTATCCAATTTACCACAAGTTCCAGAAAATTTTCATAGAACATGGGATAATGTTAGCTCCAAAGAACAGATATAACACCAAGAATTTATTGGGTTGACAACCAAAGACTCCATGCCAACAGAACGGAAATCAGGAATTTACGAAATAAAATGTGCAGAGCTAGATAGGCAAAACAAAGAGAAATTTGGAAATTCGATGGAAAGAACATTTTAGGAATATTCAATTTAAATAGGTGGATAAATCAGCAGTAGCAGCTCACTATTGAAGCAAAAATCACGAATTAAAACCGGAAATTAAACTGCTGAAACATCTTCACAACCCATTGGAGTTATCCACTTGGGAAAAAATTTTCACATCAAAAAATAGAGAAAACCTAATGAACTTCGAGTTTCTTCCTATGGATGAACTCAGCAATTTCCTACTAAATGAAATTAAACAGCGATTGCACGATGTATATGGGGATGCATCCCCTTCATATTCTACCGTAAGAGAATGGGCCAAAATTTTTAAAATGGGTCGAGAAAGCATTGAAGACTAAGGACGTGCAGGTGGGCTTTGGAGGAGCTCACTTCTGAAAACATCGCTCTTGTGGAAGGAGAAATTATGGAAGACCGGCGGCTCAAAGTTACAGAAATAGCAGCAAAGTTGGGCCTTTCTAAAACAACAGTCTTTTGAATTATTCATGAACATTTAAACATGAATAAGTTTAGTGCAAGATGAGTCCCCAGATTTCCATCCTCAGTCCAAAAGCAGCAACGAGACATCAGTTGTCAGGCATTTTGGAGCTCTGCCGTGGTAACGAAAGAAAATTTCTGCAAATCATTGTTACAGGAGATGAAACTATGGTCCTCTACAATGATCCCTTGTCCAAAAGAGAACAATAGAGTGGCGTAAACCTAACGAAACACTGAGTGACCTTGGTCTTTAGAGTCAGTCAACCAGGAATATCATGGTTACAATCTTTTGGGACTGTGAGGGAGTGCTCTTCATTGACTTCAAGAAGAGGAACACCACAGTAAATGGGGAGTACTATGCTGGCCTACTGCACGGACTACGTGCTTCCATCAAAGAGAAAAAGCGAGGAAAATTGAGTGGTCATGTGCCCCTTCTTCACGACAACGCGCCTGGGCACACAGCTCTTGTTGCAAAGGAAACTGTGAAAAAATGTCGAGGATATCGACCATCCCCCCTACAGCCCAGATCAACCTCCCAGTGACTATTTCCTCTTCTCAAAACTCAAGAACGATCTTCGAGAAAGGAAATGTAAGTGTAACGAAGAAGTGATGGATTTTGTTTATGCCCATTTTGCAGACCAGACTTGTATTTGGGGGGGGGGGATGAAATATTAATTCAAAGATGTGAGAAGTATATGCCAATAAGGACAACTATATTGAAAAGTTAAATATGGTTTTTGTCTTTATTATATCTAAAAACTGGTTAGGGCGGAAATTTATGTACCTACCCTCGTACCCACTCCTAAAGGCCGGATTGCCAAGATTTTCAGAAACTATTTTTATAGATTTATTTTAATGAAATACACGATTGCGTTGAGAAAAGGCAAAAATCGAAATTTTTCAAAAAATCTTCTCATAGGTACAACCGCAATTGTTGCGTTCTTTCAGGATTTATTATTAAAAAAAAAAGTAATCAACTCATTAGATAAATACTTTTGTACAGTTATCTCAATTTCATAGGAAAAAAGTCAAGTTGTGTAAATTTCTGTAAAATATTAAATGTGTCATTTTCTTTATAAAAATGTCTGTTCCATGGACATAACGGTTCGGAAGCTCATCACTGTTAATTTCCCGTTATTTCGTCTCCACTGATCATTTGTATGATACAGTTTGGTAGCAAACACAAGTTCGTAATCATAATTATTACGAGATGCAACAATTTGCAATTGGTAGCAATTTCCTGAAAGAGCTATCACATCAATCATTCACCACAAACATGCAAATTTTTTTCACGCCACATAAAAAAAATAAAAATTACTTCTAAATTAAATGGGACGAAAGAAAGCAACTTTTCAATAATTATGCTATTTGTAACAAAATATTAAGTAACATGTACGCACCTGTAAAGACCTACAAGCTCAGGTTTGGCCCCAAGAACGCAGGATGAACATCAGTGTTGCACCGCTCTCTCAATCTGAACAATTAACATTTGCTCTGCTAACTGGAAATTCACCTAGGTTTGGACTCCCGACTGAGGACTTTTTTTTTAAATTGTGTTTAACGCCCGTTTTTCGACTGTGGCATCACAGGCGGTGAACACTGGTGATACATGAAATGAAATTATAAATTGGGAAAGGGTTTTTTTTTAAGGAAGGAAACGTTCCAGGTCTGAGTTTAGGATACCTCCCCGGCATTTGCCAGTTATGATGACTGAGGAAAACCTGAATAAAAAATCTGTCAGGGAGGACGATCCTGGCGGGATTCGAACCCCAGACCTCCCGCTCATGAGTCCGGCTGAGAACTGAAGCTACGCACACTTAAGAGCATCGATGTGGCGACTTTTCATTTTCAGCACTATTTCTAAGGCTTGCAATTGAACCACAAAATTACTAGTACAGCATTCATCAGAACTTTGCCTCAGGTTAACTGACAACTGGTACGTAACGCGTCAGAGTTTAACATAAGCAAGGGTTACATTTTCGTCTAATTTTATCCAAAATATAAAAATCAGCTAACTCATCTACCCCGCACAGATTTTTTTAATGATAAATGATTTCAATATATTATGTGGATATACACTATCATCACTTATAAATAGTTTCTTGCATTTAGTAACCATGTACAATTTCATTTCACCATGCGAAGCAACGAAACAATTAGCACGGTCAATAGATACAAATCAATGAGAATATTATTATTTCCATATGTTTGAAGAAACCTTCTACATCAGCAGGAACCATGCAGTATATACTTTGTTTAGTGCTTGTACTCTATTCATAGATATGAGAGCATTTTGGGGGTAAACAGTAATATAATTTTCGTTTTTGCGAATAATACTTTGAATTAGCACAATATTGATTATTGTACTTGTTTTCACAAGAGGTTTAATTCCGTTTAAATTTGTCGTGCCCCAATGCTGGCGAAGATACCTATAAACATTTGAGCCGACAAAGGTCCAGCTGCAGCCAAGGACGAAGAGATGGTAAGCCGACATTTGCGAGGATTGGTTGGTCACTTCAGTATTAAAATATTGCATAGCGCCTAGTTCTTTCAAGCAAAGATATTTATTTACAGAAGTGTAGAATGATGAATACAGAATAATTAAGAGATATTCTGTAAGAAAGTTCCAAAGAGAGGACTTGAATAAGATGCTGGTAGTACCAAATAATGATTAACAAGGAATGTTGAATAAGGGATGCTCCGTACCACAGATTACTACAGATATACAACTCAATATTAACCGGTGACCGCATCGAGCGCCAATTTTTTGTACGTATCCTCCGGCGATGCGCGAATTTATTTGTAGTTTCCTTTCTTTCTAGGAGAAAATAAATAATTATTAAGCTTTCACCGAACTTCAGATACCAGCGGCAGAACCGCTGACAGCCTGAAGAGTCAGACACAAGACGTAAAAATCTGGCTAGCATGTTCCGAGTTGCTGTTATAGATCGGATTTCGGCGTTCTTGCATTTCACTCTTCAAGCTGTCGGCGATAGCTGATAGTCTAACTTGGGTGAAAGCTCCACAAAGACATAGAGAGAGAAAGGGAACTACAAGTAAGACAAATTATATAAATAGTGAGATAGTCCTGTCAAGTACTCACAGACATTATTTCTTATGCTGCCCATCTATTATATGAAGTTGCATCAGAAATTTCATTTTTAAAATCTGACAGTAACTCCTCTTCATAACCCAATTCTAAGCAAGTAGGAAATTAGGAAGAATATATTAAGTAAAATAACATTTTTTGTACACGGCCTGCACATAACCTAAAATGCAAGTAAATAAACCCTCAAAGACAATGTACTACTATGTACAACAAATAACAATACATATACTTTTATTACAAACACATATACCATTATACCCTTATAAATGTTACAATGAAGGTTATAGTGTACAAAAAGAGCGTTTACATTGTACAGACCTAATGTTCTCGACTATAGTTTTAAAAAAGACGCATTTTAAACAATTCTTTGTTGTCTCCCCTGGTGTTGCATCCCACCAGTGCGAACTTCCGTTTTAAATGTATAATGGTACATTTTTTTCCTTTGCCCACTTTGTAATGAACATGAAACACACATGAAGACATGCGTCAGTGATTCCCAGGCATCCCAACAAACACCGTAATATCAACGCACATTTCTTTGTCTCTGAACAACAAATGACTTTCAAAGAGATTCCATAAATTAAAATTAATCGGTATTCTTTCTATTTGCCAACTCTAAAGCACATTTTAATAAAAAGTATGTTTCTGTTAGGCGAAATAGGTTTGAACACCGAGTAAAGTTGCAGCTGTAGCGCCCTCATCGTAAATAAGAGACATCTTAAATCACTTATCCAGTTCAAATAGTCTGCTCTGTACCAAGAGACACACGTGATAATCTGTCACTATACTAATGATTGTGCAAGTCCAGATAGTAATGACAGGGTGTTTTATGTTCTGCCTATAGATAAGAGGGGTCGAGGGAGACACGTCATAATTAATAGCGTCTAGTTCTTGATAGACGGTAGTAAATTACTTCATTATCATCGAATCTTAGTTGCTTAAGAATTACCCAATTTTTATAAGAAAACAAATACTTTTGAGTGACCCTTATTCTTACTTTTCCTATCTGAGATAAATGTTGGGCTTACCCCTCCCAATATTTTATAGAAGTCGGTGCCTTTTTATGGCACATGTGTGTTTGGCACTTTTTGGAGGAACTGACTTCAAAGCTACTATTTTTGGAGGACAATACAGTGCAATGGCCAAGTTGAGGAGAAAGACCAGGTGCTGGACCATTCACCTTACAGCCCTGACCTTGCACCGTACGACTTGAATAATTTTTATGTTATGGCTGGAAAAACCTGAAAGCGAGTTTAGGACATGCCCAAGTAATTAATTCACCTCTGCTTACAACACTCCAGTCGCAGTAACGAAATGTCTTTGATAAAAAACTGCAATGAATGTGGCGAGATGGATAGTAAAGTTAAGCCATTCAAAACAACTCATGACTTGGATTTAGGTAAAGCACTAACGTAACTTGCGATTGCCCCCAGTAATTCGACTTTAAACATTTAACAAGATAAAAAAAAAAAAAAAAAAAAAAAAGGGACAACATTCTTGAAAAGGTGATCTTGAATTCTCGGTAAATTGAGAATATGGAAAGGGTTAATTAATTAGTACACAGTTTTTTATTTTAGGCATTGACATGGATATTAATATATGACAGGTAGTTACGCGTATTATGAAGTAAAGGTGCGGTTGAATTTTCCAGAAACGAATTTCGATAGTCACATCAACAAAATACTTAACAAGTGTTTAATTTAGTAACAAGTAATTCCGTATGTGTTCATTTGTATAGAAACATAAAAGTATTTCAACTCTTAAGATAAACATAGTTAAAGTTCATTTGCTGAACGCTAGGAAATACCCACTACGCCCTCTTTTTGCACTTAACTCATATTTGAGTTACATTTTGTAGGAGCAAATCTTTAAGGAGAGGCTTCATAAAGGAAATGACAGTTACACATTTACTTTTCTCTGACGTTCTACTTGGCTCTTAACTTCATTACCTTATTCACACGGTTTTCTACAGTGTCAACAAAGAGTGTTCTCTATCAGTCTACTGGAATGCTGACGCAGTAAATGCCACAACAAAACCGTCACGCAAACTCCTGCAAGGGAAGAATGAGTCAGTGACGATGATATATGAAAACATTTGTTGGTTGTAACCATAGGCATCCACTCCTAGGAGCCCAGCCAGAGTATCCTGTCCCTCACCTCCCTTTCACAAAGTTTTCGCATTGGGTGCTGATATTTACTATCAATATATATTTAAACTTTAATTTGGGCATGTTCAAATTAAATTTTGAAAGAAAAACGACAACAGTGACATTGAATAACACTGCCAACAGTAATTTCTTTACTTTCATCTCACAGTTTTATGTGCTCAAATGGCAACTCACAAAGTTTTCATGTATAGGTACCTCGTAAAGTTGCACTCTAAAAAATTAAGTTTCGGACATATTTTTTCAACCCTCAAAGATAAGTACCTTCAAATGATATTTTAAGTAACTGGTGTTTCGGTTCAACGTTCTCTCTGTAGAATTGTTGCTTCACATCTGTTAGATAAAACTGAGCAATTCATCACAAGTGGAGGTGATTAAGATCTCTCTCTCTCTTCAAGACCAAATTCATTCTGACAGGCTGAAATTGCATCACAATATGATGGTCCTTTTGAAATCGAAGGTGAGCGAGAACTCCAAGGACAAATTTTCCTCAATTGTACCGTTTCTGAAAAGTAAGTTGTGTGAAATTGTCCGGGAGTTAACGAAATTTGTAGACTTAAATATGTACATTTTGAGATTTTTATTTCTTAAAATGTTTTAAGACTTGGATGGTTCAAGTTATTAAATTTTTTAAATACAAAATCTAATATAAGAGTTAAGAAATATATATTATTTCAGTTTACTTTGTATCATTTAATTGTCTGCTTAATAATGTATTAATTAATATAATTTAACTTTTAGTTGCATCGGAGTGATAATTTACAACCTTTGTATTTTTGTTGACGTCGCTGCTATGGGTCTTCACAAATCTCTCAGAGTAATGTGCCTCCCCCCACAAGTCGGCTCCTATGGATGAAAGCCTTAAATATTATAATTTCTCTCTAATGTCACCTTGCTCTAAGTCCAATTGCATAAATTTAATAAATTTGTAATATATGCATGTGACAGCAATAAATTGCAATTCTAGAAACGATGCGATTGTATTAGACATTGCTTTTTCAATTAAAATTAAGTATTTTGAATGACATGTTAAATACAATTGCAGAAAATCAGTATAATTTATTTAAAAAAAAAATTCAATGTAGTTGCCAAAGAAAACGATAGGAATAGGGCACTTTGGAGGTTAGCGCATCCAAATTAGTCAAAGGCATGTACTTTCATTTCTTGCCAAGGAAAATAATAATAATAATAATAATAATAATAATAATAATAATAAAATTTTTCTTCTGTGTTTATTGAGTTGGTAGTATTGGGATAGATGTTTACTTTTCGGTAGAATGTTAGCTGCAAACTAATATTTAAGCAGATTATTTTTAAAAGCCAGACGTACATTAAAATAAAACTTAATTCGTACGTTATCCTCTCTCTCTGCACTAAACAACATCTTATAACTGTAAGTTCCCAGGAATGATGTAGCAGCAAACACCGTAAAAAAATCTGGCTATGCGTACTGGTTTTCAAAATGACTTCTTCCTTCCTGTAGGCAGTTTTGGTAGAAAAAAAGAAAACTACGTCATGTCCATTATTTGTGTGGTGATCAAAGCCTGAAAAACCTTCTAAATGGAACCCCCACAGGAAATACCAGGTCGTCAAACATTCATACCTCGTAACAAGCTGTACTTTGGGCAGCAATAACTGTTATTGTTATTATTATTATTATTATTATTATTATTATTTAATGTGTTGCAATAGATTTCGTCAAAAGTCGCAGATCAATGTTCTATGACATAACATAAGAATAAATTTATTTAACAAAAGCAAATGCAATAAAATAGCTGCAGTATGCATAATAAAAAATTAAAAAATAACTGAAATGAAAAATAAAAATAGGTACCAACTGTAAGAAAATCATATCCCAAAAAATAAGTTATATACAGTATATATCCTCATTCAATTCATTATTACTGTACTGAATTTTACCAACAAGTACATTTTAGCGTATTCCGAAGGAATTCAGTTTTACCCATAAACGATTTTTTAAAAGTGATTCTTCAAATCTCCATCGATCCGAAAATGACAATGAAATGCATAGTTAGGGCTCTAGCGGTTACAATTTTTATTTCTTCTCAACGCAAATCATCATATAAGTTATAACCATAAATTAACAAATTACGTCGCGTTCGTAAATCTGCTAAAATGACCCATTGGAGCACAAACATTTTAAAAAATTGTCGCTCAAGTGGCCACAATTTTTGTTTTATCTCAGCAATACTCGGTTTATTTCATTTAGATGAATTAATAAAATTAATATCTGAAAATCAGGGCAATCAGACCATAAGGAGGGGGTGGTTAAAGCGAAACATCAAAATAGCTATAGCGGTCGCAATTTATAATGGTTATTATGTTTTTAAAGGAAACTCCGTATATGTCATTGAAAAACTACAAAAATAGTTTCTTAAAGTCAGTGAAATTAGATTATTGAGAACGGGAGTTTATCTGAAAACCAACATTTAAAAATCGCTCTAGCGGCAGCAATATTTGCTTTTTCACAACAAAATTCATCATTTACCACTCACAATATATGTGAGATATTTACATCTCATGGCTGCTATTAAAGCATTTTGAGGAATATTCGTGGTTCTATGTGTGACCAAAGACAATGACATACGCTATATTTTAAGGTACTGTATGATTTATTTTAGTCACATTATGTTTTAGCTCATATAAGCAGGTATATCGAGTTGGGTTAATCATTCTAATCCAACATGAACTGCTCTTATAGGTATTCCTTGGTAATCCTTCAGGACAGTGGGATCAAGGATTACTCAGCTACTGGCAACGCGGCTGTCACCTGTTGGCTGGTAAAACGGTGCATTATCGTCATGTTCAAGAACAAAATCGTATTAGTGTAAAGTATTGCTAAACTGGTAATATCGTCACCAGTGTACAGAAACTAAATCATGGATGTCAATTTCCGTACAAAACCGTGTAATCAATTAACATTTCACCATAAAAATTCTGAATATATTACGTAATTGCCGGCGGCATTTTCCCGTTGTCCATAACAGTACGAAAAATATTTTATCAATGAAAAATGTTCAAAGTAGTGGCATTACCATTTGTGCAGATAAATTCAACCGAAATACTTATTTCACCCAAAAATGGGTAGTCAATTTGTATTTCCAACGCAAAAAACGAAACATATGACCAGTTTTCGGTTCCTAACTGCCGGCATGTAGTACGGTGAATGTATAATGACCAACATTTTATTATATAAAATTCTGTGAAAGTATACTTGGGCGGAGAAAATGACCAGTGATGAGATTTCCAGGTAAAATTTACGTTTATTATTATTATTATTATTATTATTATTATTATTATTATTATTATTATTATTATTATTATTATATGTTTATTTGCACCGCAAAGAGGTTAGATTTATTACGGACCATGGCTGTTGTCTGCAGGCCTGTAAAACGATCCATTATCGATAAAATTACAAATATGATATTCTTGTAAAATATTGCAATTTTCCTTGTAATTTGAACTGCATCAAGTGAACCAGTCTTGCGCATTGCAGTTTAAGTGCAGATCAATTTATAGGTCTACCGCAAAAAGACTAAATTTTTGACCTGCATTCTGAGTCTTCACTGCCGGAAACAGATAATCTGTACTTGAGTATAATTTTGAACATTTTTATGTAAAATATTCACTAAGCATTACTGTTTTCATATGTGCAAAGAAACAAAGAGAGATGCCTATTTCAGTTAAAATTGGAGAATGGAGAATGAATTTCACAGTAAAAAGACTAACTTCATAACCGGTCACCGGAATGTAACCTGTCGGCAAGTTAAATGGTGCATGCATTACTGGTAAAATCAAGATCATAAAGATTTGCTAGTAGTCACCTGTGTAGAGAAACTAATCACTGACGCCTATTACAGTATTAAACTGGTTAATTAACTAATATTTTCACCGCCCAAATACAAAATATATAATCGGCGTTCGAGCTGATGATTTCCAGGCCAAACTTTCTCCTTTATCGGCAGAAAAAAAAATATTGATATAAAATGTTCGCAAATAAGTGGTATTACCATCTATGCAGAGCAACTCAAACGTCCTTGCTTATTTTACCAAAAAAAGAGGATTATCAATTTATATTTCAACCACAAAATACAAAACATTGACTGGTTTCGGGTTGCCAACTGCTTGCACGTGAAACGGTGCATTATCAATAAAATGACGAACTACGTTTTATGATATTAAAATATTGTCAAAGTACTACTATTCTCACTGTGCAGGGAAACCGGCCAGTGTTGCGATTTTCAGGCAACTATTTGGTAAAACCGTTTATTTTGGGTAGAATTACGATAATATTCTTCTAGAATATATCGAAAATCTTAATAATACATCTGCGTAGAGAAACAATTAGTTAAAATTTTATGATCAAATTATAATTCGACTGCTAACAGACTTTATTTATTACCGGTACTCGAGATCTTATAAGCCGGACTCATAATCCGTGTATTACTAGTACAAACATGAACAGAACATTTTTAATATAAAATATTCAGAAAGCAGTAGCTTTTTCATGTGTGTACAGATACTGAAACAGTAGTGCCTACTTGAGTTAAAAATGCATAATCTCTTTATAATTTTATAGTAAAACGCCTGAACTTATGACCGGTCATCAGCCTGTCACCTTCCGACAAATAAAACGGTGCATTATCGGCAATTTCAAGTACAAAATCTTAATAGTATAAAATATTGCTAAGCTGCTTGTATTGCCATCTGTAAATAACTTAAATAATGGTTCATGGTTAAATAACTTACGCCGATTTCTGTATAAAAATGGTTATCACGTAATATTTCCATCGCCAAAATGCTAAATATAACACTGGCGTTCGGCATGTTATTTGCCGGTGACAGAATTGCTACGTTACAGTTAAAAATACGAATAAACGTCTTAAAGATGTAAAATGTTTACATAGTGGTTTGATTGATTTATTTATTTATGGACGCTCTTTAACAGCTCAGGTCATCAGCGTCCCATTCAACTCAGGGCGTGAAACGGCCGACAAATTTTGCTCAGAGGCCTCTCCTTCAGGCTTGAGGTTCTTTTTCGTGCCGTAAATGTACGACACGGGACCCACGGCTTTACTTCCCTTCCGAAGGAAGCCATACTTACGATTTTTACGCCCGGAAATTACATAGTGGTAGTATTACCACATGTGCAGAGTAACGTAACTGTAAATGCTAATTTAACCAAATGTGGGTTAAAATTTTATATTTCCTGCGCAAAAAGCGATGTGCGTGATCGGTTTCGAATTGTTACCTGCCGGCACGTAAAACGGTACATTATCTGTAAAATAACGAACATTTTATTCTTGTAAAATATTCCCAAAGAACTAGTATTATTACCTGTGCAAAGGAAATGGCCAATGATGCTACCATCAGGAATAATCACGTGTGTATGTGTCACACACTCACACACACCGCAGAGGTTAAATTTATGACGGGCCTTTGCCGGCTAGTAAAATGTTTCGTTAACGTGAACTTTAAGAGCATTATATTATTCCTGTAAATAATTGCCATATTCCTATTGAAGTCATGTGTGCAGAGGAACTGAATAAATAATGCCATTTCAGTTAATATGATGATCAATATATAATTACACAGAATAGCAAAATTTGTGATCGGCATTCGGGTATTAACTATCGAAAACAAGTCGCTGTATAAATAGCAAAAACATGAACCACATCTTTTTATCTTTGTCTGTCCTATATCTATACATTTATTCTCTTCCATTAGGATTATTATTTAATTGTGCCTCACCTTGTGAGTGCTAATATTACGTTACCTAGTATACCAGCCCCTTGATACACTTACTCGTTAACAATTTATACTTAATTGTAATTGAGATGTCCTCTAAGCTTACATCTGCATTTTTCACTTGTAAATCTCTTAGACTTCCATTAATTTTGTGCAAATGCTAACTGCTGTTGTGCAGCTTGTTAACACTTTCTTTATTATTTTACACTCAGTCATTCTTTATCTGCGTAACTGTGACAGCTGAGTAACATCAATTAGTTGAATATGAGTTAACTACTCAGAGGGTATCACACCCGCGTACGTTACTTGTTAACACTTTCTTTACCATTTTACACTCATTCACTCTTTATCTGCGTAACTGTGACAGCTGAGTAACATATCAATTAGTTAAATATGAGTTAACTACTCAGAGGTTATCACACCCGCGTAGGTTACATATCTACGTTCGTGAAACTGGAAGGTTACAGGACCGTCTTTTTAACTTTGCTATATATTCAAGAAAAATTGATAGATTAAATGGCGGGGTACCCAACCCTACTGGATGGGTGATTTGGTTCGGCAAGTCAGATTGCTGCATTGGTACATGTTTGTATACTTTTTCCTCCCTTTCTGGGTTCCCTCTTGATTCATTCTATTTCACAATATTCTTTCCACACTATTACTATATAATTTGCACCCGAAGGCCTTTTTAACACTTTTATTAACTGTTGGTTTCCGCTGATACCACTTTGATAATTTGACCCGGGATTTATTGAAACTGTACTATCACTTCCGTTACCTCTTATGACATTATTCTACTTTGCACACTATTCAAACTACCGTTAATAAAAGGAGCTCATTTATTACCGTTAACAAAAGGAGCTCATTTATTATGTTACCGTCATTCTCCGTATGCTTCACTTTTAATTTGTCTTACTTCTTGTACGTCTGATACCTGATCTGGGTGCAGTTAGTAAAGTTGCTGGGTAGATCACATCTCACATATCTGGCTAAATATGTCATGTCTAATTAATGGGTAGATTTGTCAGCTAGATAATTGTTTATTTTAGGTACAAAAATGTGTAATTACCATAGATCAGTTATCAAGTTCCCTGGATATATTATATAGTTGGTTCATTACGTAATTAGATTCATAGGATAAGTAGCATCATTCATAGTTCATTCATGAACATAAAGCTATTAGGTAAGATGGATGCCTAAGTAACTTTTCTGCATCTGTGGATGTATGGTTGATTGGTGCTATTGGATCAATAACACTGGTCAAAATTTTCATTAAATAAATAAAAGTGACCTATCTCACCTATTTTGTATGCGCTGATCGAGAATAAGGCATTTGAAAAGCTTTGAACATGTAATATTTTTTTCACACACTTACCTTCCATTGTCAGCAAATAGTATAAAAAAAAGGAGAGAAGGCCAGTCTACATTGAACCAAGTGTCTATCGCATAATTATGTACTATTCCCAATCTCTTAAGATACAATACAATGTGAAGCAGCTTATATATTCGTAAATAAGAAAATGGGCGATTTATTGTTTCATTACCTCAACAGCTGCAGAATGGAATCACAATTTATTTCAACAAAAACAGATAATGTGAAAGTAAACTATAGTTATACGAGAGAAACAAACATTCTGGTCATCTTGTGTATCAGTTCAGTTTGAAGAAGTGTCTGGTGTTCTGCTAGTTATTCTGCAGTTGTGACAAATGGAACGTAAACATATTTTGTGCAAAATTTCTCCAAGTAGTTTCTGTTAAATTTGTAGTTAACTTAACCTTGAGATCACAATGCCGGTCAATTACATACTATGTAAAAATAGCTGTTACTTTTCTGTGGCTGTTAAGTGGGCCAATAGGACAAAAATTGGACGTCACATGTACATCATAACTGTTACATGAAGTTGACAGAATGGATGAAGGGGAAAAACACCCACATGTAATTTGCTGTTCCAATGCCTTGGCAAGAACCTAAGTGATTTAAAAGATTTGTTATTTCTTCATTACCAAGCGAGGGATTTTCAAAGAAAACAAAAGATAAATTTGTATATATTGATGTTCTTTCAGAAATAAGAGTTGTGCCACATTCTCCCCATCTTCTCATTCTTATTCCTTTAACTATTAGGGAATCCATCATTCTTGAATCATTGCAATCTTCAAACAGTCCAATTTGTGCTCATTCTTCCACTTCTATTGATTCCACCCTCATTTCTGGAAAATATAATACACCACATCTAATAGTGCTTAGCAACTGAGGGGTTTAGTAATTCCAAGCAACAGCCCAAGCTATTACATTCCACATTATAACAATGGAACTTAATTAACTAAGACACTAACATTTCGGTATTTGAAAACGAAATAAAGAACAAGGTAGTTATTTTGCAGTGGAGAAAGCTATCAGTGATTGTAGAATTGTAAATGAGTTGATGACCAAATTAGATATTGAATACAATCAAGAATGGAGACTGGTTATTCATCATCAAAAATCAGCTAAAAAGCAGCATTATTGCAAAATGGAAACATAATACCTTCCATTCCAGTGGTTCATTCAGTTGGTATGAACTTATGAAAACATGTACTTTATTGAATACAATGAACATTGCTGGGATTTAAAAGTAATAACTTTATTGGTTTAATTACAAGGAGGATATACAAAATTCTGTTTCTTATTTTTGTTGGACAGTAGGATAATAGCACATATTCTGTGGTGAAGGACCGACTTTCCGGAATACATTCCATTCCTGGGGAGGATAATGTTAGATGTGAAATGCTAGTACAACCGGAAAAAGTACTATTTTCCCCGCTGCACATTAAACTTGGGCTCATGAAAAAATTTCTGACTTCTCTAGATAAAAGCTGTTTCATTGACAAGTGATGCTAAATTAAAAGAGGGCATATTTATCAGTCCACAAATTAGGAATATTTTTGAGGAACAACTTACACCTTATGAATTAGCAGCATGGAAATCTTAAGCATCGTGGTAAATGGGGTTTTATGGAATCACAGTGAAAAATTGGCTTACTAGCAGAATAATTGTTTCGTTACTTATAATTCTTAAACTAATGCAGTAAATATCGAGGTTGAGGGTCTTATTTCTGGAGTAGAATAATTTTGGCATGTTCACACTTTTTACCAATTAGATGCTAAATTTTTAAGATAATGAACAATGCCCTTAAACATTTAAAACATATCAGCAACTATATTCTGGCAAGATGAAGGACCTTGAATGAGTTACCTGGACAGTATTGGGTGCTGCAAACACAGATGAACAGTAGACACACTAAAATGTGTTATATATTGAAGACCGTAATGGCACAAAAAATACCAGTATCTGACAATTGGCCCTTAATCATTACTTATTATCTTTCTCTATAAGAGAGCTAGCAACCATATCTGCATTTCTTTGGCTATAAATATGATAACTTGTTGCATGGACTACACTTTGCGACAAATGAAGAACTTGGCGTTACTGACACACATTTATTTTTCACCTATTCTGGCAATTTCCTTATCTTATTATTTTTGGTCTTTTGTTTCAGATTTCTTTACATTTGATATGGTGTTATATATAGCTGCATGAATAGCCTCGAACCCACTTCCGTTCATTTTTCAGTACTGGCAAATCTATTTCATTTCCATCAACTGCAGCTTTAATGGAAGGAATATAATTCCCTTGTCTACATGGGAAAATACTTTGAGAGGATTATGTGCTAAGGGTTTAAGTAGCTATTGCTTCATCTTCAAAGTAACTTATTTTTTAAACATTTTATTCCTCACACACATTAATATTAATATGTTTTATCTTTCTCCTATTCCTTTCTGTTCAGTTCTTAGCCAGTGCATATAAGTTAATTTGTTCAGCTAAAATATATGGATTTCTATTTCTATTATCCATATTTATTCTTTATTGTTTCTTATTATCATCAGTTTACTTCTTATAAAGTTTTGCAAAATATATATAGCATGCAGCAAAATGTAAACCACAAACCTTTCTCTTCCCCCTCTTGGGGAGAATGACCTGGTTCCTATCTCCTCCCCCCCTGTTTTTCTCACTGACTATTTCTACACAATTTCGAGTAATTTTACTATACATTTTGCACCACACTGTATAACATGGCTCTCAATACTTGTAGTCACAGTTGAATTCAGCAGTGCCCAATCCCATTTATGACATTCACTAAGCTGTAGCCTAAAGGTATAACAAAAGTTAAACTTTCAATGTTGCAAAAAAAGCATTGTATCCTTACAGTGCCCTTTTTATGGTATTTACTTATACTATTTTTATCTATCAGGAAGATGCATCAGAAAGTAAAGGCAATTAATGTAATCTAACATACATATCACTCCTCAAAATATTTTTTTTTTTTTTTCTGATTCATCTTTGCATCTTCCTTCAACCTAAGTCTTTACACAAGCATTATATTAGTGATATTCTGTAACATTTTGGAAAGTTTCGCTGATGAATGTAAATGCAGCAAAGAATTTTTATCATTTGCTTATATGGAGCATTATGGGCTACCCACGAGGGAAATTTAAAGTCTTTCAACTTTGATGATCATTATTTTGTATTTTTGTCACAGGCTGCTATATGAGTTTTAATAAACATGGTCAAATTTCCATGTTGATACATCTATTACTTTTTGAAATAACATATTTCTTTTTCCTACTACCTGCTTATTCACTCAATGTTTCACAAGATGCAGAATTTGTGCTTATGAACAAAATAAAACCATTAATCTTCCATGTGATATTAAAAAATACTACTACTATTGCCACCTGTGCAGAGAAACTAAACCACGGACGACTATGTCAGTACGACGCCGCGTAAATATGCAATATATTCACCGCCAAAATGATAAATATATTGCCATTGTTCATGCTGGTGTTTGCCGGCGAAAAAAGTTCATTCTTATCCAAAAAATACGAAAAATGTTGATGAAAAAGCTGAAAGTAGTGGTATTACCACTTGTGCAGAAAAAATGAACCGTACATGGTTATTTGACCAAATAATTTACTTTTCCACCGCAAAAACTCAAACGTATGACCGTTTCGGTTTTTTACCTGTCGGCGTATAAAATCATGCATTATCGCACTTCATTTTACTGTTGTAAAAATTTTGCAAAGTAGTAGTACTGTCATTATGTTCAGAGAAACTGACCAGCGAAGCTACTTTTGGGCAAAAATTATGTATTGCGTTTATATTTCCATTGCAAAGAAGCTAAATTTGAGAAAGGCTATTTGTTTCTTACCTGCCGGCTAGTAAAACGGTTATTGTCCATTTAATTACGAAAATGGTATTTTTGTATAATATTGCTTATTCCTAGTAATGCCATTTGCGAAGGGAAACCGAATCAGTCATGGTTATTTCGATTAAAATTTTATAATCAACTGCAGACAATTTCCGCGCAACACTATCCATTTACATTACCACGGTAAGAATAATTTTCCGTACAGGCATTAGGGCGTTCATCTGCAGAGTACTGAGGCAACGCAGTAGCGGCATAAATACAAACGAAATATTATTAATGTACAAAATCAATAAATTACTGTCTGATTGAAGAAATTGTAGCAATATATAAATTTAAACAAAATGTCAATTACATGTCCACTATAACAATGGAAATTTAACCACGGACGTTCGGGAAGCCACATGCCACAACTTAACCAGTGCATTATCGTCATAATTACTAACAAAATGATATTAATATTACATTATACACAACATAGTATTGTCATCTATTTAAGTGTAAAAATAGGATTATATAATTACATTTCTACCCCAAGAACGAAATTTAAATACTGGAAGTAAACCTATCACCAGTCAGCAACTGAAGCAATGCAGTAGAGCCGTAAATAAGAATAAAATATTAATTAAAAGCTCTAGTGTATCACATATACGGAAAACTGTGTAATATAAAACAGTGCTCCAATTATATGAGATGTGACTTTTCTGTACCGGAATTATGGCCTACAACTAATGTTAGTGACTTTTCTGTACCGGGATTATGGCTTACAACTAATGTTAGGGCAATATCATAGAAAACACAACCAATATTTTAGTATAAAATTACTGACCAACTAGTGTTGTTATCTTTGAGAAGAAAATGATATTATTGGAGTCCATATCAATTTAAAAATATATTTGGGAAGCCTCATGCGGACAAATCAAACATCAGAAAAATTTATAAACAAATATTATTGTTGTGAATGACTACTAGTATTGCCAAAATTGTGAAGAAATTGAGTATTAAGGGCTCATTTCGTTGTAAAAATATAGTGGTATAGGTATTTGTATATGTACAGCTAGAACGAAATTTCACTACAATACAAATCATATATTATTTTAATAAACTTCTACCGTAAGAGCATTTTCATTATTTTGGAGAACTGTATATGTGGCGGCTATCTCACACAAAAATAGAGTAACTCAATTGCATTTATACAGTAAGAACGGAAATTTCTGTACCGCATTCATGCCTGCACTTGCCTACAACTAATGTAGTACAAAATCCTACAGAGTATTTTTACTGTAAAATTGCAACAAGTCTCTTATCTCTCGGGAGAATCTATGTCGGTGGAGGGCGTTTTAATTTAAAGATAAATTAGTACAAATGCCTTTATACCCCAAGAATGTATTTTAGCTCTCTCTCTCTCTCTCTCTCTCTCTCTCTCCCTCTCTCTTCTCTATCGGAATTACAACTACCTGTCAAATTAAAAAGTAATGCAGCATTCGTGAAATTTCAAACAAAATAATATTACTTACAAATTTACTTCCCACCCAAGGGTATTAATATTATAAATAAATTTGAATTTGAATTTATTTCCAATTAATAATACAAGTGTACTCCTTTACAACAACAGTACTCTTTTACAATCACTCAATCATGCAAATACAAACTATAAGGGACCTCCATCTATTTTCTATGTACCCCTCACAATTACAATATTTACTATATTTCATGATATACTACCTTTACCTTTAAACATAACAATTAGAAACAGTGCCTTCAGCAATTCCAGAAGGCACTGACTCCATTCAAAATTTATTACTAATTGATTGGCTCAGCCCACCAGTCCCCGGTTCATCAGCAGCTACCTTCTGGAATACCAGAGGACCGGGCTTCAATCCAACCATAACAAAACACAACATTAAAAGTAACTCATACATTCAGTGCGATATTAAATTATATTTTTTGCTATACTAAACCTTCCTTCTTCTTTTATTGCTTAAACTCATTTGGCCATATCTATATCCTTAAGGGTTGCTTATTCCTTTGGTCCTTATACACACTAACACCTGGTTATTGGTGTATAAGGATCCTGTTTAACTAACCTTTTGCATTGAATTTATTTCCATTTAATAATACAACAAATTTACTCCTTTACAACAACAATACTGTGTTATAATCACTCAATCATGCAAATGCAAACTATAAGGGACCTCCATCTATTTTAGATGTACCCCTGACAATTACAATATTTACTATATTTCGTGATATACTACCTTTAACTTTAAACATAACAATTAAAAACAGTGCCTTCTGGAATTGTCGAAGGCACTGGCTCCATTCAAAATTTATTTTAAATTGATTGGCTCAGCCCTCCATTCCCTGCTTCATCAGCAGCTACCTACTGGAATATCCAGGGGACCGGGCTTCAATCCAACCACAACAAAACACAACATTAAAAGTAAACTAACATTAGAAAACTAGCCCCATACCTTCCCCTACTCATTCCATCCTCCTTTCACTATCCAACAATTTTACTCTCAAGCTGATTTCACATATTTTATACCCATAACCATTTTTGTCTTCTCTTGCCTATGTGTTTTCCTAGTTCCTTAATGTTTTCATGTAACTTTAAATTTAAAATTCTTCTACCTCTAATTTCATCTGGTAGGTTTTCCCATTTTCTTAATAAGAACTGTTCCCTCCAAAACTTAGTTTGCTTACATTCTAGTATGCAATGCCAAGTACTATCTGGTTCTGTACACACAGGACATTTCCCCTTAGTGTGTCCATTTTTTAATCCACTTAAATATTTTACTCCTGTTCTAAACCATGCCAACCCTTCCCTTCCTACCTTATCACAAATTTCAACATACCTTTCTCTTCCCCACACATTTTTAGTGTACTATATAATTTCAGAGATTTCTTGGTGTTAACATTTGCCCATATTTCCTGTTTTTCTATATTCTCGATTCTTATTGTTATCTCTTTCCAAAATCCTTTACCCAACCTTTCTCCCTGGTACCATACTAGTCCCATGCGCACTTCTTGTACAATATTTTGGATTTTAGATAGCCAAGTTTCTCTCCCTTTGATTTTACTTTGTGCTACCAGGCACTGATTAATAATATTCTCGTCCTCTAGTCTCCCTATTCTATACCAATATTTCAATACTCTTTCCATGACCTTGCTTTTATAGCTCAATCTTCCTAGTTCCATTAGAGCAACCTCGTTAGTTGAAGATCTAGGTAAGCCCAGAACAATTCTACAAAATAATCTATTTATCATATTTATCCCTTTCCATCCTTCATCTGGCCCCCAGATATCTATTCCATACATTATTCTGTTCTCCACGGTTGAACCATATATTCTCTCTAACCATTTTACTTGCATATTTGGTATTTTGTGAACACAAGATATAATTACACTCGTGGCTACTTTTCCTTCTGCTACTGCTTTCCTTTTTTGATCACTCCATTTCCCATTACTAGACAATCTAACACCTAAATAATCAATTTTCTTTACAACTTCAATCTCTGTGCCCTCCTACCACCATTTTTCCCGTTTTTTTAATTTGAAACCTTTTTTCATCACCATAATCTTAGATTTGTTTTTATTTATCTCGAGCCCCCATTCTCTACAAAAAGTGCCTATAATTTCTAATGATCGTTTTAAGCCTATACTTAATAGAGAACCTGTTACTAAATCATCTGCAAAGAGCAGACCCGGTATATCTATATTATTTATAGTTGGCAAATGTACATTACCTTTGCTAATTTCTTCTAAAACATCATCAATTAACAGATTGAAGAGAACTGGACTTAATTTACATCCTTGTCTTAGACCTACATTGTTTGATATTTTTTCTGTAACTCTACCGCTCTCATCTTTAACATGAAATTTATTTTCCTTATAAATATTCTGTATTATCTTTATAAAATTCTGCCTTACCCCTTTCTTTCTCAGTTTAACCCAAAGTGCTTCTCTAGAAATTGTATAATTAAATGGAGGACCCCAATATTATATGTATTAGTGTGTGTATGTAGATGTCTTTTTGATTAGTAAGCGATATTCAAGTTATCTTTCAATAATACCATGCCTTTGTTATGTGCTTGTAAAAGGGAAAGGGAATGCTGTTCTTTGTTGGGGACATCAGCTGTACCTGAGAAAAAGATCTTTTGTTAAAACTTTACCCTTTTGTCAAACCCTCACGGACAGTCCAGCCGGCCCGGTTCGGCACCAGAGGTCATAACGTTGTAAATGACTAGGGTTCAACTGGAAACGGTACTTGCCATCAAAAGGAAATACGGCAGAAAGAAACACGCGTTTTCACAGAAACCCACATATTTAGTTGGTTCAAAGGCAGGCCGCAAAAATGGCTAAAACGTGCTATATCTCGAGAATCTAGTGAAAGGTAGATGTTCGCGACTTTGCTAGCGTGGGAAGAGTTTAAGAAATATTTCCTGGTAAAAACCCAGAATCTTCAACCAATCAACATGTTTAAAATCCGAAGAATTAAAGCAAACTGGTATTAGACCATGCGCTATTGTGATCCAATAATATTCTAGAAGGAACAAAATTCATTTCATTTAAAGGAATTAAATTTTCGCGAGGGAGGAGCGAGTTGGCATTAAGAGATTTAATATTAACTACGAGAAGTTAAGTTCTGAAGCAATGGTGACAGGAAGCAGTCCTAACAGTGTAACAGCAGTAAGAATAGTGGCAAAAGTGGCAATCAGTCTGTATCTGCCTTATCCAGTGTTGTAGTAGAATAGTGAAACCGTCGCGAAGAGTCAAAGTAACTCGTTCAATCAGTGAGAGTCAGCCAGGCAGCGCAACATAATAGTAATAAAAATCACAATAGTAGTAAAGTGAATAAATATGCAAGTGAATAGAGCGAGCTATAATCCGCCGAAGCACAGCATGTTCCAGAACCTTCCCAGTAGTCAAATAAATTAAATGTTCAACCAGTGCCGAACTTCATTATTACAGTGAACAATTTCCTTCTTCCCCAATGACTTCAAGTCATTAAAAACAGTCAAAATTTTCCCCTGAGATTCCTATCCTCTGTGTTGGAACCACAGAGTTAGCAAGCATTGAACTCGTGACTCCTAGAGCAGAGGCAAAACAAGAAGACACCTAATTGTCTGATTAAAATAGCATTCAATCACCCCTTTTAATTCCTCTGCATTGGAACCACAATTATTCCCGTTCCTAATTTCTCTGGCAGCAATCTGGTGATCAATTCCCAGTACACCGCCACGGGTGGCCGAGGTCGTTAGGGACGGACTCATGAGGGGGAAGTCTGGGGTTCGAAACCCGCCAGTACCCTCCCTGACTGGGTTTTTTTCCCCCAGGTTTTCCTCAGTCTTCATAACTGGCAAATGCCGGGGAGGTACCTAACCTTAGGCCTGGAGCTCTTCCCTCCTTAAAAAAAAAAAAGCCTTTGTTCAAAAATAGAGAAAAAATAAATGTCTCTAATTATAGAACTACAGCTATTTCATCTACATTCTCTAAGGTATTTGAGAGAGTGATGTTCAGTAGGCTTTACTATTACCTTAAAAGTAGCAATATTCTAGTTAATTATCAGTTTTGCTTTAGAAAAGGAATTTCAACAGAAAATGAAATCTATTAACTCACCAATGAAATTTTAACTGCAATATTTAAAATGGTTTATACTTACCTTGACAAAAGGAAACAGAAAATAGTAATAAACTGTCCTTTAAAAAGAAAAAGTACATCAGAGTGGGGAATGATTAACCATGTAGTGCTGCAAAGATCTATTCTGGGTCCTCTTCTTTTTCTGATATATATAAATGATCTATCCAAGATGTAGGAAATGCTGTTCTATTTGCAGATGACACAAGCATATTGATAAATGGAAAGAGCCTTAATTATTGTGCCATTAAACTAAATCTGGTTCTGAGTTCATTGTGTGTATGGTTCAAAGCAAACAAATTGTCTCTAAATCTAGATAAAACAAATGTTATGAAATTTATCACTCACAGATCTCCAGATTCACAATTATGGATAGGATGTAATAACAGTGTACTTTCACAAACCAAATGTGTTAAATTCCTTGGTTTAATAATTGATAACCATCCGAATTGGAAAGTGAACATGTCTTACAGAAAAAGTTATACGAATAATCGCTGGTACACATAGCAGAAACCTCTTTAGGAAATTTGAAATTTTAACTCTTCCTTGTGAGTATATATTATCCCTCGGGAACTTTTATTTAAGAAATAAACAAAAATTTGTTCAAATCAAAATATACATGACAAGAATATTAGACAAAAAGAAAATCTACTGAGACTGGCTTCAACGCTTTCCTGCCATCAAATAGGCATTTATTATGAATTGATTTTAGTAAAATCCAATTTCCTCCAGCCTAAAAGCCTTAATAAACAATGATAGTTCCTTTAAATCTGCTCCTAGAAAATACATAAGTAAAAAGGCCTATTATTCTGTAAAGGAATATATAAGTAAATATATTATAAAAACCTGCAATGATTTTATATCAATGTATAAGGTATATACTACAATTTGTATGATTAAGTAACTTGTCTGCTTTTATTATTTGGTTGAGGTGTTCGTTTTAAATTTTTTTAATTATTTACGTATATGTACACAAATTTTTGGAAATGTAGATCGTGTTCTACTGTGGTAATTGTATATGAGAAGTTCTATGTTCATAGATCTCTCTGACTGCTTTGGGAGCTCACTGAATGCTCCAAGAACTGAACTAAACTACTCCAAAATTAAAATATTCATTCCTATTATAGAAGACGTGAATAATTAAAAATGTCTTTAATTTTTGCACTTCTGTAAAAGACCCACCAACATATTAATGCTAATTTGGTGAAATTATATAATAATTTCATTAACTATACTATACCAAAACTAAAATAATTGCCCATATTATAGAAGATGTATTTAAAAATTCCTTTAATTTATTTTTGAAAAGTTTGCTCTTCTGTGAATTACATTTACGTAACAATTTCAGTGAAACTGGAAGACCATTATAAACTTGTCAATAGCTGCCTTTCTGGAAAAGTGATAATGAATTTATTGGTCTATTCAAATCAACAGTATGTCTGGGTTGGTCCTGGTGGTATAGTGGTAACCATACTTGCCTTCTAAACCCAAGTTGCAGGTTTAAACCCGGCCAGGATCGTTGGATTTTTTCGGGCGTAAAAATCCTAAGTATGGCTTCCTTCGGAAGGGAAGTAAAGCTATGGGTCCCGTGTTGTACATTTACGGCACAAAAAATAACCTCAAGCTTGAAAGAAGAGGTCTCTGAGCAAAATTTGTCGACTGTTTCACGCTCTAAATTGAATGGGACACTGATGACCCGAGATGTTAAAGGGCATCTTTAAATAAAACAAATAAAAAGATCAACAGTATGTCTAGTGTTATGTACAGATAAGTTCAGATTCAAGTTATCTAAGTTGTCATCAGCCACAAAGCTCATTAGAGATATATTCTGGATTTAGAGATTCAGGTAATCGATATTATTGTATGATTTAGTTGAACTACACACTCCTAATGCTTCGCTCACCATAATGTATAGTACTGGTTTCGAAAACATTTGGTTCTCATTATCAGCCAGGCTAAAATCCAACTGTCGGATCATTCATTGAGCTGTGGGAATGTGTATTCTGCTCTGGTGGTGGTGTAATAAACTTGTAGTATATGTTTTCATCCCCGGTAGTGTCGAAGTTCATTAGACTGTCTTTGTATTTGTAGATGTAGATATTCTCCCAGGTTGCTAGTTCCGTAGGTACTTGTATTTTAATAATTTTGCTTTATTCATTATGTCGTAATTTTGCTTACAAAAATGATCTGCTACTGCTGATTTCTCTATCTGCTTGTACTTTTATGTTCCTGAAATGTTCCTTTAAAATCAGTACAGGGACCTACAGAACTAGCAACCTAGGAGAAAATCTAGATCTACAAATACATACACAGTCTAATGAACTTCCACACTGCCAGTTATGAAAACAAACTACAAGTTTATCACACCACCACCAGAGCAGAATAGACATTCCCACAGCTCAACAAATAATCCAACAAGTTAGATTTTAGCCTGGCTGATGATGAGAACCAAGTGTTCTGCAAACCAGTTCTATACATTATGACAAGTGAAGCATAAAGAGTGTGTAGTTCAATTAAAGCATACAATAATATCAATTATATGATTGGCTTCACTGTGCAAGTTCCAAATTATATTTTAATTTTAATATTCAGGTACTTAAATAATGATCTGCATGATTGTTGAATACAAACACCACTGAGGATTCCAATTCCTCTTTTTTGTAGTGTGAAGGCTCTTATTATGAGAACATAAAAACCGTTCCATATCTCATAATCAAATGATAATGTGCATAAAACATTAATCTTAATGCATTTTGGTTTCCAAGATTAACCAAACTTCTCAAAGCAAAGCACATAGAGCTCATCTTTGAAAATTTGCTCTCTAGAGGTTTATCCAAGTTAGCTCTTTATCAATTTCTACCCTCAAGATCTTGGTATGAGGAACTTTTCTAATAGTGTTACTAATATTAAATTCAGATATTTTTATTTTTAATTCTAAATTAGAGAGACTTTTTTTTATCAAAATCTAGTGAAAATTTATTTGCTTCAAAGCAATTATTTAGCTCTTCAAATGCCTTTGAGGCTAAACTCGAAAGTTGAGCATATGAAACAAACATACTGGTATCATCTGCATAAAACACTGCCTTAAACTCTTTACTTACATTAGGCTGCAATGTAAATCATTGATAAAAAATATAAAAAAGCACAGGTCCCAGTCATGAGCTCTGTGGTACTCCAAGTTTAACAATGTCAGTAACACTCATAATTACTGATAATTTTTAATGTTAATGGTTAAACATGAATTAAACCAATTTAAAGCTGTTTTGTCAACACCATACAAATTTAACATCTGTAACAGCATTTTATTATTTATATCATCAGATGCCTAAAATATTCGCAGAGAAAATATGTATATTTAGTACTGATAAAATTTCAGAGGAGAAATTAAAAGTGGTATTGCTAATCGACACCCCCTTCCTGAAGTCAAACTGGGATATTGGTAGGGTATTGAGTAACAGGTATTTTTTCCCATATATTAAGTTCTTTCGGATGTTGAATTGTTTTTAGTAAAGTTATGTCCTTCAACATCCGAAAGAACTTAATATATGGGAAAAAATTTGCATAAAAAATATGAATACAAACTTATGAATTTTGATATACCGGAAGTAGACAACATATTGTTTAAGTTCATTAACAGACCACCAGAGCAAGCATAGTAACATACATACATTGCTGAAATTGGCTCCTCAGACAATGTGAGGAATGTACCTCACGAAACATGTACCAAAATTACTTTTATAAGTGTGTTTGTGAAACTTAAAGAGAGTTTTAATGTGACGACATGATTTTTAGTGTTTTACTTTAAATCAAAATAAGATTAATTACAGCTATCTGCAGAAAACCCTGGCATATTTTAGCTTATTCGTTGCGGTATGTAAAGTGCTCTTACACTGCCCCACCATAAGCTGCAATTAACAAATATGAATTAAACGCAATTGGCAGTTTCATAATCATTGTCAATGAAAGCTGTTGAAAGCTAAACTATTTAAAAAAAAAATCTAAAAGTGTAAACAGGCCACTGCTTGTGAACATTTCTACTTTGTTAGTACTATATATACTAATACATGCATATATGCTAATATACACACATATATTAGCAGTTAGCTTGATATGAAGTAAGATAATCTATATAAACCAAAAACATATGTGTGTGTCATACAGAAGAGAGAGCCTTTACACAAAAGGAAGCTTTCTTTCCAGTCAAATGGAGAAAAAAGGCATTCATCTCAATTATAAAAACCAGAGCGGCCCATAGTTCGTTTTTTCAGCTATTTATAAAGTTCAGCGAAATTAAATTTCTAGTTAAATTTAGATATATCTATTTAAAAATTAGAAATCAACTACATATGAGAGATAAAAAAAATTAAATTCTTTCAGAGTATGTGAAAGCAGCAATAAACTTGGCTAGAATAAAAATCAAAAAAGTTTCTTCATATACAATTTGAAGTGTAACGGGCACCAGTAAGTTGGTTGTTGGAACAAAACGTAGGCAGGTGAATTAAAATTACAGAAATCGTCATTTATGTTGCAACGTATAATTTAAGCTTTTGAAAAATAAAATGTTTATTCCAATTTAAAATTTAATTGTACTTATATATTGTTAAGACGATAATGTATAAAATAAATTAATAGTAACTACTTTAACATTCCACACCTCAGATGACAGCCTTGTAACTATCGGCCATACAGAGCACGCACGCGTGGCGAAGTGACTGAATGACAACCTTCAGCCAGCCAACTAAAATGAAACCTCAGCAAATTGCTTAGCTTACGATAACTTGATCCAAATAAAACAACTCAGCTCCCCTTGATCTGTCTGTTTCCAAAGTACGGCATAGTGCAAGATTTTTTATATGGTACGGATTTATGCAATTTGTTTTAACTACTGACTGCTGCTTGTTATATCAAGACTAAAAGATAAAAATGTGCGTAGTCAACATCGTAAGATTGTATATGAAGTTAAGGACCGATTTTCTCCCGAGTATTACTTTTTATACAGTGTGTAACGCCATTTTTTACTCCTGAGGCATCAAAGACGATGGATTGATGATGCATGAGATGAAATGATTAACTGGGAAAGGTTTTTTTTTTTTTTAAGGAAGGAAACGATCTAAACCTAAGTTCTGGGTACCTCCTGGCGTTTGCCATTTATGAGGACAGGACAAAACCTCAGTGAGGGAGAGTGGTTCCGGCGGGAATCCCGAGCATTTTAGAAGGTGCAAGAAAAGATAGCTACAGCCACCATCGCACAACCTAGTTTACAGAAATATCCGGGAAAAAAAAAAAAAAAAAAAAAAAAAAAAAAAAAAAAAAACTTCCCTTGGCACTCCAGGGAAGAAACAATTTGTTACAAAAAAAACTAACCGGAATCGAAGATTTCTAAAAGTGTGTAATTATACACTACACACGAGTCCTATGCCGAAGAAAAGACTGTGCCTGCAATAAAAAGGATGCTATTTAAGGTTTTGCTTTAACCCCCACTCGTTTTTACATGTAAACCCCCAAATTGAATAATCTGATTGCACTGAAATTTCGGAACTATTTTTCTTATTTGAATTAAATGATATACGATGAATTTTGTTGTTATAAACAACTGTTGGTGCTGCTAGAATGATTTTTATATTTTGGGTTTCAGGTAACCCCCCTCCTAATAGTGCGATTTTCCCTATTTTCAAAAACTAATTTTTTTATTTCAATGCTATATATATATACAGAAATTCGTTTCGAAAAAAACAAATATTAATGCCACTAGAATGATTTTTAAATTTCGCTTTATCCCCCGCTCGTTTTTTCAGGTGGAATTTCCACTCCTAATAGTCCGCTTTTACTGATTTTTGAAAATTATTTTTCCGAGTTAACTTGTGGGGAAAAACAATGTCCTATTAACAGTAAATTTTTGGCTTCAGGTTAACCCAACTCCTAATTGCCCCATTTCCCCTATTTTCAGAAACCGAGTTTTATACTTTATCTAAATGATATATACGGAGGTTCGTTGCGAAAAAATAAATTTAAATGCCGCTAGAGCAATTTTTAAATTTTGGGTTTCAGGTAACCCCCCCCCTAATATTTGGATTTCGCCGATTTTGGAAATATGTTTATTCTTTTATTTCAATGGCACATACCGAGTTTGCTTCAAAAACATTAAACATTGCAGCCAGGAGAGGAAGTTTTAATTTTCGCTTCAACTCTTGTTCGTTTTTCAGGTATATATACACAGTCTTAATGAATCGATTGCCCTAATTTTCGGAAACTAGTTTTACAATTTGTTTTAAAGAAATCCACCGAGGTTCGTTGAGAAAAAGCAAAAATTGCGGTCAATAAAAGAATTTTTCAATTCCATTAAAAATCGCAATAGGTTACCTTTACCCCCACTGGTCCAATTTTACTGGTTAACTATCTCGACGAATCGTTTGTTAATTGATGTTTATAAGCCAAGTTTCATTGAAAAAATAAATGGGACTGCTAAAGCTTTAAAGGACGCACGTGTGTGTGTGTGTGTGTGTGTGTGTGTGT
Organism: Metallyticus violacea; assembly: GCA_030762175.1. Classification (NCBI taxonomy): domain Eukaryota; kingdom Metazoa; phylum Arthropoda; class Insecta; order Mantodea; family Metallyticidae; genus Metallyticus; species Metallyticus violacea. The sequence goes on along the minus strand of CM060841.1, from coordinate 97,427,563 downwards.
GAAAAATAAAATAATTCTTATAAAGGTAACTAACATAGCTATAACTAGGGAAGTATAAAGGGAATAAAACACTTAGTATTCTTGCCATTGAAGAACTCGCAGTAGTTCGAAATATAGCAGTTTCAAGTGTGACTCTTTCTCTGTGTTTTATGTTTATCTACTTTTATTATTAGTGTTAATATATATATATATATATATATATATATATATATATATATATATGCGTAAATTTTCAGAAATATATGTCGCATTAATAAGCGTTAAATTAAATTACCAGCAGTATGAAGTAACGGTGTAAAATTTCAATGGACAAGGTAAATTGAGAATACAAGCTAAGTCAGGAGCTGACGCTAAGATCGGCGAGGTAAAGTTTAAGTAGAAAGCCGCGGAAAACTATAGAAATATAGGAATACCCGTTCTTATTTATTCTACTTAGAACCGTGAGAGTTTATGAAGATGATTCTGATTGAGAGAATGTAACAAATTATTCGCACTCATCAAGATATTGTTAACAGTGGTAAAATAATTAGGAGAACATGCCAAAAATCTTTTATTGAAACTAAGTGAATTAGACAAATGAAATTACTGCAAATACTGACAATATTGAGGATAGTAGCCAGTTCGATTCCTCCATCGGAAGCATTTCTGCCCTAATAGATTTTTGGTAACAGAGTTTGTAACGTTTAGCCCATACTACGCGGATAGGTTCATAAGTTTCCGGCCTCCCCGATAAAGATAATCGCATTCACAAAAGCCTTATCTGTTAATTAAATAATTGCAGCTGCAACTTCCGCTCCGCTGTGTTCAGTTTACATATCGTTGCATAAAGAAGGCTATGTGTAGAAGTTTGTGATATCTTCAAAATGGAGCATCGAGCTGTTATGTTCATCACGAAAAAACGACACACTACAAATGAAATTAATCAGTGATTGGACGCTATATGGGAAAGCATCCCCCTCATATTCTACCGTAAAAGAATGAGTGAGACTCATTCAGATCGGCCCTTTGATGTGCTCATTCCTGTAAACGTGACTCTTGTGGAAGCAGAAATTATGGAACACCGGCGGCTCAAAGTTACACAAATAGCAGCAAGGTTGGGCTTTTTTAAAACAACAGTCCTTTGAATTATTCATGAACATTTAAACATGAATACGGTTAATGCAAGATGGGTTACTTGACTTCTTTCCTCAGTCCAAAAGCAGCAACGAATCATCAAGGTCACTCAGTCAACCAAGATCATGGCACTGTGAAGGAATACTTTTCATTTACTTCAAGCAGAGGAACACCACAGTAAATGGGGAATACTATGCTGGCCTATTGCACAAACTACGTGCCTCCATCAAAGAAAAAAGGAGAGGAAAGCTGAGTGGTGGTGTGCGCCTTCTTCACGAAAAAGCGCCTGTGCACACAGCTCTTGTGGGAGGGGGGGAACACACCCAAACTGAAGAAATGTGGATTCAAGGAGATCGACCACCCTACAACTAAGATCTAGCTCTCAGTGACTATTTCCTCAACTCAAAACTCAAGAAGAACGTTGGAGGAAGGAAATTTAAGTGTAATGATGAAGTAATGGATGCTATTTAGGCCCATTTTGCAGACAGGACTTCGGTGGGGAGCGGGGATTGAAATGTTAATTCAAAGATGTGAGAAGTGTATTGCAATAAAGGGCAACTACATTGAAAAGTGTTCATTTTTGTCTTTACCATACCTAGAAAATAATTAGGTCGGAAACTTAAGACCGACCCACCCCCCTCCCCCCCCGCGCGCGCACGTGTATTCTTATCCAATTTATCATTTCAACTCGACAGTGTCCACCGCCTGTAATGCCTCAGTAATAAAAACGGGCGTTAAACAGCAAAATCTTATAAGTGTAAACTACTGCTACTATAATTGCCACTTGTGCAAAGAAACTAAATCATGAACGCCTATTTCAGTACAGAACAGGGTATTTCCATTTATATTTTGATGCCAAAACGCCTGCGTTATCCATAAAAATACGACAAAAAATTATTGATTGAAAACATTCACAAAATCTGGTATTACCTAACTTTGCAGAAAAACTGCATCGCACATGCATATTTCACAAAAATTGAGTGATCAACTTATATATACACCGAAAAAACCGAAACATATGGCCTATTTCAGGTTGTTAGCAGCCAACATATATAAAATGTCTCATTATCGGTAAGATAAACAACAAAATACTACTATGGTCACCTGTGCACAGAAACTGGCTAGTTAGGCGTTTTTATTTAGGCAAATGTTAGATATAAATTTATATTTCCACCGCATTGAGACTAAATTTAAGACGACCATCTTAAAGGGTTCGCCCCTTATAGAGTGATTTATTGTGTGCTTTTCGAAATTCGAAATTTGCGAACCGTTTGCTTTGAGTTTTCTATAAGGGAAGCTCCCAGGTCCGTGTCCTGAACCCCGGGCAACAGCATCATTCCTGGCAAAGAGGAGCTTATCTAATATCATCGTAGATCGGGATAGATAGGTGGAAAGGAAAGCCCTTATCAGGGCTAGGTACATATATTCGTGTTATTAAATAACACAGAAAAGGGTTATAAGTGAACAAATTTGCCGGGGCAATTTCCCCGGAAATGCCCACTCACCGTTCACCGATGAAATCGGGCAGGAGGCCTCCACCTAGAGGGTTTCCTCCTATACAATCTTCGTCTAGGAGGTCCTCTTCTGCGGATTCACCTCCTGCCTCGGCACATGTCTCTAGCAGGAAGTGCATTTAGCACCGGGGTCTGAAGATCCCTTAGAGGAAACACCTGCTGCTCAGAAATAATGTAGAAGCGATCAACGCGACTGACGTTAACTCCGGACTAAACGAAGTACGTTCTTGAACTTGATTCAATTTTACGTACGAAAGATAGAACTACCAAGGACAAAATCAATCTAGTTAAAGAGAAATTTATCCAAATGACATCTAGGATAAACTTTGTTTATGGAAAAATGAATTAGAAAAGGATAATATTCGTCTCAGAAACGAAAATAATGAATTAAAACAGAGAGAGAGAGGTACAGCCACAATGGACATTTGCGTCGATGGCTGCCATGCCAGTTAGCGTAAAGAGCAAGACCGGCAGAGAAGAGAAAATCGTTCAAGCGGTGAATAAACAAGCACCCGTAGTGTTCCGTTTATCCAAAACAGGGCAAAGTTTGGATGAGACTAAGAGAAAAATCACGCAGCTGGTAAATCCGGCTAAGGATAAAATCAAAGTTAGGGCAATAAGGCCCGCGGGGAAACAAGTCTTAGTAGAGGTCCATTCTGAAGAGGATGTAGAGAAATTAATCAACCACCCTAATTTGGCAAAGGAAATCACCGTGGAGCGTCCACGAAAGTGGCGCCCCCGCGTGATTATCTATGATGTGCCAAAGTGGGTCTCTAAAGAGAAGCTTTGTGAGCTGGTACATTTGCAATATCTTGACAATGAAATGTCCGAAGGTGAATTTCGTCAAGAATTTTGCCATAAATTTCAGACTGGACCGAGAAACGATAAAAGTAGTCGTCATGTTGTCCAGGTAAGTCCTCGAGTAAGGAAATTATTGCTTACTAAGGGTAGGCTTTATGTCGATTTTTCCTCCCTTTCGGTGACAGACTTCCTAGTAGTCAATAAGTGCCACAAATGTCAGGATCTTGGACATGTGGCCAAGTACTGTCCTCTAGACAAGCAAGTGTGTGCACATTGCGGAGAACAAGACCATCTCCGCAAGGACTGTAAGAAGTCCAAATTAGAGGCAGTCTGCATAGCCTGTACGAAAAGGGGGAAAAAGAATTGTAGGAAACCTAACTCAACTGACTGAGACTTATCAATTTTTGATGAATCGACTTATACAGAAGACAGACTATGGACTCTAAACATTCGACGGATGCTATGAGTGACGTTTCTGATTCGGAGGTTGGTTATTGTTTGTCGGAGAGTGGGACTGGGTGTAGGGTCGTGGGTAGCCAGCCTTTATTTCTGTCTCTGTTGTGTGGGACGGCATAAGCCGTCCTCCAGAAAGAGGCGGGACGCTAATAGGGCTAAAGCTTATCGCGAAAAACTAGCGAGAAATTACCCAAATCCAACCAGATCTGATTCTTCTACACAGACAGACGATTTTGTTGAGCATCGGCTGGTCCAGCCCTCAAGGAAATTGTTTTCATGGCTAAATTTTAAATCTGCAACTCATCATACTCCAAGGGATGTTATAACCAGTGACTTGAATGACAAAAACGGAGAAACTAAACCTGGAAAATACTTACAAAATACTCCACAACACAACCCGACAAATGACCAATTGAAAACAGAACAAATTAATCAAGGGCAAAACCTTGAATCTAATCCAGGGACTTCTCAGGTAGATCCTATCATTTTATATCAGGATTTGCAATTGAACTATTATTGTCGAGGCTGGAAGAACTTAGTACTCTGATGATAGCCTTAAGACAGGTAGTCAGGAAACTTCATCATAGGGGGAATACCATCACATTCCCTAGTGCTGAAGCTATAGACAGACTACAGCTTAAATCTCTCGCATTACCCTCGGACCCTGGACAATTGTTGGATTTACTGAAACTTGCTTATGACAGACGTCAAGAACACCTGGACTTAGAATCCGTATATGCTGATATACGGATATATGGTAGAGTGGCATTTGACGCCAAACTTCCTTGGCCCCAACGTTATACTCATCTAAGATCCCCTTAAACTGAGTGTTGAAGGTAGGGCAGTTAAATGTGGCGAGAAGCAGATTGGTCATGCAAGAAATCCGACGATTGTACGAGATGAGATTTGATATTTTATGCCTGCAGGAACCCTACCACATAAACGGGAAGTTGCCCTATATGCCTGCCACATCACGACTGATATAGGAAACGATGCTCCTATGGCAGCGATTGTAGTCCTAAACAAGTCTATAATTGTTACGAATATATCCCAATACATGGATTCTCAATGCGTATGTATAGAAATATCATATGCAGGGAGATCCTTGATAATTTCTAGTATTTACTTTCAACCTACAATGGATATAAACATAGGCTTAAATAGGATGAGGGAAATTGAAATCAGGTACAGTGACAGGGCAACAATTTATTGCATGGATGCCAATGCAAAATCAAATCTTTGGTTCAGTGGAGTTTTAGACGAACAGGGGGATCTTATGGAGGGTTTGTTGATGGAATTGTGCTTAGAAATTGCCAACAGACCAGGGAACCCACCCACGTACATTGGACATGCGGGAGTAAAATGTAACATTGACGTGACAGTTTACAATTCCAAAGCAACAAACCTAATCCATAAATGGAATGTAACTCAGGAACAAACTGAGTCTGATCATAATCTAATTAGATTTTATTTAGATTGGGAAATTTATGGGGATTTTAGTGCCTCCTGCAAGTATAATTATAGGCGCGCCAACTGGGATCATCTTGGGGAACGTTTCATTCCACCCACTCGCGTTGTGAAGGGAGGGAATGTTAATAAAACGGCAAAAGAACTAACCGCTGCTATTGTTTCGGCTATGACAGTTTCTAGCCCAAAAACAAGGGAGGGACTTGAAAATTTTAAAGGTCCCTGGAGTTATAAATTCCAGAGATTCCGTAGAAATACCCGTAAGGCGAGAAAATTATATCAAAAAGCTTTAACTCAAGAAGAAAGAGAGGTACGCCTTGTGATTTATCGAAGAAGGAAGCAGGCATACGAAAGTCTCTTAGCCAGGACCAGGAAGACAAGCTGGAACAGATTTGTCGAAGATTGTCTGACAAAAAATACATGGGGACTTCCTTAAAGAATAGTTAGGGACAAATCCAGCTTGTTGACCATGGCCACCTGGCTAAGAATGACGGAACGTATACTGCATCCCGGGATGAGACTATAAATTACCTGCTAGACACATTGTTACCGCAAGATAACGAAAACTACGAAATTGAGTACCACAAGGCAGTCCGAAGAGAGGCAGAATTTCCCATCCTGAAAAGGCAGGAGGAAGAGGTTGTCAATGCGGTATATGATTTACGGCAGAGAGGCCTGATGGAATCTCGGCGGAGGTTCTACAGACCCTGGGAGGGAGGTTGTTTTCACCTTTAACCTCCTTAATAAATGAAAGCCTAAGTCAAGGTAATATACCCAATGTGTGGAAGCAGGCAAATTTGGTGATTTTAAAGAAAGGTCTAGATAGGGATCCCAGGCTTCCTAAATCATATAGGCCCATTTGTCTCCTGAGTATGCTTGCAAAAGTTCAGGATAAATTACTTATAAAAAGATTATATATATTTCGGCAAATCGGGGGGGGGTTATCCATTTCAATTTGGTTTTAGAACGGGTAGTTCTGCGGAGCTTCTGGTGTAAGCTCCGCCCATAGAGCGTCCACATCTACTAGCGAATGATGAATAAAGATAGCGTTTCCCTCCACGGAAACCACTCTGTAGCATTTATGTTGCTAATTGCTGTATTTTTTTTAGAAGGCGCATGTGGTGCTACACGATCCACCCTACCAGTTGCTCCGAGAGAGGCGAACAGGCAAGTCGCATTCGTTATGTGTGGTTAATTGGAGAATGAAAATAATGTGCTACATAAGAGGCGTTCTTGTTTTTACAGTGACATGGAGAGACCTGGACCGCTATGGGATGTGTTTTCTTCTTGAACAGCAAGCAGTCCAAGTTTGCAGCCTTTGGGTTTTCACCTAAGTCTCCACACAAGATCGTGGTGACCGTTGGTGGACGACGCAGCGCGGTGGTTCTGGGTTCAACAGAGTGGCAGAAGCTTGCAGAGGCGATACCGACTATACAGAGCTTGATCTTCATCTAAGAGAGTGGCAGTTAACCAACCGACTATCCACACTTTTTAACCGTTTATTTGGCGCACAAAATATTATCATCAAAATGGACGGTCGCTGTATATCACTGAGTATGCAGGAATGGAGTACACTAGAAAGCCTACAGCGTATGGTCACCGACATCATATATCACAAGAAGAAAGAAGAGCTCGAAGTACAAAATCAAATAGCAGCCTATCGCAAGTATTTGCTTCACGCCCACGTTTCCGGTGGAAAAATGAACTACACCGAATACACAAGATACATTCGTTGCGCAACCTTTAGAGTGTTCCTAGAGATGGAGCATTTTCCAAACCCGATATTCAACAGTGTTGGACCAGGGAGCCATGGACAAGTCCAAACAAGTTCAAGGTGAGGTCGCACCGTGATGACGTCACCAAAACACCTGCATGAACAGGTCTGAACACGAGAACCTCCCGAACAAGTCCAGGCATGACGGAGCATTTGATATTCATTGGACCAGGTAGCCATGGACAAGTTCAAGGCGAGGTTGTACCTGCTCCGTGATGACGTCACGAAAACACCTGCTCCCCTGTCCAAACACGAACACCTTATAACGTCACGAACAAGTCTCCAGCAAACCATGGACCTAGTGATAAAGCTTCTGAAAAATGGTCGTCGTCTCACAATGATGGAACCAAATGAACGTCATCTACTAGCCGTGGAGGGAAACGCCATCTTTATTCATCATTCGCCAGTAGATGTGGACGCTGTATGGGCGGAGCTTACACCAGAAGCTAAAGGAATTTACGCCCCTTACCGCCGCTGCAACCAGCACTACAACCTCCCCAAAACCACTACCCACATTGACGGTACTCCCCCTCTCACCAAACAAGGCCCAAAGTGTGTCAGTAGCAAAAGTTCTACAGAGAAGTCAACATGATCAACGACGCGTTACGCCAACTAGCTACAGTAGCGAGCAACTCGGAGTATGTATCAGAGTCCACGTTACAGCCGAACGTACCATACGTCGTGGTAGGGGTCCGGAACATATCCACAAAGCACGGACCCAGGACGCTTGTTCGCCTCGAAAACGGGAAAGAAGTGTTTCTACCTACAATATTTAACAATCTTTCTGCAGAACTCATCAACCAGCTCAACTCGTTCGACTTTTACATCGTGTACCAGGGTGAAGAGGTACTCAGAAGCGGCTACCGGAGACACGTATTGAAGTTTACACCGAAATAAACAACATGCCCTGTCAAACAGATCCGGTGGGGGTAGGCAACAATGTATTTGTCAAACTAGTTTTTGACAACCAAAATCACGTCAAAACAAGTGGTGAGTACCCAGCAAACATCAAACTCATCTCAACAGATATCTCCTCCTTTGGCGAAGACAAAACTGTCACCGTCAAATTAGCAACCAACAATACCGACGTCGTGGAAGTCAGGTGCCTCCCGTCTAAAGCACTCCACTACGGCATAGACGCACGCTGCACCATCTACCTCGGAACCATAGACAAGACTCCAGCTTTGAGTACAAGGTCACATCGGCAGGATGCTTCACAACCGCATCCATCAGCGATTTCGTCGTCCCCATCGCCATTCCGTCGGCCCAGGAACACCTCAACATCAACTTTTCCCACATGCCACTTACCTGCGTCACCAAACCACACGAGGAGGAGGAAAGCAGCAGCGACGAAGACAGTGAAGTGTCGTTTGTCAAAAAGACATACCACATATTTTAAAATAATTTTTTGTAAATCCAGCGCCGATTGCGCCCACCAGTGAAGTGTGAACTGCACAGCCATTTTTTTGTAACCGCCAAAACTCTCACAATGTTTGTAAACCCACCAGTGATGTGTGAACTGTACCGCCATTTTTTGTAAAACCGCCTGTGTGCCGCCATGTTTGAACTGCATCGCCATTTTTGTAAAGGGTAAAGCCTCCATTTTGTAAAGGGTAAAAACCTCCATTTTTTATTGTTAATTTTTATTTTGTATAATAAAAACACTCAGTACGGATTTTTAATTGTATTTAAACCAATTCATTCCATTTTTGTAAAACCGCCGCCACCGTGTGAACTGCACCGCCATTCTTGTGAAGGGTAAAACCACCATTTTGTAAATGGGTAAAACCTCCATTTGTATTTTGTATAATAAATATATTCAGTACCATCATTTTGCATTAATTGTATTTAAACAAATTCTTTTTGTATCACATATTTGTTAATTTTCTGTATAATAAAAAGAATGCCCCTTTTCCGGTGATTTAAATTGAAAAAGCTTTGATATCAAATTGTACTTCATCACTTACACTCCCACCCAACCACGCCCACCTCACCCCACTTTTGATACCTCACCCCCTTCTGATATCATTAGCAATCAATTAAATCACCGGAAAAGGGATATACACTACTTACCGGGGACACTGTACTTGTTGGAATACCAGGATTTAACTCTTAAAGACCCAAGAGGCAGTGATCCCCTGGATTTTTTCAACGAACCACCTTTTCTCTATATTGACTTTTATTCTTGTACCTGCTGACAATAATCGCTATAATACTAGCAACGTTGTCAGTATCTGGTATTAGGTACTGTTATGTATATCTATTTGTATTTGGAAATTGTAATACATGTTTTGTTTACAAGAAATAAGTAGTTATTTTGTTATTTTGCTTAGAAGTAATACATTTATTTAGTTAATTTCTAACAATCTTGTATTGTAGAAGTAAAAGTATTTAGTTAAAATTTTAAGTGTTTTCAGAAGAAGAATTTTTTTTTAATTTGTAAATGTAGTTATGTGTAGATGAATTTTTTTTGTAAAATAATAACATGTTAAGTAGAAACAAATATTAATATAACTTTGTAGTTTTGTTTTGTTTTTGTAATAGCACACAATAATTTGTGCTCCCTTCTTTTGTATTAGATTTAGATAAAAAATATAACAATGTAAAGAAATCGTAAAAGAAATTTGGAAATAGTGATATAAATTACCAGGTTTAAAAATAAGGTGCCTGGTGTAAAAGATTTTTTTTTTGTGCACAGAAACTAATTAGTTAGGCGTTTTTATTTAGGAAAATGTTAGATATAAATTTATATGTCCACCGCAATAAGACTAAATTTAAGACGACCATCGGACTAGTAAAATATATCATTATTGGTAAAATTATGAAAAAAAGTTATCCATTATAATATAATTTCCAGTTTGCTAGAAATAACATCTGTCCAGAGAAACTGAATGAGTAATGCCAATTTCAGTTAAAATTTGGATCATCAATTTATAATTCCATTGCAAAAAGCTAAATTTTTGTTCGGTTGTCGGATTTTCACATGCCGGCAAATAAATTCGTGCATTATCGGTAAAATCAAGAACAAAATCCTATAAGTGTGAAATATAGTTAAAGTAATAGTATATCAAATGTGCAGAGTTACAAATTAGTCACGCCTATATCAGTACAAGACCGGGTAATCGCATATTTCCCCTGCCAAAAAGCTAAATATATTAACAGTCGACTGTTATTTTCCGGCGACAGAATTGATACGTTATTGATAAAAAGACAAAATAATTTAATGATGTAAAATGTTCACAAAATAGTGCTATTATCATATGTGCAGAAAAACTGAAAACCACACGTGCTTATTTTATGAAACGGTGTTGATATTTCAATCGCAAAAAACAAAACGTATGGCCGGTTTCAGGTTGTTACCTGTCGGCATGTCAAACAGTGCATTATTCATTGATAAAATGTTTTTTATTATTGTAAAATATTGCCAAAGAAATTGTATTGTCACCTGTGAAAAGAAACTAGTCAGTGATGCTACTTTAAAGTAAACATTTCAGATACATATCCCCAGGAAAGATCCAAAATTAATGCCGGGTCGTCGGAGTCTTACTTGAAGGCTAGTATTGTGGTATAATTACGCACATATTATTCTTGTTAAAATTTCCAATTTCCTAGTAATGAAATCTGATTAAAGAAACATTTATAAGGGACTATTGCAGTAAAAATTTCATGGTTAATTACTAATTCCACCGCAAAAAGGGCAAATTTATGACGGGATTTTAGGATCTTACCTGCCGTCAATAGAATCTATATATATTCAGTAATAAGATTGAACCACGTATTTTAATGTAATATTTTTTACAGTATACTAGTTTTTTCATATGTTCAAAAAATTGACAGTGATGTTTCTTTTAGCTAAAATTAGATGATCAATTCATTTTTGCATTGTGTGTGTGTGTGTGTGTGTGTGCGTGCGCGCGCGTGCGTGCGTGCCGAGAATTCCAAAAATGTATACATACTTTCATAGTAGATATCCATTTAATATATTTCAAAGTTGCACCGATAAACAACAGTAATGTGTAGTATGATGTTCTGTAAACAGATGTTTTTCTCATACATTATGATAGCGTTGCTACGTGACAGGTAAATCAACAATGAACAAATGTAGCCAATATTATCGTAAATTAATGGTGAACAAACGAAGCCAAGATTACGGCATGATATTCTATAAATAGATGTGACTTGCATTATGTTATGCTAGTGTTGCTACGACCAAATGGAGCCAAGGTTATCGTACAGCGGCGGAAAAATGTTTGAAGTGGAACTGAAAAACCGAAATGTTGAAATTCGAAGGCAATGAAGACATGTGTACAGAACAGATCCGCCAAAGTGAGTAACAATTGCACGCATTCGAGACAAATTTGAGACTGATGGTACCGTATACCGTACAAAACCAGCTACACTGGCAATACTTTAGGAAGAAATTAAAACGGCATATGCTGTAATATGCTGTTTCTCAAACGTTGCTCAATCAGTAGTTCATCGTACTCGGAAGTTTATAGACGCCGATGGTGGGTATTTTGAGCAACTGCTATAACTGTAAAAGTCTAAGATAATTAGTGCTGATATTTTTCTGTTTGTGTGAATTCAGTTTTGTTATGTTAACAGTTTTTTCTTTGATTGAAGTGTGTATACATTTTTGGCACCCTCTGTATATGTAGATATATCAATTAACATTTCCAACCACAGTATGCTAATTGTGTTATCGTAGATCGTACTGTTAACTGCCGGCGACAGAACTGCTCCGTTACTAATAAAAATACGAATAACAATTTAGTGATGTAAAATGTTCACAAAGTAGGTTGTATTAGCACAGAAACTGAGTCGTTTATACATATTTATATAAAAATGTGTGATCCATTTAATTTCCAACATAAAAGACAAAACTTTTGACTATTTCGGGTTTTTACTGACGGCATGTCAAACAGTGCATTTTCTATTCGATGCAGAACAACATTTTACTATTATAAAACATTTCTAAAGTACCAGTATTTTTAATTGTGCGGTGATCAGATATTCCGCCAAAGTTAACTAATACATTCAAATTTCCACCTGAAAAGGGCCAAATGAGCTATTGGCCTCTTACTTGCCGGTTCATAAAACTGTTCATTATCTCTAATTTTCTAAAAAAAATTTTTTTTGTAAATTCTTCCCAAAATTGTAATGTCGTCTAAAAAGAAAAGCTGGATGCTTATTTCATTTTGAATTGGTTTATCAATTTATAATTTCTTCGCAAAAAATCTAAATTTGCAACTGTGGTTCGGAATCTTACTTGCCGGAAACATAATCCCTCAATTATCGCTAAAAAGCAACCACAATTTTTATGTACAATATTAACAAAGTACTCACATTTTTTTTCAATGTGTAAAGAAATTGACACAGTGACGCCCTATTTCAGTTAAAATTGTATGATTAATTTATAAATCCACGAAAACGGCTAAATTTATGATAGGCCATCGGGCTTCATCTATTAGACCAGTGAAATGCTGCATTGCCGGTAAAATCCAGAACAAAACCTTATTTGTGTAAATATTGCTAAACAGATGGTATTGCCACCTGTTCAGAAGAATAAGACGTCTATTTTACTATAAAACTGCGAAATAATATATTTCCACCCCCAAAATGCTAAATATATTACCAGTGATCGTGCGGGTAATTACTGGCAAAAAATTTCTCAGTTATCGATGAAAATACGAAACATATTTTGTGGATGAAAAATGTCTACAAAGTGCAGAGAAACTGAACTGTAAATATTTATTTCACCAAAATTTGGCGATTAAATTATAATATTTCCATCGGGAGAATAAAAATCAAATGTATGATCGGTTTTTTGGTTGCTACCTATCGACATGTTTAACAGTGCATTATGGAAAAAATGGAAAAATTTTACTTATATTAAAAAATTATTACCCAGGTATTAGTATTTTAACTTGTGGAAGGAAACTGACCAGTGAAGCGATTTTCAGCCGATGTTAAATTCAAGAAGTACAGTCCGGGCTTTTATCTGCACGCTAGTAAAGCGGTTCAATACCGGTAAAATTACGAACGTGATACTATTCTGTTAATATTGCCATAATCCTAGTAATGCCATTTTTGCAGTAAAACTGAATCAGTAATGCCCGTTTCGGTTAAAATTGTTTGATTAAATTTTAGCCTTTTCCACCACAAAAAGGCTAAATTTATGACCGGCAATCAGGCTGTCACTTGCCGGAAGTAAAATGGCGCATTATTAGCAAAATCAAGAACAAAATATTTTTATGTAAATTAGTAACTGCTATTATTGCCACCTGTAAAATGTTCACAAAATAGATTATATTACCACCGAAACTGAACAGTACATACTTATTTCTCCAAAAAGTGTGTGATCCGTTTAAATTCCACCGCAAAAATCGAAACGTATAACCGGTTCCGGGTTGAAACCTAACAGCATGTAAAACGGTGCATTATCGGTAAAATGAGGAGCCTCATGTAAAATATTACGAAAGTACTAGTATTGCAACTTGTACAGAGAAACTGCCCAATAATGGAGGTTTGTGATATAAAATATTACTTACATTTTCCATTGCAAAGAAGCTAAATTTATAAAGGGCAATGGGTCTCTTACTTGCCATCTAGTAAAACGGTACGTTATAGGTAAAATTATGATCTCACTATTGTTGTAAAATATTATCATAGTCTTTATAATGCTATCTTTGCAGAGGAACTGAATCAATCAGTTAAAATTGTTATGATGTATTTATAATTCTACCACAAAAAGGCCAATTTCATAACCGGAAACTGGGCGGTCGGCTGCCGGCCAGTAATACGCTGCATCACCGGTAAAAGCAAGAGCATGTAATTATTGCTAAACTGCCAGCATTGCCATCTGTGCACAGAAACTAAACCAGGGACTACTATTTCAATATAGCTCTGGTTAATCAACTAAGATTTTCAACACCAAAATGCTAAATACCTCATCGGGGTTCGGGCTGGTAACTGCTGGCGACAAAAATTCTCCCTTATAGATATAAAGAGGGAAAATATTTTAATGGTGTAAAGTGTTCACAAAGTAGGGGTATTTCCATCCCTACAGGGAAACTGAAACTTATGTGATTACTTAATATTTCTATTTCTACCGCAAAAAAAAAAAAAAAAAAAAAAAAAACACGGTTTCATATTGTTACCTGACGCCATGTAATATGGAGCATAATCGGTAAAATGAGGAATAACATAAAATATTGCCGAGTACCTGTGTGTAGAGAATTCGCCTGTGATGCTACTTTTATGTAAAAAATTAGGCATTACACTTATATTTTCAACTTAAAGAAGTTAACTATATTTATGACAGTGCATTGCGCTCTTACCTTGGGGCAAATAAAACGATTTATTATCGCTTAAACCACAAACATTATTCGTATATTATTCTTATAAAATGTTACCAAATTTCAAATAATGACATTTGCTGAAAGAATCTGAATAAGTGAAGCCTATTTGAGTAAAAATTGATGATTAGTTCATAAATATTCCATAAAAACGTAAAAATATTACCGACATTCGAGATCTTAGCTGCCAGCACTAATCCCCGAATTATCGGTAAAACTTGAAATACAGTTCAATAAAATGAAATTTCCGGGCTTATTGGCCGTGGTCCAAAGGATGTAAAAGCACCTAACGTTTCGCCCGTCACTCTGTCGGGCATCTTCAGAGGATAACTAATTACCAATAAGCCCGGAAATTTCATTTTATTGGATTAACGCCAGTCGTGAGAGTTTAAATACTTACATTGAAATACAGTGTTTTATGCAAAATAACCAGAAAATTCTTATTAGTTCATGTGTGCAAGGAAAATGATACAGTGAGGTGTATTTCAGTAAAACTTTAACAATTTTTATTTTCATTGTAAAAGGGACAAAATTAGCATTAGCATCGAGCTAACAGCGGCAAGCAAGTAAAACTGTTTATTATCGCAAAATAACAAATAAAATGTAATTAGTGTAAGTGCTTAACTGGCAGTACTGGCACTTGTATTAAAAAATTAAATCACAGAAACCTATTTCAGTAAAAACCGGGTAATGAAGTAATATTTCCATCTCCCAAAAGCTAAATAGATTACCGGTAACAGAATTTCCCAGTTATCCATAAAAACACAAAATATTTTATTAATGAAAAATGTTCACAAAGTAGTGGTATTATACAACCGGTGCAGAGAACTGGGCCCTACATGGTTATTCCACCAAAAAGTGGATAAATAATTTCCATTTTCACGCTAAAAAAAGGAAGGGGGGGAGGGGAACAGCATGTCATATAGAGCATAATCGGTACAATTACGAAGAACATTTTATTATTAAAACTTTGCAAAGTTCTAGTATTGTCACTTGTGCAGACAAATCGACCAGTGGTGGGATTTTCAATAAAAATTATGTAATACATTTACATTTGGACCACAAAGAGGCTAAATGTGTGAAGGCTATCAAGTTCTACTTGTCGGCTACTAAAACGGTTTGGTACAATTAAAAACATATGATTCTTGATAAATGTGCAAAGAAATTAAATAAAGGATGACTATTTCAGTATAAAATCAACTAACATTTCTACCGCCAAAATGCAAATAAATTACTAGCGTTCAGGCTAGTGATTACGGCATCAGTATTTCTCGGTTATCAATAAAAGTACGAAACATATTCAATGAATGAAAACTGTTCACAAAGTAGTGGTATTGCCACCTGTGCAGAGAAAGAGCCGTAAAAAGTGCGTGATCAATTTACATTTTCACCGCATAAAACTAAACGTATGATGGTTTTTGGTTTCTATGTACCGGCATGTTATCGGTAAAATGAATATTAGCTATTAAAATATTGTCAACGTGCTTATATTATAATTTGTGGAGAGAAACTAACCAGTGATGCCATTTTAAACCAAAAATTACGGATTACATTTATATTTCCACCGCAAAGAGGATAAATTTATAAAGGGAATTCGGGCTCTTACGTACCGGTTAGTAAAACAGTATTACCAATAAAATTATGAACATGATATTTTTATGAAATATAATAATAATAATAATAATAATAATAATAATAATAATAATTTAGTGATGCTGCCCGCGCAGAAGAACTGAGTGATATAATTCAGATAAAATGTTATGATTAGTTTATAATTCCACCACTACAAGGCTTTATTTATAATCGGGGTCTTTCGAGCTGACTACACAACTGTATTATCAGTAAAAACTAAAACACATTTTTTATATAAATGTTCACAAACTGCAAGTTTTTTGTTGTGTCAAAGAATATAAAACACTAATGCCTGCTGCAGTTAAAAATGGATGATCATTTTAAATTCCACTATAAAAGGACTAAATTTATGATCGGCACTCAGGGCTTTAACTTTCGGCAACCAATTCGCTGTAATATCGTAAAAATTGGAACTGAATTTATGTACATTATACAAAAATTATAGTTTTTCATATGTGCAAAGATACTGAGACCGTGATGCTTATTTAAGTTAAAATTGTATGATGAATGAATAATTCCGCAATAAAGATGCTAAAATTCATGACCGTACTTCGGACTGTCACCTGCCGGCATACAAAAAACGGTTCATTATCGGTAAAATTAACAACAAAGTATTATTAGTGTAAAGTTTGTTAATTTTGTATAATTGCCATCTGTGCAGTGAAACTAAATCACTTACACCTCAGATAATCTATTACTATTTCCACCGCCAAAGTGCTAAGTATATTATTGGCATTTGAGGCCGAAATTATATTACCACGAACAACTTAAACTGTAATCGTTGTTGAAGAATTTTAAATGTAATGTATATTAGTAAATTATGTCATATTTCTGGAAAGCCTAACATATTCGAATTGACCATGAGCAACTAGCTTACATTTTCCTTCGAAGAGAAATCGTAAAATAAAATGTTTGTGTATTTAGGAATGTCGAGAAGCGAGATTGAATTACAACTAAATGGATTTATGGCCTCTTTGCCTGGCAAGGAGAGTAGAATCCTCGGATGGAAAATTTCCAAAGACTAAGAAGAGAGCACCAGTTATCATTCGTAATAGTTCGAGCCCTAGTCCCTCCCTCAAGGACATAAAAATGTGTCTTGCTGTAAGTGTTGCGTAAATTTAGGTCAGAGAACTTTGGAGAAAGAACGGCAGCCACCAGAAGCGCGAAATAAGTGACCAATAACAAAAGAGGCCGCGAATACAGAAACCAATGGGAAGAAAATAATCGCTCACCGAATGCTTAAAAATTGCGACCCCTAATGTTTATAGCGTCGTGAGAGTTCGGACTGAACTTTTGTAAAAACAGGGAGGCCCCTGCAATTCGAGGCAGTTCTTTGGTAATTTTTCGGCAGAGCCGAAGTTTGAGGCAGTAGTAGTACGAGACATTCGTATTACCTTTCTTCGATATCCTACAAGATAACAGTGTGAAATAAGTCGTGCTCCAACCACATTTCGTTGATTAAGTAAGGTGTATTAATGCACCCTCAGTGATTCAGGACGAGTGAGAGTGTTGCATAATTCGATATAAACCGTGTTGAAAGACACAAAATAAAATAACTTCGAGTGATCAACTTTAATGTGGGCGTTATAACTGAACTAGTCCTTTTTCGTCTTCTACCTGTAAAGCGCTGAGGCGAATCCCAAAACGCAGCAGTCAAATTACATCGTAGCCAGGGCGGTGAAGGAATCTTTCCTTCGTCTTCAACACCAGCGAGAAGCGAAATCCGCAGGATTCATGGCAGCAGCGAAGAAGGGAGAGCCTTGAAGAGGAATTCATGAGGTATACCAAAAGTCTCACACTTTACAAGCCCTCTTATGCACCCTAAGATACCAATTAAAAATCCTTCCACTCTCATTCCCCAGAACTAAAACAATACCGTAGATTTCCTTGATAAGTAGCTTCCTTTATGACACAATCAATCGATTCCATGTTTAATTGGGGCTGGTAATTAGCCCCTCCGCATTTTCTGCTTCACATATGGGCAGTTATTTGCGAGGGACAGAATTTTTGCGTTATCAATAAAAATAAGAAAAATGTTTTATTGGATGTCAATTGTTACAAAGTAGCTATATTGCCATATAAGCAGAGAAACTGGAGCGTACGTGCTTACTT
Organism: Metallyticus violacea; assembly: GCA_030762175.1. NCBI lineage: Eukaryota > Metazoa > Arthropoda > Insecta > Mantodea > Metallyticidae > Metallyticus > Metallyticus violacea. The sequence goes on along the minus strand of CM060841.1, from coordinate 97,409,336 downwards.
CAACAAAAATTGGGTGATCAATTTATATTTCCACCGCAAAAAAAAAAAAAAAAAAAAACGAAACTTATGACAGGCTCGGGTTATTACCTCCCAGCATGTAAAACTCGTGTATTATTATAAAATATTGCTTAGCACTGCTATTGTCAACTGTGCAGATAACTGGCCAGTGATGCTACTTTTAGGCAAAACATGGTATTACACTACATTGCAAAGAGACTAAATTTATGACGGGCCACTTGCTTCTTTCTTACCTGCCAGCTAGTAAACAGGTTTATTATTGGTAAATTAAGAACAGCAAATTATTCTTGTAAAATATTACCAAATGCCTAGTTATGGCATCTGTGAAGAGAAATTGAATTAGTGAATTCTATTTCTATTAAATTCGATAATAAATTTGCAATTTTACAGAAAAATGGTAAATTTAAGACTAATATTTGGGGCCAGTAGTATATTTCCCGTTTCCGGTGATTAAATTAATTGAACCGATTAAATTGATTATGCTAATGATATCAAAATTGGGGGTGGGCGTTGTGGTGGGGAGCGATGGTGGGGATGATGCTGAATGGGTGATGATGGGAGGGATAATGGGTAGTGGGGGTGGGGGTTGATATCAAAATCTCAATTTATTTGGTTGATCAAGCATTCAATTTAAATCACCGAAAAGGGGTGTATGACATGAATTAACATATACATATATGTACCGGGGGGGGTGTTCACAAATACGCAAAATGATATTGTAATTATGACAGAACCCTTCCGCCACTGGGTTTCCAGTTCCCCAGCGACACGCTCGCACCTGCCCACCGCACCTGCGTGTTTAACAATAGCTTTTGTTCGAATCCCGCGCGAGAGTTCTGCCGGTCGCTGGGACCTCGCTCTTAAAATATATTTTCTTTTCATGGAGATTTTCTGTACTGGACCAGAAAAGTCAACAACTATATGTGGTAGTTTCTTTCTTCTAAACGAATATTGTTCCTATAGAAGAAATGTTCTTTCTTATAGACACACCTGCATATATTCCTTTTTGCAAAAACACAGTCACCTGCATTTCTAAAAGTGAGCAGCTATTTCTAAACGAGTATTGTCACTGAGAAAGCAATGTTTTCTTTCTTATAAATTCATTTGTATATTTCTTTTAACAAACCTCCGGACATCGCTTGTCCTTTCAATTATGGCTTTAAAAGAATTCTGAGTAACAACACCTGCCTTAAAAGTATTATTTTCTTTTCATGACGATTTTCTGTAGTGGACCCGAAAAGTCATTGTTACTAAAGAAGAAGAAGAAGAAAAGGTTCTTTTCTGAACTATGCTTAGTAGTACTACCCCTTTGTAACTAAAAACATAAAAGGTGTTTTTCTTTTCGTTTTTCTTATGTGGCGAAAAACCGTCACCTGTATTTTCTCTCTTTCTTAGCAAAATGAATGCCTTCCCCTTACCAAAGCCTTTTTGTACGGTGATTGATTGAAGGGTTACGCATGCGCAGTAGAAACCCCCGTGTACGGTTATTGGTTGAAGGATTGCGCATGCGCAGTAGAAAAACCGTTCTCATTGGCTGGGGCGTGGTCTTAGGAGTGGAGTGTTATGTATAAAAGTTCTGTCGCGCCGAAAAGTAGTTATATCTCGTGGTATCATGTCTACCATCAACAAGCTTAGCAAGGTCGTCAACAAAGACTGCAGAGACAAATCTATTGGGAACGGTGATGACCGTGTTCACCCTTCTACCAGCACTGGTGACTGCGATCGGCCTTCTACCGACAATGAGACTTCTAGAAATAACGGTGGTGACCAACCTTCTACTGGACACTCCGGTGAGGGCCGTGATCATCCTTCTACCAGCATTTCTCTCAAGAGAGCACGCTATGGGGACAAGCTCACTCTCAAGAGAGCACGCAGTGGTGGTGAGTGGAGTCTAGTTGACGGCTTCACGTCAATTTTAGACGGGGTCGTCAACAAAGGTGATAAGTCTTCTATTAGTAAAGGCCGTGTTCATCCTTCTACCAGCATTGCTCTCAAGAGGGCACGCTATGGGAGTAAGCTCACTCTCAATAGAGGACGCAGTGGTGGTGGGCGGAGTCTAGTTGACGGCTTCACGTCAATTTTAGACGGGGTCGTCAACAAAGGTGATAAATCTTCTATTAGTAAAGGCCGTGTTCATCCTTCTACCAGCATTACTCTCAAGAGAGTACGCTATGGGAGCAAGCTCACTCTGAAGAGAGCACGCAGTGGTGGTGAGCGGAGTCTAGTTGACGGCTTCACGTCAATTTAGACGGGGTCGTCAACAAAGGTGATCAGCCTTCTACTGAAAACTCCGCTGAGGGCTGTGATCATTCTTCTGCAAGCATGGAGACTGTGTTCGCCCTTCCACCAGCACTGGTGTCTACGATCGGCCTTCTACCGACGAGACTTCTAGAAATAATGGTGGTGGTGAACAGCCTTCTACTGGAAACTCCTCGCCCGGTGGGGGCGCAGCTTCTACCGGCAATGGTAATGGTAGTGATCATCCTTCTACCAGTACTGATGACTGCAATCAGTTCTCTACCGGAAACTCCTCGTCCGGTGGGGGTACGTCTTCTACCGGAAATGGTGAAACTTCTATTGGTGAACCATCTTCTGCTGATCATCCTGCTCCTAGCGTTGAGCCACAGGTAAATGCAACCTTGCAACCAACTTTCGAAATTATAAACCATAGCCAGAGGGCAGCTAAAAAATTTTATTCTGGGTATACTGAAACTGAAATTATGGTGAGTTCGGTGCCTAAAGATACAGATCCTAACCAATGGGTTTCCAAGGTGTTTCATGATTATTTATCTTTTGTTGATGACAATCTACTAAAACATCAGCCAGGGTTCATAGGAATAAGTATTCATGATACCAAAAAATCCTGCTGGGCCTTTTAACATGAGTGTTCGTAGGTTTGATCAGGTGAATCCAGAAGCCATATTGAAATCAATGGAGAAAATAATGCAAAGTAACAAAGAATTTTTGTTGGTAGGGGCGATCAAAATTTCGTGTATTTGGACAAATGAAATATCAGGCTCATGCTACAAACGCTGCGATAACTGTAGTAAAAACAGAGGAATTATAGAAATTAAAAACAAAGACAATCTTTGTCTACCTAGAGCTATCGCAGTGTGCAAATCCAAAATTGACGGGGATGTTCATTATGGTTCTATTAAGCGTTATGACCATCTGAAAAACAAACGGCTGTAGAGTTGTGTAATAAATTGGCAAAACCGATGGCCCGTTTACACTTGACGACGTGAAACTCTTTGAGATGGTACTAAAGGAGTATTCTATCACTGTTTTTGGCGGCCATAATAGTAAAAATGCCCTCTACAAGTCGGAAATTAACACCGATAAACATATCGATGTAATCTTCCACGACAGCCATTTTAACGCAATTGTAAACCTACATGGGGCATTCAAGTGTAAGTGGTATTGCCGACATTGTAATTTTCCCTCACTTAATAAAAAAGAAACTCACCGGTGTGACCTAAACTGTGTCAAGTGTCGACAGAGGTGTCCAACTCCATTTGATAGGTATGTGAAATATGACTAATGTCGTCGGGATTTCAATGGGCAGACCTGTTTTAATAATCATTTGATTAAGGGGAAATATTACCCTAAAACCATGTCAGTGTGTGACGTAGAAAAAGTATGCCTGTTGTGTAACAAACTTGTGAATATGAGGCTTAGGGAAACTCCTCACCAGTGCGGTGAAATTTATTGTGGTACTTGTAAGACCATGTGAATGCTAACCACAAGTGCTACATTCAGCCGTACAATTCACCAAATTTGCAAAAGAATTTCGTGTGCATGTTCATAGATTTCGAGTGTACTCAGAACACACTTTATTCCGCAGGCGTGTATGAACATATTCCTAATCTATGTATAATATATAAAACCTGCGGCCTGTGTGTAAACAAGTCTCATAAGATGTCCTATTGTACACAGTGTGGTGTTAAAGAATGGGTATTTGACAAGGAGCCTGTGAAAGAATTGTTTGACCACATCACACAGCCCGGGTTCGAATCCCGAGACATTGTCGTCATAGCACACAAATTGAGGTCGTATGATGGGCAGTTTCTGTTAAAGCACATGGTGGGCAGCCTAAGTTGGGACCCCGAACTCATTATGAATGGAAGCAAAATTTACAGAATGAAGTATAAGAGTGAGACTTTTCTAGACACTTTGAATTTCATTCCTATGCCACTATCAAGCTTTTCAAAGACATTTCAACTCCCTGAATGTAAAGGTTATTTTCCTTACCTGTTCAACACCAAGGAAAACGAAAATTATGTTGGTCCTGTACCTGAGCAAAAATATTACTGCCCAGAAGGCATGAGTGTTTATGTCGGCAGAGACTTTCGAGCAGTGGCATAATAGAAAGGTGTCCTCAAACTATGTCTTTGACATAAAAAAATGGTGGCTTACTGTAAAACTGATGTTTACCTCTTGAGTCAGGGTGTTTCCAAATTTAGGAAGCAATTTATTGACGAGAACGGTATTGACCCGTTTAGAGAATGCGTCACCATAGCTCAGGCATACATGAATGTTTACAGGAAACGGTTCATGCCAAGAAATAAAACTCCACTTATACTAGGAGGAGGATACCGCTTAGCTGATAAGCAATCGCGGGTAGCGTGTATCAGGCTGTCCTGGTTGGAACAGCAGCAATCAATCATTATAAAGCACGCTTATCGGTGCCGGGAAATTAAAGTTTGGGGCACAAAGTGGACGTGTACAAAGAAGGGAAATGTATCTATTTCTTTCATGGATGCTTATACCACGGTTGCACACGTTGTTACCCGAATAGGAATTCTAGGTTATACAACACGGGTAAGCAGACCATGGGTTCCAGATATCAGGACACCGTGAAGGTCACGAAGATGAGAGATGCCGACTACAACGTGACCGAGATGTGGGAGAGAGAGTTCAATGGCTTGATTAAGGCCGATGGGGTTTTGGCAGAATTTGTCAAAAGTTTTCCCTACCCCGAGCCTCTCAACCCTAGAGATGTCTTCTTTGGTGGACGTACAAATTGTACGAAAACCTGCTGCGAGGCCTCTGGAGAAATGAAAATGTTTTACTATGATGTGTGCAGTTTGTACCCGTTCGTAAATAAGACCAAGGCTTACCCCGTTGGACACCCAAATATTCATGTGGATAATTTACCGAATTTGCAAGATGTTGAGGGTGGTATTGTAAAGCGTAAAATTCTTCCCCCGGAAAGATTGTACCACCCCGTCCTGCCATCGCGCATTAACGGTAAACTTATGTTTCCGCTATGTCGCACATGTGCAGAGATGGAGAATCAGACGAGATTAAAGTCGCATTAGAGGAAGGTTATAGGGTGATTCATGTGTATCAAATATGGGAGTATGACATGGTACGCTATAACCCCTCCACTGGAGAAAAGGGGCTTTTTCAGGACTATGTGAATCAGTTTTTGAAAATGAAAACCGAAGCCTCCGGTTGGCCCAAAGACTGCGACACTCCTGCCATGAGAAATGATTATATCCCACGATTTTTGGAAAAAGAAGGCGTAGCACTGGACAAAGACGCCATTGAAACCAATCCTGGCAGGCGCGAGTTGGCTAAACTGATGTTAAACTCCCTTTGGGGAAAATATGGCCAAAGAGATAACTTGTCCACGTGTGAGCTTGTGAAAGATTATTCGAGGCTCATAGACCTGCTTATCGACCCAGGTGTAGAGGTACAGTCTTACCTGGTCGCTACAGAGGAGGTACGTGGTATGGAAACATTGCGATCAGAACCCTAAATTGAATTGCACCACTAACACAGTCATAGTTGCATATACAACAGCCCATGCAAGAATTGAGCTCTATTCCTATCTTAGGAGATAGGGTGAGCGCGTGTGTTATTTCGACACAGATTCTCTTATAGCCACGTACAGACCGCGGAAATGGATGCCTCCGACGGGTCCATTTTTAGGGCGTATGACAGATGAAATAGAAAAGTACGGTGATGGCGCGTATATTTGCAGATTTGCATCTACAGGCCCAAAAAGTAACACCATAGAGGTTAAGTGTGGGGATAAGGCGCACTCTGTAAAATTAAAGGTATCACCCTCAACTCGGGGAATTTGGAAAATGTAAACTCTGACGTTATCAGGAACACCGTACTAAGGGATAATTCAATGTCGGTAGTATTTGAAGGCACACAGATTTCTAGAAAATTTCTAGAACTGTGGTAACTCAGTCTTCAGTGAAAACCTATAGGATGGTGGTCAATAAAAGTGTACTGAGTGAAAACTTTGATTCCTACCCGTACGGGTATAAAAGAAGGCGTGTCTAAATGTGAGTACATCAGTCACCCACAATGTCTACTAACCAACACTTTAAATTTAATTTCCCATGCACCATGCTAATTGCAGGTCCTCTGCGGTGCGGTAAGTCTACATTTGTGAAAATTTTAATTAGTAATGCAGGCCGGATATTTGACAATCCCATAAGAAAAGTGTTGTGGTGTCATCCGTTAGAATATTCTCCTAAATTAAGCCCGTTCTTCGCAGCCCATTCAGGTATACCAGATTTGGAGACTGTTAACGAGGGAGATTTAGTTGTTTTAGATGATTTAGTGTACAAAGCCGACGGGTAAAACGTGTCAAATTTTTTCACTAGAGATTCACATCACAAACGCTTTGGGATTATTTACATATTACAAAACGTGTTTCCACAAGGAAATAAATTTCGAACTATATCTCTAAATGCAAACTACATTGTCGTGTTTAAAAACAATAGAGATAAAATGCAAATTGATAGGCTTTGTCAACAGATTGAGCCAAAGAACTCTAGGTATCTTTTAATGTGTTTGAAAAGGCTACTGAAAACCCACACGGTTATCTGGTGTTGGATTGCACTCAGTACACGCCAAATCAATACAGGTATCGAACCGGTGTCCTACCAGGAGAAGCGCCTTCTTATTTTAACACTTTTCTGAAGGTTTTATTTGAGTGTTTCCCAGAGAGTTTAAATAAACCAGCAACGATCACATTTAAGTCATTTTATCACAGACACAGGCAGGATGAGCATTGCCAGACTGAGTAGCCAACTGATTGCAAGGCAACACGAAAATTTGACAGTGTTAGCCAAGGCTAAACCCATTTTACGACAAAAACTTTTGAAAAGTGCTAACCCTGAGCTAATAAAAGCCATTTCCGAGTGTGTACTCAACGTGTGCTGAGGTCAGGTCAGTTTACCTATAAATTGCTTGAAGCGCTTAAAGAAGCATAAAGCTAGCTGGAGAAAATTAATTAACAAATGACTTTCCTTAAAGGAAAAGAAAAATATTCTTGTACAGAGAGGCGGTTTTTTTTACCTGGTTTTCTACTCCCGATATTGGCTTCACTCGGTAGTGCGCTGGTGTCAAATTTGAGTTAAATGAAGTACGGTAAGAAAAGTATACTAACTCCACAGCCAAAAGTTGCCGAAAAGCTTCACCTCGTGGACAAATCACAACCAACTCTTCAGAGAAATGAATAAATTACAGCGTACACATTTGGCACCCCCTGAAAAATGGCAGTTGATAAAATATAAGTTGGGGAACTATAAGTTATGTCACAAGTGAGGGAACCATAACTTGAATCCAATCACATCGAGGTAAAGAGGAAGAGAAGCCAGCAAAGATGAAAGTAGATAAAAGCCGATTACCAGTAAAAAAAAAAGTCTTATAACCTTCGCAGACAAGTGTGGGAGCAACTATGAACGCGCTAGAGAAAATCTATTTCAATCCTGATCATAATGCTGGTTTTGGCACTGCAGACAAACTTCGCCACGCCACCCGTATACCAAAATCTAAGATCGAGTCCTTTCTTCAAACACAGGATTGTTATACATTTCATAGGCCGATAAGAAAACCATTCCCCACCAGAAATTATCATGTGACCAACATGGACGACCTTTGGGAAGCTGATCTAAACGTAATGAACAACGTAAAGGAACACAATAAACCATACGTTTACATCTTGACGATGATTGATGTTTTCGCGAAATATGCTTGCGCTATACCATTAAAATCAAAAGTAGGGGCCGAAATTACAGCAGCGTTTAAAACTATATTCTCTCATCGCACTCCCAAGATATTGCAAACAAATAAAGGAACGGAATTCGCCAACAAAACCTTTACACCATTTTTGGTTAAAAATGTTTTAAAGTATTACACTACAAAAAATAATGTTAAAGCCAGTGTTGTAGAACGTTTCAATAGAACCTTAAAGACAAAAATGTGGAAATATTTCACACATAGAAACACTAATAGATACGTGGACGTATTTCCTGCGCTTTTAAAGTCCTACAATAGTTCCTTTCATAGGTCCATAAAAATGGCTCCAAAGGATGTCAATGAAGACAACATTTTGCAGGTTTACGAAAATCTTTATGGTCGGAATCCAGACAAACCACGTAAAGTTAAATTTAATGTGGGAGACCATGTGCGTATATCTAAGGAGAAAATGAAGTTTGCCAAGGGGTACGAGCAAAACTGGCCGGATGAAATTTTACAGATTGCCGAGGTTGTACACGGTTCCCCCGTTGTGTATAAATTGAAGGACTTGGGTGGGGAGACCATAGACGGCATCGGGAGGTGACAGCGGAGACGAGAGGACGCATCCTCACTACTGCCGGGAAGAGCCGAACCGCGCCGGAGCCGACCGAGGCAAGCAGCGTTTCGCCTGCCGATCTTCAGTAGCGGACGCTCGCGTAGGGCGGCAGCAACCGCGTGCTGCTACGCATCTTCAAGCCGCACTTAGTAGCTTATTAGCGCTAAGGTTGTGCGGTCATCGACAGGGTGCTCTGTAGTCAGGCTCCACTCCCAGCTTGCACAGGTAGGACAGCACGGTACAAGCCAACGTCCCTTAGACGGTTTACTGGCGCCTTCGGGTCCGACCCTCTGCTGTCTGTGCTTATTAGCGCCTGGCAACTGGTCTATTCTTTCTTCCACTTCTTTCATCTTTTCTGTTAGATTATAAGTGCTAGGTTCCCTTAGTTTAAGTCTCCCAAATCGAAGACACCTGCTGGCCCTAAGACCAGGGGCAAATCGAGGCCGGAGCAGCCCTCCCCTCCTCAACTCCCTGAACCCCGACCTATCTCCCCCTCCACTATTTCCACTCCCTCTGTCTCCTTCTCCACCACCTCTGATTCCCCCCACCCTTCCAACTCTTCCACACCAAGGCTTCCTTCAGCAGCTAAAGATGTAAATTCCCTGAGAATACCGCCACCTAACCCTTTACCCATGCTAGGCGCGCCGCAGACTCCAACTAATGCCCAAATTGGGCCCACTGCCGCTACATCTTTTGCAACGGGGCAGCCACTTCTAGTGGCAGAGGTGGTCAAACACCAACCCCCAATCAACGTTAGTAAGGCCCATGCCTCTGATTTAGGAAGGCTGCTAACAGAGTTTGATAAAACGCACAGATGCCTCGGAGAATATACTCTGACAAGGGCTGCAGTGACCCAAGACCTGCAAATCAGGATGCAGACGGAAGTTGACTACCGCGAAATGGTCAACTTTCTGAAAGCCAAGTGTCTCTTTCTCCCTCGCCAGTAATGCAGCAAAAAGATGCCCACGCATGGTCATCAAGAATTTGTTTCTTGATCATGCGGAGCAAGAGATTCTGCATAACCTACAAGCCAAGAACATCTCGGTTAACCGGGTGGTCCAGCTTAGACGGTTTAATCGAGACAGGACTCTACTCCCGATCTATCTGGTGGAATTGGCCACGGATGATGACAGAGAGAGCCTTAAACAGGTGAAGGAAATGTTGCATATGAGGATAGCAGTGGACGAATACATTCGCCCACCTGTCCCGATTCAATGCAACAGATGTCAACGACTCGGACACACTATGGAGCGTTGTTCAGCTGAGACTCCCACTTGTTCCAATTGCGCACTGTCGCACGACTGAAAGATGTGCCACATGGAGGTCCAGTACCGAGTCTGCGTGCTCTGCCGCAATACTGGACACGGGAGCAGATACAGAGCCTGTCCTGAATATCAAAGACAGCTCGCCATCCTAAGGGGAACGGCCACAACAGCATTCCCTACCGCCTCAGAGACCAGGAGCAAGCCTGCAGATGCAGACCATAGACCAAGAGACCAGGCCAGGTCAAAATGCTCCTGCTCGCACTTTCATTACCAAAGCCAGTACCGTCCCACTCAGTGACGCAAGGCCCCGACTGCCCTCTGACCAAGAGATGCGTAGAGCCTCCTGGAACTCTCAAGAGGGCAGAAAGGGTCTTCAAGGCAAATGCTCCGAGACTTGGCACTCACTGGTATTTACTGAGAGACCAAGCTCTGGAGATGCTATCAGAGATAGTTGTTGCCCCAGAGAAGGCTTTTGAAACTTTAAGTAATTACGCGGAGTTCCTACGTGCACTCCTCCCTGCTGACGATGATCGCAATGGCTGAACACGGATTACGGCTAATCACATGGAATGCTGGCGGGATCAGTCATAAAAAGCTAGAACTAAGCAATTTTCTCACAAAACATCAAATTCAGATAGCACTAATTAACGAAACACACCTAAACCACTCTGACCGTCTCACCATCCCCGGGTTCACCATATACCGGTCGGACCGAGACAGGCATGGTGGCGGCACTGCAATAGCAGTTAGGAACAATATTGCTCACAATCAAGCCACACTTCCTTCACTTCTACGCACTGAGGCTACGGCCATTACCCTTAACTTTAACAACTTCCGAACTACAATAGTGGCTGCATATAATCCCCCTGGGGACATTGCAGTCACTGACCTTGATCAGATCTTTCAGACACACCAAGTGATAATAGCAGGCGACTTAAACGCCAAACACGAACTTTGGAACTCCACAACTCGCAATCTAGCTGGCATTAAACTCCTCAGACACGAGAATCTATCAGACTACATGATACACGCCCCAATCGAACATACATACATACCCTGGATGAGGGGTCGCCACTCTGATGTCTTAGACATCGCAATTACTAGAAACATGACCAGAGCCATACACCTTAACACCATTAATGAACTTTCCTCCGACCACCTTCCGGTACTCATCACGGCAGCGGGAACTGTTGCTCCCGCTGCAACACTGCCCAGACACAACTTTAATCAAACTAACTGGAAAATATTTGCAGAAACACTCGACACACAATTACAGCCAACTCACATTCACACAACAGAAGAACTTAACGCAGCCACACACCAATTTGAACTCGCTGTCAATTTTGCAATAACCACCTCTGTACCTGTACACACCATAACTGCTGCGGCTCAACAGTTGCCCCCTGATATTCATGATCTCACCATTAAACGCAACAAAGCACGCCGAAAATGGCAATCGTCCAGGCATCCTGCAATGCTGGATAATCTCCTTAAACTCAATCATGAGGTACGTCAGGAAACCTCTAAACTCATAACACAACAATGGCATAATACGCTACACAACCTTGATCCACAACACCACTCAGTCTGGCGAATTGCACGCGCGCTCACCAGAGAACAACACAAAATACCACTACTTTCGCACAACCAACAAACCGTCATCACTGACACCGAGAAAGCTGAAGCTCTAGCAGATGCACTCGAACAAACTCTCAAACCAAACAATATCCAACTGTCAACACAGTTTGTCAGTGACATTGAAACAACAGCTAGTGAACTCAACACCAAAACAACACACAACAAAATACGCAAAACATGTCCCTCGGAAATCCTCTGGCTAATTAAGCATCTCCCAAACAAGAAAGCTCCCGGGCCTGACAGAATACCGAACATAGTCCTAAAACATCTCACCACTCACTCCATTCAAGCTTTAACTGAAATATACAACTTTGTACTCTCAACAGGCATCTTTCCCACTCGATGGAAAACAGCAGCGGTACTCCATTTTCCTAAGAAAAACAAATCCACAAGCAACCCAGACAACTATCGCCCGATAAGCCTCATAAACACGCTTGCTAAACTTCTGGAGAAAATAATTCTTAAAAGAATCAACGCTCATCTGCACAAGAACAACATACTAATCCCTGAACAATTTGGCTTTAGAGCTGGCCACTCAACAACGTTACAATAGTTGCGCGCCACAGAACATGTAACTCACGGTTTTAATATACGAAAATCCACTGGCACTGTCCTCTTAGATATTGAACGCGCTTTCGACCGCGTCTGGCACGCCGGCCTACTGCACAAACTAGCTCAATACAGATTCACAGACACTATGATTAAACTCATTGCCAATTACCTCTCAGATCGAAAATTCTACTTGGTCGTCAATACAACAAAATCCACAATCAGACCAATCTGCGCAGGGGTCCCCCAAGGCAGTGTCTTGGGGCCCACTCTATTCAACATATACATAAACGACATTCCAAAAGCACCAGACACTACGCTCCTCTTGTACGCGGACGACACTGCGTACATGGCACAGTCAGGTAGGGTCCAGCTTATACATAGACGACTTCAACAAGCACTCATCACCCTGGAACATTGGCTCACCAAATGGCGCATTGCAGTGAACACAAAAAAATGCCAAGCCATACTATTCACCAAACGTAATCTTCATCGCAAAGCTCTCCAACAACTGCCACCACTAACACTTATATCTAAACCCATTCCGTGGCTTAAGAATGTCACGTACCTAGGCCTTAAAATGGACACTGGCCTCACCTGGGGCCCTCACTTACAAGCTACATCCCAAAAAGCGCGAGCACAACTGAGTAACCTTTACCCTCTCATGAACTACAGCAGCTCCCTACAATTAAACACTGGATTAACACTATATAAAACTCTCATCCGCCCTATACTCACATATGCTTGCCCGGTGTGGGGCTATGCGGCCCCCACACACTTTCAAAAACTGCAGTCGCTACAAAATAAAGCACTACGCATTGCAGCAAAAGTGCCCAAAATCATTCCGTCAGATATACTACACAATGAACTTAAAATGCACACCGTTGAAGAATTCTGCAAAAAACTAGCATATGACCTTTATTCGAGACTCCATAAAAGCCACAATCCCCTTATAAAAGCCTTAGGCAATTACCACACCGTACATAACAGGCACAAACGGCCACTAGCGTTATTCGAACGCACCCTGACAAAAGATAACACAGCTGCCGAAGCACAAGCATACCTAGATGCCCTCAAACTCCCACATCTGACCTAACTCCACTAGGACACAATAACCTTCACCAACTGATGTTCTGATGTGTAAAGCTCAACTAATCAATAAACTGAAACTTTCTCAGTTCCAGGTCCACTAAGAATGCCGCCGACATGTGCACTTTCATTAAATGCAATAGTACGTTCTCTACAAAACTGTAAGTCCCGCCAAATTCTACTATCGTTGCATGCTTCATATACATCAGCATCTTAGTAAATAACAACCTCAACCCAAACAATTAACCTGTCATTAAGCCCCCCCACCATTCTACATCATGTAACCTAACTCATCTTCGCCTACCCCTCATAACTCCTCAATACCCTCCTATCCCACGTGCAGCAAACTAACATATACTAACGCTTTTAACTAACATCTCACCTACATTCAGTAGCTACTAACCCCCTGGCTGATCAGGACGCGTCATGGTCAGAACCAGGGATTCACGATGACGCGCTCGCATGTATAGCATGGTAAATTAATCTGTACTAACCGCGGTGCTCAAACGGAACCCAACCCTTCTCCTGCTGTTAACCTAACAATCACCTGCATGTACCCAAATTAACAAGCACCCCCTCAAGCATGTTTAGTTACTAACTGCATGGGGAGGCGATGTAGCCTCTGCGGATGATCGCCACCGGGGTTGGCGGGTGTGGGGCCGCCCCTTAAAAAAAAAAAAAAAAAAAAAGGGAGACCATAGACGGCATCTTTTACTCCGAGGATCTACAAAAGGTAGCTCTTCCATAATCATTCAAAATAGACTAAATACTCGACACTAAAGGTCGCGGTCGAAATAAACAGTTATTGGTTAAGTGGAAAGGTTATCCAGTCAAGTTTAACTCGTGGGTTCTGGGTTAAACTATCAACTCGATATGATTAGAACAAAACCGTTTTCCCTCACGCTCGTGAGCAATGCCTCTATGGGCCATTTCACTGACAATACAACTTCCAGATTTTCAAACATCTTACCCGAGAGAATAGTGCTGCAAGGAGAATGGGAAGTCGCACTGCAAAAGGTTAGGCACCCTGTGAAATCATCGGTCCTGGTGGTGTAGTGGTTACCATACTGGCCTACTAAACCCAAGATCGCGGGTTGGAACCCGGCCAGGATCGATGGATTATTTCGGGGTGTAAAAGTCCTAAGTATGGCTTCCTTCGGAAGGGAAGTAAGGCCGTGGGTCCCGTGTCGTACATTTACGGCACGAAAAAAAACCCTCAAGCCTGAAAGAGAAGCCTCTGAGCAAAATTTGTCGGCCGTTTCACGCCCTGAGTTGAATGGGACGCTGATGACCTGAGCTGTTAAAGAGCGTCCATAAATAAATCATTCAAAAAAAAAAGTTCCTGTGAAATTCTATAACGTAACAAATTGCGATAATCAAATCATTGGAACAATGTATAATATGGTAGCGCCAGTGACACATTCAAAATTTAACTTACAATTGCCACATGGTATCGTACACAATTCAAAGGATTTGGTACACGCTGCCAATTCTGTTATACGCGAAAATTTGCAAGTGGAAGACTTTTTCATTAATAACGAGAACAAAAATACGGCCAGTATTAACATCAAAGTCGCACAAACCAGTCATATTTCCACCAGCAAATATGTAGATTATGTAGAAAATGCTGAGTCCTCTAGGAGAAGGGTATCGAGAACAGTAATTAAACCCCCTGAAGGCACGAACCAAACGTTAAAAAACCAAACTAGAACTATTACTCCTACCAGAACTCCTCCAAGGCCTATAAATCCTAAACCACCAAATCCTCGTAAACCCGGCACTCCTCCTACACCAGAAACGCAGGAAAAACCTGACAATCCTCCTAAACCTGCGCCAAAGAACCTCGTACATGTATTGGTTTTGTCACAATCTTTGGCCTAGATGATGGGTTTCGAACCATACACCAACGTGGTTGAACAGGAAATTGGCAAACACCCAGTGGATCCGTACATGGGTATCCCTTACTAAACGTTCATTTACTGTAATCTGATAGTACCACAAGTGGTGGGCAACACGTTTGTGCAAGTCATTGAAAGCGTCTCTGTAGAGTATGAAAAACGTGACACCTGCATGACTATTGAAAAGTCCTTAGTTCAGGACTTTAAAATCGTGAATATAAATTTAAGGAACGGTTACGGTAATTTCTTTCCATTTGTAGACGGGCTTTCCTCTACTATAGTTCTAACGTTTCTTCCGAAACAGACATAATGGAGCTGGATACAGTCACCAGGTATTACTTAAACCAGGCTGGAGGAGCATTATACAATGGAGATTTTCACTTGTACAGTGGCAAGCGTTATCAAAAGGGTAGCGGCTTGATCTCTGCTCTCGGTGATCGTTTCAGAACCGTGCTCCCGTTTTTGAAGAGCGGTGTGAAAGCTATCGGTAAAGAGGCATTGAAAATGGGGGCCAATGTGCTTGAAGATGTTGCAAGTTCGGGGATACCGCCAAAAGAATCGTTAAAGTCTAGACTGAAGGAGGCAGGAACTAACTTTAAAAGGAAAGCTGATGTAAAGATAGACTCTATGATAGGCACTGGGCTATTAAAGCGCCCGAAGGGTGAAATATATAATCAGTTTAAGACTCAACGCCGAAGACGTAAGGCGCTAGACGTATTTTCATAATGGCTGACGAATCGTTGGTGCACATGAGTTCCGAACTAGACATCTTTAAAGACTTGCCCGTTCAAATGAACGTGGAGGAGTACCGTTACATTTCTCTAAACCCTCAAAATACACTTATGAAAAAACGCCCCAATCACATTTCATTACTCTGGCATATGCAGACGATTACCTCGACATGACTTATGTAGTACTTGAGCTGTCGTGCGAATAGTGGATGACGGTGGAAACGACTTGAAAGAGGACAAGCAGGTTACCTTTGTAAACAATTCCCTAAATTCCTTGTTTCAACAATTGGAAGTATCACTCAACAATGTCAGTTTCCATGCCTCAGCCAGGCTACCCCTATAGAACATACCTAGAAACGTTGTTCCATTATTCGGAAGATGTCATGAACAGCAGGCTACAGTCCTCGCTCTGGAAAAAGGACAAGGGAGGAATGATGGACGCGTATATAGCAAATGATGGAATTAAGTGGCGTAACGACTATACCAAAGGAAGCAAAGTTGTGCAGCTAATGGGTAATCTTTCCAATGCACTCTTTAATCAGGAAAATATGCTCTTGAACAATGTGAGCGTTACCATCAAACTCTCACCCTCTTCACCCAACTTTCATCTCTTTACGGATACAAAGGACTTTAAAGCCTACACAGAGATTCAGTCTGCTAGACTGATTTTGAAAGCTGTGAGACCGTCGCCGACCATCAAGCTTGCACATCAGGCGGTGTTAGCAAAGAGTAATGTAAAGTACCATCTCAAAGATGTGGAATTTCACGCTCTCAACCTTCCAAAGGGGGTTAGTAACATGATTTTCAATGACCTTTTCATTGGGCAAATACCCCGAAGAGTGGTTGTGACAATGGTTGCCGACCAGGCATACAACGGTAACATTAACAAAAACCTACACAATTTACAACACTTTAAAATGAATTCTTTTCAACTGTATGTGAACGGCCAGCCTTTTCCCTCACAACCCCTACAGCCCGATTTTGATGCCGGTCACTTACTCCAATGTTTTCAAACTCTTCAAGATGGCCTCGGGATACACTTTAAGGACGAAGGGCATTCAATTTCCAGACATCAATATTCTCACGGCTATACCATTATGGTATTTGATCTAACAGCCGATATGAGCGCTAACGGGTCTTACATTTCAGGGCAACGACACGGCACTGTGTCTATAAGTATAGGTTTAAAGATCAAACTCCACAACCTATCAATCTGTTGGTGATGGCAGAAGTATATCGCACTATAGAAATTGATGCTAACAGCACCATTTTGGTATCATGAATACGGTACAAATACACCGGCTTCTGTCTGAATGTACCCCACACTTTTTAGGTGTGTAGGCTTGCGACCAATTGTCGATAAATTTGCATAATAGGCAGCTTCCCATAGCAGTTGTCATTAACACTGATCCAAGCACGAAACCAGGGAAACATTGGGTCTGCATCTTTGTTGCAAAGAACGACCGGGGTGAATATTTCCATAGCTATGGTATAGAACCTATTTCGGGGGAAATTCTAAATTTTGTAAATCGATGTGGTGGTACAAGATGGACTCACAACACTAGAAGATTGCAAGGCGATGTCGGTACCACTTGTGGCCATTACGTCGTTGCTTACCTATCTCGCCGCTTCCAAGGCCTGCGCAAGGAGAAATTCTTTTCAAAATTCTGCATAAGTAATTTCAATCACAATGATGACGTCATTAAAAGGACCTACAGTCTTGGTAGATGCTCACAAACTACACATCAGAGATGCATATCGTTAAAGGTTAGTATTGATACAAATTGTGTATGAATATGCATATACCACTCTGATACATTTATGTTGCTAATTCATGTATTTTTTAGAAGGCGCATGTGGTGTTACACGATCCACTCTACCAGTAACTCCGAGAGAGGCGAACAGGTAAGTCGCATTCATTATGTGCGGTTAATTGGCGAATGAAAATAGTGTGCTACTTAAGAGGCGTTCTTGTTTTTACAGTGACATGGAGAAGCCTGGACCGCTATCGGATGTTTTTTTCTTGAACAGCAAGCAGTCCAAATTCGCAGCCGTTGGGTTTTCACCTAAGTCTCCACACAAGATCGTGATGACCGTTGGTGGACGACGCAGCGCGGTGGTTCTGATTTCAACAGAGTGGCAGAAGCTTTCAGAGGCGATACCGACTATACAGAGCTCGACTCTTCAACTAAGAGAGTGGCATTTAACCAACCGACTATCCATGCTTTTTAAACGTTTATTTGGCGCACATAATATCATCAAAATTGACGGTCGCTGTATATCGCTGAGTATGCAGGAATGGAGGACACTAGAAAGCCTACAGCGTATGGTCACCGACATCGTATATCACAAGAAGAAAGAAGAGTTCGAAGTACAAAATCAAATAGCAGCCTATCGCAAGTATTTGTTTCACGCCCACGTTTCCGGGGGAAAAATGAACTACACCGAATACACAAGATACATTCGTTGCGCAACCTTTAGAGTATTCCTAGAGATGGAGCATTTTCTAAAACCGATATTCATCAGAGTTGGACCAGGAAGCCGTGGAAAAATTCACACAAGTTCAAGGTGAGGTCGCACCTGTACCGTGATGACGTCACGAAAACACCTGCAAGAACAATTCCGAACACCAGAACCTCAGGAACAAGTCCAGGCATGACGTAGAGATAGATCATCTGATATTCGACAGAGAGTTGGACCAGCTAGCCATGGACAAGTTCAAGGCGAGGTTGCACCTGCATCGTGATGAAAACACCTGCACCCCTGCCCAAACACGAACACCTTATTACGTCACGAACAAGTCCAGATAAGGTGAGCATATGACAAGTCACCCGCAAACCATGGACCTAGTGATAAAGCTTCTAAAAAATGGTCGTCGTCTCACAATGATGGAACCAAAAGAACGTCATCTACTAGTCGTGGAGGGAAACGCCATCTTTATTCCTCATTCGCCAGTAGATGTGGACGCTGTATGGGCGGAGCTTACACCAGAAGCTAAAGGAATTTACGCCCCTTACCGCCGCTGCAACCAGCACTACAACCTCCCCACCACCACTACCCACATTGACGGTCCTCCCCCTCTCACCAAACAATGCCCAATGTGTGTTAGTAGCAAAAGTTCTACAGAGAAGTCAACATGATCAACGACGCGTTACGCCAACTAACTACAGTAGCGATCAACTCGGAGTATGTATCAGTGTCCACGTTACAGCCGACGTACCATACGTCGTGGTAGGGGTCCAAAACATATCCACAAAGCACGGACCCAGGACGCTTGTTCGCCTCGAAAACGGGAAAGAAGTGTTTCTACCTACAAGATTTAACAATCTTTCTGCAGAACTCATCATCCAGCTACACTCGTTCGACTTTTACATCGTGTACCAGGGTGAAGAGGTACTCAGAAGCGGCTACCGGAGACACGTATTGAAGTTTACACCGAAATAAACAACATGCCCAGTCAAACAGATCCGGTGGGAGTAGGCAACAATGTATTTGTCAAACTAGTTTTTGACAACCAAAATCACGTCACACAAAGCGGTGAGTACCCCGCAAACATCAACCTCATCTCAACAGAAATCTTCTTTGGCGAAGACAAAACTGTCACCGTCAAATTAGCAACCAACAACTCCGACGTCGTGGAAGTCAGGTACCTCCCGTCTAAGCACTCCACTACGGCATAGACGCACGCTGCACCATCTACCTCGGAACCATCGACAAAACGCCAGCCCTAGAGTACAAGGTCACATCGGCAGGATGCTTCACAACCGCATCCATAAGCGATTTCGATGTCCCCATCGCCATTCCGTCGGCCCAGGAACACCTCAACATCAACTTTTCCCACATGTAACTTACCTGCGTCACCACACCACACGAGGAGGAAAGCAGCAGCGACGAAGACAGTGAAGTGTCGTTTGTCAAAAAGACATACCACATATTTTAAAATAATTTTTTGTAAATGCAGCGCAATTTTTGTAAAGCCGTCTGCGCCATAAACCCACCAGTGATGAGTGAACTGCACAGCCATTTTTTTTGTAACCGCCAAACTCTCACAATGATTGTAAACCCGCCTGTGTCACCCACATGTGATGTGTGAACTGCACCGCCATTTTTGTAAAACCGCCCGTGTGCCGACACCAGTGATGTGTGAAATGCACCGCCCTTTTTTAAATGGTAAAACCTCCATTTTTATTGTTAATTTTTATTTTGTGTAATACAAATATTCAGTACCATTATTTTGCATTTTAATTGTGTTTAAACCAATTATTTTTGTTATCACATATATGTTAATTTTCTGTATAATAAAAAGAATACCCCTTTTTCGGTGATTTAAATTGAAAAAGCTTTGATATCAAATTGTCTCATTGCTTCCACCCCCACCCAACGACGCCCACCTTTCCCCACTTTTGATATCATTAGCAATAATAATCACCGGAAAAGGGATATATACTTTTGGTACCTTACCTATTGGCAACAGATGTCTGTATTATCCGTAAAATTTTTAATCATATTAGTTAAATGTTTACAAAATACTTGCTTTTCACATGTGCAAGACAATTTAAACACACAATCCTATTTCATTTAAAACTATGCCAAAAGTTAAGTGCTCTGATATTACTAATTGATCTGATTTTGTTAAAGAAATAAAAGAAAAAATATTTTAGCAGTGATGGTGAAATTTTACTTTGTAAATTATGTTAATGAAAGTATCGACGAGAAGAATTTTACTGTGTAACAACATGCCATATCACCAAACAGAAAAATTGCTATATATGCAAGTTGACATGGAAAGAAGAAAATTCTTGTTTGAGAAATCACAGGTAGCCCATTCACACTCACTTCAATAATGTCAGATACAGCACCAACACTGTTTAAAGGTTAATTAGAAAAGTTACAGCATTTTGCAATGATGAGAAATAAAGAGTTCATTATCTGATACCTGCAAATGAGGTAACAAAAAGAACTGCTGCAATGACAGGCAAGACATAATGATTGGATTTTTTTTCATTTTTATTCCTGTAATATTTCTATTGTACATTGTCGCACAGGACTCAGTAAATCACGTTTTTTTTTTTTTTTGTGAAAATAAAAGTGTAAATTTTCAAGAATTATTACACATTAGAAATTGAAAAAGTTAAGTTATTATTTTATACATTACTGCATCTTGGCTAATAAAATCTTTCCAATTTATACAGGTATGTTGGATCAATTATGAGACATTAGGCTGTCACTGCAAGATGACATGCTCTTTACATGTAGCTAAAAGAGACCAAGGAGTCTATTAATCATAATATATATAGAAGTTAACAGTAATTTTGATAGCAGCAAAAGATAAAACACAAAGAAAAAGTCACACTTGAGAAAGCTTCTATGGCAAGAAGACAAGTAAGGGTGATAAAAGTAAATATTGAGTATCGAAGGTAACGTTATGCATGGAAAAAGATTAAAATAGAAATGAGAGTGTGGGGGGGGATTAATACGTAAGATTTAAACCAGGTGGTATACGCGCTTTATGGGGAAAAAAAAAAAAAAGCTTCCATTTTTCTATCTCTGAGTAAACTTTGAGAGCATTGTGTAGGTGTAGGTGTAGGTGTAGGTAACGCATCAATAAGTGTTAGATTAAAACCATCATCAAAATCCTTACAGTAAGATGAGGCATGTTGGGCAACCGGGAAGGGAGACTTAGTTTTAACAGAACGTCTATGATTGTTCATGCGTAGCGAAAAAACAGTAGAAGTTAAACCAATATAAAATGCTATGCAAAGCTTACAAGATAACATATATATGACCATCTTGGAAGAACAAGTAGTAAATGAAGAAATGATAAATTCTCTTAATAAATTGGGCTGTGGAATGAATGGCAAGGCATAATTAGATCAGGTTTTACATTTAGGGCGTTGGCAAGGATATGAGCCAGCAAAGGGACGTGGTAAATTCGGAGGAGATAGGTTTCGGCGAAAAATACTTTTAAGGTTAGGGGGTGTTCTAAAAGTAAGGCGGGGTACAAATTTAGAAAAATCATTTAAAGATGAGTGCATTAACAAAGTATCATGACATTCTTTCAAAATAGGTTTGATGCTTTCAATTCCATGCACGTTAAGTAATTACAAGGTTAATGAAGTTCTTATTAGAAGTTTTAGGTTTGCATTGGAAAGTTTTGTGCGCTGGGATTATACGGGATTTTAAAAGAGAGGAAGGATAATTTTGGTTTTGGAACTTTTTAGCTAGGTTTTTAATATACTTGTCAAGAGATGAAAAGTTGTTACCATGACGATGACCACGGATTGAAAGAGAAAAAGGAATAAATCTTTTGATATGCAAGGGATGATAGCTATCAAAATGATACTGTTGTAAATTGGTAGGCTTAATGTGCACAGACCTAAGAAAAGAGCCAATATCAATATCTGGGAACGTAGCAGCATTGGGAGAGACAGAAAAAGTGAACCTAACTGAAAATTTGGAGTTAAGATTAGTAAGGAACTGATCGAGAGATTCTGAGCCATGAATCCAAAGCACGAATATATCATCAATATATCTCAGCATAATAATGGTGCCAAAGTTTCTGACCTAAGAAATTCCTCCTCTAAGCGATCCATAAAAAGATTAGCATAAGACGGTGCCATTCTGGTGCGCGTCGCAGTACCTTTAATTTGTAAATAATATTTATCATCAAAACTAAACGCATTGCAAGTGAGGACTAGATAAACAAGATGACAAATGAAATCTGTGGATGGGGTATGAGGAGGTGCTCGAGAGTCCAAGAAATGTCTAACAGCAGCTAATCCTTCAAGATGGGGAATATTAGTATAGAGTTATGTTACATCGATAGTGGCCGGAAGTATATTAGTATGTGCCAAAGGGTCAACTTTATTTAGTAAACTCAAAAAATGGAAGGAATCTTTGATATAGGATGGCCTATATGTAACAAATGGCTGTAACCAACAATCTACTAGAGCGGAAATACGTTCAGTGGGGGAATCGTAGCTGGCTACTATTGGGCGGCCTGGACATTTCTTTTTATGAATTTTAGGGAGAAGATATATGGTGGGAGTACGAGGGACACGAGGAGTAAGTATAGTGATATCTTGGGAACTAAGTCCTTCAGCAGTACCAGAAGATGCAATGAAAGAAGCTATTTCTTCATTAAACTTGACTGTAGGGTCGGAAGACAATAGTTTATAATAAGTGACATGTTCAAGCTGTCGGTAAGCTTCAGCATTGTAAGTAGAAACGTCCCGTAGTACTACTGAGGACCCTTTATAGGCTGGAAGAATAATATCAGGATTATTAGATAACCTTTTAAGTGCTGATTTCTCACGCAAAAATTAGGTTATCTTTCGGAGTGATCTTATCTAGAAATTTGGAATCACTAATCGAAGTTAAAAATCGATTAATAAACATTTCTAAAGGATGGCTAGAAGGTTCAAGTTTGGAGGGAGGACGAAACTTGAGAAGGCAAGGAGTAACATTTGAAGTAGGCTGAGAAAATTTAGTATGCCAATACTAACGCCATCTTAAATTATGGCAAAATTTAACGCCATCGGAAACAAATTTAAGGCGATTAAATTTGGAAGTTGGGGCAAAAGATAATCCTTTTTGCAGAAGCAATGTATCAGCATCAGAAAGTGAAATTGAAGATAAATTAACAACCGCACTATTAATAGTAGGAGAAGTACAAGGGGTACATTTGCTATTGGGATGCTGATATGAAATACCGGAGTAAAATTTAGATGGACGGAGTAAATTGAAAATGGAAGCCAAGCCAGGAGCTGACGCTACGAGCGGCGGGGAAAAGTT
The DNA here is from genome assembly GCA_030762175.1 of Metallyticus violacea. Taxonomy (NCBI): domain Eukaryota; kingdom Metazoa; phylum Arthropoda; class Insecta; order Mantodea; family Metallyticidae; genus Metallyticus; species Metallyticus violacea. Next base: position 97,385,752 of record CM060841.1, on the reverse strand, counting down.
TTGGAAGAAAGACGCGGTAAACTGAATAGGAATACCTGCTCTTAAATATTGTAAATATAACCACAATAGTTTAAGATGTTTCTGATTCAGAGAATATAATAATTTATTCACACTCGTCAAGATACTATTAACAGTAGTTATATATTTAGGAGAACATGCCAAAATAATTTTGATAAAACTAATTAATTTAGACAAATGAAATTGCTGCAAATATTGACAATTATTGAGGATCATCCGTCGAAATTGCTGGGAGATATGGTGCCTAAATAAATGAAATTGACTATGAGTGCTTAGAAGCTTTAGCGGACAATGGCAATTGAATCAATATTCCGTTAGGACAAACACCAGTAATAGCACAATAAGAAAGAAAACCAACATGCCATGTATACTCGTATTTAACTAATTGCTTAGAATGGTACTTACATTTGTTTAACCAAAATTTCATTACACAATTTGGATAGATGTCATGGTATAAAATGTAATAAACAATAAAGTCTATGAAAAACACAGAGAAAGTAAGAAATAAAATTAAAAAAATAATAGATAAATAGTAAAGAAGTCAAAAGCAAAACACACAAAAGCAAATTCAACTTAATAAGCAAAGTAAAAGCAAAAGCAAATTAAACTTAATAAGCAAAGCTAAGCAGCACCAGAGGTGCAAACAATATATATAAAAGTAGAAAAGGATAAAACACTTAAAGTCACACTTGAAATTGCTATATTTCGAACTACTAGAGTTCAATGGCAAGAAGCTAGACCATTGGTAGTAGTTTGAAATATAGCAATTTCAAGTGTGACTTTAAGTGTTTTATCCTTTTCTACTTTTATTATTACTGTTAGTTTGTTACATTGTTAATAGTGTTACTTTATTTTTATTTTTATTTTATATTAGGAAACAAACTTAATACTGTACATAAAGAAGTACCAACACTTTAGAAAATATTAAAAGTGACATAGGAAGCAACAGATTTTAAGGGTTGAAAGAAACTAAGGAAAGTTAGCAGGTCCGTGTTAGTTGAAAAAATATTACATTGCCGCATAGGCGGTATATTTGAAAATATGAGAGAAGTATCAAGGAGGAAAATTCATTGTACATTTGAATTAAACTGGAATAAATCCACACTATAAAGTAAAAAATCCAGGCAAACCACAAACATCATCACCTAGGATTTCATCAAGGGTATGTTGCTTGTTTTCATTGTGGAGGCAATTATACTATGAAGAGATTCATAGTGGCTTGTTGAGAAACTACTTTGCAATTTACCTACCAATTGCATTGTAACTAAAAACCAAGCCTCCATGTGCTGTTAATAAATAGGGAGAGATTCAACAATGGCTAAAACTGAATTATTTGTGGGGGGAGAAAGAAAAAGAAAAGAGAGAGAGAAAGAAGAAGCTACTTCTGGGAAAATTATGGTCATCTCATTTTTTCTATATTGAAGGAAGATGTGGCAGCATTTCATCTCTCATACATACAACACTACTGAGACTTCCTGAAAACTCTAAGGTAATATCGCATGCAAAAGGCCACATTTAAGTGCAACAATTTGCATGCTAAACCCATGATATTGTACTATTGCACATGGCAAATGTTGGTGAATATCTCATAAAAATCAATATGAACTGTATCTATTACCCTCCCTCAAGTCCATATTTAGCTGGAGTGATTTTTTTCCAAATTGAATAAACTCCTTCATGGGAGACATTTTACATAATTAGTAGCAGGCATTTCTGCAGAACTGCTTCAAAATGGTTTCCAACATGTCTTGGAAAATGTGGCAGAAATCCTAAGTCAGGTGCATTGCATTCAACCAACATTAAGAAATATCATTAAAATTATTAGTTAAGTGTTTTACATAGATATTTGATAAATTTTTTATTCAATGTTATTTTTTATTCGTAATTTAAGAATGCTAGTCAGGTCTTACCACAGTTGTTAAACATTTAATCCAATATCTTGATTGCCACTTTGCATAATCAATTCTATTAATTATTAAATATCTACAAACATAAATATTTCAGAATATGATTGCAAATAAAGCAACTTATTATTGAATCATTCATCTTAAAAACACCATAACTGCCATTTTTACAATTAATTGTTTTTTTGTTTTTTTTTTTTTTGGAAATTGTTATTCTTTGTCTAAAGACAAATGGTTTAGTGTAACAATCTCTCATCTTCAACTCCATAATGTTGACGAATTTGGTATCTAGTTTGTGATTACTGTAAAAACTACTCAAATAATGCATTTATGGGATTTTTACATCAACCTTTGGTACAGGTGTGTACTTAATTTTAAAAGTTATGCATTACTTACAGATTCAAGAGGATAAGCCGCTTTAAAACATGCTATTCTTGGAAAAACTTGCATTGAAGAACACACCAAATCATTTTCCCCCAAAAAACTCACATTACGTCCAACTCCTTACCTTTCAGTTGACATAGCAATAGAGAAAATGCATCAGCTGTTTAAAGTAAAACATCCTGAGGTAAAAATAAACTATTGGTTCCACTACAAAATTTTCAAGAAACAATTTAATTTGCATTTTGGAAGACATCAGGTAGACACTTGTATTACCAGTGAGTCGCTCAACACCAAAATTAAAAGTCCTGCTCTAAATGAAGCAACTCAACGTTCTGCTGTTGCTAAACCCATTTTATATAACAGAAAAGTAAAAAGTTATACCATAAATTGACATATTTGAAGTACATGTCAATTTGATGTTTCTATTGATTGACTTTTTTTTTTCCCCTCCTCCCTTCTTTACTTTTTCTCCCATCAAGTATGTTCAGTTAACAAACATTTCAGATAAAGACATTTTTTTACTATCGCCAGCTTAATGTGAACATGTTTGAATTACAAATCTTAAAGGTAATTCTTCAAGGATATATGTTTACCAAAAAGGAATTTGTCATAAAGGTTCAGATTAGGTTACTTCATTCATTATGAATAGCTGAATGAAATGAACAAGAGTCAAGAAGCTGTCCCTCTTCTGTGATGGTTAGAATAAGAACCACACATGAAGGTACTGCAATGTATTGAGTGAAAACAACAGGTTTCATCAATATTATTCAGTTTGAGGCCATTTTTTTCTTTCCCTTGATCAGTCATTTGGGGTAATAAAAACAGCCCTGAAGCAAACTGGCCAAATCTATATAATTATCTGCTGAAAGAAATCGTGGTAAATTCATAAAAGAAATTTACTTTCCATATGACTCAAAAGGAGGATGTTTGGAATTTCAAAAATTCTTGACGTTTCATTTTATAAACTAATGTTGTATGTTAGAGACATTAAATGGTTCACATGTAGCGATAAAAATTAAAAGTACATTTCAAAATTTCACAATTTTCAGAATGTATACACTGATACCGAAATAATTACATGAACATGGATGGAGCACCAAAACTAAAGTGAATAGGAAATATGGCTATTGTAGGGTGAGAGGTTGTTTTGCTAAGGCAGGCAGGCCGGACCCGAGTGGTCGGTAAAGTGGGGTTGAAAAAAATTGTTTTGCCTTATTGTAAACAAATCCACCCCCCCCCCCGGCTACTCCACGAAGGAATGGGAAAGTTATGTTAGGGACGAAACGAGTTTTTCTCCTTGAAACTCCGTCTTTGTGTTAAGTGAGGGAAAAGTATCGTAAAACCAGGGGATATAAACGCTAGTCAATCGAGAAATAACTTCAGAAGAGGGTACAAGAGAACTATTTGAGAGTGCCCAATGTGCCTACAAGTGATGATGATTAGGTTTAAAGGGCGCAAAACTGCTACGGTCATTAGTGTCCAAACATACTAAAAACTGGTCCAAGAATAAAATATCTACATCTAAGTCCAATGTAGAAATGGCATTAAGCACATAGGGCAATAACAGTAAAAAGCCCAAAACAAATAACAGGGGTAAAACACAGCCGCAAGAGCGGAAAATCATAAGTCTTATAATAGCCTAAAATTGTGACAATGAAACCCCAAAACAAAAACAAGGGCATTTTTGGTCAACAAAAAATAAAAACTGGCGGTAAAACGCATCAGCAAGAGCTGAAAACACAACAGTCTTGTAATGGTATAAAATTGTAGCATTAAAACCCCAAAACAAATAACAAGGGCAATATGCACCACAACAAATAATGACTGGTACTAAAACGCATCAGCAAGAGCTGAAAACACAACAGTCTTATAATAGTCTAATAATGCCGTCATGAATAAAAGGATAAAACCTCGCATTTTGCTCCAGAAACCACAAACACGTATAAAAGGGAGCACTCGCTCAACAGCAACTGCATCATCTGCAAGTAACTCCTCAATACAGGAGGGCAAACCGACGGAAAATCTAAAAACTTAGATGCTGGCAATTAATTAAAATGTGACGCACAGTAAAGGGGTGGTCACAGTGACGGCAGGCTTGAGCTGGTTGACCATTAAAAAGGTGCTGGTGACTTGAGGACGACCAGTTAAAACGGGCGGATTTACATTTTCGAAGATAATTGCTAGGGATTAAATTCCACTGCGCGCGCCAGCGCAAGAGAACGCCTCGACGTAAAGAATGATTGAAATCCCCCGAGTAAAAACGTTGCTCGTACTCAGCAGGGTCTAAAAGGACGGATTTAGCTGCGACATCTGCAGCCTCTTTGCCTGGGAGTCCCACAAGTCCAGGTACCCACAGCAATGTTACCCTGACGCCAGCGTCCTGAAGCGTATACACTACATCCTGAATATGCTGTACAAAAGGATGGTAGTTGTACAGATTTTTCAAAAATAAAAAGGCACTCAAAGAATCGGAACAAATGACACTGTTCCCCAGCCCATGGTCAAAAATAAATAAAATAGCCCGATAGATAGCATAAAGCTCAGCCATAAAAATAGATGCCGCAACGTTAAGACCAAATGTAATTTTTTTTTATTGATTCATTTATGGACGCTCTTTAACATCTCAGGTCATCAGCGTCCCATTCAACTCGGGGCGTGAAACGGCCGACAAATTTTGCTCAGAGGCCTCTCAGGCTTGAGGTTCTTTTTAGTGCCGTAAATGTACGACACGGGACCCACGGCTTTACTTCCCTTCCGAAGGAAGCCATACTTAGGATTTTTACGCCCGAAAAAATCCATCGGTCCTGGCCAGGTTCGAACCCACGATATAGGAGGGGTATAGGAGGCAAGTATGGTAACCATTACACCACCAGGACGTAAAACTAGCTGCATTAAAAACAAAGGCACATCCTACTCCTGTGTCAGATTTAGAGCCGTCGGTAAATGTTAAATTCCTTACAATAAAAGAAGAGACGACCTTGCGAAAATGACTACGAACAATAGGTGCTTCGGTCGAGGACTTAGGACAGGACGTTAAGCCCAAGATGAACGGTGGCCTCTACTGAGAGCCAAGGGGGGGGGGGAAGAAGTTTCCCCAGCTAAGAAAAAAAGAAGGTAATTGCAAGTACAACGCAGCTCCCGGAAACGAAAGCCAGCGGGCTTAGGAGTAAAAGACCAAGCAGCATAAAATGGAGCGAGACACACGTTAAAAAACGGCTCGTTCGTGGGATGACGAAGTTGCGCAGCTATTCGATAACCATAAGCAAGAAGTAAAACATACCTATGGTAAAACAACGGAGGTTCTCCATACTCCGCACATAAACTTGACACAGGACTGGTTGGGAATGCTCCAACAGCCACACGGATACCCCGGTGATGAATGGGGTTAAGGCGACGCAGAACGGAAGGTCGCGCTGAGTCATAAACTACAGAGTCATAATCAAGTTTAGACCGGATTAGAGATCGATAAAAATGTAAAAGAACAGTCCGGTCAGCTCCCTAAGATGTGCCACTTAAAACACGTAAAATACAAAGAGAACGTTCACACTTGCCTCTGAGTTGTGCTATATGCGATGACCAGCAGAATTTTTTTTTTTTCCCCTAAGATTAAGCCAAGAAACCTAACTTCGTCTGCGAAAGCAAGAGCGTCTGGACCAAGATGGAGAGAGGGTGAAGGATGCACCTTATGGCACCAGAAATTCATGCAGACGGTCTTCTCTGCGGAGAATCGGAACTCGTGGTTTACACTGCAAGTGTAAAGGCGGTCGAGACAGCATTGGAGGCGGCGTTCCAAAAGACAAGTTCTCCGTGAGGAAAGGAAGATGGCAAAATAGTCAACGAACAAAGACGATTGTATTCCTGGGAGTAAACACTCAGTTGCACACTGTTTGGCATTGCTATCAATTTCATCACTAAGTACCGAGCCCTGAGTTTAGTTCTCTTGATTAAAACTAGATGACAAAACTGATCCCACGCGAACATTATAAAACCCGGTCTTTCATAAATTCCTGAATAAAAATAACATGCGACCGCGTATATGCCAATCGTGAAGCGTTCGAAGGATACCGCTTCTCCAACAAGCTTTCTCCAGATGAAAAAATACGGCGATCGTTTGGCACTTCCGTACAATACCGTCCATTATATGGGTGGTTAGACACACAAGATGGTCAACTGAGGAGCGATGACGCCGAAAACCGCACTAAGCGTTCGGCAATAAATGCATCTACTCTAACCACCACATAAGCCGTCCGTTAATCATGCGTTCCATCACCTTGCTGATGAAGCTGCTGGGGGAAATTGGACGGTAACTGGAAGGAAGGTGTGGGTCCTTACCAGTTTTAGATATTGGTATGACGGTGGCCTTTCGCCAAGTGCTCGGAAATGTTCCATTGCACCAAACAGAATTAAAAATATGGAGTAAAAAAGCCTTGCCTTTCGTTGGCAGATGCTGCAACATAGCAACATGGATGCCATCTGGCCCTGGTGCGCAGTGCCGAGAGTTCGTAAGGGCATACTCCAATTCCCTTGCTGTAAAAGGGACATTATACTTTTCATGCTGGTCGGAGGCAAAATAGAACCCCTTTAACTCGGCCTGCTCCTTTAATGTGCGAAAAGGAGGGTAATTGGCGGTGCTCGAAACATCAATGAAGGTGCGTCCTAAAATATTGGCGATATCAATAGAAGTAGTAAGCACTCGATTTGATATTCTAAGACCGGGTATAGGCGTAAATCTAGGTTTGCCCGCAACGCAGCGTAGCTGTTCCCAAATTATAGATTAAGGCGTTGTGCTGTTAAAAGAGGTAAAAGCAATCCAAGACGACTTTTTGTTATCCTTAATAACTCGACGGCATTTGGCGCGCAGTAGTTTATAGCGAATAATGTTTGCTGAAGTAGGGTGACGACGAAAAACTCGTAGAGCACCTGGGCGAGCACGCAACGCATCCCGGCATTCATCGGTCTACCAGGGAACCGGAAAGCGTCTGGGGTGGCAAGACGACCGGGGAATAGCCTGATCTGCGGTATTAAGAATGGCCGTTTCTAGGTGCTCGATCACGGCTTCGATGGATGGAAAATCTAACCTTGAAAAGTCCGATCTCTGGATCGGAAGAGGTGCCAATTCGCCTGTGCAATAAGCCATCTTGGCGCGCGCTGAGAATGTGCGTGTGAAGAGAGTACGTGTATCTGACACGGAAAGTGGTCACTAAAATATAAATCGGAGGTGACGTTCCAGGTGATATGTACAGCAAGTGAGACAGAACAAAAGGCTAAGTCCAAGTGTGAAAAACAATGAGTACTGTCAGAAATAAAAGTAGGTTGACCAGTGTAGAGCAGAGTGAGATGGTGGCGATCTAGAAAGTCTGTCAACATGCTACACCTGGCACACTTCATGTTGTAATCCCATAGGGGATGGTGCGCATTAAAATCCCCCAAGAGTAGGACAGAGGGTGGTAGCTGAGACAGAAGATTATCGAGATGAACAATTGCGACAGTGGAAGATGGAGGTAAGTAAACGGTGCACACAGAAAAACTAAGGTCAGAGAAGTGAATTGTAGGTGCAGAAGCCTGTATAGGAGTCTGGAGGCTAATTCAAGTACTGTACACGTAATCTAGGATTAAAAGTAAAACTCCGCCATGCGCGGGAGAGCCATCTTCGGGAGGAAGATCAAACCTCACCGAAGAATAACCGCGTAAATTAAAGGAATCTTGCGGGCGAAGTTTGGTCTCTTGGAGAGACAAAAGCGGAGAGTCGGTGGAGCGTAAAAGTTAACTCCAGGTCACGTCTTCAACTGCGGAGTCCGCGCACATTCCAAGAAAGGACAGTCATTGTTAAAAGTTAAAACAAATAAAAATACCACCTTACGTTTTGCTAGGCCCAGGACGAATCAAACGTCCTTTTTTCAATCGCATGGGACTGGGTGGTTTATTTGGAGCAGGCACATCCTACTCCATGATCTCTTCAGAGGAAGGGCTCTCCGATGAGAAGTATCCAACGATTCCAACACCTGGAATTGGTTGGATGTGGAAATAGGCGGTGACGGCGACCGCCTAGGGGATGTGCTCCCATTATGGGAGCGGCACCTCCGAGGAGGAGAAGGGCTCTTTTTCTGCTGAACAGGAGTTGATGTTTTCAAAAAGTCAGTTCTCGTGTAGCTCATCCTGAACTTTATTTCAGGCGCATTGAAAACTACCGGCTTCAGTTTCTCGGTAATGCGCTTCGGAGAACTGGGCTTAGTAGGGACCCGTGTAAATACAAGGTCGCAAATATGCGTACTGCTGTCGCTTTTCTTCACCGCTAAAGAAGCTGCAGCGCTGTATGTACCGGTCTTAGGTACTACAGGTTGACGAGATTGAAATCGCTTCCGGGTCTCAGTAAAGAAGAGGTTTTCCTTTACCCGGATCTCCTGTATACAGCGCTCCTCTCTAAAACGATGACAGTCGTGCGACGAGGCTGGGTGGTCGCCGCGGCAGTTAACCGCAGATGGGAGCGATCTACATGCTTGTTCATGACTTGCTTGACCGCATGTTGCAAAGATGGAAATGGCACTCATACACGATATGCGAGTGTGTCCAAAACGTTGACACTGGAAACGTCACAACGGGCTCGGGATATACGGACGCACTTTAATCTTCTGCGGCAATTCGACACTGCTGAACGTGACGAATAGAGCCCGGGTTGACTGTCCCCCCTTTTTTTGCCTGCACGCGATAAACAGAAGTGACCCCTTGGTCTTCCAGGCAGCTCTGGATTTCCGGGTCAGGCATACTGTAATACATTGGTGGTAACAACTCGCGACGAACTCAATATCTTATGCTGCTCAACACGGATAGGATAGCCATGGAGTAGCGTCGTCTTGAGCAATGAGTTGGTTTGAGACAGCCCAAGTGTCTCCACCAAAAGTGTTCCGTTACGTAGACGGGTACAGGAATTAACGGGTTCAGCTATGCCATCAATGCCCTTCTGAATCATAAATGGGTTTACCTTAGTAAACGACTAACCATAATCGGTACGGCTGATCACTAAGTAGCGAGGAAATGACTTCTCGGATACTTCTTTAACGTCATCTCTTTTGCGTTTAAATTGTATATGATTATCGTGTACCATAGCGATTTAATCCTGCACCACTGCAATTGTCTCCGATGGCAGACTGCTTCCTGGGCGCCACCCCGGCTCAGGTTACATGCTCTGGCCTGAACACGGTAACTTCAGGGTCACACCTTCCTGTGGGTTGACAAAGGGACCCAATCGTCTGCAGGAAGTACAACAGCTCGTGCAATGGCCCTTCCGCGGGCCTAGCCTTTACCACGGGATACGCTCCAGTCCTACATGATAACCCAGTGCTGGGAGTTATGCCGTTACCCAGTCACATTTTACCGTGTCAAACACGGGGGCACCCATCAGACGAAGAACAGGGAAGTAGGAAGAATAACAATTAAAATAGAGGCGAAATAAAAGGAGTCAAACACGCTGAGCGTGGACCTGCGGGAGCAGCTCGGGTGCCTTGGGGTCGCTACGCCCCGTACCCAAAAAATTGGGCCCCTGAAGGGGCCTACGAGCGAGATAATACTTTAGTCTAGTTAAGTGACGCGTCTGTGCTAATGTTAAGTTTAGGTCGCTCTTGGCAGTGAGTTGTAAATTGTCATTAATAACGCTGCGCATCGGACAGAACAAAATCTAAATGTTAATTGTTTCTTTGATAGTAGTAAAGAAACAAATTCCCGTAAAAGTGATACAAAGCCCCTGAAATCCTTCATGGAATAGCCGATTCTCCGCCCAATATTATGAACCTAGACAATTTAAAAAAATGTGGTAGTGAAAAATTATAAATCGACCGATTATTGTGTCAACACCCTCATTCCCTTTTCCCTGTCATACCTGAATGACTAAAATTCCAGCAGCAGAGTCTCAACAGCCGTGGCAAAACTGTAAGACAGTGGTAACCATCGACGGAGAAGAAATAACATTCCCCCCTGAGAATTCAAAATAATCTAATAATTTCCTTTTTCCAAATTCTTCCCCCCACTCTACATACATATTTTCATTAATCCCCATTCCTGTTTATTAAAATACAAAAGTCTTTACATAGGCACAACCGCAATAGTTACATTCCTCCGGAATTCGATTAAAAAAAAATGAAATTAGATAAATACTTCTGTATATTTATTGTAATTTACATAGGAAAAAAGTCAGGTGATGTAAGAAATCTATAAAACAATAAATGTGGCATTTTTAAATAAATTATCTGTTCCAAACATCTGGGTTCTGAAATTTCCCGTTATTTTATTCTTCTCTGACCATTTGTATGATACAGTTTGATAACAAAACACATGTTTGTAATCATAATTATTACTAGATTGCGACAATTTGCTTTTGGTAGCAATTTCCTAAAAGCTATAACATCAATCATTCACCAAAATCATACCATTTTACATACTTTTCATATCAAATTAAAATAACTTCCGAAATAAATGGGCTGAAGGAAAGTAACTTATCAGAAATTAAGTTATTTACACAAAATGTGAGTAACGTGTACGCACCTGCATAGACTTACAAGCTCAGGCTTGGCCCCAAGAACGCATGATGAACGTCAGTGTTGCACCGCTCTCTTTATCTGAACATTAACGCTGGTTTTGCTCACTGAAAACACTCAAAGAGTGACTCAGGACTGGACTCCTGAACCCAACTGGGTACTGAAGTCTGAAAGTTGACGATGCGCATGGGCATCGGGGTGGCGACATTTGCCTTTCAGTACCATCTCTAGGCCTGCAATTGAACCACAAAACTGCTTGCACAGCATTCATTAGAACTTTGCGTCAGGTTAAATAACATACTTGAACAAACGGGTCAAACAGAGTTTAACATAATCTAGCGTCACATTTTTGTCTAATTTTATCCAAAAATTAAATTAAAAATACCGCAAAGTGATCTACCTAGCAGAATTTTTTAATGATAAATTATTTCAATATAATATGTGAATATACACTGTCGTCACTTATAAATAGCTCTTGCATTTAATAACCATGTACATTTTCATTTCACCATGTGAGTAAAGAAATAATTAGAACGGTCAATAATGCGCAACAATAAAAACATTATTATTGCCATGCGTTAAATTATAGCTATACTTGAAGATATCTTCTACATCAGAAAGAATTATTCAATATATGCACGGTTTACTTTTACTATATTCTGAACTGTAAGAGCATTTTGGAGGTAAATAATCAAATAACTTTCGTTTTGCAATAATACCCTAAATTAGCACTATCTTGATTATTGTAACTGTTTTCACGAGCAGTTTAATTACGATTAGGTTATTGACTTCCAAATGCTTCCTATATATCCGCGCCCCAACTTTTGAGAGACATTTCAATTTTCCATATCTGAGATGAAGACATGGATCCCCCCTCGCAATATTTTATAGAAGTCGGCGGCTTTTTATGGCACAGGTGTGTTCAATTGTTTTTTGGAGGAATCGATTTCAAGGCGTCTATTTTTGAAGGAAATTACAGGACGATGTTTTAGTTTCAAGTAGTGATAGAAAAGAAAAAGAGCAGAAGTAAGCTTGTGTCAGTGCGAATGAAAGTGAACAGTAGATACTTAAGAGGCTAGGAAAATCCATTGCTGAATCATCCACCGTACAGCCCTGACCTTGCACCGTACGACTTCAGGTAGCTTGTCTGTTATCGCTGGAAAAACTTGAAAACGAGTTTAGGACCTTGACCAAGTAATTAATTCACCTCTGCCTACAATACTTTAGTTGCAAAGAATGTCTTTGATAAATGCCTGCAATGCTTGTGGCGAGATGGATAGTAAAGTTAAGCTATTCAACACAACCCATAACTTGCATTTAAGTAAAGCACTAACGTAACTTGCGAATGCTCCAAGTAATTTGATATAAAACCCTTAAAAAGATAAAAAAGACAACATTCTTAATAACGAATTCTCTGGTAAATTGAGACTGTGGAAAGGGTAATTAGTAAACGGTGTTTTATTTTAGGCAATAACATGGATATGAACCTATGACCGTAGTAGTCGGTATGAGGGTCAGGCGTGGTGGACTTTTCCAGAAACGTGTTTCGTTAGCCACATAAGTAAAATACTTTGCAAGTGTTTAATTTAGTAACAAGTAACTCCGCATGTGTTCAGTTGTATAAAAATATAAAAGTATTTTAACTTTTCAGATACACAAAGTTAAAGTTAATTTGCTGAAAGCTAGAAAATACCCACATTGCCCTTTTTTCAGTTAACTCGTAATATTTGAATTACATTTTGTAGAGGAAATCTTTAAGGAAATGCTTCACAAATAAAATGACGGTTACAGATTTACTCTTCTCGGACGTTCTGTTGTTTAACTTCATTACCTTATTTCTACGGTTTTCTACAGTGACGACAACGTGCTCTGTCAGTCTACAGGAATGCTGACGCACCAGACGCCGGAACAAAACCGTCACCCAAACTTCTGCAAGAGAAGATGAGTCAGTGACAAGATGAAAACATTTGTTGTATCCATAGGCGCCGACAGGAGCCGAGCCAGAGCAGCAGCTCACCAAGTTTTCATGCATGAGCATTATAGCTACCACGCAAAGTTGCACTCTAAAAAAAAATTAGGTTATGGATTTTGGACTTTTCCAACCCTTTACAATAAATGCCTTCAAATAATATTTTAATTAGAACATTGAATTTCAGTTCAATGTTCTCCTGTACAATTGTAAATGTTGCTTTACATCTGTTGGTTGAAATTGAGTAATTCATCACAAGTGGACGTGATAATGACCTCTCTCTCTCTCTCTCTCTCTCTCTCTCTGACGATATTTATTCTGACAGCCTCAAATTGCATCAAAACATGATGGATCTTTTGGAATCAAAGATGAACGAAAATTCCCTAGATAACTTTTCCTCAGGTGTACAGTTTCTGAAAAGTAATGGCTGTGTGAAATTGTTACGGAGTTAACGATATTTGTATACTTAAATAGTAATTGCTGAGCTTTTTATTTTGATTTGGATGTTTACAATTTAGAAAAATTTTAAATACAAAATCTAATAGAACTGTGCTTCCCCCCTCCCCAAGTTGACTCCTATGTTGAAACCTGTAAATATTGTAATTTCATTCTAATGCAAACTGCTGCAAGTCCATTTGCATAAATTTAATAATTTATAATATATGCATGTGACGCAATATATTGCAATTGAAGGAACATTGTGATTGAATTTCTCATTGGCTTTCCAATTAAAATTAAGCATTTTGAATGTCATGTTAAATAAAATTACAGAAGATAAGAGTAATTTATTAAAACATTTCCATGCAATTACCAAAGAAAAGATGGAGATAAGGCATGTTAGAAGCTAGCGCACAGGAATTAGTGAAAGTAACGTACATTCATTTCTTGCCAAGGAAAAAAAAAAAAAAAAAACGTTAAATTTTATTCTTCTTTGTGTATTCGAGTTGGTAGTATTGGGCTAGATGTTTACTATTCGGTAGAACGTCAGTTGCAAAGTAAATCTCTTTTATATATATAAGATAAATGTACATTAAAATACAACCTTTCATTGGTACGTTATCTATGTCTGTCTCTCTCCCTGTCCCTGCACTAAACAATAACATCCTTCAACTGCCAGTTCTCACGAATGATGAAGCAGCAGACGTGTTTTTTTTAAGTAGTGTTTAGCGCCCATTTTTACTACTGAGACACCAATGGAGGTGGACACTGATGATACACGAGATGAAATGATATATTGGAAAATATGTTCTTCAAAGGAAGGAAACGTTCTATGCCTAAGTTTAAAGTACCTCTCCGGCATTTGCCATTAATGAGGACTGAGGAAAACCTGAAAAAAACCTACTCAGGAAGGACGGTCATGGTGGGATTCGAACCTTCCGCTCACAAGCCCGGTCATAACAACCTCGGCCAATCGTTGCGGTTCAGCAGACGCCGTAAAATCATCTAGCCACACTTACTGGCTTTCAAAATGACTTCTTCCCTCGTGTAGTAGTAAGAAAACTACGTAACGTCCATTTTAATTTTGTGGTGATCAAAACCTGAAAGCTGTTCTAAATCGAACCACACAGGAAATATTTGATCGTAATATTAGGCAGATATAATAATAATAATAATAATAATAATAATAATAATAATAACAATAATAATATGTTGCAATAGATTTCGTCAAAAATCACAGATTAATATTCCATATATAACCTAAGAACCAACTTATTTAACAAAAGCAAATAAACAATAAAATAGACCTCAGCTAGCATAACAAAAAATTGAAAAATAAAAAATAAAATAAAAAATAGGTACCAACTGTAAGAAAATCATATCCCACAAAATAAGTTATATGCAGTTTATATCCTCATTCTATTCATAATTACTGTACTGAACTTTACCAACAAACACATTTTAGCTGTTCCTAAGGAATTCAGTTGTATCCATAAATGATTTAAAAAAAAATTCTTCAAATATCCATGATACGAAAATGACAATGAAATAAATATAACCCACTAGCAGGTACAAATTTTGTTTCTTCTCAACGCAACTCAGTATATAAGTTATAACCAATCAATTAACAAACGGTTCGTAGAGTTCGTTAATCAGCAAAATTGACCCATTAGAGGTGAGGGTTAAACTACAGCGAAAATGTTTTTAAAATTGAAAATAGCTGTAGTGGCCTAAATTTTTGTTTTTTCTCAGCGAAAGTATTTTTCATTTAGATAAATTAATAAAAACAATTTCTGAAAATCAGGGCAAGCAGACCATAAGGAGGGGGGGGAGCTAAAGTGAAATTTAAAAATAGCTGTAGCTGCCGCAATTTATTATTATTTCTTTTTTAAGGAAACTGTGTATATATCATTCAAATAAAATAAAAACATAGTTTCTTAAAATCAGCGAAATCAGATTATTAGGAATAGGTGTTTACCTAACAATCAACAGTTAAAAATCGCTCTAGCAGCAATATTTGCTTTTTCCACAACAAAATTCAGCATATACATTTAAATAAAATATTCTATCAGCCAGAATGTATACCAGGTATTTACATTTTATGGCTGCTATTAAAGCATGTTGAAGAATATTTGTGGTCCTATATGCAGGTATTGTATGATTACTTTTAGTCATATTACGTTTTAGCTCATATAAGCAGGTATATTGAGTTGGGCTAAACATGCTGACCTAACATGAACTTGCTCTAAAAGGTATTCCTTGGCAATCGTAAAGGATAGTGGGATCGAGGACTACCCAGCTACTGGCAAGTAAAACGGTGCATTATCGGTACGTTCAAGAACAAAATCTTATTAGTATAAAATATAGCTAAACTGGTAGTATTGTCACCTGTGTAGAGAAACTAAATCGTGGATGACTAATTCCGTGCAAAACCATGTAATCAATTTAAATTTCCATCCCAAAAATTTTAATATATAACCAGGGTTTTCAAGCTCGTAATTGTCAGCGTAATTTTTCCGTTGTTAATAAAAATACGAAAACTATTTTATTAATTAAAGTCGTTCAAAGTAGTGGTGTGACCACCAGTGCAGATAAATTTTATATTTCCAACGCAAAAACGAAGCATATGACCGGTTTTGGGTTCCTAACTGCCGGCATATAATACGGTGAACTTTCGGTAAAATGATCATCATATTATATGAAATTTTGTCAAAGTGTTATTAGTTACTTGTGCAGAGAAAATTGCCAGTGATGAGATTTTCAGGCAAAAATTAGGTATACCATATATATTTTCACCACAAAGAGCTTAGATTTAATACGGACCAACTGGCTCTTATTATTCTTATAAAATATTACAATTTTCCTAGTAATTTGAACTGCATCAAGTGAATCAATTTATAGGTCTATCCCAAAAAACTAAATATATGACCTGTATTCGGAGTCTTAACTGCCGCAAACAGATAAGCTGTACTATCAGTATAAATTTGAATTTGTTTTACGTAAAATATTCACAAAATATTGTTTTCATGTGTGCAAAGAAATTGATACAACGATACCTATTTCAGTTAAAAGTGGGGAATCAATTTCACAGTAAAATGGCTTGCTTTGTCACCGGGCTGTAACAGGTCGGCACATAAAATGGTGCATGCATTACTGGTAAGATCAAGAATATAATATGATTTGCTAGTAGTCATGTGTAGAGAAACTAAATCACTGACGCCTATTTGATTTTAAAACTGGGTAATTAACAAATATTTCCAGCGCCTAATTACTAAAAATATAATCGGCGTTCGTGTTGATAATTGGCGGACAAGACTTTCTTAGTTATTGATAAAAAATTGATATAAAATATTCACAAATAAGTGGTATTACCTTCTGTGCAGAGAAACTCAAACGTCTTTGCTTATTTCACCAAAGAGATGGTTATCAATTTGTATTTCCACCGCAAAAACCGAACATAAGACTGGTTTTTGGTTCGCCAACTGCTTGCACCTAAAACGGTGCTTTATTAGTAAAATGAAATACATTTTATGATATTAAAATATTGTTAAAGTACTACTACTGTCACTTGTGCAGGGAAATCGGCCAGTGTTGCGATTTTCAAACAACAATTGGTATTACATTTATATTTTCAACGGAAAGAAGCAAATTATTGACGGGCAATTGGGCCCTTACCTGCCGGCAAATAAAACTGTTCCCTATTGCTAAAATTACGATATTTTTCAAAATATATGGAAAATATTAATAATAATCTTTGTGTAGAGAAACAATCGGTTAAAATTTAATGATAAAAATATAATTCCACTGCTAAAAGACTCAATTTATTACTGGCACTCGAGATCTTACAAGCCGGACGCATAATCCATTAGTACCAACTTGAATATTTTTAATATAAAATATTCTGAAAGCATCAACTTTTTTATACTTGCACAGATACTGTAACAGGAGTGCTTAGTTGAGTTAAAATTGTATAATCTCTGTATAATATTGTAAAACGCCTAATTTATGACCGGTCATCGGGCTGTCATCTGCCGACAAGTAAAACGGTGCATTATCGGTAATATCAAGTAAAAACACCTTAGTGTAAAATATAATTAAACTAGTTGCATTGCCATCTGTGCAGAGAAACTAAATGATTCAAGCCTATTTCTGTATAAAACGGGCCTATCACGTAATATTTCCATGCTGAATACAACACCGTCGTTCGGGAGGTTATTCGACTGTGACAGAATTGCTACGTTATTGATAAAAATACGAATAAATGTCTTATAGTAGTGTTACCACCTGTGCAGCGTAATCCTAAATGCTAATTTAAGCACAAAAGTGTGCGATTAATGAATATTTTCTACGCAAAAAACGATATGCGTGAACTGCTTCGAATTGTTACCTGCCGGCATGAAAAACCGATGCATTATGTGTAAAATATTGCCAAAGAACTAGTATTATTACATGTGCAAAGAAACTGGCCAGTGATGCTACCACCAGTAAAAACTCTCTCTCTCACACACACACACCGCAGAGGCTAAATTTATGACGGGTCTTTGCCGGCTAGTAAATGTTTCGTTAACGTAAAATGTAAGAGCATTATATTATTCCTGTAAATAATTGTCATATTCTATTGAAGCTATGTGCGCAGAGGACTGAATAAGTGATGTCATTTCAGTTAATATGATCAATATATAATTATACAGCATGGTAAATTTGTGACAGGCATTCGGGGTATTAACTGTCAAAAAGAATGTCGCTGTGTAATTGCTAAAAACTGAAGCGCATATTTTTAATACTATCATCTGTTCTATGTTTACACTTTTATTATTTTCCTTTCCGATTATTTAATTGTGCTTCGCCTTGTGACTGCTAATATTACGATACCAGCCCCTTGATACACGTAATTTTGGCCTGTAACCATGGTAACTCCTGACATGATCATTGCTTTGCATCTCTTATCTAATAGCTCAGTTTTACTACGGAGTCCTTTTTAAAACTTCCCCTCTTTCACTTGTAAGTTTTTCTCTCTATGACATTTCTACCTTACGCCCTCGCTAACTACACCAATTCACCTATGATACTAACTCCTTTCCAACTCCTGCTCCTTATATACCCTTATTCGTTTACAATTTATGCTTAATGGTAACCAGATGTCCTGTAAGCTTACCTTTGCATTTTTCACTTGTAAATCTCTTAAGACTCCCATTAATTTTGTGCAAATGCTAACTGCTGTTATGCAGCTTGTTAACACTTTCTTTACTATATTACAATTATTACTCTGCATCTGCATAACTGTGACAGGTGAGTAGCATATCGATTAGTTAAATATTACTACTCACGGGGTATCACACCTGCGTACGTTACATATCTGCGTATTTGGTCTCGGAACTCCAGGGAACATTGCCTCCGGCGATTCTCAGCTCAGGCACATCCTGAAGGTGGCGTCTAGTGGAAATAATGGATTGTTGGAGTTTTAGCCAGCCTCCAGGTACTGAACCACGTTGTGAGAATGTCTGCATGTACCTGCAGTCTTTTCACCGCTGTGTGAAGCTGTTAGTCATTGCTGTATCATCAGCGTACAGATAGAGCGAGCATCCTGGTTAGGATGGCAAGGTATTTATATAAGTTAAGAAAAGTACCGGGCCGAGGACACTGTCTTGAGGGACTCCTGCACGAATGGGTCTGGATGTGGACTGGGTATCTTCAAAGGAGACGGAGAAGGTGCATTTATTAAGGTAGGAGGAGAGGATATGAGTGAAGTTTGGGGGACTCGGTATCGGATTAATCGGTGCAGGAGACCCTCGTGCCAAACAGTGTCAAATCAACGCTGGGACAAAGTGTCGATTGTTGAAACCTTTTATAATCTTATCCTTATTGCAGAGTAGCTAATGAGTGGAGGGATGTTGGCGCCGGAATCCAAATTGCTCCGACCTGAGCACAATGTGGAGAACAAAAGCTTTCTGGAGTCGGGCCAGAACCACCTTTTCGAATAGCTTGCTAATTGCTGGTAGGAGACTGATGCGTCTATGGTTTCCTGGATCCTTGCTATCCTTAACCAGGTTTTGGAAAGGTCATATCTTTGCATGCTTCCACACATCCGGAAAGTAGCCCAGTGTTAGCAAGCTATTGAATAGGTGAACTAGCATTTTCACCCAGGCTGGTGGGAGGGCTTTTAGCGCGGCATATGTTATGCCGACATAACCAGAGACCCTGTATGCTGGTAAAACTTGGAGATGATGTAGTTCAGCTGAGCTAGTGTAAACAATCTCTTCATTCCCAAACGGAAAGTCCAGAAATTCCTGCACTTCTCCACAGACCTGATAAACATGGTCCCTGTTGTGAGTGTCTATGGGATGGAATATCGGCTCCAGGTGGCCTGCATAAGATCCACTTTCTCCCTGGCTGACTGTGCTATCCTTTGGCTGGAGACGAGGGTTGGAAGTCGCAGCAGCGCTTTGGACATGTGCTATAGCGATGAGTCCTTTGCTTCCAATTCGGATAGGCCATTCTTCATTAGCATGATTGCGAAGTTCCATTTTTGGTAAGTGCTGTAGGCACAGTATTCTTGTCTGTGCTGGGGACAGCTTGAGTGGTGGAACCGACGTCTAGTTCGGTTCTTTTTGGCGATCAGCTGTCGGATAGAGTGGGGAAGAGAGGTTTGCCACCGCCTATTACCGCCCGAAGGAGTGGAGCATTGAGTAGCCTCCTGTACAGAGATGGTGAACGTGGCTTTTTGTGCTTCAGCCTCAGCTGTAGTGGAGCATACTGGGCCTGCAGTGCTAAGAAGGATTTCCAGTTCTTTTGACGGGGGTTTGGGGTGATTCGGGGGGGGGCTTGAACTTGGGACGTGTATGAAATAGAAGAAGGACCGGGTAGTGGTCGCATGATAGCTCCGAGAGGGTAAAAATCTGTGGATGCTTCCGTATGTTGTTCCGTCAATTGTATCCAGCCAATCGGGAGGGCGTCTATCACCATTGGTGATGGTGGGAGAGGAGGAGAGCACTGCTAGGCCGTGCTCTGTGATGAATTTGTGAAGCACCATACCGCGGCGTGTGGTTCCTGTAGAATTCCAGGTTGTATGTTTGGTGTTGTAATCTCCCATGGCTATGCTGGCCGAGGGGAACCAAACAGCTTTTGGAGTTCACCGGGGAGGAAAGGTTTGTGAGGTGTACTGTAGATGAAGATGAAGTTTATTGGGCCGCTGTCTGTCGAGATTTGGACCCCTGTTGCCTCCACATTCATCTGCTGGGGAGATGTAGTCTATGGTGTTGCAGAGCTGTGTTTACAAAGATGGCGGTTCCAACGATACCGCCAGATCTGTCGGTGCGGTGTCAGATGGTATCTGGAATGGTGATTTTGTGTGAGGCCGTCAACCAGGTTTCCTGCACCATTAGCACCTGTATCTGGCGCGAAGAGAAGAAATGTATAACTTTCCGGAGTTTGCTCTTAATGCCTCTCGCATTCTAGGAGCGCGCCTTGAGTGCCGTTAGAGTTGTAGTTCCGGAAAATTTACCAGCCATTTTGTAGGATAAATGTGAACACCGAGTAGTATACGATGTTTTCGGTGGGCGCGGTTGCCGGACGGGTTAGCAGAACTTCCGCCAGGGATGCTGCGAAACTTGTCTGCACATGGACGGGTATTTTCGCTAATACCTGCAGGAACGTGGGATCTAACTTGGGTTGTGAAGTGGTTTGACAGCGGTGGTGTCCTGATGGTTACGTTTGAGTCTATACGTTTTATTGAGCTTAAGTATGCCTGAATCCAGTACAATCGACCTTTAGCTTCTGAAGTGGACGATGCTGAATTTCAAGTGGTAGCTGGCAAGAGAAAGCGGCGAACCCGTCCTCATTTAGAGGCAGAACGCTCCAGTACAGCTGTAAAGCCAAACAAACCAGCAGACGCTACCATCAGTAGCAACTCTTCTTCTTTACCCTTAAGACGCCTTATCCCACCGATTATCATGGATTCCTTTCAGGGTGTTACAGGGTTCCTGAAGGAAGTAATGCCGTCCCTCATCGCCGAATGCAAGGTAGTACGGAAGGGAAACACATTCTGATTTCAGGCAAGGTGTACCGAGGACTACCAGGGACTGTTAAGTAACCTCAAGAAACGAGGAATACTACTCTTTACCTTCGCTGTTGATAAAGCACGCGATGTCCGTCGCATCTTTAGAGGGCTGCCAGCGGATACTCCGGTGGGAGATATATTTGTCGACCTCCAACGCCAGGGTATAATCCCCAAATCGGTCAAACAACTTTCAAAGCCCGTTCAAGATGACAGCCCTTTCGTGAGAATCTCCATCCCCCTCTTCTTGGTGATAACAGTTGAGCGGGCCGAAGATCCTGAGGTGGCGATAGACAAACTAATGTCAATATGCCACCTCAGTGTTAAAATTGAAACTCCCAGACGTCAGGCTGACGCACACAATGCCACCGCTGCTTGGGCTTCAACCACTCGAGGGAGCTGTTCGCGGGACCCTCGATGCCTTAGATGCAGTGGCCCCCATCGCGAGCTATAAAACTCGCTCCACAAACAAAACCGACAACTACAGCTCCGTCCCAACCAGCTCCGAAGTCACAGAGGCAGCGCCGCCCTCCCAGGAGGACTCCAGTTACTGAGGGGCAGGGCTCCACTTCCCATCAGGAGGAAACCCAGGAGACGCGGTAGCCTCCAAGGCCCTCTCCCAACTCTTCCCAAACCCAACAAGACGAAAGCACCTTAGACTTACTCCAGTGGCTGTTACTACTGTGGCACACACATGACAGGAAGTTACAGGAGCTTCTCGATCGATTCCGCCAAGCACCAGACTCCTCCAGCAAGATAAGTATTTGAGGCTATCGCCCTTCTTGTCAACAACCAGGGGACCAATAATTGCGAAAGAAACTTGGTCTCGTACCTCTTTCCAGTTCGCATTTTGGAACGCTAACGGTCTAGCCGAAAAGAGGGCCTGGCGGCGGCACGGCGATCTTCATCCGGAGAAATGTATTCCACCGGCCTATCCAGATCCCGCAACTTCAAAAGCTAGAGGCCACAGCTGTCTTTGTTGAACTTGGTGGGGCGGAGGTACTGATCGTATCTGCATACCAATCCCCATCCAGAGCCTTTGTGGTGGCTAATTACCAGTCCCTCCTCGCCCTACATATCAGTGTTATCTTCGCAGTAGATTTCAATGCCAAACATCCTCGCCGCGCGGATACTAGAGGCAACAATCGTTCGCTTAATCGATCAGGAACCCTCAGCTCAGAGTACAGGGTCCCTGGCAAGCCACCCACCACCCACTTAGTAGAGGACAGCCATCTGTCATCGACTTTGCGATTCTCAAGCACTTACCTCACATCAATCAACGAACTACATTCCGATCACAACCCCGTGTTGGCCGAAATCGTCACTAGGATTGCCAGCCAGGATGTCGCAGGTCTAAACCGCGAGATCTACTGGAAAACCGTTAAGGAATGCGTCAGCACTATCATCCTTCCCAACCCCAAAATCACAGACATCTGCTCCCTAGAACCTGCAGTCTCATTCTTCTGCCTGACAGTCACCAAAGTCACCCACAGTCTCACAATCCATACTTCTCCCCTCTCTTCACCGAGATGTCATATCGCTAGATCTCGACCTCATCCGTTGCTCCTGAGCCGCCCGCAGACTATCAGCGTCACCGCACGCCGCATCACAGAACTCTGTTAAGGACCTTACTACGCCAAGTTAGTGTCCGCCTCCGCGAGCACAAGAAGCTCGCGTGGGAGGACATTATGGCAAGACAGAGCTTAATTGATGGCGATGTGTGAAGGTTGCTAAGAGCCTCCGCGGCCAACGAGACAAAGCTTCCCGACACATCCATGGCACCCGGGGCCTTGTATACGATCATCACGCCAAAGCCAATGCTCTCGCTAACTACCTGGGACGTTTACTCAGGCCTAGAGACGACCCTCAGGACGATACATTTTCAAGTCAGGTTCGTTTCAAGGCTGTGCTCTTTGTCACAAAAGTCCTCAATATATGCATCAGCCTGAGCCACTTTCCACGAGAGTGGAGGGAGGCACGGGTGATAAGCATATTGAAAGGAGACAAAGGTCCAACCCACCCTTCCAGCTACCGATCAATCAGCCTCCTTTCCACACTCTCAAAAGTGTTTGAGAGATTACTTCTTGCCCGTTTGCTTCCTTTGCTGGGAATTATCCAAGCCATCCCCTCTCACCAATTCGGTTTCCCTCCTGGGCATTCTACTACCCAACAGCTGTGAGGGCTGTGGAGGCCTCAGCCCTAGGCTTCCAGGAGAGATTCTTCACTCCAGTGGTATCTTTGGATATAGAAAAGGCCTTCTCGACGACCTGGCATGCCGGGATCCTATGCAAACTTATTCACCTGGGGCTACCCAAAACCTACAAAAACTACTGCACTCATACTTTAACCACCGCACTTTCAAAGTAGCGGTAGCGGGAAACTAATCAACACTAAGACCGATACGTGAAGGAGTCCTCGAAGGTTCTGTTCTATTCCCAGTTGTGTTTAACATATACATGTCAGCCTTTCCCCACACAGCAGGCAACACCGCTCAATACGCAGATGACGTCCTGCTATGAAAAACAAATAGAAACCTAAACAGACATTCCCATCATTCCCATATAAAGACTACTACACCTAATCGAAAGGTGGTGTAGGCGTTGGCGAATTTCAATCAAACCGGCAAAGAGCAATGCCATAATTTTCACAAAACGCCGCGTAGCCGCAACCCCTCCCCACTATCATACAAATAGCAAACGATCACGTGGAAAAATTCCATAGCCTTCTTGGGTGTGCAACTTGATATGGGTCTAACCTTCAGGGAACACACAGCCGGGACTGCTCACAGGACACAGGGAGCAATAGTTCAAATATTTCCTATGCTCAGTTCTAAGGCGATGGCAGTACACCTTTTCAAAGCCCTGGCCATCCCTATCATACTATACGCCTGTGAAATCTGGGGCATGGCAGCTGACAGTTCGCTCGCACTTCTGCAATGGCTACAGAATAAAGACTCAGGGCCATTTGTTCTGTATATTGATGCTTTCTAGTCAGACTACCTCACGAGACTTCCTCCCTCCCATATATTGAGGAGGAAATTAGACGCCGGGTCAAAAAATTCTACGCCCATTTACGTTATTATGAGAGCGCTCTTGTTCGATCACTTGGCAGCTATTCCTGTCGCAATAGGCCTAAGCCAAAATTCAAGGTGCGACGCCTAGCGTGTGGCCACCTTGGATAACAAAGGTTAAAACCTAGCAACAGGAAAAACATTCCAAATCACAAACAAAATAACCATTAAAATAACAATCAGAAAACCAAGTAACGGTATGTCCATGCTATTTATAAAGTAAGTAAAAACATGCGCATATCAAGCAAAATCCAAAGATGCCAGATCCGCCCGCTTCAGCAAGGAAAAGTTTTTATAGCACACAATCCTTTGGCCCCACACCCAAAACAGCACAACCAATCTACACCCCCCATCCCTTCTCTGCGGTTAAACCCAACACAGGGTAGGTAAGCAGCAACCTCACAAAGGCTGAGCACTAACCATAGCCTGGCACATCAGGTCGGTCCCTGCCTCCAAAACTACCTGAATCTTTTACATTTTTTTTTTTTTTTTTTTTTTTTTTGGAAAATAGGCGCTTCTATTTCCAAATTGATCGCTCCAAATCCGCCATGCGACCAATGCAGGTCGGCGTTCCACAAGAAGCCATACCGGCCCCCTATTTCTATATAGTTTTAACTAATGATTTTCCTGTGGACCCAAATGCAAGGTACACATGTAGGCTGTCGACACCGCAATTTACCACCACTCAAAAAAGTTGAAATTTGGAACGCGCGAAATTCAGCGCTACATATAAAACTGAATGTTCTGGCTACACCAATGGAAGATTACTGTCCACTTAATGTCCACAAGTACCAATTAACGATTTTTTCAAAACAACGGCACCTTCCAGCAGTTGATATAACGATCGACGGCGAAATTTTGCCGTCGTCAGCAAGTAAAATACTTAGGAGTTTCCATGGACCGTAAACTGCTTTGGAGCAATCACCTGAGAGATGTGGCCGATAGAGGGAGGCAGCGGTTGAAACTATGCGCGTCCATTCTACGCGGTAAGTCATTAGGCATTAGGAGTAAAATAATTTTGTACAGGTCTTTTATATTATCAATGATGTACGCCTGAGTGGCATGGGCTCACGCGTCCAGGTCGGCCCTAAAACGCTTACAAACCATCCAAAATCTCTCGCTAGGGAAAGCACTGACGGCATCGCTTATTACTAGCAACTTAACTACTCACGAGGAGACGGGCATGCCTTCAATTACACAATCCATTGAGAGACGGGCAGGCGTACCTGGGAGAGAATCCGCCGCCATCTAAACCCGTATGTGGCGTGAATTGGAAAGGGGGAGCCCCCCCCCCACAGAAAACATCAGCGTGTGCGCCAATATTAAGGTTATTAATAAACACGAGGTGGTTGTTTTGTATATGCTGTAAATAATGTGCATATGTAAATAGCGTATATAAATAGTGCTAATAGCAGCTTCCGCAAAAAAAAAAAAAAAAAAAAAAAAACCCTATCTTGTGCCAACCATGTATAGACATGACTATACTAAGCCACAGTGATACAGATTACAACAACCCAGCAGCGCTGTTCTCGAGACCGAAGGCAGGGTCTTATATGGGCGTTTCATAAGTAAATTATATGCCTGCAAGGCTGGGTCCACTATACCAGCTTCAGGCACACTTAAGCTTAATAAAACTATATACCATACGCCCCCCTGGACTCCACATTTTGGCACTGATCGGGGCTCCATGAACCAGAGACCTCTGACTTCGTTGTCACCAAAAATGCAGCATTAACAGCAAATTTCACAGCATGGATTCGGATCACTTTCCTGTGCACTTCGAAATCTGTGGCGTCATGGAGGCCAGGGCTTCGACCCTGATCCGGCGAGCTGACACCGATTGGAACAAGTAAAAGCTGCACCTGCATGCGATGGTGCAACCGAGACTGTGCTACAGATGTTGACGCTGCCATTAAAAACTTCATTGCTTCGCTACATACGGCGAAAATGAATGCCACCACCATTACTGTTTCGCCGTCCAATTTTGTTACGTACCTTGAGGTGGAGCGACTGATTGCCAGGAGACGGGGTATAATGAGACTGTGGAGGAATACCGGCCTTCGAATTTATGCTGCGTCAGTCCGTTGGCTGCGCAGAATAATTAGACACCAAATCGCCATTAACAGGCACGACCAGTGGAAATGCACCTTATCAAGCACCACACATTCAGACCATACTTTATGGAAATTAGTTAAATCCTTCAAGACATCCTCCAGCGTACACAGTGGCAACGTTGCACTTCACACTCCAGCTGGCCCTATTTTCTCCTCGGCGGAGAAAGCGGAGGTCTTCGCTGAGGTCCTCACAAATCACTTTCAGGAAAACAAAACAGACCAGCAGCAGGATCTTCAAGTTAGGTCTTGGGTTCGAGACTGGGCGGCACGGAAGTGCGAGCAACCACTCCGCCTAATTACGCCTCAGGAAGTTTTCAAACAGACACGATTACTTAGGAACCGTAAAGTTGCCGGCCCGGACAGGGTGACCAATGAGGACGTTAAAAATTTACCGATAAAGGCCCTGGTGCAACTCACAAAAATGTTTGATGCCTGCTTGCGGCATAATTATTTTCCTCCCAAGTGGAAAGAGGCCAGCATAATTACGTTACACAAGCAGAGCAAGAGCAGCAGAAGAGAAACAGAAACGGTGATGTCTGTTTCATTAAATTGGATAATCAATTTATAATTCCAGCCAAAAAGGCTAAATTTTTGACAGTCCTATCCCGCTTAACAGCGACCGGAATGTAAAATGTGGATTATCGGTAAAATAGAAAATAAATCTTATTTGTCTAATATATCGTTAAACCGACAATATAGCCATTTGTACAGATAAAATAACTTAAGCCTATTTCAGTATTAAAACTAGTAATATTTCCAACCCAAAATGCTGCATATATTATGGGTATTTGTGCTGTTAATCGCCGGCGAGAGAATTGCTGTGTTTTCAATAAATTTACAAAAAATATTTTCATTGTTCCCAAAGTAATACTATTTCCATCTGAGCAGAGAAACTGAATTGTGCATGATCATTTCACCATAAAGTGAGTAATAAATTAATATTTCTACGCAAAAAATGAAATGTATGACAGGTTTCGGGCTGTTAACTGATGGTATATAATATGGAGCATAATCGGTAAAATGACAAATAAGATTTCATTATTGTAAAATATTGCCAAAGTACTACTATTGTTACTTATGCAGAGAAACTGGCCTGAGACTGTCCTTTTACGTAAAAATTCGGTATTACATTCATATTACCACCTCAAAGAAGGTTTTTTTAATGGTATTTAACGCCCGTTTTTACTACTGAGGCACCACAGGCGGTGAACACTGATGATACATGAGATGAAGTGATAAATTGGGAAAGGATTTTTTAAGGAAGGAAACGTTCCAGGCCTAAGTTCTAGGGCACCTCCCCGGCATTTGGCATTTATGAGGACTGAGGAAAACCTGGAAAAAACCTGTCAGGGAGGGCGGTCGTGGCGGGATTCGAACCCCAGACGCCCCGCTCACAAGTTCATGCCTTAACGACCTCGGCCACCCATGACGATATCAAAGGAGGTAAATTTATGAACCATCGAGCTCTTACCTGCCTGCTAATAAAAGTGTTAATTATAGGAAAATTTTTCTTGTAACATGTTCTTAGTGGGAATATTTATTGAGTCGATAATGCCTATTTCCGTTAAAATTGGATTTTCAATTTATAATTCCATTGTAAAGGGACTAAATTTATGGAAAGACGATCTGGCTCTCACCTGCCAGCAAGTACAATCATGCAATATCGGTAAACTCAAGAATAAAATATTATTAGTGTTAACTATTGCTTAACTGGGCAGAGAAACTAAATCAAGGTCTTCTATTTCCGTATAAAATAGCATTATCAACTTACATTTCCAATCCCAAAATGCTTAATATATTATCGTAAATCTGATATTAATTGCCAGCCGATAGAATTGCTCCGTTTTTATTAAAAAAGCGAATAATACTTTATTAATGTAAAATGTACAAGTAGATTGTATTACCACAGAAACTGAGCCGTTTATACTTATTTTACCAAAAATGTGCGGTCCGTTTAATTTCCAAGGTAAAAAAACGAAACCTATGACCATTCCAGGTTGCTACTTCCGGCATGTCAAACAGAGCATTATCTGTTCAATAAAGGATAACGATTTATTATTTAAAACATTTCCGAAGTACCAGTATTTTAATTGTGAGGTGATCAGATATTTCACCAAAATTAATTATTTCATTCAAATTTCCACCTGAAAGAGGCCAAATGACGAGCTATTGGCCTCTTACTTGCCAGCTAATAAAACTGACCATTATCTCTAATTTTCTAACAAAATATTTTTCTTGTAATTTCTTGCTAAAATTATAATAATATCATCTACACAGAAAAACTGCACGCTTATTTCAGTTAAAATTGGTATATCAATTTATAATTTCATTGCAAAAATACTAAATTTGTGACTGAGGTTCAAAATCTTACTTGCCGGTAACAGAGTCCCTCAATTACCGGTAAAAACCAACCACACTTTTTATGTACAATAATAACAAACAATTTTTTCATTGTGTGCAGAAATTGATACAATGAAGCCCTATTTCAGTTAAAATTGGGTGATTATTTTAAAAATGCACGAAAAACGGATAAATTTATGATAGACTATCGGGGTGTCATCTATTAGACAAGTGAAATGCCACATTTGAAATATTAGAAATATAGCTTAACGGTGATATTGCCACCTGTGCAGAGAAATAAGACTATTTCAGTTTAAAACCGAGAAATAAAGTATTATTTCCACTGCCAAATTGATATATTACCGGCTATCGTGTGGGTAATAATCGGCACAAGAATTTCTCTGTTTTCGATGAAAATACAAAACATTTTATTGACGAAAAATGTTCACAAATTGCAGAGAAACTGAATTGTAAATGTTTATTTCATCACATTTTGGTGATTAAATTATATTTCCACAGGGGAAAAAAATCAAATGTGTGATCGGTTTTGGATTGCTACCTATCGACATGTTTAACGGTCCATTATCGTAACAATTTATAACTTTTACTTATATTAAATATTAATAACAAAGTACTAGTATTTTAATTGTGAAAGGAAACTGACCAGTGATGCGATTTTCAGCCCAGGTTAAAATCATGAAGTATAATCGGGGTTTTATCTGCCCGGTAGTAAAGCGATTCAATATCGGTAAAATTACCAACGTGATATTATTCTTATAAATATTGCCAAATTCCTAGTAATGTCACTTTCGCATTACGGCTGAATCAGCGATGTCTGTTTCGGTTAAACTTATAAGATTAAATTTTAGCCTTTTTCCACGGCAAAAAAATTTATGACCGGCAACCAGGCTGTCACCTGCCGGGATATCAAACATTGCGTTATTGGCAAAATCAAGAATAAAATATTGACAAAATATATAATTACCACAGAAACTGAATTGTACATATTTCACAAAAAAAAAAAAAAAAAAAAAAAAAAAAAAAAAGTGCGTGATCCGTCTAAATTCCACAGTAAAAATCGAAAGGTATAACAGTTTTCGGGTTGTTACCTAACGACATGTAAAATAGTGCATTATCGGTAAAATGAGAAGTTTCATGTAAAATATTACAAAAGTACTATATTGTAACTGACAAACTGCCAAATAATGGAATTTTCCGACATAAAAATAGATATTACTTGTATTTTTCCACCGCAAAGAAACTAAATTTATAAAAGGCAATGGGGCCTTACTAGCCAGCTAGTAAAACAGTACGTAATAGTGAAATTTACAAACTCATTATTCTTGTAAAATTTTGCCAAAATCCTAATAATGCCCTCTTTGCAGAGGAACTGAATCCGTCAGTTAAATTGTATAATCTATTTATAATTGCACCACTAAAAGGCCAAACCGGCAACGGGCGGTCGGCTGCCGGCTAGTAATACGCTGCATCATCGGTAAAAGCAAGAGCATGTAACTATTGCTAAACTGCCATCTGTCCACAGAAACTAAACCACGGACGCCTATTTCAGTATATCTCTGGGTAATCAACTAAGATTTTCAACAGCAAAATACTAAATACGTCACCCGCGTTCGGGTTGGTAACTGTTGGCAACAGAATTTCTCCGTTATAGATTTAAAAGAGAGAGAGAGAGAGAGAGAGAGGGGGGACAAAAATTTAATGGGTGCAAAGTGTTCACATAGTGGTATTTCCATCCCTATAGAGAAACTGAAACGTACGTGGTTACTTCACCAGATGTTGGGCGATTGCTTAATATTTTTACCGCAAAAAACAACACGGTTTCAGATTGCTACCTGACATGTAATATGGAGCATATCGGCAAAATGAGGAATAACATATAAAATATTGCCAAGTACCTGTGTAGAGAATTCGGCCTGTGATGCTACTTTTGGGTAAAAATTAGGTATTACATTTATATTTCCAAACGCAAAGAAGCTAAATTTATCGAGATCTTATATGGGTTGCTAATAAAACGATTTATTATCGGTTAAACGGCATTGTTTTATTCTTTTAAAACATTGCCAAATTTCTAGTAATGCCATTTGCGGAAATAATCTGAATCAGTGAAGGCTATTTGAGTAAAAATTGATGATTAGTTCATAAATGCACCACAAAAACTTTAATTTATTACCGACATTCGGGGTCTGAGCTGCCAACACTAAACCCAAAATTATCGGTAAAAACTTTAAATACATCGTTTTGTGCAAAATATTCATAAAATTCTAATTAGTTCATGTGTGCAAGGAAAATGATACAATGATGTCTATTTTAGTGAAACTTTTATGAACAATTTATAATTCCATTTTAAAGGGGGAATATTTATGATTAGCAATCGGGCTAACAATAAAATGGTGCATTATGGTAAAATCAAGAACAAAATGTAATTAGTGTAAAATATTGTTAAACTGGCACTATTGGCACCTGCATAAAAAAAGAGGCATATTTCAGTAAAAATCCCGGTAATGAACTAATATTTCCATCTCCCAAAAGCTAAATATATTACCGGTAAGAGAGTTTCTGAGTTATCGATAAAAATACAAAAATATTTCATTAATGAAAAATGTTCACAAAGTAGTCCTATTACAACTTGTGCAGAGAAACAGCCTACATGTTTATTTCACCAAAAAGTGGGTGAATGATTTCTATTTTCATCTTAAAAACAACTGAAAAGGGAGAGAGAGTATTATCACTTGTACATACCTATCTTCAAAACATGGTATAGGTATGTGCATGACATATTTGCAATAATTCCGAAAAAACATACAACAGATGCACTAAAACTTATGAATTTGCAGCACAAATCTATAAATTTCACCATAGAGGAAGAAAGAAGTGGATATCTCCCCTTCCTAGATGTAAAAATCATAGGAAATGAAAACTATCTTACATTTGGAATTCATAGAAATGATACTCACACAGAAAATTACATAAAAAATGACAGTTTTAACCCCATTTCACATAAATATGCAGTGTTTTATAATTTAGCACACAGATTAGTTAACATTCCACTCACAGAAACAGAGTACAAATTGGAATACCAACAAATCATAAAGATAGGAGAAACTAATGGATACAACAAAGACACAGTAATAAAAATCATCAATAAAACCAAAAAACAAAAAAAAAAAAATAAGAGATGTTTCCACTCTTAAAAGTGCAAAAGAAAAGTACAAATTCAAACGTTTCACATACCACCCAATTTACCACAATAAGTTCAAAAAGATATTCAAAGAACAAGGAATTATGTTAGCCCCAAAGAACAATTTTAATATAAAGAACTTATTAGGTTGCAGAGTAAAGGACTACATGCCAACAGAACAAAAGTCAGGTATTTACAAAATAGAATGTGCAGAGTGCGACAAAAAAATACATTGGAAAAACGAAGAGGAATTTGGGAATCTGGAAAAAAGAACACTTCAGAAATATTCGCTTAAAACAAATTGATAAATCAGCAATATCAGCACACTTTTGGAATAAAAATCATGAAATTAAACCAGAGATAAAACTACTTAAACAACTTCATAATGCAATAGAACTTTCCACTTGGGAAAACATTTTCATTACAAAAAATAAGGATAATTTGATGAATTTCGATTTCCCTCCATTGGATGAACTCAGCAAATTCCTAATAGAACCAACAGATGCCGCCACAAGAACATCAAGAGACCCAACTGCCACGTTTAACAACAGTTTGTCAACAGGCTGAAGATGGGAGGGATCGCTCCCGAAAAATGTCTAAATTTTATGTAAGTAAATGGAGTTAGTGTGAAAAAAACTGTATACATTGTTTATATATATACCACTCCATTGTCAACAGCTTCGTAAGTACATTTAATTGAATGACTGATTAATACAAATGTTTGTCAGATGTATGTACTCTTTTCTGTGTGTTTCATTGATCCCTATTTCTTTTAACCATTTTTGTAAAATGATTAAAAGCTTTTCTCTAGGTATACTGGGGAACAATGAAATCACATCTAACGACACTAGTGTATCTGTAGGTAATAATCTAATATTTTTTATTTCTTCAATTAATTGAATAGAATTATTTATGCTTCTGCTTTTGAACTGTGGTAATTCATTGAATCTGTCTGAGAGGCATTTTGCTAGGAAATATGTGAGGGTGTTAATATTGTTTATAATTGGTCTCATGCTCATTATTGGTTTGTAAATTTTTGGTAAGCCATATATACTTGCTATTTTTGGATTACTTTTGATTAAGTTATATTTACTTGTGTCTGGAATAATTGTACTTTTTCTTATGATGTATAAATTTCAAAAAATATTTAAAGATGTTGATATAAAATTGGCTCCCACTAATAAATTTAGTCTAAATGTTTTGAAAGACAATACTACAGATAATACTCCAAAGGAGAAAAAATCAGGAATTTACAAGATTTCATGTGCTGAATGTGATAAGATCTACATAGGAAAAACCAAGAGGAATGTGGGGATACGTCTTGAAGAACATATGAGGAATTTAAAATACAAACAAATAGAAAAATCAGCGGTGGCATATCACTTTTGGACCGAAAATCATGATATATAGAAAAAGGTTCAATTATTGAAAGCTGTACAGGGACCAGTAGAATTGGATATTTGGGAAAAGATTTGCATCTACAAACATAAGGATTTTTGATGAATTTTAACATTCCGAAAGAAGAAAATATAAATTTTAAATTCATAAAAGTTTCACCAGAGCGGAACATTGCTTCTGATACTACGCAACAACAACCGTTCACACCAGTCGTCCACGACCGAAGATGGAGATAACATATCTTTGAAACCGGTTCCGTATATATTTAAGGTTAGTGAAGCATGAAGAGTGTTAAGAAGACAGATTCAAAATATGACAATGATTATAAATTTAGCTGCCATGATGATAAGATGTGAAAAAACCAAGACTTATCTCCAATGACTTGAAATAATAAAATGAACCTACATGTTCCTCCTTTCACAATGGACATACAGCACATCACCCAGTAGACTTTCAGAGAGAGAGAGAGAGAGAGAGAGAGAGATAACTATAAAGACAACATTACATTTCCTGTCATAGCCATATAACTATTAATATAAACAAAAAATGCATTTATCAAACGGTGATAGTTTCAAATTTTAAGTTAATGTAATGCACTGCAGTTTGTTAGGTATTAGCATTCATTTAAAATTGCACACAGAACACATTTACAACTTTTAAGCTTGTTATTGCACATTTTAAATGCTTGTTTTTTCACAAATACATAGTATGCATATGTTATGTTTTAGGTAAGAAGAAAAGTGAGAGCATTATGTCAAATATTAGGCTGTTGGTCATTAAAATTTCAGTAAACTGCCTGAAATACTGTTATAATGATATATAGCGATACTGATGAGAAATGTCCTAGAAGACCTTCTCAAATCTAAAGAAAAGCTCAGAAAACATTCAAAATTTTCTTGGTGGTCAGCTGTGAAACATTATTACTTTAAATAAATGGCTAGAAAAATAATATTCATGTACTGAACTCTATAAAGGCATACAGTTTTAATTAGGAGGTTTTATTATAGCACACTTCTAAAAAGGTAAATGGAGATCTTCAAAGGGTGATTGACAATGTATTTTTTTTAACAAAGCACAAATATAGAAAATAACTAAGTGTGCTAACATTTCTTGGTCTAATAGGTTGGTAACATATCCAACATATTTGTGGGAGGTCATCAACTTATGAGTATTAGACCTAAGCCCTAAAAGACTGTATGAACAATTCTAATTTAAACTTGGCATTTATAGATGTCAGAGGAATCTCAACTGCTATGTATGTGATAAAATATTCCTTGCACATGATATGGCATACAATTTTATTTTTATACTCAAATCTAAAACAAAGAGAAAGAGACAAACTGAACCAGGAAATACAAAGTAAAGCACTACAGTTCCTAAACTTTCATAGCCATATAACTATCAAAATAAGCAAAAATTCACATATAAATACAATTTTAGTCTCCAGGAGAAGTTAATGTAACGTATTTAAGTTTTTTTATATATCAGCATTCATTTAAATTTTTATGTAGACACATTTAGAGCTTTGAAGCTTGTATTGAATATCTTTGTAAATGCTGGTTCTTTCACAAAATCATGTATGCATGTCTTGGGTAAGAAGAAAAGTAACTGATTATGCAAACAATGTCAGGCTGCTGGTTGCAGCATTAAAATCCCAGGACTATGTGAAATACTGTTTATAACCGTTATAATAATAGTTATATTAGGGAAAAGCTCAGAAAAACAAAATTCAGTACTTCATTAGAGAACAAAAGTTGTGAAACATTTTAAATTTACAAATAAATGACAAGAAAAAGAAGTGTAATATAGAGTTAAATAAATTAAGTAGAGAGTGTGTGTGCGTGCGCACATATATATAACTTAACTCTCTAAAGGAGCACACAGTTTTAATTCATAGAACTATTGCAAGATCAGTTGCAGTACACTTATAAAAATGGAGATATTCTCAATTCGCAAACTGGCCATGGATTTCTTCTAGTATGTGTTACAAAAAAAATGAAGCCCAAAGGAGAAAAATTAACCAAGTTTGCTGGTTTTTCTCAATAGATTGGTAGCATGTCCGCCATTTTTGTACTTATTTGGTGACATGCGTAAACTTGCACAGTATAAACCATTCAAATGTAGTTACACATAGCACCTACAGATGTCAGAGGAATAGGTCATCTCAAGAATCATGTGTATGATAACGTATTTGCTGAACATGAAATGGCAGGAAATATTGTCCAGGATTCACTTTTTTCAGGTATGGAGTTCAACATTCTTTTTAAATGTGGTTAATGGATAACTGCTTATGATGGTGCACAAGCTTATCAAGACAACTACAGATTTACTTCTTACAAATTCTGAAGATTTCCTTGTTTTTTATTAATTTTGGTTTACATTTTATTTCTGATATTTATAATATGCAAAGATTCTAACACTGTGAAGCCTACTTGTGTTTACTGTAAAAGAGTGTTAATATCTATTTACTTTTAATTCAATGGAGCATTAATGCAAAGAATTCTCATTTTTATCAACTTAAAGCTTTAGTTTATCATACTACATCACAGTAGCCAAAAATACCCTAAGTTTAATCCTTTGTTGATAGTATTTTGTACAATCTGATGTTTTCTAACAATCTCCTGCTATACACCGAGGTTGGTTGGTTTGGTTAAATGAAGTTATGAGAATTTTCATTTCTACTATCAATTACGTGTTCTATTTGAGTACATTACTACTTTCAACAACTCTCAGTTATCAATTTAAAAGAATTTGCACAGCATGAGTAATTTAAAGATCATCTTATCTAATTATTACAGGCTAAATCAGAACTTCTAAGAAAAAAAATTATAAAAAAATTATATTATCTATGGGAAATGTAAATATTTTACTGCCTAATCCCTTATTATGAGTTATAAATGAACAATAGTTCGCGTTTGATGCTAATAAAGCATACATTTTTAGACATTTTCAGACTTTACGGTAGTCTTATCAATTACGAAGGTGTATCAGAAAGTGAAGGCAAGAACATGTACCACATTTACAACTTAGTAAATATATGCAAACAAATATATCATTCTAAGTGCAACCAATCAGGACAATATGCACTGGTAAAATTGTTACACTAGCTTCTGCATTCTGGTAGAGAACAGTAGAGATTATGAGAGATCCAAATGATGATAGAAAGGGCGACATCTGGGCTGTAAGTAGATGTTCCAGAACCTTGAAACCCAAATAATTGATGCTTTTGCAGTATGGCTGGCTTAATGTGAAGTTACTACAATATTTATTTAATAGGCATTTGCTCCGAATTGCTGCTTTCAGATTATTGTCCAATAAATCACTTCTTGTACTGTTCATCGTTCATACCTTTTCCTTGCAGTTGATCTTTCGAGTCACAAAAAATGTTAGCATTACAATTACTGCGAAAAATAAATCTTTAATTACTTCTTCGTTGGAGTTTCCAGATCTACATACTTTATGTTTGGATTCTGACTCATGGTGACGAAATCCAGTTATCACCTGTGACTTTCTGCTTAGAATTCTGTGCCTTCATTGTCACAATGGTCTTGTATCCGTTGGAAGTTCTCAACACATTAGTGCCTGTGTTTTTTTTTTAAACAAAAGATAAAGGATATAAGAGTATAGCAAGAAAGGGGAGTGGAAGCTGAAGTGGGATCAGTCGGGAGCTATAAAGCTAGGTGGTGAGATACTCCACATTTGCATTCAAGGGTGATGGGTAAGACTGGTGTGCAATGTATCTCCAGTAGATGAAGAAAGGTTAGCTGGGAGACAAGCTTGACTTGGTTTCAGCTTGACCCCTTGAGAATTAAGAATAGTAGTGGTGACAGATTAGGAGAGAAGTATATTCTTTATCACTATTTATTGTTGTTTGGTAGGTGCATCTGTTGTCTGCATTCCGTGGAGTCGAATTGTGTGACATCAATGTTGTTTTATCTTTTGCGTTCTGTAGCATGTGCGGCAGGGCAGCAGCGTTGCTAGCTACATCTTGTAGTGTTGTCCTGCGACACGCATTCCCTTCCTAAGTGCGTCATTACACACCCCTCTAAA
Source organism: Metallyticus violacea (assembly GCA_030762175.1). Taxonomy (NCBI): domain Eukaryota; kingdom Metazoa; phylum Arthropoda; class Insecta; order Mantodea; family Metallyticidae; genus Metallyticus; species Metallyticus violacea. The sequence goes on along the minus strand of CM060841.1, from coordinate 97,348,287 downwards.
AGGATGAGGCGGATCTACGGGGAGTCCCATGTGATCAGATTCTTGTCATGCTGACTGCCGAGACCTATTGGTGCAGAGTTTTAAGGAGAACGTAATGCTCAGTAGAGAACCGTGTGATTTCTGCGCTACAGGTGCTGGATTTCTGTGTGGGCTCGTTTTCTGAATTGGTGTGGTGAACTATAAAGGCGTAGGTGATTGGCTGCGGTGGCTGTGGTTGTAGGGTGCGCCTGGCGAAATCAGGCTTGAGATATTAGCAAGTGGCGGCGTTGTGGCCGAGTTAGTGCTCCGAGCGCGCTTGGTTGTTGGAACGGGGTGGGAGCGGTGGTGGTCTTTTCACTGCTTATAGTACAAGCGTGCGATGCGACTGGTTTCCTCAGAGCCATGCTGCTTCTTGGGGGTGGTGCTCTTATGACGTACTTCAGACGAAGTGTGCCTATGATCTGTGGTAAGTTTTATTGGCTCCCCACTCGCAGGACTTTATGGAAGTTCAACTTGTGATGATTTGGTTGGCAGAACGATGACTAATCTCCAAAGAACCCGCAACCTCATCGATGACTACTCGCCGGTTCCCTCGTACCTTCTCTCGATTTTACTGAATTTTCTCGGCAGTGATGCAGGTTGACGGGCGTCCAGCTCTCTCCTTGTGCAACTACTTTTAAACTTCTACACTTTATAGCACAGCCCCCATATTGTGTTGAAAGCCTCCGATGAATTTCAACCTCTCGACACACTTTGGGATCAAATAAATTCGATTACTGTTCTTTGTTCCGCCTGGTGTACGCTGTCTCAGCAGCGAGGAAAATGACACGATGAAAGTCAAACTTCGATCATGTGAACACAATAGTACCAACTGCAAGCATGCCTACAGATAGCTGTGTGATAAATATACAAATGTGCTATGATGACGTAGATGCAGATATTTTTTTACTTTTCTTCCTGGTACTTTCTATATTTCATCAGAGATTAGCCTACAATCTTCCAGTACTCTATTAATAACCAAAAATATAATAAATTACATGCCAGATGTGGGCTATAAGGGATGGTTGTGGAAGACGTTCCAACTCACAATGCTGCACTGCCATAGTATGCGGACATGCATTGTCATGTTACAGCAACACACTTCTAGAGTGTATTCCTCTTCTTTTGCTGCACATTTAAGGTTTAAATTTTTCTTGTACCTAACCACATTAAGTTTTATTGTACATTGTTTGCCCATGTTCCTGAAGTCATCAAATTAGGTTTCATGTCTTTAAAAAATATAACCCATTTATCACCATGCTTCCCTTTTAAATTATTAGCTGCAGATGTTTTTACTCAATGCTAGTTTCTTTCTGTCCTGTTTTCGAAGGTGGACATAAATTCTCTCTGAAACGCACACATTTTCTCCGTACTCTTCCTCCATGCATTGTTGCTTGTGCAAATCGTTTGGGAACACCATGAACAAAGTTTAAATTACTGCAAATCGTATTGAATTATGGCAAGTCAAATCCATATCCGTTATCATCACATTCTAATGCTATCACCTGCTCTTTTCTGGTCAAGGCATCGCCGTCAATTTGGGCTTTTTCGAGTGATTTTGATTGTAACTTTATTAGACCTTTGCTGCAATTGCTCTTCTAATTAACAATTTTCTAACTATTCATAGGCTTACCGTTGATTAACAATACGTGAAGGATAACGATCTAACACGGATGAGATTCCACAGTACTCTCTATTTCTAAGCCGAAAGAAAGCGCACAATGGCACGTGCTCTTCGGTGATGCAATCCAGTAACACCGTCCTCATGGCTAACAACTTCATCAACGGCCGAGCGTGGTTGTCTGTAGTGGAAATATCCATTAATAAACACGAACATATACTTCCCTCTGATTTAGTAATCGCGTAGTTGAAAAACTGTCTTTACCTTCTGATTCACTCTCGTATTATTTCCCATAGCATTCAATATTTACAAAAGCACTCACAAATAATACTCTGAACTTTTAGAAAGCTTCGTTGGTATTTGAATATTTCTGCTAAGCATCTTATTTACTGACAAGCAGCACTAAATCATACTGACTTTATATGCCCAGTTCAGACCAGGACCTTAGCACACCTACTCAAATGTCACCGACATTATTTACACCACCTTCAATTAAGAATGGCAGCCTCTTGACTTGCCATATGGCCATAAGTTCCTCTTATGGTGCATTATTATTTTAGTAACCTTCACAGGCTAAGAGTACATTATTTCTATGTGTTAATTACTTTGTTTTGTTTACTTGCACTCAAAGATGAGTCTAAAACATGATCTCATCAAGATGCTCTCCCAGACTGTCCACTGTTAACACTTAAGGTTTGCTCTCCTGTACAAAAACGGTTGGGATTGTTGGTTACTGATAGCTGCTAGTGTTAACGGTGTGGTAACTTTCTCTACATAAATGGTTGGCCTTTCCAGTGTAGGACTTGGACTAGTGCCAGATGAGCGTTGTTTCACACCCGTACGAAATGAAAGCGCACATTTACAATATAGATACATATAAATGTTTCATGTCGGAGTACTCCCGTTTATTATATGTGCTTTCATAAGGTACCAGTACACAGGTAAGACAAAAACAAACGCTTGGAGGTAGAAGAAGAGTGTGATGATAATGACGTTAAAGCGTGTACTCTACAAAACAACCGTCAGATACAGTCAAGTTTAGTTATGGAAGGTAAGCACAATTCATGGACGTCCAACATTCCATACCTCTAAGTGTGTTTTGCTCATGTCTTGCTTGCTTAAATGGAAAATTCCCAGAAGCGAAACAGCGCTCGCCCTGCTGTCAAAGCAGTGACTTATTACTGCTTCAGCAATGGCGAGTCTATGCTGAAAGCCATCAAAAGGCACTGGTACAATTTATTTCTTGCCACCATCTAATAAAACCGGCTAGTAGCTGTCTGAATGTTGAAATGGTGCTAAATTTGTAAGAAATTCTCATGGTAAGACCTGAAGTGCTAACTGGATCTTTCATAATGTGTAGTAAAGCATGTCCAACCTGAGATACTACATTAGCGAGTTCTCTGTAAATGACATGTTAATACTGGACACACAAAGACACGCACACTTTCGAAGAATTCTTGTAATATACACCACCTAAGCTTTGCAACAACTGTACCGGCTATTGTTCTATTATCATTTATGTACAATTATGTGCAATTCATCTAATGCAGTATTTAGTATAGCATATAAGATTATTATAGCAGTAGCCTAAACTCGTTCAGGTTTATCGAAGAATAAGTTGTAACGTATTAGTGCCCCCACCACTCATTGCAGCTTCTTTGTGCATAAAATTTATTTTCATTTTCAAGTTAAGATTTATAATTAAATATTGGACAAGGATTAGCTAACTTACCCAATATAAAGCATGATTTGCATAATCTGTTATAATGTGTTCTCTCACATTAGACCAAGTGTGTAAAACTCATTTGGGCTGCGGGTAATTTCCCGTCTCAAACTACCTCTAGCGGCCCAACAACGTTTACACGTTTTTATTAACTTTTTTATTAATAGGGTCTCTCGACCTACGAAACGATGCATTTAATAAATCAATAGAACATATAATTTGCGCGATTCAGAACTAGATTTAAGATGCACATATGCGGCATTGTCAATTTTCAAGTGATGCGCACGCATTCGTTTAGGCGGCAGTGATGCTCATTTGGGCAATATACGGTACTTTTCGCCGTAATTTACAAAATTTCCTTCAAAGAGGGGAAAGGATGCCAAATAATACGTGGGACGCCTCGAGTTTGACAAACCTTTACTTGATTTTGTTGTTACCGTAATTGTTCTTAAATTGCATATCATCAAATGAACAAAATATAAATCAACTAACCTAAACTAAACTATATTATAGTCTACACATCATTAAAGAAATGTTTCTTACTGTTCCATTTACGCCCCCCTGCCCTATTTAATTGGAGAAAAGTTTCTTTGATTTGCATTTACCCCCCTCCCCATACAATTAAAAAATGTTTCTTAGTGTTTCATTTACCCCTTCCCCATATTATTAAAAATGTTTCTTAGCATTGCATTTACCCCCTCCACATATTATTGAAGAAATGTTTCTTAGCGTTTCATTTACCCTCCTCCGCAATAACTTACAACATTTTACGCATATAAACGTTAATTTGAACGCTAAATTGTACAGGACAGGTCATAACTATATTCTCCTTTTACAAAACATAATGTAACACAAGTAATAATAATCAGCCTTTACAAAGGTTCTTTAAAACACGTTCCAAATGTGCAATGTTTGCCCCATTTGTAACATGATACCCATCAAGCTGGTAATCCAGTTCCTTTAAACATTCCATACCTCTTCAATACCAATTCCTGTGTTCGCTTGATCGGCATATCTTCATGTAGGTGTTATAAAGACACGATCCACGATGAAACCACAAAGATAAAATGACACGAGATGACATTTGTAAGTGTAACATGCAGTGTACCAGTTCTTGATCCATTTCTCTAGTTGAACGGCCATTTTCCGTGGAAGGTCACAATCCTGATTAAATATGAAGTTAACATTCTATTCCTTCAGTTGCAGCAAGTCAAGGTAGTCAACTTTCTTGCAGTGGCTTCCACAAAGAACAAGATATCGGAAACTTTTTCACGAGCAAAGCCGCAGATTTGGAGAGAAATCACATTCATGTTTCTGAATGCATAGGAATCTTCAGTTCCACAAACCTTCACTTTTGTGTCTGTTAACAATTCCTGGCATGTGGAATGTTGCTTAGCCTCCAAAAACCAACTTTTCACAGAACCATCTTCTGGCGGAAATTTAAACGAAAGAGATCTAACATACGTCATTCTTCAGATCATGCAGAAGTTGTAGGCAGTAAAGCATCATTAATGCTTCCCCAGTACCAGTCAAAAAGTTTTCTGTTTCTCGGCTTGCTTGGTAGGTGCATTTTGGAAATACCTTGCATAACAAGCACTAACATGCTCACTTCTTCACAGTTGTTAATAACATTATTGTAGTAACCTACAGCTGGGTGGTCTGTCCCACATTTTGTTCGGTATGGACAACCCACAACACTTGTTCTTATGACCATCACGAAAATATAAATATGTCTTCTGTTCTCCGCTTATTATTTTCTAGAAGTGTCTCATTGGACAAAATAACGAACATGCAAAGTCGGCAGCAGCATTTAAAACTTTGAAAGTTTGTTTTCAAACTTTACAGTTTGAAAAACCTTTACTTACTTCATTTCACAAAAGAAAAGAAATCGAGAACATAATTTTGACCTACCCTGTATATTAACAGAACAGGTTGTGCATATCATACCATATTTATCTTAACTCCTTTCATGTTTACAACACTTTTATTATAACAAGATTATGCTACACATTATTTCATTTTTCTTAAGGTGTTTTCCCCTGATAGCGGGTATTACCTCATTTGGTTGAAAAGACTTTTAATTCTTAGTGTTTCTGAATACTCCAACATGTAGACTAGAGGTCTTTTAGTAAAGTTTACGATAATAATGGCAGCACTTATTTAATGGCGGTGCTTCCTCGCCATATCGCAGTGTCGTCATAGAGTATATGTGGTATTTATAAGTGTGAATACGCCACTAATCACCCTCCCACACTCTGGTAACACTGCTGCCTCTGTCTATGGCTGGTTTACCGCTGTTCACTGCAGATGTCTTCCTAAAAAATATCAATTTCAATGGGTTTTTTTAAATATTTCCAAGGAAGCTTGAAATACGTATCCCATTATAGTTTCCTTTAATATAATGAATTCTTTTAAAATGCATATTAGCACACTGAAAACAATAGGTACTTGGCATTAAGCTGATGCGGTATAAAAAATGTCAGGTTATTATATTTTTATCGCCATTTAAAGTATTTAAAAGAGAAATACAATAGTAAAAATTTGAGCATATTTTTACATTTTTCTTAAAACTGCATTCCTTGCCTAGCTGTTTTGGTACAAAGCATCTGTGTGACATGTCTTTGAATATATTGCTTCTTACATACAAAGTTTTATATTAACAGAAAGTTACACTTCACAGTATAAGTTAATCATTGCAGCTTTCCTCCACTTCATTAACATGTATAAATTCATTTTAAAGGTTCAAGAAATAATTCTGTAGTTGTGAATTAACAATTGCAAATATAGCAATTTGATTTTCCCTGTAACGTTTATAGCTAAAAGAAAGAAGAAACAAATCTTCATAAACAGAGTTTGCTCATATTCCTAACCAATCTTTCAAATAGTACATTTCCTTGTGACAATGCATCACTTAAACTTAAAATGACCCACAAACTACACTTATATAATGTGTGTGCTTATATGGGGAAAAGAACTAATCTGAGGGCAGCAAAGCTATTACGTTGAACGTTGCACTGTGCTAAAGCAAATCTAGACAAACTTGAGATGAACCATGTGTACCTGAAGCTTAAATTTTCTGTTGGAGTTTAAAAACGTACTGTCAATATCATTTTTGGACAGGCTTATTATTTTTTAATATAATGACAGTTATGTTGTCCTGATTCAAGTTGTTTTGTGGTGAAGTTTAAATGTGTTGCCAGTTTCATAACGTGATGGAAGTTATAGGGAAATGAATTTTGGAGTTATATAATCAATAGTTTGCCATGTAACGTAGTCTGAAATGAAACTGAAGACAGTATCAATATGAATACTGATGAATAGCCGATCTCGTTTGAGAGCTAAATATAAGTGCTATATATATAGTTAGAGAATAAAAAGCATCATTTAAAAATTTTGCAGATCTTCAAAAGCTCATTCGAATAAAGGTGATGAATATAGGATATATATCATATGACACAGAATTAGCGGATTGTCCGCGATTTTATAGTGTATGAACGAAATCCACCATTTTTAATCTATTTGAACAGAAATCAGAAAAATTGCAATAGTTTGGCCAATATAAGTTTCTGGGTACACACATTTAGAAAGTATGTTTCTTACTTTTAAGGTGAGAGAGAGAGAGTGGTTGTGTGTGTGCGTTTTTTTCCCCCCTTTTCTGAAAACATATTTTCCGAATGCCCGTTATCGTTATGACAAACTGATGTATTTAGCTTGAAAAAGATTTTTGCCATTGTCTGTTCGCCTTGTTCTATAGAACCTAATAGATTACTTGCGTACATGGTGAGAGCTTTTCTCTGAATATTTTTGCTGGATACTGTTGAAGACGTTACCTGCGTGGGAAGGTGTTGAAATTACTCTGAAATGGACGCAAGATAATACATCTTGTAAACTAAACAGGAGCCTTTTCTTTGACCAAATGGTCAAACTGAAAAGTTTCCTATCGGACAAAAAATAAAGATATACTTTCAAACAGTTTTTTTTATCTTCAATATTTGTGTATCTGTGGAGCAGTATTCAGAATTGTTAAAAAGTAGAAGTGTTTTACAACTATAAGTAAAAATTTACTCTTGTTTATTCAAATTTATATAAAATTAAACTGGATTCCAGATGGGGTCTCTGTTCATATTATAAGAATAAATTATATTAATAATAACTTTGTTCTAATACTAGGTCTGATCAATACAGAATAATCCATTTTTATAGGCATAATTTCTAGCACTAAAATATAGCTCTGATATTTTGTTCGCTTAATGAGTAATGTGTCGGTCCTGGTGGTGTAGTGGTAACCATACTTGCCTTCTAGATCCGAGATCGCGGGTTCAAACCCGGCCAGGATCGATGGATCTTTTCTGGCGTAAAAATCCTAAGTACGGCTTCCTTCGGAAGGGTAAAGCAGTGGGTCCCATGTCGTACATTTACGACACGAAAAAGAACCTCAAGCCTGAAAGAAGAGGCCTGTGAGCAAAATTTTGTCGCCCGTTTCACGCCCTGAATAGAATGGGACGCTGATGACCTGTGACGTTAAAGATCGTTCGTAAGTAAGCAAACAAAAAAGGAAAAAAATGAGTAATGTGCAGTGGTATTAGTATCACTGTTGTCACTTCCAGTATTCACATGCGAGAGGCGTGCAAGTTGAAACTTGTTCACTTCTACCTACAGCAAAAAGGATACGATACATGACATATAATATACTGCTCTGAAATAAATTTTCATCTGAGGCCTGTGCAATATTACAGCAGAGCTACAGAGAATGTTTTTTCCCTTTAGCACAATTCAAAGATAATAGATGAAAAAATAGATGAAACCAGTTTCAAAGGAAGGTGGAACACGACGCTTCCCCCCCCCCTCTAATGGAACAAATGGTTCCACTGCAGTCATTGTGAGAGAATCTTCGAATTACATTAAGAAGACTTTCAGAAATTAAAATTTTATATTGGGTACCATACACATATTGAAAACTGAAAAGGTGTACATAACACCTGTTTGTGCATGGTGGGTTTCAATACTTCCGGAACAAATTGATGTTCACATGCAGTTTAAGATATTACAAGAAGACGTAGAGTTTTTTTCCACAGCTGATGAAATTTGACACTTAAATTTCGATTCTGAGAGTAAACAGCAAAACTGTGTGCGGAAATCTCTATAATCACAAACAGAGAGAGAGAGAGAAGAAACAGGAGGAGGAAAGGAACTGCTTTAACTGGGAAAGTTATAGCCATCTCATTTTTCTTCAAACGTAACTGGGCTATACTACAGAGATGTACCGAAAACTGTGCAACGCCATATTACACGCAAAATGGCCACATTTCCGTGCAACGACCTGAATGCTGCATCACGATAATGCACAGCCGCCATCGCATATCAATATGACGTGTGTCCCACTCCCTCCCTATAGTCCAGAATCAGCCCATTGTGATCTTTCCTTTGATTGAAGAAACATGTTTGTGAAAGTCATTTTTAAATATCATCTGCAGTGATGAAGACTGCGGAGAGGATTGTATAAAAAACCTGTCAAAAATGGTTTCCAGTATGTCTCTGAAGAACGGCAGAAACGCTGGGACAGGTGTATTGGAGCCAATGGGCACTACTTTGAGAAATATCATAAAAATTATAAATACGAATAAATATTGTTTATTATTACAATTATTATGCTTTTATTTTAAACTTTTTCCAGCTGAATTGAATTGTTGTATTACAAATAATGTACTGGAGTTTTTTTTTCATTTTTATTTTTCTTCCCCATTACGGCAACCCTAAATTGACTTCTCAATAAATAACATTTATAGCAAAACTGTGCCACATTTCTCCTGCAGGCCTAAGATGTCATCAACTGCCAAACTTCAAAGCTTTAATTAATAAATGACTCTTAACAAAAGATTTAAATGTAAATACAGTTAGGAACTGTACGAATAAATAAGGAAAACAAAATATTTAAAGAAATACGGCCCAACAGATACAAACTACAATATTATAAATATCAAATATCAACCATGTGTGATGGCAAAAGAGATGTACGACTTTAACGCTGGTGCAGGATTTCCTCACTCCAACGATCATGGTTAATATAAGATATTGTATTTAATTAATATTAAGGCTTCACTGATGAATGATAAACATTAATCAATCATCATTAATATAAGTAAAGCAAAAGTTTTAGATATGCTTCAGAAATTCTGTATCTGACATTTGTGTAGTAACTTTGCAAAATTCTAATAGTCCGCACCTCACGACATTGCTGTCCCCCTAAAGGAACAAGCAGGCCAGGTCATAAATACCGAACCCCAGATACAGCTAGCAAGGATGATTTTATAGCCCGAAGAACCTTGAAAAAAGACGCAACTTTAACAAAAACATAACGGAACATTTTGTAACACAAGAGTAACTTGAGGGGGAGATTCAAGAGGAGAAATAACATAGAAAGCGTCGAAGTTCGTTAGTAGGAGGACCCTCAGAGAAATCGGCGCCAAATTTTAGCCTATAAGTAACGAACCGGGAACCACGTGGTTTTTATGTAGCCAATCTACGAGTTGAACTTATGAAGACGCTACCAGAACTTAAATGTAAAATTACTGAATGCACGTAAGACTGGCAGACTGCAGATTTAATAAAAGTCATGGGAAAACCGAAAAAGCCCACTTCTCACACTTTCTCTCAGTCAGTCAAGTGGAGTTGGTTAGGCAGCCACTTCTTCGTCTCAGTCAGTCCAAGCGAGGGAGTTACTTCATCCCAACAAGTTCAGATCAAGCTCAGTCAGCTCGAGTGAGTTAGGCAGTCAGTTAGTTACTTAGTCAGGCTGAGTCTATTTCGATAACTGTTAATAAGAATAATAGTAAAGTGATCGGTGACCGCGTGTGTCCGCGCCAATAGAAACACCACAGGAAGGGTTTCAAGTGCATATGCTAGCTACATCTAGTACACTAAACAGATCCGGGTGGTTTTTCAAGGCTCTCTTCTGGAGAGAAAATACAATTGATATATACATAAAAGATTCATTGTCTTGGTGTAAATAGATCAATAAACAGTTCTCAGAAAATCTTGTGTATATACATATATATATATATATACATACATATATCCTGATGTGAAGAAAATAACGTTCTCATTCCCCTTCCTGTCTCCCTGGTAATGTATATACGTTCCTAAAACCAAAATACAAATACAGACCCTGAGATCCCATCCTAATCAATCCCATATATGTAAATCCCCCCCCCCCCTAGCAAATACTGGTTCATTTCATCGAAGCGGAGAGGCAGGTCAACTTGATTTTGACCACTAATTAAAATACTGCTTCAACGCTTAATGAATAATTATTCAATGCAATGTGCCAAACGTGGCTATCTGTCACCTTTCTATAAGTTTTTCTGCGTATAGTACGCGAAGAAATTTTCTATTTGGCTATTTTCTAGTGCATATAAAGTTACACGATTATTCCCCTCTCCTTTATAAAAAAAAATGTTATCACAAATATCACAAAGCTACATATAAGTATATTGGACCACATAACTTAGAATACTAAACATTTGAAAACAACCATGAAGTTTCAACAGTATATCGTAGTCTTGTGATGTTTCAATAGAATGCAATATTAATAGTTTATATCAAATTACTTTAAAATGTCCCTCAGACAGGCATAAGGCATCTGCAAACTTGGCTGATTCCAGGACTCTTGTGGTCACTATAACAATGTTAAGTTTAATGCGTGGAATCGATAAGTAAAATACACTCCTGCGCTTCGCCTCTTAACAGACACGCAAAAATCTTCAATCTAACGAGCACCTCACAAACGTGGACTGCTAAGCGCTCTTAAAGCTTCATGATGCTTGTATTCAAAATAACATTCTGGAATCTTCCTAAATTCTATCTTCTTATTGGCTAGATAACTGAATTTCAGAACCTTCTAGGAGCTAGATTCGAAAAACAGCCTTCTGATTGGCTACAATTCCCATTTACTTTTTAAATAGGCGAGTGTTATCCAAGCTACACTTGGCAATTTTCACTTTTTTTAGGAATCGCAAGACAAAAGGGCAGACATTTCAGCTTTGTATCTATATTGCAGTTCCAAGGACTTTTTCAGACGACAATAATAGAAGGATCGTAGAGAAAACATTACTTGGACCTTGCCACTGACTCCGGAGAGTTGTGAACCAACATACAACATTCAGGCTAAAAACAACTTATATCAGCAATTTTGTATGATGAAATTTCTCTTATTGTATATACTTATTTATTTCTCTGATGCGTATATTACCACTCTGCACTCTACTTACTTTCCTAGAATTATTATAGCATTACAAAATTATATACATAGAACAGAACATACATTAATAAGCATTTAAATGGCAATACCTCCTAATTATATTTCCCTATGCCTACGAGAGTCGAAGGTGGGTATCCCGCTTCAAGTATTAATGTAAAAAATTACTAAATACTAGTATTGTGATCTATTTGAAGAAACTATGTAAATTTAGCCTTGTTCAATTTAACAATATTGTAGTCTAATTTCACTGCAGTAACGAAAATATGACTGCCAGCAGCTGATAGTACAAACTTAATATTATTAATGTAAAAATGTACTGAAGGTTTAGTAATGAAATTATGCGGGGAAAAACAGAGTATTTGCACCTATTTCAATGTACAAGCTGGGCGATTCAATTACATTGCAATCCCAAGCTATAAAAAGTAATACCACGACCATTCATGCTGTTACTGGTAGGCAGCTGAATATATGTGTTATAGGTAAAATGAGGAACCAAAATTGATTATATTAAACAATATCATTGCCATTTATGTAAATCAACATGATCTTTAGTGCATATTTAAATGCAGAAATTGTGATCAAATTTTATTTGTACTGCATGAACGAAATTATACTACCGCATTTGGGCTGTCACCTGCTGGCTAATTAAGCAGTGGAGTTAAAGTGAAAATACAAATTAAATATTAACATAGAATATAAATATAGTCTTCTTGTCACAGAAGAACTAGCAGTTCAGCAGTTCGACATATAGAGATTACTTTTTGTTAAGTGTTTTATCCTTTTCTAGTTTTATATATATATATATATATATATATATATATATATATATATATATATATATATATATACACATACATTACATCTATGAGGCAAAACTGGGTCATTTTATTAGCTATTTCAATGTAAAAAAAATGCTGATCCAATTATGAGGACCATCATCTCACTACAAATCAAATATAAATGTAAAAATTACTAAGCTATTAGCATTGGCATCTATGGGAAAAAAACTAGATCTATTTCATTGCAAAGGTATGGTTACCCTATTACACTTCCATCGCAAGAATGCAAATTTCACTATCGACATTTGGGCTGTTACCTGCCAGTAATGCAAGCAGTGCAGCTTCAGTGCAGCTACAAACTAAATATTATTTAATGTTAAAATATTCCCATACGACTGGTATGTCTTGTAAGTGGACAAATTGCTTCAATGATTCCTAATTAATGGGTGATTAAATTATATATCTACTACAAAAACAGTACCTTTACCACAGAAGTTGGGGCTATCATGTGATGACAAAACATGCTGTTTAGTGTCAGTGATATCACAAACCAAATGTTACCAGCATTTCTCATTATTACCTTCTGGCAAATGAATCTGTGCCTCATCAGTAAAACTGAAAACAAAATTTCATTAATGTAAAAATATTAAGAACTACTAATATTTCATCTATATGGAGAAACTAAGGCTTTGACACCTATTTTAATGTTAATACTGCATGATTAAATTATATTTCAACTCAAAACTAATAAATTTGAAAGTTGCCGCTACTTTCTGATAGGTAAATCTTAGTAATTGCTGAAAAAATTATATTAAGAACAAAAATATAAATTGTAAAATGTGCCATAGATAAAATCAACAAAATAAAACCAAATAATAAATATATTAAATATGAAGGGAGAATCAACAATATGTAACAGTGAATTGCTTTTTCTAATAAATATTTCAGCTTACAGTAAATTCAAAAGAGCTTTAAACAAATAATATTTATCATAGTACAATAAAAATGGCTTATATGTTCAACAGGGAACAAATCTATATTAAACAGAGTGGACTTTATATACAGAATTGTGTAATTTCATTATATAATTGACTTTTTCTTTAACACAAGGCAAATGTCTTATTTTTGAAATAGTTAATTTGTCACATTTACCAACTATTACTAATATTTAACTTAACAAGTTTAAGAAAATTGCCTTATGTTTTGCTTTTATGTTTGTATTTTGTTAGGGCATTTCATTTTTAATTATTTCTGGTACACTTGATTAAATTTTACATTTAGAATTATCCCACCAAGATATTGCTTCAGGTATAGCTGTAGTTAAGAATATGCAAAACATTGTATAGTATATTTGAAAAGCTCATATACAAAAACTAAAAGAGAGCTTCACTTTTGATCAAAAAGAGATATAAAAACTATAGCTATAGATGAGAAGAATACGTATGAACATAAGCTACTAATGATGAAGAAATTGCAATTAAAGATACATTTTTATTTTAAATATTTGCAATTGGTAAGAAAAACAAAATATCTATGGCTGCAGATTTTAACAGAAAGACTGCAAAGCAATATAATAAACTTAGGTGTTCATTTTTTTTATGCTAAATTCCACTTACATAAAAGTAAGACACATTTCCGGAGAATCTCTCCCATCTTCAGATGTTCACTGAACCGCCATTACGTTAAAGCATTAAAAATTCAGTTGATCTAGTCAAAAAACTTAAAAATAGCAGAACTACAGCTAGAGATATAATGGTTTCATTTGATGTAAAAGCCTTATTCCTGAGCATACCTATGGAGAAACCTATGCTTATGCTAAAAAAAATGGTTAACATCAATAAATTTAAAAACAGAAGAAATAGAAGATTTAAAAAACCTGCTAACATTTGCATTAAACAAAATTACTTCAGCTTCACAAAAAAAAAACCTAACTATGAGAAACCCTTTGTTATTCACGAGTTATTTGAAACATACATCACAAAAGCCTTCCCTTTAATTTTCAAGTCATGGTATAGGTATGTGGATGATATTTTTGCAATAATACCGAAGAAACAATCAATAGATGCCCTGAAACTTCTTAATTTGCAACATGAATGTATACAATTTCCCATAGAAGAAGAAAGAAATGGTTGGCTAACATTTCTAGATTTAAAAATCATTAGAAATGGAGATGGATTGAATTTTGGAATTTACAGAAAAGAAACACAGAAAGCTACATAAAAATGAGAGTTATAACCCCATTCCACATAAGTATGCAGTATTTCATAGTTCAGCACACAGATTGATGAATATTCCACTCACAGAAACAGAGTACAAAATAGAATACAAATAATAAAGATGGCTATAATCAATGGTTTCAACCAAGACACAGCAATAAAAATTATCAATAAATCTAAGACAAAAAGGGATAAGGGAAGTTTCCACACTGAAAAACCCAAAAGAAAAATACAAATTTAAAAGTTTCACCTACCATCCAATTTATCACACAAATTCAAGAAAATTATCAAAGAACATGGGATAATGTTAGGCCCAAAGAATAGATACATCAAGAATTTATTAGGTTGCACAGTAAAAGACTCCATATCAACAGAACAGAAATTGGGAATTTATGAAATAAAATGTGCAGATTGTGAGCAGAGCTACTTAGGCAAAACAAAGAGAAATTTGGAAATTGGGGGAAAGAACATTTTAGGAATATTCAGTTTAAGCAGGTGGATAAATCAGCAGTAGCAGCTCACTTTTGAACCAAAAACCATGAAATAAAACCAGAAATTAAACAACTGAAACATCTTCACAAGCCATTGGAGTTATCCACTTGGAAAAAAAAAATTATATTAAAAAACAGAGAAAACCTAATGAATTTCGAGTTTCCTCCTATGGATGAACTCGGCAATTTCCTACTTCAAGGAACAGAGGCCACCACAGAAACATCCAGGTGTCCAGCCATTGTTTCGAGTAATGGTGGTTCGGTGAACAACTGAAGATGGGAGAGATTCTCCCAAAATGCATCTTCTTTTATGTAAGTGGAGTTGAAGGGGGGGGGAAATTTGACACCTAAGTTTAAGATATATTACCACTCCATTGTTACAGCTTCGTAAATACAATATTTAATATGAATACTATTTTCAATTTAATATGTTGATATTTTTCTCCATTCATCAATCTTTTAACTCAGATCAACGTCAAAAGACTAAAGCTCTAGTAAATTTCAAAGAAAGAGGCAATAATTGTAGTCCCTTTTCCCCCTTTTTCCTAGAAAGAGTTCTTTCTATGCATTATCACAGATTAATGATAGTATGAATAACACTGCTAGTTGAGTAGAATTTACTAGTAATTAATAAAAATTAGATTTAGACATTGGCAAGAACTTAACAGAACCAGCATATTGTGCATTTCTGCTGCACAGCATGCAATAAGGGAAGGATATACAAAAATGAGTATGCACATCAAACTGGGACACACTGTTTATGCCTAATTAGAGCTGACATCTAGTAGATAACATGAAATGCTAATTACTGTTAGCTTTCCATAGTTAGAGCTGGTTAGAAATTGAATGAAATTGCAGTGCTTAGATTTTTCAAGAAAATAATTTTGTATAGTGCAAATATTTTTCTGAAATTACAGCCTCCTGTATGGTATTAAACACTTCTGGATTTTTTTAAGTAAATCTAGTGTTATTCATGTTTAAGCACTATATTTGTGAAATTGTCATCAATTACTTTAATGAAGAAATGCCATGCTTTAATTGTTTTCTGTCCTTTCCTCTCTCTTTCTATTTATAAATATAGTTTTATAAACAGATTTACTACATACGACTAAACAATTTGTTGATTGTACCTGCAAACTTACAGCATGACATAACTAACAGTAACCACCAATAACAATGGGCGCAAGCTTACTCATTCCCAACCTTCAAGCATGGGCATCTATACTAATCTCTAATTTACAGAGAGGACATTTTGAACCAAAGGTAAAGTGCATCTTATACCTGCACACCTATTGCTCTTGCCTGCTGCATACAAGCTCTTCCTCATTCTCTAATAAATTCCGGGGTGCAATAACCATACATGAACACATTTCTCCCAACATTCCCTTCATATTATTAGCACTAATAGCATGGGAAGGTGATTTAGATATTTCTTGGAAGTCCAACACCGAGGGGTGAGGTGGTACCCTCCCCCTCATTATCAAATTCCCTTCTATCCCACATTTTCTGACACTCTATTTATGCATTTAAATATAAATATTCTATTTAAAAAAATTTAGCATAAAGCTTTAGGACACAAAACATATCTTTTCCTTCTCCCCCCACATTTCCCCTATCTATATTATTTCATATGTTTTAATATATAAAGTTGCAATGTATGGAGAAGATTTAATTTAATGCTTTAGGGTACAAACTATTTCTTTCTTCTTTATTCTCTTCTTTTTCTCTACCTTTGTAAATATCCTTCAATATAGAACAGGTTTAATTTAATGCTTCAGAATATAAAATGTCAATATGTCAATACTCAATATTTCATAATTTTAATGCAAAATTTTACAATATATGGGGAAAGGTTTGAACTTAATGTTAAGACTCTAGGGTACAAATTTTATTTTTCTTCTCACTTAAGATAATGGCTTATATAATTATAGATTGATCGGCATAATTCCTATAGCTGTTAAGGTTTTTGAAATATTTTGTGTAAGTAGATTGTTACTTTGAAACTATTTATTTGTTCAGCAAAAGACAAAAAATTATTTCAATGAAATATACCGAAGTGCGTTGAGAAAAACCAAAATTGAGGCAGAGTGATTTTTAATTTATTTATTTTTTTTTATTTTTTTTTTTTTTTTGCAGTACAATTGCTGTTGAGGCTTGCTGCCATGTGGCTGGTAAAGTCAAGAGCTTTTTGATTCTAAAGTCTATGGAGGATAGTGATTGCATTATTATAGTGATCAAGGATTTTTGCACATTGACACGAGAAAATATAAACATATTTTTCTTATTGGCTTATACAGAGTTTCTTTTAAACAAATTAAAAATTGCGGCCGCTAGAACGATTTTAAATTTTACTTCAATCCCCTACGTTTTAGATGCACCCCCACTCCTATTGGCCCGATTGCCCTCATTTTCAGAAACTATTTTTAAAAAATTATTTCAATGAAATATACCGAAGTGCGTTGAGAAAAACCAAAATTGAGGCAGAGCGATTTTTATAAGAGTATTATTATTTTTTTAAAGTTAATTAAAAAACGCCCGTTTGTGCTCCACTACCTTCTTATGCATTTTACTCGCTCAAAACTATGAAATTTTTCCCTTATCGCCTACTGTGAAGGTATACGGAAACTAATTTGCTTCTAAATTGCTAGTCAGGTTCGAATCGAGTTTGCATTTAGCTTCCGAATTGAGTTTATATATACTTTGTGTCTGCTTAGTATCACATATTTAAATGCTGTTCTGACTCGATACACTGACATTTCTTACTTACCAGATGACCGTAGTGATGTATGGCTTTTGAGCTGAGAACCTGTTTCAAATCCGGCAAAAATCGAACTTCTAGTTTCATATATTTTTATATTAATGGTTTTGTTCACGTATCAAGTATGTTTAGCTCTTTATGTTCCCAGGCCTCTGTGCCTATTCATTTAATTTGTTGATAATTCAGTAATTCATTTACACATTTGCTCGTTCATTCATTTGCTCATCCTTTATAGGTTATCTCCGGCTAAATGATTTTTAGTAAAATAAAAGAAAAAAAATATTTCAAGTATAAGCGCGCCTTTTCTCGAAAATAAGAAATCTTCTATCGTACAATTGGGCTTGCTTCATGGTATATAGCAACAATTTATTTCTACAAAAAAAGACATGTTATACAAACACGGGTTATATCTATACAGAAAGTTGATATAATGAAACTTCTCGGAGATAATGGAATGATACTTTTTGCAGAGTTTTTGATTATACAATAATCACACAAAGATTTACAGGTCTAACAACTGTCTTTGGTTATAACAACAAATTAACAGTAATAATAAAAGTAGATAAGGATAAAACACGGAGAAAAATTCACACTTGAAATTGCTACATTTCGAACTACTGCGAGTTCTTCAATGGCAAGAAGCTAGACAAGTGAAAGTGATAAAAGTAAATATTGAGTATCGAAGGTAACGTTATGCATGGAAACAGATGAAACTAGAAATGAGAGTGTGGGAAGAAAAAAAAAAAAACAAACTAATATGTAAGATTTAAACCAGGTGGTATACGCGCTTTATGTAAAAATATAGCTGCCATTTCTCTATCTCTGAGTAAACTTTCAGAACATTGTGTAGGTAACGCATCAATAAGAGACTAAAAGCATAATCAAAATCCTTACAGTGAGATGAGGCATGTTGGGCAACCGGCAAGGGAGACTTGGTTTTAACAGAACGTCTATGATTGTTCATGCGTAGCGAAACAACAGTAGAAGTTAAACCAATATAAAATGATTTGCAAAGCTTACAAGATAAAATATATACGACGTTCTTGGAAGAACAGGTGGCAAATGAAGAAATGTTAAATGCCTTATCTCACGGTAAGGATTTTGATGATGCTTTTAGTCTAGCTAGACTTCTAGACGTCTAGTCTAGACTTCAACCAACGTGTAGACACTGATTCAAAAAACCAAGATGGCTGGTATATTTAGCTAGTAGAAGAGCATGTACCGAACAGCGACGAAGCCAAAAATTTTATTACCCCATTAATAGAGAGAGAGAGAGTGTGTGTGTGTGTGTGTGTGTGTGTGTGTGTGTGTGTGTGTCTAAACCTATTTGACATGTCTTGCGTTTAGCGTCCTTAGATGTTCCTTCGTCCCTATAATCATTCACAACCGCAGTCTATGAGTGAATGCTACGCGAACAAGTAAAGCTATGAATACAAGAGCTGATAAACAATGACTCGCGCACCGCGCTACAAAGTTTGAAACATTTGTGTGCAGTGACAACTACGCAATAAATGTAGTAAGAAACGTGGGTAAGGATGAGGTCAAATGATCGCCTCCGGGAACCGATGGTAAATTTGGTATTATTTTAACAGGTTAAGCCTGAAATTTAAAAAAAAAAAAAAAAAAAAAAAAAAAAAACTGTTGAGCTAAACGTTCGTCATTGAAAGGGATTAAAAGTCACAAAACCATAGAAAAATACTTTCAAAAATAGTGAAAATATGAGCTTTCGAAAATCAAAAGATGGGCGTTCCAGTGTTAACCCCCACACCCAATGGTCCAATTTTGCTGGTTAGGAACTCGACAAATCGTTTTTATATGCAGAGTTATGTTGAGAAAAAAACAAATTGCAACCGGTAGAGCTCTCTCTCTCTCTCTCTCTCTCTCTCTCTCTCTCTCTCTCTCTCACACACACACACACACACACATTCATTGTCATTTTCGATGCCTAGTAAGTAGGATCGATGAAGATTTGAAGAAAATTTTAAAAAAATATTCACACACACACACACACACATATATATATATATATATATATATATATATATATATATATATATTCATTGTCATTTTCGGTGCCTAGTAGATAGAATCGATGAAGATTTTAAGAAATTTTTAAAAAAATATTTTCACACACACACACACACACACACACACATATACATATATATATATATATATATATATATATATATATATATATATAGTCATTTTCGGTGCTAGTTGGTAGGATCGATGAAGATTTGAAGAAAATTTTAAAAAAATATTCACACACACACACACACACACATATTTCATTGTCATTTTCGGTGCCTAGTAGATAGAATCGATGAAGATTTTAAGAAATTTTTAAAAAAATATTTTCACACACACACACATATATATATATATATATATATATATATATATATATATATAGTCATTTTCGGTGCTAGTTGGTAGGATCGATGAAGATTTGAAGAAATTTAAAAAAAAAAATGTTTTTCATAAGTACAATCGCCATAGTTAATTTCGGAATTCGTTAAAAAAATAATCAATGCATAAGATAAGTACTTTTGTTAAGTTATCGCAATTTAAACAGGGAAAAAGTAAAGTTATGTAAGGTATCTGTTAAATATTAAATGTGGTATTTTTTTTTTATAAAAATGTCTGTTCCATGGACATCACGGTTCTGAAATTTATCACACCTAATTTCCAATTATTTCGTCTTCACTGGTTATTTTTATGATATAGTTTGGTACCAAACATGTTTGTAATCATAATTATTGCGAGATTGCCACATTTTGTACTTGGTAGCTATTTCCTGAAAGCTATACCACCACAAACATTCCATTTTAAATATTTTTCAGTTCACATAAAAAATAACAAAAATAATTTTCAAATTAAATGGGTAGAAAGTAACTTTTCAGTAATTATGCTATTTACAATAAAATGTTAATGCCGTGTACCCACCCGCAAAGACTTAAAGCTCAGGCTTGACCCCAAGAACGCAGGATGAAGTCATTGTTGCACCGCTCTCTCAATCTGAACAATAACACTTGCTCTGTTAACAGGAAATTCACTCCGGTAATTCAGGACTGGACACCTGAGCTCAACCGAGTACTTAAGTCTGAAAGTTGACGATACGCAGGGGCATCGGCATGGCGACATTTGACTTTCAGCACCATCTCTACACCTGCAATTGAACCACAAAATTGCTTACAAAGCATTCACTAGAAGTTTGCGTTAGGTTAACTAAGTACTGGAACGTAACGCGTCAAACTGAGTGTGATCTAGCCACCACAGATTTTTTAATGATAAATTATTTCAATATAATATGTGGATATACACTGTCATCCCTTATAAATAGCTTGTTGCATTTTGTAGCCATGTACATTTTCATTTCACCATGTGAGTAACGAAACAATTAGAACGCTCCATAGATACTCAGCAATGAATATTATTGCCACATGTTAAATTATAATCATATTTGAAGAAAACTTCTGAATCAAAAAAAAGTATGCAATATATACTGTTTACTTTTACTCCATTCTGAGAGTCGGTCCTGGTGGTGTAGTGGTAACCATACTTGCCTTTTAAACCCAAGGTCGCGGGTTCGAACCCGGCCAAGATCGATAGATTTTTTTTCGGGCGTAAAAATCCTAAGTATGGCTTCCTTCGGAAGGAAGGGAAGTAAAGCCGTGGGTCCCGTGTTGTACATTTACGGTACGATAAAGAACCTCAAGCCTGAAAGAAGAGGCCTCTGAGCAAAATTTGTCGGCCGTTTCACGCCCTAAATAGAATGGAACGCTGGTGACCTGAGATTAACGAGCGTCCTTAAACAAACAAACCAAAAAAAATCTATTCTGAGACACAAGAGCATTTTGGGGGTAAATAGTATTATAATTTTCGTTTTGCAAATAATAACACTGAATTACCACCATGTTGATTATTTTAATTGTTTTGACGAACGGTTTAATTACGTTTAAGTTACTGACTTCAAAATGTTTCCTTTGTATTCGTGCACCAACTTTTAAGATACTGATTCTTACTTTTCCATATCTGAGATAAAGACTGCATTCCCCCCTCCCAATATTTTATGGAAGTCGATGCATTTTTATCGCACATGTGTGTTTGGTTTTTGGAGGAACTGAATTTAAGGCTTCTATTTATGGAGGACAATACAGGGCAATGGCAAAATTGAGAAACTTACGAGCATAGAAAAGTCCATTGCTGGACCATCCACTTTACAGCCCTGACCTTGCACCGTTAGACTTAAGGTAGCTTTTCTGTTATCGCTGGAAAAACTTGAAAACGAGTTTAGGACCTTCCCCAAGTAATTCATAATTAATTTTTTTGATTGGTATGTTTACAATTTACAATTTATAGATTTTAATACAATCAAATCATAGTTAAGTTCTAATATTAGTTTATTTTTAGTTTGAAATTGGATTCTCATAATTTAGTGAAACTTATTATCTCCAAGTCAATCATTTAGCTCTTTAAATGCCTCTGTGGCTGAATTTGAAATTTGAGCATATGAATATCCCGAAACAAACATATTCGTATCATCCGCAAAAACACTGCCTTAGATTCTTTACTTAGGCTGAAAGGTAAATCTTTGATAAAAAGTAAATAAAGGACATAGCCCGGTATTGAGCTCTGTGGCACTACAAGTTTATCAATACCAGTAACTACTCACATTTATTAACACTTCTTTTGGTTTTATTGGTAAACGTGAATTAACCCAACTTAATGCTGTCAACATCATACAAATGTAATATCTGTAGTTCATTATTTATGCTATCACATGCCTAAAATATTCCCAGAGGAAATTCCTGTCTATTTAGCAGTGATAAAATTTCAGTAGTGAACGTAAAAGTAACATTGCAATTTGACATCCCCTACTTGAAGTTAAACTGGCATATTCCTAGGATATTGAGCAACAGTAATTCACAATGCGATTATACATTTTACATTAATCTTTGATAATGCAGTTTAAAGTGAAATACATCTGTAGTTGGAGGTTTCACACTTATCACTTTATTAAATAAAGGCTTAATTACAGCCAGCCAGCATCTTTCCTTCTGGTAATATCTCTGTTAATTAAGAGTGAATGATTGCAAATATTGCTAAGGAACTCTCACAATTCCAATAGTTTGGTGCTTAACTTAACCCATCCAATAGCTTTTGCCCTAAAAGGGCAATTTCTAGTGATGGTCATAGGTATATTTTAAATTTACATTACATTTTGGGATATGATTCCCGCAGTATGTAAATTATTGCAGCATTCAACATCGGTCTAACTGCCCCACCCTCAGTTGCAGTAAGAAATATGAATTAAATGCATTGGCAGATTCATGATCATTGTCACTGAAAGCAATTGGATAAATATTTTATAAAAGATACTAAAAGTGTTAACAAGCCACTGTTTGAACATTTGTACTTTGTTAGTGTTAGTATACCATTAGTAGTAGTTGGCTGTTAGAAAAGTAAGATAATCTACTGAACATACACACACACACGTCTGTTTGTAAGAAGGAACTTTCTTTCCAGTCAAATGGAGAAACAAGGAAATTCATTTCAAGTATAAAACCCAGTGGAACCCACAACTGGACTTATATTAGATTTATTTTTAAAGAGCAGAGAAATTGAATTTCTAGTACAATGTAGATATCTCTGTTTCAAACCTCAACCTAAGTATGACAAATATAGAAAATAAATTTATGTTCCTTTAAAGAATGTGAAGGCAGCAAATAAACTTTGCTAGAATAAAGAGTAACATTATTTATGGATATATAATTTAAAAATTTAACGACCACCAGTAAGTTGGTTGTTGAGAGAAAGCGTAGACAGGTTGGATTAAAATTACAGAAATCGTTAATTATATTGCAATATATAATTTAAGCTTTTGAAAGACAAAATGTTTATTCAAATTTAAAATAATATTTTATTTATACATTGGTAAGAAGATAATGCAAGTTAAAATAAATTAATATTAACTACTTTTACATGATCTATTCCAACACATACCATTAACGGACAAACTCTTTCCTTCTGCGCAATTCAACCACTTCTGCATACAACGTACTTCCTTCTGACTACTCAGTGAGAGGCAAACGCGATATGCTTGACGTGCACGCACGCACGCACACAGGTCGAGTGACACGAACGATGTGAACTTCGACGTTCAGTCAGCGGAGGAATATCGAGTAGTGTGGCAGTGTTACCAACACCTTACAAATAATACTAGATGGAATCTTAAAAATGGCATTATATAACAATATAACAAAAAAGACTAGATATACAACGAGCCTCAATCACTGATTTTTTATTTGTAAACGTTCAGGTCCACCAAGAGATTCAGTTATATGATAATCGTTCCGTAATATTTAAATATGTAAAACAATATTTTATATAATTATTTAAACATATTTAACTAAAGATCTACCAAACAGATTAAAAATGTAATACATGAACAGTGTGCATAAAAATATGCGATGTTTAGTATGAAATTTTCTAAAATTCATTAGGTAAAATATGTAAAAACTCACCAAGTCCCTGTGTCAAAAATAATGTAGTTCGGATTCTACTCCAGAAAGTCGATTTCGCAGCCTACTGTAGTAGTAGAAATAGATAGTTCAAAGATAGATTCCGCATCAGCAGCGTAAGCTGCCTTTGAACTGATTTTCTGTAGCACCTTTTATGGGAAGTTGGCAGTCCTTACAACACTGTTTGTTCCTTCGTAGACCGCACGTATTGTTAGGATTGAATCAAGTGTTTTTAGGTACATTTTATTTCTTTAATTTGTTTTCACTTCGTTTAAACTTTGGGAACATAATCGCTCAACTTCAGCATTGGACCAAGGAAGTGAAAGAAGCATAAAAGCAAAGTTTGATAATTCAGCAAAAGGGTTTAGACCGCTTGCGTCCTTATTGTATTTTATTATTTCTTTCCAAAACAAGATTGTGTTATTAATTTCCGACCATTTATTAGATGTCAAGTTCACGCATTGTATTTTCATTTTTGAAATTTCATCTGCTGGCAATAAAAACTGCAAGTGCAATCAAGGGATCCTTTATCATTCTTAAGGCATGCAACCATTTATATAATTTGGACATTCTGTTATAGTTCTTTTCATTATTTGACAAACATCAAACAATGATCTAGGAACTGTTGATGCTGCTCTGAAGACAATTTCAGCATTTTCAGCTCGATTTCAAATTCATAGCCGAGATAGGCGTATGCGTCAACAAAGTCATCAACGTTGTCTTTGAGAGGATCTAAGCGACAGGTTGCTGTTGGTAAAACCAGTTTCCTAGCAATTGAATGAGTAAGATTAGTTAAATCATTTAACAGTTTGGTGGAGTCTGCTGTATTCAATTCTAATTATTTACTTACGGCTTGAACTTAACAAAGAACTAATTTCAACAATAGCAAATAAGCATGGTGGATGTCATCGACTTACATGTTGTACAGTAGCTCTGTGCGCGACATTTTTCCTTGTAACGAGTCATTTCAAAGAAAGTTTTCATTCATCCATGATCCTGCAGACAGTTGTTTCAGTTGATAGCCAGCGAGTATCACAAGTTCTGACAATTTTAAGACCATCATGACCATCAGCGATGATCTGTTATAAAAGACGATCGAAATTCCTGCCGCCGAAGTGAAGAGCAATTAAACTAAGTAAATGCTTCTTTAATAAGAGACTCTAAATTACTAGGAAATGCTTCTGCAGCAGCTGAATGGTATAACAATTAAAACTATGGCAAAAGTAGCAAAAGCTATATTTTGGCTATATTTAGCTGGTTAAATGAGTTAAATTTTTGGCTATAAGCATTTCGAAATTTTTAATGGCTAAGTGCTTCCGTAAAATGCTAGATTTAGCCATAAAATGGCTAAGTTGGAAACAGTGGTTAGGCAGTCTACTTAAACGAAACATCAGCGGATCGTTTAGCTTACGATAACTTGATCCAAATAAACAACTCAGCTCCCCTTGGGTCTGTTATTGGTTTCTGTTGGTTATGGTTACTTCTACAGTTCTAATTTAATCATTTTATGAAATATGATGCCACGTAATAGTAAAAAAAAATATTTTTTTTAATTGGATTTGAAATGAAAACTTACAGTTAGTGAAAACAATTTACTCTGTTCTGAAAGGGTAAAGATGGAAATACTAGGTATGAAGGATACAATAAGAAGACAAGTTTTGCTTTTAAGTTGAGCACGGTTTTAAAATATAAATAAATAATCATTGAAACGCACTTCGACTTTTACACTTCTAAAAATATGAAAAACTAAATATAGTGAAAAAAATCTGTGATAGATGATAGTCCAGCGACAACTTTTATCTTGTTTTCAGTTTGAGCGTGATTTAGAAAACAATTATAGGATTTGTTGAAAATGGCCACCGCTAACATTCCTGCAGAGATTGCATCGGTGCATAATGTTGGACACATGATTAGGGAAAACGTCCAGCTGCTGTCGAACGTTTCTATCAAAATGGGGGGCAGTCCCCACATGCTGGAACATTCTAGAGAGACATTTTACAGTAATACAGACAGTAAGTTAATGAAAAACTAGCCCATTTAGCCGCAAAGGAAGAAGGTGCGCCACATACTATGCCAACTCACTGAACCTGTGCTGACTTCGTGTCTCGACAAGGGCATGTGGATTTTCGTAATCCCGTGTGTGCTTGGCTGTTCCGGTGATTGAGTATATACTCATTTCTGGTGAAAGTAGCTTCGTCGGAACAGCACTGAGGAAAACAAGTGTGGATTTTCACTATGGTTTAACGCCCAGTTGCCTAACTGAAAACTGGGGAACGAAGTTCGCTTGTCCCAAGGTCCACTTCTTCAGAACATGAAATTAGTGAGCCGTTCCGCCTTCAGGACTCCCCAAACACTACTAATGTTTGCGTTCATTGTTGAAGGATGAGCCTGCAGTCTGTTATGAACTTCTTGTTCACAAGAAGTGCGTAGGCTTCGATTTGCACTAGCATCCAGTCTATGAACTGACAGGAATCCAGTTCTCGTAGACGTCGACGGATAGACAAAGGTGACACGACGTGGATGTCATATATCTGGATATCTTTCTCGGTACAGCTGCGCAGATACAGGTTACACTTCCTCTAGCTTTCAATATATTAAAGGCATATCACAAGCTCTGCAAATGAATAACTCTTATGTTTTACTGCGCATAGAACTTGTAAACGGCCCGCTATCGAAAATGTATGGGTGAGCAAAAGGCAAACGTACGAAGTAGGAAATGGAAAACTAGTTCGCGTTGCAAAGCTTTGCTTCCCCCTACTTTGGTAACCATCACTACCACGGAGTACTTTTGACACTTTTATTGAGATAGTGTTGAAGTATCTAGTTGTTATTTGGCTATTTGCTGGATTAAGTATTCAGTAATATCTGGTTGGATGCTTCTTTTCTCTTTCTTTGTTGGTTTTCGTATTTTGGAAGTGAAAAATAAGTAGAATACTGAATAGTAGTATTATTCAATATCAGTACATTTCCTTGTCACAAACTATTGTATCTAATGTGGTAAAGCAGTTAACGCTAAGTGTGTTCTCCGTAGGCCTAAACACAATGATGGAATTACGGGAGATGTAAGAGAATTAAAATAAAAAATTGCAAGTTAGGTACGGGGCTCAAACCACATATTATCTACTTTGGAGTCAAACACCTTAATAACAGGCTAAACAGACAACAAGGAGTTCCCGTATGATTAAGTTGCATACCCACAAATGTTTTTTCGGTATTATCAGTGGCGTACACACTTTTGTCACAAGCAAATCATTAGCAAAACGGCGATGCCCGTATTACTGAAAATTAACAATCAAAACCAGCAAAATTGGATCATTGGGACTGGAGCTTTACAAAAAGCGAATATTAAAATAAATAAATAAATAAAATCGTTCTAGAGGCCGCAACGCTTTCTTTATTTTCAACAAATCTCAATAATTTCTTTAAAATAAATTTATAATAATAGTTTCCGAAATTCAGGGGAATCAGGCGATTGGGAGTAAGGTGTATATGAATAAATGAGTGGGTGTTAAAGGGAAATTTAAACATCGCTCTAGAAGCCTCAATTTGTTGGGCTTTGTTGGGCTTTCTGAAACAGTTCTCGGTCTCCAAAATTTCGTGCCTTCCAAACCATTGTTTCACCTGCAGAATACAAATAATAATTAATAAACAGTATAAATAAATAAATACTGAATAGTATACAAATATTTAAAGGAAATCTACTTACGATAATTCTTTTCCCTATAGCATGAGTGTCTTAAATTTGTGAGATATTCCTCTTCTACTGAAATTTCTAGCCTTCTGAGACTGCCCTGATATTCAGTGTGGAAATTTTCCTTTACATAATATGGTACTTTTAAGTTCAAAGTCTTTCGCTGCACTGGGAATTTCCTAAAAATAATTACAAAGAGAAGTCAAAAATCACAGTATGATGAATCTAATAGAATTAACATTCACAATCAATTAGCAATAACAATGAAAATATACTCTCTGATGAATGAATAAAAGATTTAAGGGAACTTCTAAAAGAATATCAATTCTAGAAACAATGCGATTGTATTCCACATTGCTTTTTCAATTAAAATTAAGTATTTTGAATGTCATGTTAAATACAATTGCAGAAAATCAGTATAATTTATTAAAAAAAATTCAATGCAGTTGCCAAAGAAAACGACAGAAATAGGGCACTTTGGAGGTTAGCGCATCCAAATTAGTCAAAGGCACGTACTTTCATTTCTTGCCAAGGAAAATAATAATAATAATAATAATAACAATAATAATAACAATTCGGTGTTTATTCCAGTTGGTAGTATTGGGATAGATGTTTACTTTTCGGTAGAATGTTAGCTGCAAACTAATGTTTAAGCAGATTATTTTTAAAAGCCAGATGTACATTAAAATAAAACATAATTCGTACGTTATCCTCTCTCTCTGCACTAAACAACATCTTATAACTGTCAGTTCCCAGGAATGATGAAGCAGCAGACACCGTAAAATAATCTGGCTATGCGTACTGGTTTTCAAAATGACTTCTTCCTTCCTGTAGGCAGTTTCCGTAGAAAAAAAGAAAACTGCGTCATGTCCTTTATTTGTGTGGTGATCAAAGCCTGAAAAACCTTCTAAATGGAACCCCCACAGGAAATACCAGGTCGTCAAACATTCATACCTCATTACAAGCTGTACTTGGGGCAGCAATAATAATAATAATAATAATAATAATAATAATAATAATAAATAAATAAATAAATTAATTAATTAATTAATTTAATTATTATTATTATTATTATTATTATTATTTAATGTGTTGCAATAGATTTCGTCAAAAGTCGCAGATCAATGTTCTATGACATAACATAAGAATAAATTTATTTAACAAAAGCAAATGCAATAAAATAGCTGCAGTATGCATAATAAAAAATTAAAAAATAACAACTGAAATGAAAAATAAAAATAGGTACCAACTGTAAGAAAATCATATCCCAAAAATAAGTTATATACAGTATATATCCTCATTCAATTCATTATTACTGTACTGAATTTTACCAACAAGTACATTTTAGCATATTCTGAAGGAATTCAGTTTTACCCATAAACGATTTTTTAAAAGTGATTCTTCAAATCTCCATCGATCCGAAAATGGCAATGAAATGCATAGTTAGGGCTCTAGTGGTTACAATTTTTATTTCTTCTCAACGCAAATCATCATATAAGTTATAACCATAAATTAACAAATTACTTCGCGTTCGTAAATCTGCTAAAATGACCCATTGGAGCGAAAACGTTTTAAAAAATTGTCGCTCAAGTGGCCACAATTTTTGTTTTATCTCAGTAAAACTCGGTTTATTTCATTTAGATGAATTAATAAAATTAATATCTGAAAATCAGGGCAATCAAACCATAAGGAGGGGGCGGTTAAAGCGAAAATAGCTATAGCGGTCGCAATTTATAATGGTTATTATGTTTTTAAAGGAAACTGCGTATATGTCATGGAAAAACTACAAAAATAGTTTCTTAAAGTCAGTGAAATTAGATTATTGGGAATGGGAGTTTATCTGAAAACCAACATTTAAAAATCGCTCTAGCGGCAGCAATATTTGCTTTTTCACAACAAAATTCATCATTTACCATTTAAATATAATAATTTACCAGTCACAATATATGTGAGATATTTACATCTCATGGCTGCTATTAAAGCTTTTTGAGGAATATTCGTGGTTCTATGTGTGACCAAAGACAATGACACGCTATATTTTAAGGTACTGTATGATTTATTTTAGTCGCATTACGTTTTGGCTCATATAAGCAGGTATATCGAGTTGGGTTAATCATGCTGATCCAACATGAACCTGCTCTAATAGGTATTCTTTGGTAATCCTTCAGGACAGTGGGATCGAGGATTACTCAGCTACTGGCAACGCGGCTGTCACCTGTTGGCTGGTAAAACGGTGCTTCACCGTCATGTTCAAGAACAAAATAGTATTAGTGTAAAGTATTGCTAAAATGGTTATATTGTCACCAGTGTACAGAAGCTAAATCATGGATGTCAATTTCCGGCAAAACCGTGTAATCAATTAACATTTCACCGCAAAAATTCTGAATATATTACGTTATTGCCGGCGGCATTTTCCCGTTGTCCATAACAGTACGAAAAATATTTTATTAATGAAAAATGTTCAAAGTAGTGGCATTACCTTCTGTGCAGATAAATTCAACCGAAATACTTATTTCACCCAAAAATGGGTAGTCAATTTGTATTTCCAACGCAAAAAACGAAACATATGACCAGTTTTCGGTTCCTAACTGCCGGCATGTAGTACGGTGAATTTTCGGTATAACGACAAACATTTTATTATATAAAATTCTGTCAAAGTATACTTGGGCGGAGAAAATGACCAGTGATGAGATTTCCAGGTAAAATTTAGATATTACATGTTTATTTCCACCGCAAAGAGGTTAGATTTATTACGGACCATCTGGCTGTTGTCTGCAGGCCTGTAAAACGATCCATTATCGAGGAAATTACAAATATGATATTCTTGTAAAATTTTGCAATTTTCCTTGTAATTTGAACTGCATCAAGTGAACCAGTCTTGCCCATTGCAGTTGAAGTGGAGATCAGTTTATAGGTCTACCGCAAAAAGACTAAATTTATCAGCTACATTCTGAGTCCTCACTGCCGGAAACAGATAATCTGTACTTGAGTATAATTTGGAACATTTTTATGAAAAATATTCACAAAGCATTACTGTTTTCATATGTGCAAAGAAACAAAGAAGATGCCTATTTCAGTTAAAATTGGAGAATGAATTTCACAGTAAAACGGCTTTCTTCATGACCGGTCACCGGGCTGTAACCTGTCGGCAAGTTAAATGGTGCATGCATTACTGGTAAAATCAAGATCATATAAGATTTGCTAGTAGTCATCTGTGTAGGGAAACTAATCACTGACGCCCATTACAGTATAAAACTGGTTAATTAACTAATACTTTCACCGCCCAAATACAAAATATATAATCGGCGTTCGAGCTGATGATTTCCGGTCCAAACTTTCTCAGTTATCGGTAGAAAAAAATTATGATATAAAATGTTCGCAAATAAGTGGTATTACCATCTGTGCAGAGCAACTCAAAACGTCCTTGCTTATTTTACCAAAAAAAGAGGATTATCAATTTGTATTTCAACCACACATACAAAATATTGACTGGTTTCGGGTTGCCAACTGCTTGCACGTGAAACGGTGCATTATCAGTAAAATGACGAACTACGTTTTATGATATTAAAATATTGTCAAAGTACTACTATTCTCACTGTGCAGGGAAACCGGCCAGTGTTGCGATTTTTAGGCAACTATTTGGTAAAAACGTTTATTTTGGGTAGAATTACGATAATATTCTTCTAGAATATATCGAAAATCTTAATAATACATCTGCGTAGAGAAACAATTAGTTAAAATTTTATGATCAAATTATAATTCGACTGCTAACAGACTTTATTTATTACCGGCACTTGAGATCTTAAATGCCGGACTCATAATCCGTGTATTACTAGTACAAACATGAACATTTTTAAAATAAAATATTCAGAAAGCACTAGCTTTTCCATGTGTGTACAGATACTGAAACAGTAGTGCCTACTTGCGTTAAAAATGCATAATCTCTTTATAATTTTATAGTAAAACGCCTGAACTTATGACCGGTCATCGGCCTGTCACCTTCCGACAAATTAAACGGTGCATTATCGGCAATATCAAGTACAAAATCTTAGTAGTGTAAAATATTGCTAAGCTGCTTGTATTGCCATCTGTAAATAACTTAAATAATGGTTCATGGTTAAATAACTTACGCCGATTTCTGTATAAAAATGGTTATCACGTAATATTTCCATTGCCAAAATGCTAAATGTAACACTGGCGTTCGGCATGTTATTTGCCGGTGACAGAATTGCTACGTTATAGTTAAAAATACGAATAAACGTCTTAAAGATGTAAAATGTTTACAATGTGGTGGTATTACCACCTGTGCAGAGTAACGTAGCTGTTAATGCTAATTTAACCAAATGTGGGTGAGTAATTTATACTTCCTACGCAAAAAGCAATATGCGTGATCGGTTTCGAATTGTTACCTGCCGGCACGTAAAACGGTACATTATCTGTAAAATAACGAACATTTTATTCTTGTAAAATATTCCCAAAGAACTAGTATTATTACCTGTGCAAAGGAAATGGCCAATGATGCTACCATCAGGAAAAATCACGTGTGTATGTGTCACACACTCACACACACCGCAGAGGTTAAATTTATGACGGGCCTTTGCCGGCTAGTAAAATGTTTCGTTAACGTGAACTTTAAGAGCATTATATTATTCCTGTAAATAATTGCCATATTCCTATTGAAGTCATGTGTGCAGAGGAACTGAATAAGTGATGCCATTTCGGTTAATATGATTATCAATATATAATTACACAGAATAGCAAAATTCGGGTATTAACTATCTAACTATCGAAAACAAGTCGCTGTATAACTAGCAAAAACTTGAACCACATCTTTTTATCTTTGTCTGTCCTATATCTATACCTTTATTCTCTTCCATTAGGATTATTATTTAATTGTTCCTCACCTTGTGACTGCTAATATTACGTTACCTACTATACCAGCCCCTTGATACACTTACTCGTTAACAATTTATACTTAATTGTAACTTGAGATGTCCTCTAAGCTTACATCTGCATTTTTCACTTTAAATCTCTTAGACTCCCATTAATTTTGTGCAAATGCTAACTGCTGTTATGCAGCTTGTTAACACTTTCTTTACTATTTTACACTCATTCACTTTTTATCTGCGTAACTGCGACAGCTGAGTAACATATCAATTAGTTAAATATGAGTTAACTACTCGGAGGGTATCACACCCGCTAGGTTACATATCTACGTTCGTGAAACTGGAAGGTTACAGGACCGTCTTTTTAACTTTGCTATATATTCAAGAAAAATTGATAGATTAAATGGCGGGGTACCCAAGCCTACTGGATGGGTGATTTGGTTCGGCAAGTCAGATTGCTGGCTTGGTACATGTTTGTATACTTTTCCCTCCCTTTCTGGGTTCCCTCTTGATTCATTCTATTTCACAATATTCTTTCCACACTATTACTATATAATTTGCACCCGAAGGCCTTTTTAACACTTTTATTAACTGTTGATTTCCGCCGATACCACTTTGATAATTTGACCCGGGATGTATTAAAACTGTACTACCACTTCCGTTACCTCTTATGACATCATTCTACTTTGCACACTATTCAAACTACCGTTAACAAAAGGAGCCCATTCATTATGTTACTGTCACTCTCCGTATGCTTCACTTTTAATTTGTCTTACTTCTTGTACGTCTGATACCTGATCTGGGTGCAGTTAGTAAAGTTGCTGGGTAGATCACATCTCACATTTCTGGCTAAATATGTCATGTCTAACTAATGGGTAGATTTGTCAGCTAGATAATTGTTTGTTTTAGGTACAAAAATGTGTAATTACCATAGATCAGTTATCAAGTTCCCTGGATATATGATATAGTTGGTTCATTACGTAATTAGATTCATAGGATAAGTAGCATCGTTCATAGTTCATTCATGAACATAAAGCTATTAGGTAAGATGGATGCCTAAGTAACTTTTCTGCATCGGTGGTGCAGTATGGTTGATTGGTGCTATTGGATCAATAACACTGGTCAAAATGTTCATTAAATAAATAAAAGTGACCTATCTCACCTATTTTATATACGCTGATCGCGAATAAGGCATTTGAAAAGCTTTGAACATGTAACATTTTTTTTCGCACACTTACCTTCCATTGTCAGGAAATAGTATAAAAATAGGAGAAGACCAGTCCACATTGAACCAAGAGCATATCGCATAATTATGTACTATTCCCAATCTCTTAAGATACAATACAATGTGAAGCAGCTTATATATTTGTAAATAAGAAAATGGGCGATTTATTGTTTTATTACCTCAACAGCTGCAGAATGGAATCGGAATTTATTTCAGGCAAAACACAGAATGTGAAAGTAAACTATAGTTATATGAGATAAGCAAACATTCTGGTCATCTTGTGTATCAGTTCAGTTTGAAGAAGTGTCTGGTGTTCTGCTAGTTACTCTGCAGTTGTGACAAATGGAACATCAACATATTTTCTGCAAAATTTCTGCAAATAGTTTCTGTTAAATTTGTAGTAAACTTAACCTTGAGATCACAATGCCGATCAATTACATAATATGTAAAAATGGCTATTACTTTTCTGTGGCTGTTAAGTGGGCTAACAGGACAAAAATTGGACGTCACATGTACATCATAACTGTTACATGAAGTCGACAGAATGGTTGAAGGGGAAAAACACCCACATGTAATTTGCTGTTCCAATGCCTTGGCAAGAACCTAAGTGATTTAAAAGATTTGTTATTTCCTCATTACCAAGAGAGGGATTTTCAAAGAAAACTAAAGATAAATTTGTATATCCTGATGTTCTTTCAGAAACAAGAGTCGTGCCACATTCTTCCCATCTTATTCTTATTCCTTTAACTATTAGGGAATCCATCATTCTTGAGTCATCGCAATCTTCAAACAGTTCAATTTGTGCTCATTCTTTCACTTCTATTGATTCCACCCTCATTTCTGGAAAATATAATACCCCACATCTAATAGTGCTTAGCAACTGAGGGGTTTAGTAATTCCAAGCAACAGGCCGGGCTATTACATTCGACATTACAAAAATGGAACTTATTAACTAAGACGCTAAGATTTCGGTATTTGAAAACGAAATAAAGAACAAGGTAGTTATTTTGCAGTGGAGAATGCCATCAGTGATTGTAGAATTGTAAATGAGTTGATGACCAAATTAGATATTGATTACAATCAAGAATGGAGACTGGTTATTCATCATCAAAAATTAGCTAAAAAGCAGCATTATTGCAAAATGGAAACATAATACCTTCCATTCCAGGGGCTAATTCAGTTGGTATGAACTTATGAAAACATGTCACTTTATTGAATACAATGAACATTGCTGGGTAATTTGTGGGATTTAAAAGTAATAATTTTATTGGTTTAATTACAAGGAGGATATACCAAGTTCTGTTGTGTCTTATGTTTGTTGGACAGTAGGATAATAGCACATATTCTGTGGTGAAGGACTGACCTTCTGGAATACATTCCATTCCTGGGGAGGATAATGTTAGATATGAAATGCTTGTATAACCAGAAAAAGTACTATTTTCTTCACTGCACATTAAACTTGGGCTCATGAAAAAATTTCTGACTTCTCTGTATAAAAGCTGTTTCATTGACAAGTGATGCTAAATTAAAAGAGGGCATATTTATCAGTCCACAAATTAGGAATACTTTTGAGGAACAACTTACACCTTATGAATTAGCAGCATGGAAATCTTAAGCATCTTGGTAAATGGGGTTTTATGGAATCACAGTGAAAAATTGGCTTACTAGCAGAATAATTGTTTCGTTACTTATAATTCTTAAACTAATGCAGTAAATATCGAGGTTGAGGGTCTTATTTCTGGAGTAGAATAATTTTGGCATGTTCACACTTTTTACCAATTAGATGCTAAATTTTTAAGATAATGAACAATGCCCTTAAACATTTAAAACATATCAGCAACTATATTCTGGCAAGATGAAGGACCTTGAATGAGTTACCTGGACAGTATTGGGTGCTGCAAACACAGATGAACAGTAGACACACTAAAATGTGTTATATATTGAAGACCGTAATGGCACAAAAAATACCAGTATCTGACAATTGGCCCTTAATCATTACTTATTATCTTTCTCTATAAGAGAGCTAGCAACCATATCTGCATTTCTTTGGCTATAAATATGATAACTTGTTGCATGGACTACACTTTGCGACAAATGAAGAACTTGGCGTTACTGACACACATTTATTTTTCACCTATTCTGGCAATTTCCTTATCTTATTATTTTTGGTCTTTTGTTTCAGATTTCTTTACATTTGATATGGTGTTATATATAGCTGCATGAATAGCCTCGAACCCACTTCCGTTCATTTTTCAGTACTGGCAAATCTATTTCATTTCCATCAACTGCAGCTTTAATGGAAGGAATATAATTCCCTTGTCTACATGGGAAAATACTTTGAGAGGATTATGTGCTAAGGGTTTAAGTAGCTATTGCTTAATCTTCAAAGTAACTTATTTTTTAAACATTTTATTCCTCACACACATTAATATTAATATGTTTTATCTTTCTCCTATTCTTTTCTGTTCAGTTCTTAGCCAGTGCATATAAGTTAATTTGTTCAGCTAAAATATATGGATTTCTATTTCTATTATCCATATTTATTCTTTATTGTTTCTTATTATCATCAGTTTACTTCTTATAAAGTTTTGCAAAATATATATAGCATGCAGAAAAATGTAAACCACAAACCTTTCTCTTCCCCCTCTTGGGGAGAATGACCTGGTTCCTATCTCCTCCCCCCCTGTTTTTCTCACTGACTATTTCTACACAATTTCGAGTAATTTTACTATACATTTTGCACCACACTGTATAACATGGCTCTCAATACTTGTAGTCACAGTTGAATTCAGCAGTGCCCAATCCCATTTATGACATTCACTAAGCTGTAGCCTAAAGGTATAACAAAAGTTAAACTTTCAATGTTGCAAAAAAAGCATTGTATCCTTACAGTGCCCTTTTTATGCTATTTACTTATATTATTTTTATCTATCAGCAAGATGCATCAGAGAGTAAAGGCAATTAATGTAATGTAAGCTAACATACATATCACTCCTCAATTTTTTTTTTTTTTTTCTGATTCATCTTCGCATCTTCCTTCAACCTAAGTGTTTACACAAGCATT
This sequence comes from Metallyticus violacea, assembly GCA_030762175.1. Classification (NCBI taxonomy): domain Eukaryota; kingdom Metazoa; phylum Arthropoda; class Insecta; order Mantodea; family Metallyticidae; genus Metallyticus; species Metallyticus violacea. The sequence continues at coordinate 97,311,031 of CM060841.1, read as the reverse complement.
ATATTAGTGATATTCTGTAACATTTTGGAAAGTTTCGCTGATGAATGGAAATACAGCAAAGAATTTTTATAATTTGCTTATATGGAGCATTATGGGCTACCCACGAGGGAAATTTAAAGTCTTTCAACTTTGATGATCATTATTTTGTATTTCTGTCACAGGCTGCTATACGAGTTTTAATAAACATGGTCAAATTTCCATGTTGATACATCTATTACTTTTTGAAATAACATATTTCTTATTTCTACTACCTGCTTATTCACTCAATGTTTCACAAGATGCAGAATTTGTGCTTATGAACCAAATAAAATCATTAATCTTTCATGTGATATTAAAAAATACTGCTAGTATTGCCACCTGTGCAGAGAAACTAAACCACGGACGACTATGTCAGTACGACACCGCGTAAATATGCAATATATTCACCGCCAAAATTATAAATACATTGCCATTGTTCGTGCTGCTGTTTGCCAGCGAAAAACCTTCATTCTTATCCAAAAAAAAAAAAAAATACCAAAAATGTTGATGAAAAAGCTGAAAGTAGTGGTATTACCACTTGTGCAGAAAAAATGAATCGTACATGGTTATTTCACAATAATTTACTTTTCCAACGCAAAAACTCAAACGTATGACCGTTTCGGTTTGTTACCTGTCGGCATATAAAACGGTGCATTATCGCACTTCATTTTACTGTTGTAAAAATTTTGCAAAGTAGTAGTATTGTCATTATGTTCAGATAAACTGGCCAGCGAAGCTACTTTTGGGCAAAAATTATGTATTACGTTTATATTTCCATTGCAAAGAAGCTAAATTTGAGAAATGGTATTTGTTTCTTACCTGCCAGCTAGTAAAGTGGTTATTGTCCATTTAATTACGAAAATGGTATTTTTGTACAATATTGCTTATTCCTAGTAATGCCATTTGCGAAGGGAAACAGAATCAGTCATGGTTATTTCGGTTAAAATTTTATAATCAACTGCAGACAATTTCCGCGCAACATTATCCATTTACATTACCACGGTAAGAATAATTTTCCGTACAGTCATTAGGGCATTCATCTGCAGAGTACTGAGGCAACGCAGTAGCGGCATAAATACAATCGAAATATTATTAATGTACAAAATCAATAAATTACTGTCTGATTGGAGAAACTGCGCATTAGCAATATTTGAATTTAAACAAAATGTCAATTACATGTCCACTACAACAATGGAAATTTAACCACGGACGTTTGGGAAGCCACCTGCCACAACCTGACCAGTGCATTATGGGCATAATTATTAACAAAATGATATTAATATTACATTATACACAACATAGTATTGTCAACTATTTAAGTGTAAAAATAGGATTATATAATTACATTTCTACCCCAAGAACGAAATTTAAATACCGGAAGTGAACCTATCAACAGTCAGCAACTGAAGCAATACAGTAAAGCCGAAAATAAGAATAAAATATTCATTAAAAGCTCTAGCGTATCACATATACGGAAAACTGTGTAATATAAAACAGTGCTCCAATTATATGAGATATGACTTTTCTGTACCGGGATTATGGCTTACAACTAATGTTAGGGTAATATCATAGAAAAAACAATCAACATTTTAGTATAAAATTACTGACTAACTAGTGTTGTCATCTTTGAGAAGAAAATGATATTATTGGAGTCCATAACAATTTAAAAATATATTTGGGAAGCCGCATGCGGACAAATTTGTAAGTCGAACACCAGAGAAATTTATAAACGAATATTATAGTTGTGAATGACTACTAGTATTGCCAAAATTGTTAAGAAATTGAGTATTAAGGGCTCATTTCGTTGTAAAAATGTAGTGATATAGGTATTTGTATATGTACAACTAGAACGAAATTTCACTACCGGCATTCTGGTAATCAATTGTTGGCACATTGCTTGAAAATACAAATCATATATTATTTTAATAAACTTCTACCGTAAGAGCATTTTCATTATTTTGGAGAACTGTATATGTGGCGGCTATTTCACAAAAATAGAGTAATTCAATTGCATTTATACAGTAAGAACGGAAATTTCTGTACCGCATTCTGGCCTGCACTTGCCTACAACTAATGTAGTACAAAATCCTATAAACAGAGTATTTTTACTGTAAAATTCCAACAAGTCTTTTATCTCTCGGGAGAATCTATGTCGGTGGAGGGCGTTTTAATTTAAAGATAAATTAGTACAATTACCTTTATACCCCAAGAATGCGTTTTAGCTCTCTCTCTCTCTCTTCTCTACCAGAATTACAACTACCTGTCAAATTAAAAAGCAATGCAGCATTCGTGAAATTTCAAACAAAATAATATTACTTACAAATTTACTTCCCAACTGGTTGAAGCAGGAAATGTCTCAAAATTTCCTATTTAATTATAATTGCTTCTGATGACAACAAAAACAAAAACAACAACAACAACAACAACAACAACAACAACAACAATAATAATAATAATAATAATAATAATAATAATAATATCTTGTTTCAGGCAATCAAGGGTATTAATATTATAATTAAATTTGAATTTATATCCAATTAATAATACAAGTTTACTCCTTTACAACAACAGTACTCTTTTACAATCACTCAATCATGCAAATGCAAACTATAAGGGATCTCCATCTATTTTAGATGTACCCCTCGCAATTACAATATTTACTATATTTCATGATATACTACCTTTACCTTTAAACATAACAATTAAAAACAGTGCCTTCTGGAATTGCCGAAGGCACTGGCTCCATTCAAAATTTATTTTAAATTGATTGGCTCAGCCCCCCAGTCCCCGGTTCATCAGCAGCTACCTACTGGAATATCCAGAGGACCGGGCTTCGATCCAACCACAACAAAACACCACATTAAAAGTAAACTAACATTAGAAAACTAGCCCCATACCTTCCCCTACTCATTCCATCCTCCTTTCACTATCCAACAATTTTACTCTCAAGCTCATTTCACGTATTTTATATCCATAACCATTTTGTCTTATCTTGCCTATGTATTTTCCTAGTTCCTTAATGTTTTCATCTGACTTTAAATTTAAAATCCTTCTACCTCTTATTTCATCTGGTAGGTTTTCCCATTTTCTTAATAAGAACTGTTCCCTCCAAAACTTAGTTTGCTTACATTCTAGTATGCAATGCCAAGTACTATCTGGTTCTGTACACATAGGACATTTCCCCTTAGTGTGTCCATTTTTTAATCCACTTAAATATTTTACTCCTGTTCTAAACCATGCCAACCCTTCCCTTCCTACCTTATCACAAATTTCAAATACCTTTCTCTTCCCCACACATTTTTAGTGTACTATATAATTTCAGAGATTTCTTGGTGTTAACATTTGCCCATATTTCCTGTTTTTCTATATCCTCGATTCTTATTGTTATCTCTTTCCAAAATACTTTACCCAACCTTTCTCCCTGGTACCATACTAGTCCCATGCGCACTTCTTGTACAATATTTTGGATTTTAGATAGCCAAGTTTCTCTCCCTTTGATTTTACTTTGTGCTACCAGGCACTGATTAATAATATTCTCGTCCTCTAGTCTCCCTATTCTATACTAATATTTCAATACTCTTTCCATGACCTTGCTTTTATAGCCCAATCTTCCTAGTTCCATTAGAGCAACCTCGTTAAGTGAAGATCTAGGTAAGCCCAGAACAATTCTGCAAAATAATCTATTTATCATATTTATCCCTTTCCATCCTTCATCTGGCCCCCAGATTTCTATTCCATACATCATTCTGCTCTCCACGGTTGAACCATACATTCTCTCTAACCATTTTACTTGCATATTTGGTATTTTGTTAATACAAGATCTAATTATACTCATGGTTACTTTTCCTTCTGCTACTGCTTTCCTTTTTTGATCACTCCAAATCCCATTACAGGACAATCTAACACCTAAATAATCAGTTTTCTTTACAACTTCAATCTCTGTACCCTCCCACCACCATTTTCCCCGTTTTTTTTAATTTGAAACCTTTTTTCATCACCATAATCTTAGATTTGTTTTTATTTATCTCGAGCCTCCATTCTCTACAAAAAGTGCCTATAATTTCTAATGATCGTTTTAAGCCTATACTTGTTAGAGAACCTGTTACTAAATCATCTGCAAAGAGCAGACCCGGTATCTCTATATTATTTATAGTTGGCAAATGTACATTACCTTTGCTAATTTCTTCTAAAACATCACCAATAAACAGATTGAAGAGAACTGGACTTAATTTACATCCTTGTCTTAGACCTACATTGTTTGATATTTTTTCTGTAACTCTACCGCTCTCATATTTAACATGAAATTCATTTTCCTTATAAAAATATTCTGTTATTATCTTTATAAAAGTCTGACTTACCCCTTTCTTTCTCAGTTTAACCCAAAGTGCTTCTCTAGAAATTGTATAATTAAATGGAGGACCCCAATATTATATGTATTAGTGTCTGTATGTAGATGTCTTTTTGCTTAGTAAGCGATATTCAAGTTATCTTTCAATAACACCATGCCTTTGTTATGTGCTTGTAAAAGGGAAAGGGAATGCTGTTCTTTGTTGAGGACATTAGCTGTACCTGAGAAAAAGATCTTTTGTTAAAACTTTACCCTTTTGTCAAACCCTCACGGACAGTCCAGCCGGCCCGGTTCGGAGCCAGAGGTCATAACGTTGTAAATGACTAGGGTTCAATTGGAAACGGTACTTGCCATTAAAAGGACATACCGCAGAAAGAAACACGCGTTTTCACAGAAACCCACATATTGAGCTGGTTCAAAGGCAGGCCGCAAAAATGGCTAAAACGTGCTATATCTCGAGAATCTAGTGAAAGGTAGATGTCCGCGACTTTGCTAGCGTGGGAAGAGAATAAGAAATATTTCCTGGTAAAAACCCAGAATCTTCAACCAATCAACATATTTAAAATCCGAAGAATTAAAGCAAACTGGTAATAGACCATGCGCTATTGTTATCCAATAATATTCTAGAAGGAACCAAATTCAATTCATTGAAAGGAATTAAATTTTCGCGAGGGAGGAGCGAGCTGGCATAAGAGATTTAATATTAACTACGAGAAGTTAAGTTCTGAAGCAATGGTGACAGGAAGCAGTCCTAACAGTAACAGCAGTAAAAATAGTAGCAAGAGTGGCAATTAGTCTGTATCTGCCTTATCCAGTGTTGTAGTAGAATAGTGAAACCGTCGCGAAGAGTCAAAGTAACTCGTTCAATCAGTGAGAGTCGGCCAGGCAGCGCAACGTAATAGTAATAAAAATCACAGTAGTAGTAAAGTGAATAAATATGCGAGTGAATACAGCGAGCTATAATTCGCTCAAGCACAGCATGTTCCAGAACCTTCCCAGCAGTCAAATAAATTAAATGTTCAACAGTGCCGAACTTCATTATTACAGTGAACAATCTCCTTCTTCCCCAATGACTTCAAGTCATTAAAAACAGTCACAAAATTCCCTCGAGATTCCTATCCTCTGTGTTGGAACCAGAGAGTTAGGAAGCATTGAACTCGTGACTCCTAGAGCCGAGGCAAAACAAGAAGACACTTAATTGTACTCGATATTAAAAAAATGGCAATTCAATTACATTCGCTCCGGAAAAAGGTATTATTACCGGCATTCCAGCAGCTACACGACACTTAAATTTGTGCAATATAGGCGAAATTTCAGACGCATCTCCCGCCCCATACCCCGCAAAGAAACAAATTTGCGTATCGAGTAAATTATAGCTAATTAATATTACCCAATGTCTCATATATTGTAAATAGCATGAAGCGTACTCTTTGTATTAATATCTAGTAGACGTGGTATATGATTTCATAAGGGAGAATAGAAGACTACAGGTTTGATATAAATTATATAATTATTTTCTATAAGTTAAATTATGAATATGTATAAAATTCCTTGTAAATAGCAAGTGTTTGCAGAATATTATATAACTTGGTGCGGTTGCTAATGGAGTCTCGTCGAGAGTAGTGAGATAATAATAGAATTGTGCACCTGACAAGGACAGGTTATAATCCTTTTGTATTTTAGAGAAGACACTAATCTATTAGAAACAGTAAACATTCCTAAGGAAACGGTTAACTCAGGTGCTGGCGAGAACTGACCCCTTTCACTTTCACATCGCATGACGATTAATTCACCAATCATAGACCAAAGAGTTTGAAAGTTTAAAGTGAATGCGTACGGGAGGTTGATAGCTCAAAGTTTAAAATGAGTGCGTATGGGAGGTTCAGAGCTCACCAATAATATTTCAATATTTTGAAGGTTCAGCGAGCCGTGAACTCCCTTCTGTGGACCCTGTGAGCTCTTAGGTTCAAGTGGTGGCATTTTTGATATTAGTATAAAAGGAGAAACTTCTTTGCAAGAACGTTTTTGATAGATTGCAAGTCAGAGATGCAGGTGGGCTATTAGGGAGAAACTGGTTTATAGGCGCTCATTTCAATGTCAAAACATGGAATATTTCTACTGTAAGGAAATTTCTCTGCCGACCACCGAAGCAATTAAGTATCGCAAAAAATACGAAAGAAACATTATTAATGTGGTTATGTTCAGCTGAATATTTATATTTTGGTTTTGTTTTATATTGAAATCATTTATAAATCCCTAAGCATTTTCTATACCTTTTTATCGACGAAGTCGTTCCCTTAATATACACTGCTGTTTCATTTCTTCCTTTAGAAACATTTTTACAATGAACGCTGAATTCTTTCTTTGTTCCCAAAATATAAAATCGGATTTTAATAGGGCAAGTGAGGTTAAAATACGAAAATAATTCATCTCATCTGTTCTCAGCAACAGCTACATTATTAATTCATTCTAAGATCACATGGGCTCAATGAAAACAGAATGAAGAAAATTTGCATTAATTCAAGGACAGACACAAGCTTGTTGAAAGTAAATTATCATAAATACAGCTTACAATATTACAGTGAGGTTTGAAAAAGTCTCTAGTTTTGGAATCCATGAAAGTATCTATATTCACTCACAATCCAACTGATAAATGGAGAAAAATTACAATTGAAATGCAAAGAGAAAGTTATAAATACAAATCAATTGTCCCTGATGTCAGAAATTGAACCATCTCACCAACAAAACTTCATTTTAAATCTTGGTTATTGGAGCCTTACTGAGTATTTCACAATAACCTATAGGACACTTTATACCAGTCAAAGGGCTCAAAAATGGCAAATTGGCTATGGCCAAAAACATAACTGAGTAAGGTGAAGAGAACGACAGTACCAGTGATTCCAATGGAAAGAACTTTGTTTTTGTTTTTTTTTTCCAACTTTTTTCATTTCAAGTCGGTACATAATGTACGCATTCAAATTTTTTTTTAATGTGCTTAGAATATTGTTTTCGTTGAATATTTTAAACAAATCATAATTTTAATTCATTCTTGTGACACATTTTCCTTCTCACTAAATGCAAGGATTTATCCTTCTCTCAAACCAAATGCACAAGTATAACGGGCATTATCCATTTTTTTTCTCCCATTTGGAGAGTCCTTCAAACACAATAATGGAGGTACGTGCAAGAAGCCTTTCCTGACAAAGTAAGAAGAAAAATATCACAACAATTACAAATTTAGCTGCCACTATAATAAGATATGGAAAAACCAAAACTTTCTCTACTGATTTGCAATAATAAATGATCATATATGTTCCCGCCTTTGAAATGCACATACAGCGCATCACCGCTATACATGTGTTTTAGAGAGAGAAAGAGAGAAGGAGAAACTGAACGAAGAAATATAAAGAGAATATTATATTTCCTGACATAACTCATAACTATCAAAATAAACAAATTGCATTTATCGAACAGCAACAATTTTGTGTCTTAAGTTAATGTAATGCACTGAAATTTGTTAGGTATTAGCACTCATTTAAAATTGTACACAGTACACATTTACAACTTTGAAGCTTGTTATTGCACATTTCAAATGCTTGTTCTTTCAGCAAAACATAGTATGCATATGTTATGTTTTAGGTAAGAAGAAAAGTGAGAGCATTATACCAAATACCAGGCTGTTGGTCATTAAAATCTCCGTAAACTGGCTGAAATACTGTTATAATAATATACAGCGATACTGATGAGAAATGTCCTGGAAGACCTTTGCCATACCTTCTCAAAACTAAAAAAAAGCTCAGAAAATAACATTCAGAACTTTCTTGGTCCCATAAAGCTGTGAAACATTAATACTTTAAATAAATAGCAAGAAAAATAAAATTATATACTGAATGTTATAAAGGCACTCAGTTTTAATTAGGAAGTCCTATTGCAGCACACTTCTGAAAAGGGAAATGGAAATCTCTATGGGGAGAATGACTATGGGTTTTTTTCTAGCAAAGCACTAAGAACAGAAAATAACTAAGTGTGCTAACAATTCGTGGTCTAATAGTTTGGTACCATACCCACCATATTTGTGTGAGGTCATCAACTTATAAGGATTAGGCCTAAGCCCTAACAGACTGTGTGAACAATTCTAATTTAAACTTGGCACCTACAGATGTGAGAGGAATAGGTCATCATCTCAAATGTCATATGTATAAGGTATTCCTTGAACATGAAATGGCAGGAATTATTTTCTATGGTCCACTTTTTTCAGGTATGGATATCTTTTAAATTATTTTTTAAATTCGGTAAATGGATAACTGCTTATGATGGTGCACAACTTCAGATTTATTCCTTCAAATTCTGAAGATTTCCTTGTTTCTCATTAATTTAAGTTTACATTTTATTTCTGATATATATGTGTGTGTGTGTGATGATTCATAACACTGCATAAGCCTACTTGTATTTACTGTAAAAGAGTGTTAATATCTGTTTCCCTTTAATTCAATGGAGCATTAATGGAAAGATTTCTCACTTTTATCAACTCAATCTTTTAGTTTATTATCCTTCATCACAATAACCTAAATATAACACAAGTTTAATCCTTTGTTGATAGTGTTCTGTAGAAAATGACGTTTTCTAACAAGTATAATGCAATACACTGAGGTTGGTTGGTTTGTTTGGTTAAACAAGTTGCAAGAATTTTGATTTCTATTATGAATTAAGCGTTCTATAAGAGTACATTAAATTGCTTTGACAACTATCAGTTATTTATTTAAAAGGCTTTGTACAGCATGTATAATGTAAATTATCATCTTATCTTACTATTACAGGCCAATTGAGAAATTCTAAGAAAAAAACAATTACAACAAATTATATTATCTATTCCAAATATCATACTGCTTAATACCTTATAAGGAATAGTTACAACTCGGCAACAGTTCGCACTGTGCTAGTAAAGTATAAAATTTTTAGACATTTTCTGATTTGATCTTTCTCATGGTAGTCTTATCAATTACGAGGGTGTATCAGAAAGTGAAGGCAAGAACATGATAAATGTATCATTCAAAGTGCAACCAATAAGGACAATGTGTACTTAAAGCATTATTCCACTAGATTCTGTATTCTGGTAGAGAACTCTTGAGATTACTAGAGATCCAGCTGATGATAGAAAGGTTGAGTTCTGGGCTGTATCTAGGAAGTTCCAGAACCTTGAAACCCTAATGGTTGATGTTTTAACTGTATGGCTGGCTTCATGTGAAGTTGCAACAATAATTATTTCTTTAGCATCTGGTTTGAATTGCTGGTTTTCGATTATTGTCGAGCAAATCACTTTTCGTACAGTTCATCATTCATAACTTTTCCTTGTAGTAGATCTTTTGGGTCCCAAAAAACTGTTAGCATCACATTTACTGCAAAAAATAAATCTTGAATTACTTCTTTGTTGGCGTTTCCGGATGTTTTCACTACATAGTCTATGTTTGGATTCTGACTCACAGTGATGAAATGCCATTTTATCACCTTCTTCTTCTTAGAATTCTGTGCCTTGTAGTGTATGTGTTGGAAGTTCTCAAAACATTAGTGCCTGTGCTTTTTTTTAAACAAAGGATAAAAGATATAAGGCTATAAGAAGAAAGGGAGGAAGGTGAGGTGAGAAAGAAAGAACGAAAGATGGAATCAGCTGGGAGCTAGAAAGCTAGGTTGATGTAGCCCATATTTGCACCCTCGCATGCAAGAGTGATAGGTAACACTGGCGTGCACTGCATGTCCAGTAGATGAGGGAGACGGGTTTTGACCTTGGTTCAGCTTGCCCCTCGGGAATTAGGAGTGGTAGTGGTGACAGATTAGGAGAGGAGTATATTTTTTAATCACCATTTATATCTGTAGTTTAGTTGGTGCATCTGTTGTTTGCATTCCAGGGAGCCGAATTGTGTGACATAAGTTTTGTTGTACCTTTTGCGTTCTGTGCCACGTGAGGCAGGGCAGTATGCGTTGCTTGCTTCTAGGCTGTATCTTGTGTGTTATCCTGCGACACGCATTCCCTTCCGAAATGCGTCATTACAGTCCCCCACTAAAAAGATGGGACTGATCAACTGGGAGTCCCATGCGATGGTTAGATTCCGTCGTTTTGACTGCCGAGAGTCTTGCTGCTGAGCTTTATGGGGAATGTAATGCTCCGTAAAGAAACGTGGGAATCCGGTGATTTCTGTGTAGACTTGTTTTCTGAACTGGTGTGCTGAACTGCGTAGGTGGTTTGGCTGCGGTGTCTGTGCTTGTTAGGTTAGCCCGAGGAAATACGGCTTGAGCAATTAGCAAGTGGTGGCGGAGTGGCCCAGTATGTATGCTGTCACAACGGCAAGGAAAAAATGACCTGACGAAAGTCATACTTCGATAATGTGAACACAATAGTACCAACTCCAAGCATGCATTCACAGAAAGCAGTGTGATAAATTTAGAGATGTGTTATGATGAGATAAGTGCAGTTACTGTTTTACTTTTTCTCCTAGCATTTTATCTCATCAGAGGTGAGCCTACAATCTTGCAGTACTCTATAAATGAACCAAACATAAAAGTACAATGCCAGATGTGAGCTATAAGGGGGGTGGTTGTGGAAGAAGTTCCAACCCACAATGTTGCACTGCCATAGTATGCGGACATGCATTGTCGTGTTTCAGCAACACACTTCTAGACAGTATTCTTCTTCTTTTGCTGCAGATTTAAGGTTTAAATTTTTCTTGTACCTAACCACAGTAAGTTTTATTGTACATTGTTTGCCCATGTTCCTGAACTCATCAAATCAGATTTCATGTTTTAAAAAAATCTACCACAGTTTGTCAGCATGCTCCCGTTTTAACTTATTAGCTGCAGAAGTTCCTACTAAATGCTTAGTTTCTTTCTGTCTTGTTTGTGATGGCGGACATAAATTTTACCCGAAACGCCCACATGTTCTTGGTACTGTTCCTCCATGCATTGTTGCTTGTGCAAATCGTTTGGGAACACCATGAACAAATTTGCTAGTACTGCAACTCGGCTTGCATTATGGCAAATGCAGATCCATATCCGTTATCACATTCTACAGCTTAATTCGGATGTTATCCTCTGGTCTTTTCTGGCCAAGGCATCGCCGTCAAATTGGGCTTTTAGCACGATGTAGATAGTAACTTTATTAGATCTTTGTTACAATTGTTCTTCTAATACACAAATTTCTATTTATTCACATGCTTATCGTTGGTTAACAGTACGTGAACGATAATGATGTAACAGCACGAGTTTTCACAGTACTCTCTATCTCTAAGCCCAAAGAAAGCGCACAATGGCACGTGATCTTCGATCATGCAATCGAGTAACACCGTCCTCGCGGCTAGCAGCTCCATCAACGGCCGAGCGCTGATTCTCTGTAGTGAAAAAATCCATTAATCAACACGAACATATACTTCCATCCGAATTAGTAACCGCCTAGTTTAAAAACTGTCTTTACCTTCTGATTCACTCTCGTATTATTTCCTATAACATTAAATATTTACAAAATCACCCAACAAATAATACTCTATGAAATTTTAGAAAGCTTCGTGACATTTAAACATTTCCGCTAGGTATGTTATATTTACTACAAACTGCATTAAATAATACTGACTTTATATGCCCAGTTCAGTCCAGGACCTTAGCACGCGTACTCAAATGCCACAGGCAATGTTATTTGCAGCACCTTCAGTTAAGAATGGCATCTCTTTGCTTGCCATATGGCCATATTAACGCATGTTGTATTGCAAGCTCCTTTTATTGTGTATTATTATTTTAGTAAACTTCACAGGTTCAGAGTTCATTAGCTCTATGAGCTAATTATTTTAATGTATTCTCTACTAGCACCCATAAGATGAGTCCAAAACATGATCTCATCAAGATATTCTCCCAGACTGTCCATTGTTAACACTTAAGAGGTTTGCTCTTCTGTGCGAAAACGGTTGGAATAATTGGATACTGGTAGTTGCTAGTGTTAACTGTGTGGTAGCATTCTCTATATAAATGGTTGACATTTTCAGCGTAGAACTTGGACTAGTGCCAGATGAGTGTTGTTGCACAACCGTGCGATGTGAAAGCACACACTTACAATATAGATACATATAAATGTTTCATGTACTTTACAAAACAACCGTCAGAGAGAGTTAAGTTTAGTTATGTAAGGTGAGCACAATTCTTGAACCTCCCAATATTCTATACCTCTGAGTGTATTTTGCTCATGTCTTACCTGCTCACTTAAACGGTAAAATTCACAGACGCGAAACAGCGCTCGCCCAGCTGTCCAAGCAGTGACATTGTTTCAGTTAAGTACGAGTCTATGCTGAAAGCCAAACCCAATTCATCAAAAGGCACTAGTACAGTGGATTCCTTGCCACCATCTAATAAAACCGGCTAGTAACGCTCTGAACGTTGAAATGGTGCTAAATTTGTATGAAATTCTCACAACCTTAAGTGCTAACTGGTCCTTATCTTTGATAACGTGCACTAACGTACACGTGCATTAGCAAGCTCTCTCTATGTGCCATGTTAATATTGGACACACAAAGCCAGACCCTTTCGAAGAATTCACGTAATATACAACACTTAAGATGCTGTAAAAATTCTCCCGACTGCCATTCTAAAATTTCTTCTATTATCATTTACGTGGAATCAATCTAATGCAGTATTTAGTGTAGCATATAAGATTATCATAGCAGCAGCTTAAACCCGTTCAGGTTTTCCGAAGAATAGGTTTATTAGTACCCACCACCCATAGCTTATTCTATGTGCATAAAAATTATTTTCAAATTCAAATTACGATTTATAAATAAATGTTGAACTAGAATTAGCTAATTTACCCACTATAAAGCATAACTTGCATAATCTGTTCTCTCACATTAATCAATTGTGTCAAACCCATTTGGGCTGGGGTAATTTCCCATCTAAAACCATAGGGCCTCGAGTTTGACACCGCTTAATTAGATTTTATTGTTTGCGTATTTATTGTTGCATATATTGTTGCCTGTAATCAAGTGAACAAAATATAAATCAACTTAAACTAAACTACATTATGGTCTAAACATTATTAAAGAAGCGTTTCTTAGTGTGCAATTTATCCCCCCCCCTTCCCATATAATTGAAGAAATGTTTCCCTCCCCTTCCCATATTATTGCACAATAGTTTTAGAGCTGCATTTATCCCTTCCCCCATATTATTGAAGAAATGTTTCTTAGTATTTCATTTACCCCCCCCCCCCGACATAACGTATAAAAGTTTACGCATATAAATGGCACATTAACTTAATTGCTAAATTGTATAGGACAGGTCAAAACTATATTCTCCTTTTACTGAAAATTAATGTAACACAAGTAACAATGATTAGCCCTTATGAAAATTCTTTAAAACACGTTGTAAATGTGCAATGTTTGCCCCATGTGTAAAATGATGCACATCAAGCCGGTAATCCAGTTCCACCAAAACTTTCCGTAGAACTTCAACACCAATTCATGCGTTAACTTGTAGGTCAATCAGCATCTCTTCAAGTGGGTGGCACAAAGACACGATCCACAATGAAACCAGAAAGATAAAATTACACTTACAAATGTCATTCCGTGTAACATGCAATGTAGCAGTTCTTGATCCATTTCTCTAGTTCAACGGGCATTTTCCGTCGAAGGTCACAATCCTGTTGAAATACGAAGTTACCATTCTCTTCCTCCAGTTACAGCACATCAAGATACTTTACTTTTTTGCAGTGGCTTCCGCAAAGAACAAGATATCATTAACCTTTTCACTTGCAAAGATACAAAACACGCAGATTTGGAGGGAATCACGTTCACGTTTCTGAATGCGTAGGAATCTTCAGTTCCAAAAATCTTCACTTAGTCTGTTTACACGTCCTCATGCGTGGATTGTCGCGTCGCCTCCAAAAACCAACTTTTCACAGAAATATTCTTCATTAGCCCACGCAGATTTAAACGAAAGAGTTTAACATAGGTCATTCTTCAGATCATGCAACAGTTTTAGGCTGTAAGGCATCAATAATGTTTCTCCAGTACCCGTCACAATTGTTTGTTTGTTTGTTTTTTGTTTTGTTTCTCGGCTTGCTTGAGTGGATTTCTGAAATTCCTTGCATAACAAGCACTAACATGCTCCACTTATTGCACTATCACTGGGTGTCCATTCGATTTTCGCTTGCGAAATCTTGAAATTGTTAATAGCATTTTTGTGGTAACTTACCACTGGGTGGGTCTTTTCCACATTTTGTCCGGTAATGACAACTCACAACACTTATGCATATGAGCATCACAAAAATATGTCTTCTGCTCTCCCCTCGTCATTTTCTTGAACTATCTCTTATTGAACACAACAGGGAACATGCCAAACCGGAAGGGGCATTTAAAACTTTTAAAGTTTGCTTTCAAATTTTACATTTTGAAAAAAAGAATTACTTCACTAACAAAGAATAGAAATCGAGAACATAATTTTGACCTATTCTGTATATTAATAGAACAGGTTATGCATATCATAGTATATTTATGTTTAATTCTTTGTTTACAATAGGTTTATTATAACAATGTCTATGCTACACATTCATTTTTATTAAGTGTTTTTCCTTGATAGTGAGTATTAGCTCATTTGGTTGAAGAGACGTTTCAATTCTTAGTGTTTCTGAATACTCTAACATGTAGACTAGAGGTCTTTTAATAATTTTTTACCATAATAATGGCAGCACTTATTTAATGGCGGTGCTTCCTCGCCATATCGCAGTGTCGTCATAGAGTATATGTGGTATTTATAAGTGTGAATACGCCACTAATCACCCTCCCACACTCTGGTAACACTGCTGCCTCCGTCTAAGGTAGGTATTCCGCTGTTCATTACAGATGTCCTCTTATAAAAATATTACTTCAATTTGTTTTTTAATTCTTTCCAAGGAAGCGTAGAATAAGCAACCCCATTATATTTTCCAATAATACCAAGTATTCTTTTTAAAATGCATATTAGCACACTGAAAACAATACATACATGCCATAAAACTGGTAGCGTATAAAAAAATCTGATTATATTTTTCTCGCATTCAAAGTGAAATGCAATAGTATAAAATTTAAACATAGTTTTACATTTCCCTTAAAACTACATTACTTGCATACCTGTTTTGATATAATGCATCTGTGAGATATATCTTTGAATGTATTGCTTCTTGCCTACAAAGTTGTATTAACAGAAATTAACACTTGACTTCACAGTCTAAGTTAATCATTTTCCAACAAGTTGTTTACTGCAGCTTTGCTCCACATCATTAACTTGTCCAGATTCATTTTAAAGGTTCAAGAAAGATACCGTAGTTGTGAATTTACAATCACAAACATGGCCATTTGATTTTGCCTGTGTAGTTTATAACTGAAAGATAAAAAAACATTCTTCATAAACCGAGTTTACTGTTATTCCTCACAAATATTTCAAACAGTATATTTCCTTGTGACAATGGACCACACAATTTTAAAATAATCCAAAAAAATACATTATATGTGTGTGCGTATATGGGAAATATATGAACTAATCTGAAGTCAGAAAAGCTATTACGTTGAATGTTGCACTGTGCTAAAGCAGATCTAGACAAACTTGAGATGATGAACCATATGTGAGATGATGAACCATATGTACTTGAAGCTTAGATTTTCTTAGATTTTCTCTTGGGGTTTAAAAGGTCTCTCAATATCATTTTTGGACAGGCTTTTTTTTTTTTTTTTTTTTTTTTTTTAAATTAAAATGACAATTATGTTGTCCAGATTCAAGTTGTTTTGTGGTGAAGTTAAAACACGTTGTCCGTTTCATAAGGTGATGGAAATCATAGGGAAATGAACTTTGGAAATACATAATGATAATATTGTCATGTAACGTGAGTCTCAAAGCGATGGTGAAGACAGCGTCAATATGTGCAATAATGAACAGCCGATCTCGATTGTTATCTAAATATAAGTGCTATTTATAAAGTTAGGGAATAAAAAGTATCATTTCAAATATTTGCAAAACCCCAAAAGCTCATTCGGATAAAAGTGATTAATATAGGATTGCCATATGCCACAGAATTTGAGAACGAAGGTCACCATTTTTAATGCAGTTGAACAGAAATCTGGAAAATTGCAATAGCTTGGCCAATATAAGTTTCCTGGGTACACGTTTTGAATGTATGTTTCTTCCTTCTAAGGTTAAAGAGATTATGTGTGTTCCGAAGTCAAAAGTTTCAAAAGGTGGTCGCATTGATCTACCAGAGCCTAAAAGATTACTTGTGTACATGGTGTGAACTTCTTTCTCAACATTTTCATTGGATAATGCTGAAGACAGTACCTGTATGGGATAATGTTGAAATTACTCTCAAATGGATGAAAGAAAATACATCTTGCAAACTATATAGGATTCTTTTCTTTAACCAGATGGTCAAATTGAAAAGTTTCTTGTCGAACAAAAAATAATATATGCTTTGAAACGATTTTCTTTCTTCAATGTTTGTGTCTGTGGAGCAGCATTCAGAATTGGTAAAAAATAGAAGTGTTTTACGACTATAAGTAAAAATGTATTCTAATTCTTGTTTATGCAATTTATTTATGCAAATTAAACTGGATTCCTGAAGTGACCGCAGGAGTTGGGGATATC
Organism: Metallyticus violacea; assembly: GCA_030762175.1. Taxonomy (NCBI): domain Eukaryota; kingdom Metazoa; phylum Arthropoda; class Insecta; order Mantodea; family Metallyticidae; genus Metallyticus; species Metallyticus violacea. The sequence goes on along the minus strand of CM060841.1, from coordinate 97,294,026 downwards.
AGACGATGCTAAAGATGCTGTTTAGTGTCAGTGATACTACAAACAAAATGTTAACAACATTCGTCATTATCACCTTCCGGCAAATGAATTTGTGCTGCATCAGTAAAACTGAAAACCAAATATCATTAATGTAAAATATAATTAACTATTAATATTTCATCTATGTGGAGAAACTAAGGCTTTGACATCTATTTCAATGTTAATACTGCATGATTAAATTATATTTCAACTAAAAATTAATAAATTTGAAAGTTGTCACTACTTTCTAATAGGTCAATCCTAGTTAATTGCCGAGAGATTTTGTTCTTAAGAAAAAAAATATATAATTGTAAAAAAATACCAAACACAAAACAACAAAACAAAACTTAAACATAAATATATTGAATATGAAGAGAGAATCAACAAGATATGAGAGTGAATTGCTTTTTCTAATTGAAATTCCAGCTTCCTGCAAATTCAAAAGAATTGCAAACAAATAATATTGATCGCATTACAGTAAAATCGGCCTATATGTATAACAGAGAACAAATCTATATTTCATAGAGTGGACTTTATATACAGAAATGTGTAATTTCATTATATAATTGACTTTTCCTTAACACAGGGCAAATCTTATTTTTGATGTTGCTAAGAGTTTTTCGCATTTACCAGCTATTAAAAATATTTAACAACTTTAAGAAAATTACCAACCTTTGTATTGTCTTTATGTCTCCATTTATTAGGACATTCAATTTTTAAACATTTCTGATACACTTAATAAAATTTTGCATTTAGAATTATCCTACCAAGATATTGCTTCATAGATTGCTGTAATTAAGAACATGCAAAACATTGTACAATATGCTTGAAAAGTTCATATACAAAAGCTAAAAGAGAGTTTCATTTCTGATCAAAAGAGATTCAAGAAACTATAAATTGGGTGGCTAATGATGGGAATAACATGTATGAACATAAGCTACTAATGATGAAGAAATTGCAAATAAAGATACATTTTTATTTTAAATATTTGCAATTAGTAAGAACAAAAAAAAATTCATGGCTGGTGATTTTAACAGAAAGACTGCAAAGCAACATAAAGTACTATCTTCAATATTATATGTTCACTTTTCTCAAATCATCAATCTCTTTTAACTCAGATCATAGTCGAAAGTTCAAGTAAATTTCAAAGAAAGAGGCAATAATTATAGTATTTTTTTCGTCTTTATCGTAGAAAGAGTTCTTTCTATGCATTATCACAGAGTAGTGGAAATAAGAAGAATATCTCTACTTGAGTAGAATTTACTAGCAATTAATAAAAATTATATTTAGACTTAAGACAACTTAGTAGAACACGCATACTGTGCATTTCTGCAGCACATAATGCGGCAAGGCAAGGATGTACAAAAATGAGTATGCATATCAAACTGGTAGACTCTGATTATGCCTAATTAGTGCTGACATCTAGCATATTACATGTAATGCTAATTACAGTTAGTTTTCCATAGTTGGAGCTGGTTTGAAATTAAATGAAACTGCTGTGCTTAGATTTTTCAAGAAAATAATCTTGTATTGTGGCAATATTTTTCTGAAATTATAGCATGCAGGATGGTATTAAACACTGGTGATTTATTTTAAGTAAATCTAGTGTTATTCATGTTTAAGCACTATATTTGTGAAATTTTCATCAATCACTGTTAATCAAGAAATGCCACGCTTTATTCGTTTTCTCTCCTTTCCTCTCTCTAAACAGATTTACTACATAAGACTAAAGCAATTAATTTGTTGATTGTACCTGCAAACTTACAGCAAGAGATGACTAAAAGCAACCAATAACAATGGGCACTTGCTTACTCACTCCGAACCTTCACTCAACATCCTTCTAGCATGGGCATCTATACTAATCTCAAATTTCCCGAGAGGCCGTTCTGGGCCAAAAGTCAAGTGCCTCTTATACCTGCATGCCTATTGCGTGCATGCTGCATGCAAACTGTTCATCATTCGTCACTAAATTTTGGGGTACAATAATAGTACATGAACACATTTCTTCCATCACTGCCTGCATATTTTAATACTAATAGCATGGGAAGGTGATGTGAATTTTTCTTGGATGTTCACCACTGAGGGGTAAGGTGGTTCCCTTCCCTGGCCCCCTCTCCAAATGAAATTCCCTTCTTAGCAACATTCCCTGATGCTCTATTTTATGCATTTATATATAAATATCGAATATATAAAAATATTTTATTTTAAAGCTTTAAAACACAAAATATGCCTTTTTCTTCTACCATCACATTCTCTACTCTGTATTCATACATATATTTTAATATATATAAAGTTGCAATATATGCAGAAGATTTAATTTAATACTTCAGGGTACAAACTATCTCTTTCTTTTTTACCCTCTCCTTTTCTGTACCTTTACAAATATGTTTTACTATGGAAAAGGTTTAATTTTATGCTTCAGAATATAGAACGTTTCTTTCCCATTTATCACCATGCTCTCTCCCCCTCTCAATATTTTATAAGTATGTTAATGTAAATTTTTATAATATACAGAAATGTTTTAACTTAATGTTAAAGCTCAAGGGTAGAAATTTTATTTTTCTTTTCACTTGTTATGATAATGGCTTATGATAATTATAGGCTGATAGCATATTGCTATAGCTGTTAGGCATTTTGAAATACTTTGTGTAAACAGATTGTTACTTAGTTTGAAATTAATTCTTTGTTCAACGAAAGATAATTTGGTTTTAGAAATGATCTGAGTATCATAAATGCAGTATGTCCTTTTTTAAGTAATGCCACAAAATTATCAACAATAGAAAGATCATTCTAATTAGGTTATTCGATATTTTCTAGGCTTTTGACACTGTTTCCCACCATTAATAGTTACCAGGCAAACTCTTTAAAAGGAAGTTTATCCAAATTCAGGGTTCCATATAAGGGCCTGTAAGTTTTATTATTTATATTAATGATATCTCTCTATCACTTTCTAAGTCAAACCTGAATTTGTATTTGTATGCAGAAGATTTAGCTATAATCTTAAATGCTAAAGTTGAAAGTGTAGTAAAAACCAAATTATATGTGAAGTGCTCTATTGTTAATGATTGGTGCAATACAAATAAATTAAGTATAAGCAATCGTAACATCATGAATATTAAACTTTAATTTAATCTGGGCACCGAAGCTTCCATGAAATTCTTAGGTATTTATATTGATATTCACTTTGTTGGTCGACTCAATTATATTTCTAAAAAATTATTTTTTATGTTAAGAATTTTAAGTTACAGTGTCACTAAGGACATATTAATTAAGGTTTACTTTGCTCATATTTATTTGCATATTAACTATAATATTTTCTTAATGGGTAATCTCCCTTCACAATTAAGATTTTTACAGATTTGCAGAGTTCATTCGTAGTCCACTTTTTATTGATTTAGGTATATTGACTTTGCCATCAATGTATAGGCTTATTTATTATAAATCAAGGATAATATAAATAGTTTACAGTATACTCATTCATAATTACTCGACACATAATAGTTAAATTATACACTAATACATTCAAGTACTCTCAAATTCAGAATATTTGTAGCTTTTTCTTTCAACCTGTTTATAATTTTCCACAAAGATTCAGATTATTCTCTTATTTAACATTTATAAAGACAATACTACATCATATATTGATGGTTAATCTATTATACACTGTAAATGATTTTTTAATATAAAATGGTAATTTCCTTATTATTGTCCTTTACCTTTAATGTTGCTATACTGTAATGGTTTCTGGCTGTACTTAACAACTATTAACCATCGCTCTATATTATCTCCCTGAATATAAATTTATTAACTTTTTTTTTACAAGTAAATGTAAAAGATCAATGCTTTAAGGTATTAAATTCTTTAATCGTGCATAAAAGCACTAAACTTATTAATTTTTTTGTGGATTTTGAGGTTTAAATGGTCTTGACAATTTAAAATTTTGAAAAAAACTTTATTACTGAATGTGTAGCACATATGATACATGTAGAAATGAAATCTTCAATCTGTCCATTCCTTTTACACAGTGACAAATATTTTATAAACAAATCTTTCTCTAATAAAGTAAAAACATTTCCAAATGGACATTATCAATTTAATGAACATGCAAAACATAACTTATACAATGCTTATTTTCTTTCTAGGGTACCAAAGCACAAAACAAAGAAGGTAACCATTACATTTTTCTTAGATGTTTTCAAAAATTGATGAAAGGCGACCAAGAACAGGATAACCAAGATTATGCCGCTCCTCTTTTCAGTAAATTAATAATTTCATCATACCTGCAGTCTCAACTTGATATCATGCAATATCTTTCAATAATAAAATATGGAGATTCTCCCTACGTACACACTGATTTTCCAAATGGAAGAAGCTGTTGCTACCAATTAAGAAAAGATGAACGCTATGCCAAAGAATGAGTGGCATACTACTTAAAAAGGCAGAGATGCTGTATTATAGAACTTGCTCTAGTGTATGTGAAAATTCAATAATATGGTTACTTCTTATTGATTGTTTAATGTTGCATATCTCAAAAATTTTGTAGTGACTCCCATAAATATTAAGATTCATCCAATTTCCCAGTTTTTTAGAATTTCAACAGTAATATGTTATACTTTAACATAAGCTAAATAATGTATGAACAACACAATAACAATAGCTCTTAAGAGTGCTCACAAAAGTAGCTCTAAGCCTAATACAATATTACTACTACAAAACCACCTTATTTACATGTATTTATATATACATATATATTGTATTTCTTTAGTAAGATACTATTCTGTGTTACCAGATTGAAAAAAAATGATTTTTCAACATGCTAGAGATAATATTTATATTAGCATATAGACAAACATCATTTTAACAAGTACTTTTGCAATGGCTTGCATTAATATACAACCCAACATATAACATTAACTTAAAATTATTTTAACTTTTGTTCTTATTAACACAATAAAGGGAGGTATATGTCAGAAGTTTTTCAATAATGTCTTGTTGAACAGCTTATAGCATTGGATGCAATGGTTTTATGTATAATATATTAGAAAATATAAAACTATCAATATATACGAGGTTAGGTCCATAAGTTTATGACCTAACATTTTATACGTATGATTAAGACAAAAACTACATTTCACTTTTCAATATAGTTACCTTTTATTGCAAATACACTTCTCACATCTTTGAATTAACATTTCAATCCCCACACCCCCAAAATGAAGTCTTGTCTCCAAAATGAGTATAAACATCATCCATCACTTCTTCATAACACTTAAATTTCCTTCCTCAAACGTTCTTCTTGAGTTTTGAGAAGAAAAATGTCACTGGGAGCTTGATCTGGGCTGTAGGGAGGAAGGTCGATCTCCTTGAAGCCACATTTGTCCACAGCTTCCTTTACAACAAGAGCTGTGTGCACAGGCCATGTTGTCATGAACAACGCGCACACCACCACTCAGTTCTCCTCGCCTTTTCTCTTTGATGGAAGCACGTAGACCGTGCAGTAGGCAGCATAGACTCCCTATTTACTATGGTTTTCCTCTCCTTTAAGTCAATGAAGAGTATTCCTTCACAGTTCCAAACGATTGTGGCCATGATCATCTTGGTTGACTGGGTGGCCGTGGTCTTTAGAGACGGTGCTTCGCCAGGTTTACGCCACTCCATTGATTCTCTTTTGGACAAGAGATCACAGTTTTATCTCTTGTAACAGAACCTCTCTCTCGTTACCACGGCAGAGCTCCAAAAATGTCTGACAACTGATGACTCGTTGCTGCTTTTCGACTGAGAAAAGAAGTCTACGCATCCATCTTGTACTAACCTTATTCATGTCTAAATGTTCATAAATACTTCTAAGGACTGTTGTTTTAAAGAGGTTCAACCTTGCCACTATTTCTATAACTTTGAGCCGCCGGTCTTTCATAATTCTCCTTCCACAACAGCGATGTTTTGTAGGAGTACCTCCAAAGGCCGACCTGCAAGCTGCTCGTCTTCAATGCTTTCTCGACCCACTCGAAAAAGTTTGGTTCATTTTTTTACGGTGGAATATGAAGATTATGCTTCCCCATATATACCGTTCAACCTCTTTATAATTTCGTTTGTAGTAAGTCCTCCTTTTGTGAAGAAATAACAGCTCTCGATACTATCTTATGAACATGTCACAATTTTCTACACATAGCCTTTTTATGCAATTATATCTAAACAACTGAACACAGCAGAGGGAAGTTACATCTGAAAGTATTTAATAACTGATAAGGTATTACACTAGATAAGGCATTTGTAAAGGCGATAACGCTTATCGGCGAGTTCGGAAACATATGGACTTACCCTCGTACATGCTCCTGAAATACCCACTCACCTTTAGGTAAAAATTTAAACATTCACTGCCAATTCCTGTAGTGTAATATATGGAATTTAATGGAATGAACGGTGCAATTGAGGCCATTAAGCTGAATGCCATTGGACTTTTAGAGAATCTGACCAAGACATGATTAAAACGCGCACCTTCTGCTTTTGCAGTTTATTTTGAAATATTAAGCTCCTGGCTCTGCCCCATTTTGCACAAGTAATGCAACCTAACATCTGTGTTATGTCCTTTGTTGCAAAGTTATTTATTGCATTAGACTATGTCCAATTGAATCAGAAGAGTGAAGAAGTGTGATATTTGCTTAGCTGCTGAAGATTTATCCTAATCGTTAGAAATTCCCATTTATATCAGGTAGATTTCTGCTTCTGTTTGCCAGCCTGATGCGGCTTAAAAATATTATGCATTAATTATCATTCAGCAGTCCGAACATATATTTACCAGTAAAACTTGTTAATATATAAAACAGAAGTATACTGTTTTATAGTAAACGATTGAAAAAAAACTTTCTTAGCTGAACATGTAGGGGTCGGAATGCCCAGTGACCTGTAATTTAAGTGTTTTACGCTGTGAATAAGCTTAAAGATTCTATCTTATAAGCAGCAGAGTTATTAACAGATAATTAAGCCTTACATTTGATATACTAATGAGAATCTGAAGAGTAGTTGGATTTTCAGAATCAAATTACACAGCTAACAATATGATTTACATAATTTATTGTTTAGTTAAGGTTTAATGCCATTATTTATGTTACTGTTATTACAGAGTATTTTTGCAATTTGCTTTATATTTCCTTTTCCTTATTTGTAATCGACAATATTCTGAATCTAAATGAAGTAGAACTTCATTTTTACTGCATTTATCCCTTGTCAAGTACTATATGGTCAAGACAATGAATAGAATGATTGAAAATGATGTAAGCTCATCATTACTTTCAACTTCGCCAGGCAGCACGGAATTCTGTGAGGTTACTCTTGCAGCTCACTAGGACCAAAGCATTAACCATGCAAAGATGATGGCTATTGGTTAGTCATAAATTACATCTTATGCACGTAATAAGAAATCACTGTGTAAATCTTAAAAAATAAAAGAATGTTTCAAAAGTGCCCTGATAGTACAAACATTAAGTATGCTGCTGTCAAATTAATCTTACAAGTAGATCTAGTACTTTTGGCAGTATAGTAAGTATAAGTTAACTTAATTGCAAGTGTCGGTCCTGGTGTTGTAGTGGAAACCATACTTGCCTTCTAAACCCAAGGTCGCGGGTTCGAACCCGGCCAGGATCGATGGATTTTTTCGGGCGTAAAAATCGTAAGTATGGCCAAGGGAAGTAAAGCCGTGGGTCCCATGTAGTACATTTACGGCACGAAAAAGAACCTCAAGCCTGAAAGAAAAGGCCTCTGAGCAAAATTTGTCGGCCGTTTCACGCCCTAAATAGAATGGGATGGTGATGACCTGAAGATGTTAAAGAGCGCCCTTAAATAAACAAATCAAAAAAAAAAATCACATGCATGTCAAAGTATTACAGTGCATAGTATGTGTGAAATAATTCCTGAATTTGTTTGTGAACTTAGATATAATTTATTGCATAGGTGCCTTTAAAATGCATCTCTTGTAAAACTACAGATATTAGGTTTTAACAATGCAAATGCTACCTGGAGGACGGGATGTTATTTTTGTGCGCTATTATCTTCAATATAACGCTTTATATTGGTACTTCCGTGCGCTTTAAATAAAATTACATGTATTATTTGTTGTGCATAGTAGTACAATGTCACAGAGATTTATTTACTTTACACTCTTCAATATATACAAAGGCAGTTTATATTTTTTAGGTTATATACAAAAGTTACATTACATTTTACTCCATATATCTTTCTTAAATCTACTTAGAATTGAGTTAATAAAACGAGTTATTGTCAGATTTTAAAAATGAACTTGTTGATGCAACATATAATGGGATGGACAACATAAGAAATCATGTGTGTGTGGGTTCTGACAGGATTATCTCACTATTAGTATAATTTGTTTTACTTGTAGTTTCATTTATTTTTCGGGCGAAACTAGGTCATTGTTAAGCTTTAATCCAACTTTGACATCCAGCTACAAACCTGCCGACAACCTCAAGAAAGAAAGAGACCAAAAACCCGATCTGTAATAGCAGCTCAGAACATGCTAGCAAGATTTGTATTGTATTTGACTTTTCAGGCTGTCGGCGGTTCTGTAGCTGAATGTCTGCAGTTCAGTAAAGGCTTAACAATGACTTATTTTCTCCGAGAAAGAAAGGAAACTACAAGTAATACAGGAGGAATGAATATACAAATAAATGTAGTAAAGACTGCGTTGCCGACCTTCCGTGGTTGCGTTATCGACTCGCCCTCGATGACCTTTAGTTCGCGCATCGCCAGGGGAATACTTACAAAAATTGGCGCTTGAGTAACATTGAGATGCTTCTATCTGTGCATTATTTATATTCATTACTCTTTGCTATTTACCTATTCTGCGTTGATATTATGCTATATTGTAAATTAAATTTGACCGAATGCAATGTATGTAACTATTTCATTCATACGTCGTCGTAAAATCGATCCATACACAAATGTGACAAAGATACGCTAGCTATTTTGCATCTCACAAATGGAATACTAGTACAGTTTCAGAAGTTCTCGACAGATCTTGCTCATGAGAGCAAAGTACAAAAATGGAAAGACATTGCAGAAAACACAAACTCAATTGACATTATCATTAAATACTGGAAACATCTTCGGGGCACTACATGGCAAAAGTGAACAAATGTAGCTTCGAAGCTTACTTAAGTTGATTTTTGTCTAATTATCTCGAAATATTCATTATTGTAATTGTTTTGACGAGTGGTTTATTGTACGTTTCACTTATTGACTTGCAAATGTTTCCTTTGTATCCGCACCCCAGCTTTTGAGTGACATTGATTCTTAGATTTCCATATATGAAATAAAGGTTTGCCTGCCCCTTCTCAATATTTTATAGAAGTCGGTGCCTCTTTATGGCACTTTTTTTTTTTTTTTTTTTTTAAGGAACTGACTTCAAAGTTGCTATTTTTGCAGGTTGATTGATTTGTTTTATTTACGGACGTCTTTAACATCTCCGGCCATCAACGTCCCATTTATCCTTTTAAATATGCTATGATAAAGTAAATTAAGAGTTTGTGTAAATAAGTGTTCATTGATATATTTATAATTATGTAATATTTACAGTTGCATAAATTAACTGAATTTCCCCTACGATTCGATATATGGCTACATGCCTTTTTAAAATGATGTTCAAGGAATGTTGGGGTTAAGTGCAAAAATTTGCTTAGGTTAAGTTTAATAGTTATTTGGGAAAACAACAACCAGTTAAATATTTGCATCAATCTGTATGTTTCTTACCATATGCAAATATCATAGAACTAAATGCTGCTTTTTTCATTTATACAAGCATTATCTTATGTTTTAAATTTACTGTAACATAAATATAGATATACTCAAAATGGATAAAAATAAATAAGCATTCAGCAGCATGCTTCCCAACTTAGGATGACTTTAAGCACTTTTATTAACAAATTATAAATCAATTTCACAAATATATGTATTTGCCGAGTTTTCTGTCCTTAAGTTTTATCTGAAGTCGCATTTTTGTCAAGATATTTTTAAAATATGTAGGATACGATTTCATATTTTACTTTTAATATTTATAATTGCTATTACTTAATTTTTTTCTACCGATGTTTTCATTTTTCGTTGGTTCATATAGTTCACCATGACCCCAGATAGGCCTTAGGCCTAAACCTGTTAAATTGTCCAGTTTATTTCAGTAATATAAGACATTCTTTCATCTCGTTTCAACTTTGCTCTTTGCAAATTAATAAATCGGCAAATAATACAACAAGAAAAGAAATGCTGTTATGTAATGAGCCTACGTAATTCCTACTATAGCAGAAGTTTGCTGAATATTGTTAAATATTTGAAAATACACTTAAAAACACACTGACTGTAGTTTTCAAGCTATAAATTTGCAAGGACACCTAATTTAATTCTCTGCTCCTAAAAGAAGGAGTAAACCGGAAATATCAATTATAATCTAGCTGTTTGGAGGGATAATTTTCATAAACCTAATTTAATTTATATAACTGAAAATCGCGCTGCTCCTAAGTACTGTTACATATGCTCCTGCCTACGCTTTTGCACGCTGTAGTACGTACGCAGCTGGTTACAAATTAAGTTATATTTCCACGACCTGGTAGCGCTACCATAGCCACGTATAAAAAAAAAAAGCGTTTCAATAACATTCTATGGTAACCAATTGGAGCACAGCATCGGTTCTATGCGGTAGCAAATAATATTGGTGGAAACCGCTTGGTGAAACGAATGAAATGTTTAATGTTTACGAAAACAACCGAATGAAACGGTAGTTAGCGACTATCTAATGATTCGATACAATTCATTCGGATTGCCCATCATTATTTGAAAGCTTTGCTGTAACCATAGGCGCAGACTCCTAGAAGACAGGGCCCCCCTCCTCCTCAACGTTTTCGCATCGGGCGCTAATATTTATTATCTATATATATGTATTTAAATTTAAGTTTGGGCAAGTTCAAATTAAAAGCTTGAAAGGAAAAGGCAGACAGAGCGACGTTGGATATATTGGCGACAGTAATTCCTTTCATCTCTCAGTTTGACGTGTTCACGTCGGCATAACAAACAGCTCACAAAATATCATATTTCTGCATGTATAAGAATTATAGCTTATAAACAAAGTTGTTCCCTACGCGTTTATATTTTGGAAATATTTTTGACATACCTAAGATAAGTGCCGACCAATGATTTTTTTTATTTTTAATTGATGCTTCAGCTCAACGTTCTCTTTGTAGAATTGAAAGCGTTGCTTTGCATATGTTGGTTAAAATTTAACAATTCATCACAAATGAAAGTATTAATATTTTATCGCCCATTTTAAGGAAATATGCTTCTGACAGGCCGAGATTGCATCACAACGCACAGGGCGAACTATTAAAATAGTTGGTAACGACTGTGTATGTATTGACGGAACGCATGAACTTAATGGCTATGGTTTCGAGCTCATAATTCACTAGTGCTAGGATGACCTTTTGGAATAGATTGTGAACGAAAATTCCCTAGATAGCTTTTCCTCGGTTGTAAAGTTTCTGTGCGCCCTAAATTGTTCCCGAGTTATAAATAAATTTGTAGAATTATTTCAATTATTCCGGTGTAAACTTGTACAGAAGGCTGAAGATCTCAATTCACATCCATTTTAAACTCTCGCCGAAACATAATCTTTGAATCTCGATGCTATAGCAGACTTCTTTAATGGATGAACCCACTTGGCGACACATATGTTAAAATACGTAATTTTTTAGCTTTTTATTTCTTAAAATGCTTTTGATTTGGATGCTTCCAATTTATAGATTTTTAAATACAAAATCCAAGAGTTTTTGAAGAAATATTTATATATTATTTCAGTATACTTCAAGTCATGAATTTGTGTGCTTAATAATACATTAATTAATATGGATTTAACTTTTAGTTGCATCGGAGTGAACATTTACATATTTTTGTGCTTTTGTTGATGTCGCTGCCTTGGATATTCACAAATCTCACACAGGAAGGACCCCCCGAGCAATATATTACAGCAGTCTGGCAGTCTGCATCTATGGTTGTAACGCTGTATTGATTTATTTATGGACGCTCTTTAACAGCTCTGGTCATCAGCGTAAGTAACGCTGTAAATATTGCAATTTCACTCCAATGCCACTCGCTGTTAAGCCCAACTGCTGATTAAATAAATGTATAATATATGCATATGACAGCAAAAATTGTAGCTGTAGAAACAATGGGATTGTACTCCGCGTAACATTTGTAAATAAAATGAACTGTTTAGAATGTCATGTTAAAAATACAGAAAATCGGTTAATTTATTTAAAAAAAAAAGTAACGTAATTGCTAATTGATGGAGCTAGGGCACTTTGGAAATTAGTGCACACGAATGAGTAAAAGTCCATATATTTCCATTTCTTGCCAAGAAAAAAGCTAATTTGGCTCTTCGGTTTATTTATTCGAGCTGGTACTATTGGCTAAATATTTTATTTTCGGCAGCATATCAGCTGCAAACTGAGAGATTATTTTTATTATAAGACATACGTACACTAAAATAAAATCTTTCATTGGTACATTATATGTCTCTCTCTCTCTCTCTGAACTAAACAATAACATCCTTTAACCGTCAATTGCCAGAAATGACGAAGTTGGCAGACGCCGTGTACTAACAAGTGTAATATCGAAGGTTTTCATGCCGAGGCGTGCCCCTAATTTTGACATCCCAAAAGCTAAGTTGGAATTCTGTATTTCACGCAAACAGGGGAGTATACTGCAATTAGCTGAGCCAATGATAAGGAGTCTTTTGCTAGGTGTGTTTTGAAGCCCCACAGATTGTTAAATAATTCAAAATAAACTGCTACAATACTTTACACTTTCTAGTAAAGCCATCAATGCAAGAGTTATTAGCGTGCTATCGATTTTTTGTTGTTTTTGAGTATTTCCTTGCATAAAGGTATTAATTGTAACCATCAAGGAGATAAGTGATTCTAATTCATGCATATTATAAGGGAAATGCCTCTGTTTAACGAACTATTAATAAAGAATATTAACTTAAAATGAATTATTACGACTGCTACAATTTTTACAGCTGCTACAGTCTTCTTCTGTTTTCTTCCGACAGCTTTTCATTTTCTTGCCAGGCTATCCATTTAATTATCAACATAAACAAAAATGCATTTATCAAACAGCAATAGTTTCAGTCTTCAATTCATGTAATGCACTGCAGTTTGTTAGGTATTAGCATTCATTTAAAATTGTACACAGTACACATTTATAGCTTTGAAGCTTTTATTGCACATTTTAAATACTTGTTCTTTCACAAAAACATAGTATGCATAGATGTTTTAGGTACGAAGAAGAGCGAGACCTTATGTCAAATATCAGGCTGTTGGTCATTAAAATTCCCGTAAACAGCTTGAAATACTGTTATAATAAAATATAGCGATACTGATGAGAAATGTCCTGGAAGACCTTTGCCATATCTTCTCAAATCTAAAGAAAAGCTCAGAAAATAACATTCAGAACTTTCTTGGTGCCATAAAGATGTGAAACATTATTACTTTAAGTAAATGGCAAGGAAAATAAAATTATATACTGAATCCTATAAAGGCACTCAGTTTTAATTAGGAAGTCCTATTGCAGCACACTTCTAGAAAGGGAAATGGAGATTTCCATAGGCAGATTGGCTATGAATTTTTTTCTAACAGAACACAAAGAACAGAAAATATATGTGCTAACAATTCTCGGTCTAAAATTTTGGTACCATACCCACCAAATTTGTGGAAGGTCAACTTATGAGGTTTAGGCCTAAACCCTAACAGACTGTATGAACAATTTTAATTTAAACTTGGCACCTACAGATTTCAGACAAAATGGTGAAATAAACTAAAATTAATTTAAAAAATACAATTTTGAGTCTCCAGGAGAAGTTAATTTAATGTACTGAAGTTTTTATGTGTTAGCATTCATTTAAACTTTTATGTAGACACGTTTAGAGCTTTGAAGTTTGTATAACATATCCTTGTAAATTCTCCTTCTTTCACAAAACCATAGGATGCATATGTTTGCTATGTCTTAGGTAAGAAGAAAAGTGTCAGCATTATGCCAAAAACGTCAGACTGCAGGTCACAGCATTAAAATCCCAGAACAATGTGAAATACTGTTAATAACGTTATAATAACAGTCAAGTTATATTGAAGAAAAACTCAGGAAAATAAGTTCCACTTTTATAGTGCCCAAAAGTTATCAAACATTTTAAATGATAAGAAACAGAAAAGTAATATGTATAGAGTTAAGTAGTATACCAAAACAAACGTATAAAGCCATACAGTTTTAATTCAGAGATGTTATTGCACGATCAATTGCAGTACACTTCTGAAAATGGAGATATTCTCCATTGGCAGACTGGCCATGGATTTCTTCTAGTAAGTGTATTAAAAAAAAGTGAAGCCCAAAGGAGAAAAAATAACCGAGTTTGCTAACAATTCTCAATAGACTGGCAGCATGTTTGCCATTTTTGTATTTCTTTGGAAATCGGCGTAAACTTGGACAGTATGAACCTTCCAAATTTAGTTACACTTAGCACCTACATATGTCAGAGGAATGGGTCATCATCTCAAGTGCTATGTGTATGATAAGACCTTCCTTGAACATGAAATGGCAGGAAATATTGTCCAGGGTCCACTTTATTCAGGTACGGAGTTCTTTAACATTCTTTTTAAATTTGGTTAATGGATAACTGCTTATGATGGTGCACGAGTTTAGCAAGACTACTGATTTACTTCTTACTAATTCTGAAGATTTCCTCGTTTCTTATTAATTTTGGTTTACATTTTATTTCTGATATGTATAATGCGTGATGATTCATAAAACTGCGAAGCGCATTTGTTTTTATGATAAAAGCGTGTTATTATCTATTACCATTTAATTCAATGAAGCATTAATGGAGAGATTTCTCACTCTTATCAACTCAAACTTTTAGTTTATGATGCTGCAACACAGCAGCGTAAATATAACTAGTTTAATCCTTTGCTGATAGCTTTCTAACAAGTCTCCTGGAATACACCAAGGTTGGTTGATTTGGTTAAACTAAGTTGCAATTATATTCTATTAAAGTGCATTAAATTCCCTATGACAACTCTTTAGTTATCTATTTAAAAGAATTTGCACAGCATGTGTAATGTAAATTATCATCGTATATAATTATTATAGGCGAATTCGGATCTTCAAAGAAAAAAAAAACAATTATAAAAATTTGTATTATATATCGCAAATATTATACTGCCTAATACCTTATTATGAAGAGTTACAAATGAACAGTTCGGAATGATGCTAGTAAGGTATAATATTTTTATTTTAATCTTTCTCATGCTAGTCTTATCAATTACGAGATTGTATCAGAAATTGAAGGCAAGAAAACTGTAAATGTATGCAAACAAATATATCATTCCAAGTGCAACCAATCAGTACAATGTGTGCTTGAAGCATTGTTCATCTAGGTTCTGCATTCTGTCAGAGAACACCAGAGATTATGAGAGATCCAAATGATGATAGTCAGAAAGGGCGAGATCTAGGCTGTAGGTAGGATGTTCCAGAACCTTGAAACCCAAATGGTTGATAGTTTTAACATTGTGGCTGGCTTCACATGAAGCTGCAACAATATATCTTAGGCGCTTGATTCGAAATGCTGGTTTCAGATTGTTGTCCAGAAAATAATTTTTGTACTGTTCACCATTCATAACTTTTCCATGCCATAGATCTTTAGAGTCCCAAAAAAAACGGCTAGAATCACAAGTACTGCGAAAAATAAATGTTGAATTACTTCTTTGGCGTTTCCGCATGTTTCCACTACATTCTCTATGTTTGGATTCCGACTCAGAGTGATGAACTCACGTTTTATTACCTGTGACTTTCTGCTTAGAATTCTGCGTCTTCATTTTTGCAATAGTAAGAGTATGCGTTGGCCGTTCAACACATTGGTGCATTAGTGCCTGTGCTTTTATTCTTTTCGTTTTTTTTTAAACAAAGGATAAAGGATATAACAAGAAAGAAGGGGGGAGATGAAGTGGGAAAGAAAGATGGGATCAGTTGGGAGCTAATAAGCTAGGTTGTAAGGTGGTGAGTGAGGTACTCCATATTTGTATTCAAGGGTGATGAGTAAGACTGGCGTGCAATGCATGTCCATTGGTTAGGTTAGCCGGAGACCTGCTTGACCTAGGTTCAGCTTGCCCTCTTGGGAATTAAGAGTGGTAGTGGTGACTGATTAGAAGAGCAGTATATTCCTTAATCACCATTTATATTTGTTGATGCTTCTGTTTGCAATCCAGTGGGTCGAATTGTGTGATAATGTTATTGGACATTTTGCGATCTGTAGCATAAGCGGCAGGGCAGCATGCGTTTCATGCTGCTAGGTCCTGCGACACGCATTCCCTTCCGAAGTGCGCCATTACAGTCTTCCTCTAAAAAGATAGACGGATCAACGGGGAGTACTCATGTAATGATCAGTTCTGGTCGTCCTGACTGCCGAGACATGTTGGTGCCGAGATTTATGGAGAACGTAATGCTCACTAAGGAACCGTCTAACTCCTGTGATTTCTGTGTAGGCTTGTTTTCTGAACTGGTGTGCTGTATTATGAAGGCATAAGTGATTGGCTGCGATGACTGCGGTTGTTATGTTCGCCCGGCGAAATAAGGCTCCAGATATTAACAAGTGGCGGCGGAGAGGCCGAATTAGTGCTCCGAGGCGGTTTGGTTGTTGGAGCGGTGGTGGTCTTTTCACTGTTTCTACTCTGGTGGTTTCCTTCGAACCATGCTGCTTCTTAGGCGTAGTGCTTTCAAGACAAAGTTTTCTTGGCCCCCACTCACAGGGTTAACGGAAGTACAACTCGTAATGATTTGGTCGGCAGAACGATGACTAATCTCCACAGAACACGATACCTCATAGATGACTACTTGCCGGTTCGCAAGTACCTTCTCTCGATTTGGTTCAGTTTTCCCGGATGTGGTGCAGGTTGACGGACATCCTGTTCCCTCTTTGTGAT
Source organism: Metallyticus violacea (assembly GCA_030762175.1). Taxonomy (NCBI): domain Eukaryota; kingdom Metazoa; phylum Arthropoda; class Insecta; order Mantodea; family Metallyticidae; genus Metallyticus; species Metallyticus violacea. The sequence goes on along the minus strand of CM060841.1, from coordinate 97,276,981 downwards.
TCACCCTAGTGCGATTACTTTTAAACTTCTAAACTTTATAGCACAGCATCCGTATTGTGTTGAAAGCCTCCGATGAATTCAACCTCCTGACAGACTTTTGGATCAAATAAATTTGATTACTGTTTTTTGTTCCTTATGGTGTACGCCATCTCAGCAAATTAAAATAATAATAATAATAATAATAATAATAATAATAATAATAATAATAATAATAATAATAATAATAATAATAATAATAATAATAATAATAATAATAATAATAATAAACAGGCATGCGTACAGAAAACTGATAAATTTAGAAATGTGTTATGATGACGTAAACGCAGACACTATTTTACTTTTCTTCCCGGCACTTTCTATATTTCATCAGAGGTGAGTCTACAGTCTTTCAGTACTCCGCCATTGAACCAAACAAAAGTGCAACGCCATATTTAGGCTATAAGGGTGGTTGTGGAAGACGTTCCAACACGGAATGCTTTACCCTCATGGTATGCGGACATGCATTATCATGTTCCAGCAATACACTTCTAGAAAGTATTCCTCTTTTTTTGCTGTATATTTAAGGTATAAAATTTTCTTGTACCTAACCACAGTAAGTTTTATTGTACATTGTTTGCCCATGTTCCTGAAGTCATCAAACGAGGTTTTATATCGTTAAACAAATATACCCGAATTTGTCAGCATGCTCCCCTTTTTTGCTGCAGATGTTTCGACTCAATGCTTAGTTTCTTGCTGTCTTGTTTGCGATGGACATCAATTCTCTTTGAAACGGCTTCATTTTCTTTCCACCCATTGTTGTTTGCGCAAATCGTATGGGAACATCGTGAACAAATTCTATAGTACTGCAACTCTTCTTACATTATGGCCAGTGCACATTCACATCTGTTATCACATCCTACGGCTAATTCGGGTGTCATCCTTGGGTCTTTTCTGGTCAAGACATCGATGTTAATTTGGGCATTTAGGAACGATGTTGAATATTAACTTTACTAGATCTTTGCTACAATTGTTCTACTAATTCACAAACTTTTATCTATTTATAGGCTTATCATGGGTTAACAGTACTTCAACGATAATGATTTAATAGGCTAACATTTGGATGGGTTTTCACAGTATTCTCTAAGCCCAAAGAAAGATCACAATGGCATGCAATCGAGTAACACCGTCCTCGCGGCTGGCAACTCCATCAACGGCCGAGGCTTGATCGTCTGTAGTGAAAATACCCATTGATCAATACGAACATATACTTCCTATAGAAATGGTAGCCGCCTAGTTTAAAAATTGTGTTTACCTTCTGATTCACTCTCGTATTATTTCCATAGCATTAAATATTTACAAAAACATTAATCAAATAATACGCTATGAACTTTTAGAATGCTGCGCTGACATTTGAATATTTCTGTTAAACATGTTATTATTTGCTGACAAGCAGCATTAAATCGTACTGACTTTATATGCCCAGTTCAGGTCAGGACCTTATTACACGTACTCAAATGTCACTGGCAGTGTTATTTACAGCAAGTCCAGTTAAGAATGGGAGCTCCAATGCTTGCCACATGGCCATAGTAATGCAGGTTGTTTAGCAAATTCCTTTTATGGTGTATTATTATTTTAGAAACCTTCACAGGTTCAGAGTTCATTAGCTCTATGAGCTAATTACTTTAATGTATTCTCTACTAGCACCCCAAAATGAGACTAAAACATGATCTCATCAAGATACTCTCCCAGACAGTGCATTGTTAACATTTAAAAGGTTTGTTCTCCTGTGCAAAAACGTTGGGATAATTGGATACTGATAGCTGCTAGTGTTAACCGTGTGGTCTGTACATAAATGGTTGGCATTTTCAGCGTAGAACTTGGACTAGTGTCAGATGAGTGTTGTTGCACAACTGTACGATGTGAAAGCACACACTTACAATATAGATGCATATAAATGTTTCATGTCAGAGTACTCCCATTTATTATATGTGCTTTCATAACATACCAGTGCACAGATAAGACAAAATCAAAGCTTGGTTGTTTAGTAACAGCTTGGAGGTGAGAGAAGATGGCGATGATAATGGCGTTAACGCGCGTGCTTTACAAAACAACCGTCAGAGAGAGTCAAGTTTAGTAATGGAAGGTGAGCACAATTCTTGAACCTCCTAATATTCCATACCTCCGAGTGTGTTATGCTCATGTCTTACCTGCTCACTTAAATGGTAAATTCACAGACGCGAAACAGCGCTTGCCTGGCTGTCCAAGCAGTGACTTATTACTGCTTCAGTAAGTGCGAGTCTTATGTTGAAAGCCAAACCCAATTCATCAAAAGGCACTGGTACAGTTGATTCCTTGCCACCATCTTATAAAACCGGCTAGTAGCTGTCTGAATGTTTAAATTGTGCAAAATTTGTAACAAATTCCCCCGGTATAACCTGAAGTGTTAACTGGATCGTATCTTTGATAACGTGTACTAAATCATGGCCAACCTGAGGTACTACTTTAGTAACAATTCTCTGTTACATGACATGTTAGTACTGGACACAAAAACCGCAGACACTTTCGAAGAGTTCATGTAATATACAACACACAAGTGCTGCATAAAAAGTCCTATCATTCTAAAATTTATTCTATTATCATTTATGTGGAATTAACCTAATGCAATATTTCGTGTAGCATATATGATTATCATAGTTGTAGCTAAAACTAGTTCAGGTTTTTCGAAAAAAAAAGTTGTGATGTTTTTGGTACAATTTCAGGACATGATTATTAATAAATTGAATGAGAAGCAGTTTATGTATAAAATATAAAGCACGATTTGCATAAGCTGTTTTCTTAAATTAGATCAAGTGTGTCAGACTCATTTGGGCTGGGGGTAATTTCCCGTCTCAAACTACCTCTTGCGGGACCCATACGGTTGCAGACGCTTCTATTAATAGGGTTTCTTGGCCTACGAAAGATGTAGATGTATATAATACGTCAATAGAACATACAATTTGCGCAATTCAGAACTATATTTAAGATGCATAAATGTAGTATTGTCAATTTTCAAGTGATGTGTTTGTATTCATATAGGAGGCAGTGATGCTCGCCTGGATAATATACGGTGCTTTTCGCGGTAAATTACAAATGTCTTTCAAGGATGGGACGGGTGCCAAATAATACTTGTGGGATCGTGAGTTTTGACACACCTTCATTTGATTTAGTTAACGTAATTATTGTTCCCAAATTGCCTATTATCAAAGGAACAAAATATAAATCAACTAATCTAAACTAAAAATATATTATAGTCTAATTTAATGTAACAAGTAACAAAAATCAGCTCCTATGAAAATTCTTTAAAACACGTTGCAAATGTGCAATGTTTGCCCCATGTGTAACATGATACACATCAAGCCGGTAATCCAGTTCACTGTAGCACTTCAACACTAATTTCTGTGTTAGTTTGTATCAGCATCTCTTCAAGTGGGTGGTACAAAGGTACCAAGCGGTCAATAGTCCAGATTAGTCCCGAAAATGGCAGACAGTTCAGTTTGGAGCAACATAGTTCTGTATGTAAATATTATAAATACAATCAGCTCGTCGCCTTCATGAGGAATTTATTCGAAAGTTCCCTTGGAATATGCCTGCTTCCTCACGATCTTGTGAATAAAGTTGATACTTGTGGTTCAGTGCAAAACAAAAAACATATACAGTTTTAATAGAGTACACATTAGAAAAAATTAGTGAAGTATTGAATGTTCGCAAACAAAATCTCTACCGAAATTAGCACAAATTGCGGTTTCAGTGCCTTATGCATATACAGAAACAAAATTGTTTAAAACTCAAAATTTACAAGTGTACGCATTTCCACTGTATACGACAAGGTTATCTCGTAGAACGTGTAGGAAGGAAGCGTTTCAGGCCCATTTTTAGGGTACCTCCACGGCATTTGCCATTTATGAGGACTAAAGAATACCTAAGAGGATTGTGGGAATCGAACCGTGGTCCCATTCACGAATGCGAGCTTTAACGAACTACGCCACCGTAGCGGAAATAACGCATGAAGTACCAAACTATCACTATTTATGTCAAAATTACAATAGTAATAAAAACGAAGCACATATTACCTTTCAACAGCGAGAAAAATTTCCACTATCGGCATTCACGATATCTTTGGCCGACAATTGGATATGAGCTACATTGTTTAAACTACGAACTATTAGTGTAATACAAATAGCATTGTCATTCTTGCAGAGAAATTGAGTTCTTTTTGCCTGTTCAAATAAAATATAGAGCGAATTAGTTATATTTCCACCGCACTAACAAAATTTAAACTACCGCCATCCTGAATGTCACTGGCGGGTAGCTGAAGCCGTGCTGTATCGCAGATACTACAAACCAAATATTACTATACAAAATTACATAAAGACAAGTGCTGGCATCTAAGTGATCTACGTGAATAATAATAATAATAATAATAATAATAATAATAATAATAATAATAATAATAATAATAATAATATTTCTGCCTATTTCAATGTGTAAACACTGTAATCCAATTACATTTTCACTGTAAGAAGAGAATTTCACTATAGCATTCGGGTTGTCCTGGAAAGCACCTAAATATGAATAGTATACCTTGGGGGAAAAATCGTCTTGTAATATATGTGAATCAACATGATTTTAAGCTCCTATTTAAACGTAAAAGTGCGTGATCTTATATCTCCACAGCAAGAACTAAAATTTCACTACCAGCATACAGACTGTCTGTCACCTGCCGGCTATGGCAGTACAGTATCGTTTTAACTAAAAACACAATATTATTAATGTAATAAGTTACTAAACTCTGGTATTGTTACTTATATAGCGAAACCTGTCTTTAGGATAGTTCAATTTAAAAACAAATTGATCCAATCAAGAGTCGCACTACAAGAAGAAAACTTCACAACCGACATTAGGGATATCACTTTCCGACACTTCAACGAAGCTTCGGTGAAACTATGAACCAAATATTTATGTAAAAAGTTACTGTGCCCCTAGTATTGAGATATATGTGAAGTCATTGGTGCCTATTGCAATGTATAAAAATGTAGCTCCATTTGCTCTTCAACCGAAGGAAAAGATGCTTCAATAACGGCATTCGGGTTGTCACTGGTAGTCAGCTGAATACGGTCAGAATCGCTAATATTACGAAACAAAATTTATGCATTTGAACGTTTAAAAACTAGTATTGTAATTTATGTAAATATACCATATTTTTGGTTCTATTTAAAGGTACAAATTGGGTGATTTAAATATATTTCCACAGTAATCAGGAAGTTCCATGACCAGCATATACATCCTAATGTTTAAGCAATAAATGTACTAGTTTTTATATGAATCACACGTTTCTTGGCTGCTACTAAACGTAAAAACTGGGTGCAATGTTTTTATTAGCGGTATTCCTGATGTCACTCCGAATACTGAAGCTTGCAATATAGGTTTAGCTACTAACTAAATGTGCTGTATGGCTTAAATTACGAACTAAACTATATTAATTCAAACAATTAACTACTAGAATTATCATTTATGTGAATAAAGATAGTATGACTTCTATTTATATGCAAAAGTTGGGTGATCTAATTGCATCACTTTAGAAACAGTTGAAATGTCACTACTGGCATACGAACCTGTCAACTGCCGAATGTCGAAGCAGTGGAGTATCGGTGGAAACACAAACCAAGCATTATTATTGTAAAAAATTACTAAAAGTCTAGTATTGTTATCTCTATTCCCCCTGATTCAACTGAAATATACTAAGATCAAATTACAGTTCCTACACAAGAACGAAAATTGTATTAATGGCGGTATCGATGATACTACGAAAAAATATTAATATAAAAAATTACTAAACTAGTAGCATTGACAGCTATATGAAAAAAAAAACCTCATTCACGCCTAATTTAATGTTGAAAATTGAGAGATACGCTAAAAAGGACGTTAAACTAATGGAATTTGGGTTTTCACTGGCAGGTAGTTGAAAATGTGCACAATAAGTGAAATGCCAACTCATATTAATTTAAACAATCAACCAATGCTACTTCACTTATGCTAATCAAAATAATGTTTGCGGCTATTTAAACGCAAAAAATGAGAATTGTTTTTAAAGTAAAAATCTAAATTTTACTGGCAGCATTCAGGCTGTCACTTGCCGGCTATTGAACCACAGAAGTGTTGGTGAAACTAGGAACCAAATCTTTATTTAAAAATTACTGGACGACTAGTATTATTACATATGTAGATAAACAGAATTTGGTGCCTATTTCAAAGAATAATCACGAACTAATTACATTTCTATCACAAAAAGATGTTGTGGTGTTTATTTTAAAAGCTTTCTTATAATTCTGGACAAATTTGAACCACTGGCAAGGAATTAAATAGAAATGTTCTAGCCCTCTTTCCCACTGACACTTTCTTTTACATGCGATATAAACTTGATAACTAATTAAATCTTAGCGTTGCTGTTTTGCTGCTTTCCTGGGACACTTTCACACTGAATTCACCATGATGACTTCATACTTAATAATTTACTCACCAGGGTGACGAAAAAACAAATATTTCGCTAACACTGAAAACGGCTCGAGACTCGTCGAATTACTAGCAACTCCCTGAAATATTTGACTCGATGAAATATTAGCAACTGTGTAAAAACTTTCCGTGCTATCGCTTGATGAACTAATTGCGACTTCACGAAACGTTTCCAAATCCCCGAATACCCCAAGGATTGGGTTATTTAAGCGTTCTTAAAGCATCATGATGCTTGTATTCAAAATAACATTCTAGAAGCTTTGTAAATTCTATATTCTTATTGGCTAAATAGCTGGATTTCAGAACTTTCTGAAAGCTAACTTCGAAAACAAGCCTACTGATTGACTACAATTTCCCTTAGTTTTTAACTGGGCGAGTGTTATCCAAACTACAGTTGGCAAATTTAACTTTTTTAGAAATCGCACAACAAAAGGAAAATTCAGCTTTGTGTCTATATTGCAGTTCCAAGGACTTTTTCAGATGACAATAATAAAAGGATCGTGAGAAGACATTACTTGGCCTTACCACTGACTCCGGAGTTGTTCACGCTCGTGAACAAACAACTTTCAGTATAGATACAACATATATCACCAATTTTGTATGAAGAAATTTCTCTTATTATATATATATATATATATAGTTATTCATTTTTATAATGTGGATATTACCACTCTGCGCTCTACTTACTTTCCGAGAATTATTATAGCATTATAAAGTTATATACGCAGAACAGAACATACATTAATAAACAATTTAAAGGTAATACTTTCTAATTATATTTCCCTATGCCTACCGGAGTCGAAGTTGTATTAATGTAAAAGTATTATGTAAAAATTTATTAAATTACTAAAGTATTATCTATAAGAAGAAACTAGGTAATGGCCTTGTTCAACTTAAAAATATGAAGTGGATATTAACGGTGAGAATACTGTTTTGATTTATAGCAATTAATTTAGAGAGGATGATTAATGTTGTTAGATGACACTTAAGCAACGGATTCAGAAGTATCTGACCTCATCTGCTACTTCCTCACTTCCTTTATGAACTGTCCCCCCCCCCCCCTTGTAGCTGGATGTTTTCAGGCATGGTTAGCCTGGGATGAAAGAGATAACTCCGGCGTCAGATATATTGACAATGCTTATTTGTGATCACAGGAATACACGGTTACAATATCTTCCGTGGATGGAGAGAGTTTGAACCCAAATTGGCAATGTCAATATTTACTTCCCGCGTCTAATCGTACTTGGTGTCGACAGCAAAATTATTAGATCAGCTGACACATTCAACGGCAGTTTTATTAACGGGGAATGTCACGTTAGTCTAGGGAATTTTATAACCGTGAGGGCGCCTCTCTCTTGTCCGCGATCTAATACTTAATATTTCTATCACAAGCGTTGTATTATTACTTTTCATCTATTCTCGTATAATTACCGTCTATCCCCCTACTCTTTGATCATGTACTCTGGTGTGTCATTACTAGGATTTAATATTTCGTATTCTTTTTGTTTATTTACTGACTTACTGAACCCTGTGTGTAAAAAAAAAAAAAAAAAAAAAAGTAAATACTAGTGTTGTCATCTATTTTAAGAAAGTAGGTAAATTTAGTCTTGTTCCATTTAACAATAATGCGGTCTAATTTCATTACAATAACGAAAATATGACTGCCGGCATCCAGAATGTCACTTGCCAGCAGCTGAAGCAGTACAGCATCGGTGATAGTACGAACTTAATATTATTAATGTAAAAATGTACTAAAGATTTAGTAATGAAATTATGTGGGAAAAGAGTATTTGTGCCTATTTCAATGTACAAGCAAGGCGACCCAATTACATTGCAATCCCAAGCAATGCAAAACTTGTAATTAAATTATATTTGTACTGCATGAAAGAAATTTTATTACCGCATTTGGACTGTCACCTTCTGGCTAATTAAGCAGTGGGTTTCAATGAAAATACCAATGAAATATTAATATAATATATGTATATCTATGAGGCGAAACTGGGTCATTTCATTACCTATTTCAATATAAAAATACGGTGATCCAATTACGAGAACCGTAATCTCACTATCGGAAAACTACGAATCAAATATAAATTAAAAATTACTAAGCTACTAGTATTGGCATCTAGGTCAAGACACTAGGTCTTTGGCTTATTTCAATGCAAAAATAACGTTATTCTGATACACTTCCACTGCAAGAACGGAAATTTCACTATCGGCACTTGGGCTGTTACCTGCCAGTAATGCAAGTTCGTTTTCCCAATGTAGCTCTGATCACAATCTGCACATTTAGAAAATATGAGATCAGATGTACAGATTGTGATCAGAGCTACATTGGGAAAACGAAGAGAAATTTAAAGATTCGAAGAAAAGAACACTTTAGGAACATTCGGTTAAAACAGGTAGACAAATCAGCAATAGCAGCTCATTTTTGGAACAAAAATTATGAGATAAAACCAGAAGTCAAATTATTGAAACAACTTCACAACCAAATAGAACTATCCACTTGGGAGAGAATTTTCATTTTAAAAAACAAGAATAACTTAATAAACTTTGATTTTCCGCCGCTGGATGAACACTCGACAAATTTCTACTAGAATCACCAGACATCGCCACAGGAACACATGGGTATCCATCCACCCACCGTTTGGAACGACACTCAGTCAACAGCAGCCAATGATGGGAGGGACCTCTCCCGAAACTAGTCCAATTTTTAAAAAGTGGAGTTAGTGTTAACAAGTTGAATATATTAATGTATGAAATCTAGTATTATTCATGTTTAAGCACTATATTTGTGAAATTGTCATCAATCACAAATGCCATGCTTTATTCTTTTTCACTCCCTTCCTCTTTCTATTTAATATATAAACAGATTTACTACCTATGACTTAATCAATTAATTTGTTGATTGCACCTGCAAACTTACAGCATAAGATAACCAACAGCAACCACCAATAACAAAGGGTGCAAACTTACTCACTCCCAACCTTTACTCAACATCAAGTATGGGTATCTATACTAATCTCTAATTTATGAGGGGACATTCTGGACCAAATGTCAATTGCATCTTATACCTGCATGCAAGCTCTTCACCATTCTCCACTAAATTTCCGGGTGCAATAATGGTACACGAACACATTTCTCCCATCACTCCCTTCATATTATTAGCGCTAATAGCATGGGAAGGCGGTGTAGATTTTTCTTGGATGTTCACCACTAAAGTATGAAGTGGTTCCCTTCCCTCACCCCTCTCCAAATGAAATTCCCTTCTACCTTACTTTCCCTTATGCTCTATTTTATGTATTTATATGTAAATATTCAATATAAAAATATTTTAATTTAAAGCTTTAGGACACAAAATATATCTTTTCCTTTTCCCTTCACATTTCGCCTATCTATATTCATATATATGTTTTAATATAAAAAGTTGCAATATATGCAGAAGATTTAATTTAATGCTTTAGGGTACAAAATATTGCTTTCTTATTTATCCTCTCCGTTTCTCAACCTTTATAAATATTGTTTAATTAGGAAAAAGTTTAATTTAATGCTTCCTAGTACAAAATTTTTCTTTTCCTTCTATCCCCAAGCTCTGTGGATATTTTATAATGTGTGTTAATGTGAATTTTTACAATATATGGAAATGTTTCAACTTAATGTTAAGGCTCTAAGGTACAAATTTTATTTTTCTTCTCACTTTTATGATAATGGAGTAAGGAAATTATAGATTTATCAGCATAATTCCTATAGCTGTTTAGTTTTTTAAAAAACTTTGTGTAAGCAGATTGTTGTTTTGAAACTAATTCTTTGTTCAACAAATGACAATTTGATTTTAGAAATGACCAGAGTACCATATATGTAGTGTGTCCTTTTTTAAATAATGCTACAAATATATCAACAATGGTAACATCATTCTAAGTAGGTTCTTTACTGCCTGTGGTGCCATAGTAGTAAAAATGGGCATTAAACACTATTAAAAAAAAAAGTAGATTCTTAGATTTTTCAAAGGCTTTTGACACTGTTTCTCACCATATACTTATACAGAAACTTAGTTTTGGCTTTCAGAGTAAAAGTTTTAATTTTTTAAGGTCCTATTTCAATAACAGGTACCATGCAACCTATTTTAAAGGAACTTTATCCAAATTTAAACTTGTAGATCTTTGGAGTTTCTCATGATTCCATATTAGGGCATATATTTTTATTATTCATATTAATGATATTTCTTCATCTCTTTAATCTTCATCTCTTCATCTCTTTAATAGTATGCAGACGATTATATGATAAAGTTGAAAATATGGTAAAAACCAAATTATACATGAAGTGTTCTATTGTTAATGATTGGTGTAATGCCAATTTAAGCAATAGCAAAACCATTTATATTAAATTTAAATTTAATATGTGCACTGTAGCTTATATTGAATTCTTAGGTATTATATTGATTTTCAATTGGTTGGTCCACTCAAATTGAACTTCTTAAAAAAAATCACCTATGGACTTTTTATGTTAAGAACTTTCAATTACAGTATCACTAAGGTAATATTAATTGGTTTATTTTGCTCATATTTATTTGCATATTAACTATAGTATTCTCTTATGGGGTTATCAACCTTTAGCAATTAAGGTTTTACAGATTTGCAGAGTTCATTCTAAATATCATTTTAAGCCATTTTTTATTGCCTTAGGTATTTTGACTTTACCCTTGACATATGTGCTTGTTTATTATATGTCAAGGTAATATAAACAGTTTTACAGTTTACTCATTCATAATTACCCGACACAATTTAATTTAAACTTTATACTGAATAAATTCAAGTACTCTAAAACTCAGAATATTTTTAGCTTTTTCTGTCAACCTTTTATAATCTTGCACATAGATTCAGAGAATTCTGTTATTTAACATTTAAGAGGACAATACTATTTCATTCATTGATAGCTAATCCATTATACACTACAAATTATTTTTTAATGTAAAATGGTAGTTTCATACTGTCCTTTACCTGCTATACTGTGTTATTTTCTGGCAATAAAGAACAATAATCAACCATTGCTTTGTATTATCTCTGTCAATTTATATTTATATAGAAATTACTATATAGGGAGAGGTTTTATTTAATGATAAAGGGTACAAAAAGTTCCATTCATTGCTCCTCAATTTCTCTCTCTCAATTCTATTTTCTTGATTCATATTTTTATTTGTAAATTAACAAATTATGGAAATGCTTTCATTTAATTCTAACGGGGAAAAAGCCCCCCCCCTCTCTCTCTCTCTATATATATATAGCAAGTGTCTTCTTGTCAGAGAAGAACTCAAGTAGTGTGAAATTTAGCGATTACAAGTGTGACTTTCTCCGAGTGTTTTATCCTTTTCTGCCTTTATAATTACTGTTAATTTGTTACATTGTTAATAGTGTTACTTTATTTTCTTTTACTTTTTTTTTTGTGTGTGCGTGTGTGGTTTCTTTTTTTTTCTCTTTCTTTCTTTTTTTTTTTTTACAGATATGCTTTCACATGTTATTTTGCAAGTAAATATATAATATCAATGCTTTGGGGTACGACATCATCCTTCTCTCAATTTATAGATAAGCTTTTATTTATAATAGCAACGTTGCAATTTTTTTTTAATTTATGCTGTAGCATGCAAAGTTTTTTTTTCTCTTCTCCCACCAACTCTCTCTTTCTTTTATTTATTTATATATGTACACTTATTAATATAAATTCCATTATAAAGAACATTTTAATATGAGAATTGAGAGTGTAATGAAGGTGTAATGAGAATTCAGAGTGTAATAAGAATGTAATGAGAGTATGAATGTGAGACTGTAAAATAAGGAACATGCTGTATATTAGGACCAAAAGAACCCCCTCTATAGTTGTCAGACAAGATGACACTACGCAGGCCCAAACCCTGCCATGACCGCCCCTGAATAGACAGATTTTCTGGGCAATGTCTTTCACACTTATGTAAACAAACCTAAGCTAGGAAGAGAAACTGCCTTTAAAGTAACAAGCACAGTTAATTAGGCAAGTTGTTAGGCGCACATGAGTAGACAGATTTCTGGGCAATGTCTTTAACACTGAAGGGTGGCTTGCCTAAAGCAACAGGCACAGTAAAATAGATGAGACAAACAAACCACTTATAAGATAAGTTATTATGCGCAGGTGGCCTGACATGTGCAGTAAGCAGAACATTTGTGTAAACTCTTAGATTGTATAAAAGGGCCTGTCTACTTGTTAAGGCAGGAGAGAGAGATGGACCTTGACCAAGGATGTTGGTAGAGCACTGTATTAAACCTTCTTCTAAATACTTTTCTACAAAGAAGCTGATTGTCATCAGAAGCCCAGATATACCTCGTTTTCCTAGAGGACAGGAGTTAGATTTTGTCCCCAATGTCCAGCAACTACCTACACATTTGTTCTCTCTTGTCTTAGGCCACCATAGACAAGTAGGGAATAAACTGTAGCACTCATTATAGGAAGAACTTCACATCCTCAATATAATATCCAGTGGCAGGCCGAGCGCTACATTTTATTTATTTATATATGTACACTTATTAATATCAATTTCATTATGAAGAACATTTTAATATACAGCTTTCAGTACAAGATGCTTTTTCCCCTTATCCCCCATTTTTTCTCTGTTTATAAGTGAATTTAAAATGTTTGGAAAGGTTTTAATTCAATGCTTCAGATGCGAATGTTTTTTTCCTCCTCCCTTTCAGCCCCTACATATAGTTATCTACTTATATGTAAATTTGCAATAAATAGAAAATATTTTAATTTAATGTTTTACATATAAAATAATTCTTTCGCTTCTCCCCTCACCCCCAACTTTCTCCTCATTTTATTTATAGATATACGTAATATGTAAATTTATAATACATAAAAATAATTTAATGCTTAATGGTAGAATATACTTTGTTCACACTAAACTTATTTCTCTCTAAAATTAGGTATTCATTTTTACACTAAACTCCACTTACTTGCATAAAAATAAGAGAATCTCTCCCATCTTCAGTTGCTCACTGAACCACCGTTACTCGAAACGATGTTGTCTAGCCATCGAAAGAGAAAAATTGTTCATTAAAATAAAATGCAGAAAAGTTTTGGAGAACATAAAAAACCAAAAGAAATCAATAAATTACAGAATGGCATTAAAACTAAAAGAAAAACCAGTGATATACATAAAAGCAGACAAAGGTAATAAAATAGCCATTTTAAATGAAAAGGAATACATAAATAGAGTTAAAACTATGTTAAAAGGAAAAGACTATAAACCTAATGAAAAGAATCCACTCAATAAATGCAATAAGAGGTTAAACAAAACATTAAATGAAGTCAAAACACTATCCAACAATGAAAAACAGAATATCACACAGAGTAATCCAGTACTACCCAGGCTTTATGCACTATCTAAAATACATAAAAATGATGATAGCAAATGACCAATAAAAATCAATATCAATTCATCCATATACCATGTAGCAAAAAATTGATCAATGTTTTCAATTCTTTTAAGAGATTCCAAAGTTAGAGCATTAAAAATTCAGTTGATCTAGTCAAAAAATTTAAAAATAGCAGAATTGCAGCTGGAGATATAATGGTATCATTTGATGTAAAAGCCTTATTCCTGAGCATACTATAGAGAACTTATGCTTATACTAAAGAAGTGGTTAACATCAATAAATTTAAAAACAGAAGAAATAGAAGACTTATTTAAACTTACAATATTTGCATTAAACAAAATTACTTCAGCTTTAACAAAAAACATTAACAAGTTTCAGGCTTAACTATGGGAAACCCTTTGTCAACTTTTATACCAGTTATTCATAAGTTCATTTGCAATACATATCACAAAAGCCTTCCCTTTAATTTTCAAGTCATGGTATAGGTATGTGGATGACATTTTTGCAATAATAATGAAGAAACACTCAATAGATGCCCTGAAACATCTTAATTTGCAACATGAATCTATACAATTTACCATAGAAGAGAGAAATGGGTGGCTACTATTTCTAGATTTAAAAATTATAAGAAATGGAGATTGTTTGAATTTTGAAATTTAAAGAAAAGAAACACACACAGAAAACAATAAAAAAATGAGAGTTATAACCATATTCCACATAAATATGCAGTGTTTCACAGTTTGGCACACAGATTGATAATTGTTCCACTCACAGAAGCAGAGTACAAAATAGAATACCAACAAATAATTAAGACAGCTATAATCAATGGTCTCAACAAAGACACAGTGATAAAAATTATCAATAAATCTAAAAGACAAAAAGAGATGAGGGAAGTTTCCACACTGAAACACAAAAGAAGAATACAAATTCAAAAGTTTCACCTACCATCCAATTTACCTCAAGTTCAAGAAAATTTTCAAAGAACATGGGATATGTTAGCCCCAAAGAACAGATACAACATCAAGAATTCATTCGGTAGCACAGCCAAAAACTCCATTCCAACAAAACAGAAATCAGGAATTAACGAAATAAAATGTTCAGATTGTGAGCAGAGCTACATAGGCAAAACAAAGAGAAATTTGGAAATTCGAAGGAAAGAACAGTTAGGAATATTCAGTTTAAGCAGAGAGATAAATCAGCAATAGCAGCTCACTTACGGACCAAAAAATCACGAAATAAAACTGGAAATTAAACTGCTGAAACATCTTCACAACCCATTGGAGTTATCCATTTGGGAAAAAATTTTCATATTAAAAAATAGAGATAACCTAATGAACTTTGAGTTTCCTCCTATGGATGAACTCAGAAACTTCGTTCTTTAACCAACAGAGGCCACCACAGGAACATCCAGTTGTCTAGCCATTGTTTTGAGTAATGATGATTCAGTGAGCAACTGAAGATAGAAGAGAATGCATCTTATTTTTATGTGGATTAGTGTAAAAATGAATACCTAGGTTTAGGATATATTACCACTCCATTGTCAACAGCTTTGTAAGTACAATATTTATTTCTCTCTGTTTATTTTTCATGTGCTCTTTTATGTAATTTTATAATGTATGAAATTTTACAATTTATTGCCTTAGTGTACAAAATGCATCTTTCCATTCTCAACCAATTCTGTCTCATATATTAATTTACATGCTTTTTAACATATATTTTTCAAAATATGCAAAAAGGTTTTAAAGTTTATATCAAATGATATTTTTCATCTCCCTATAACTTCTCTCTGTATCTTGTTCTTATGCTATTTTTCAATACACGAGAGGGTTCAATTTGACTATTTACAGTGCAAAATGTTCCTTTAGCTGCTCCCTTCATGTTTTCTTTCTCCCTTTCATTCTTCCTATTTATTGATATGTTTTTATAAATATGTTTACACAATATATATGAATATTTTTATTGAATGCTTTAGGGTGCACAATGCATCTTTTTCTTCACTTTCCAAAATATTCCTCATATCTATATATATACTTCTGTATGTAAATTTGCAATATATGGAATTGTTTAAATTTGAATATTAGAAAATAAAATGTTCTTTTCCTTCTGTATGCACCTTCTTCTCACTGTTTTTGTAGATAATAATTTTAAATGTAATTTTGCAATATGAGTACTTTTAAACTATAAGTACAATTCCTTTTCTCAGTTTCCCTCCATATTCTCTCTGATTCTCTCTCTATTTTAAATATACAAGTTTTCATGTTAATTTTATTTATATGGAAAGTTTTAATTTAATCCTTTAAGGTACAAAATCCTTTTTCTTCTTTCCCCTCTTTCACTCTCTCAGTATTTTATACTGATATGCTTTAATGAGTACATTTTCATAATATTGATAGTTTTCATTTTTTGCACAGGTAATATTTATATATTATGATCTAATGTAAATTTGCAATATGAAAGCTATTTTTTTCCCTAGTCCTCCCAGTTTCTTCTTCTCTCCTTTTATAGGTATGATTTTATATAAACTTTTGTAATATATAGATAGCTCTACAATTAATCCTTTGAAGGTACTAAATATTTCTATTTCTTCCTCAAACACTCTGTGTTTATTGATATGCTTTTATATGTAGATTTGTAATACATGGCAAACTTTTCAATTTAATGCTTTAAGCTATAAATAGCTTATTAGTGTCCTACTCCAAATTCTTTCATTCTAATATTTGACATATATTATTATATGTATACTTGCAATGTAAGGAAAGTTTTCAATTTAATGTTTTACGATACATTTTAATTCCCTGATCACCATAAAATTTTTGTTCAATCTATTTAAATGTCAGTTTGAAGTACAAGGAAAGATCTTAATTAATGCTTTGGTGAACAAAATTGTTTTCTTCCTCCACCTTCTCTTCCCATTTTGATATGATTTTACATGCAATTTTCCAATGAATTAAACAGATTTATCTTATGCATTCGAATACAAAATGTCTATTTTTTCATCCAATTCTGCCTACCTACTTATTGATATGGATTTTTATGTAAATTTGCAATCCTTGAAAATTTTAATTCAATGCTCTAGGGTAGGAATTGTTTTTTTCCTTCCCATTTCCCTGATCTGTTTATTTATACATATGCTTTTTATATAAATTTGCAACATATAATTTTTTTTATTTATTGCTTTAGAATACATAATTATTTCCATCGTCCCAATGCATACACACACTCTCTCTTTCTGTCTCTCTCTCTCTCTATCTCACCCCCACTGTTTGTTAAAGATTTATATATATAATTTAAAATACACTAATTTAATGCTAAAGGGTACAAAATACTTTCCCCTTTCGCCCACCAACCCATCAGTATGTCTATCTATATATATATTTGCATTTGTACATAAATTTTTAAAATATGAAGAAAGATTTTAATTTAAAATCTTAGGGTAAATTATTTCTTTCCCTTTTCCCCTCCACCTCCTCATTCTCTCTTTCATTCTTTTGGCTAGTATTTTTATACTGTGATATATATATGTGTGTGTGTGTGTGTGTGTGTGTGTGTGTGTGTGTGTGTGTGTGTGTGTGTGCGCACGTGCATGCACACACTTCTTTCTCTACTTTACCCATCTTCACTGTCTCTCCCTCCCTCTGTATAATCATTTTTTATTTGTAAATTTGCAATAAATGGAAAAGACTGTAATTTAATGCTTTAAGGCACAAAATTTTTCATTTCATTTTCCCATATATTCTTTCCCTACCTATGTATTTATATATTTATACATAAGCTATTATATGTTATATTACAATATTTGGAAAAGTTTTAATTAATAATTTGTAGTACAAAATGTAGCTATAACTCCACATCCCTTCTCTCTCCTTATGTATTAATTA
Organism: Metallyticus violacea; assembly: GCA_030762175.1. Lineage (NCBI taxonomy): Eukaryota > Metazoa > Arthropoda > Insecta > Mantodea > Metallyticidae > Metallyticus > Metallyticus violacea. The sequence continues at coordinate 97,259,172 of CM060841.1, read as the reverse complement.
GCATGCTTCTACTTGTACATTTCCAATATATGGAAAGGTTTTAATTTAATGCTTTCTTCCCTTCTCTTCTGGAATTCTCTCCCATGCCCTCATTTTTTTCTGTGTATATTTATAGATATACCCTTATATTTAAATTTGCAATATAATGTTAAGTTACTACTGTCTTAGGGTACAAAATGTTTATTTTGCTTCTCATTCCTCATTCTCTATTCTCTCTTTTTTACACACACATGTTCAAATTTATGAAACATTTTATTTTAGTGTTTTAGACTATAAAATATTTCTTTTATCTTCTCCCTCCACATTCTCTCTCTCTCTCTCTCTCTCTCTCAACCTCACTTTGTAAATATGCATTTTTATGTAAATTTCCTATTAATGGAAAAAAAAAATGTAATTTAATGCATTAGGATACAAATTTTTTCTTTCCATTCATTTTTCGACATTTCCTCTTTCTGCTTTTACACATTATCTTTTATATATATGTAATTTTGAACTATATGGAAAATTTTATTTTAATGTTTAAGGTAAAAATATATATCTTTCATATCTCCCTTCACATTCTCCTTGCCTTTTTATCTTAATTTGCAATTAATGGAAAAGATTTAATTTAATGCTTTAAGGTAAAATAAGATTCATACTCTCCATACATATACATTTTAATGTAAATTTGCAATATAATAATAAAGTCTTAATGTAATGGTCAAGGGTACAAAAGTATTTTCCTTTCTCCATTTACTCTCTCTCTCTCTACCCATCCCCCCTTTCTATTTTTGGTATGCTTTTATACATACATTTACTTAATATATGGAAAGATTTTAGTTGAATGCTTTAGGGTACAAAATACTACTTTCCCCCATTCCTCCCCTTCTATTTATGCTTATATATGTAAATTTGAAATAAATTAAAATGTATTAAAACACCTAAGTTTCATTCCCTACTTCCGCTAACACCTCTTTCTCAATTTCTATTTACTGATATTTATTTATAAATTTTCAATACATGAAAAGGTTTTAATTAAATACTTTTATTATTTTTATCTTTTACTTATTGTCACTTGGACTTTTGCAACATCTATAGATTGGACAGAAATACTACAGCTGTAAATGTGTAGTCTTTGACTGAAATAAATTAATGATGGTGCAAATGAGCTCATAGCGCAAGAATTTTATTTTTTAATTTTATCTCTACATTGCTGTCATTATAGATATGCTTTTTATAAGTAAATTGGAATATAAGGAAAATTTTTATTTAATTTTTTGGAGTAAAAAATGCTTTCTTACCTTTTTCTACAACAATTCTCTTTCTATGTATATATATATATATATATATTTGTAATTTGCAATATTTGGAAAGGTTATATTTTATTGTTTAAGGTACACTGTGCTTCCTTCTTTTCCCACATTCTCCCAAACTCCATTTATAGATATGCTTTTATTTTTGCAATGTAAAATATAATTTAATTTAATATTTTAGGGTATAAAATTTCTTTCATTCTTCCCACACTTCTATTTATACATATGCCTTTTAATGTAAGTTTTCAATATATGAAATGTGCTAATTTAGGTACAAAACATTCCTTTCCATAGTCTTCCAGCTATTCCTCTATCTCTCCTCTCTGTAATTATAATTATGCTATTAATTTAAAACTTTAGGAAATAAAATACTCCCTCCAACACCCTCCAATTTTCTCCTGTCTATACATACGCTTTTATATGCTTATTGCAATAAATACAAAGTTATTAATTAAATAAATTGGATGTAAAATGTTTAACTCCTCCTTCCAAACTCTCGCATTTTCTCTCTTTATTCTCACCTATTTATTTTTATGCACAGTATGTGCAAATGTTTATATTTATTGCTTTAGAGTACAAAATGCTCCTCAAAGATCAAAAACATTAATAGATACATTTACAATATGCAGAAGGCTTTTATTTAATGCTTTAGGCTGTAAAAATGCTTCTTTCTTCTCTCTCATTATTCATACATATGCTTTTATTTGAAACAATTTTAATTTAAAGCCCTAGGGTGCTCAATGTTTTCTGCCCTCCTCCCTCCACTTTTCTTCAATCTCTCTAATGATATACATATACGTTTTGTTTCTGTAAGTGCAACGTTTTCATTTAATGCTCTATAGTACACATTTTTTTCTTCCTCCAAATTGTCTATTCTCTCTGTTTACTTTACATCTACATTTACAAAAAATGAAAACCATTTAACTTAATGCTTAACAATAAAAAATTTATTTTGATTCTATGTCTAGTTTTTGCCATCTATTTATAGATATGTTTTTATATGAAATATATGAATGTTTAATTTAATACTTCATGGTATCAAAATATTTCCTTATATTTTCAAAACCCATACTCTCACTTTTTATAGATATGTGGAAAAAATTATTTAAGTCTTTAAGGTACCAAATGTACCTCTCTCTTCTTCCTACATCTTCTCACTCTATCATCCTGGTTATTGATAATCATATGCATGTTTTCAATAAATTTGTTTAAATGTTTTAGAATAGAAACTGTATCTTTCAGTTCAGCCACCAACCCCCCCCCCCCCCCGGTATTTATTGATATACTTTTATATGTAAATTTCAATTATATAGAATGCAGTTAACTTAACACCAGAGTACAAATTGCTTCTATCCAATCTCCCCAAACTTTCTCTCACTGTATTTGATATATATTCTTTTGTATGAAATTATGCAATATACAAAACAAAAATAAATTTAAAAAATGCTGTTGATTATAAAATGTTTACTTCCTTTACCCCTCTAAATCTCTTTTTATTGATTTGGTTTTACATTTAAAATATACTGGAATGTTCTAATTAAATGCTGTAGGGTACAAAAGCTTTTTCAATTTCTTACCCCACTTTCACTCTCTCACTCTTTTTGCCAATATACTTTTAAGTATAAATAGGTATTGAAATGTTTTAAATGCTGAATTTGCTTTAGTCTCCTGTCCCCTTCTTTTTCACTATCTATATTTGTACATGCACTTATTTATGGATTTTTCAATTTATGAAACAAACTTTACGGTACAAAATACTTCTTTCCTAACTCTTCCAACATTCTCTTTTTTTTTTTTATAATTATACATATGTATTTTCTAGATCTATCTATTTATACATATTATTTTAATGTCAATTTGCAGCATTTGAAACTGCATTTTATTGTTTTATGTTACAAAACGCTATCTTCCATATCCTGGATCTTCTATTGTCTCTATTTATGACTTGCATTTATATGTCAATGTACAATGTATGGAAAGGTATTTTTAATTCTTTAAGATGCAAAACATTTCTTGCCTTCCCCTTGTCTCTCACTCTATATTTATACTTATGTTTTATATGTTCATTTTCAAATATGGCAGGTTTTTAATTTAATGCCCTCAACTTTTCTACTATATTTATTTTATGAAAGTTATATATAATATACATAAAATGCATTTTAATGCTTTAGGGCATATAATTTATAAATTTACATCTATAAATACAAAGAGAAAGAATTTTGATTGAAAAGGGAATAAAATTTCCACCTTTAAGTTAAATTAAAATTTTCCAATTTATTGGAAAATGAAATAACTATTAACAGAGATTTAGAACAAGAAGGAAAATAAAAAAGAGGAGAGAGGTGAGAAGGGTTAGAAGTATTTTGCATCCAAAATAAATACATTTTTTCAAATATACAATATGGGGGGGGGAATGGAGAGGGGGAGAGGAAGAGAGAGTGAGAAGATGTAGGGAAAAGAGAAAGATACTTTTTGTACTCTAATGCAATTAATTTCAACTTTTCTACATGTTCCAAATTTGCACAAAGAATTATTTCCAATACAGAGAAAGGAGAATGTTAGGGTAAAAGGTAAAGAACTAATTTTATATAACCTAATACATTAAATTAAAATATCTTATTTTCGAGAATTACACATGAGAGCTTATCATATTACAGCATAAAGAAAATGTGCAAAGTACAAGAAAAGAAGTATTTAGCAGTGTAAATCATTAAATTAAAACATTCCCATAAAAGTATGTCAATATGAAGAGATGAGAGAAAGTGTGAAACCAGGGAAAGAACCATTTAGTACACTAAAGCACTACAGTTAAAGCTTTTCCATATATGAGTAATTTACATAAAATTATACTAACTAGAGAGAGAATGCGGAAGAAAAAAGATGAAAAAATGTTGTATCCTAATGCATTAAATCCAAGCCTTTCATTATATTACAAATTCACATTTAAAATCATATCAATAAAAATGATAGGGAGAAGTGAAGGGAAAAAAATAAAACATTTAATTTCTAAAGCATTAAATTAGAAAATTGTCATATATTCCAAATTTACATACAAAAGAATATTTGAAAAGAGGAAGAGAAGTTTGAGGGAAAAGGCAAACAAGCATTTGTACATAATGTGTATATGATTTTACATATATGGATTCATATTAAATTAATGCTTTATGGTACAAAATGAATATTTCCTTTCCTTGCCTATTTTTTCCCTTTCTGTCACTCTCAAAATCACATTTATGCTCTCTATTTGTATTTTTCAATGGGTGCCAAAATGAATTGAATCTGTCGTCTTAATACTCTTTATGCTTCACTAACCTTAAAAATATACGCAACCGGTTTCAAAGATATGTTATCTCCATCTTCGGCCATGGATGACAGATTCAATTCACATGAGCTTCACTGTATTAGTCCATATGAAAACTTTTTTTATAGATTTACAATTTTTAGAAATTTTAATAAGGTGCCAAAATGTTTTAATTTAATGGTTTACATCACAAAATATTTCTCTCATACCCTTCTCTACATCTTTTAGCACCATATCTAGTGCTGCCTCTCTGTATTTATACATGTGCATTTATATGCTATTTTCCCATACATCAGAAGGTTTTAATTTATTTAGAGTGCAAAATGTTCCTTAAACTCTTACCTCAAAATGCTCCCTTTCTCTCTTTTCCTTCCTATTTATCTGTACATTTACACATTATAAGGAAACATTTCAATTTAATGCTTTAGGATGCAAAATCCATTTTCCCATTACTCCCCAACATTTTCCTTCCAGTTATATATATATGCTTTTATATATAAATTTGCAATGCAAATGTTATGCATCTGCATTATGTTATGTCATGGAATAACATAATGAATTCATTAATTAAGCTATACCAAAATTAAAATAATTGTGTCTATTATGGAGGACATTTGTGGATAAAATTTTATTCAATATTGTTCTGTTAGTAAAGTTTACATTTCTGTGAATTACATTTAAATAATTTCAATAAAACTGCAAAACCATTACATATTTGCCAATAGCTGCACTTCTTGAAAAATATTAATGAATTTCTTGGTCTATTAAAGTCAACAGCACATCTACGGATATGTACTTATCAGTTCAGTCAATCTCAGTAGTAAGCCACGAAACTCATGAGAGATATGTCCTCCACTTACAGTGAGAATATTCAGCTTTTTAAATAATTGTCTGCATGTTTGTTGAATACAAACACCACAGAAAATCCTTAATGTTTTGTTTGCAGGGAGAAGCTCTTACTATGAGAACAGATTACCCCAGAAAACTATTTCATATCTCATAATGGAATGAAAATGCACATTATACATTAAGCTTAATGTATTTTGATTTACAAGATTAACCAAGCTTCTCAAAACAAGCACAAAATGCTGAGCTTTGAAATTGTGGTTTCTATAAGCTTATCTAATTTAGCTCCTCTTTCTAGCCCCAAGAACTTGTTATGAGGAACTTTCCTAATATATTAATTAAAGTTGCTCATAAGAAGTTTTGTCGGTCCTGGGGTCCTTCTATACCCAAGATCGCGGGTTCAAACCAGGCCAGAATCACTGGATTTTTTCGGGCTTAAAAATCCTAAGTATGGCTGACTTCAGAAGGGAAGTAAAGCCGTGGGGTTTCGGATCGCAGATTTACGGCACGAAAAAATAAAACCTCAAGCCTGAAGGAAGATGCCTCCTAGCTAAATTTGTCGCCCCTTTCACGTCATGAATGGAATGGGACGCGGATGACTTGAGATGTTATACAGCGTCCGTAAATAAAGCAAATAAACCATCACTTCATAGTAAGCTCTGATATTAGTATATTTTTAGTTTTAAAATGGATTCTCAAAGTTTAGTGAAAGTAATTAGTTTCAAATCAATTATTTAGCTCTTCAAATGACTTTGCTACTGAATTGTAAAGTTGAGCATGTGAATATCCCGAAATAAACATATTCGTATCATCAGCAAAAAACACTGCCTTAGATTCTTTACTTATGCTGCAAGGTAAATATTTGATAAAAAGTAAAACATGTCATGTCCCGGTATTGAGCTTTGTGGTACTGCAAGTTTAACAATACTGGTAACTACTCACAATTATTAATACTTTTTAGGGGAGGTTTTTGGATATAAGGGGCATTAAACCAATTTAAAGCTGGCTTGTCAACACCATACAAATTTAACATCTGTAACACCAATTTATTATTTATGCTATCACATGCCCAAAATATTTCTAAAGGAAATTCTAAAATTTCAGCAGTGTAGTTAAAAGGTAACTGCTAGTTGACAACCCCTTCCTGAAGTCAAACTGGGATATTGGTAGAGTATCGAGTGACAGTAATTCACAATGCGATTATACATTTTACATTAACTTTTGATAATGCAGTTTAGAGTGAAATAGTTCTATAGTTGTAGATTTCATGTTTATCACCTTTTTAAATAAAGGCTTAATTATAGCTAGCATCTTTCCTTCTGGAAATATCTCCGTTAATTAAGAATGAATGATATCAAATGTTGCTGAGGAACTCGCATAATTTCAACTTAACTTTTGTGCTCAACTTATCCCATCCTGGAGAGCCGTTACCCTAAAAGGGCAATTTCTATTGATGGTGATAGCTATATTTTAAATTTACATGACATTTTTGAATATAATTCCTCCAGTATGTAAATTATTGCTGCATTCAACATCGGTCTAACTGCCCCATCCTCAGTTGCAGTTAGGAAATACGAATTAAATGCATTTTAAGGCTCATGATCATTGTCACTGAATGCTATTGAATAAATATTTTATAAAAGATTCTAAAAGTGTTAATAGGCTACTGTTTGTGAACATTTCAACTTTGTTAGTGTTAATGTATAATTAATAGCAGTTGGCTGTAAAGAGTAGTCAGATAATCTACTGAACATAATCACGTACATGTCTATTCATAAAATGGAACCTTCTTTCCAGTCAAATGGAGAAAAAAGGAAATTCATTTCAAGTATAAAACCCAGTGGAGCCCACAACTGTATTTTTGTTAGAATTATTTTTAAAATGTAGAAAAATTGAATTTTTAGTAAAATTTAGATATCTGTTTCTAACCTAGAAATAAACCGAAGTGTAACAAATATAGAAGATAAATTTATATTCTTTCAAAGAATATGAAGGCAGCAAATAAACTTTGCTAAAATAAAGAGCAACATTTTTATGGATATATAATGTAAAATTTTAACGCCACCATTAAGTTGCTTGTTGAGAGAAATCGTAGGCAGGCCGGATTCAAATTACAGAAATCGCTATTTATATTTCAATGTATAATTTAAGCTTTTGAAAGATAAAATGTTTATCAAATTGAAAATATATTTCTTATTTGTACATTAGTACGAATATAATGCGAGCTAAAATAAATTAATATTAACTACTTTTACATTATCCATTCCAACACATACCATTAACGGACACTTTCCTTCCGCGCAATTCAACCACTTCTGCATACAACGTACTTCCTTCTGACTACTCAGCGGGGTAAGGTTGACGCGCACACACACACAGGTCGAGCGACACGAACGATGTAAATTTCGACGTTCAGTCAGCGGAGGACTCCCGAGTAGTGTGGCACAGTGTTACCAACTCCTCACAAATAATACTAGATGGGATTTTAAATATAACAAAAAAGACTAGATATACAACGAGCCTCAATCACTGATTTTTTATTTGTAAAAGTTCAGGTCCACCAAGAGATTCAGTTACATGATAATCGTTCCGTAATATATAACTATGTAAAATAATATTTTATATAATTATTTAAACATTTAACTAAACATCTACCAAACAGATTAAAAATATATATTTGTCTAATACATGAACAGTGTGCATAAAAATATGCGATATTTAGTATGAAATTTGCTAAAATTCATTAGGTAAAATATGTAAAAACTCAACAAGTCCCTGTATGTAGTTCGGGTTCTACTAGAAAGTCGATTTCGCAGCCTACTGTAGTAGTACAAGTAGATGATTCAAATAGGGATTCCGCATCAGCAGCGTAAGCTGCCTTTGTACCGATTTTCTGTAGCACCTTTTTTGGGAAGTTGGCAGTCCTTACAACACTGTTTGTTCTTCGTAGACCCGCACGTATTGTTAGGATTGAATCAAATATTTTTAGGTCCATTTTATTTCTTTTCTTTGTTTTCACTTCCTTGAAAATTTGGCTAAATAATCACTCAACTTCAGCATTGGGCCAAGGAAGTGAAAGAAGCATAATAGCTAATTTAGATAATTCAGCAAAAGAGTTTAACCGCTTGCGTCCTTATTATATTTTATTATTTCATTCCAAAACAAGACTGTGTTATTAATTTCCGACCATTTTTAGTTGTCAGGTTCACGCATTGTATTTGAATTTTTGAAATTTAATTTGCTGACAATAAAAACTTCAAGTGGAATCAAGGGATCCTTTAACGTTCTTAAGGCATTTTCTACTGATATAAATGCAACCATTTATATAATTTGGACATTCTGTAGCAGCTCTTTTAATAATTTGATAAGAAACATCAAACAACGATCTCGGAACTGTTGTTGCTGCACTGAAGACAATTTCAGCATTTTCAGCTCGGTTTCAAATTCATAGCCGAGATAGACGTATGCGTAAACAGTCATCAACGTTGCCTTTGAGAGGATCTAAAAAATGGGTTGCGGTTGGTAAAATCAGTTTCATAGCAATTGAATGAGTAAGATTAGTTAAATTATTCAACAGTTTGGTGGGGTCTGCTGTATTCGATTCAAATTATTTATTTACGGCCTGAACTTAACAAAGAACTGATTTAAAAAATAGCAAATAAGCACGGTGTCATCGACTTCCATGTTTTACAGTAGCTCTGCAGTGACATTTTTCCTTTAAATGAGTAATTTCAAAGAAAGTTTTCAACTTTAACCATTGATCCATGATCCTGCAGACAGTCGTTTTAGTTGATAGACAGCGAGTATCACAAGCTCTGACAATTTTATGACGATCGTGGCCATCAGCGATAATCTGACATAGAAGACGTATATTCCTGCCGCCTAAGTGAAGAGTGACTAAATCAAGTATAAGTTTCTTTAATATGAAACTCTAAATTCCTAGGAAGTATAATATAAGCAAAATATAAGCACCAAAGAAGGAATATTGTCTTAATTTCTTGTACACTCCTCTATTTACACCGACCACAAGATGCATTAGCAGTCCCTAATCCAATAAGTTTCTTAAAATCGAGTCCTTTGTTTGCATCACTGTTCATAACTGCAGAAACAATTCCATCGGCATTAAACGCCGTAAGCTTTACTGTTGTGACTTAGGTAGAGATTATTTCTCCGCGCTGTTCACTAAAGTAATTTATAGCCATTCGCAAAAGTTTTCTTACACCGACATCTGTAGATTCGTCAATTAAGAGACTGTAACAAACCGTCATTAAGATCTTTCAGTAAATTATTTTCAAAAGGTGGGGCTAAGTTTAAATTATATTTCCGCACTTTGTTCTATGCAGTCTCATGTTAGCTGCTGCACTACTTTCAGCAAAATCATTTATGCACAATTCAGATAAATGATCATTGGACATTATTGAAGTAAGAGCTCCCTCACTAGCAGCCGTCTACTGAGGCGCCATAATAATAATAATAATAATAATAATAATAATAATAATAATAATAATAATAATAATAATAAACACTTATTCGTGTATTTTGTTTCCGGAACGGAATATCCCGTACTAGAGTAAAACTTCACTCGCTACACTACAAAACACGTTCTGTCTTGTTTAAGACTATTTCTTGACTGAAACAATGAGAATGAGGAACTGAGGAGAGTCTGAGCTTGACCTGATCTGGGCTCGTGGATATGTAAAATACATACACTGCAATAACCCTATTGTGCTACTGACTGAAGGAGTAGTAATTATCAACATTGTTGAAAAATAACATTCAGCCTACTTAAATTATCAAAAATTAAAAATGAAATCAGATTTAATCTACAAAAAGTTATAATTAATATCACTAACAAAAATAAACTTCTTGAATGCAAATAGTGTACATACCAAGAGCTACTCTGAAAAAAAGTAGGCTCGAGGGATCTCTCGAGTGAATGCTGAATCAATTGTTAATTATTCCTTTCTTATCGCAAACGTCCGCTCTAGTATACACATCTAGGATTACGCAGAACAAACGAAAATATTGCTGATAGCATCATAATAAGTTAATGTTACGTGGCTATTATTTATCTTACTTACGTACATTTTCATAAAATGACAATATTCAAAATAGGGATGCAATACAGCTACACATCATGTGGGGATTCACTGTACTTGTTCTTCTTACATACCATAACAGATAGGGCAATATGCTGCCTGTTGCATGCTATAACAATTAAAATCATGGGAAAAGGTGCATCTACTGGTTAAATTTTTGGCTATAAGCATTTCGCAATTTTGTATGACTAAATGCTTTGGTAAAATGCTAAATTTTAGCCATAAAATAGCTAAATTGGCAACAGTTGTGACCCAGCCTACCTAAATGAAACATCAACGAAGTGTTTAGCTTACGATAACTTGATGCAAATAAGAAGCTTTGCATCAAGTTATCGTAAGTTTCCCTTGGTCTGTTTCCAAAGTACAAATAGTACAACATTTTATATGGTAGGAATTTATGCTTTCGAGTTAACAAGTACAAACTGCGCCCTATAATGTCAAAATTAATAGGTGAAATTATGCATAATCAAAGTCGCGAGATTGTTGCTAATGTCAACGAGTATATGAAGGCCCGATTTTTTTTACCGAATTATTGTTTTTAATAGTGTGTAACACCCTTTTTACTGCTGAGGCATTACAAACGGTGGCCAATGATGAAGAGTGAATGAATTTATTTCAGCAATTAAATTTACACACACAAACAAAATATCTAACAATTTAGCAGTATCAAAACTAAGGTTCTCCCTTACCTTAACCACCAGGTTATATGTATGGTAAAGAACCCGTAATTCAAGTTACCACTTTCACTATTGTGTATGCCCTCCTCAAGCTCCTTCCTTGTATTTCTCCTCCACTTATCCCTTTCACCATGAATTCCCCAATTTTCTTTATTTTCTCTACCCTCAAGTCTGATACATTTTAGTTGCCACTATTACTTCACATGGATAATACATTAGATAAATAATAAAATGAGAAGAATTTTTTAGGGAATGAAACGTTCCAGGCCAAGTTTAGGGTATCTCCCCGGCATGTGCCATTTATGGAGAGAGGAAAACCTGCAAAAAACCTCCGTCAGAGAGGATGGTTCTGGCGGGAATCCCGAGTATAAGTTCAGAAGATGCAATAAAGAGTTCTTGCAGTCACCAGAACATCGCACAGACAGTTTACAGAATTGTGCGAGAAAAACAAAAGCATGAAGAGGATGGGCTGCTTCTTTTTGCACTCCGGGAAAGAAACACAATGATCAACAAAAACTAACCAAAATACAGAATTTCGATAAGTATGTAACTCAATACGCTATATACAACTTCTATGCCGAAGAAAAGACTTCTTACAATAAAAAGCACGTTACAGAAGTTAAGAGAAGGTATACCTTTTCAGGTAAATCTACAAGCCTTCGAAATATAATTAAACAATTGGTTTTTAACTGGAAAATAACATTAAAATTTAGTCACTCAGGCAAAGCAAAGCAAGTTTCGCAACGAAACTCGACATATACTACTTATATCAATTATAATCAGATATCAAACCAGAAAACGACTTTCAGGAAAATCAGTGAAATCAAATTATTAGAAGACGTGGTTTACTTAGCATGATTTGGTTTATTTACGGACGCTCTTTAGCATCTCAGGTCATCGGCGTCCCATTCAATTCAGGGAAGGAAACGGCCCACAAATTTTGCTCAGGGGCCTCTTTTTTCAGGTTCAAGGGCCTTTATCTTGCCGTAAATGTACGACACAGACCCACAGCTTTACTTGCTTTCCGAAGGAAGCTATTACTTCCGATTTTTACGCCCGAAAAAATTCATCGGTCCTAGCCGTGATCGAACCCGCGATCTTGGGTTTAGAAGGCAAGTATGGTTACCACTACACCAGAGCCTAATTACTTCGCATGTGTTCCCAGAGAAGTAATGGATGAAAGTTTCCAAATCGGTGAGATGGCCAGCTCGAACACCCAATTTGATGCCCTTAGGCAATTTCTCTGGGGAGTTGTGAAAGATCAGCAAATATCAGGAACTCCCAATATAGCATGCGGCAATATCTACAATCTGTGCAACGCTCGCTTGTTCACCGTCTTCATAAGTGGTCACAATGAGCATCTGCTGAAGTGATGTAGTTTCATCATGTATGCCGTTACCGATTATTTTAAAGTGCGTTTTCTGTGCTGGATATAATTTACAAACATAAGGTTCCTTAAGCTATAGACTACTGGTAACTTTGTTTAGGTAAGTAAAACTAATTCTGTAATCAATAATGGGACCTCTATTTTCAGTTCACTAGAGAAAACGTACATGTTCCATTTAAAAAAATTACAGATTTAATCATTCTCCTGCGAAGTTCCTGGTAAGGTGTTTTGCCTATGGTCTCAGGACCATAAATAGTCAAGCAAAGAAACAAGAGCACAAAACGGCGCAAATTGTTAGTCGGCAGAAAATCATCGGAGAGAAGAAAATTAACCATGAGAATCCATCATTAATTATAATCCTTCCATAAATCTTTCCTCATTTTTTATATTTAATAACCACCCGTTATATAACTTCCACTGGAAATAATAATATCTTACCTTAGAGTGACAGAAAGACTGCATCCTGTGGTAAATGCGGACGATTACACCTCATTTTCAAGAACAAGGTAACCATGTTTAATAATGTGTCAAATTGAGCAGGAGTCATTCGCATATATTGCACAAATTGCTTTGGATCGTCGTGACACATTTCTTTTAAGAGATTATGGAAATCACCTCGTTGAACTCTTCGCATATTATTGGGTGAACCCACCATCCACTACATTAAATACAAAATACCTCAAATAGATGCTGATGTTGTTTAAAAGAATGTCAAATGGACGGCTTCAGTTCCTTTTTGTTTAGGTTATAACACCACAACGAAAGTTATTTGTTTTATCGATACAAACTCACGGTCTATGGTAAAGTCACGTTTCTCTACGGCTACTGTGACGATAACTTTCACGTACGCACGTCAACGACGATATTTTCTATGTGAATGGCCCCTAATAACATTTAAATTAAATTTCAAACCAGTGAAAAATGTATCGTTTCTCGGAGCACTTAAATCAAATGCTGCTACTTTCAGCTGAAAGTCCCGAGCGAACTCGAGTGACGAAGGTAGTGCCATAGATATAGGTAGATAATAGGCTTTCAGGGTAACAACTTGATAGCTCAGACAAGAACATAAGTATAGTGGTCTACATGTTCTCCCTCCCCCCCCCCCTCGGTCTCCTGCCGGAGTTAAAGGATGTTGTCTTTACAGTAACTCAGCTATTAATAAATATAGGGAAAATATTTTACTGGTGTAAAATGTTCTCAAAGTATGGTATTACCACATGTGCACAGAAACTGAAGCGTACTACTTATTTCAACAAAATGAGGGTGATCAGTTTATATTTGCACCGCAAAAAACAAACGTATGGCTGGTTTCAGGTTGTTACCTGTCGGCATGTCAAATTGTGCATTATCGGTAAATTGACGAAATGTTTTTTATTACTGTAAAATATTCCCAAAGAAATAGTAAAATCACCTGTGCAGAGAAACTGATAAGTGATGCTATTTTAAAGCAAAAATTACATGTATATATACACAGGAACGATACTAAATTAATGCCGGGTCATCGGAGTCTTACCTGAAGTCTAGTAATAGGGTTCATTGTGGTAAAGTTACGAACATATTATTCTTGTAAAAATTGCCAATTTGCTAGTAATGCCATCTTCTTGGAGAAACATTTATCAGTGACTGTTTCAATTAAAATTTCCTGATATTATGACCGGAATTCAGGGTATTACCTGCCGTCAACAGAATATTTGTATATCCAGTAATAAGGCTGCATCACATATTTTTATGTAATATATTTACAATATACTAATTTTTTTATATGTGCAAAAAATTGACAGTAATGTTTCTTTTAGTTAAAATTAGATTATCCAATTCATTTTTGCATCTAATATATACCTCGAGGGTGCCGAAAAATGTATATACACTTTCACAGTAAATATGTATTTAATATATTTCAAAGTTGGACCGGAAAAATAGCAGTAATGTATAGTATGGTGTTCTGTAAACAGATGTGACTCTCATACATTGTGATAGCGTTGCTACGTGACAGGTAACGCAACAATGAACACATGTAGCCAATATTATCATAAATCAACAATGAACAAATAAAGTCAAGATTATCGTATGATGTTCTGTAAACAGATGTGACTCGCATTACGTTATGCTTGGGTTGCTACGACCAAATGGAACCTAGGTTATCGTATAGCAGCGGAAAGCAATTTTGAAGTGGTATTGGAAAACGAGAATGTTGTTTAAGTTCAAAGGCAATGGAGACGTGTGTGCAGAACAGAACTGCCAACGCGAGTAACAAATGCAAGCTTTCGAGACAAATTTGAGAATCATGGTACCATATGCGATGTTCACAAGGGGAATCTGGTAGACCTCGCACAGCAACAAGCCCCGCGCACTGGATCAAAGCCACTGAATAGGACGAAGAGGTCCGATGGGGTTTCCACCGCATTCTCCGGATCAAACTCCGTTGGACTTCTACCTATGGGGAACTCTTAAGGATGTCATATACCGTAGAAAATCAGCTACACTGGCAGCACTTCGGGAAGAAATTAAAACCGCGCGTGCTGCAATCGCTGAATAAACCTTTGCAAACGTTGCTCAATAAGTAGTTCAACGTACTCAGAAGTGTACCAACAGCGATAGTGGGCATATTGAACGGTTGTAACGTAAAAGTCTAGTGCTCATCATTTTCTGTTTGTGTGAGTTCAGTTTTGTTATGTTAACACAGTTTTTTCTTTCATTGAAGTGCGTATGCATTTTAGGCACCCTCTGTATTATATAATTATGACCGGTCATTGTGCTATAAATTGCTGACAAGTAAAACGGTGTATTATATGTAAAATCAAAACAAACTCTTATTAGTGTAAAATTTTGCAATGCTAGTTTTGACCTGTGTAAATCCACATATGCTTATTTCAGTATAAAACCGTGTTATCAACTAATATTTTCAAAGCGAAAAGGCAAAAATGTTACCGGAGTTCGCGCTGTTAATTGGCGGAGACAGAATTGCTCAGTTATTAGTAAAAATATTACAAGATACTTTATTCATGTAAAATGTTCACAAAGTGCTATTTCCACAGAAAGTGAACGTATATGCTCTTTTCATCAAAAAGTGGGTGAACAATTAATATTTTCACTCCTAAAAACAAAACGTATGACCTGTTTGCCTTGAACTATATTTTATTATGTTAAAATATTGCCAAAATACTACTAATGTTAGTGGCACAGAAAAACTGTGCAGTGATGCGATTTTCAGCTGAAAATTAGGTATTTCATGCATATTTCTGCCGCAAATAGGCTAAAATTATCACCGGCCATTGGGTTCTTACCTACCGATTAGCAACAGAGTTCTTATAGTTCAATTGTGCGCATTACATTATTCTAGTAAAATATTGCCAACTTCTTATCAATACCGTCTGCACAAAGATACTAAATTAGAGAAATCTATCTCAATTAAAATAAGATAGCCAATTTACACTTGCTCCGGAAAAAAAAAATTATGATGGGCATTCGTGGTCTTACCAGCCGGCTACAGATTCGCTATACAACGCCAAAACCTTAAACCTTGATTTATTTTGTAAAGTATTCACAAAATACTAGTTTTTTAACATGTGCAGAGAAACAGATACAGTGAGGTCTATTTCAATTAAATTGGATAATCAATTTATAATTCCAGCAAAAAAGGCTAAATTTTTGACGGTCCAATCCCGTTTAACAGTGGCCGGAATGAAAAACGTGGATTATCGGTAAAATTAAGAATAAATCTCACTTGTCTAAAATATACAGTTTTCACCGCAAAGGAAAATGGGCCGTACACATTGACGATAAACGGAAAAAAAAAAAAAACAAACAAACAAACAAACAAAAAACATTGACATGGGGAATCACAGACATGTTGTACCACAACACCAGGTTTTGCTGTGCCCCAAATACGTACATTGGTACGGTTCACTTTGCCGGACACATGAAACGTGGCCTCGCCACTAAAAATCAGTTTCTCGCAAAACCGTTTCTTCTAGTCGCCTTTGAAAACAACACAGAATTGATGACGACGATTGTGATCCTCGAGACTCAGCGCTTGCAACAGCGCTGTCGGTATAGTTTCACTTTAGGCGTTAACGTAAAATACTCCAGACAGTTGGCTGCCGAAGACCAAACGCTTCAATATTGCCGGAGCTAAATGCAATAATGTACCTTATGTACCGGAATGCCGCTTTAGAAAGTTGAAGATACGCACAGTAGTACTACACCAAACACTTCAATATAGCCGCAGCTAAATGCAATAATGTACCTTATGTGCCGGAATTCCGCTTTAGAAAGTTGAAGATACACACAGTAGTACCACACCAAACGCTTCAATATAGCCGGAGGTAAATGCCATTCGTTAACGATCCAAAAAGTTGTATTTTTATAGCTAAAGGAAGTCTCATAAATCATGGGCTCGTCAATTCAAGTATCCTTCTGTGCTGCTATGGAAACGGGACAGTCAATCAACGATACCATGAGTTCTCACCGCCCTAGATGCTGCCATTGTCTCATTCTTAGTTTTGGCTGTATTTGTTATATCGGAGCATAAAGCAAGCGTACCAGAACCATGGCAACCATGTGAAATGGATTTTAAGTGCAGCCAAATTAGCTCTGACGGAATTGGGCTGTACCAGAGGATATAGGTTAAGAATCACGCCAAGGCAGCGCGCTGTTACTAATAAATTGGCAAATCAGAAATATTTTATTGAAAACATAACCCATGAAATTACTTACGTACAAATTGGATAAAGCCGATTCTGAAATGCCTTATTTAGTAACAATTAATTAGTAAAAGATATGAAGGTTTATTTTTCTTCATCTTTTTTTTTTTTTTTTTTTTTTTTTTTCCCCTAAATAATGGGTTGCGATTTGAATATTATGGCATTCTTTAAAACTAGCTTCAAACTTTAAAACGGTATACATATTATAATATTTAGATAGTGAAAAAATCTCAATGTCCAGTAAACAGACGATTTGGCTTTTACAAAATACTCAGAATGCGTTCACGTTCTCTTGCTCTACATAAACCGTTCTTTCTTTTACGTTATGCACAGCATTTCGCAAAATATTTCAAATGTCTTAACAGATGACATTTTCAGTTGTAAAACCCTCGTCCCAAAACCAAAGGTCTCACGGATACAGATTTGGATTATGTTGTAAAGTGCTTACGTCAAAGATCCGTATAATTAAATGTTTTGAGGAATGTAGATAGATATAAGTGCACCATCTTGCTTGAAAATTATGTTCTACAAGATGACGAAGTTCTATAACATGCTGTAGTATTGCTTCCCGTTTTAATCATTTTCATCTTCATCAATGAATTGTGAAGTGAAACTACACCATACTGTAAAAAATCCTAAGTATGGCTTCCTTCGGAAGAGAAGTAAAGTCTTGGGTCCCATGTCATAGATTTACAGCATGCAAAAGAAGAGGCTTCTGAGCAAAATTATCGGCCGTTTCACGGCCTTAACTTTAAAAACATGAAGACCTCTAGAAATTATTTTAGGAACAAACTTAGCATTACTCCACAGTCAAGGAAGAAGCTTACTTCGTTTGTCAAGCCAGTCATTATTGATTTGACTTTTTGCTATCACAAATAAAACAGTAGCATATTTTCTTGCTTATCACTGGTTTAAGATATTTCCTTAGAATTCTCCACTTAAAACCAGCTGCTTAGCAAAACAACCTTCTTCTAGTCGCTGTTGAAAAGCAATATAGAATTAAAGACGACGATTGTGGTCCCGGGACTTGGCATCTGCAACAACTGTATCAGGTACAGTTCACTTTAAGTCGTTAATGTAAAATACGCCAGAGAGTTGGCTACTAATCGGGAATTTCCGGCTAGCTCGAAGTATTGACTTTTTAGGTTCCTGACAAATGCTTCTCGCACACGCTCATTGGCTTCAACAGACACTCTTAGCGGCCTGTTCGTTGTCCATTACACAAGCAGCTAGGCGCTTCAAACTTACTGTACCATGCACGAATTGTTTTGATTGTAGGTGGTTCTTGTTCACATCGTTGTACCGTTACAAGAGATTCACATTTATCGAATTGTAACACGCAGAAAGCTTTGTGTACCCCAGTAAACGCCATGACTGCTTTCCAGCGGCTAAATCTACAACTAGGCTATTATGAATGTAAAACTTGGAGAGATACTCTTTCCATTGTTGTAAGCGTTTCCGCTATATGTCATGATTTCTGTTCTATCGATCCGCGAAAACAGGAAATGACTCTCTGATTCACCTTGTATATTTATTTTAGTATTTATATTTGTACTGTAAGCATAAAATAGTAATGCATTTAAAACTGTTATTAAGAAACCGCAAACTGTGTTAAAAGAGCGTGCTGAAAATGATGTCCCGTAGGACGCAATACATTACCAACATTTGCACATAGAAGTTCTTTATTTCATCTAATTTTTCAAAATCAACTAATCAATCTCAATAATAAATAAACACCCTCACATAACCGCCGCAATTTTCCCGATTTTCCTATATTTTTCCTCAATCCATTTAAATGGCATATAAGGAGTATATTAATATTTAATGCCAATAGAGCGATTATGACATTTTGGGTTTTAGGTAACTTCCCCCTTCTAATTACCCGTTCCCCTTAATTTACATATAATAATGCCAGTAGAGCGATTTTTAAATTTTGAGTTTTAAGTAACCTAATGACCTAATTTTAGGTAACCTCCCCCTCCTAATGACCCTATTTTCCTGATCTGCACATATTATTTTTCTTGTTATAAGGAGTTTTGTTGCAATAAATATATATTAATGCAATTAGAACATTTTTTAAATTTTGGGTTTTAGGTAACCTTCCCCTCCTAATGGCCGATTTCTCTGATTTTAATATATTATTTTTCTTAGTCATTTAAATGGCATATAATTAATAGGCTGTTTAATCTTTACAGCAGCTTTGAGTGGACTGGAAATGAGATGTGAAACAAGTTCAATGGTGAATGGAGCTTAAGAGTATTAAATCACCTCATCAGCTACTTAAGAAACGAGCTAGCTAGCTAATGTCAAATAAACCATATATGATTAATCTCTTCTTGGTTTAAGCAAAAACTTAAAAACATGTTCTAGTGCTTTTTAAATACTTTGAAATTGCCTGATGGTGAACGTTATAAGGCTACTATGAGTAGGTTCATTTGACTCTGTTTTAATTGAACTACACAGAGTTCAATATCCTTTTCAATACTAAACCTGAAGATTAAAACTTTATATGACAGGCAGACACCACCTTTTTGCAAGGTTTTTCTTGAAAACTCTGTTCCTAAAAAATACGCTTGTAATGAATTTGGTTGCTGTATCAGGTGATGCAGGTTCAGTTTTTAAGAATTAAGACTTACATTAAGTTCATCTAGTTTGTTTTTTAGACCTTTTAGTATTGATGAAATATAACAAAATGGTTTTCATTATTAAACTTTGTGTTAGCAGAGTTGTTTTCTGAATTTCTAGTATATATTTCGTATGCTGTTCTGATTAGCTTGATTATCTTTAAGTTTAAGTTTACATAAGAATTTTCATTATGAAACATGTTTAACCTAAAAAAGACCTACTACTTCTGACAACAGGAATTCTATCCCTAATTAGGAGTGAAAACTTCCCTTTATCTCTGGAATTTAAGTATATAATCATCCCTACTTATAAAATGGTCACATCAGAAATGAACACATACAGATCTACACTGAAATAACTGATGAAAGACTAAATTAGCTTATTGACCATTTTGTTCCATACATCAATGACATTCAGAAATGTCAACAGAAGTGTAATAAGTTAAGTCAAGAAATATAAGAAGCCCTCATATTAATGATGCACTCAACAACACAGTGCATTAAATATTTATACATGTGGAGTAGAAATCTGCGTAATGATGACATTGAAATTCTCTTAAGAAGAAAAGGCACATTTAACAATATGGGGGAGCTAGGTCATGCACTTGAGTCAACATTAAAATGTGGAATGATAAATCCTTCTACATCTAAAGTTGAGAATGATGTTTTCTGAATAATGGACATAATAAAATGTGACATGAACATTTGAAGTCTATTGTACTTCCTTTGCATGTTATGAAATTACTCAACAAACAATTCAGGGGAGTTATAATGATTGATTTTGCTTCTCTGTTACTATGAGATCTTGAATGTCAACAGACTAAAAAATATTTATTTTAGTAACCAGTTTCTATGGAACTGTCTTCTCTGGCAATGATTGGCAGCTATTTACTTCGAGCGCAGAAGAAAATACTGCTGGGAGCTGCAGAGATGGCTAGCAATGTAAGCAGGGAGAGGGCTTTATCTGCCAAGTGAAATATTAAGCACTATATGTGTATCAACACCTATTGAAATACTCAAGAGTCTGTTTATCTCTTTGCATTAACAGAAGCAGAAAATTAATAGTGAACAGTTGGACATTATCAACACATTCCTTTAACAAGCCATCTCTCCAGCTCCCAGCAGTACTGTCTCTCTTGTCTAGAACAACTGTAACATGTGTATCTGAGTGTCCTCTTGTGTATCTAATAAGAGCACAAGACCAAAGGATATGATGCTACCCTTCCAGAAAAAAATTTCTTGAAAAATGTGTTGGAATTTATTTGTACCAGTGTTAAATATTTAGAAAAAAAATGATATTGTTACTAAACTCAAAATACATGCAGCTGCAAAGTTTATGGAAATATTTTATTGTGAAGAGTGTCAACAGGAAAAAATAGATGGTATCATATTGTCAAAATGTATAAAACCTATTCTGGACAATGAAGCTTGCAAAATAACTAACAACAATGACTTTCTAAAAAATCTAGTCACTTGGTCGAAAGATTCTGGAATTGTGAATTACTGGAGGAGGGGAATAAGTTTTTATTGCTCAGTATAAACTTTTTTTTTTTAAGGGCAATATGTAATCCTCTTTAAAAGATGATTCTATATATATGACAGGTTAACATTGTCTTCTCCAACAACCATAAATGTTGCAAATATCATCTTATAAATGCAATATTAACATGCATAAGATATAAATTGAATGGTATGGACAGATCAAATGACTCATATCTAGCAGATCACAGTGAACTAAAGGATCCGTCACCGTCAACTGTTCTTTTCCTGGCCCGTCACTGCATTGCAATAAGTAATAAATAATAATAATAATAATAATAATAATAATAATAATAATAATAAAAACACCAATAACATGCGTAAACAGGAATAACTTAATCAAATATTTTTCATTGGTGTAACAAGTATAAAAATTATTTTAAGCAAATTTACTGCACTGCAAAATAAATGGATGATTTGAACATACATGCATCTATATATAAAGATTTGACTTTTGCAAAGCTATACAAATATAGAATGGTTAGCCATTTATGTATAATTACAATACTCTCTATAAATAGAACAAATAATTTTAACCAAATTACTGAAAAAGAAAATGTAATGCATAATACAATTTACCTTATATAAGTGTAAGAAAAAGCTGCCATCCATATTAATAGCCCTGCTGAATATGCAATTTGGTTCACATAAGAAAACTTAAATTGTTCTAATGTAAAGTTTATTTTACCTGCTTTCCCTATATCCAAATCAGGATCTAGTGTTAAATATCCCTTGACAACGTTTATTAATGTAGTCTCTTTCAATGAGCGAGAGACTATGACTACGACGACTACCGCTATTATTATTATTATTATTATTATTATTATTATTATTATTATTATTATTAAAAGCAAGACAACTCACCAAATTACCCAATTTTATTTTATCTATTACACTTTAATTCCTTTCTTCCACTGCACTCCAAGATCAAATTGAATTTCTCCACAGAGGTTTGAAAAAATACGCTATCTTCCAAATTACTATACACCTTAAACTAATTGTCTGAAGGGACTCATATTTATCAACGTCTATTTTAATGATAAAAGATAGTCTGCCTTGGCAATGGTTATAAACGGACATATCTGTTTTTTCTTAACCTCGCCTAATCGTTCCTGGTGGTATAGTAGTAGACCCAAGATCGCGGGTTTAATCACGGCCAGGGTCGATGGATTTCATCGGGCGTAAAAATCCTAATTATGGCTTCATTTGGAAGGGAAGTAAAACCATGGGTCCCATATCTCGTAAATTTACAGCACATAAAAGAACTCCAAGCCTGAAAGAAGAGTCCTACGAGCAAAATTTATCGGCAGTTTCATACTGAATTAAATGAGACTCTGATGATCTGAGATGTTAGCATCCGTAAATAAATCAAACATATAAACAGACAATAAAATGTTCTTAACCTACTTGCAAAGTGTCGAAACATGCTATAATATCCTACTCACACCATTATTTAAACTCTCTTCATCTTGCTCCAAAACCCGCTTCACGTTATTCTTCTGGATCTTTAATTGCTAAGCCTCACTATCACATATGATGGTAGATTAGGAAAAATTATACAAGGAAAATGTCCTCCCTAACTACAAATGTTGGTACGAAATGTTTAATACATGCTACAGTTTCATCATTAAATTCAAACTTTGCCTGGTGTATACTCTTTACCAAAATTTCCTTTAATTTCCCTTGGAAATTTTAATATTGTAGTATGGGGTGCCTGCCATACTTTAAAGTACGTCATCCGGTTACACAGGAGCGTCCCGTTTTGCACTTTCTATTACACAAGTTCCTGGTGTAATTTCACTAAATCAATATTAACTTAATTGAAAAAAAAAAAAACAGAATTAACCCACTACTGTTGATTTACTTCCTATAAACTACTGTAATAAACCATGTTAACTACAGCGAAACAAATTAACAAACCCAAGTACTTAAGAGCAGGAATGCTGCAACCTAAATTCCGCATTTTCTATATTAAGGATGTCCGCTTTGGAGTCTGGGCAATGGTAGAGCTCGCATGCAAGCTCATTCAATCATGTAGGTTAATCGGGGCTGTTAATTCGTGCTAAGTTTGAATATAAGGCACTTTATTCCTTAGGCTACATTACCCATGATGCACTGGGGTTGGAATAAATGATTATTTGAGTGAAAGTATTTGTGTGTAATACTTAAAGAGTGCATCTCGGAACCTTGGAGGTAAGGCACTATAGAGATGAGTATTCTCATCCGCCATTTTGGTTCCAGTTGGGAGCAGAACGGAGCAGAAGTCGGTGTAGTAGCGTATTGTAAATTCGTTTGTTGATGTTGAGTGTGTTTAATTTATTATTCAAAATTGTGTTGAATTGATTTGAATTGACTTTTGCAATCTTTGTTGGTTTATGTTTCGATTTGTAAATCATACAAAAAGATTAAACTGTGTAATTTTATCAAAACTTTTAAGTCAAAATACAGGCTGTATAACCTCTCTATTTCAACGCATCATTTGCATATAATGACAAAAATAGTAAGTTTCTTTATAATAAATTACTTGTAAAATAAATTAATAATTTTAGAATATAATTAATACTTATAGAATAAAATGTACGATATCCATTTATCTCTTCGCATATTTTTTTATCCACACATTCTTTCGTTGAACATTAACCATACTTGCCTTCTAAATCCAAGGTTGCGGGCTCAAACCCGGCCAGGATCGATGGATTTTTTCGGGCGTAAAAATCTTAAGTATGGCTTCCTTCGGAAGGGAAGTAAAGCCGTGGGTGCCGTGTCGTACATTTACGGCACGATAAAGAACCCCAAGACTGAAAGAAGAAGCCTCTGAGCAAAATTTGTTGGCCGTTTCACACCCTGAATAGAAAGGGACACTGATGATCTGTGATGTTAAAGAGCGTCCTTATATAAACAAATAAAAAATCGTTGAACATTTGCTGGGAATCTAAACATTGGAAGGCCTTACCCAGCCCTATTGCTGCAATTAACAGTAGCACAGCAAGGCATTTTCCAATTGCTTCTCAGCAACACTGAGTTGAAAGTAAATTTGTTTAACTGAAACTCAAATTCATCAGTTTTATTTATTTATAATAAATAATTAAAATTTAATCACTTATATTATAACAAATTTACATATTTCAGGCAAATGCACAGCCTTCAAAAATGACAACAACAAAAAAAATCACAATAGGTTATGTTTTATAATACTAAGTAATGTTAATAAAAGTAATAAAAAAAGGTTAAAACAATATTTCACAAAGATCTTTCCACTTTCTTAATGCTATAGTTGTGATTATCAGTAATTTAGTTATAATAAACATGTTTTATAGAAAAATTAATACGTATTTAAGGAAGCTATACACCAACAATAAAGCGTCTATATTCATTAACCACACATTCACAAGTTAAATATTTTTTTTAGACTTTTAAATAATTTCAAATAATTGGGAAAAGCATTTTTCAACAATAAAAATATATTTTATAGGTATTTCCAGTACAAACAATGGCTAAAACAACATTCACTTGCGTTACTAGCTATGTTTTTAACCTATACTAGAGCCTATACTACTGCTCGCCGGAGGCACCTAAATGGCGGACGAGAATACCTGTCTCTTTAATGCTCTATCGGAGGTAGCTGCTAGAGCTGAAGACCCGAGCGACAGCTAAGAATGCCGAACTCCTCAGTCCCGAACGGCACACACAATGGAACTGCTGATGAACAGTTTTTATGTGCGTGGTCACTTTTAACAGTGTAAAGGTTGCATGTATTATTTTTTTGTTAAACGTAACGTAACCTATGCGTTGTCCTCCGTAAATTTCTGGCTGTAATATGTTGTTCCTTATTAATAAGTGGAGTTTTCACTTTTTATCACCCGTTTTCTAAACGGAATTCGCAATTTTTATATATACACGCACACACACACTAACCTCGGGTAAATCCTAGAAACCGGTGGATCCAGTGGTTAGCTGCGGCTCGCCTCCTTTTCCTAAATATTAATTGATAGGGGAATTGTGTGCTACTAAGTAGGCGGGTAAATCATTGTAGTGGTGACAAATTTCCAGCTGAAAAAAACATTCGTAAATATAAATTTATACCGGATTGTGTGCATGACTATTTTAGCAAGTAAATCATTGTGACAAACCTTTCACTTAAAAAAAAAAAATTGCATATAATTAGTTACCTTCCATGTAACATATTCCATACATACCATGAGATAGTATACTTATATATATGTAAACATGTTTACCTCACAATATTGTTATTATTTCATCAATTATGGGAAATACTTGTTTTCTACTTCTATGGCTGAAAACAAGTATATTCTGTCCCATGTTGTGTGTGGAAATACTACATTCAAGGTAATTATACGCACTGTTATATATGTAAACATTTTCACATATAACAGACTGATTTTCATTTTTTGCTACGCGAACATACACTCTCACTTGACTCCAGTAGTTTTACTTCCACAATCCATCTAACAGCAGTGCATCATGGGTAATCAAACCTCTTCGGTAGAGTGACTTATATTCAAACCTCAATCATTACCAAGATGGATGGAAACAGCCAGGAAGCTATTAGGGAGGCGTTGTTGCATTTTGCAATAGCTGAGCTGTCGAAGCCACCAACAAATCATATTTTTACTTTCGTTAAGTCAGAATTGGGTTCATCTCGTCACCATATGCTTGCTTCCTTGTTGGTTGTTAAAGAAGAGTCCGACAAAGAAAGTCAGAAAAAGAAGCAGTCGCACAAAAGAATGAGTTATATTAACCTTATCTCAAGCACTCCTGAAGACTACAAAACATATTTCAGAATGAATAGGAAAACTATACAGGTAAGATGTAATGACCTAACCTAGTGTAGTTGTATTGTAAGTACTCTTGATAATGTTATACGTTTTTAAAAATGTCATAAAAAGTCCAGTTTCATAAAACTCCCGCAAAACACCCAATGATGGGAGAAGGTGCGGAACGTAGAGAAATATTGCAAACGTATATAAAACCGTAATAGTGAGTATCAGGACAGGAAGTGAACGCTTGGAAGTTAGTAACCTATCCACAAGCACCAGAAATTGCGCTTGGATTTAAAGCATATTTCGGAAGAAGGGGGAAAAAGGTGACGGTGATGCCACGACTGTTAACCGCAAGAAGTGTACTAAATAATAGGGCACAGTTGGATGAGCCAAGGGCAAGGCTGAGTTAAGCCAGATTTCTGAAACCAAATGTAAATGAATATGTAACATAACCTAAGCCTTACATAAGTGAATGTTAGTTCTTACAAGGATCGTCGTGAGCCTTAAACCTAAACTAGGGGTTAAATTTTAAGATTACGGTGGTGCGCGTGCACCAGAGATTCATTATTACCCATAATTTTACCATTTTAATTTCAATGGCGTGCATTTATGGAAATTTCTCCCAATTTTAAAAAACAATGGACAAACCACTTAAATTGATGCACAGAGCCACCTTATTGGAGAAAAATGGAATGCAGCAGCAACGGCAACTATAAGTTATGACACATTTCACAGAAAATAAAGGCATATATTAGTAGAGGATAAAAAGCACATTTAAGATATGAACAACATCAAATATGTGGAAAGTTAAGAAATAGGGAGTATTGTTAATATCTGAAAATAAAAGAGAGAGAGAGAGAGACAGAGACAGAGAGACGACATTGTATGTTTACGAAAGTAGCATTATAATGCTTTTGTAATGATAATGACAAATATGTTACAGGACATAAGGTTATTAAGCAGCTGTCAATAAATTATATATGTTGTCAAAAACACAGTATTCATGATTGGTTGTAAAAACAGTAATAAAAATGACAGTTTTCTATACAGAGATATAATACTATTTTTAGTATGATACAACAGGACCTGGCAATAACCACCAATAAACATATGAAAAGGGGAAAAGGAAGTGAGTTCTCACGCTTCATAAAGTCAAAGGTAATAAAAGATCTATGAGACCATTAACATTTTTCAGTTTATAAATTGCAGTTCCCCATGAAATAATGAAAGTGATACCATTGAATCAGCATGGATTTGTTATGGATAATGTATACTATAGCTAATGGAGAAGTTTCTAAGCTTATGAATTATAAAGTAATTGAGACAGCCATATCTCACAATGCCGAGGTGTTTTTTTTTTATATTGATTTATGGACGCTCTTTAACATCTCAGGTCATCAGCATCCCATTCAAATCAGAACGTGAAACGGCCGACAAATTTTGCTCAGAGGTCTCTCTGAAGGAAG
This sequence comes from Metallyticus violacea, assembly GCA_030762175.1. NCBI lineage: Eukaryota > Metazoa > Arthropoda > Insecta > Mantodea > Metallyticidae > Metallyticus > Metallyticus violacea. The sequence goes on along the minus strand of CM060841.1, from coordinate 97,231,457 downwards.
CCATACTTACGATTTTTACGCCCGAAAAAAAATCCATCGAACCTGGCCGGGTTCGAACCCGCGATCTTGGGTTTAGGAGACAAGTATGGTAACCACTACACCACCAGGAGGTGTTTGACAGTATAGTATTATTCACACAAAAGTTGAGTGAACATTGAGCAATGCTAAATATAAAATGAAATTGGTAAAATGCAACTACATTAATATTTGTAATATCATCTCAACTCCTGCTCATAATGTAAACAAGGAAATTATTGAGGACATGTAATCAAAGGCATTGGAAATGGGAACTTTGATTGCAGTACAAGCTATAGACTCATCTCTCCTATCAGACCAGCACACTATCTTCGAATGCAAAATTGTTTGAAAACAGCAATATATGGCATACAGCATTGAAGTTCAGTTTAAGAAAATTAAAAAAGGTACCTTATAAAATGCATCTTACAGATTACAAAAATCTCTTAAAGCACAAAAGTAATTCTATTTATTTATTATAATTGCCAATGAATAACTTTTCCTGAAGGAGATAGAATTAAATGCTGAACTGCGTAACAAGTTGTTATGGAAGAAAGATGAGGTTTTCTGAGCAAATTTTGAAAGAAATTGATATTGTTGTATGATTTAGTTTAACTAAACACTCTTAATGCTTCATAATGGTGTGCGTCCCATCATTAGCAATATCAATATTCCTTCATACTATATCGCAAAATGGCTGGCTAATAGATTCAAGACATTACCTAAATTTCAAAGCAGGAGTATAAACAATTCATGTCAGTTAATAGAAAAAATTGACACAAAATTACATCCCTTTGACATTTTAATATCTTTATATGCTGTTTCCAAGTATACCAAAAGAAAAACTCCTAATTTATCTATGCGATTGGCTTAAAATATGTGGAATTAATGAGTCACACATAAAAAAATACATCAAACGCACAGAAATTTGCATAAACCAAGCCTATTTTACTTTCAAAGGAAAATTTTATAAACAACAAGTGGTACTTAACATGGGCATCCTTATCTCCATTTCTAGTTAACCTCTTCCTGGGCAGATTGGAAACACACATCAAATCAATTTTCCCATACATATTTAAGATATGGTACAATATGTCGACAATATTTTTGCCATACTTAACAAAAAAACTCATTGAGATGCCTTAAAACTTTTGAATATACAAGACAGAAACGTATAGTTTACATACAAAACAGAAACAGATGACATATTGCCATTCTTGGATATTAAAATAATGAAACCTCAAGGAAATCTGGAATTTGGAATGTATAGAAAGAATACACATGCAGATAATCACATCAAAGCTGACAGATTTAATCCCACAGCGCATAAACATGCAGTTATCAACAGTTTAACACACCAGCTAGTTAACCTACAAATTAGCAAAGAAGAATATTTCAATGAATACAAACAAATAGAAAAAACAGCGGTTAAAAATGGTTTAAAAAAAAAACTAGTACACAAAAAGGTGCAGAAATTCAAGAGACAAAAATGTATCAAAGAAACCAAAACACTTTCAGCAAGAAAATTAAGCTAATTGTTAAAAATTTTACATATCATCCATGGGCTATGAAAAAATTTCAGAATATTCTTAAAGATTTTAAAATCAGGTTGGCACCAATCAACAGATTTAATGTTAAAAACCTACTGAGAGACCATGTTAATGACAGTATTCCACAAGAGAAAAGCAGGTATTTACAAAATAAATTGTGCAGAATATGAAACATTCTACATTGGAAAAACAAACAGAAACATAGGCACACTGTTAAAGGAACAAAGTACAAGCAAACAGAGAAATCAGTACAAGGATCTACAGAACTAGCAACTTGGGAGAACATCTACAAATACAAAGACAGTCTAATGAACTTTGACACTGCCAGGGATGAAAACATAAATTACAAGTTTATCACACTGCCACCAGAACTGAATACATATTCCCAAAGTTTAACGAATTATCTGGCAGTTGAATTTTAGCCAAACTAATGATAATAACAAAATGTTCTTGAAACTGGTTCTATATATTATGACAAAGTGAAGCATTAAGAGTGTTTAGTCCAACTAAAGCATACAGTAATATCAATATGATTGGCTTCACTGTGCAAGTTCCAATTAACATTTTAATTGGAAAAGACTGTTCATTACATACATAAAAATTGAAATATTGCAAGAACTGAATTTCAAACTACATTGTATTACATAATACAATTTGTTTCCATGGGAAATTTGGAAGGTTCGTTGTTTATGGCTGACATTGAAGACTTGCTTCATTTGTCTTCTTGCATCCAAATACATTAAATTATGTTGTTGTTATTATTATTATTATTATTATTATTTATTTATTTTTGCATTCTGTCTATTGAAGGCTATATGTATAAAACCCCAGCCAGGACCTGATGGCATTTCTCTTGATTTCATTAAGCATCTTGGTCCCAAAACACTAAATGCTATTAACTAATTATAATCTATTCTCTTAGCTAAAATCCAAGAAAGATCTCAGTTCATTTAACCGGTATCTAGAAAATCAAAATCTATTAACAAAGAAAACATTCAACATGAGTTCAACTCATCAAATTAATATAAGACATAGACACCTTTCAAGAAACATCAGAGTGCCCAAGCAGTCTTCTATCAATTTCAGAGGTGTATATAATTGGAGATCCAAATCCATCCACAAGCTAAAAGAACTCAACATAAAGGACATGACAAAATGTTCCTTCAGATTACTAAAACAATGGTGAACTGCAATATAATACAACTCCACATCAAAATTCCAACAAACCATGGTACAACTCCCATAAGACACAGTCACAAGCACTAACTTATTGTTTACATCAATGACCATCCTCAACATATCCAACCCACAAAAGACATCAAAATCAGAATGTTCGCAGATGATGTTATTTTCAACATCAGCTAGAAACAATAGTAAATGAGGATGAATAATGATTTTAAGGAATATCAGCTTAGCATTTTCTGGATTGTTCACCAAATTTTCAGCCATCTTGACTCGGTGGCCTTTCTCATGGTACTCAAATATTTAACAACAAACATCATATACTGGAGGATCGAATAAACCAAGTCTTAGTCACAAAAGTAAATGGGCTACAAAAAGCAATATGAAGTTGAACACTGACAAAACAGTATATCAGCACACATAGAAATGAAAATTTTAAATAAAGAATTAACGAAAATTGAACAGACTAAGTACCTAGTACCTAGGTGAACTCAGTTGAGAACGTCATATAAATTCCACTGCCACTAAAGCAAACAAAAGATAAAACCTATTGAAATGCTTAGCAGGAACAATATGGGGAAACACTGAACAACACAAATAGAACATATATCAAACCTATGATGAAATATGGTAAATTGAAGTAATGGGCAACACCACCACTGCAAACATAGGAAACTGAAACTACTTGGAACAATGGTCCAAGCTAGGGAAAGGTCACCAAAGACTGGTGAAAAAATTCTAAATAATTGCCATTTTATTATTTATTTTCATTTTATACCTGTTGCATTTAATAACCAAATATTAAATATTAGTGAATGATGCAAAACATGCACTTTGTTTACTAACTTTTATAGTTTTAATAAATTTAATTTAATACTTTTTCATGTATGATATTTTAATAAAAAAAATTAAGGCCTTATTTAGAATGCAGAAGTGAAACATGTGCATTAATTCCATAAACAATGTCCATATTAAGATCATTGTGTGATTGAGTTGAACTAACACTCTTTTGCTCCACTTACTTGTGCAATGCTCCAATTAACAATTTTAGTTAATGTCAATATTGTATTGGGGAATAGTTGGACAATTAAAAACATTTAAAAATAAGACTTCCTAGTCAGGTACTGTACATCCCTTGTATAATCTGGCAGGCCTGTTAATGTCATGTGCAGCAAACCAGCAGGTAAACTGGACTGGACTGCTGTTAAGATTAAGCACCAATAACAGAAATAATAATCTTTATTACTCGTAGATCTGTTATTTTTATAAGTATTAAACATAGTCAAATAAAATACATACATGAATAATATAAGAACCAACATTACAAATACTTAACATTCAATTAAATACATGAATAATTAAAACTATCAATAATAATATATTTAAAAATTGTGAGAATGTGTATTTGTTATATGTTGTGTATACTAAATAAAATAAAAATTTGTTATAATATATATATATATATATATATATATATAATATTAATGAAAAATAAAAATAAAGAAACACTATTAACAATGTAACACATTAACACTAATAATAAAAGTAGATAAAGATAAAACACAGAGAAAGAGTCGCACTTGAAATTGCTATATTTCAAGTGTGACTCTTTCTCTGTGTTTTATCTTTATCTACTTTTAGTATTAGTGTTTATATATATAAAATCCCTAATGTAACAGTCTTTATCTGTATTTTTCTTACTATATAAAGATTGTCTTATAATATGGTTCAATTTACTGACTACAAACAATATAGCTCTATGAATATATAAAGAGAAGAAAGTAAAAATATTGTTTGAGAAGACATATTTACAGGTATCTAAATGATTTGATTTAAGGATGATGCATTGTTTTATAGAATAAATAAGCGATTCATGAATAAATTGTGCAGCAGTCCCAAACTTCAAAACAATCCCATATTATATAAGAAATGAAGTATGTAACATTTGTAATAAACATTTTAAAGTATAAGCACCTTAAACTTAGTGTGTTACATAGTTAATCTATGTTCTAATGCAAATCAGACAGTCATCAATAGTAATACCTAGAACTTTCTGTTTTTATGACATTTTCAAAATGTTTAGTTTGAAGGAAAACATCTAAATCATTGACTCCTGTTGAGTTTAAGCTAAACTGCATTATTTTTGGTTTTATTTGGCTTACTGTTTAGGTCGTAATCAATAAAACATCATATATTATTTCTCAGTTGTATGTCTTAGCAAGTTTTCATAACAAACTAAAAACATCATCAGCATAGGCAATGACATTAGAGTTTACAGAAATTTCTATGTCATTTAAGTAAGCTATAAATAAAAAGGGCCCCAAAATGGAATGTTGCAGAACTCCGCATTTGACTGTCAGGGACTCTGAAGTAAATTTTATGGACTTTGATCCACAATGTGATGGATAGCAGAACACTGTTTTCTATTACTTAGAAAAGACTAATAATACAATATCAACATTTTCTTTATTATCCAACCTCTAATTAACTTGGTGAATAAATTCTGAAAGAGAGTACAGATTGAAAGCCTCTTTGTAAATCCATGCTGATAGTTGTTTTGAAGATTGTTCTAATTCTAAGCATTGTGATTTGTTTCAGAGTTTGATCAGTGTGCTTGGAAAGAGACTGGCAGCATCTCCAGAATCAATTCATCCATCTATTCCCATAGAGAAAAAGGTTCTGTTGACAGTGTGGCTAATGGGAAACAAGCAGTCATATATGGCAGCTGCAAGGATGTTTGATTTGAGTAAGGGAACAGTTTATCGCATCTTCCATCAGATTTGTAATGAATTGACAACTTTGGCAGGAAAGTACGTACAGTGGCCTGACCCTGAAGAATGTGATCACATAGCTGCATCATTTGAAACCACCTATGGCTTTCCAGGTGTCATAGGTGTAATAGATGCTTGTCATGTGGAAATAAGGGAACCAGAATGTAAGAAGGAGGCATCAAAATTTCATAATACACAGACAGGACGGTACACGGTGGTTTTACAAGTTGTGGTGGATCATAAGATGATGTTTCGAGATGTCTGTGCAGGATTTCCAGGGCAGACTCCCAAGTCTAGGGTTCTTGTTGGCAGCCCACTGTATTCCAGATTGACGAGCCGTGTGGACCCTCTAATAGAGCCAAATAATCACATACTAGGAGGTCCAGAGTACCCACAGTTGTCCACATTGCTTACACCATATGTAGGAGAAGATCTAACACCTCAGGAACAGAAATACAATGAGCTGCACCAAGAGATTTGTGCTGTAGTACAAGATGTATTTAACAAATTGAAGGAAATGTTCCAGCGCTTGAGTTTCATTGACGTATCACGCACTGAACTAGCCAGTAAGGTAGTGGTTGCTGCTTGTGTGCTGTACAACTTTGCACTGCTTCATGATGACTCTTAATTAGAAGAAAATCTATACACATTGCTGTTCTGTGGTTTATTGGTATACACTAATCTTCAGTATTATGGTTTTGGCAGTAATGGACAAAACCTCAACCAGAAAGCTGGACTAATTTGCAACTAGGAGTTGCATCTGTTTGTGGAGTATTAAACCACAAAATATTGAGCTATTCGAGTTCTTTAAGGACATGATGTTGAGAATCACAGACACGTATTTTAATATTAATGTTTAATTTGATGTTGTATAATTTTAGCAGCTGCAACTAAAATATACAGAGAAAAAGTAGATGTTATGAAAGAAAACAATTAATGTAAACAAATGTGACACCGTTAATGTTGAGAAATGAATATGCAGAATTGCATATTTGAAAGTATAATGCAATAATAATGCATTTAAAGTATTATTCTAATAGCATTAATGTCCTTAAAACAAAAATATGATCCTCAAAAAATAAATTGTGAGTAAATGCAGGTATGCAGCCTTGTATTAAGACTTGTGATTTCATGGCAGTTCGGCAGTTCTTGAGCTTTAAAAATGTCTTAATAGAGAAATTTATCAAAATGCCTACCTCAAATCTTGTCAGTTCTGGTGTTCTAGTGGTAACCATACTTGTCACCTAGACCCAAGGTCATGGGATCAAATTCAGTCAGGGTCAATGGATTTTTTTAGGGGTATATGTTCTAAGTATGGCTTCCTTCAGAAGGGAAGTAAAGCTGTTGGTCCCATTTTGTAGGTTTGTGGCATGTAAAAATCTCAAGCCTGAAAGAAGAGATCTCTGAGCAAAATATATGTGCTGTTTCACGCCCTGAATTGAATGGGGTGCTAATGGTCAAAGATGTTAAACAGCATCCATAAATAAGATAATAGCACAATGTAATCTATTGTAGTTCAATATATTTGACAATCAATGGGCAACTGGTAAGATGCCACAAGAAAAGCAATGATTTATAAAAAATGCAATAATTTGGAGTTGAATATGCATATAAATGCTTACACGGAGTGTTTGACTTGAACAAGAGGAGTTTTCATGTACTTATTATATTTTCTTGACATTCTAGTAACTAGTTGCACTTCAAAATTTAAACTAATTGCACATGATTGTCAATTTACAAAGTGGATGATAATTAAAATATAAATTCAAACTTGCACAGTAAAGCCAATCATATAATTCATATTATTGTATGATTTAGTTGAACTACGCACTTCCAGAACATTTCGTTCTCAAAACCGGTTTTATATATTATGACAATTAAGTGAAGTATTAAGAGTGTGTAGTTCAACTAAATCATACAATAATATCAAAGTAGATGATGTTTACTTACACAGATGTAAAGCATCTTTGTACTGAATAACATTTATTACTATTTTTACAACTGATTGGTTACATTGTCATGTGTTTAGGCATGAAGTATGAATTCAACATTATAGTCAAGTGTAGTTCATAGATGGAATATTTGTTATTGTTCGGCATGACTGGAAATAATAAAGCCACCAACCACTTCCTCTTTATCACATTAAGTACAACAGGATGGATGCAGCTTCTACACAATTTTACCCTTAGGCAAGAACCTAAGCAGTAGAGATGGTAGATTTTAGCATATTAAAATTAAAAAAATTGCATTTTAAAAATAAGATAAAGAAAATTTAGCATTCTACAGCATTTTTATATTAGTATTTAGCATTTTTAGCTTTTTTGGTGAAATTTGGCTAATTTGAAAGGATAATTGTAAGGTGGAAAATTATTTTTGCACTTTATTGATTTCTCATTTTAATTTTTTTTTGTTACAAGCAAATAAACAGAAATTATAGTTATGAAACCGCATAGGCATAGATTATCAATTCAATCAATCAAAATAGAATCAATTTAAAAGCATTCACATTACATCATATGTCTAACTATATACTTATATTGAATATCCCCTCTATCAATTAACCTGACATCACAGGAGGTTTAACAAAGAACAAATTACAATATTACTGCCTTTAATCTGTTTTGTCTGTCTCTAACAATTAAATTGTACTTGCTAAAAATCGTTTTGCATCAACACTATTTGTGGGTGCACAGATGAACTGAATGGCTGTTTCAGCGAAGTGTGGAAATTCCAATGCTAGTAACATTTGAAGGCACCTCACTTTTGAATTATCTTTATCTTTAATAGCTACTCTAACGTTTTTGTGAAAATATTCATAAGCACATAAAAATTATCTGCATCAAGATTATTAAAATAAGAAATATTTGATTTGAGGTTAGCACTTTCTGAGGATTTACATCACAACTCTGACCAGCCACCCCTGGATTGAAGAGCTCATTGAGAGCATGGAAAAGCATATTATTTGTTTCAGTTTCTACCATATGTTAATCAGTTTTACTTGACACTTATTCATATGTATAATAACTTTTATGTACTTGCTTTCTTGACTTTTTCATTAGAGACATGCTTTAAGATTTTATATGTGTTAGATGGCAACTACCCAGCAGAATATCTCCATAACACTGTATTTAATGCATTAAGTTCAGCCCACAATTTATGACAAAAGGGTAGTCACATCCTTCAAGTTGTGTTATTACCTTACTAATTTGCTCTGGTACTTCAACAAATTTACATTAAATCTCTACTGTCATAGAACTAATTTCATCTTTCAAAATATATATACCATAAAGGAGGAACTACTGTTTAACATGTTTTCCTCAAGTGATAGTAAGAAGCTTTTTAAAGCCAAAAAGTATTTGTCCATATTACACTGTGAAACCATGAATTCCACTGTGTTATAATTGGGCTAGGAAACAGTATATGAGCTAGATCTGGCCACTTTTCTTAAAGATAATTTAAATATATACTTTTAATTTTTCTAGAGTGCAAAAAGGCAAGCTTAAGCTTGAATACAAAGGTATTGAATTCTGACAGCTCTTTCAAAATGACATCTCTTATCAAGTTTACTTTGTGCGTAAATCATTGAAAATGTATCAAATGATCTCCAATAATTGTTTTTAAAGCCTGAAAACATGTTTATATATATATATAGCTGAATCTGAAACTAAACCCAGTAGGTTATCGAACTCAATGTTGTAATCTTTCAAGGCACTGATAATAACTCTGCTACAGTTTGTACTATTTGCCACATCAAGAAAACTGACATTTGCCAGAGGAACATCCTGGGTTTACCTGGTAGCATCATCCTGAAGAGCACAGTGAAGACACATTTGCCTTCTCTATCTGAAGTCTCATCAGCGACAACGATCGGTTTGCCTTCCAAAGCCATTTTAATGTTGTCATATATGATCGCATACTCATTTCTCAATCTTAAACATGTAGATATATCACCCCAGATACACATATCTCTAAAGATAGAAATAATCAAATTGGTTTTATAAAAAGTAGAGTAATACATATGTTTCTTACAGGCTTAATATCTATAACACAAACAAAGCAGTAAAAATAAGTATAAAAATTCTTGACTTAAATATGAAATAAAAAAGTAACTTTCAACACTTTAAAACATTTTTAAACCCTGAAATTCAGATTTTAATGCAGTACTTACTTTTTCTATTCTTGATGATCCAGTTTATTCTTTGGAATGTTAGCTTGTAAACATAACTTCACAATGTCTTCAACAAATGCATTTTTTCTTCACAAGCATTCTTTGCTTTCCTTTCGAGTTCTGAAATGGTTACCTGTTGTTTAATGCCACATTGTTCTTCATTTGTTTTTGAAAGGAAGTTTTCCTTTGTGTATATGTGTTTATTGGATTTTAAGTGGATTTTCCCAATACATCTCTTTTCTTCCACGACAACCTGTTTGTACACAATATGCACATTAAAATCTTTGAATCACTTACATAAAAATGCTCAGTTTTACAGCTTCCTGACTGTTTATTAGTGATTTTGTCTTGGCCCATCTTCATGCAGTGCATGTGCAACTTGTAATGACAGAGAAATGAACAATCAACACTTACTTTTAAACGAGTTCAGATTAAATGTCTTTGGCAATAATGAAGATAAAGCATGTACAGAAGCAAAGGATGACCACACACAAGCACAAAAAAATATAAGGGTTGACCAAAGTACATGCAAAATTAAAAAAAAAAAATAATCATGAAATTAAATTTCACACTTATTTGCAGAGATTCTTATATTTTGCAGATTATTGCAATTGCAAAAGTCTACCATTCTTATTAAGCACATAAAATATATTTTTAAATATTTATATCAGTGTGTCAAAGCATGTTTTGGATAGCTGAATAATGTTAATGTTGACCTTTGCAATTATTGGTTATTACATTTGTTTTTTGATTTATTTGTTTAAGGATGCTCTTTAACATCTCAGGTCATCAGCATCCCATTCTATTCATGACGTGAAACTGCCGAAAAATTTTGCTCAGAGGTCTCTTCTATAAGGCTTGAGGTTCTTTATCATGCAGCAAATGTACGACACAGGATCCACAGCTTTACTTCCCTTCCGAAGGAAGCCATACTTAGGATTTTTACATCTAATAAAATCCATTGATTCTGGCCGGGTTTGAACCTGTGATTTTGGGTTTAGAATGCAAGTATGGTTACCACTACATCACCAGGACCAACTATTGGTTATTATAGTTGGGAATTCGAACAAACAGGGCAATTTCCCCCTCCCCCCTATGAAGGATGCAGAGCTAGTACAACCCCATTTCTGTACCGGTAATGATGAACTCAAGAGGAGAAGGATAAGCCAGACTTTGCTGTCTCTACTCTGGGGCCTTAATCTGACACCAAAGCACCCTATTTGACTATTGTGGAAATATAGCTGTTGTACAACACTCCCAAAGATAAGGGAAGAGCTTTTACCTCTATAATTATTTACTGAATACCAATGTAAGAATGATTGCAATAAAAAGAAACAGAATAAAATTAACTTCACTGTGTTTCTACCAAACCCCATTTTGGGCTACTCTCCCATTGTTCACTCAAAGACTCAGTATACCGAGTATGCCTGATTTAGGCTCATTGAGATTGGTCATGACAATATGCATATAAATAAAACATAGTTAACATTTTAAACGCTTTAAAAATATTTCTACATGCCATTTCATATATATACGTACATACATATACCTTACATACATATACCTTATGTGCTTTATCTGCATAACTACATAGTATTGGTATTACATTTAGTGCCATAAACATCTATTGCATGTTATATTCCATAAGAAGATAATTTTCCAACTTTCTTAATATGCAACATAATTATTCAACTGTAAATAAGCAAGTGCGTTCTAATGCCAATTCTTCTGCCAGCCAGTCATCCAAGGTCTGCACGAGGCAATAGAGAGCAATATCATTGTTCATTTATTAAGTGCTCACCAATAATTAATGGATATATATTTTTTTTTTTTTTGGTTTATTTGCAGATGCTCTTTAACATCTCAAGTCACTAATTAGCATTCCATTCAATTCAGGGCATTAAATAGCCGATAAATTTTGCTCAGAGGCCTCTTTTTTCAGGTTTGAGGTTCTTTATCATACTGTAAATGTATGACACGGAACCCACGCCTTTACTTCCCTTCCGAAGGAAGTCATACTTGGCATTTTTATACCTGAAAAATTCATCAGTCCGAACCCATCATATTGGGTTTAGGAGGCAAGTATGGTTACCACTACACCATCAGGACAGACATCATGGTGGAGCAACAGCAGAATGAGTGACAGGGGAAACTAGAGTATCTGAAGAAAACCTTCCAGGCACCAATTTTTGGCCATAAATTCCACTTATGGCTGCCTAGGTGGAGGCAAGTAGTCTTGACTACTTGGCCATTACAGATGGAATCATGTTTGTGTCTGAGCGAAAACCAGAATCTCTTAATTTTTTTTTTCTTTATTTTTTCTTAAAGAACACCTTATTTACTCCACACATGCATGCATGTGCAAACACACAGCATGCATTAGAATTTTTCAATAAAATTACCTAAGAAAGAAAATCATGTATAAATTTACAATGCATAATTCATGTATCAAGAAATTTTGTCAGAAGGTGTTTTCAAACTTTTACTAACGTAAATTCTTTATATTAAGAATATTTGCATACTATGACCTAAAATTATGCATTGTGCTGCTTTAACAGTTTTTTGTTATTAATATTGAGTGGCAAATTTATAAACTTTATATCTTGAAGTAAATACTTTCTCTGCTTGCCCATTTTTGTTGGCTAGTATCTGAGGGAATAACATATTATATGCAGGAAGTTGCTTGGCTTGAAATCAGTGGTACCGTTGTTTTTTAAAATTATGTACTTTGAAAAGTGCAATATGGTAAAATTCTTCATATTTGGCACTCAAATAACAATGGTGCTTTATAAAAAGAAAAGAAAAAAAGAATACATATTGCAGTTTTAGACATGCAATCATTTTGGTGTAATTTGTATCATCTTCTAATAGTGTCATAGATGCAGTGTGGCTTTACACTGCTACACAGCATCAGTATAGTGAGCATGATGTAACTGCTGCACCTGTGAATAGTAGCTAAAGTGAATTAATCTGTTGCTGCACAATGGATTTCCATGCAGTATGAGCAAAATATCTTATACTTAAAAAAAAGTTGGATAAAATGGAAAAGTGTGGTATAGGAAGAATATTGTACAGTACAACTTCATCTCATGACTACCCTGATCTCAATGTCAAATGGCAACCAATTAACATTAGCATGTTATCAGATATGCAATTTTAATGTTTTTTTTATTGTGAATTTACATATGAATGCATAGTGTAAGTAACTGAAAATAAAGTTTTTATTTCAGAATTTCATTTTTAAAAATCCACATGAAAAATGCTAAATTTCAGCATGGAAAAAATGTATGTGCATGACTTCACATAACCTATAAAAGTTTTTTCCAGTTATTTGGCATTGGCTTTGTCCCATAATGGCCAGATACAAGAGATTTTTCTGTAATGTGAACAGCAAATGCTGCTATGTATACTGACAGAGCATGCATTTATATTTTGGATAGTTCATATTCTGCTGTTTAAGAAAGAACAAAGAATGTAAAAAAGAGATTAAAAATTCATAGCAAATGAATCTGGTGTGATTATTAATATTGTCATTGAACGTAAAAGTGGAAAGGTATAATCCCACAGATGCAGTTTTTATTTCTAAAAACTCCCAATGGATATGTAGTACAGTTGTGTCTACTAGATTTATTATTTTTCATTTTTGCATAACATCTAGAAAAAAATCTATTAATGCAAGCTAAATGATGGTTTCCATGGCGCTGTTTCTCAAATAAACATTTGGTTACTTTTGTGTAATGAACTTTAATGGTTTCCTCATATGTAAATACATTATGAACATTCAAAAGGATGAGCTCATTATTGATTTATAAATTAAGTTTATAATCAAATAAATTTCATTAGGGTGTGTTGGCAATCAAGAAGCTATTTTATTATATGATGCACATTACTTAGGCAATAGTGAACCAATATCATGGAGATGCCACTACAAAGTGTGTGCAATTTGAATACTGCTCTTATAGCAAAAATAATTATTTAATTAACATATGGGAAAATATTGCTGTAAAAACCAATTCCAATAAATTTTATATCATCTATCTTGTACTACCAGTAATGTACTATTATTACATTTCTATACCCCATAATCATGAAATACTGACCATAGTGCACAGTTATTTTTATCTGAATTGATTTAGCAATATAGCATGCTGCATACTAATTAATAACCCAACCTCTTCTAGACATATGTAACAGTTCAATAAGCAAAGCCATTTCCCTAGATGTATAAATGTGGCCAAAGTTAAGCCTTTGTTCAAAAAAGGTGATAAAATAGATATAACAAACTACAGACCAATAGCTGCATAATGCTTGAAAAACTTATACAGGATGTTAATGAACTACACTGAAATAATTTTAGCGAGTGTACAGTTCTTATGTATAAGTAATTTGAAATTGGCAATGTATGATCCACACTTCTCATCAGCATTTTCAAGATTTAGTGCCATAAAAATGCCTCTCAAACTAATCATTTGACAGCACGACACTGAACATCTATTAACTACCTTCTTGCATTATGTAGCCTGCTCTAGGGGGAGCTGTTTAACTACTTGTGTGGTGTAATATATAATGCAGAAGCTGGTGTTCCCTAGGCCACCAGTTCATCATGCCATTGATTTTTTTTTTATTTAATATGAAGTGCTACAGTATACATGCTAAAGAATTATGAATGAAATTTAGGTAATCTTTGAATATACAACACCCAACTCATTAAGATTACCCTAGTTCTACCTATGGTAAGCAAGAGTTGCAATTATATGAATTGATGTGTTAAGATTTAAGTGTATAAATTGAAACATCATCATAATATGTAGGCTAAAAGCTGTTTTATTAGGCCCTAGTCAGAAAACGACCTCTTATTGGAAAGCTAATGTCATAACCAGGATGCCAGAGGGATACGATCAGAAACCTCCCTTCGTTATCGCTTGTTTGCTTTTGAGGGCTGTATTAGCCAGTGTACTACCACTTTAGAAATATAAAGCCATTGCTTCAAAATTTGAACACATAGGCCATACTTTTTCTGTCTCAAATTGCTTATATATATAACCTCTCTATACTCTAAAATTATTTCAGCATAGTTCATTAATGGCCTATATATAAAAGAATGCTTGATCTTATAGAAAAGAACAAATTAACATTAGACATTCAACATAGTTTTCATAGGAATAGGTCAACAGAAACTGCCTTATTTCATTGTCTAAACCATATATTAAAACATCGGATATTAAAGGATATACATCTGGAATTTATTTTGATATATTTGACACTGAAGCAAATACTCTTCCAGAAATTATAGGTCATGCTCTTTCATGGGTTAACCCTTATAGAAAACAGCTAGTTGAGATAACAAACAAAAGTAATGATATAATGACACATCATCTCTTAGAAATAAAAGACATAAAAATTGGATTACAAGGATCAATATTGGGGCCTTTGTTATTCCTAATTTGTAAAAGACTTAGAATTAAACACTTCATCAAAATTCAAAATATACAGAGGGTGCCAAAATGTCTACATACTTCAAACAAAGCAAAAGCTGTGTTAACAAAACTGAATTCACAGAAACAGAAAAGATCAGTACTAATCATCTTTTACAGTTACAATAATTGCTCAAAATGCCCACAATGGGAATCGATACACTTCAGAGTACATTGAACTACTGGTTGAGTAACATTTGCAAAAGTGTCCTCAGTGATTGCAGCTCATGCAGTTTCAATTTATTCCAGAAATGCTGCCATTGTAGCTGGTTTTCTATGGTATACAATATTTTTAACTTTCAACTTTGCTGTTTTAATAATATGACGTATGCTGGTTCTGCTAATCCCATTTTCACATGCACGTTGCTTTGTAGATTTCTGTGGTGAGTGCTCAAAATGATCCAAAACCATAGCCAAGGCTCCCCAGATCTGCCCTTGTGAACACAGTATTATAGTCTCAAATTTGTCTCGAATGCGTGCAATTGTTGCATGAGTTGGCGGTTCTGTTCTGTACACACGTCTCTATTGCCTTTGAACTTCAACAATCTTCTCGGTTTTCCAATACCACTTCAAAATTGCTTTCTGCATTTCAAACAATAATCTTGGCTCCATTTTGTTGTAGCAACGCTAGTATAACGTAATTTGAGTCACATCTGTTTTTAGATCATCATACGATAATCTTGGCTTTATTAGTTCATTGTTGATTTACTTGTCACATAGCTATTGTAATGTATATGAATCACATCTGTTTACAGAACATTGTACTACACATTACTGCTGTTTTTTGGTCTACTTTGAAATGTATTAAATAAATATGTACTGTGAAAGTGTGTATACATTTTTGTGGCACCCTCAGTAGTTTAGAAACACAAATTGAAATATATAAAATGAAGCATTAATTTGATTTATGGAAAATAATTCAATTGTGCATAAAGGGGGGGGGGACCACTTGCAATGCATTTTCACGCTTCCCAAAATTTAAACTTTGAAGAGATAAAAGTATCATTTTAAAATAAAATTATCAAAAATGTTAGTAGCACAGAATTTCTTTTGGTTACCAACCAATTTAAAAGTGTTGTGCATATTGACAAGTTAGTAAATAAATTTCAAACTATCTTCTGTATCTTAATGAATAATGCTGATTTATATTTTAAAAAATTATGTACAGAAAGAAGATTTAGACAAAATTAAAAAAAAAAAAACACTAAATCTGCCATTATACCAACTGAATCTTAACGTATATAGAATATCGATGTTTTTTTGAATGGAGTTAAGGAAGGAAACGTTCCAGGCCTAAGTTTAGGGTACCTCCCCGGCATTTGCCAGTTATGAGGACTGAGGGAAACCTGGAAAAAACCTCATTCAGGGAGGACGGTCCTGGTGGGATTCGAACCCCAGACCTCCCGCTCAAGAGTCCGCGTTTTAACGACCTCGGCCACCCGTGGCGGTGATATCAGTTGAAACTTAATCTGATACAATGGTCTCCAAGAAAAATGACCTCCCTGAAGTACTAAGATAGACGGCACTTATTACATTAAACAGCTATATCTAACTGATACATGTAGTACATATAGATAGATCACTTAAAAATAGAGAAGCAAGTTTTGGAATATATGAGGGTAGGTCCATAAGTTTCCGGCCTCCCAATAAGGATTATCGCCCTCACAAAAGCCTTATCTGGTGCCATACCTCATCTGTTAAGTAAATAATTGCAGCTGTAACTGTGTTCAGTCATTTAGGCTATGTGCAGAAGACTGTGACTTGTTCAAAATAGAGTATTAAGCTGTTATTAAGTTCTTCACAAAAGAAGGACTAGCTTCAAATGAAATTAAACAGCGATTAGTCGGTGTATATAGAGAAGCATCTCCCTCACATTCTACCATAAAGAATGGGTCGAGAAAGCATTGAAGACAAAGAGTGTGCTTTCATTTGATTTATTTACGGACGCTCTTTAATGTCTCACGTCATCAGCGTCCCATTCAATTCAGGGCGTGAAATGGTCGACAAATTTTGCTCAGAGGCCTCTTCTTTCAGGTTTGAGGTTCTTTTTTGTGCCGTAAATGTACGACAAGGGACCCACGCCTTTACTTCCCTTCCGAAGGAAGCCATACTTAGGATTTTTACGCCCGAAAAAATCCATCGATCTTGGCCGGGTTTGAACCCGCGATCTTGGAAGAGGTTTAGAAGGCAAGTATGGTTACCACTACATCACCAGGACCGACAAAGAGAGTGCAGATCGGCCCTTGGAGGTGCTCACTCCTGAAAACATCGCTCTTGTGAAAGGAGAAATTATGGAAGACAGACGGCTCAAAGTTATAGAAATAGCAGCAAGGTTGGGCTACTTAGCTAGTGGTAGCTGCATGTATGATTTGCTGATATTATTTCAGTAATTAATCTGTAATGATTAGCTTCACTTTTGTGCATTACAACTATTTGATGGTTGTTTCAACAGATATATTTTAACCGGTTTAAATTTTAAATAGCACATTAACAAAACATAATCCACCAGGACTAATATTAAGCAAGATTCTTGCATGTGACGGACTTCTAAAATGTATGTTATGAGTGATAGCCTGCAAATAGTGGGAAAGATAAAATTTATACTAAACATAAAAACGAAGTGAGACCTGGAGAATGTGAACTCCAGATTTATGACAAAGCTGAAGGCTTGTGTCACTGTGTTTGTCTGCTCGACCCGTCATGTTTGTATAGTCAAGATACACATTCACTGCTTAATTTATACAAATAAATGTTAAATTTAAAATTAATTTTGTGCCTGAACAAATATAGTGAAGCAATTAATCTGAATTTTTTATTTTTATAAAAAAATATGAAGATAAGGTATGAACTTCAAGATCCCAACAGAAGACAAATTAATCCAAAAGTTCATAAAACGTCCATGAGAGCTACACCAAATCCTTCCACCAATGAATCAGATAGGTGACTCGTAGCTAATGATGTGGGCAAAAGCCTGTGAAACATGTTCTTGTAATTCAATAGTAAGTGGAGCATAAGAGTATTAATTAAAAATAAATAAATATACTGTCATTATTCACTAGTTTCACAGCATATTTTGACAAAGCAACTAAATAAGGACTTGAAAATTTGTGAAGCAAGCACTGGCTGCACTTGCTCTTTAAATTGAATTGATTTAATTTTCATACCCTCCATTATAATGTATGCTTAATGATACTGTCCCCAAAATGTCTACTTTTACTTTCTTGAAAGATAGTACATGAATCCTTGGAATGCAAGTAAAGTTATAATAAAGCCTATAAATTTTTGTTTTGTTGCACAGCATCGTATGTGGCATTTATACTCCAAGTTTCAGGCAAGATCCTAGAATTCATCATAGCTTTCTTTCAAATCAGTTTCTCTCAGGTTTATAATAAATAGCTCTATGAATGTATTCTGCTTCTTGCAGCTCAACAAAATCTCTTTTCATTAAAATTCTTAGTTTATTATATTTTGCATGAAACTTACTAAATCCTTCACAGAGTCATCTCATCAAGGTCAATATGTATAAATATTCCAGATGACCCAGTATGTCACATCTGGGATATTTATACATATATGAGATCTGTTAAAAAAAAATATTCCAACTTTTGGTAGCACTGCTATGGGCCATTGAGGATGCTGATATTTATAATTTTATGCCTAGTTTCTCAATAAAGAGCTCCAATTATTTTTAATTTGTTTGTTGCTATCAAATTGGCTGCATTTCAGTTGATGTTCTTGTCAGTCCTGGTGGTCTAGTGATAACCATACGTTGATGAATTTTTTTCTGACATAAAAATCTGAAGTATCCTTCAGAAGGGAAGTAAGGCCATAAGTCCCGTGTCATAGGCTTACAGAACGAAAATGAGCCTCAAGGCTGAAAGAAGAGGCTTATGAGCAAAATG
This sequence comes from Metallyticus violacea, assembly GCA_030762175.1. Taxonomy (NCBI): domain Eukaryota; kingdom Metazoa; phylum Arthropoda; class Insecta; order Mantodea; family Metallyticidae; genus Metallyticus; species Metallyticus violacea. The sequence goes on along the minus strand of CM060841.1, from coordinate 97,212,395 downwards.
ATCCACCTTTTCATGCTCTGAATTGAATGTGATGCTGATGACCTGAGGTGTTAACATGTTAAGGTGTTAAAGGTGTTAAAGAACCATTCATCAAATGTTCTTGCATACAATGGGCAGTGACTGTCCTTGATTAATTTCATCCTGAAGAGATGTTCTAACAGGCAATCATGTCCAACAATTAAGTGGTATTGTACAACTACAATTTTTCTTGGTTTGAATAAAAGATGTTTGAAAGTCTTTAAATCTTCATATGATTTTTCCTTTAAGTTTTTGTTGGAATTTTATTATTTTTTTTCAGTTATGAATCTTTTTATGAGTTTCAATTTAGAAAGAAGTTCTAGTTCAAAAATTGATTTTAATTTTATTACGATTACTTTTTTTTTCAAAAGTATCAGTTTCGTTCCGCTTTAATCCCAACTTGGCTCGGGATCCATTGTATTATTTCTGATCTGCATTATATGATATAGTTTTATTAGTTCATTTATAGTGCATATGGTGAATAGCAGTAATTCATTATACTTTGTAGCACTACTTTAGAGAATTTAAGATAAACACTTCTTTTATTTATGTTAAATCTATACAGTAGATTTTCCAAAGCTGCTCTAATAGCCAATTTTTCAATATAAAATTGTCAGCATACTGTTGTAAAGGTGCATATTAAGAAAATTCTTCACAGTATATTCCAAAGCCTGCTTCTCCATTTTTAAGTGATTCATCTGTAAATGCTCTACACCATTTATCATACTGGTAATAATTGTTTAGTGTACTAAGTGCTGTCAATTATAATACTTCAGTTAGGTGATTCTTCTTGAAGATCATTGTATCCAGATTTAGCTTCACATTAATATCTATATATTGTAAAAGATCTGTTGGTATAATGGCAAGTTTAGTGCTTATTTTTAAAATTTTGTCTAAATCTTCTTTCTGATGTAATTTTTGAAAGTATGATGTGTTTTTAATTGTTGTGTGCTGGCAGAAACATGAAAACATTTATTCCTATGTTGATTACTTTTTAATTTATGTCCGAGTTTTGCCATTTTAATATCTAGCTGTTTTAATTGGCAGGTTGTTAGTTAGGCTCTACATTACAGCAATTGGTGCTTTTTTTATGGTTTCTGTTATTATTCTTAAGGACCTAGATGTATTGTATGCAATTTAGTTTAAGTTAGTTGTATATTGTGAATATTATCTCATGTCCATAGAACAAATTGGATTTTATGTAACTTCTGTATGTGTCATTAAGGAGACCTGTGGATTCTCCCCACTTAATGCCTGTTAGCCTTCTTAATATCATCTTCTTAGGTGAATAAGAAGAAATGAAATTACTAATATTATTTCCTTCTTGTGGAGCATACACCATTTGGAAACAATTTATTACCAGAATACAGTTATTAGTAGTTATTACCAATTACATGAGGCTAACTTACATTGTTACCATAATGTGACTCATAAATATTCAAAATGGTGACCATTCACTGCAACACAAGCTTCCAGTCTCTGATGCAAGAATTTCTTCACATGTATTTAATATTTCAGAGGAAATAGCCTTAAATGCTATTGTTATATTTACTATTCTGTATGCCTAAGGTGTAATTAGCACATTCTTGTAGACTCTGAATTTCAGTTTTTTTTTGCAGAAGAAAAAAACCCAGGTATGTCAAAATCAGGAGGTCACCATATATTCTTAATTATGTAGTGAGTCAATTTAATACAATTTAATACTCTTATGCTCCACTTACTGTTGAATTATGCAAAACTAGTTAAACACGCTTTTGCCTGCATCCTCAGTTGCGAGTCGACTCTTAGATAATTAAGAATATATTACTTCAACTCATGTATACACATTCTTACACTAACTCCATTCACTTACTCTTAAGTAAGACGCGTTTCGGGAGAATCTCTCCCATCTTCAGTTGCTGACTGAACCTCTGCTATTTGAAAATATGGCTGGACAAACTGCTGTTCCTGTGGTGGCCTCTGTTGGTTGAAGTAGGAAGTCGCTGAGCTCGTCTATGGGGGGAAACTCGAAATTCATTAGGCTTTGTTTATTTTTCAATATGAAAATTCTTTCCCAAGTGGACAACTCCAAAGGGGTGTGAAGATGTTTCAATAGCTTTATTCCCGGTTTTATTTCATGATTTTTGGTCCAAAAGTGAGCTGCCACTGCTGATTTATCCACCTGTTTGAATCGAATGTTTCTAAAATGTTCTTTCCTTCGAATTTCAAGATTTCTTTTTGTTTTTCCTATGTAGCTCTGTTCACAATCTGCACATTGTATTTCATAAATTCCTGATTTTTGTTCTGGTGGTATGGGGTCTTTTAGAGTGCAACCTAACAAATTCTTGATGTTGTATCTGTTCCTTGGGGCTAAAATTATTCCATGTTCTTTGAAGATTTTTTTGAACTTGTTGTGGTAAATTGGATGGTATGTGAAACTTTTGAATTTGAATTCTTCTTTAATATTTTTCAATGTGGTAACTTCCCTTATCTCTTTTTGTCTTTTTGATTTTTTGATAATTTTTATCACCGTGTCCTTGTTGAAACCATTCTTTATAGCTGTCTGTATTATTTGTTTACATTCCATTTTGTATTCTGCTTTTGTGAGTGGAATATTCAACAATCTGTGTGCCATACTGTAAAAAATTGCATATTTATGTGGAATGGGGTTATAACTCTTATTTTTAATGTAGTTTTCTGTATGTGTTTCTTTTCTGTGAATTCCAAAATTTAAACCATCTCCATTTCTTATAATTTTTAAATCTAAAAATGGTAGCCACCCATTTCTTTCTTCTTCTATAGTAAATTGTATGGATTTATGTTGCAAATTAAGAAGTTTCAGGGCATCTGTTGACAGTTTCTTTGGTACTATTGCAAAAATGTCATCCACATACCTGTACCATGACTTGAAAATTAAAGGGAAGGCTTTTGTGATGTGTATTTCAAATGAGCTCATGAATAATTCTGCTAGAAAAGGTGACAAAGGGTTCCCCATAGCCAGGCCAGGCCTGTATACATGAGTTGAAGTAGATTGCCACTCCATTGTCAACAGCTTTGTAAGTACAAAAAAGAATATATTAGTTGCTTCACTGTATTGGTTCTGACATGAAATTAAATTTTATAATTAGGTCACAACAGCTTAAGAAGTAACCAAAAGACTGAGAAATAGATGAAAATCCATACTTAATTAACCATATTATTGTTCACTTGCTTTTAATAGATAAATTGTAAAAATTCATAAAATATTTGCATTAGGAACATGCCATAATATTTAGTTTAATTTCTGCTATATTAATGGCAATTGGTCTATAAAATAAATAAGTAAATAAACAAACATTTGCTGAATTTCTTGTTTGATTAGCATTAATTCTTTCTAGGCTAGATATTTATGGGGCAAAAACAGTTCAATATAAATAGCAGAGATAGCAGTATTTGTTTTTCACTTCTTGATACACAATTGCTTGTGCTCTATGTCAAGATTATTTATAGTATTGGTCTTGTCTGTGCACATTATCTCAGGTGTGATTTAGCATTACTGCTTCTGCTACCAAATAATTATAGTTTTAGAATCCATTGTGCTACCACAGAACAGGAATTGTAATTCAGATAGATTTATTTTGTGATAAAATTTGGTGCAGTGATAAGTGAAATGGAACTGTAAAGTTTATTGGTGGCCTAAAGAACAGAAACAAGGAATAAAAATGGAGTAGCATGTACAATATAAAGATGCACAGCAGGAAAATTCAATTAAAATCTATTACATAATACAAACACTAAGTGTTATTAGTTGCAAATTTTGTGTGTGTGTTTTTTAAAAAATGAATAATGACTTTGAAATGCAGTTGCTCTCTTAGTAGTACCAACAGCAAAAGCATTAAAGTCACTATATGGGAATCCTGCAATGTAAAGTGCCCAATGGGTATAAAGGATTTAATATCAGCAATTATTCTAAATAGAACTGCATCAAGGCATTGTTCTCTTAGCCAAAATCATGACAACAACAGTCACAAGCTATTGTTTGTGGTGAAAATTAATACATTTCAGACAATGTTTAATGCGAAAACAGCTATGTAGCTAACAACAAAATAAGTAGAATAAGTAATATTTTTAAAATAAAGCATTCAATCTAATAATATAGTGTTAACATAAAATGCACTCTACACAAAGTTAAATGACTGGTGAGGATGTATTAACAAAATTGTTATATGCAGCTGAAGTATAGGATATAAAAGGGCTTGAGTCAAAGATTGAGTTAATACATAGAATGTTTCCTCAAGGAGGTGTTGAGATTGCCTATAGATTCACTATATGATAAAGCAGAAAAGAGCCATCCCAGCATTCATTTAAGTGACCAGGGGAAACTGTGAAAAAGCCCGCATTCAGGATGGCTGGCCACAAGTGCTACTGCATGAACCGCTCCATTCAGTTCTATAGGAAGTGATACATGAGCTAGCTGCTGCTTATAGCTCTGATAACAGCAATATGCTTTTAAAAAAGAATTTTAGTTGCTAATATTTCATTATTTACTTCCAAAAAACAAGATTTTGTCTCCTACCAGAAAAATTTCTAATTTCTTTGAAAGGGTTTATATGAACGAGAGTTTGAATATCAACTTGCTTACCGGCCAAGTATTGGAGTTCCACATATGGGAGCACAGTCCATTTGTAAAGGTTGCACTGATAATTTGGCTGACTACATTATGTTGATGATGAAGCAACAGCAGAAAGAATGGTAGAAAAAAACCCAGAGAACCCAGTGAAAATGTGCCCAGGTGAGGCTTTGTTTGCCACAAATTCCATTTATGGCTGCTGCACTTGAACCTGCACTACCTTTACTATGGCACACTGGTTTGATGTGCTATGTGACTTATTTAAATATTTCATTTATGTTTGTTTTCCCTCTTAAGTCATTTTTGTCTATCATTTTTACTTTATTTTCATATTGTATCACTATCAATACAATATGCAATAAGTGATTGCATAATAAAAATGTTAAAATTAACATTGTCAATTTAAATACTCTGGCTGGGTATGATGATCCTAAGGATGTTGGCTGAAATGTGATAAATGATGGGAAATATTTTTGGGTGATTCAGTGATCTTTTGTAATAATTATATATTGCTAATGAAAAAGACATTTGATGTTCTTCATATTGATTAAATAAACACTATATTATCCAGGCCTTAATTGCATGTATTTTGTTCATATGATTATATTTTATATGGAATAAGTCATACAACTAGCCACCATTTCATACTTTTTTTTGTGAGTTTAGGGGTTCAACTACACAATATCACAGTCTTATAAATTAAATAAATCTGAATGATCTTCAAATTATTGCTTTCTTGGTTTAATAGTCAGCATTACTGTCTGAGAGGTCCTGGCTGTCCCTGATATCTGTTTAGAAATTTTCTAAGTTATAGAGATAAGGAACAGAGTTCACCCAATCCTTTGATCTAGAACACAGCAGGATGATGACTGACAGGGTATCAGCGCAGTGATCTTATTACACTCTGCTCATGTCACAAGAGCAATAAAGGATCTTCAAGAAATAGTTTTCAACATAATGAAATTAAAATTCACTTCAAATTTTCATAGATTTTGCAGCCATTTTCATGAAAATACATGCTATTAGACAATATCGTGTTCACTGCACTCTACACTCTACTTAACAGTCTTACTAATAAAAGGAATAAAACCAGTATTTATTAACCCTATTTGCTGAAATAAAGACAGTTTTTTCCTTGGTGAAAAAAATGATTTCCATTTTCTCTTAAGCAATTAAAGTTAAAACTCACAGCTCGAGAATTGGGATGATGTCATGCTGGTTTTCCTGCACTTGTACAGCTTTAATAAATTCAACTTGCAATGAATGTATTCCAGTGTTATATGTAATGCTTGCAAATAAATTTTGCGGCTTAATGAATGCCCAAACTTTACTCAACAGTGATGCACAACAGCTAACAGACACTATAAAAAAAATTTAGGATTGGTAATATAAAGTTCTCTGCTAAATCTCACTAACATTCTCTCATATCATCTAGATTCATTCATTTCATATTTGTATCTTAATTTAAAAGCATCTGTAAATTAAAATTAATGTACAGTGTACAAGACACTGTGAGTGAGATAAAATGGAAAGCATTAAGAACTATAAAAAGGTTTAAAAATGCAGGCATATATCCTACAATAATTCTAAAAATGAAATCATAATGCAAGTAACAATTAAACTGCAACAATCTTGGATAGAATTCATATTAATTAGTAAAATTTTCAAGCAAGGTTTATAATTGGTAGTTTTTTGTAACAATGTTTAATGCCATTTTAATACTAAGGCATTACAGTGGTGAACATTGATGATATATGAGATGAAATGACAAACTGGGAAAGGATATTTTTAGGAAGTGTTTCAGATCTAAATTTAGGGCACCTCCCCAGTATTTTCCATTCATGATGACTGAGGAAAACCTAGAAAAAACCTCAGTCAAAGAGGAAGGTCCTGATGGGAATCGAACCCCAGACTTCCTGCTCGTGAACCTGAACCTGCAAGTAAGTCTCATTTTTTTAATGTTCATTTCATCTGTCATCTGACCTTTGGATTGCAGAATGAATTAGATGGTGTGAGTAAGTGAAGTAGACTGGCATTTGTATGGAAAGCTCAGGTACTTGTCCCAACTGGCAACTGCATTCTAGACAATCCTAGACATTGAACCTAATAGTGGTATTCAATATTTGTAAACCTTTCTTGATATATACAAATGAGTCAGTATTAGGTGACACTAAAACTTCACTAACTGGTTAATTCTTCAGAACATGTTTCAAGAGATTTCACTCTCATCTTCAACTGTCCGAGTCGGTCCCCAGCTGAAGATGAGAGCAAATGCTCTTGAAACATGTTCCGAAGAATTAACCAGTTAACGAAGTTTTAGTGTCACCTAATACTGACTCATTTGTATATGTAACGACTTCACTGTTCCTAACTTTTTTAAGATTACACTTTCTTAATATGTTCATATTTTTAGCATAGAGCTTTGCTCTTAATATAAAACTTCTATAACTATAAATATACTACTTCTTTTCTTCTCTTACTGTTTATAGATATTAAAAGAGAAGATAAGCAAAGCTATAATGCGTTAGACAAACTATCCAGTTGACTATTAATTTATACCAAAGAAATCTTAAAAATACTCACTTTCCAATTTCCTCAGATACATCATAATGGTCTTCCAATTTTTATCTTTAAATTTCATTGTATGTGGCACAATACTAAATACATCTGTTATAAAGATAATAGAGTGCAATACTTGGTTGAAAGCAGTCTCTTAATATTTCTGAAATTAATGTATAAACAATTATTTAGTATAACTTTTCATTTTAAGGCACATACAAGTTATTTCCTTAAGTGCCTCCAACTACTAATGAACAGCTTATAACAATTAATTGATATCATAGTATGATTCAGTTGAACTACACACTCTTAAAGCTTCACTTACTTTTCATAAATGTATGGAACCGGTTTCGAGGACATTTAGTTCCCATCTTCAGCCAGGCTAAAGTTAAACTGTCGGATCATTCGTTGAGCTGTGGGAATGTATATTCTGCTCTGGTGCCGGTGTGGTAAACTTGTTGTTTATGTTTTCATCCCCGACAATGTCGAAGTTCATTATGCTGTCTTTGTATTTGTAGATGTAGATTTTCTCCGTAGGTCATGAGTAGATTTGAAACACACATCAACATAACGTTTCCATACATATTTAAGGTATGGTACAGATATGTGGATGATATATTTGCCATAGTTAACAAAAAACTCATTGACGATGCCTTAAAACTTCTAAATATTCAAGATAAAAACGTATCATTTACTTACAAAATAGAAACAGATAACATGCTGCCATTCTTGGATATTAAAATAATGAAACACCAAGAAAAACTTAAATTTGGAATATACAGAAAGAATACACATGCAGATAATCACATCAAAGCTGACAGTTTTAACCCCACAGCGCACAAACATGCAGTAATTAACAGTTTAACATGCCAGCTAGTTAACCTACAAATTAGCAAAGAAGAATATTTTAAAGAATACAAACAAATACAAGAAACAGCAGTTAAAAATGGTTTTAAAAAAGAACTAGTACATAAAAAGGTGCAGAAATTCAAGAGACAAAAACATATCAAAGAAACCACAACACTTTCAGCAACAAAAGATAAACTAATTTTTAAAAAATTCACATATCATCCATGGGCCACAAAAAATTTTCAGAATATTCTTATAAGATTTTAATATCAGGTTGGCACCAATTAATAGATTTAATGTTAAAAATTTACTGATAGATAATGTTAATGACAGGATTCCTCAAGAAGAAAAATCAGGTATTTACAAAATAAACTGTGCAGAATGTGAAAAAATCTACATTGGAAAAACAAAGAGAAACATAGGCACACGGTTAAAGGAACATTTCAGGAACATAAAGTACAAGCAAATAGAGAAATCAGCAGTAGCATATCATTTTTGGACACAAAATCACGACATAATAAATAAAGCAAAACTATTATAATCAGTACAAGGACCTACGGAATTAGCAACATGGGAGAAAATCTACATCTACAAATACAAAGACAGCATAATGAACTTCGACATTGTCGGGGATGAAAACATAAACTACAAGTTTATCACACTGCCATCAGAGCAGAATATACATTCCCACAGCTCAACGAATGATCCGACAGTTGAACTTTAGCCTGGCTGAAGATGGGAACTAAGTGTTCTCGAAACCGGTTCCATACATTTATGAAAAGTAAGTGAAGCTTTAAGAGTGTGTAGTTCAACTGAATCGATATCAATTAATATGATTGGCTTCACTGTGCAAGTTCCAATTTACATTTAAGCTTATAACAACTTGAATTTTCCCACTCTCTATCAGAAATTTTATGAGTAAAATAATAATATTCAAATAAATAATAGGCAAAACAACATTGAAAGAGTGCAGCAGTATAACTATTGTTTGACATAAGATATTTTTCAAATCAAGAGGTTTCTGGAGGAATGGACATATATGATTTGTCTGTAAAATGACTGAAGGAGGACTGAATTTAGCAAAGAATAAGCCTCTTAAAGGAAGAAAAGTCTGAAAATAACCTTTTTTATAGCAAGATCAGAGCATTGTTTGAAGAAGATTTGTGAAGAAAACATATTTGCTAGTGCAAAACAAATTAAATTTAACTTGAAAACAGTCACATTGCAGCATCTGAAAGAACAATATGGTGTAATGCAAATTCTATCTAATCTGTCATGTAACACACTCTTATGCTTCAATTACTTTTAAATATGGTGGGATTGGTTTCGAAGAGACATCCTGTGAGCCCTGGTGGTATTTTTTTATAAACTGATTTTTGTATTACATTCTCCTGCAATGTTGAAATTCATAATATTATCCCTATGTTTATGAATGTAAATCTTCTCCCCTGTGTCCAATTCTGTACGTCCATGTGCTTCTTTAAGTAACTTTATTTCTCTTTTTATGTCGTGATTATCTTTCCAAAAATGGTGTGCCACTGCTGACCTATCAATCTGTTCGTACTTAACGTTCCTGAGATGCTCCTTTAACCGTATTCCTACATTCCTTTTAGTTTTTCCAACGTATATCTTATCACATTCTTTACATGTTATTTGTAGATGCCTGATTTTTTCTCCTTTGGAATGTTATTAAAACTGTTATCCACTAAAGCATTTTTCAGAGTGTATCTGTTTATAGGTGCCAATTTAATGTTAATATCTTTAATTTTTTTTTGGAATTTATTCATAGCTACTGGATGGTACGTGAATTTTTTAAAAACCAGTCTCTCTTTTTCCAGTTAATAGTGTGGTGGTATTCTTGATCAATTTCTTCTTTAGGAATCTATTATTAACTTTTTGTTTACTAAATTTTTGTTAAAACCATTTATAATGGCAATCTCCTGTATCTTCTCAAATTCTTTTTTGTACTCCTCTTTACTGACTGGTATATTCACCAGTCTATATATTAAGCTTGAGCTATAATTGCAGTCTATAATTGAGTGCTTGTGAGCTATGGGGTTAAACCCATTTGATTTTATATAGTTATCTGTGTGTGTATCCTTTCTATAGATTCCAAATTCTAAATTTCCATGATTCTTATTAATTTTTATACCTAAATATGGCAACATTCCCTTTGTTTCTGTTTCCAGTGTTTTTTCTAATGGTGTTTAATGCCTGTTTTTACTATTGAGGCACCACAGGCAGTGAATACTGTTGATATATGAAATGAAATGATATATTTAGAAAGGATTTTTTAAGGAAGGAAATGTTTCAGGCCTAATTTTACGGTACCTCCCAGGCATTTGCCAGTTATGAGGACTGGCGAAAACTAACATCAGTCAGGGAGGACGGTCCTGGCAGGATTCAACCCCAGACCTCCTGTTCATAAGTCGGCACCTTAACGACCTCGGCCACCTATGGCAGTCTGTTTCCAGTGTGAAGGATATATTCCTGTCTTGTATATTTAAAATTTCAAAGCATCTTAAACTAATTCTTTTCTCACTATATTAAAAATGTCATCAACGTAATGTTACCAGCATTTAAAATAGTGTGGGAAGGCAGAAATTATGTGAGTTTCAAAGTGCTCATGAATAAATGTGCCAGAAAGGGGACAAAGGATTTCCCATTCTGAGTCCTGTTTTTTGTACATAGAATTCTGCTGCAAAATTAAAATAGGACTGGTTAATACAAATGTTAGTAAGGTGGACGTATTCTTTCCTGTGAGTTTCATTAATTTCTATCTCCTTCAACCAATCATTCAAAAACGATAAAAGCTTGTTAGTTGGAATACTCGGGAACAAAGATACTACATCAAAAGACACTAAAATATCAGAGGGTAGAACTTTAAACTTTTTATTTTTTCTATTTACTCGAACAAATTTTTTATGCTTCTACTTTGAAACCTTGGTAGAGGTGTAAATCTGTCTGTAAGCCATTTTGCTAGAAAATATGTAGGGATATTTATATTAATAATGATGGATCTCATGCCCTTCCCAGGTTTATGGATTTTAGGTAACCCACATTTTCTGGCTGTATTAGGATTGTTTTGTTTTAAACATCGTTTTTCTACGTCTGGTATTATAGTGCAAGTCTGTATAGCTTCATTCACTGTTTTTGTGCATTCTTTCAATGGGTCAAATTTGACATGGGCATGAGTGTGTTAGATGACAGATTAGATAGAATTTACATTTAACAAGCTTCACTGTGTGAGTTCCAAAAGAATTTTTTAAAATTTTCTTATTTTTCGAAAGTTCTTAAATGAATTTGGTGCAAACTTACACAGATAAATTTAAAGGTTATAAATCTATATTTAAGCCCAAAATGATTGCTGCTATTACCAAAAAAATGTCTCAAATGGGCAAAAGATCATTAGGATTGAAATTTGAACTTCTTGAAATTAGTAAATATGGCCATTTTTCTTCTAAAATATCTGTACTAAACCCCACTTTTAAACCAAATACTTATAGCTGCTTTTTTGCTTTATTTCATGTACGTTTTATTGACGAGACCAAATGGCAAACAAATTTCAGTTAATAATCTCTTGTGAGTTAAAACTATTTAAAAATACTGTTTCTTTCTGGCTTCACTTACAGGAAATTTACTGAAAGTCCACAAAGGCCTCTGTCCACCTTACCACCATTTGATAGGGTGGGCTGTAGCTTTGTGTAGCACTCTTATGTATTCCTGCAATGGAAAAATGATTTTTCTCATAAGCACGTGACCTCCATTCTTGACCACTGTCGCTCACCAACTGAACTTCAGGGCATGCTGAGACATGCAACTCTGCTCACATACACCACCTGGTGGCATCACTCAAAAGTCATTCCCAATTGTATATCTTAGTCAGGAAATATACTGACTGTTTCTCAGCTGTTGGTTTATTTGTTGAAGTTGCACAAGTTGACTCTGGTGGTCTTGTGATACACTTGAATATAGAGCTGTCTGCTCCTGGGATATCAAAATTCACTAAGTGTTTCTCATGTTTTTATGAAAATCCTTTCCCAAACATTTAATTCCCTTTATAAATTCTCTTTAATAACTATATGTTTTTTTCTATCTCTAGATTTTTATTAAAAAAAATGTGCTGCTACAGACAATTTTTCTACTTGGTTGTATTGGATGTTCCTTAAACATCTCTTTGTTTTTAAAAAAAATGAAATTTAACATCCCAAAAGCAGACATTTCAAGTTTATTGCAAGGTTACCAGAATTAACTGGATACCAACCAAGATTGATCCAAACAGCTTAGGATATGGACAAAGGTTCACAAAACATGTCCTGATTAAATCTCCAGTAAAAAACATGTCCTGATTAAATCTCCAGTAATTGAGGCAGGAAGTATTTTCTAAATAGTTCAATTCTGAATAGATTATTAATGTGTGATTCAATACATTAGACTCCAAATTTAATTAATATTAAAATGTTTACTAGATATTAAAATACAAGTTTTTTCTAGTGTAGTAAAGATATGTGTGTGAAATTTTTGTTTCATCAGTTATTATAACATTATTTATGCACATTTCTGAGGTCCTTAACTGTCTTTATGTTATCATTTTTACTTGGTCAAACTGAAGATCATAACATAGATTAAATACGAGGCATAAATCATAAGTCATGGCAACTATTTTTCTTGCGAACAAGGAACAATATAAAAAAAACTAAGATATACAACTGAAAGTGTATGGAATGAACTTTTGAATGATGCCACCAGATGGTGTATGTGAGCAGAGGTGCTTGTCTCAGCATGCCCTGAAGTTCAGTTGGTGAGCGTCAGTGGTCAGGAATGGAGATCATGCTTATATGAAAATAGCATTTTTCCACAGCAAGGATACATAAGAGTGCCACAGGAAGCATTGGTGTATATGTCCTGCCCTATCAATAGTGATGAGATGGACAGAGGCTTTCCCATTGCTGGCAACAATGCACTTGAAGATTAAGACTGCTAAACACTGTGGAGACCAGTTTCTATGACATATTTGCAACCTGTGCAACTTTCTCTCATGCCATAATAAACCAATGTTGTCTGGTTGCCTGTCTTTTGCTTCTTTCCTATGAGGGGCTTCCGTTAGTGGCACCACCCAGCAGTAAATGTCGTATACTTTCATTCATATAACTTGGACTTTTCATGTTATCTCTTGTTCTGAAGGAAAAAAAAAGTTGCCATGACTTATCCCTTGTATATTGCTTACTACAGAGGCTAAAAAGATCCATTGAGAATAACTACAACCACAAACCCCTAATGTTTTTTTTTGGGGGGTATTCTGATGTCAATAGTATTCTGCACTTCTTAACTTTAATTACACAAGTCTTATAATGGTTAGTTGACATTGTATCATATCTTCTATGTGCTTATTTGTCCTCTGCTAATATTAATTTCTTTTTTTTTTTTTTTTCAATATGTGCCATAACATATGGCCTCCATTGTTTGCATCTACATATTCCATTTTGGTAAAAGATGTGCATATTACAGAAAATAAAAAATTAACATTTGTGTTTTTATATATAAAACACAATGAGTAGACTGTTCAGCACTTCAAAAAAATAAGCCAATAAAACACTCTAAAATGTACAATATTTAAATCCAAAGCCCTTTTTCAAGAGAAGGCAAACGTAAAGTAGAAATGATTTTAGTAACTTAACTGCCTACTTAACATGTGCCTTCTCTTGAAAAAGGACTTCATCTTGAAATAGTGTATGTTTTATTAGTTTATGTTTATTTTTTAAAGTGCTGAACAGTCTGTTCATCGTTCTAACATTTCTCACAAGTCATTTTATTTTTTTAAACTTATGGTATTTAAATATTGCTAAGTCCCCTATAGATAATAACCACAAACACAAACATTAGGCACTGGTTTAAGTCCCCTACATGCTTTTTATGCACAAAAATGCAGAGGAATTTGAACAATGAAATTATTGGGGGTGGAGCAAACCATTAACTTCCTTGAGAAGCTGTCCCTGTTGTAGACTTGAGTATGGGTTCATGCTACAAAAATATATATATTTTTTTTTAATAGTATTTAACTCCCATTTTTACTGCTGTAAAATCACATGCAGTGAATGCTAATGATACACAAGATGAAATGAAAATTGGGAAAAATATTTTAAAGGAAGTGTTTCAAGGTTAAATTTAGGGTGCCTCCCTGGCATTTCCCGGCCAGGACCGATGGATTTTTTCGGGGCGTAAAAATCCTAAGTATGGCTTCCTTCGGAAGGGAAGTAAAGCCATGGGTCCCGTGTCGTACATTTACGGCACGAAAAAGAACCTCAAGCCTGAAAGAGAGGCCTCTGAGCAAAATTTGTCGGCCGTTTCACGCCCTGAGTTGAATGGGATGCTGATGACCTGAGATGTTAAAGAGCGTCCATAAATAAATCATTCAAAAAAAAAAAAAAAATTCCCTGGCATTTGCCATTTATCAAAATTGAGAACACCTGGAGTCAGGGAGGATGGTCTTGATGGGAATCAAACCCCAGATATCCTGTTTACGAATCCTTACCTCAAGGACCTCAGCTACCTATATCGGTGAAAAAATTTGTGTTGACACTATTGACAGAGTTTATTCACAGAGAGTTGTTTGGTTACCTGCAACCTCCTGAATGAGAATGCTGGCTTATTACATCACTGCAGCAGTTGGACAAACAGCGGTAATAACTTTTTATCCAACAATTGACTGTGCTTTTATCCAATGTTATTTCTCCATTCACATTCTTAAATGCTTTTAAATGTGGATGATAGTTTAATTTTCTACCACAAGAAATTCAGTAACACACATTACTGTCACTAGTGGATGAAACTAAAAGATGCTGATGACCTGAGATGTTAAAGAGCATCCTTAAATAAATAAAAAAAAAAAGAAACTAAAAGAGACAGTATATAAAGAATTAAAAAATAATATACATGAAATATATTTTTGTGTGTAAATTTGCCAATAAAAAAATTCACTACTTATTGAATGTCGCTTATTTAGCAGTGACTATACCTTAACATTCAATTTGGTAGCTAGATATTTTCTTTATCTGTAAACTTTCATTGAATAAGTCTCTCTTGGGAAGAATCACAAGGGACCTCACGAAATGGAAAGTTATGTTAAAGTATGAAAGAATATTATTGTATGATTTAGTTAAACTATACACTCTTAATGCTTCACTTATTTGCATAATGTATAGAAATGGTTTGGATAACATTTAGTTCTCATCATCAGCTAAAATTCAACTCATGAGAACCAAATGTTCTCAAAGCCGGTTCTATACATTATGACAAGTAAGAGTGTGTAATTCAGCTAAATCATATAATTATATGATTGTCTTCACTGTGTAAGTTCTAATTTACATTTTAATTATCAAAGAATACTAGTCACAAAACTTAATGGCATATGAAGGTCAGCCAATTTCTTCGCTGTGCAGTACAATCTTTGTCCAATATGTAAGTAAATTCAAATAAAAAATATAGAGGTCCCATTCGAAAGCTGTAAACTCTAGCATAAAAACAAGCTTCAATTCTTGAGTGTTTGAGAAATTGACACTTTCTCTACAATTGCAACAAGGTAATTTTTTTAAACATTTGTACTTATTACTAGATAGTACACTTTCAGGCAAGTGCCTATGTTTTTACTAAATAGATTATGATGAAGAAAAGTCGTATATTTGTGTTCTGAAGAATTAAATGCTTATAACTTGGAGCTTTATAGTGCACATAAATGCTGTTCCTTAGCTTTATGCTTAAAATATCTATATTGACATATAAAACTGCAAATGCAGCCAAATAATACATATCTATTTATTTTTTATTTTATTTATTATTTTTATGATAAGTGACTGAATTTTTTGTAGCTGAAATTGAGAAATCAAGCAAGGAAATAATCATCCCACTTCAAACCTACCCCATTGTTTTTTCTCTTGCATTTGATGAATTAGAAATAATTAATTATACAGCAACTGTATAGATTGACTTGGAGTTGACAAGTTCATGATGCACATATCACAAGTGTAATTTTTTTTGATTGATTTATTTATGGGTGCTCTTTAACAGCTCAGTCATCAGCATCCCATTCAACTCAAGGGCGTGAAACGGCCGACAAATTTTGCTCAGAGGCCTCTCTTTCAGGCTTGAGGTTCTTTTTCGTGCCTTAAATGTACGACACAGGACCCACGGCTTTACTTCCCTTCCGAAGGAAGCCATACTTAGGATTTTTACGCCCGAAAATTCCATCGGTCCTGGCCGGGTTCGAACCCGCGATCTTAGGTTTAGGAGGCAAGTATGGTAACCACTACACCACCAGGACCGACTCACATATGTAGGCTATAATACACTGTCAAAACCTTTTTTCTGCTCTTTTGAAAATTAATGCAGACAATAGTATGAGTAACAACGCTACTGCCACTACTGCAACAATTGTGCTAATTGTTGCAGAGCTACTTGCAGGCATTGTTCAGAATAGCTTAAGGCAAATCCACCTCACATTATTGTAATAGGTACAAATATTTTGAGGAAGCAAAAGTGAATTTAACAGTGCTCCAATAACATCTATATATGTTAAAAATCTTTTTCTGCCTTTAAACTTATATGTTCTAAAGATCCTATTTTTGGTATAAAATTTTGAAAAGCTCTTGTAATAATAATTTATTATGGGGCAAGTAGCTAATGTAAAACAATATGATCAATTAACTAGAAATGTTAATTGGAACTTGTACAGTGAAGCTAATAATATAATCATGTAATTAAGATGGACTAATATAATTGAGACTTGAGTCAAACTATACACTCATATTGCTCCAATTACTTGTTTATAAATGTAGAACCGGTTTTACAAACTCTTGTCTAAATCATCAGCTAAGCATCGACATGCTGTCGGAATGTGTATTCTGCTCTGGTAGAGGTGTGATGAACTTAAAGTTTCTGTTTTCATTTCTGGAAGTGTCAAAGTTCATCAAACTGTCTTGTATTTGTAAATGTATCCTATGTTGCTCTCTCTGTGGGTCCTTGTACTGATTTTAATAATTTTGCTTTATTCAGTATGTGTGGTTTTATGTCCAGAAATGAAATGCTACAGCTGGTTTCCTCCATTTGCTTTATTTTATGATCCTGAAATGTTCTTTTAACCATGTGCCTATGTTTCTTTGTTTTTCCAATGTAGATTTTTCCACATTCTGCACAACTTGTTTTGTAAATACCTGCATTATTTCTTCTGTAGAATACATACTGTCATTAACATTGTCTATCAGGAGATTTTTAACATTAAATCTATTTACAGGTGCTAAACCTTATATTAAAATCTTTAAGAATATTCTGAAATTTTTCCATAGCCCATGGATGATGTGTGCATTTTTTAAAAATTTGCTTTTCCTGCTGAAAGTATTGGTTCTTTATTAAGTTTTTGCCTCTTGAATTTCTTTACTTTTTTGTGTACTAGTTCTTTTTTAAATCCATTTTTAACCACTGTTCTTTATATTTGTATTCTTTGAAGTATTTTTCTTTGCTAATATGTAGATAAACGAGCCAGTTGTTAAGCTGTCAACATTTCATTTCTGGACAGAAAATCAATGACATATTGAATAAAGCAAAATTATTAAAATCAGTACATGGACCTACAGAATTAGCAATATGGGAGAAAATCTACATATTCAAATACAAAGACAGTTTAATCAGCTTTGACACTTCCAGGGAACAAAACATAAACTTTAAGTTCAGCACACCTCGCCAGAGCAGAATACACATTCCTAGAGCATAACAAATTATCAAACAGTCAATGTTTAGCTGATCATGGAACAAGGGTTCATGAAGCCAGTTCTATATTTATAAACAAGTGGAGAAATCAGAGTGTGTAGGTCAGCTCATTCATATAATGATCTCAATTAATAAATCAATATTTTTCCTTGTGTATTTGAGCTCTTATATCTTAGAAAGCTTGCCATAGTTGTAGTTAGAGGAGGTGGGATTCTGCACACCCTAAACAACCTGCCAATTAAAATAGAGTTACATATTAAAATGGCAATCCTTGGACAAAAATTAAAAAGTTATCAACACAGAAATAAATGGTTTCATATTCCTTACAGCACACAACAATTAAAAACACAAGAGACTTTAAAAAATTACATATAGAAAGAGGATTTAGACAAAATTTTAAAAATAAGTACTACTCACCATTATACCAACTGACACTTTACAATATAGACATCAATGTGAAACTAAATATGAATACAATGATGGTCTCTAAGAAGTACAACCCACCGGAAGTATTAAGATTGACAGCACTTAGTACAATGAAACAACTATTATCTGATTGATACATGGTGTAAAGTATATACATATGAATCTATTAAAAATGGAGAAGCAGGCTTTGGAATACACTGTGAAGAATTCTCTCAATATACATCTTTGGGACAGTATGCTAACAATTTTGATAGCAAAATAATGGTCAATAGAGGCAGCTTAAGAAAATTTATTGTATAGACATAACATGAATATGCATGTTATCTTAAGTGACTTTAAATTAGCACTATAAAGTATAAGGAATTACAGTTACCCACCAACATATGCTAAAATTGAAATAAGAAAACTATATCATACAATCCAGATCAGAAATAAAGAAATAATTTACTATGGATCCTGAGCCATGACTTGAGGAAGGCCTACTTTAGTCCTATGCCATTTAGATAGATAGGATATTATTCCATCTTATGATTAAAGGAGAATGAGATTGTTGATACTTTAGCAAAAAAAGGAGACGCCATAAAATTAAAAGCAACCTTTGAACTAGAGCACACTAAAAAATCAGCAATAGCAAACCATTTCTGGCAAAAGAATCACAAAGTACAAAAGGAATCAAAACTCTTAAAAGCTCTTCAAAAAACCATAGAATTAACAGTGTGGGAAAATAATTCATAAACAAAAACAAAGAAAATGTTAATGGATATCATTGTATGATTAGTTGAACTACACACTCTTAAAGCTTCACTTACTTTTTATAAAAATACTTTTTATAAAAAGTAAGTGAAGCTTTAAGAGTGTGTAGTTCAACTAATCATACAATGATATCCATTAATATGATTGGCTTCACTGTGTTTAAGTTCCAATTTTACATTTAAGTAAAAGAAAATGTTATTTTGATCTCACAAAGAAAACGTTATTTTGATCTCCCAAAAAACAGTAACCCCACTACGAAGTTCATAAAATCCTTAGAGAGACATCTTAACACCAAGCTGGAAAGCTGGCAGTGGAATTGTGCTGATGATGAAGGCAACAACATTTAAAATAGGTCCAAGTGGAAAACTTTTAGTGAAATTTGAGCAATTTTCTCATAAATAACTTACTCTATTAAATGAACACAATTTGGAATTTCTTGATTGGGAAGATAGGGAAAAATAATAAATATCAGCATCCCCAATCACCACTAGCAATCAATCAACCATATTTTTTCTAGTTATCTAAACCAGAGTATATCCTCATTTACAGTTTATTTTAAAAGTTATTATTGTAGTACTTGGAAAAAATGAATCAAACTAGAAACTGTGTCAGTTAGACAATGAGAATATAACTTTCTTATGATGAAAATGCTGTTTTAGTTCAATAGGAATTATTTAAGTGAAATTTTATGAATTAAGTTCGTAATTAATTGGTTATGAATATTAAAAATAAATAAATATATCTGTAATGGACATATTCAGTTCTATACAAATATATCTTACTTTTTAGAGCTTACTTTAGGCACCAAAATTATTGTTTTGAATGTCCAAAAGTTCACTGTCCGTTTATTACTTTGACTGCACACTTCATGTTTATAGAGAAATTACTTGTGTTAACTTCTTGGGACATTTTAAGCACACATACTTATTTAAACTGCAGAACTGTTTTGTTTACATACATATCTTACAACACCCTCTTTTCTTAGTTTGTATTTAGTTTACTGTTGAGGATTTTTTAATAGTGTTTAACACCTGTTTTTACTACATAGGCACCACACTGTTACACGAGATGAAATGATATATTGGGAAAGGATATTTTAAGGAAGGAAACATTCCAGGCCTAAGTTTAGGGTATCTCCCTGACATTTGCCATTTATGAGGACTGAGGAAAACCTGGAAAAAACCTGTCAGGGAGAATGGCACTGGCATGATTCGAACCCCAGACCTCCCGCTCACAAGTCCGCACCTTAACGACCTTGGCCACCCATGACCGTACTGTTGAGGAGCAAGAACCCAGTGTGATTCAACAATAAACATTTTTCTCCAGAAACATGTACAGACACATTCAGAATTTTAAAAAATTTATTATAATATTCCTATTATATACATTTTAAATATTTTTTTTCAAACATAAAACATAAAACAATTATAATAGGAGTATGTACAACATAGCAGGATAGAGATTACATATGATTTAAATGCAGTCTGTAACATGCTCCGCCTTCATAAGCCATTAAGTTTTGTGACTAACTTTATATGCAAACAAAAGAGCACTGAAAATAATGTAAGAGTGCAAAGTTTCTTATCCAGATTTGAAATAATGCATTGGATATAATGATGCAATGTTGTATTGACAAGCATATGCATAATTTGAAACTGTATTAAATACCAATCACATTCAACAAATGCAATGAAATGGCAAGATGGTCATAATAGGAGTGGTTACAGTAGGCATATCCATCCTAATTGCAGTCACCTTCAACTGTAGAGACCAGGTACATGTTTCGTGGTGAATTAGGGCGGCTGATAATTACCAGTGTTGGATGCTTGGGTAAATATATATTTTATTTGCAATTTTTTTAGTTTAACACCTGTTTTTACTACTTAGGCACCACAAACAGTAGCATAATACATGAGATGAAATTATAAATTTAGTAAGGATTTTTTTAAAGGAAGGAACCATTCCAGATTTAAGTTTTGGGTATCTCCCTGGCATTTGCCATGAAAACTTGGAAAAAAACCTCTGGGAGGATGGAGGATGGTTCTGGAACACCAGACCTCCAGCTCACTAGTCCATGTCTTTAATGACCTCAGCCATACATTTAAAACTTTGAATGTCGTAAACTCAGCTTATATTTTAAATTTTGTATTAACCATAAAAAATATACACTTCTTAAAAAATATATAAATAAATATTTTCAAATATTTGCATAAAAATGCTATTTTGATTATTAGAATTCTGTTGTATCTATAATGAATTGACCTATTTATACTTTTGAGATGCTATCATCATTTTGTGTACATTATCTCTCTCCTTGCCAGGTAATAAACCGCAGTTAGTAATGTCTGTATTTTTTAGAAAGAATCCACAACTGATGCTTGGATTCACCCATGTTTCTCTATGTCTATGAGCCTGGTGCTAGTCATACATTAAAGGGAACATCATCTTTACTTATTGTAGTATTTGCAGCTTGACACTGTCAATGCATATCAAAGATAGAATGGTGGTATGAGAGAGAACTATTCTACCGTCAATAGTGTTTGAGCTGAGATTACTCACTTGCAGTTATTTTTTATGGTTGTAAGGTGATAGTTTTTAGATATCTTTCTTTAATGTTTAACAATAACTAAAGCAAAAGCAACCACAAGCTATTGTTTTTAGCATCATATTGCAGAATTTAAGGATATAATTAGTTTTTGAGGAAATGTTAAGTGCCACATGTTAAAAAAATGACTTGTCGTATATTTCCACTAATATGGTTTTCTGCTGAGTAAAACTGAAAAAAACTTAAAAGGGGAGGAATCCTTCTCAGCCTTCTCAGAAGCAGTTTTTTTTAACAGTGTTTAAAAGCCTTTTTAACTATTGAGGCATCATAGGCAGTGGGCACTAATGATGCATGCGATAAAATGATAAAACTGGGAAAGGATTTTTTTTAAGGAAGCATTCCTGGCCTAAGTTTATGGTACCTTCCCAGCATTTGCCATTTATAAGGACTGAGGAAAACCTGGAAAAATCTCAGTGAGAGAGGATGGTCCTGATGGGAATCGAATCCCAGGTCTCCCATTCATATGTCTGCATCTTAATGGCTGCTTCTGAACCCATGGCGGTTCAGTAGCAGTGTAGCATGTGACATGGAAAACAAACTAAAGTTAAAAAAAAAGTTACAATGAAGTGTTTGAAAAAACTATGGACTACATATTATGTGTAAAATTTCAAATGAGTTGGATGGCTAGCAAGAAAAGGATACTGCTTTAAGTGTGAGTAACATGCCCAGGTATAATTTCCCAAACTGACTTCTTGCAATATAGAGTATATAAGTCAATGTTTTGTGATAATCAGTAATTTTAGGTGAGTCTCATTGAGTAATGCAATTTTTCAGCAGTTGGGGAGACGGCATAAATTATATTGGCCAGTATTCACTATACTGTTTATACTGACATAAAATAGTACCAACTTAATTCAATATTTTTGCATTTTTGTCTCATATTTCAAGTATCTTTTAGCACATAAAAATCCAAGCCTTAGTGATGACGGTGCCCCAACAGCTATGTAAAGTCACTTTATTTTTCAGAATACGAACAAACTATGAGGAATGTAAGTTTTCTGTTGGCAGCAATGGAAAAAGCATGTCTTGATTAGTAGCTATAGCACATGGTATCCATTGTTGCAGCTGCAGTAAGCATTAATTATGGTTGTGCGGTTCAAGCAATGATAAGTGTGGTCTGAGCCACCAAGAATGCCTGTAAAATTGCAGAGAGGTTTTCAAGACTCTGCTTCTTCATGTACAAAATTCCATAAGTTTAGAGGATGAAAGAGGAGCACATGGGGCAACCCGCAACAGAAGTCACAGAAGAAATCATTGTTCATGTAGCAGCCATAGTGAAGAATGAATTACAAGAGACTTACAGGGAGAGAGAGAAGAGTTTCTTCATTGCCAAGTGTCACAAATCTTGCACAGATATTTTTGTGTGAGGAAGTTTCGTTGTTCGGTATCCTACCACCTCACAATAGGCAGCAAGAATGGAATGGTGCCAGGAAATTATTCGTTAATTTCAACAATGGCTCCTCCCAATATGTCCATGATATCTTCACAGAAGAAAACTGTATTTACCAAAATGACCCAGAACCAATGAGGCAGCCAGTGACCTACATTAATCAACTCCCCTTGTATCTTCAAAATTTGCATGTAAGTGAACAACTATGCCATTAAAAATAATATCCAGACTAATTTTCCATTCCATATCAGACTGACAGCTTTCCTATTTTGATCTTACTCGTTTGTGAGATAATGGGCTGGACAGATTCCTTGAAGTTTTTCATCCACAATCTTTTTAAACATCAGCATTCTTTCTGATTGGACATTTCTTCAAAGGAAATTCTGATTAATGTTTACTGGGAAAAAACATTCAGTTTCACTACTCACTTGCTTATTGTGTCACAAGACAAAGTTAAGCAGTGATACTGAATGATGTGAATTAACTGTAATTACTTGGTTATATAAAATATCTGTAATTCATTCACTGGCAATAATTAACATCATTCATTTAAAAATACAAGAAAGGTATTCACATTAAATAAATAAATAAATAAATACATCAATATGTGAAAAATTTAAGTCATTTTTAAAATTATAGAAAGCATTTCAGTTATATCTAGCTGCAGTACAAAACAACTTTGGTTTTTTGTTGTCATATACATTACACTTTATGGACCTGTGATGTTTTTTTTTTTAAAAAAGGAGCATATTTAACATTAGTATTATGCATTTCCATATTTCATCAAATAAACATTTTGTATAAAACTAAAAACAGTGAAAACAGAAGGCTCCTACACAAATGAGCATACATGAAACAATTCTTTGGTGCATCTGTCATGCAAAAATATATATATATATATATTATATGTATATATTTTATATAATATGTTTGCATATGAAAATGTGTTTATAAAAAAATGACAAAATGCACACATACAAGTGACAGTAAACAGCAACAAGACATTCATAAAATGCTGAAGGGCAATCAAACAACCAGCTATTGGTGTTATTGATCTGCATTCACTCAGTTTCACATTTTCACATAGGCATTTACAAAACCATGTGCCTCTGAAATTGTTTGAAAAGCTTTTGTTTTAGCATTAAAAATTCAGTTCTCCAAATTCTTTAACTATCATTTACTAAGTTCAAGCATTGGGCAATAATTCTGAACACAGTATTTCTTTACAACTGTGAAAAGTAGAGACGATGCGTAAGCATAAATATATATGTATATAAAGGCAATAGGACACTTAAAATATGCAATATAAGCAATAAAAAAGTCATTACACACTATTATTAGTAACTATAAATTCATTTAAATCAATGATCATCAAATTTCTAAAATAATAGATTTAAATTATTAGTTATCTAAGCTGCAAATTTCTTTTTGTATAAGAAAAAAAGTAATTATTTTACTAAGCAGAAATGTAATTTGCAAATAAAAATCACAAAAATATGCAAAATATTTATTAAAAAACTGGCTTTTATCCTCAATATTTTTTTTTTTTATTTACAATGTACAAATTGTGAAAGGAGAGCCTATCCCTTATTCGGTCTAAGAGTGCCACTGGAATTTCCAAGGCTATAGTATGGTAAGTGGCATTTCAGTAAACATTTTTCCTATTGCATCATTATTGCTGTTTAGACATGCTAATTTGCAAGCACACCCATTACCCCGAGTTCTGAGTGCATGCCAATATTGCTTGGAAACAATGTTGATGGCAGTGTGACAGTAAAATGGTCAGTGCAAAAGAAATTTGTGTTTTTACCATTCAATTCCCAATAGTCATTTTTGCTATTCTTTTTGGCATTGACAGAAACCAGATAAAGCATGTGTTGTATTTGTGTTCCTGCACTACATCTCACTTCAAACAGGAAAGTCAATCTGCATTCCACAGTGTGTTACTGTTGCAGGGTTCCAGCTTAGATTTTGAGACTTTAGAGATGAAATTGGCATATGGCTTATTTATGATAGATTTTAGCATGTAAGGTTCCATACTTCCTTTAAATAAACAAAAGAATTAAGACAGATTATTCATGCACAGTGGCTGTTGGTATAGGAAGTAGATTCAGTCGACATCTGAAAGAATCAAAGCATGCTAGTAGACCAATAAGCAAAATTGGAAAATCTAGGATAAAAATGGACAGTAACTTTGGCTGTATAACTCATATCTGAAAGTAGCAACTAATCCCTATTACTCATGTTAAGGAATTAAAAACAGAAATGATAATACACACATTAAAATAATGCTATAAAAATAGATTTCTTATTTATCACCAAAAGCCAGCTAATCAAAACTTCTGCATCTGTTTCAGAGCATCTGCCATTTCTTCATTTGTTGATGTTTTACATCTTAAACTACAGGCAAAAGTTGATAGCAACTAACATCTGACCTAATAGAATTGTTGCTCATAATTATAACATGCTGCTTTTCTCACTTTACTGGACAGCAAGGTAGAACTGCCACAAGTACATGTAAGTTAAATCAAATCGGTTAATTACTGCCAGATAATTCTAAAAGTCTATACTATAAGGTAATCATCTGTAAATACCTGAAAAGACTATGAACTATGCCTGCTGCTAAATACAAATATAAAATAAACAAATAAAAAATTGGGTGTGTATGCAAGTTTAAAGCAAACAAAATATCTTGTAATCTCTCTTTAGTTGCACTGTTTAAACATAGTTTTTATATCCTACAATAGTGTATTCAACTTGTTTACACTAAACTCCACTTACTTCCATAAAACTAAGACATGTTTCTTGGAGTAATCACTCCCATCTTCAGTTGTTGACCGACTACTGTTACACGAAATGGAGGCTGGATAACCACATGCTTCTGTGGTGGTGTCTGGTGGTTGCAGTAGGAGCTTGCTGAATTCATTCATAAGAGGAAAATCAAAGTTCATTAAATTTTCTTTATTTTTAATGATGAAAATCCTCTCCCAAGTGGATAGTTCTATTGAGTTTTGAAGCTGTTTCAGCAGAATAATCTCTGGTTTAATTTCATGATTTTTTGTCCAAAACTGAGCTGCTTCTGCTGGTTTATCAACCTGCTTAAACCGAATATTCCTAAAGTGTTCTTTTTTCCTAATTTCCAAATTTCTCTTTGTTTTTCCAATATATCTCTGATCACAATCTGCACATATGATTTCATAAATTCCTGATTTCTGTCCTGTTGGTGTGGTGTCTTTTACTGCACAACCTAATAAATTTGATATTATTTATTAAAATGTAAATTGGAACTTGCACAGTGAAGTTAGTCACATAATTGATATCACAACGATATCTTGATATTATGTTTGTTCTAACATTATTCCATGTTCTTTGAAAATATTTTTAAATTTGTTGTAATAAGTTGTATGGTATGTGAAACTTTTGAATTTGTATCTTTCCTTGGTGTACTTCAGTGTTAAAACTTCTCTTATCGGTTTTTGTCTTTTAGTTCATTGATAATTTTTATTACTGTGTCTTTGTTGAAGCCATTAGTTATAGCTGTCTTTATTACCTGTTGGTATTCTATTTTGTACTCTGTTTCTTTGAGAGGGATGTTAGTTAATCTGTGTGCCAAGCTGTGAAACATTGCATGTTTATGTGAAATGGGGTTATAACTATAATTTTTATGTAATTTTCATATATATACATATAAATGAAAAATAATATAACACTATTAACAATATAACTAAAATAACAGTAGCTAGAAAAGCAGAAAAGGATAAAACATTAAGAAAAAGTCACAGATTTGTAATCGTTATATGTCAAACTGTTAGAGTTGTTCTTGCCATATATATATATATATATAAAAAACTTGATTTTCCTCCTATGGATGAACTCAGCAAGTTCCTAATACAACCACCAGACACCGCCACAGAAGCATCTGGGTATCCAGCCTCCATTTCATGTAACAGTAGTCGGTCAACAACTGAAGATGGGATTGATTACTCCAAGAAACATGTCATAATTTTATGGAAGTAAGTGGAGTTTAGTGTAAACAATTTGAATACATAATTGTAGGATATATTATCACTCCATTGTCTACAGCTTTGTACAATTTACTTAATGTTCTTTTTAGTTTAACTTAATGGAGATTTACTCAATTTCTACATCCCAGAAGCAGACAGCTCTTTATTCAAGTTCATTGCAAGACCACCAGAGTCAACCCAGAACCCACCAACTTTAACTTCAACAATAATGCAAAAGTTGTTTAACAGCTGAGGAGACACAAGGGTTCATGAAACATTTCGCTGAATAATCTCCAGTAAGTGAAACCAAAAACAGTGTGTCTAAATAATTTAATGTAAATAATATTTAGCTTGGAATAGATTATTAATGCATATTTCACGTGTTAGATTCCAAATTGAATTAATATTGTAAAAATACCTTGTGCTACTGAAATATTTCTTTGAAAATACACTTTACATTTACAGTACATTTGCAATATGTTTAAGGGGTTACATCAATTAACCATTTAAATGCTGGTAATTCACAAACAGAAGGAAGTTTTATATGGAACAGATCATAGATCATTTGCAATAGACTTTTTAGAAAACCATTCCTAAATGATCAATGTCAAAAACACTTGTGATTTTGTAGCAGAACATATTAAATGTGCCCTGAGTGACATGAGAGAGAAACATATCTGCACACTCCCTCCTTATAACTAATGCTTTCTCTCCATTGAACAAACAGTGGATATCTGAGACGTTCAGATACCATTAAAGGTTTACTAGTGACTAGTACAATATTTTAGAGAATTGTTAGAAGTTTCATTCATTCTTAAAATCATATCCATAACTGGTAAAAAATATTTACCTTTGATCAATATGTATAAAAAATTAATGTATTTACATGCTCTCTGTGGTGGTGTAATTTGATGCCTGGAATCTCTCGCATATTGATGACATTACTTAAAAATGGTTCAGTATCTTGAACGCCAGAACATAATCATCCAGCTGCATAGTGCACACGTATCACCAGTGTTTAATGGGCTGCTATTCAAGAAGAGAGTTATTATTAAACTTCATGCTGTTGGGACCCCAAATAGACCCTGAAATAAAATATTTTTGGGAAGTGTGGATATTCATTTACAAATAGGAATTAATTCAAATAATAATGAAATTAGTTCAAAATTCATTTACTTTTACTGCAACACAGAACTTTATAAAGGTTACACAGTTGTATCAGTGACTATTACAAAGTATAATTTTTTAATTTGAGACTCATTAGGCATATGCTGCAAATTTTAGGCTTTTTTTAAATAGTATTTAATGCCCATTTTAACTATTGAGGCATCACAGGCTGTGACATATGAATACATGAAATGATAAATTGCCGAAGGAGTTCTTTTTAAAGGAAGGAAGCATCCCAGGCCTAAGTTTAGGGTATCTCCCCCGCATTTTGCCATTTATGAAGACTGAGGAAAACCTGGGAGAAAAAAAAAGTCAGGGAGGACATTCCTGATGAGAATCGAACCGCAGACCTCCTGCTCACAAGTCCACGCCTTAACGACTTTGGCCATCCATGGCAGTTTAGGCTTTCTTGGACTTGGGATGGTCCTGGTGGTCTAACTGTAACCACACTTGTCTTGTAGACCCAAGGCCGGACTTGAATCCAGCCAGGATTGATGAATCTTTTAGCATGTAAAATCTTATGTATGTTTTCCTTCAGAAGCAAAGTATGCCATTGGTCCCATGTTGTATATTTACGGCATATAAAAGAGGTTTCTGAGCAATTTTTTGAGGCCATTTCACGCCCTGAATGAATAGAATAAAATAAACCAAACCTAACCTAATTGAACCCTTGGTGTAAAAGATAGTGACAGACTTGTTGTCTGCTTCATTATCCTTCTATGCAAATATTCTTTTATTGCACAGCATATAATGTTGGGGAGTGATATAGATGCAAGGCAAGTGAAGGCTTGAAAAGCCATGCTCCTTCAATACAAAATTCAGACATTCACTATAGCAATAGTTTGGGGGTGAAAAGTACACAAGATACATTTTATACAAACTTTAAGGAGCTTTAAAGAAAAATTTTATTGAGATGTATATGGGCATTTTCCACGTCTCCAACAATAGGACTATTAGTAATATTGGATATGGCCAATTGATTATTTAGTTTAAGAGCAAGCTCTTATTGGCTTAAAAAACAAAATAACTCAAAAATAATGGACGTTATTGGTAAAAAGTGTAGAAATAAAAAAGAAATCAGTAATTCTTTATTACAAATATGAAACGCAAATGGGATGAAATAAAAGAAGATAGAAGAGTGCATGAAATCTTCCCATCCATAAAGGAAAGATTACAATTTAAGCATATTTATCACAATGAGGGTTTAGTGCATTATGTAACAGGACATTCCATATTGCTCATGTTTGCAAAGATATAAATTAAAAGCAAACAATACATGTTTGGGTTGTAATATGATAGATACACCGGAATATGTCTCATTTGAATGCTGTAAATACCAGTCAATTGTAGATAGGAAAGATTTGCAGGGAAACACATCTGGAACATCATGAGATATTAAGATGTTTAGGGTATTGAATGAACTAACAAATAAAATATCATGCAAAATGGCAGAAGAGTATATAAACAGCAAAATTCAAAAAAGAGAAAAATTTAAAGGTTAGAAATTGTATATTCCCCTAAAAGATCCCAGAGAATCAGGAAAAGATAAGAAAGATATTTACAAGTAGAATTAGTTGAAGAAAAAGATGATAAAGAAGATAACGCCTAATTTGAATTAGAAGAAGAGAGCAGAATTAACAGAAGAAGAGAATAATGGCAGTTTTCTGGCAGAAAGGAAGCAGTTGAGAGAAGAAGTAGAAGTAGACAGAGAAAAAGTAGGAGAGAAGAGAAGGAAACTGCACTGCCAACACACCATGGTTCAGTATAGCTGCTGCTTGAGACCAGCAGCAACTCCATTTATGTCCAGGTCCTGATGCCAGGAATTGCAGTGGGGAGCAGCCCGGATACTGAGCATTAGCAAAAATGAAGATTATAGACATTAAATTAGATAAAAATTGTAAATTAATCAATTCTAAATGTAAGCATTTTTACTGGATACCAGTAGCAATTGTAGGTGTAATTATAAATCATAGTTAAAATAGCCATATGCTGGATTCCAGTACTGGTTTAGTTTATTGAAGTTTTAGTTTTATTTAGTTATAGTAATAGCATTATAGATTTTAAAATCTGTAGAATTTAAATTGTATTGAAAAAAGTAAGAGGAATAATTAAAAAAAAATCTGGAATATTATGTCCTGATGTAGAAACAAGTTATCAGGATGAAAGTATTCAGAATAAAAATAAAAAAAAAATATATATAGCAATTTTCCTTCACCATTTAACCCCCTTTCTGGAAACAACATTTGATCACCCAGGTTTTGTTGTACTCAATTATTTGGTTTCATGATATGCACTCCCATTTTATTCTTTTTACTGGTGTCCTTGAAATGGTAGAATGTTAATGATGATGATGATGATTTGTTTTATTTACGGATGCTCTTTAATATCTCAGGTCATCAGCATCCCATTCAATTCAGGGCTTGAAACGGCCGATAAATTTTGATCAGAGGCCTCTTCTTTCAGGCTTGAGGTTCTTTTTCATGCCGTAAATGTACGACACGGGACCCGTAGCTTTACTTCCCTTCTTAAGGAAGCCCTACTTAGGATTTTTACACCCAAAAAAAGTCCATCTGTCCGGGATCGAACCCGCGATCTTGGGTTTAGAAGGCAAGTATGGTTACCACTACACCACCAGGACCGACACATTATATTAAGGTACTATTTACACCATGAGAACCCTCCCTATTTTAACTACTTTTTCATTCCCTGTCTCACATATTTAGGCTTTTTTAAGCTACTTTGCTCAACATTTCTCAAAAGTTCTGACCTGTTCCACCGGGTTCCTTATGCAGAGAAGGCTGTTTTTAACCAACTTCTGTACCAGAGAAATGCTGCTACAGAAAGGCTCTGCAAAGAACACACATCCTTTGCTCAGTAGGGTCTGATACATTTAGATGGTTATGATTTCAATGTGGCCTAATCCTTAAAGTAATCATTCTTTTGTTCTTTTGTTGTATCAATAATATACCCCTTTTACTGTACAAATTTTGTAAAGTTTCACACTGCACTGTGAGATATTGCATGAAAAGTAATACTTCTTTACAAGGAACTATGGATTCATTATGTTTCAGGGGGGTTAGAGCTTTGTGAAAATTATTCTGCAGCTTTTCAATAACAACTGTACTTTATAAAACCTATTATTTTCTGTAGTAGGAGCCCTATTATCAAGAAAATACCAAAAGATAGTAAAGTTAGAAAGAGATTATGAGATACTGTGGCTTGAATGACTTTCATTAGTGGGATCTTAGATCAATAAACAGAAATTTCTGGAACCTCATTTAACCCCAAGATAAGAATTATTCTGAAAATGCATTCATTTCCTCATTTAGTGGTATCAACAGGATTAGAGATATGCACTTTCTATCTTACCTATTTTTACTATCTTTAGTGCTGCATACCTGTACTGTATGCTGGATTATGTCTTGCATTACAAGAATTTGAGTTACATTATGACCAGAAATAATAATTACAAAGTACTTTCAGGTCACAGTGGGCCTAAAGAAAGTGGAAAGATTTGTCTTCTTCACACTATGAATATATGAACCTCATTTGTTCTAAAATTTTACTAATTCCTTCTGCATTTTGCAAAAATTGATGAAAGAACGCTGACAGGGAGGAAAAATTTGTATTAGGACACATGGTAGGCCAAAATGCAAGAAACATGTTAAAGAGCATTTGTTATTGTTGTTATTATTATTTCAATTTAGAGTGCACAGTTATAACTTTATAAAAAAAGAATCGATAATATCAAATAAATATAACCTATTCAAAAATGACTGTGTCAAAATTTAACCTTCTGATTTTTAAGCTATGAAAATTCAAATTTCCACTTAGACCTAGATGTTCATTGATGTGACTTAATTTTGCAATCAAAAACATGAAAGCAAAATATATAAAGCCTGAGTTTGGCAGAGGCCTCTAACAAGGGAACTGGAAACCTTATCTTCAACTTTCCCAAACACATGGAAAATGTCAGAATCCTAAAGTAGTTTTAATTCTATACTCTGTTCATTATTAGCACGGGTCCTAATTTTACTCACACAAAAGTAGTGCACAGTTTTTTTAAACTAATGTTTAACGCCCTTTTTAACTACTGAGGCATCACAGGCAGTGGACACTGATGATACATGATGTGAAATGATTAAAAGGGAAAGATTTTTTTTTTTAAAAGAAAGGAAGCGTTCCAGGCCTAAGTTTAGGGTACATCCCCAACGTTTGCCATTTATTAGGATTTAGGAAAACCTGGAAAAAAACCTTAGTCAAGGAGGATGGCTCTGTTTGAAATCAAACCCCAGACCTCTCGCTCACTAGTCCACATCTTAACGAACTCGACCACCTGTGTAGCAGAGTGCACAGTCTACATATGCATAAAAACAAACTGTAATTATACATAAAAGATAAAAGTAGCCTATTGTGTCTGTTAAGGCCAAAGGCCTCCTAACAAGTAGGGAACACTCGCTTTTTCCTAACTTGCTGAGCTATCCCATGCTAGTCATTCAAATACTGTTTAAGACACTCTGAGTGATTTGTTCTTTGGTTACTCCATTTCTTATTGCACTAGTTGCTTCTCAAGAGATTTCCATTTTTCTCTTCCTCTTGCTACTCTTGACCAATCTGGACCTGCATGTTCCTTGAAGAGATCTGGCCACCTTCTTATGGATCTTTCTTGTGTCCTTTTTCCTATCCGGGTGTTCCACATGGAGATTTTGTAGCTCCATCTATTGTCCTGCATTCTTCCAACATGATCGCCCCATTGCTATTTGTGCATTGTCTGTTGTCTGAGATACCTGATTTATTAATGCAATAGGTATTTTTCCTTCAAAGTTATTCTTAGGATCTCGCATTGCATTTTTCTTTAGCATATTTGCATTTTGTTCTTTTGTTACTGACCACATCTGGCACCCATATAGTAATACAGTATATGCACAGGTTTCAAGTGTCTGGAATCTGATTTTCTTAGTCTAACAATATAAACTTAAGGGCCCAAAATGCTCTCCAGGTTAATGAGATCCTTCTTTGTACTTCATTTTCCATTTTATCATGGAAGGAAATCTGTTGTCCTAGGAATGTATATTTGCTCACATATGTGAGGACTGTTCCACCTATTTTTATTAGGGTTTGAGGTCCATTTGAAATTAACTGTGTCTTCAGTTTGTTTAGTGACAGCTCTGCATTTTTACTATGCTCACATAATTGTTCCAGCATAGTTTGTAGTGCTTTCAGTGTTTCGGCAAATAAGACCACATCGTCAGTAAATCTTACGATTTGTTAGTCAACTGCCGTTTGTGTTGATCCTGAAATTATTATGCCAGTTCATTTTCTTGAACATATGCTCAATTACACAGGTGAAGAGTTTGGGAGAGATTGGATGCCTTGGCGAACTCTTCTTTCTAGTCAGAATACTTGTTCTTCTTCTTCTGTTTTTACTTTCATAAAACAACTTTGACTATAGATTTTGTGTACGATACAAATATACTTTGCCTCTATTCCTTGAGCTGCCAGAGTGTGTAACATGCTTGTGTGTTTGACTTGCTATAGTCAATAAAGGCAAGGTATAGTGTTAGATGGGATTCCTCTGCTTTTTCCACAGCTGGTTTATAGTTTGGAGCTGGTCTATTGTGCTGAAACTTGTATGGGAACCCACTTATTCTGATGCTTGATTTTCATCCAGAATCATGTTTATTCTTCTAGTTAAGATTTTTGTAAACAGTTTGTATATATTTATCATCAGGCTTATAGGTCTGTAGTTGCCTATATCATCTCTGCTGCCTTTTTTGTGTAGCAGAACAAATGTGCTGGTTTTCCATTGTTTAGGTATATCTTTTGTTTCTAGAATTGCATTGAAGATTTTGGTGATTTTGGATGTTAGCTGATCTTCTGCAAGCATTAGCAATTCATTTTGCGTTCCATCTTCACCTGGGGTCTTAATGGCAGTTTGAATTTTGCTGTGCAGGATAGGTAGAGATTGTGTGTTTGGGATATTTGCTATCTGGTTCCTCATCTGAGTTGGGATGGAGCTTGAGTGTACATTATTTTAATATTTTATATTCATATAAATCTACGACCTACCAACAGCTGTTATTCATTTGTATCAGAATAAAAACATGGTTGTTTAGTTAAATAAAACAAAATGGCACATCTTGATGAAAGTTCAATTCCAATAGCTATTAAACACAAAAGAGATAAGGCTTTAAGTAATAGTGAGAAAACAATAGTAATGAATTTAAAAAGTATTCCACACTCACAATAAAAAGTATAATTTGCATGTTGTGACAATAGAAGAAAATACATTTAGAGAAATGGATGGCATTTTTCAACACTATTGTTGACTGACTAGTAATCACATAATTTGAATCGATATCTTCAAGTTACAGTGAGAGTGATGACTGGGGATTATTAGCCAGTTTCCATAAGGTAATCTCAACTATTATCATCATTAATGAATAATACTATTTAGAACTAAATTGTTTTATGTCCAATTGTTTTGTTTATAAGGGACACATTCTAAGAATGAACAAAGTATAATATAGATGGCGCTGGTGAACTGTGAATGGGGATTTAGCAGAAACTTTCTTAATGAAGGCCAAGGGAATTTTCATATTACATTCGTCTACTTGTGATGATGTACTGATTCTAGAAATTATTAGAATCCAAAAGAAAAATAATTATGTTATAAACATGCCATATAGTTCTTAAAGTATAAAAAATATGATGCATTTATAAAAATGTGCAGTTATATGCACCATAATATGATTTGTAATAGATTTAAAAAAATTATAATTTTTATAGATAATGTACAAGCATGTAGTTACAACTCTCAGAAAAATGTATGCAAATGCATGAACTTCTGGGATTTACTCAAGAAGCAATGGAAAAACTGACTGAAAAGTTTTAGAAAATGGGAAACATTCATGACCAACCAATAAGCTTGTATACACAGCAATGCCACCAATAGGATATTCTTTATAGCTGTACTGCCAACCTACAGAGCAATGGTAAAACTCTCAAATTCTGCAAATCTTGTGCAATAAAATAGAGGAGTACAGAGTGCACAATGGAGCCCACATAAAAGACATTGTTTAAAAAATTAGTGAGATGATGTATATTTAAACATCTTTTTATTACCTATATGATTAAAATAAAACTGAAGTTAGATTTCTTTTTGCTATTTAATTTTGAAAGTTGTTAAGTTTCCATGCTGGGAAAAGCAAAAAAGATTGGTACTTGCAAAAGGAAAAGCAGCTATGTCAATCATAAAAGGATATCTTTTTAAAATACTACATTTGGAAGTTAAATGGTTAGAAAGGATATATGACACAACGGTTCAAGCACAAATGCTTTATGGTATTGAAATATGAAGCATGGAACATTTTTGGGAAAGTGTGATATAGTAAACCGATCATTTTGCAAAGAAATTCTCGGCTGACCAACTGCAGCTGTAAAAGAAGTTGCTCAAATAGAAATGGGAAGAATTCCAAGAAAAGGTTTGACTATCAAGAGTTTTAAAATGTTGCCACAGGATAAATGAAGATAGTATAGTAAAGGCATGTTTAATATATCAAGAATCATGGAAGTATTTTAGAGAGGGGTCATATATATGACTTGTCTAGCTTCTTGCCATAGAAGAACTCCAGTAGTTTGAAATATAGCAATTTCAAGTGTGACTTTATCTAAGTGTTTACCCTTATCTACTTTTATTATTACTGTTAATTTTTATATATATATATGCTTTTGGAAAGTGGCAAGAAGACGTTTCAAAGATACAAAAATAATTTAGTAATTGAACTGAGAAGCCCACTGAAATGGGAAACAAAATTATATTGACAAAGCTAATATGGAGGAAAGAGAGGGAATAGCATGAATGAAAATAGGTGTATGGCAGTTAAAAGGTGAAAGAAAAGGGGAATTTCATTATGTGAAGGGAAAGAAAACGGGGAACACCACACAGTGTTCATTGTAAGGAAAATGATAAATGGAGAAATGAATTCATTAAGTATAAGTTTAAAAGGGACATAAGGAAAATGACGAACAAAATATATAAAGGCGAGCAGGACAGTGGGACAGTATTTATTTAGAATTAAAAAGAAGCGCAAAAAGACCGGGAAGAGAGAAGAAGAAAAGTGATGCAATTGTAAATAGTATAAATAATTTTTGTATTTGAAGGGGCATCTACTGAATGAGTAGCCAGGGCAACACTATATACTGTAAAATATATCAATATAATAAATATATCCAATAAAGATTATGGTTATAGTTTCCATGCCCACCCAGTAGTTTTTCACAGCCTTACAATCTGCCTCTCATTGAGCACTTTACTTCAGGTTTGTTAAATGCAAACTGGAGATAAGGGCAGAGTTAATAGTTAACCATTATCTTGATTGGAAGAAAGACAAAAATTATAAAACTTTTTACAGCTTAAGTAAAAAATGTACTTACGAAGCTGTAGACAATGGAGTAGTAATATATCCTACATTAATGTGTTCAAGTTGTTAACACATTAACACATGAACACATTAATGTAGGATACTTTTTACAGCTGCTGGACAAATCCTTTACCCTTTCCTGATTTGTTTATCTTTTGCACTGTGAATGTTTCTCTGCAACCTGGCACACCATGAAAGTTATGAGATGAGAAAAAATTAATGTTGACCCACTTAAAAGGAATGTGGCATTTGGTAGCTCCATTCCTTACAATTAAAATGGTAACAGGTAGCAACCCTCCCCACTCCAGCATTCCAGAATGTGAGGGTAAACCCCTCCTGTGCACAGGCAGCCAATCATTACAATGGAGCTGGAGAGAGCATTTTCACTCCATGATTCTTTATGATTTCAAGAGTGGTTTAAATTGAATCCCAAAGCCTTCAGGACTTGCAATGAGCTTTTGGATACCTTGCTTCATCTAGAGCAACAGTTTTCCACTGGTATATGGAAAATTAAAAGAGGCTGAACTTCCCTGCAAAATAAGAAGGGAAGTGGGCGTTTGGCAATAACAGTGATTTAGGAAAACATTGTCGCTGTGGAAAAAATGGTATGCTTAACATATAAGAACATTGAGGCAGCCTTCCAGATTGGATCACCATAAGCATAAAAAATCCTGCACGATCTTCCTGTCAGGAAGGTTTCCTCCTGTTGAGTGCCCCACTATTTGATACAGACACAAAAGGGCATCTGCATGAATGATGAGAAGAAATATTGCAGAGATTCAACAGGAGAAGCTCAAGGCATGTTTCTGATGTCATCGTTGATAATGAAACATGGATTTTCAATTTGACCCAGAGACCAAATGAAAGTTGGCAGTTTGGATCTTTCCAGATGACAATTCACCAATGAAAGTGAAGGGGGGCCAAAGAGTTGGGAAGAAAATGGTAGCCACATTTTTTTCAAAAAGTGGCCATGAACCACATTTCCTATAGAGAAGCAAAGGATGGTTACTGCTCACAGTCTGCTTGCTGAAAGTTTTTGACAAGCTTTGATAATGCCATCCAAGGACGGGACTGAGGGGATCTTGTTTCACCATGACAATGCCTTTACTCACACAGCTAACATCACCATCCAGTTACTGGAGTTCACAAAGGTCAGACTCATGACAATCCTGACCTGGCTCCATGCAATTAATATCTTTTCCCACTGGTAAAAAATTGTATGCACGAAAAGCAATTTTCCAGCTCAGAAGAGGCTGTGGCTGCATATGAAAATGAACTTTTCACCCTTGAGGAAAATAAGTGGCAGGGGTGCTTTGATAATAGCTTTTGAGGATGAGAAGGTGCATAGTCTGGTGGAGAGTACTTTGAAAAGATGAAACAGATGGAGTGAGTCTACCCACTCCCAATTTGATATGTTTCAAAACTTTCATAGTGACCTTTACTTTATCTATGAGGTCTGTTCAAAAAATTCCGGAACATTCATAATTTCACGCCAATGGAGTGTTGGAGCGAAATGCGGTTGGCATCCCTGCATACGCCTGTGTTTAATGTGTATCTGCCGGAAGTTTCATTATTGTATGTCTGTTAGTTATTGCTCGGTGCTGTATTGAGCAGAACGCTGTGTCGCACAGTTTGCGAATTTCGAGATGGCAGGAGTTAGAGGAGTAACGCGTCTGCCTTAAAATTTGCGTGAAACTCAAGAAAACTTTACAGGGACACAGCAAATGATACAGGAAGCCTACGGTGATGAGTGCTTAAGCCGTACTCGGTGTTACGAATGGTTCACGTGGTTTAAAAATGGTCGGACGGAA
Organism: Metallyticus violacea; assembly: GCA_030762175.1. NCBI lineage: Eukaryota > Metazoa > Arthropoda > Insecta > Mantodea > Metallyticidae > Metallyticus > Metallyticus violacea. The sequence goes on along the minus strand of CM060841.1, from coordinate 97,174,043 downwards.
GTGAAAGATGACCCTCGTTCAGGACGCCCATCGACGTCTACCGACAACGCTCATGTCAGGAACGTCAACGAAACTGTGCGTTCCAATCGAAGACTGACTGTCCGAGAGATTGCAGAAGAATGTAACATTTCAGTTGGATCATGTCATGAAATCCTGACACAGCATCTTGGAATGCATCGTGTTGCCGTCAAGTTTATCCCACGGCTCATGAGTCAAGACCAGAAAGACCATCGCCTCGCAATCTGTGAAGAGCTTTTGGATCGCGCAAATGAAAATAAGATGTTCCTTAAGAGAAGCATAACTGGTGATGAGACGTGGGTCTACGGTTATGATGATGAGACCAAGGTTCAATCTTCACAAAGGGTCAGGCCAGGCCAGGCCAGGCCAAATGTGAAAGCCATGCTGATAGTTTTTTTTTGACTTTGAAGGATTAGTTCATCATGAATTCGTGCCACACTGTTAATTGATGGTACTATCGGAACGTGTTGCGACGCCTGCGAGAAAATGTGAGAAAGAAATGGACTGAAATGTGGCGAGACTATTCATGGCTTTTGCATCACGATAACGCACCCGCACATTCATCTCTGTTGGCGCGTGACTATTGCACAAAAAATGAAATCACTGTGCTGCCTCATCCTCCGTACGCTCCAGGCCTGGCCCCTACAGACTCATATTTCCAAAGTTGAAAACCCCGTTGAAAGGACGAAGATTTGCAACGAGAGACGAGATAAAAGAAAATTCGCAGACGGCGCTTTGCGCAATCCAGAAAAAGGTGTACCAAAGACTGCTTCCGGAAGTGGAAACGGCGTTGGAAGCGGTGTATCAATTGTGGAGGAGACTATTTCGGAGACCATGCACAATAAGTAAAAGGTAAGCATAGAAAATTTTGTGGACAAAGTTCCGGAATTTTTTGAACAGACCTCTTATTTATATTAACAGCATTTCCTCTAATCTAACACACTACATCTTACCTACATTGGTGATGTACAAATCTATTTCACTTTCGTTTTGACTGCCTAAATGATGCTATAAAGTTAATGATGATTTGCATTCAATTTCTCTCTGGTCAATAAAGTATGGTCTTAACTCAAATCCAGTAGGTCTCAAGTTACCCAACATTTAGTTTAACAGTCATAACCAGCTACTAAGTCATGTATATGATACTATTTTCTAATACTCATTTGAAATATTTTTTCCAAATAAATTAAAATTAATCCTAGTACAAACACCAATAATGCCAATGTTGGCTACGTAATGTTCTGTTAACTAATCTTAATGCAAAACTGAGCAACAGACCACAGTATGTATTTGTTACACAAGGAGTGTACTAAAAGTTGTCAGCCTGACTCAGAGATGTCATGAAGATGGCCAAATCATTTTCTATAAAATGAATAAAACTGAAATACAAACTGTGATAAAGTACTCCATTTTGAAGGGTTTAACACCAATAGAAGTATAAAAGGAGTTAGCTCCCAAATTAAAGCATTCTTCCCTTTCATTTTTTTATGGTTAGAAAGTGGAATGTCGAATTTAAGTGTGATCATACATCATTCAAGTGATGAGTGCTCAAAGTGTTCCAAAATTGCTGTAATCGATGAGATTTTGACAAAAATTCACAATGCCATATTCAATGATTGGCGATTGAAGGTATGGAGTTGGGTGACATTGCAAAGAACTCGATAGGCTGTGTCGATTATATTTAACATGAAGTTTTGGGTTAAAAAAGCTCTCTGCTCGAAGGGTGCTGCATTATTAACAATGGACCATAAACATGTTTGAATGAACATTTTGCAACAGTGTTTAGATTTGTTTATATGCTATTCCAATGAGTTTCTCTGTCATTTCATAACAGTAGATGAGACATGGGAGACACAAAGGAAAGTGAAAGTGCACCAAAGAAAGCAAAAAGGGTTCCAGTTGCAGGAAATGTCATGGCTACAGTTTTTTGGGACTCTCAAGGTGTAATGCTTGTGCTACCTCCAGATGGGTAGAACCATCACCAGGGAGTATTATGCTTCACTATTAAACCAACTGAAGGATGCTATTCAGGCTAAATGTGCACAACTTGCAAAAAAAAAAAGTTCTCTTTCAATATGATAAGGCTCCTTCACACACATATAGGATTGTTGCTTAACTTCCAAGTGCTTCCACATCTTTTCCAAGTTATGCATACCTAACCCCCAACATACTTAGCTTTGCTTTTTCAGAATTTATCTGCACATCATCAATTAGGCATCATCTCTCACCATAAGACATCTTTTTATTCTATCTGCATTTTAGAAGCATTGGAACATGCTACCGAGAGAAGTTAAGATTGGACAATACCACTGTTAAAACTAAACTCCAACAATTCTTGATTAATAGGAGATTTCCATTTAAATTTTGATAAATACCCAAGAAACTAATATCTGGTATTAATTTTTCTTCCATCTTTTCTTGATTGCTAATGTATTTTTATGCTTATGTAATTTAAATTTGTTATGTTTATGAATTATTTAATTAAACTTAAAATTATTATTTTATAGCTTTTGCAAATGGATTTAAAATCTTTAATTGCTTATTCTTCTGTCGCTCACATAGTGCTAGTTATTGGGGGTGTTTCATATTAGAGATCTAGCATCTTGGGAAGCTTACCATGGCTGTAATCCTCTACAGCTTATCTGTTTGGATATTAAGACTGACAGCACTTAGTACACTAAACAACTATTATGCAACTGATACATGGTGTACAGTATATACAGATGGAGCTCTTAAAAATAAAGAAGCAGGCTTTGCAATATACTGTGAAGAATTCTCTCAATATACACCTGTGGGACAGTATGCTAACAATTTTGATGTTGAAAAATGGCCATTAAGAGCAGCTTTACAAAGTTTACTGTATAGGCGTAACATAAATGAAAGGACTGTTATCTTAAGTGACTCTAAAGTAGCACTACAAAGTATAATGAATTACAGTTACCTGCCAGGATATACTATAAATGAAATATGAAAACTGTTATATAACCCAGATCAGAAATACAGAAATAGTTTTGCAATGGATCCTGAGCCATGTGGGTTTGAGGGGGAATGAGATTGCTGATACTTTAGGGAAAAAAAAGAGCCACTATAAAAGTAAAATTTTTGAATTATACTTTCCTTCTAAATTGAAACTCATAAAAAGATTAATAATTGAACAAGAACAACAAAGTATTCAATGAAAACTTATAGTAAAATCATGTGAAGATCTAAAAACTTTCAAACATTTATTATTGAAAACAAGAAAAATTGGAGTTGCCTAATTCTACTTCATTGTTGGGCACGAATGGCTGTCAGAACATCTCTTTAGAATGAAATTAATCAAGGACAGCCACTGCCTTTGTGTAAGGAAGTGAATACTATCCTAAACAAGAGTGAAATACAAGATGGCTGTTTGAAAAGTCAGCTATTGCTTTTCTCTAGATATAGCAATAACTTAGCCAGTACAAGTAAAGAGGAAGTAAATGACAGTGAACATAATAAAAGATATCTCACTCTACATCATGCAGTGAAAATATTGATAGATAGTTTCTTGAGCAAGTGCAAAGTGAACAGACAAGAGGAATACTTACTAAGTAAGGTTATGTTTGCATGATAGACTGATTAAGAAATGGCCTTTATAATAAAATATTTTGAGAAGTACAGTAAAGACAACAATTTGATGAAGTAATGTCGGTGTAAGATAGTGTGAATATTTGGTTAAGATTGGTGATGCAGAATCAAATACCACACTAGCATGGAACAGGTGACTGTAATGATTAAAACAATATCTGAGGATTTGAATCAAGTAAAGATATGGTAAAGAGGATGGAGGAGAGAATGAAAAAAAGTTGGAGCAAATTGTATTATCAATTGGATGGGTAGAAGGAGAAATAACAAGTAAAACAGTGGAACTTGGTTATAGATTAGAAAAAATGAGAAAGATTGGAAAAAGTAAATAGAAAATTAAATATAATCTTTGCAGAAGAGAAGTAAAGAGAGAAAAAGAGTTTGGAAGGAGGTGAAAGATGTCATAGAAGGGAAATTGGAACTAAAACTAAATGGCTGGGAAATAAAAGATGTATACAGGATAGGAAGAGTGCGAAACTCGAACCAATATTAGTAAAGCTAGCTACAGTAAAATGTAAATGGGAGGTGCTTGTAATGCAAAGAAGCTAAAAGGCACGAACATTTTTATTGAACAATATTACTGTAAGAAGGATCAAGAATTAAGGTTTGAGTTATTAACGGAGATGAAGAAGGTTAGAAATGAAGGAAAGAGAGCCTTTGTACATGGAACCCAGTTATGGATTGATGGGAAGATTACATGAGAGTTACAGCATAGGAGGGAAGGTTGACAAGAACATGAGCAAAGTTGCAGGAGTTTAGAGTGAATAGATTCAGATTAGAATATGGAAAAAGAAATGTTGGAATGTGGAAAGGTTACTAGTAAAATAAATAAAGGTGAAATTATGCAAATGAAGTTTGTGATATGGTGGCAGTGGTACAAACATGGGTAACAAAACGACTGAGATAAGTATAAATGGTTTTGATTATTTTGGTAGGTATGGAAAGAAAAAGTGAGGTAAACTGAGAATATTCGGAGGGATTGGGTTGTTTGTTAAAAAGGATAAGAAGCTTAGGGCAAAAGAAGAAAAGGGTGTAGGTTCAGATAAAGTGTTACATAGTGTGGCAAGAGAGGAACAAAAACATATATAAGTATAGGGGTCTTATATAACCCACTAGATGTTATACATAGGTCTTGATAAAAAACATGGAGTTTTTAAAACAGAAGTATGGTGTGGAGACTGATAATGGGTGATTTTAACGCAAGGATTGGAGAAGAATCACTACATATAATCCCAAGTGAATGCAAATTAAGAAATAGTAATCAAATTATGCAAAGGTATAGTATAGACAAGATGAGTAATGGGAAAGGTAATAAATGATTGAATTTTGTAGGTAAACAATTTAATAATGTGTAATGGATTAAGGGGAACAGATTTTGCTTTATTTATTTATTTATGGATGCACTTAAACATCTTAGGTCATCAGCATCACATTCAATTTTAGGGCAAATTTTTCTCAGGGCCTCTTTTTTCAGGCTTGTTCTTTTTTGTGTCATAAATCTATAACATGGGACCTCTGGCTTTATTTTCCCTCCAAAGGAAGGATTTTTACACCTGAAAAAATCCATTGATCCTGCCTGGGATCGAACCCGCAATCTTGGGTTTAGGAGGCAAGTATGGTTACCATTACACCACTAGCACTGACATGGGGATCAGATTTTACTTTCATTAATCAAAACAGGCAAAGTGTGTTTGATTGCTTCTTGTGTTCAACAAATCTATTTAATGATATCATAGATTTTAAGGTTTTGAATATGTATTGAGTGACTACCATTTTCCTTTATTGGCAAAATTTAAAATTGAAGGTGAAGTGAAAGAAGATGAAGACATAATTGATAGTTTAGAGCAGGAAAGAACCTTAGAAAATTTTAGGTGGCGAGAAGAGAAAAGAGACTTATTTTTTAAAAAATTAGGGTTGGATGAAGGAAGGAAGGTAGAATTAAAAGCTACACAACTAATTGCAGAAGGAAAATCTGATGAAGCTATGGCACAGGTAGAGGGGTTGATAAAAAGAGCAGGAAGTAAAATGGGACAGAGAGAGAGTATGATAGTCTGGGCACGGGGGCTGGTATAATGAAGAGTGTAGAATTACAACTGGAGATATAATGTGTCGTTTGACATAAAAGCCTTATTCCCGAGCATACCAATAGAGAAGCTCATGCAAATGTTAATGATATGGTTAACAACCTTAAATTTACAAACAGAAGTAATAGAAGAACTAAGTAAGTTACTGAAACTTACTAATATTTGCATTCAACAAAATTTCTTTAGTTTCAACCAGAGATATCAACAAGTTTCAGGCCTAGCTATGGGAAACCCCTTGTTTCTGTTTTGGCAGGTTTATTCAGTAGTACCTTTACAATACGATATATATCACCAAAGTCTTCCTTTTAATTTTCTAGACATGGTGTAGATATGTGGACGACATATTTGCAGTAATACCAAAAAAACATTCACTAGACGCTCTGAAATGCCTTGATCTATAATTTAAATCTATGCAATTTACTATAGAAGAAGTGAGAAATGGTTGGCTCCCATTATTGGATTTAAAAATCATAAGAAATGGAGATTGTCTGAACTTTGGAATCTACAGAAAAGAAACACACAGAGAAAATTACATAAAAATTATAGCTACAATCCCATTCCACATAAATATGCAGTGTTTCACAACTTATCTCTCTCTGAAACAGTATTAATGAGACAGTATAAAAGGACTTTAAACCCCATGTTTATATTCTTGAGATAGCACAATTAATTATATGGATTGTAAACCTTAGTGTAATCAATTTGTACAGTTTATGTGTATATATGTATTAATAATTAAGTCTTTTATGTATTTCGAAAGTAAGAGAGTAACTTGTTTACCAGACTTTTAAACATAAGGCAGATAGAGTGTACTGTAAAGGAGACGAGAAAAAGCAGATATCCTTTCCTTAGTATTCTTAAGTCTTTTGTTTGCGAAGTTTGAAAAACTGACAGGGTCAGGTCGTTAGTTATTGAATAAAAGGACTGAAAGGCTACTTTTGTGTCAAAAGACAGAACAGACTGGTCAATTATTATCTATTGACGCCACATAACCTTGTGGGTGTCATAAATTGCACTTGACATTAGGCAAAGACACAGGGAAAAAGAGACGCCGTGAAGGGAAGCGAAGCATTCGACCAGAGCACTTCGAGAGATCGTTTTTGTAAGAGGCAACGTAAACTATTAACTGATAGCTAGTGTGCTGCGAGAAGGAGAGTAGTGTTGAGGAAGATACTGGTTAGACATTTTATATAGACTCGAATTTATTAAGCGAGTTGCAAGCAAACTCATACGTTTTCTCAAAATCTCAAAGGTAGCCCTTGAACATCTAACTCAATTTACTATAAATAAATGGTCTCATTGTAAGGAGTTCTACTTGTGTTCATTAAGTTCCTAGTCCTCTCCCTTGGACCTGAAACAGGCCATAAAATTTCAGCACTCACCGAAGCTAGCCCAGGATTGCAGTACACGATAGGCACCAAGAGAAGAGGACGTCAACAACGATCCATTAATTAATTTAAATCTACAAATCCCTCCCCCACTCATCGAAATCAGATCCAACTTTGAGGCGTAACCTACCTATTTCTACTGCATCTCACATAAACAGAGTACAAAATAGAATACCAATAGATAATAAAGACAGCTATAACCAATGGTTTCAATAAAGACACAGTAATAAAAATTATCAATGAATTAAAAGACAAAAATTGATAAGAAAAGTTTAACACTGAAGAACACCAAGGAAAGATACAAATTCAAAAGTTTCACATACCATATAATTTAGCACAACAAATTTAAGAAGATTGTCAAATAACATGGAATAATGTTAGAACAAACACAATATCAAGAATTTATTAGGTTGCACAGTAAAAGACACCATGCCAACAGAACAGAAATCAGGAATTTATGGAATCAAATGTGCAGATTGTGAACAGAAATACATCAGAAAAACAAAGAGAAATTTGGAAATTCACAGAAAAGAACACTTTAGGAATATTTGGTTTACACAGGTTGATAAATCAGTGGTAGTGGCTCACTTTTGGACTAAAAATCATGAAACTAAACCACAGATTATTCTGCTGAAACAGCTTCACAACCCAATGGAACTATCCACTTTGGAAAAAAATTTCTTCATAAAAAATAAAGAACTTTGATTTTCCTCTTATGGATGAATTCAGTAAATTCCTACTACAACCACCAGACACCGCCAAAGAAGCATCTGGGTAGTTCGAGTAACAGTGATCGGTCAACTGAAGATGGGAGTGCTCTAGAAACATGTCTTTGTTTTATGTAAATAGAGTTTAGTGTAAACAAGTTGAACACAAAAGTGTGTAGCATCAATCCATTGTCAAAAGCTTTATAAATACAATTTATTTAAATTAAAATAAATAAATTATGGAATGCAAGAAAAGCAATAAACTCAAAAGAGATGGTGACTGGAGGGCTATGAAATTGAAGTAGTATAGATTGGACTATTTAGGAGTTAGGATAAATAATAATGGAAGATGGACAGAGCAAGGAAGAATGTATTAAAAAAGGGAAAATTAACTGTTAATATAAGAATCTGTTTAAAGGAGATTCCAAGCATGAGTGTAACATGGCTTGAGAGAATTTATTCAGCATTGATTGAATCAAAAATGATATATGGGGTTGAAATGGGGTATAGAGAAAGGGTGGGAGTATATCGACTATATTCACAGAGCATTTTATAAAATGGGTTGGGATTACCTAGGGCAACTCCAAATGGAGTGACATTGGTGGAATTGGAAAGAGCAGGAAAGGCACGGTAGTTGAAATATTGGTATAAGATAGCATCAAGGTAAAAAGGAGACATAGTCAAGTACTGTTTACAGACATAAGAAAACACTAAAAGGAAAAAGTAGTTAGCTCAACTAGTTCAAGAAGTTGGAATAGGCGAAGTGGAGAAACAACACTTAATGAATAGACAAGGGCTATGGAATAAAGTGAAACAAAGGATAGACGATATTAAAAAGCAAGAAATATGGAATGGATTTGAATGGTTTGTTTCAAACGCAAATTTCCTTCATCGCCAGCATGGTTCCACTGTCAGCTTTCCAGAGTGGTATTAAGGTGCTCTTTGGATTTTATAAACTTTTTATGAGGTTACTGTTGTTTGGAAGATCAAAATTAGCTGAATTTTCTTTCATTTAAGAACTTTTGAAAAATTACAAGAAATTTTTAAAAAATTCTGTTTGAACTCACACAGTGAAGCTTGTTATCTGTAAATTGTATGAGTTTCAAATGTACTCATGAGTAAATCTGCCAGGAAGGTGGACAAAGGATTTCCCATTGTCAGTCCTGTTTTCTGTTAATAGTATTCTCCTGCAAAATTAAAATAGGACTAGATAATACAAATGTTAGTAAGTCAGGCATCTACAAAATAACGTAAAGAATGTGATAAGATATACATTGGAAGAACTAAAAGGAACATAGGAACACAGTTAAAGGAACATCTCAGGAACGTTATGTACAAACAAATAAGATAGATCAGCAGTGGCACACCATTTTTTGATAGATAATCAAGACATAAAAAAAGAAATAAAGTTACTCAAAGAAGCACACAGACATACAGAATTGGACACATGGGAGAAGATTTACATTCATAAACATAGGGATCATCTTATGAATTTCAACATTACTAGAGAATGTAATACAAATTTCTAGTTTATAAAAAATACACCACCAGGGTGGAGCCACAGGTCCTCATAGATATTAGTTTCTCCTAACAGTCGTCAAGTTGGTTGAAGATGGAGAGGATGTCTCTTGGAAATGGTCCCACCATATTTAAAAGTAAGTGGAGCATAAGAGTGTGTTAGATAACAGATTAGATAGAATTTACATACAAATTTTCTTTGTTTTTGTTCAAGAATATATTTTCTCACACTGATAATTCTATAGGTTTTTGAAGAGCTTTTAAGGTTTTTGGTTCATTTTGGAACCAATGTTTTTTTTTTTTTTGGGCCCAAGAAATGATATGCTACTGCTGATGTTTCCATATGTTTATATTTTACATTTCTCATGTGTTTCTTAAACCATATGTTTATGTTCCTTTTTGTTTTACCTATATATTTATTATTGCAGTCTTTGTAACTGATTTTGTAAATGTCTGATTGTTTTCCTGCCGGGATTTTGTCCTTTGTGTTGGTTTTTAGAAGGTTTTTCAAATTGCATTTATTTACTGGAGTCAAAATAATGTTGGCATCTTTAAAAATCTTTTGAAATTTTTGGTGTGTAAATTTCTTATATATCTGCTCTCCTTTGTAACCTTTCAGTGTAGTGATTTCTTTTATTTGTTTTTGTTTTTTGAATTTTTCTACCTTTTTCTTAACCAGATCTGTTGTGCAGCCATTTTTCTGTGCTATATCCTGATTTTTTGGTACTCCAATTCATATTCTGTCTCACTTATTGGTAGGTTTGTTAATCTGAATGTAAGGCTATTGATTATAGCGAGTGTTGTTTTGGATTATGGCTGTTGCTTTTTATATAATTATCCATGTGGGTATCCTTCCTCAATATGCCAAATTCCAGTATGTTATTTTTTATAATTTTTATATCTAGGAAAGGAAGAACCCTGTTCTCCGTTTCCATTGTGAATTTTATGTTGCTGCTTTGCAGGTTTAGTAGTTTTATTGTATCATTTTCCCTTGTTTCATCCACGATTGAAAAGACTTCAACATAATGGTACCAACATTTGTATATATGTGGGAAAGCCTCTACTAATTTTGTCTCCAGGGAACTCATGAATATGTCTGCTAGGAATGGTGAGAGCGGATTACCCATTGCTAGACCCTTCTTTTGTGTATATATCTTGCCTCTGAATGTGAAGTAGGTTTGATTGATGCAAATTTTGGTGAGATTCAGATATTGTTCTATTATTACACCAGGTAACTTGATTGAGGTTAGCCATTTTTTTAAAATATTTATTAGTTTTTCTTTGGGGATGTTAGGGAACATAGAAACCACATCATAAGACACTATGGTAAATCCCTGTTTTCCAGTTTCATAAGTTTCATTCTCTCTATTAATTCTGCTTTGGCTTTTGTATTTCCGTAACCTATTGAATTGTTTTAACAAGTGGAACAAAACTAGTGAAATTTGAATGATTTCCTCATAAAAAATATGGAGTAGTTCACAAGACAAGAAAACCTTTAAATATAGAAAATTTAAGAAAGAATGGGGGCGGGAAAAATATGTACATATTTGTAACAAAAGGGGAAGGGAGCAATTTGCTTGGGGTAGAGCAAGAATAGTAGGATTAAGTAGATTAAAAGTAAAAAAGGAAGTGTCCACTATATGGAGAAATAGGGAAGGATTTTCGTTGTATAGTTGAATGTTCACAAACTAAAGAATGGAGAGAAGGGTATGGATTAAGAAATGGGACAAATTACAGGTAACAATTGCGATACTAAAAATTTTTGGAACTGCTAACATGGAGCTTTTAAAAAATTTGGTGATTATTAAGGGAAGGTAAGAGTGAAATGGTGGAAAAGAGTGATCAAAGGTAAGGAAGAATATACCTATGGAGATAAGCAAGGAACTAAGGAAAGTAGGATCCAATACATATATAACCAGGGTGTTAAGTATATAAGATCCCAAAATGTGTACTTTAGGAACAATGGCAAAAATGTAAAAGCATTTGTTAAACTTTTTGTAATGACAGAGTGAAATAAATATTGATTTGAATTCTAAACAAAGAACATTTACTGAAATACAGTCAACTTGATAGGAAAAAAAAAATTTGGAAGCTCTTTATTGGGAAACTAGGGGAAAAATGATAAATGTGCACATCTAGCAACCAACCAATTATGAGTATTAGTTGATTAGTGTTAATTTAAGATGTGTGACATTAACCTAACAGTGCAGGTGTCATAATTTAAAGTTTTATCTATGTTTTATGTCATTCATTGTATTAATTAGGACTGGTTAAGTGGAAGAGAAGGCCTTATGGCCTTAACTCTGCCTGTTAAAATAAAACATTCTATACCTGTAATGATAAAGGGAGACAATCATTAAATTCATTAATTTAACAAGCAAATAATTGAATTAAAATGTGACCAGTTATGCATTTATCACAATACAATTATTTTACATACATCCTAAAAAAATTAACACTAAACGTCAACACTTCTCATCTTTCACAAAATGTATAACCTATGATGTTATCTAAATATGCTCTAATCTTTTAAAATAACTAAATATGCATTTATATCATCAATAAAAAATTTTTATTTTCATTTATATGCTTTGAAATTATTAAAAATATATTTAAAACATAAAAGAAACATGTCAAAAAAATTAGCCCCTAGTCATGAGCGCTTATCAAAAGTTAAACTAAAAGATATGCTGATAATAATCTTTCAGAATGTGAATAGTTGACAAATTTTTAAAATACTTAACTTTCCAAACTGCAGCATCCAAATAATTTGAGTACATCTAATATTTAAAACAAAATAAAGACATGTGAGACTTTGTAAATGCCTTGACCACACACACACACAATTGAAGTACATCATATCCTGGGTTTGTACGTCAGGGTAATGTGGAATGTTTGAACATCCATTTCTGTGCAGTCCTGTGGAGTCACATCCCTCTGCAGAATTTGTTTTGCTCCATTTTCTTTGTTCTTGCGTCTACTAGAACTGCGATGAGGTAAATGACGGGATTTTTCACTACGGCTTGCTGAGCGACGAATACTTGGACGTTTTATTGACTCTGCACTTGCACTAAGGCCTGAAATAATTCATATATGTTTACCACATAATTTGTAACAGTTATTAAAATTATACTTGAAAGCTATAGGAGGAATTACATATATTATTAGAATTTACTAAAAGATGTTAACACTAACTCTTAACACTAACTCCACTAACATGTAAAACATAGGGATCAAGGGCTACCTGATACTGATATTGTGAAAAGTCCGAGATATCAAGAGTAAAAGTTACAGCTAAACCGGTTAGGGAAAGTTAGAGAGCAGTTGTGCAAAAATAGTCTAGAAGATTTCTGTATAAAAATTGGTGATTTCAAAATGGATTTTGGAGGGAAGTAAGAAGACTGGAAAGTATGGATGGCAAATTTTTTCCCAGCTTAGAAAAGTTCATTGGCATGGTACAAGGATATTGAAAATGGGCCAGGCAAGGAAAAGTATATGTAATTTGTAGGAAGAATGAAAAGAAAGGGATAGTTTGGATTTGATTAGATGTTTGGAAATTAAGGGGTTTGAGGGGGGATGTTATCCAAGAGGTCTGCCTTATCTGCAAAGAGAAGGAAGATGAGATACTGAGTGGAAGGTAAGCTTGATAAGCAAGAAATGGTTATTATTGAGGAATAAGGAAGTTATAGTAAGAAAGATTTATTAAGATCAAACTCTGTTATCTAAATTATGGGAGTTTTTATGGAAGGTAAAGAAATGCAGTAGAGAGAAATAAGAAATTGAATTAAAATAACTAAATTGTATTGTATTAGATTATCAGACAGGGTGATTTTATACATTAACCATTTAGATTTGTTTTATTTTGGGGCATCTATTTCAAATAAGGAATTTAGGAGCTTATTTATATAGCATTAAAAATAAGTGAAAGTGGATAATATTTAGTGTTTTTGTATAATTAGTTTTAAAATTATTAGTACTCATATATTAGATTTAGAGTTATAAAATTAATCAGCAAATGCTGCTTTGAATTGAAGTAGGGTGGAATATGTGCTAATTAGTAGTGATGAACTCAAGAAGAATTGGAAGAGTAAGAGCTTAAAAGAGAGCAACAATATGGAAAATAAATAAAAACAGAATGGAAAGAAAACCCTCTGATGTGAAAGAACCTCTGTCTTCTGGAATTGCTGTAGGAGACTACTGATGATTCGAAGACAGTGGATCTTGAATGTTACACAGGGGGCACTCTAATTATATTATTTTATTTTGTATTGTTTCGGAAACTGAAATAAGAACAATTTAAAATTAAATACAGAAACTTATTGTAACACAAATTATAGGGGTTACATCTTAGAATGGCCAGGGCCAAATTGATGAACATCTCTCGTATTTATTTTGTCTTAGCATTTCAATAAATAAATCCAAATTTATATTAGGACATGGAGTGCAATCACTCTCATTATCAACTGATGACTGACTACTCGATGCAGTGAATGTTTCTGTGGAAATATCTGATAGTTCAAGCAGGGACTTGCTTATAAATATTGTACTTACGAAGTTATTGACAATGGAGTGGCAATATAGCCTCAACTCGGGTATTCATTTTTTACACTAAACTCCATTCACTTACACAAAAGTAAGACGCATTTCGAGAGAATCACTCCCATCTTCAGTTGATCACTGAACTGCCATTATTCGAAACTATGGCTGGACAAACTGATGTTCCTGTGTTTAATGGAATGGAGTTTAGTGTAAAAAATGAATACCCAAGTTGCGGAACTTGCTTAGTTTACTCACAAGTAGAATGCCAAAATTTATTAATATCCCCTTTTCAGAATAAACATTTTTTTCTATAGCTACTCTATAGAATAGTGAAATTTTTTTCAGCATTCAGCAAAATTTCTTCCATTTCAACTAAAAATATAATCCAAAAGTATTTGTTCTAGTAATGGGAAACTCTCTTTCTCTGTTCCTTGTAGATTTATTCTTTAAGTTCCTTTGAAATACATAAAAAAATGCCTTCCTAGGATACATTTGCAATAGTACTGGAAAAACATTCATTAGATGCTCTCAAACTGAACTTACAAGATAATTCTATACAGTTCACCATGGAATTGGGTACAAATGGATGGCTTCCATTCTTGAAATAACAGTCATAACCCCATCCTACACAAATATGTGATGTTAAGCAGCTTGGCACACAGAATAATTAACATTCCACTCAAAGAAACAGAGTTCAAAACAGAATACCAACATATATTAATACAGCAATAGGCAAGGGTTTCAATAGAGGCACAATAGTACAAAAGACAAAAATCTATGTGATGTTTCCATACTGGATACTACCATCTCAGCAATCTCAACAATATTAATGTAATGGTTTTATGTCACAACACAATGAATGTTATCAACAATTTCTTCATAATAAACCTCAATCAGGCTTCTGGAATGTGCAGCAACTGCAGTGCTCGTATGGCCACTTTTAACATTTATCCAGCAATAAATAGTCTTGAATATGGGTAGAGAGTCCCCATGAACTTTTTTCAGTTCAGTTTCTTAAATAAAAATGTTTTATCACTTCATGATACTGGTCTTTATTCATTTCTATGAAACATGTTATACCGATCACTTAAGATAAATAAAACCGCCACGGGTGGCCGAGGTCGTTAAGGCATGGACTCGTGAGCGGGAGGTCTGCGGTTTGAATCCCGCCAGGACCGTCCTCCCTGACTGGGGTTTTTTCCAGGTTTTCCTCAGTCTTCATAACTGGCAAATGCCGGGGAGGTACCTAAACTTAGGCCTGGAACGCTTCCTTCCTTTAAAAAAAAATCCTTTCCCAATACATCATTTCATTTCATGTATCATCAGTGTCCACCGCCTGTGGTGCCTCAGTAGTAAAAACGGGCGTTAAACACTACTCAAAAAAAAAAAAAAAAAAACTTAAGATAAATGCTAACAAAGAACTAAGTGTTGCATTTGTTTGATAATTTGAACAAAACTGTTACAAGAATCATGCTTACCAAGTTATGCTACTCTAAAACTTCCCATCATTTTGTTGAAATTTACCAGATTTATCAATCTGCTGTCATAGCTACTTGGGAAAGATTTTCATCTTGAAAACCAGACTAAAGTTAATGAATTTTTATGGATGAACTCAACAGATTCCTATTTGAACTCTCAGATACCTTCACAGAAACATCTTGGAATCCAGTCATCACATTTAAGTTGGTGATGGGGGCTACTGCCTCCAAAACAAGACCTAATATTATATATTTTAGTGGAGTTAGTATAAATATGGTTTTGTATATATATATATATGAAGTAGTTTAAATTTTATCCCGTTTGGTGTACATACCAACATTTCCAGATGATGACCTTGTGTTAGAGCCACGCAGAACATGTATCGATGTTGGATCGCTATCTACAACACTACAGGTCACTAGACTCCCATCCACTGGAGTAAGAAACCACTCTGATCTTGTCCTCATCCTGGCTGTTTGACGTTCGTGAACCTGCAACAAACAAGGTGAGGTCAATTAAAGAATGAATTTTAAGGTGCAAAGTTATGGTTCAAAAATGAATATAAAAGGTTTTGAATAAGCTTTAAAACAAACAAAAAAGGAGGCAACATACTTTTTTCAACCTAAACCAATTACATTTTATATTTATTTTTGATAATTAATAATAAGTAATAATTACACATTGTAATAAATGACATAAGTAACAATATTGAGGAAATAAATATGACACTTACTGTTACATTGGATTATGGTATTTCTGAATGTAAGTCACTGGTTCATTGAGCTTAGGAGGTCCTTCTAAAAGTGGGATTCAAAAAGTAGTTACATGTAATTATTCCATGGCAAGAAACTTTCATCACAATACAATATGACACTGGAACAACACACTATTTTGACATAAAGTCTCTGGAAACACTTGTCTGAATATTTCATCACTGATCATACAAATTTGCTATTGATCATTGTGGATGACGGAATGAACACTGCCTAATGAGATACTCAGCTCCTGTGTTAACATTTGCATTGCTGATGTTTTCCATGCTGGTCAGCAAGTCATTGCTGTGGCACCATTTCATAATGGCTGGATGTGAAATTGCATTTGGTTCATACACTGCCAAAATTTCAATTCAGACCATTTACACCTAAAAATTGAACTGTTCTTTGTACTTATCTTGGAAACATTTTGTACTTTTGCAACTCTGATTGCTTCTACAATGAATGAAGACCTGTCACTCTGCCAGATTCATGACAAGTGTAACTTATTTTATGAATCCTTCTCTTCTACATATCAGCAGCAGTCAATGGAGCAGAAAGTTGCAGTTTCCTGCATTCAGAAGCAAATTCATCATGGTTGTCCCTCAAGTTGTCAATTTGTTCCACTAATTTCCCTTATCCATATGCTGTTCCAAACTCTGAATTACATCAAGCAAGCACTTCTAGCCATGCACAGCATAAAACTCCAATTGTAGGATTTTGATGCTGAACATCATCAGGTCTGCTGCTTCAGTTTAGTACACAGAACAGATCACTATCGTTGTGACAAAGTTTGTGTTTTCTCTCACAAGGTTTGGCTAACTTATCTCAAATACAACTGGAGCTATAAAGCTTCTGTTTTCTCTACAAAATGAGATTAGGGAATTTCATGTAGCCACTTAAGATGAGCGACAATTTATTTATTTTTCTATTAGGTTTTCTAAACAATTTAAGTTTATCCTAAACTTAGGTATTCATTTTTTTACTCTAAACTTCACTTACTTACATAAAAGTAAGATGGGTTTCGGGAGAATCTCTCCCATCTTCAGTTGCTCACCAAACCGCCATTACTCGAAATGATGGCTGGACACCCGGATGTTTCTGTGGTAGCCTCTGTTGGTTGAAGTAGGAAATTGCTGAGTTCATCCATAAGAGGAAACTCAAAATTCATTAGGTTTTCTCTATTTCTTAATATAACAATTTTTTTCCTAGGATAGCTGGAATGGATTGTGAAGATGTTTCAACAGTTTAATTTCCAGTTTTAGGTCCAAAAGTGAGCTGCTACCTGATTTATCCACCTGATTAAACCGAATATTCCTAAAATTTAAGTTTGTTTAATGCTAGAGACAAATCTTTTTAACAGTTCTCATTAAAAAAAGGAGAGAAAGTAACAGTCTGAATAATGCAAAACAGATGCACAAAAAGGTGTTAAATTTGCTTATTTTCATGTCACAAAATACATATGGCACACTCTCTGTATGAAAACAGTTTTCTGGAAAGGTGCTCCACCTTGAAATCTGTTCTCTAGTAAAATCAGAAACATATACATGCTGAGTTCTCTGCTATTTTGAATCGATGAAAGTGGATTCCAAATTTCCAGTGTCCTGAGAGGATCGCTGTAATAATGGGGCTTAAAAGGATATTGGTTTTAGGCCTTTTAGCTACATTTGGAAATTATGATTTTGTAGTTGCTCCGTTCATTGTCATTTGCCAATCTGTTTTCCACAGTCGCTGACTTTCTTCTCTTAATTCATTCCTCATTTCACATTTTGGGATGAGTTGATAATCCATTGGCAGGTCCTTACTTTTCATTGCTTCTTTTGCGAGTCAGTCTGCTATTTCATTTCCTTCGTTGGCAACGTGTGCTTTAACCCAATTATTTCCCAGTTTTCTCGGAGTTATTTTACCTTCTCTCTTATTCTTTCACAGAGATTACTATTTTTTTGTGGTTGTTAATTAAATCTAGTGTAATTTGTGTGGGTTGCTGCTGGATATTCCACAACCTGGGTCTGGGATGATCCTTGCGGGCATTCTTTGCTTATGGTTTTCTATTCCTATGTTGCCTGCTGATAACATGCTTTTTTTCTCATTAAAATAGCTCTTTGTTAAGGGTGTGCATGTGTGTGCGCATGCATGTATGTGAATTAATTAGGAATTCAATTTTTGCTTCATTTGTACTAACAGAAAGTTTGTCACATAGAGACTGCTCAAACTAAGTGAATTCTCAGCAAGTTGAATTTGTAAATGTTATTACAGAGTGCTACAGCAGAGAAGTTACATATTGAGTTTACAGAAATTGGTAGAAAGCAGTGACTTGAGCATCTATTACCAGCAGCCCACAATTCAAAACACATCTAGCCATTTCCCTTCTCTTGCAGAAGACAAACCAAGCCAGTGTAATTAGTTGCCATGTTTTGTTCAGAACCTTTGATAATATAGCGAAAGAGATTCTCTATCTTATCACACCAATAATATTTTAGCTTCAGCCAATAGTTGTTTGGGATTTAACAGGCAAACTTTATGTAGAGTGATATTGAATGACAGCCTATAGTCACCACATTTTCCTCAGAGCCTTTAAGATCAATTGTGCTTCCTTCGGAAGGGAAGTAAAGCCGTGGGTCCCGTGTCGTACATTTACGGCACAAAAAAGAACCTCAAGCCTGAAAGAGAGGCCTCTGAGCAAAATTTGTCGGCCGTTTCACACCCTGAGTTGAATGGGACGCTGATGACCTGAGCGGTTAAAGAGCGTCCATAAATAAATCATTTAAAAAAAAAAAAAAAAAAAAAAAAGGAGATCAATTGTTTAGCGATAGAGTTTCTCTGTCTCAACGCACCAATTATATTTTAGTTTCAGCCACCAACATCTAAGATTTAGCAACAGACAAACTCCATGCAGAATAGTGTAATAACTTCAGCCAACAACAGTTTAGAATTTAAAGCAGACAAATATATAGCTGTAGGAGAGTTTATGAGTACTATTGTTGGGATATCTAGTAAAGGCCACATCAAAAGTTTGCCGCAGCTTTTGATACTGGCTGTGTATAGGATGAGTGTGGGTGCAATAGATCAGTATTTCACAATTGTTATCTTCACAACATGCTTTTGTCAAAAATAAAACATATGGGCCATTATAAATTATGAGTTAATCTATCCTCTTTTTGGGGAGGGGGGAGATTGAGAGAAAAATGACAGACCACTTTTAAAATTTTGGTTTTCAGTTATACCCCTATGATCTGACTACCCCAATTTTCAGAAACTATTTTTCTAATTTTATTTAAATGGTATATACAAAGTTTAGTTGCAAAAAAGCAAATATTATGCTGCTTGAGCAGGTTTTAAAGTTTGGCTTTTTGGTAATCCCCCACTCCTGATTTTACTTAGTTCCAGAAACTGTTTTTATTACTTTATTTTAATAGCATATACAGAATTTCGTTTAGGGGAGAGAAAAAAAAAAAAAAAAGCCACTTGAGTGATTTTTAAATTTTGGGTTTCTGATAAACTTCTACTCTTAATAGCCTGATTTAGCTGATTTTAGGAACTATTTTTCTTCTTTTATTTAAATGGCATATATTGAATTTTGTTGCGAAAAACAAAAATTGTGGTTGCTAGAGCAATTTTTTAATTTTCACTTTAGTTCAACTTCCAACCTCTAACTGTCCAATTTTGCTGGATAACAAACTCAACGAAGCCTTTGTTAATTAATTGCTAAATGTTGATTTTGTTGAGAAAAAACAAAAATTGCAGCCTCTAGAGCATTGACATACACACACATAAAACTTTTTTCATTATCATTTTTGGTGCCTAGTAAGTAGGAATGTTGGAGATTTGAAGAAATTTTACAAAAATTTGTTCATGGGTACAACCGCAATAGCTACAATCCTTTGGAACTTGTTGGTCCTTTGGTGTAGTAGTAACCATACTTGCCTCCTAAAGCCAAGATTGCAGGTTCAATCCCGGCCAGGATCAATGGATTTTTTTTGGGCACAAAAAAATTCTAAGTATGGCTTCCTTTGGAAGGGAAGTAAAGCTGTGGGTGCTGCGTCATAGATTTACAGCATGAAAAAGAACCTCAATCCTGAAAGAAGAGGCCTCTGAACAAAATTTGTTGGCCCATTCAATTGAATGGGACCCTGATGGCCTGAGATGTTAAAGAGTTTCCATAAATAAATCAAATCAACAATAAAAATCCTTCAGAACTTGCTAAAATGAGGCTAGTAAACCATTGGATCCTCCTGTTTCTAGGATTCCTTAAGGTTAGGTCTCGGCTAGTGTGTGTGCATGTGTGTATGAATTAATTAGAATTCCATTTTTGCTGAATGTTGTATTTGGCTTGTAATTACGAAAAAGAGCCAAGCCTGTTATTCTAGGTAGTTTTACTTGTGGAATGCACAGAATGCTGTTTCCACAAATTAAATAATAAAATAAACAGAAAACATGTCTACTGTACATAAATGAACAAAAATTCAGTATTACACAATCATGTTTATTTTGAACCTAACAAATAAAAATCTTTATACCTTAAATTTTGTTGTCATCATGGTAATAATAATAATAATAATAATAATAATAATAATAATAATAATAATAATAATAATAATAATAATAATAATAATACACTTATTCTGTGTTATTGAAATGATGATAACAACAACAATCCAACAACAACAACAACAATAATAATAATAATAATAATAATAATAATAATAATCTATACACTAAATGTGTTTGCAGATTAAAATCAACTATAAATGGTTAATAATCAATAATAAAATTGAACTCATTGTGCAACATGAAAAAAAGTAATCTTTATCTTCTGGTATATATATTTAGGCTTTCAAGGACTTTACTACTTTCAGTACTTTATCTAGAGGGTTTTGAAAAAACCTGTAATTTTCAGGACTCTTAATTTAATTAGATGTATTAAATTTTGGTTTAGCAGTACAATGGGACTGTTTCAGGCAGGAAATGTAGGTTAAAAAATCTATAGTGGTAATAAAATTATATCACTAATAAAATAAAAAAAGCTGTTTTTCTTCTATCCAGTTTTGAAAAAAATGGTTGTCAATTCTTTTATAATTGTATTGGAGAGAGAAAGGACAGTATGTTGTGTAACAATGAACATAAAATTTTGAAAAAATATGCCTCCTTAATGAATTGTTAAACTGGAAAGTTATAAAAATCTATTTTACAGTAATTAAATTACACATTGAGAGAATTCATTTTTGTATGCTTCATAATGACAGATAATACAACTCAAGTGCAGGAATGCAGAGGAGGTTCACTTCCTGTACATCACCAGTTCAAACGCACTAGCTAGTATGTTCTGGCCACCATGGGTGGCCAAGGTCATTATGGTGCAGACTCGTGAGTGGGAGGTCTGCAGTTCAAATCGCATCAGGACCATTCTCCTTGATTGAGGTTTTTCTCCTCAGTACTGATAAATCTTTCCCAATTTACCCCCCCAAAAAACCTCATGCATTGCGGTATATCACATTTAAGCTTAAGACATATTTCAGTATTTTTAATTTCTGGAAGTTTTCACAGAGAAATATAACATTAAATTGTACATAACTGGTTACATATCACCAAATTTCACTCTTTCCAAACACATCTGCACACCATGCAGGTAAGTTGACAATGAATGCATGCTGAGGATGAAGGCATGCCTTCGAAACATGTTTAAGTAAGTATTTGGAAAGTAGTGAAATATTTCAGTATGGTATATAGGTAATCTAGTTGATTAGTTGATTGGCTCTTGATTTTGGTGCCATATTACTTACCAAGATAATTAACCAAGCTGGTAGATGATGTACAAATTGCAATTAAGCTGAGTTTTACTTACCCAGTAAAAATTGTTTATAAATTTTCGTAACATTGACTAATAAAGATTATTCATACATGCAACAAAATATATACTTTTATTACTGTATCCTGTACATCAAATGAAAGAATTCATTCCACTTAATCTGTAATGCCTCATTTTGATTCTTCAGCTAATATTTAACCTGACACAAGATATTACAATGTATTCATAATATTTGCATTAGGTTCATCTTTCATGGGCTCATCTAAAGACTAAAGGTGATGTGACTTCTATATAATATCTTCCAAAACTCTACTCCAAGTTATCTGTAATTACGTAGTAAAAATTAAAACAAAAGTTTGAAAATATGCAACATATAAAAACAAATACTGATTACTCACCAATTGCACTAAACATCAGCTGTAGAAAGTATTTTAGAATTACAGCAAAAAACAAATGAAATTTTCAAATTATTCATCACAAATCTTTGCAAATTATCACAGAATATGTTTTATATTCAGAAAAAGATCATTCTACATCACATGTTGTTGATTTTGCATATTTGAAGAAGGGATATTAGCTCCATTTATGTTTTGGCCTTCCAAAACTCTAGAAACTTTGCTGTTTTTCTAAAATATGCCCTTGAATGTCTTCTTTTAGGCTTCTATTTTCAAATCTGAAAGAACATTAAGTTGCCTTTCAACATACTAATTTCCTAAACTCAGGTATTCATGTTTTACACTGAACTCCATTTATTTACATAATATAAGATGGTTTCGGAAGAATCTCCAATGAGAATGTCCATATTCATAAGATGATCCCATGTTTATAAAGATTTATATTCATAAACATAGGGATCTTATGATTTTCCACATTACAGGAGAATGTAATACAAACGTCCAGTTTATAAAAAAACACCACCAGACAGAGCCACAGATCCTCATAGATGTTTCATTCTCCTACCGTCGTCAAGTTGGTTGAAGATGGGGAGGATGTCTCTCTTTGAAACTGGTCCCACCGAAATTTGGAAATTTGGAGGAAAGAACATTTTAGGAATATTCATTTAAGCAGGTGGATAAATCAGCAGTAGCAGCTCACTTTTGGACCAAAAATCATGAAATAAAACCGTTGAAACATCTTCAAAACCCATTGGAGTTATCCACTTGGGAAAAAATTTTCATATTCAAAAATAAAGAAAACCCAATGAATTTCGAGTTTCCTCCTATGGATGAACTCAGCAACTCCCTACTTGAACCAACAGAAGCCACCACAGGAACATCTGGTTGTCTAGCCATGGTTTCAAGTAAGTTCAGCGAGCAATTTAAGATGGGAGAGATTCTCCCGAAATGCGTCTTACTTTTATGTAAGTAAGTGGAGTTTAGTGTAAAAAATGAATACCTAAGTCTAGGATAAACTACATACTTATTTAAATTATACTTAGGAATTTATAGACAATGGAGTGGTAATATATCCTATTAGAATTTATTAAACATGACTACACTAACTCCAATTAGTTATACAACATTAGAACATTAGAAACTAATGTTGTATAAGTGGAGTTTGTGTGATTATATTTAATAAATTCTAATAGAATACCATATTCTTAATTAGCTAGTCAGTTGATTTAACACTCTTATGCTTCACTTACCACTGAATTATACAGAACATATTTCTCAGGCCTTCGCCTGCATTATCAGCTGTAAGTTGACTGCCAGATTCGTTGTTGGTTCAATGGACTTGGTGTAGCTCCTATGGACATTTTATGAACTTTTGGATTAATTTGTCTTCAGTTGGGATTTCAAAGTTCATAACCTTATCTTCATAAGTTTTATACATTTTTCCCCCCCATATTCCCAGATCCAAGGGTCCATCTACGCATTTCAATAATTTGATTTCCATTTCTATATTATGTTTATCTCTACAAAAGTGATGTGCAGCCGCTAATTGATCTATCTGATTGTACCCGATGTTTCTCCAGTGTTCCTTTAGCCTAATTTCAATACTTCTTTTTGTTTTGCCAATATATACTTTGTTGCATTCTGAACAGTTGATTTGATATATTCCTGGCTTCTTCTCATCACTATTCTATCATTATCACCGGAGTTTAGCAGGTTATTTAGGCTGAATTTGTTCACTGGGGACAAAGTAATCCCCAACTCTCAGAGTATTTTCTGGAATTTTTTGGCAGTCCAAGGATAATAAGTAAATTTCTTGTGAACAGTACTTTCTTTTTTTGCTGACAATGTTGTAACTTGTTTGTTTGAATTTCTTGATTTTCTTGTCTACAGTTTCTTGGTCATACCAATTGACTTTAGCCATTTGTATTATGTGGGAGTACTCTTTGCTGTATTCAAACTCATTCATGGGATGTTAATGAGTCTAGTGCCAAGCTGTTGAGAACTGCATGTTTGTGTGCTGTCGGATTAAACCAATGGCCTTTATGTAATTTTCAGTCTGCGTATCCTTTCTGTATATTCCAAATTTCAAATAACTGCCTGTTCTTATAATCTTAAAGTCAAGGAAAGGAATCATGTTGTCTTGTTCTGTTTCAGAAGTGAATTTATAGGATACTATAAATTTTTTCGCCTACTATTTACCAATATAGAATAAAAATAAATAAAATATTCAGAACATATACGTTTTCAAAAAGCAGTTAGTTCTATTGGTATTCAAAATCTTTTATTGCAGCAATAGCATCAAACAAAATATCAAAATGTTGGAAATTCACAAATCAATCAGACAGCTCATAAAAACAGATAAAACCATACCATCCCATGTAGACCTCCTTGGAAATGAGATAGCAGAAAAATTGGGAAATAAAGGAAGAACCCTGCAGCAAAAAGGAACTAAACTATCCTTCCATAGCCTCTGATCACTCTTATAAAATAAAATGCAATACAAATAAAAGCAAAAATGAAATCAAAAAATAAATAACGGGAATAGATAGAGAGCAATGGGAATGAATACTCACAAGTAGCAAGAAAGTATGCAATAACAATGTTCACACTCAACATATACCATAATTGACTGGCCTCCAACACAAAATTAATACAAAAAATTTACCTGCATGCTGGACTGACAACTTCCCAGTTGACGATACGAACAAAGGTTCATGAAACCAATTCTACATATTTAAACAAGTGGAGCAAAGGAGTGTTAGTAAAACTAAATAGCACAATGATCTTAAAAGATTATCTACTTTGAAATGTAGCACAACTCACCCACATAAAAAAACAAATAGAATCTAAATTTGAATAGTTTGGGATTTTCACAGTAAAATATAGTATCATATAACGAATTATGTATTAGGAAGTCACTCAAATTTCACTAGTTTTTTTCCTCTTACTTGGACATGTTTCAAAGGCAAATTTCCTTCATCGTCAGCTTTCCAGTATTAAAATGGTGCTCTTTCGATTTTATAAACTTTTTGATGAGGTTGCTGTTGTTTGTAAGGTCAAACAGTATGAGAACATGTGTTGTCATGCAAGAGCAGCATGCCTTTGGCAAACTGTCCTCATTGCTGCTGTTGCAGGGCCTTACAAAGTTTCCTGAGGATATTACAGAAGGATTTGGCATTTATGATTACACCTTGAGGCTGAAATATGGTGAACAGCATGTCTTTGTGAACCCAGAAGACTGTGAGCATCACTTTCCCAGTCGATGGTGTCACTTTAAACTTTTATTCACAGGTAACGCAGTCTAAAACCACTGCATTGACACATGCTTTGTCTTGGGCTGGTAATGGTAAACCAACAGCACACTTGGACATACCATTTATCTCAAGCCCACTCATACTGATTGCTATTTAAAAAGAGCTCTAATCATCATGCAAGGCAGAAACGTGCCATGATTAAAACTCTTGTAAATTGTGCTTCATGCATTTGCGAGCTCGGTTACTGCCAGAAGAACTGCACCACCAAGAACTAGCATTACATTCCAATGGGTATTCAATTCAGGAAGTAAATAGAGCTTGCCACCTGCCAAAACCAAAACCTGGCAGCCAAAAATCACACCAATCTTATGTAAAGCGCAAAGTTTTTCTACCTTATTTGAAAAAGTCACAGACCATACTGAACATATACTGCAACATAACAGGGTCAAGATGATCTTTAAGCCTACTTAGCAGCTGAGCAATGTACTATGCTCTGTCAAAAGATCCTCGGGAGCCTTTGTCATCGGCCTGTGTTTACTGTATTCCCTGCTCTTATGGTTTGGTTTACATAGGTGATACACAACACAGCATTAGCACCAGACTTAAAGAACACAAAAGAAACTGTCATCTAGGTCAAATAGATGAGTCCGCAGTAGCAGAACATGCCATCAAAGTGAAGGGAGAAATATTATTAAGTTTCAGGATACTAGCATCTTTTCATCTATTATACTTTACCATGCAAAACTACAATAAGAAGCCATTGAAATTTACAAATATCTCAACAATCTCAACAAGAAAGAAGGAACTGGTATCCAGCAATTGAAAACAAAGCACAACATATGAAAACATAGCCAGCCTATCACAAGAGAGCAGCAGAACAGGAGAGGCTAGGCTCCTATCACCAGCCGACCGACCACTGCCTGTCCCAGACCAACCAGTGGAGACACTGGCAATATAATTGTAGCGACTCTAACAGCCAACACTTCAGACACAATGATACCTTCTACGAGGAGACTTCGTCCAAGTCATTGAAGTTGTCTGCCATAGTTGGGGACAAAATGTCTGGCATACTCATCTCCAGTGGACCACGGCAAAACAGCCCTTAAGAAAATTGGCAAAACAGCCCAAGAATAAATTATTGCTTCATTGCATTAATTCCAACATGAAATTAATTTTAAATTTAGTGATAAACATGTTTATGTGTACATTAGTAACATGTAAAATTATACAAAATATAGCGTTGGCTTATATATTGGCTTTATTTATTTTTGAAGATAATTTATGCACTTTCGGCACAAAAATTTGTAATGTGAAGTTATGTGTCTTGCTCCTGCACCTGTTTACATAAGGATATTCTCCAGTCATTGTGCTGTAACCATACAACAGACTGACTTCACTCAAGAATAGATTTATGCAGTGCTGTTACATGATACAAGCAACATGCAGATGGTAGCAAACTAAGAGTTCAGAAAATGAATACCTCTTCAATGGTTGGTCCTATAATGTGGTCTAACAGCATGCACCCAGCACAGCTAACCACTACAACATGCTAACCTGCTGAAGTGGTCCTATCTGGCCTCACCTGCGGCAGATAGGACAGACTCTTGGTGCTCTCTGCATAACGATTCACTGCTCGAAGCTCCTCTAGTGTCATGTGATGACTTGTAGCGCTGCTGGAAGATGACCGGCTGGATCCCTACCACACAAGCATGTTCAACTATAATTCATGAACAATGAATAATTCACTGCTTCATTTAGGAGTAAAAAAATATTAAAAATATAAAACATTAACCACATTGAACAGAACTATAAATGAATATATATACATTTTTTTTTCCTATTCTACCCTCTATTCAAAAGCTGCCTATGTAAATGTTTTCCAGGTTGTTAATGTATTTTTATATTAAATTATTTGCTCTCCATAAAAAGAATGTATTCTGATCCGACTTTTTATCCCTACATTGTCTTTTTTTCTTCTCCTACATAACCCCAGAACTTTCTCCATTATTTTTTCTGACTGAATTTAACCCCATTATAAAGAATTGAATATATATAATATTGATATAGAATCAGTTTGATGACACTTGTACTTCACTTACTTGATTTTTTTCATAACATGTTAGTAAACTTCTAAGTTTAATGTTTGCTACAGATAACCCTCAGCAAGTACACAGGCAACAGGCAGACATTTGCTGATACATATGGTGAGTTATATTACTCTATTAAATAAAGATATCTCATAAACCATAGATAAATTTATCATATTTGTGTTTAGAACCATCAAATCCATAAGAATTGGCTAATTTCATTTTGTAAGAGTTTGTTGTCCAGTGAAATCTATAACACAGCCTTCACTGCCACACTTTTCAAAACCTGAGTCCATTGTTTCCAGATTCTATCATTCAATTTATATAGTCTCAGAAATAATTTCATTATAAGGAAATAGGAATGAAATCCACATTGATCATTTCTTGATATACAGTGAAAACTTGATCATCATTTCCCATGGGGTAAGCAAAAGAGAACCATAAATATAGAAAAACAATGGATGAAGATAGGATCTAAAACAGGACATCATTGGGGGTGGGGTTTATAGACTACAATAAAAGAAAGAATGTAGAAATATGCCACTATACTCATTTTATAAAATTATTGAGGGGGCAACATCTGCTGCCCTTCAGAGAGGCCCATGATCAAGTGTCCTCATGTGCTTCATGGGCACACCATGTCTTTCGTAACAATAAAACTTTAGCTTCTTTTAACCTGAAATGGTAATTGGAACCTATACAGTAAAGCTAATCATTTAATTAAGTTCACTTATGATTGATTCAAACTACACACTCTTATTGGTTCCACATACTTGTTTAAATGTAGAACATTGTCCGGATCCTCAGGAGTCAATAAGAGTTTGTAATTTTATTCAATCAACAATGATCTTAATTTAGCTTATTTTCTTGCTGTGTGTGTGTGTATACTTCAAGAGCTTATGATGGACTATGAAAACAAGATTTCTTGCTATGAGAGTTCATTTGCGCACTTCTTCATTTTTATTTGCACTTTCTCTCCACCTCAAATGCATGTTGCTACGAAATATTTTTTCCCCTGGTGTGCTTCATTCAGCAATACCTCGCAACTTCACACAGAAAAAACAATGTACATCTTGCTACAATATGTTTCAAAAACAGTTCTACATTTTGCAAATTATCAATGATTAGTGACTAAAAAATGATTAATCAAAGATACAGTTTGCATAAAGCAAAATAATATGTTCAATTAATGCTGGGAAAATAATACTTCAAGGACTGATCAATGCAGATTTTATTACTGTTGTTTATAATGAAATGATGTCTTGGACTACATAAATTGAATGATGGATTTGAAAAAAATAATGCTACTGGGAACAATGGATTCAGGTTTCACTTTGTCAGTTTCCCACATTAATTGAATATATATTTTTATTTTATATAAAGCATATACATGATTTGTTTTTTAATCATGAATGATAAATTGCAACAAGTACAATACAATGTTTCTGAAATATACTGTAGCAAGATGCAAAATATTTTCTCATTTGAGAAGTGGTAAGACATTGCTGAATGGAACATGTGAAGGCAAAAGATGTACCATATCGGAAAGTTATCGTGGAGATGAAGCATGAATTAAATGAAGATGCAAAGATATATAACAGCCAAAGCCTGCGAATGAGCTATTGCAGCAAGGAATCTTGAATTCATTGTCCATCACAAGCTCTTGTGGTATGCAATGGGGTAAAAAGAAGGTAAAGTTTTATTATTAGTGAAGTCATGGCAAACACTGGGAAGAATGTTAGGACATTTGATAAAAGACCTAAAGGTTATTTTAGAACATGGACATTTGACAGGGGGTAATGCAGTTCCACTCAATACTTTAAAATGAATATAGTAGCATATCTTATTTTGATTTAAAGTAAAACACTAAAAATCATGTCGTCACATTAAAACTCTCTTTAAGTTTCACAAACACACTTATAAAAGTAATTTTGGTACATGTTTCGTGAGGTACATTCCTCACATTGTCAACCAAAACGTATAAACGTATGTATGTTATTATGCTTGCATAATAACATACATACTTTGCTGAAATTGACTCCTCAGTCGTCGTTTTGGTTGACAATGTGAGGAATGTACCTCACGAAACATGTACCAAAATTACTTTTATAAGTGTATTTGTGAAACTTAAAGAGAGTTTTAATGTGACGACATGATTTTTAGTGTTTTACTTTAAATCAAAATAAGATTAACAAAAGTTTCACTGTGTGGATTCCAACATTCCGTAAACATAGTAGCATATTTCTATGTTATGCAGGCTTTCTTTCATTTTAGTCAATAGGCCCCTCTGCCAATTTCAACATGTTAGAGAACTCCTGGTTTTAGACCCTTCCCCTATCCATAATTTTCCTACATTTATTGTTTTCATTTGATTGATGAATTAAGGTTCAACAATGCAGCATTTCAAATTTACCTTGAAAAGTCCATTTTCTTCAAGGCTAATAGACAGTCTGGTGTAGCTTTCTAGAAGATTGTTCTCTGGAATAATGCCCAGTGAGGTGCTGGGGGCATCTGGAACATGAATCAATGCAGGAGTGGACTGACTCTCTTCTTGGTGTGACATGGCTGTAACAAATAAACAGGTACATTGTGAAAAATTCCTGGTGGAACAAATGCATTACTCTTTCATATATAAGGACACAGGTTGGTTAGGAAAACAAATATCTGTAGTATCTCACCTATACAATTTCAATAAATATATGCTGAATTTTGTTTTTTATGATGTTATTCAGCACAGCCTGATCCAAATTCTGAATGTAATTTGCAATATTATATCTTCAAATCAATAATTATCAGGGAGTGAGTTTTCATAGCACCCTAAAGGTAAAATCAGGCGGTTTCTTGAAATGATTTCGTCTTAAAACAGCTTTATTCTTAGAATGCTGTTTAATGCCTGTTTTTACTACTGAGGCGCCACGGTGATGGACACTGGTAATACATGAGAATGAAATGATATAGTGGGAAAGGATTTTTAAAGGAAGGAAACATTCAGGCTTAAGTTTAGGATACCTCCCAGGCATTTTCCTTTTATGAGGACTGAGGAAAACCTGGAAAAAAAAAAACCTCAGTTAGGGAGGATGGTCCCAGTAGGATTTGAACCCCAGACCTCCTGCTCAAGAGTCCACCCCTTAACAATCTCAGTCACCCATGGCAGCTTAATAAGCTTGTACAAATGCAACATAGAAATATTAATATATAAACTGAAAGAAAGCCCAAACATTTCTGATAACTGAAGAGAGAGAGGGGGGGGGGAGACAGAGAACATTGAATCTTTACAATATTCTGACCAGATCATGCAGCAAAGACTCCTTAGGAGAATTGTGTAAGAACCAGATGCATGAATTCAAACTGTTTATGCACCAGGGCTCTATTCCACAAAGAATAGGGCCCTGCATACTCCTCCATGTCCATTTCTACTGAATGCTACATTCTCACAGTCCACTTTGTCCATTTTTAATGCCAATAATGTTATTTCTTTACAACAGTTAAAAACAAGGATATATGTACAGAGGCACTATATATATATATATATATATATATATATATATTTGCAATTTCAAGTGCAACTTTTTCTCTGCATTTTATCTTTATCTACTTTTATTATTAGTGTTAATATATATATAAAATGTATTTATGCATGCAACATAATAGCACATGCAAACATTATTAGGTTTTATATATATTAGGTTGAGAGCCGTTCAATAAAGAATGAATACAATTTTTTTAACAGTATACCTTTATTAATTCTCATAATTTTGATGATTCTTCTCAAAGTAGTCCCCATTGTATGCAATGCACATGTCCCAGGTTTCTGCCAGTCTTTAAAGACATGCTGGAAACTATTTTTTCACAGGTGCTTCAGAATCACTTCTTCAGCCATTGGCACTGTTTCTGATGATGGAAAAAAGCTTCTTATAAGGTTTTTCTTCAATTTGGAGAAAAGGAAAAAAGTTACATGTGACTGGGACATATAAGGGTAGGTCCATAAGTTTCTGGTCTATCCATTTTCTAGGTATGGTAAAGAGAAAAATTATATTGCACTTTTCAATAATTACCCTTTATTGCAATACACTTCTCACATCTTTGAATTAACAATTCAATCCCCCCCCCAAAATATTCAGAAGTCCTGTCTGCAAAATGGGCATAAATAGCATCCATCACGTTTTTGTCACACTTAAATTTCCTTCCTCGAACGTGCTTCTCGAGTTTTGAGAAGAGGAAATAGTCACTGGGAGCTAGATCTGGGCTGTAGGATGGATGGTCAAACTCCTTGAAGCCACATTTCTTCACAGCTTCCTCTGCAACAAGAGTTGTGTGCATAGGCAGGTTGTCAAGAAGGCGCACACCACCACTCAGCTTTCTTCACCTTTTCTCTTTGATGGAAACATGTAGTCTGTGCAGTAGGCCAGTATGGTACTCCCCATTTACTGTGGTGTTCATCTCCTTGAAGTCAATGAAGAGTATTCCTTCACAGTCCCAAAAGATTGTGGCAATGATCTTCTTGGTTCACGCCTTTAGAGGTAGTGCTTCATCAGATTTACGTCACTCCATTGATTCTTTTTTGAACAAGGAATCATAGCAGAGAACCACAGTTTCATCTTCTGTAACAGTGGTTTGCAGAACTCCTCTCTCGTTGCCACAGCAGAGCTCCAAAAATGCCCATTGCTGCTTTTGGACTGAGGAAAGAAATCTAGCACTAACCTTATTCATGTTTAAATGTTCATGAATAATTCAAAGGACAGATGTTTTAGAAAGGCCCAACCTTGCTGCTATTTCTGTAACTTTGAGCTGCCCATCTTCCATAATTTCTCCTTCCACAAGAGTGATGTTTTCACGAGTGAGCACTTCCAAGGGCTGACCTGCACGATCTTTGTCTTCGATGCTTTCTGGACCCATTCGAAAAAGCTTGGCATGGTAGAATATGAGGGGGATGCTTCCCTATATACACCATTCAATTGCTGTTTAATTTCATTTGGAGTAAGTCCTTCTTTGGTGAAGAACTTTAATAACATCCCGATATTCCATTTTGAACATGTCACAATCTTTTACACATAGCCTTCTTCATGCAACTATATCTGAACAACTGAACACAGCAGAGTGAAAATTACAGTTGCAATTATTTACTTAACAGATAATGTTTTGTGAAGGCAATAATCCTTATCGGCAAGAGTTGGAAACTTATGGACCTATCCTCATTTATTTATTTTATGAGTTATTCACAACATTTGAGACATGTGGCCATACATTATTATGATGCAGCATCCAGCTTGTTGCACAGAAATGTGGCCTTTTGCAAGTGTATGATATGACCTTGCAGAGCTTTCAGGACCTCTCTATAGTATTGCCCAGTTATGTTGGTGATGATGGAGAATTCCATGCAGAGCATTGCTCTCAGGATCAAAATGCCTTAGCCAAGTTTCATCAACAGTGATTACCTTTGAAAGAAACTCTGCACCTTTCTGTGACATCTTCAACTGCAAGCAAAATCCTTTCATTGTGGAATCAGCTAACTTGGAACCCACCGTGTATAACCACATCTCATGTGCAACTTTTCAGTTGCCAAATGTGAATGGCAATCAATGAAATTTTCAGAATTTCCTGTAGCATCCTTGTGATCCTCTTTCACAATGACAGCAGTGTTGTTAATGCTTTCTTTTGTTACAGTGCAAACTGGAGAAACAAGTCCAACTTCTTTGAGCTATGCTATAGGGATGCTTAGGCAACCTGTAAAATTGCATAGGCCTCGGCTGAAGATTTTTTTGAGACAAAAGCAGAATTTGAGCAGCATATTGTCACTGCCTGTTACCCCCATTTTGCTGTAGGCAGAACTGAACATGTATTTTTTTTTGATTGATTTATTTATGGACGCTCTTTAACATCTCAGGTCATCAGCATCCCATTCAACTCAGGGCGTGAAACGGCCGACAAATTTTGCAGAGGCCTCTTCTTTCAGGCTTGAGGTTCTTTATCGTGCCGTAAATGTATGACACGGGACCCATGGCTTTACTTCCCTTCTGAAGGAAGCCATACTTAGGATTTTTACGCCCCGAAAAAATCCATCGGTTCTGGCCAGATTCGAACCCGCGATCTTGGGGAACATGTATCTAAATTGTACACTTCTCACAGGCAGGAACCAGAAATGACAACAATGAAACTAATACTACATGTGAATTACACATTAAGCTAACAAAATATTGTAAAATTAATTTTTAGCATGAGAAATTATGCCTGTAAAAATTAAGATTATTCTTTATTGAACAGCATTCCAATAATTATTTCTTTTGTAAATCTATACCCGTAAGCATTAATGTAAAATGTTCACTAATTTTCTGTTTCTAATTGTAGTCTAAATTGAATGCAAGTGGAGAATGAAGCATTATAAAGCAGTGGAAAAGTACAAGAAAAAAATAAGAGTAGCTAAAATTCTGTCATAAATTTTAAAATGCAGGTTAGCATTAAAACCAAGGTACAGAATAATAAGCCTACAGAAAAATGTTTACTTTAATATTTTAACTGCATATTCATGCCACTGCAAGCAATTAAAAGACACACCTCAAAATATATACATCACCTTTGTTTTCTAATAATTAAAGTTATATAATTTTCTAAATCTTAATTCATTTAAGTAAAAGAGGAAATGACACATGATCTATTCTGATTGGTGTGCAGGCTTCAGAATTATAAACAATTACTAAATAAGTGGTAAAGAAAGAAAAAAAAAAAGAGAGAGAAAAATGCAATAAAAAAAAACTATGTAACTTAGAAACTTAATGACAAGATAGTAATGACTGAATGAAGATATGGTCTTCATTATGGAAACAATATACAATCTTTACATGATAATATAGCCAGCTCAGCAAATAACTGTATTTTAATAACAATACAAACATAATGTTACCTTTCACTATGTATCCCATCAGAGTTCAATACCTTAATAATTGTAAGTGTATGTTACCTTTAATTTCTTACAGCTATTAACATTAATGAGTTATTGCCTGAAGAAGAAGAAGAAGAAGAAGAAGAAGAAGAAGAAGAAGAAGAAGAAGAGGAGGAGGAGGAGGAGCAGAAGAAGAAGAGGAGGAGGAGGAGGAGGAGGAGGAGGAGGAGGAGGAGGAGGAGGAGGAGCAGAAGAAGAAGAACAAGAACAAGAACAAGAAGAATCAAAATTGAATGTATTAAGACTGTTGACATGAACAGTTATTAAGTTTTTAAATTTAGGAAACTTTGTTCCCATCCTCAGCTATTTACTACTTGGTAGGTTTAGGGCTTTTTGGTATGATCATGGCTAGATCTTTACTGAAAAAGAGAGACTGGTTTTTAAAAATTCACCTACCATCCAGTAGCTATGAATAAATTCCAAAAAAAGTTTAAAGATATTAACATTAAATTGGCACCTGGTAACAGATACACTCTGAAAAATGCTTTAGTGGACAACACTTTTAATAACATTCCACAGGAAAAAAAGTCAGGCAACTACAAAACATGTAAAGAATGTGATAAGATATATGTTGGAAAAACTAAAAGGAACATACGAACACGGTTAAAGGAACATCTCAGGAATGTAAAGTACAAACAGATTGATGGGTCAGCAGTGGCATTTTTGGAAAAATGATCATGACATAAAAAGAGAAATAAAGTTACTTATAGAAGCACAATAACGTACAGAACTGGACACATGGGAGAAGATTTACATTCATAAACATATGGATCATATTATGAATTTCAACTTTACAGGTGAATGTAATACAAATTTCCATTTTATAAAGAAAAAAAAAACACCACCAGGATGGAGCCACAGGTCCTCATTGATGTTAGTTTCTTGTACCAGTCGTCAAGTTGGTTGAAGAGGGAGAGGATGTCTCTTCGAAACCGGTCCCACCGTATTTAAAAGTAAGTGAACCATAACAGTGTGTTAGATGACAGATTAGATATAATTTACTCTGAACAAGTTTCATGAGCCTTTGCCCACATCATCAGCTGTGTGTCAACTGCCAAATTTCTTGATGATATAGCTCTGATGGACACTTAATCAACTTTTGAATCAATTTGTCAAGGTACACTGAAGAAACACCTTATACAACATATGAAAAATCAACAGTAGCATATCGCTTTTGAGAGAACAAACATAACACAGAAATGAAAAGCACATTACTGAAATTAATAGATTGACCAGAGGAGCTGGAAATATGAGAAATAATTTATATAAAGAAATATAAGGATAAGGTTATGAACTTCGTGATTCCAACAAAGGATAAATTTATTCCAAGTTAATTTAGTGTGCCCAGAGCTACATTAAAGATGTTCAATCTTCAACAAATGAGGGAGTGAACAAGCAACTGATGATGCAAGCAAAAGTTTCTGAAACAAGTTAACAGCAGGTCATGGTAAGTAGAGAATAAGAGTACAAAATCAGGCTGATCTAAGATCATTAACATCTTTTAGACAAGCAGAAATCACTAAATAAACTAAGTTACTTCTGCTTCTTATATTTATATCTACCTACCAATATTCAAGAGTAAGTTAAAGAAATATACTTTTAGATTAGCTTTAAAATTAGATATCATTACATTTTAAAAAAACAAATTTAGATTTAGTGATTCTGCCAGAATAACATAGTATCACGACTAACATTAATAGTTTGTTACAGTTAGAGACACAGTAAGTACACACTGTGTTTCAATAAGATAGCTATTGTTTAGGAACCATTGTATTAGTAAGCTATTATGCCTCCCTGACATGAGCATAACTTATTTGTTACATGCTATATAAAAATAATAAAGCAATGTAGAACATATATTTGAAAGGCAATACAAATAATAACAATAGTCTGCATGAGCTTGTGGAATGATGAAAGAGTTGGTAATCTTATAGCAGTATATAGATATTAGCCACTACATTTAAGTTTGCATAGAAAATTTAACTTTGAAATTTGGTAAATTTGAAGCATGGCTATTTTGTGATGAGAGCTGTGATCAGATAACTAAATAATTATTTATTGTTAATTATTATTTTTTACATTTAGTATTTTGCTGTCTTGCAGTAAAATTTATTTTTGTAATTGTGTAGAGGTTCTCACTCTGGTTTATTCTTACTAAGCCCCTCCATATTGGAGCTGTTTTCTTCATGATCTTTCACATGGTTTGGTTACATGGGGAAGTTAAATATTTGTTGTTAAGACAGCGACTATTCTTAGTTGTTGCATCATTTGTAATACAATTAAAGGTTCATTGATTTGTAATTTAAATAAAGAAAATATTAGTCTCTTCTGAGTCAGATGTTTAAAAACACTATTTATGGTTTCACTTAAATGAGATTTACTCAGGACATATGTTTTGTGGAACTATTGTCCACATCATCAGCTGTTAAACGACTGTTGGATCATTTGTAGGAGTTGGGTAGTTAGGTATCCGGGTTGACTCTGACGGTCGAGTGATAAACTTAAATAAAGTGCAGTCTGCTTCCGTGATGTCAAAATTCATAAGGTGATGCTCATGTTTTTTCTATATAAATGCTTTCCCATATGTTAAGTTCTTTTGGTTGTGGAGCAGTTTTTAATAACTTGGATGCTTTTTTTCTATTTCATGGTTTTCATTCCAAAAATGTGCTGCCACAGCTGATTAATCTATTTGTTTGTAGCGGATGTTTCTCCAAAGTTCCATCAACCTAATGCCTATATTCTCTTTGTCTTCCCTATGTAGATTTTTGCACAACCTTACAATAAATTTGGTAAATACCAGATTTTTCCTCTTTGGGCCTGGAATCAGTTTTGTTTAATTTCAATAAATTTTTACACTGTATCGGTTTTGAGGAGCTAAGATAATGATGAGTTGCTTGAAAATTTTTTGAACTTTCTTGATGCAATGCACATCTAAATCATCATAAACAAGAAATTAAATGATTTCTGAAACTTAAAGAAACAAGGAGGTTAAGAACAACAGACATACATTTTGTATATAAAAGAAAAAATACCCCCCAAATTTGTTAGAAAATTGGTAAGATATAACAAAAATAGCTAGGAACAAAAAGTCGTGGAAAAGAAAGTTCTTGAGATGGAAAAAGTAAACACTATGGAAAGACTGCCAAAATAGATTTGGAATTATATGAATTACATTTAAAATTATCAAAATCGTTAGGCACAGCAATTTGGAAAAATTTGGAAAGAAATTCCTTTGAATTTATCAGATTCTGAGTAAAACAAAAAGTCATCTGCCAAAAGGAAAAATTTAAAAAGATGCATTAAAAACTGTTGGAAAAAAAAATAATATTCACAAACCTAACCTCAATGTTGTCAACCCATCTAAAAATAGTTTTAACTCAGAAGAAATGAAATTCCTAAACAAAGGTATTAAAACATGTGTAGGTTTCTCATGTAATCTAGATGAGTATATAGCAGATATAGAACTAGGAATAGAGAATTTAAACATAACACACAAAAATTTCATTAGGAAAACTTCGGAAAAAATACTACAAGAAATAAGAAATAATAACTTTGACCCTAGATCTTATCAAAAACTAACAAAAGTTCTTAGTAATAAAGACATGGCTTACACAAGGGCTGATAAGGATAATAAAATCATTACTTTAGATAAAGAAGACTACAAACAAAGGATGCTAGATTTGTTAAGTAGTGACAAATTTGCCGAAGTAAAAACAGAGACATTAAACAAATGCATTAAATCCATGGAAGACATTTTGAAAAATTGTTTCCTGATTTCAAAAACTGATCATTACAAAATTAAGGTCCACAGCCCATCTTTAGCCAGGATATATGGCTTTCCAAAGATTAGCAAACCTGGGAGAAGTATGGGGCCAATTAACAATGTAAGTGCTCAGATCTACAGTTTAGCAAACTGGTATCATTACAGTTCCATTCACTACCAAAATTTGATAGCTTAAGTTTAAGAAACTCCATGGACCTCATGAATAAAATTAAAAATAAAAGATAATCACCAAACGACACACTAGTTTCTTTTGATGTCAAAGCCCTGTTTCCCAGCATACCACAGAATAAATTATTAGTTTTTCTAACTAAATGGTTACAATCAGCTAATCTAACAGAAGGATACATCAAAGAATACATCGAATTCACTAAGTTGTGCATAAATCAAGCAATTTTTATAAAATTAAGGGCAAATTCTTTAAACAGAAAGCAGGACTTGTAATGGGCAGTCCATTATCACCTTTCTTAGCTGACATATTCATGAGCTATATTTGAGATGCACATCACTAAGGCTTTTCCCCACATTTTTAAGGTTTGGCACAGATATGTAGATGACGTATTTGGTATTATAAAAAATAAGCACGTGGAAGATGCACTAAAACTTTTAAACCTGCAAGAGCTTTCAATTAAGTTCACTTAATTAAGTTAAAATGGAAAGAGATAATATGTTAACCAGTTTTGGATCTGAAGATAATAAAATGTAATAATAAACTTGAATTTGGCATTTACAGAAAAGACATAAAGACAACTATATCAAAGCCTATGGTTTCAATGCAAGATCACATACAAAGCAGCGCCCAACAGCATGATATACAGACTAATAAATATACCACTTAGCAAAGAATAATACAAGAATGAATATCTACACATATTAGAAGCAGCTAATCAAATGAGTTCAACAAACAGATGATTAACCAAAGTATTGAAAATTCCACAAACAAAAAACAATTAAACACACAACAACTTTAAGTGATTTATCAGGGGATAAAACATTTAAAAAGTTCACTTTCCATCCATCAGCCAATAAGGAATTTTAAACATTTTCAAGAGTACATCACCATCTTAGCACCTCAAAACTGATACAGTGTAAAAAATTTATTGAAATTAAACAAAACAGATTCCAGGCCCAAAGAAAAAAAATCTGGTATTTACCAGATTAATTGTAAGGGTTGTGCAAAAATCTACATAGGGAAAACAAAGAGAATACAGGCATTAGGTTGAAGGAACATTGGAGAAACATCCATTACAAACAAACAGAAAAATCAGCAGTGGTAGCACATTTTTGGAATGAAAACCATGAAATAGTAAATGCATTAATTATTAAAAACTGTTCAACAACTAAAAGAACAAAACATATGGGAAAGGATTTATATAAAAAAATATGAGCATAACCTTATGAATTTTGACATACCAGAAGCAGACAGCACTTTATTTAAGTTTATCACTAGATCACCAGAGTCACCTGGACATCTACCCAGCTTCTACGAATGATCCAACAGTCGTTTTTTAACAGGTGATGATGTAGACGATAGTTCAACTAAACGCATGTCCTGAGTAAATCTCATTTAAGTGAAACCATAAAGAATGCTTTAAACGTCCGACTCAGAAGAGATTATTAATGGGTGTTTCACTGTCTTCCATTCCAAATTGAATTAATATTAAAAATAAGAAAATATTATTTAAGTGAATATTTTGTAATAATGAACATTTGATTCATATGTAAATGATTTATCTTGAATTAATTAAATTGTACTTACGATGCTAGCTGTAGACAATGAAGTGATGATGTATGCTATAAGATGTATTAAGTATGTTTACACTAACTCCACTCCAAATTATCTTAATAATCTTCAAAAAATTACAATTAAATCCACCTTCAAAACTTCCATAACATTAGGACATGTGTTGGGGCAATTGCTCCCATCATCAGCTGTTGACCCACAACTCAATTTCATGACTGGATTCCAAGATGCTTCTGTGGAGGTCTCTTGACAGTTCAAGTAGGAACTTGCCGAGTTCATCCATGAGTGGAACATCAAAATTCATTAAGTTTTTCTTATTTTATAAGATGAACATTTTTTACCAAGTAGAGAGCTCTATTAGGTTGTGAAGTTCTTTCTTGATTGAAGCAAACACACAGATTGTAACCAAGAAACTTTGGAAAAATGAAGAGAAATTTAGAAATTCAGAAAAAGGAACAGTTTAGGAATTTACATTGATAAATAAAGAGTGGCAGCTCAGTTTTGGACCGAAAATCATGAAATTAAACCAGATCCTAAGCTGCTGAAAGAACTTCAAAACCCAACAGGGCTATCTACTTGAGAAAAAAAAAAGTTCATCCTAAAAAATAAGAATTGATGTTCCATCCATGGATGAACTTAGCCAATTCCTGCACGAGCCACCAGAGACCACAACAAAAGTATCTTGGGATCCAGTCACCAAATCAAGTAGTCCATGATGGAAGTGATTGCTCTTGAAACATGTTCTAATGCTGTATAAGTAAGTGGAGTTAGTGTGAACATATTTAATATATTCTTATAGGACATTTATTGAAGTTGAAGATTAGTAATACTCCATCAAATTTTTATATATTTTGTGATTGTTGTTATATTCTATCAACATATAAAATATCATATTTATTACTTGAGTTTGTCTGCCATATTTTGTATTTAAAATCAATTACATAAGAATCATTCAGAACCTAAGTACTGGGTTCCTTGTCCTGTTCTGTTTCTACTGAATCACTTATGCACATGCACAAATGGCAATCTGTACATTTGAAGATTTTAGAGCTATATCTCTATTATTATTGAAATCTGCACTCTTTTAATCAGTGTTTCATGTATTTTATAGTGTAGCTGATACCAGATATTAAAAAGAACACTCCATGTCATTAGATGTTTCATCTCCACATTGTAAAATTAAACTAATTGTATCATTTTAGAATTAAGATAAGCAGGTATGAATTCAAATTTATTTTCACAGGCCTATTTAACTACAAGAAACATAGTATTACCTTTTATGTTCCTGGGTGTACTCTCTTCAGTCATCATGGTATTATTTTAAATAATTTAATAACAACAAACAGAACATTACCTTCAAGGTTGAAGTTCAGACCCCAGCGCTCACTCTCGTATTGCAGCCATGTTTTCTCTGCCTCAAGAGAAAGTTGGCCTGCACATGAATAAGGAAAGCTATTGTCAAATTGACTCATTAAATTACATTTGCATGTCAATTTCGTTGTCAAATGTGCAACAAAGAAACAGGAAACATCAAACAGTTATACGGTTCAGATTATTTTAAATGATCATCAGGCAATGTGCAACATTTATATATAATATTGTCTTCATGCCTCTTTCTCTGCCTTTAGCAAGTAGGAGTTTTATAAGCACCTACTTACGGGATACCAGTGTGTCTGGAGGATATCTGAAGCTGAAGATCCAGTCCTCCTCTACTTTGAGTATCCGTCCAGTGATGCGAGCATAGAACTCATAGTTGTCCCGACCAAAGAGATTGCTGACTCCAAAGTTGTCTATAAGGAACTTCATGATTCGAGTTGCCACCTATACAAATAAGCCTCTGATTCAAACAGGACATCTGATAATACTATCAATAAATTCTTTCTTTATTTATTGTTTCCTTCATTACAACTAAATGTTTATGAATTACCAAAGCAGAACATTATGAAAGTCATCACAAATAATGTTGCTTAAATCACATGCAACATGCCTCTTTGCCCTTCAAGGAAATTGTTATATCTAGAATAGAAATAACTTGACCTTAGTCTCATTACCTAAAATAGTACTACAATCAATCAGTATAGGATGTGGTATTCCTGACTACAGATAAACAAGAAAAAAGGAATTAAAAGCTTAAAACTATTTTAAATGTACCTCATCAAGTCATACACTTTTGGACAAAATGAACTAATTCTAAATGCCTATGCAGTATTCAATCAGTACACTAGCTTTAAAAATGTTACATTTAGTGGAAAGTATGCTACAAAATCTTAAGTTTAAACCATGTAGCAAAATTTACAATGTTACAAGACAGTTATAGTGTTGACCTCAGCCCTCAATGTGACAAGAGAACTGGTGCACTTGTTAAAAGTACCCAAGGCCTCAGATAAATACACAGTTATGCATCCTCTCAAACCACTTGAACACTTTTATTCAGCATCCAGATATACTCAAATACTTTGTTTACTTGAAAATTCATTGTTGTTGCAGCAGAATTGTGTGGCAAGAAGTGTTCTTACTTTGACCCTTCCATTGTTTGAAGACATCAGGAAGGCAGTTTTAGATATATCATTCTGCAGTGATAATGTATTAGTTGTTGAGGGGATTATTGCAATGTGGGCCTATTTTGAGAAAAAAAAAGATGCAATCATTATTCTTTTCAAACACTTCAGGCCCTTCTGACTTGATGGTGGTCCATCTTCAAAGCACCAGACTCGCGACTGTTGTTTAGTTGTAAGGTCATAACATTATATCTAAGTTTGGTCCCCTGAAATATATCTACCTTCTCCTCCAATGAATTTTAGGCATAAATTTATACCAATCAGTTTGGATTGCTTTCTGATGGTCACTAAGGAAGGGAATATGGCACCCAATAAGCACAACACTCGCTGAGATGATGTTTGTGCATGATTACTTGGGCAGTTGTTGACTATTTATGGTCTTCACTATCTGAAGAAATGTGAGTCAAAAATCCTCTTGCACCATTTTCTTCACATCTCGAGATTTTCCTGAGTAACTCCAGTTTTGGGCGGCCAGCACAAGGTTAATTTTGTAATGATGTTCTTTTTCTTTTAAATTCTCCGTACCAGTTAGAAACAGTGGCACATGAAGGGCAGTTAGCCCAAAAGTTGCTACTAAACTTTCATGGTACTGTTCATATTTTAAACCCTTTTTATAGTCATAGAAACTGATTGTACAAATAACTCCATCTTGCAATATAGACTGAACATAATTTGCTGATAAAGGCTTATCTCTGTACATTAACTAATGGGGATGAAAAATTCCTGGTAAAGAGAGTTCCTATCTAATGCTCTGAATCAGAACTTACTGTTATGAAAGATTCAGGAGTTTCTAAAAACTTTCAGTATGTCTCCTGTGTCAGAACATAGTGGCATAATGCACACAATGATTTCAATTGCAAAGCATGGAATTTATGCAAGAAAAATGGAAGTCTTTCAAATTGCAGTATCTTTGTTCATCATGGTGATGGAAGGGATGTTTAGAAGTTATGTTGATAATGATCTATAACCATCTATCAGCTTCTCAAGAATGAGTCTTTTGAAAGTATTCATCTCTTTCACATGTTGCTGATAAGTCACAAGGAAGACTGCTACACTGTATCAGCTGATCTTAATTCACTCAACTACAAGCATGTTTGAAGTCCCACACACATTTAGAAAACAATGATACTTTTCGATGTAACACTGCCAATGTATACTTCATAATTAATAACAAATTTAAATTTGAATAGTTTGGGATTTTCACCGTGAAATTTAGTATCAAATAACAAATTGCTTGGATATTTAATAAGATTGGACATAACATTGTGCAGCTACTACATCATGAAGAGAGATCTATGGGACAAGTTCTGATGGTGACATGATACTTATTAGAAATTTGCACCAGAGGAAATAAC
Organism: Metallyticus violacea; assembly: GCA_030762175.1. NCBI lineage: Eukaryota > Metazoa > Arthropoda > Insecta > Mantodea > Metallyticidae > Metallyticus > Metallyticus violacea. Next base: position 97,130,035 of record CM060841.1, on the reverse strand, counting down.
ATTTTTGTGGTCAGAGAAAGTGAAACTGAGGGAGATTCACAGAAGAATAGTTCAGCAATATGAGTAAAATGAAAGTGTGCCAATGGTTATATAGATTTCAAGAGGGCCAAACATCTGTTTAGCAGTGCTTGGATCATCCATTGATAGTTATCACTGAAAACTCTGATTATGTTGAAGATCTTATTTGTGAGCACATGCACCTTGCACTGCAGGGCACAGTTGCTAACATACAAACATTAGCATATTATGTGCTTATCACATAATACATGTAGTACTGAAATTTCACTATATGTGAGCCAGGTGGATGTGAACACAGATGAGTGAAGAAAACAAACTGAAAGAATACAGAACTTTAGTGCTTCATCATGATGTTGAATGTGAAGTTTTGTGGGGAATGAAACATGTGTTTTATTTGAATCAGAACCCAAAAAACTGTCCATGGAAGGGCGACACAAATCTTCATCACTTTTGTTTGAGATTGTTATGGCATATGACAACATTATCAACAGTCTGCAATTTGCTGACTTCTGTCCAAATATTCTCCTCCTCCACCACACAGTATTCAAAAATTGAAAATTTAAATCCTAAATCATCCCCTTTACAGTCCAGATTTTGTTCCATCATGTGTTTATGAAGCATAAGCATTATGAGGATGAAGATTTCATGGCCACAATAGTTGAAGTGGGCAGTGCATTACTGGCTTCAAAATAAACCTAAAATTTTTTCTCTAGGTATACAGAAGCTTGTTAAAAGATGGAAAAAATGCAATAACTACATCAGAAAACATTATTATGTTTGTATATACATCTCAATAAAATATACTTTGCCCTAAATTAGTAAACTGCCCACATTGTAATCAATTTATTCCTTTTTTATGTCCAAAAACTTATGACTAGATTAGATACATTGGAGAGTTTAATTTTTTTTTACTGCTGCATCTTAATGATGAATGTCTTGGTTATTGCAAAATAAAACATTTAAGCTTGATACATCCATGGAACTGTATGAAACAATCCAAACATGTAACTCTGCTAGGAAGGCGCAAGGGTTGATCCCAAAATCTAGGAAACATTCAGATGAACACCATTTCACGGGCAGTTCTCAGCAATTTGCATGCTACAGACAAACACATAAGTAATAAGTACTTACGCTGACTTCAGCCTGCATAGCCCCAGTGGACAGTGTAGAAAAGAAAAAAACATTGCACAAGATGCAATAAATATAAACACAAGAAGGATGTCTGATAATAGTACATGAAACATTTCCTTCCTATGCAGACAAAGCTTGCAATGCAACTCACAGCTAAAGAATTATTAAGCAGTGTAAGTGGCTACTCAATTCATTTTTATAAATCTATTCTTGTTCATTTTATGAGTCAGTGCAACTAAAATCAAACACCCCTATTTATAAATGTAAGCAACAGAAACAATGCCTAGTGACCTGCTCAACTTACAGAATCTTAGGGATCCATTTTTCCCAAGACCTAAGTTTTCCAATTTATTTCCCCCAAAGTGTATTCTCCCAAAACTTTATTTCCCTTTTTTCTCCCTCCAGACAGCTTATCTGAAATTTCATCCTATGCTTAACTTCTTATAAATGTAAGAATAATATACTGTTAAATTTAAAACTAATTTCGTGTTGGAACTAATACAATAAAGCAACTAATATATTCTTCATTAGTTAGTGAGTCAATTTGAAACTCTTATTCTCCACTTATCAATGAATTATGCAGAACATGTTTCACAGTCCTTTGCTTCCATCATCAACTTTGAGTCAATTGCAGGATTTTTTGATGGTTGAATGAACTTCGTGAAGTCTTGTAGACGTTTTATGAACTTTTGGATTAATTTGTCTTTCGTTGGGATCTCGAAGTTCATAACGTTATAATTTACCGTGAACTTCACAATTTTATTATCATTATTATTGGTTCTATTTTGCTATTAATCTTCATATTTTTATAAACAAATTTTTGCCCATGTTCCTAGCTCCAAAGGTTTATCTATGAATTTAAATAATTTGATTTCCATTTTAATATCACTTTATCTCTCCAAAAGTGATGTACAACAGCTGATTTTATCTATCTGATTGTACCTGATGTTCTTTGAGCCTAATTCCAATGCTTCTTTTTGTTTTGCCAATACATACTTTCTGCATTCTAAGCAGTTGATTTTATCGATTCCTGGTTTCTTCCAATCATGGATTCTATCATTATCACTGGAGTTGAGCAGATTATTTAGGCTGAATATGTTAACTGGGGACAAAGTAATCCCCAAACTCTCTGAATATTTTCTGGAGTTTTTGGTGGTTCAAAGATGATGCGTAAATTTCCTGTGAACGTTGTTTTTTATCTTACTGGCAATGTTGTAACCTGCTTTAACCTCTTCTCTTGTTTGAATTTCTTGATTTTGTCTACAATTTCTTTGTCATACCCATTTGTATTATGTGAGAGTAGTCTTCACTGTATCCAAACTCATTTATGGGTATGTTAATCAGTCTGTTCAGAACTGCACATTTGTGTGCTGTGGGATTGAGGCCACTTGCCTTTATGTAATTTTTCAGTCTGTATATCCTTTCTGTGTATTCCAAATTATTGCCTGTTCTTAAAATCTTTAAATCAAGAATTTAAAGATTATAAGATTATAACATGATTCCTTAATCATGTTATCTTGTTCTGTTTCAGAAGTGAGTTTAATTTCCCTATCTTGTAGGATTAGCAATTTCAAAGCATAATATAAGTGTTTATTTTTAACCACTGCAAATATCTGTGCCAGACTTTAAAAATGTAAGGAAATGATTTGGTGATGTGCATTTCTATGCTACTCATATATAAATCAGTCAGAAAAGGTGATAATGGATTTTCCCTAGCCAAACCTGCTTCTTGTTTATGAACTTCACCATTGCACCTGCAGAAATTCTGAATGATGCAGACTTCAGTTAATGTATTCCTCAATCTCCTCCTTGCTTGGTTTCAGAGACTGCAACAGTTTTTGAAGAGATGTTGGGAGTTTATTTTGGTATGCTGAGAAAGAGTGAATTTACACCAAAGGATACTAGAAGATCATGCTTTTGGAGAATCAAATCATGTATTCTTTCCCACTGAAAGGAAGTAGTCAATTCGTCCAACTTTACCTGGTATTGTATTTTGTCCAAGATCACAATTTTGTTCTCTTTACAAGTTTTTTTATGTACTACCGGTTTTTTATTCAGTGATTCCAGGATTTGCTTGTATGCTTTAAACCTAACCTTACTTTTGGGGATGTTATTTAGAATTTCCTCTCCTTTTTTCTAATGATGTTCTTGTTGTCGTTATTTAGCCCATTGGTCTCAGCCTCCAGATCTATTATATATTCCTCCACCTAGTTTGATTAGAAGAAACCAGAAATCTATAAAATCAACTGCTCAGAGTGCAACAAGGTATATATTGGCAAAATAAAAAACAAGCTTTGGAATTAGGCTCAAAGAACACTGGAGAAACATCACATACAATCAAATAAATAAATTAGTGATTTATAACTAGAAGTTTCTTCCGAGCTTGGAAGCCATGGACTGTTGGAGCTAAGGGGTCTAAAGGTTTCGTCCCCACCTGCGGAGAACATCAATTAGTGATTGCACATCACTTTTGGAGAGATAAATATGATATAGAAATGCAAATCAAATTATTGAAATTAGCAGATAATCCTTTGGGGCTGGAAATATGGGAAAAAAAGTTTATAAAAAAATATGAAGATAATGTTATGAACTTTGAGATCCCAACGGAAGACAATTAATCCAAAATGTCCATGATGCTACTCCAAGTCCATTCAACCATCAACAAATCTGGGTCAACTCACAGCAGATGATGCAGGCAAAGGCCTGTGAAGCATGTTCGTATAATTCAAAGGTAAATATCAGATTGATTCACCAGCTATTAAGAATATATTATACTATTATATTAGTTTACAATGTTATGCTTCACTACATGTGGAAATGTTTAAGAAACAAGCAAAGAGAGTTTCATACTTTTATGAATGCAATAATTGTATAACATTATAAATAAGTTTCATACATTATTTTTTGTACAAGGATATTAAGGACACTGAGATTGAAATTTTATGATTTCTATACTTTTTAATCTATTGAGTTAGAACTTCGTACACAATATAATTATGCCATTAGTTAGTACTGTACATTTCATTACTTTGAGAGAAATAAATTATTTTACAAAACAGTGGCAATTTTGCATGCACTAGTCAGTTCTTTGCTTACTTACATGGATATTTAGCTGTTTTTCACATTAAGGGGATGAGTTACTGAATTTTAAAACTGCCATAGTGTTTTTGTAAATTTTCACCACTATTTCTAGCAGTAATGTAACACTATGTTCAAAAATTCAACTTTTAAATTTTGAAAATTAAAAAGAAATAAAATCTTTTCTAAAAAAAAAAAAGTTTATCTATTAAGAAATCATGTTTAGAAGCAATGAACGAACATTTTCATCTAAAAATGTAGCAGGGTGTTTGGACCAGGGAACTGTGTATTAATTTTGTTATGCCTTTTCTTATATAGGATAAGTATTTTTCTTTTTCTTTTGTGGTGTTGCATATAAAAATTATTTTCTACCAATATATTTATGTTACAGTCAAATTAATATACAGTTCCATGCATTATATTATTGTTAACATATAGTAAAAATGGAATGTCAAATTCTAGCATAGTTTTCTGGAAAAATGATTTCTAATGCATGAAAATGGTGAAAAATGCACTGCAAGATAATATATCATAAACAAAATTATGTAGCAAAGCACTGTCACACCCACCTGCTCTAGCTAAGAGCACTGGCCATTTAAACAAACACATTGCAGCTATTTAAAGGGATTGAGTATTAGGGCACTTGCAAGTGGCATAACTACGTAATTCTTGGCACAAATATTTTTCATGGTCCAAGAAATATTATGGTGGCAGAATTGAAAAATGTGAAAATTACCAGTTTCAGGCCAAAATTCAGTAGTACATTCCCATATCCCCCCCCCCCCAAGTGTAAACCAAAAATAATAACTATTTTGTTAATATATCTCTGCAGAGTATGCAGAAAATGTTCTCTGAAATTGAGCGCAAACTGATGTACAAGTGACATTTTCTGCATTGAAAAATTTAATCTTCTGTAAATATGCATTTAATACATTATACTGTCGTCTAGTGTCATTCTAAGATTGAGGTTATTCACTATTATACATGAAAAGAATGCAGCAACTGACACTAAATTCTGTGCTATCAATTTTGTTTTGTCTATGGGCGAGTGAACCAGTGAGTAAGCGGATCTTGGTGGTTAGCAGAAGGGTAAAACAATAAACAAACCAATTTAAGAGGCTCATTACTTACCAAATTATCAAGTGTTGAAACTGCCCACCTTCCTTCTCCACACATTTCTGGTTCTTTTAAGAAATTATTCATCACTGACTAATTAATTTTGAGAAATTTGAATAATTCCCTGATGAATATTATCTTTAAGTTCTTGTATGGTGTGCAGGTTTGTATACAAAAATTTTTAATTTACTCCACTGATAATAATCGCAGGCTGTTAAATTTAGTAACCTTTTGCACAGATGCATATGAAAGTCCAGCTTATTGTGCAAAATGACGAAGAGATTTCTAGGGGAATGTTCTAAACAATTATCGATGTCATGTAATCATTCTTCAGTGAAAACCGTAAGCTGCATTTTTGGTTTCTTAGGTTGGACACTTCCAGTTTCCTGAAAATTTATTATAAGATTATGACCTGGAGTGCCTACATCCAGGAAATACTTCAAACTTCATGAGCTGAGTTAACACGAATCACATAAAATATGCTGTGCCATTGTAAACACACAATACATAATCACTTTATGTATACTGTCAAATTAAAAAATGAATGCAACATACATACAAGAACAGCTGTGCTACGACTGCGACAGTCAGCTAGGTCAACAAATAAGTAAGCAAGCTTTCCCCCTCTGCAAACAAGTGGGGAATTGCTCATAGGAAAAACCCCATGCCAGAGGGGAAAGCACCAATGATTGCAATAAATATAACTGTAGAGGAAATTGCACCATATTCATTTATTTGAAAGTTAAATTGAAAATGCATTACATAACTGTGTAGCTCATCACTAGACAGAAACACAATGCAAAGCAGCCCTGTTTGTAACACAATATGTGCAGAAAGAATTATATAAAAATGTAAAATTTAAGAAATTATTAGCTTAGATTATATAAAGATGTAGGCATACTGGTCATGTTAGAGCTAATATTATGCTGGAGCTTTAAAAAATTATTTCTTCATTTAATGACATTAACTTTTTATGCATTAATCTAAAGATCATTTTTAGCCTTGAGTTTAGTTCCCATGTTCCTTAATAAAATAAATATTAATGTAGATTTTCTAAAAGTCTATGTCTTCATTTATTATACTTATCACAATAGACATTAATTAGTTCATATGTTTCTGAAAAATTGTATTACTTGTACTGAACAATTCTTTTGATACTTATCACAAAGTTTTATTATTTCAGACACTTTAGTTGCATTAGATCACAGCACCTAATATTAATTTGTTAATAATTATGTAATTACGTAATTCACAATGAAGATGGACAACTGATTCTGTTTTCAGTGATATATAAATTGTTTTTTTAATATTATTGTAACATAATATTATACTGACAGCATTTTAGTGATGAAAGTAATTTAATGATGTAATTGTTAATAGGGTAATTTTATGAATCTAACTTTAAAATGTAACATTTTATTAACAACTTTATCTAACAATAATGACGGTTTATAAGTCTGGTATACTACAAGAAAAATTATGTTACAAATGTGCGTAACAGATAAACTCTTAGATTTATAAGTAGTTTTGAATAGCAGGAATTTTCACAATGAAATATAGTATAATGTAACAAATTATTATTGAGGAAATTACTCAAATTTCACTAATTTCACTTAATTTGTTAGATTATACTATATTTCACTGTGAAAATTCTGTCCAAACAATAGTAACCTCATCACCAAGATTGTAAAATCCACACAGCCACATCTTAATTCAAACAAACCTCATCACCAAGTTTGTAAAATCCCAGAGCAACATTTAATCCAAATAATAGTAACTTCATCACCAAGTTCGTGAAATCTACAAAGTGACATCTTAATACCATGCTGGGAAGCAGACAGTGGAATCATGCTGAAGATGAAGGCAACAGCCTTTGAAACATGTCAAAGTGGAACAAAATTAGTGAAATTTGAGTGATTTCCTGAATAATAATTTGTTATATTATACAAAAAAATATTATGTTCAAGAGTCTGTATCCAGTCTGGATTTTTTCTTCATCTTTACAAGAATTGTAACAAAACACATGGTTTTTATTCATTTATTAAGATTGGCTACTTTTTATTTTATTTATGTTTAACAGCCAGAGCAGTTTTAGTATCAACCTGTTCTTGTAATGCTGCATATAGTAAGGGATGATGTTTCCCAATTACAAGTTGGAATCTGTTATGAAAGCCTTAACTTATATTGTGCATTAACTTTTTTTAATGGTGTTTAGCTCCTGTTTTTACTACTGAGGCACCACAGGCTACTGAACAAGGTGGATATGCTGGCCCTAGAAGCTCTTTGATTCTCTTCATGGCCTACATCTTATATTGGAACTTATGGTTTTCTAGCTTGTTTCATGGCAGAGCAGCAATCAGATGTAATATCTACATAACTTCAACTTATGTATTCACTTACACAAAAGTAAGATGCGTTTCGGGAGAATCTCTCCCATCTTCAGTTGCTTACTGAGTCGTGTCTTACTTTTGTGTAAATGAATGGAGTAAAGTGTAAAAAAGTGAATGCATAAGTTGAAGTTATATTGCCACTCCATTGTCAACAGCTTCGTAAGTACAGTATCTACATAACTGATTCAAGTTTTCATAAAATGCGGCAGGAGATGGTGTCCTGCTACATCTTTTTAGAAAACTGTCATTCACACACATCAGTTATCTTCTGAAATTGATTCAATATTTTTCTTGATATTTTCTTTCCATACAATTTATTTCTCAACATTCCCCATAAATAAATCTATGCACTTATTGTGCACCTTATATCAATTTTCTCTTCATGCAAGAGAGTTCCATGAATAAAATCTGGCTTTTCTGTACTCCAATACTTGCTTTTTGCATCTAAACATGATCGTAAATGGAGCCATGCTTCATCAGTAGAATATTAATAATGGGTTACTCTATCATTAATGTTCTGTAACATTCAATTACAGAAATTTACCTGAATATCAGGATTCAATTCATGGATAACAGTGCTCTTGTATGCTTTCAAGTTTAAACTGAGTTATTTTCAGAACATGAACTGATGCTTGTGAATGATAATTTTTTTAAAATGATGCCATAAATATGGATATACCAGTACAACATTTACTGGCATAAAGTAGGAGGGGGGGGGGAGGCTTCAGAATTTTAAATGGAAAATGGCATAGTTTTCTAATGCTCTGATTGTTCCTAACAAATTAAGCAAACATGTTTTAAAGATTTTTTCTACAATGAAATCTTGAGAGGTTAGAGGGGTTTGAAACAGTACTACACAGCTTAAATCCACTTTGCGAATCAGAAAAAGAAACATTTGAAAGAAAGAACACCTGGCAACTATCAGTAACACCATCTAAGATCTTAAAAACAGTTTAGCAATATTGATTGTTATGCTCTCATAAACTCATTAACATGCTTTTAATACTAAGTAAATGTAGGAGAAATTGTCAACTTGCACTAAAAGTGTTCAGTGAGAGACATGAAGTGCAATGTTACATATAACGTTCAAACAGCTGGAAATAAGTACAGAAATTGCATAACAATGAAGGCAGAGTGAATGATGAGAATGCTATTCATGTTCTTTCTGCTGTAGTTATAAATGCAAAGAAAAATCAATGTGAATTTACCAACACACAGAATGCACACAAAGAGACTACCAATTGCACAGTATTTTGCAGAGAATGGTTCACTATTCAACAACACAGGTTAAAGAGAGCCTATAAATTATATGAATTGATTGCACATTGTGCAAAAATAAAGTAAGCTGCTATGTAGAAATCAAAGTTAAACTGTGATATCTCTTAAATAACAACATTATTTTGATCCCAGTTTATATACAACTTAAAGAATCTCTTAAATACCACAAAAGGGAAAAATCCCTCCCAGCAGAAATATATGATATAAGCTGTAATGATTGTAACAAGAAATACACATATAAAACCAAAAGAAACATTATTTTTTTTTTGTTTCAAGAAGCATACAAGAAATATCAAATATAAATGCATTAAAAATATGTGAAATATAATCTTTACAGGCTGCTTGGCAATTGTCAAATGGCACTCCTTGTTCTGAACATTTTGCCGGCATCTTCAGTAGTGCTGATGATCTCTTCTAAATTTTTTCTGCACCTGTGGCCTATATGGATGGAGTAAACATATTTACATCCTGCTTGCTGGTTCCTGATTGATTCACTTATTCATTACTTCCTGATTCGCTACAACAATGGTTGGTCTCCAATTGCTATCAGTCTTAGTGTCTGCCTCATTGGTGGAACTGGCAGAGAGCATCAGGTTAAAGATGTGCTGGCGTGAATGTCATCTGCCATGCATATTCATTGTTTTAACTTGTGTAAGATGGGCTAGACCTTCTTACTTCCTGTTGAAATTGTTTGCATGTTTGTAAATTTCTATTGCTTTTTGGTATAGTTGGGCATGTCTCTAGATAAAACCCTGGTGTTGTTAAAACATATATTCTGTTCACCAACTTAAAAAGCATTATTGGCAACTGATAACTTGTCTATGAGGCCTGATGGCAATTTCTCTTGTATTCTTCAATATGGATGTTTATACTTCACATTGTGGTGCTGCTGTAATCTTTCTTTCATGAAATGGAATGCTGTACACCCCAACGGGACAAGGGGTCCCAGGAATTCTTGGCTGAACATAATACATCTTGTAATGTGTAGATCTTAAATGGTTTTAATATATTGCTTCTACAGCAGCTTGCTGATTTGATCAGTGCTAAAAGGTCATAATTATTATTATTTCCATAAATAATATATAGCATACAGACACCACATGTGCTGTATTGCTATAAACCAACTGTAGAATAATCACCCACCATGGGAGTAAATTCAGAATTAATGAGCAAGCAGACCAATCAGAAACTGGCAAGTAGGATATAAATATGGATAAGGGCTACAGGTGCTGAAACGATCATGAAGAAAACACTTTGTAGAGAAGTTATTGACAAAACATCTGGAACAATGAGCTCCATTTGACCATGGCCAAACATAAAATTGTATTTCTATATCTAGTCTGTATGACAGCCTGTGCATTGCATTAATATTGAAAAATAGGCAACATTTTTGATCCAAAAACCATGAAGGTAAAAAGGAACCAAAATTTCTAAAAGCAATTCAGAAGTCAATAGAACAGTTTGGGGAAATGTATTTATATAAAAGGATAAAGATGGGTTGGTTAATTTTGATATTCGGAAATATAATGACTTCATCTCCAAATTTGTAAAACCTACAGAGTGACATCTGCAGATCAGATAGGAAAGTTGACAATGAATCCATGTTGAGGCAACTGCATTTGAAACATGTTCAAGTAAGTTGTTAGTGAACTTTTAGTGATATCTAGCCAAAAATATAATTTAATGTCACATATAACTGTGAAAATTCCCACAAATTAAAAAGCAACATTTTCAATCTTTTTGAAGTGAACAATTTTAAAAAATGCATATTTTTTAATTCATAGGTATATGTTATATCTATCTATATTTTGTAATGTCACCTCCACTATCCTTCAAACAAACGGGAGACACTATAGACCTTTTTTAATTTGCTGCTGTCACTAACACATGAATATGTGCACTGCATTAATGCTCAGATATTTCTTTATACTGCAATGTCATATTTCAAAATAAATGAGCCTATAGTGATTAGCCAACATGTGCATTTCTAGTATTATCAGAAAACTTGGTACCAAGCCTGGACTCTCAATTTTAATGTCTATGATGTTTTTTAACATAATTCTAAGAAACTCACTCTTGCCTGTTTATATTTTTACCAACAAAACCATGGATATGTCAGCAACTGAGCTCTGCACATAACAGTAATATGAAGATTAAGTTATTACTTAGGTTACAAATGGATATAGAATTTAAATATGAGTATGGCTTTCATATATAATCTTTCTGTACTATGAGGCACTTGTCCTAACGTTTCACAAGGCCATGAAATCCAGCAGCATAAAAATCTTTGGGATGAGGAATCAGACAGTGAATTCCCTTTCTACAGCATAATCAAGAAAATATTCACTTGAAAGATGACGTTTAGGAGTGCAAAACAAATGGAAGACACTGAGAGCAGAGCTGGGGAAGGTATGCCTTCATGATCCCAGGAGAATGTGAGCATCACTTTCCCAGCAAACAGTGTCACTAAACTACTTCTTCTTCTTATACAAATGAGTCAGTATTAGGTGACACTAAAACTTCATTAACTGATTAATTCTTCAGAACATGTTTCAAGAGCATTCGCTCTCATTTTCAGCTGAGGACTGACTAACTCTAGCAGGTGACGTAGTGGCATCTGGTGGTTCCATTAGATAACGCAACAGGAAATCCATTGGTGGAATGTCAAAATTCATAACTCTATGTTTATTTTTTAAAATATAAATCTTTTCCCATATTGCCAAATCCTTGGGATTGGTGTTAGCTTTTAAATTTTGACATTCCACCAATGGACTTCCTGTTCTGTTATCTAATGGAACCACCAGATGCCACTACGTCACTTGCTAGAGTTAGTCAGTCCCTATCTGAAGATGAGAGCTATTGCTCTTGAAACTTGTTCTGAAGAATTAATCAGTTCGTGAAGTTTTAGTGTCACCTAATACTGACTCATTTGTATATGTAACAACTTCCTGTTCCTAACTTCTTTTAAGATCACTACTTCTTCTTATTTTTAGATATACCCAAAAATTTGTACTAATTTTCAAAACACTTTCACACATTTTCAAATTATTATCTTCTGGCACACACTTAGCAGTCTCTGCAATTACAGTTAAACAATGAGGCTTAAGAACCGACAGATAAGAAAAATTTCTAATTGTTGCAGAAAGATTTGTGGTCAGGATTTAAGTTAGCTAATTATATTAAATGCGATTCTTTTCTTATAAGTCACATGTTAGGAACCAGAGTCAGATAACCTTAGAGGTCTCCAAATAGCTATTGTTAGGCAGAAGGTAAGAGCATTAGCATGGCATGCTGAAGAGCCATGAAATCAATTTTTTTCCTATCTGACTTTGATTCCATGGCTTGTGTGAAAAATCACATTTCATGTTAACAAAGATGTAATGCTGAAGTTCATAAAAAGTTGTTCAAACTTTTTATGTAAATTTTTCCCAAGTTCACATGTGTATAATGACTTAACTTTTTTTCAGTTTTATGAAAAGTGTACTGCCATTGCTGATTTTTCTATTTGTTATATTTCTCCTGTGCTCTGTGAATCTGGTAACTACATTTACTTTTATTTTTCCCTATGTAAATGTTTTCACTTTCTATGCAATCAATTCAAAGAAGTAGAAACCTGCATGTACCTATTAATGCTATATGAATGTCAGACGTGGTTGGCAAAAAAAACAAATAGATGAGTGAACTGCAAATAAGCCAAAGGAAAATGGAACACAAGATATTAGAAATAACAATAAGGGACAAAATCTCCAACTAAGTGTTAGCCCAAATAACAACAACAGACATCACAGAAAGAACCACCAAACTGAAATGGAAATGGGGATTCCACATAGAGAGGATGCAGGATAACAGATGGATGTGTAAGACCACCATGTGGGACACATGCTTAGACAAATGATACCAAGGCAGGCCAAGACAGAGATGGGAAGGCTTCTATGAAGCATAGGCAGCTCCACAATGGTACAGAATAGCAAAAAGCAGGAATACATGGAAAACCATGAACCGTCAACTTTGCAATGAGAGAAACTTGATGAACAAAAGTGTAATAATGTGTATAATAAAGAATAATAATACTGTACATAACCCTAATGCAAATTAGTTTATTGCATTAGCAAATAAGAGCCTCTTGAGCGAGGCCTTTGCCCTTCATAAAGATATTCGGGCTCGTTGTTGCTGCTATAATAATAATAACAACAACAATAATAATAATAATAATAATAATAATAATCATCATCATCACCACCACCACCACCAATGTTTTCACTTTTTATACAACCAATTTTATAAATCCCTATTCTTGGCTCTACTGGTATGTTATCCAAATAATTTAGTCATGATATTTTATGCTATGTTTATCAATGGGGCAAATGTATTTTTGAAGTATTTAAAAATCTTTTGAAATGTATTAATCTTTTCCAGATATGGATGTGTGGCTGCACTATAGTACTGCTTCAAAATAATTGGCTTTCTTTATTGAATCTCATTCCAGCTTTCAAAAAACTCCCCTTTTGATAGCATACACTGATTTCAAATGTTCATTGAAGCTCCTCTGTTTATCACATCTGAAGTAGCTTTAAGTTTATTGCTTCTGGAAAATGACATCAACACAGCTCTTCTTTCACATGCAGAAATAAGAGATGTCACAGGATGAATGTGCTTTTTAATGAATAGGGTCATTGCTGCTTGAAACTCAGGATATTGTTGACAGAACTGGCATGGGGCATTGTTGGATAAATATGCAATAGGAGGTTTTGGAAAGAATAACAGATAGAATTGAAGATAATGAGAAACAATAAATCTTTGTGAACTTTACATAAAAGAGTCCACTGAGAATTTATTATGAAATGGGGAGAGAAGATTTTGTTTGGGCTAAAACAGGAGTATGGAATTTAAAAGGACTGAGAAATCTTTGGGAATGAATGTTCCATGTGTGGTAAACCTGATGAGGTGATATGATATTGTGAACAAAGTGATGGAGACTACAGGTATAGAGAGAGGAATGGAATAAATTTGAGGAAGAAAATTTAATAAGGAAGATTTTAGGAATCAAAGGAGATAAAAATATAAAAATGATGATCCAATATTTGGGCAAAGGTAGGGATAAATGGTGGTGGAAGATTATAAGTACTACAGGATAAGAGAGTTTAGATAAAGAGGATTAGTAAAAATTTGATTATTAGAATAAGAATGGAAGTGATAAAAAGGATAATGGTTTGGTCTCCAACACATCAACAACCTGGAGTTATGATGTTTTGGGGATTGGAAACACTTTAGGCGCTGGATTCATCAACAGATGTTAAAAATTAGACTGCTATAGCATTTGTTAACAAAAATCCTGTTTCATCAACCAAGGTTAACTTCATGTTAAGTTAACATTATCTTTCCCTTGTGTTAAAAGTTTAATGACTAATAACAGTTCGAAAATGATGGCTGTAAATTCAGCTGTGGTTGTTGAAATTCTATATTTGGGTATATTAAGTTGTTCACAACAGAGAAAGAACTGTCATATGTGATGAATTTGAAATTTTTACAAAGGTAACAGTCATCATAGGATTTACATGAAATATGAGAGGTTGAACATCGTTGGGCCTCTCTCCTTTTAATATTTCTTGCATGAGCTGTATGTTTTAATTTCTCTATACAAACAAAAGTACATCAGAGTGCTTCCAAAAGTCCTTCGGTTATGACACAGTCTTCTCAATCCATGCTATTTGCAATACTCAGGAATCTTAACAATGTGTTAACTAACACAGTATGTTAGAACACAGGAGTCATATTATAATATTAGCAAAATGTTAACAAACAACATGTTAATGCATTTTTAACATCTGTGGATGAAACCAGCCTTATGTAGGTAACTTTTGAATAAGCTGTAAGATGCTGGTGCTAAATAAATAAATTAAAAATAAATGAAAATGTACTTAATAGAAGGAGAAATATTAATTTTTGGTTTCAGAAAGAACTATAACAGATATATAACAAATTATTTATGAGGAAGTCACTTAAATTTCACTAGTTTTGTTCCACTTACTTGGACATGTTTTAAAGGCAAATGTCCTTCGTCAGCATAATCCCACTGTCAGCTTTCCAGCGTGGTATAAGATCTTTGAATTTTATAAACTTTTAGATGAGGTTGCTGTTGTTTGGAAGGTCAAAATTAACTAAATTTTCTTTAATTGATATCATTGTATGATTCAGTTGAACTACACACTCTCAAAGCTTTACATTTAAGTAATAAATAGGCCTTCGAGCCGTAGGAACACTGACCCGCATAATTCGTTTTGCGATGATGATAAGAAAGCTTTGAGAGTGTGTAGTTCAACTGAATCATACAATGATATCAATTAATATGATTGGCTTCACTGTGCAAGTTCCAATTTACATTTAAGTAAATTTTCTTTGTTTTCATTCAAGAATATATTTTCCCACACTAATAATTCTATGGGTTTTTGAAGAGCTTTTAAGAATTTTGGTTGCTATATGATACTATATTTCACTGTGAAAATCCCAAACTATTCAAATATATATTAAAACATCTGTGTAATTGGGAAAAATAAAGATTCCAACCAGAACCATGTGGTAAAAAGAATAACATTGCGAACAAACCGTCACCTTACAATAATTTCACAAATTAAACAGTTCATAAAATATAGAATAAATAAAAAGTTAAGAGCCACAGATATACATTTCATAAATATATGTCTAAGGGAAAACATAACACCTACTTTTGTAACAAGGATAGTAAAACAAAACGGAAATGCAAAGCACATTGAAGGTAACTTTTTTGAGGTTATAAACGTCTGATCAAAACAAAAATGGGAGATGACAAATAAGAAACTAGACAGGCTTAGAAAAAAGCAACGAAAGATTAAAACTAGGGATGAAAGCCAGAATAAACCAATAGACAATGTCATAAACCGGTCAAACCAACATTTTTCAACAAAAGATTTACAACTTTTAAATACAGGTCTAAACTCTTGCATAGATTACCCAAGAAATTTAATGGAATATGTAGCAGATATCAAATAGCAAGTTTTAATAAATCTGAAGAAGAGAAAAATTTCATCAGAGCACAATGTGGTACAGTTCTAGAAAAAATGAAAACAAAAGAAAAGGATCAAAATAGACCATTTCATAGGGTAATCAGATCCCTAAAGGAAAAATGTATAATTTACAGCAGGGCTGATAAAGATAACAAAATCGTCATAATGAATGAGACAGATTATGAAAACAGCATGTATAACTTACTAGACAGCCAAGAGTATGAAAATATAACAACTGATCCTACCCAAAAATATGTCAGTTCAGTAAGCAAATTACTAAAAAGCATAACCATACTAAACGAGGAACAAAAAAAAGAAGATTTTACCAGACAAACCTACCACACCCAGAACCTATGGACTACCGAAAATACACAAACCTAGTAATAAAATGAGACCTATAGTAAATACAATAAATTCACCCACATACAATTTAGCCAATTACTTGTTAAATCAATTCAAAGGTTACTGAAATACAAAAGCCAAAGCATAAAAAATTCAACAGAATTAATAGAGAAAATGAAACTTATGAAACTGGAAAACAGGGACTTACTAGTGTCTTATGATATGGTTTCTATGTTTTCCAACATTCCCAAAGAGAAACTAATGAATGTCTTAAAAAATGGCTAACCTCAATCAAGTTACCTGGAGAAATCATAGAACAATATCTGAACCTCACCAAAATTTGCATCAATCAAATCTACTTCACATTCAGAGGCAAGATATATACACAAAAGAAGGGTTTAGCAATGAATGGGTATATATAAACAATGTATACAGTTTTTTTCACACTAACTCCATTCATTTACATAAAATTTGGAACATGTGTTTCGGGAGCGATCCCCTCCCAGCTTCAGCCTGTTGACAAACTGTTGTTAAACGTGGCGGTTGGGTCTCTTGATGTTCTTGTGGCGGCATCTGTTGGTTCTATTAGGAATTTGCTGAGTTCATCCAATGGAGGGAAATCGAAATTCATCAAATTATCCTTATTTTTTGTAATGAAAATGTTTTCCTAAGTGGAAAGTTCTATTGCATTATGAAGTTGTTTAAGTAGTTTTATTCAGTGGTTTAATTTCATGATTTTTATTCCAAAAAAGCGCTGCTATTGCTGATTTATCAATTTGTTTTAAGCGAATATTTCTGAAGTGTTCTTTTTTCAGGATTCCTAAATTCCTCTTCATTTTTCCAATGTATTTTTTGTTGCACTCTGCACATTCTATTTCATAAATACCTGACTTTTGTTCTGTTGGCATGTAGTCCTTTACTCTGCAACCTAATAAGTTCTTTATATTAAAATTGTTCTTTGGGGCTAACATAATTCCTTGTTCTTTGAATATCTTTTTGAACTTATTGTGGTAAATTGGGTGCTATGTGAAACTTTTGAATTTGTACCTTTCTTTTGCACTTTTAAGAGTGGAAACATCCCTTATTGTTTTTTGTTTTTTGGTTTTATTGATGATTTTTATTACTGTGTCTTTGTTGTATCCATTAGTTTCTCCTATCTTTATGATTTGTTGATATTCCAATTTGTACTTTGTTTCTGTGAGTGGAATGTTAACTAGTCTGTGTGCTAAACTATAAAACACTGCATATTTATGTGGAATGGGGTTAAAACTGTCATTTTTTATGTAATTTTCTGTTTGAGTATCCTTTCTATGAATTCCAAATGTAAGATAGTTTTCATTTCTTATGATTTTTACATCTAGGAAGGGGAGATATCCACTTCTTTCTTCCTCTATGGTGAAATTTATAGATTTGTGCTGCAAATTCAGAAGTTTTAGTGCATCTGTTGTATGTTTTTTCGGAATTATTGCAAATATGTCATCCACATACCTATACCATGTTTTGAAGATTAGAGGGAAGGCTTTGGTGATATGCATTTCAAACGAACTCATAAAAAATCTGCCTGAAATGGAGATAACGGGTTTCCCATATCTCCATTTTCGTAAGTACATTTAATTGAATGAATGGGTAATCCGCTCTCACCATTCTTAGCAAACATATACACGAGTTTCCTGGAAACAAAATTAGTACAGGCTTTCCCATATATATACAAATGTTAGTATAATTATGTTGATGATGTCTTTGCAAAATTAGATAAAAATGGAAAGATGATGCAATAAAACTACTAAACCTACAAGAGAGCAACATAAAATTCACAATGGAAATAGAGAACAAGGTTCTTCCTTTCCTGGATATAAAAATTATAAAAATGATAACATACTGGAATTTGGCATATTCAGGAAAGATACCCATATGGATAATTATATAAAAAGCAACAGCCATAATTCAAAACAACATAAACTAGCTATAATCAATAGCCTCACATTCAGATTAACAAACCTACCAGTAAATGAGACAGAATACAAATTGGAGTACCAAAAAATCATGGATGTAGCACAGAAAATTGGCTACACAACAGATCTGGTCAAGAAAAAGATAGAAAAATTCAAAAAACAAAAACAAATAAAAGAAACCATAACAATGAAAGGTTACAAAGGAGAGCAGATATGTACAAAATTTACATTCCATCCATGGGCACACCAATAATTTCAAAAGATTTTTAAAGAGACCAACACAAAGGACAAAATCCAGCCAGGAAAACAATCAGGCATTTATGAAATCAGTTGCAAAGACTCCAATAATAAGTATATAGGTAAAACAAAAAGGAACATTACCATATGGTTTAAGAAACATATGAGAAGTGTAAAATATAAACATATGGAAAAGTAGCATACCATTTCTGGCAAAAATAACCATGAGTTTCAAAATGAGCCAAAACTCTTAAAAGTTCTATAAAAACCCATAGAATTATCGGTGTGGGAAAATATATTCTTGAACGAAAATAAAGAAAATTTACTTAAATGAAATTGGAACTTGCACAGTGAAGCTAATCATATTAATTGATATCATTGTATGATTCAGTTAAACTACACACTCTTAAAGCTTCACTTACTTTTCATAAATGTATGGAACCGGTTTCGAGAACATTTAGTTCCCATCTTCAGCCAGGCTAAAGTTCAACTTGAAGTTGAAGCTTTAAGAGTGTGTAGTTCAACTGAATCATACAATGACATCAATTAAAGAAAATTTAGTTCATTTTGATCTTCCAAACAAAAGCAACCTCATCAAAAAGTTTATAAAATCCACAGAGCAACATCTTAATATCACTCTGGTAAACTGACAGTGGAACAGTGCTGACAATGAAGGAAATTTGAATGACTTCCTCATAAATAATTTGTTATATGATACTATATTTCACTGTGAAAATCCCAAACTATTCAAATTTATATGACAGATATGTTCGAAAAGAAGAATCAGACTTGAAAAATATTTGTCATCAACCTCGATATGAACCACAGATCTTCAGCCTTCTGTGCTGATACTTTAACCATCATCTACAAGTATAGAACCACATATCTCTCTCATCTGATATTCCAAGACCTACTTAAGGTTTTCTCTACTGTGAGAGAAGCAGCATGGAAGGTTGAAGATTCATGGTTTGAATCTTGATTTTGACTCGTATATTTTAAGTCTGATTTTTGCTTTTTAACTAATGTTCTACATATGACTAGTATGAAAGAACTATTTCAATATGAGAGATATAGTTTCTGCTGGCAGCA
Source organism: Metallyticus violacea (assembly GCA_030762175.1). Classification (NCBI taxonomy): domain Eukaryota; kingdom Metazoa; phylum Arthropoda; class Insecta; order Mantodea; family Metallyticidae; genus Metallyticus; species Metallyticus violacea. The sequence goes on along the minus strand of CM060841.1, from coordinate 97,110,364 downwards.
CTGAAAACTCAGTCCTGATTATTGACCATAGTGGAAGTAAGCATGCAGTACCCTTTGTTGCAGCAAAATATTAATGGTTATCATGCACTTACTGCCTGATGTTTTAAGACTGGAGATTTATGATTACAAGTGTGGCCTTAGCCAACTATAGACTCTGATCCTTCATATACTTGTTTGTAAATGAGCAGCACATGATGCACAAATTACTTACAGGGAGATAGGGGAGAGTCAAAACAATCATTTGTCTCTGGTATCAAAATATCTTTATTGATGTTAGATACCCACAACCTCACAAATGAATAGAAGGAAACAAAGGTGGAATGGTTCATCATTTGACAATGGTACAATATGACATGTACTTGTCATCTTCACAAGTGACAAAAGCTGGATTTACCAATAGGACCCAGAACAAAGGGACAATCGCCAATCTGGGTCTTTCCAAATAGTGACTCTCTGTCAGTGAAGGTTAAGTTATATCAAAGTTTAGGCCAGAAGATGGTTGTCACTTTCTTCTCAGCAAGTGATCATATTGTAACCATACCATTCCAGGAACAGGATAAAAAAACCAATCACTGCCAACTGGTATACCAAGTTTTCAGACATGTACAAGAAGAAGACCAAAGTGTCTGCATTAGGAAGATTGTTGCTTCATCATGACAACCCTTTAAAAACAATGGACTTTCTGCTAGATTTGGGTATGACATGGAAATCATCCACAGTCCAGATCTGACTACCTGAGACTTTATCCTGTTTCCAACAGTCAAGGAAATGTTGAGGGGCCATCAGTTGGTAGTGCTGAAGAATCTGTTGCATTGTAAGAAGAGGAGGTTGGTGCTATCTGTAAAGCATGGGACGACTGCTTCCATGATTGATTTTGGAGGATGCAGCTTTGTATCCAGAGTGGGGGAAACTACATCAAAAAGAAACAGGCAGAGCTGGTGAGTTATAGTCTTCTCTCAGTACAATCCCCAACATGAAATAGCTACCAATGGACTGTTTCTTGTCATGCACTCAGTGTCAGCAAAATATGGTCCTTTCTCTGCAAGACATTTCAGTGACCATACTATGGGCTTTAAACCTTATAATGTTTGAGGCCTGTCCACATATACAGCAATACTGGATTGCCACTTCTTGACTCTTGAAACTCTTAAAATTAAATAGTTTGTGCACTATGGAAACTTTTTGATTTTGTGGATTGGATAAAGTGTAACAAATTTCCAGAACATGAGAACCAAAATCTAAATGATAGGCACTCTATGGCTTGAAATTTGACTCTCGAGGCTATTAAGAGTGATAGAGTTGGTTTGGTGACACTTGTACTTCACTTACTTGGTGTTTAAATGGACATGTTTCAAAAACCTTTGCTACCATCATCAGCTGAAGACCAAATGGGAGAAGCATTTCTGTAGGTAGTCAGATGAACTAATTGAAAATATCCAAAATCGGTGTCTCAAAGTTAACGGTTTGGTTTTCAGTTATGATGATGATTATTTTATCTTATGTTTATAAACAATGTAATACAGTTTTTTTCACACTAACTCCATTCACTTACATAAAAATCTGGACATATGGTTCGGGAGTGATCCCTCCCATCTTCAGCCTATAGATAAAGTGTTGTTATACGTGGCGGTTGGGTCTCTTGATGTTCTTGTGGCGGCATCTGTTGGTTGTATTAGGAATTTGCTGAGTTCACATCCATTGGAGGGAAATCGAAATTCATCAAATTATCCTTATTTTTTGTAATGGAAATGTTTTCCCAAGTGGAAAGTTCTATTGCGTTATGAAGTTGTTTCAGTAGTTTTATTCAGTGGTTTAATTTCATGATTTTTATTCCAAAAGTGCGCCACTATTGCTGATTTATCAATTTGTTTTAAGCGAATATTTCTAAAGTGTTCTTTTTTCCGGATTCCCAAATTCCTCTTCGTTTTTCCAATGTATTTTTTATCGCACTCTGCACATTTTATTTCGTAAATACCTGACTTTTGTTCTGCTGGCATGTAGTCCTTTACTCTGCAACCTAATAAGTTCTTTATATTAAAATTGTTCTTTGGGGCTAACATAATTTCTTGTTCTTTGAATATCTTTTTGAACTTATTGTGGTAAATTGGGTGCTATGTGAAACTTTTGAATTTGTACCTTTCTTTTGCACTTTTAAGTGTGGAAACATCTCTTATTGTTTTTTGTTTTTATGGATGATTTTTATTACTGTGTCTTTGTTGTATCCATTAGTTTCTGCTATCTTTATGATTTGTTGGTATTCCAATTTGTACTCTTGTTTCTGTGAGTGGTATGTTAACTAGTCTGTGTGCTAAACTATAAAACACTGCATATTTATGTGGAATGGGGTTAAAACTGTCATTTTTTATGTAATTTTCATGTGAGTATCCTTTCTATGAATTCCAAATGTAAGATAGTTTTCATATCTTATGATTTTTACATTTAGGAAGGGGAGATATTCACTTCTTTCTTCCTCTATGGAGAAATTTATAGATTTGTGCTGCAAATTCAGAAGTTTTAGTGCATCTGTTGTATGTTTTTTCGGAATTATTGCAAATATGTTATCCACATACCTATACCATGTTTTGAAGATTAGAGGGAAGGCTTTGGTGATATGAATTTCAAACGAACTCATAAAAAAATCTGCTAGAAATGGAGATAACGGGTTTCCCATAGCTAGTCCCGAGACTTGTTGGTAATATTTTTTTTTGAAAATGAAGTAATTTTGTTCGATGCAAATGTTCGAAAGTTTTATCAAGTCTTCAATTTCTTGTGCTTGTACATCTAAGGATTTTAACCAATTCTTTAACATTAGCATAAGTGTATCTTTTGGTAATGCTTGGGAATAAGGCTTGTACATCAAACGATACCATTATATTAGCTGCTTTTTGGTGTGGGCTATTGTGTATTTTAACTGTTTTCCTCACGAATCTTGGTGTGATTTTATTTTTTAGGCACAAATTAAGGAATTTTATGTTAGCTACGATGTGTCTTTTTTTAATTTGTAGTTTCAAAAAGGTTCTTACATCGCATTTGCTGTAATTAAAGTTTAAATTGTATGTATACCAAAAAGCAGCTGAAAAAAGAGTAATTGAAGTAGAGAGAAGCGCACAATATAAAAAACTAAGTGAAACCGACTTAAGTGGCGCACTTTTGGAATAAAAATCATGAAATTAAACCACTGAATAAAACTACTGAAACAACTTCATAACGCAATAGAACTTTCCACTTGGGAAAACATTTCCATTACAAAAAATAAGGATAATTTGATGAATTTCGATTTCCCTCCAATGGATGAACTCAGCAAATTCCTAATACAACCAACAGATGCCGCCACAAGAACATCAAAAGACCCAACCGCCACGTATAACAACACTTTATCTACAGGCTGAAGATGGGAGGGATCACTCCCGAACCATATATCCAGATTTTTATGTAAGTGAATGGAGTTAGTGTGAAAAAAACTGTATTACATTGTTTATATATATATATATATATATATATACCACTCCATTGTCAACATTTTGCTAATGTAGTTTTGGTATCAATTTTGTGTTTTTTTTGCCTTATATGCAATTTCTCTATCTATAAAAATATTTTTGAATAGTTCTTTGGTATGGGTTTCTAAATTTCTTTTTGTTTTTCCAAAATATTGATCACAGTGCTTGCAGTTAATTTGTTGATAGAGACTCAACTTCAGGCCAGAACATACAGGATCTTTGCAGGATGATTTTAATACATTTGTAATATTTTGGAAATTTTGTGCAAGATCATTGTGTGATTGAGTAGAAAAAACACTCTTTTGTTCCACTTACTTGTTTGCATATTTAGGACCGGTTTCATGAACCCTTTGTTTGCATCATATCCCATTTTCAACTGGAGGATAAACGTTATGATGTGGGGATGTGCAATCTGCTCTGGTGGAGGTGTGATGAACTTGAAGTTCATTTAATGTCTTTGTACTTGAAATGTAAATTTTCTCCCATATTGCTAATTCTACCGGTTTTTGCACTGATTTTAATAATTTTGTTTTATTCAATACGTTATGGTTTTCTATCCAGAAATGAGATGCCACTGCCGATTTCTTGTGTTTTATATTTTTGAAATGTTCTTTTAACCGTGTGCCTATGTTTCTCTTTGTTTTAGAATAATGTTGCTTGATGCACAGTTCTGTCAAACTGATATTAGCATCTATTACTTCACAGGTTTATGTATGAACAGAAACCAGTTCTGTAACAATTCATATATTTTTTTCTGTAGGAATGCTGGGGAACAGTGCAACGACATCAAAGGATACATAAAGGTCTTCAGAAGAAATGTATACATTCTTAACTATTTCAATAAAATGAAATCAATTTTTAATTCCTAAACTTCTAAATTTTGTCAATGAACAGAATTTCTGGGAAATTTCGTTTCATTTTGCTAACTTGTAGGTTGTTTTTACTACTGTGGCCTCACAGTCAATGGACACTGGTGATACATGAGATAGGAGTTTTTTTAGGGAAAAAAGCATTTCAGTTCTAAGTTTAAGATATCTTCCCAGCATTTGCCATTTATGAGAACTGAGGAAAACCTGTAAAAACATCGCTCAGGGAGGATGGTGCTGATGGGATTTTTTTTTTTGAGTGGTGTTTAATGCCTGTTTTTACTACAGAGGCACCACAGGTGGTGGACACTGATGATACATGAGATGAAATGTTGGGAAAGGATTTTTAAGGAAGGAAAGGTTCCAGGCCTAAGTTTCAGGTACTTCCCAGCATGTGCCATTTATTAGAACTAGGAAAACCTGGAAAAAGCCTGTCAGGAAGTATGGTCCTGGTGGTATTCAAACCCCAGACCTGCTCACAAGTCCACCCCATAACTACTTTGGCCACCAATACAATCTGATGGGAATCAAACCCTAGACCCCTCACTTATGCCTTAATGAACTCAGCCACACGTCTGTCAATGTTGTTGTTAAGCTTAATTTTGTATATTTCTTTTGTTTGTCAAATTTTTTATTGTTTTTAATGTAGCATAGAACTCCCTGATGCCCTCTTTTGAGGTGTGTTTTTTAATTTCAATGTATTCCTTATTTCTTAGAAGCATTTTCATTCCATTAAGGTAATCCTCTTCATCTTAAATAATATTATTTTATTTCCTTTATCCATAGCAAAAAAAAACTTCAGAAATATCCATTACAAACAGATAAAAGAAATCGGCAATGGCAGTTCACTTTTGGTTTAAAAAAAAAAACTAATTTATGACATGGGAAAAATATTATCATCAAAAATAAAAACTTCACTATGAAGTTAGAAAACTGACTGTGGATATTTCCAATAAGTTCCTTGCCCTTCAGAGTATGCTTTGCTTCTTCCTGTTTGTCTTCTGCTGATGAGGAGGACATATGTTCCCAAAACATGTCCATATAAAAACCGGATAAGAGATGCATAATTGTCACCAAACCAACTCTATATCAACTTTGTTCTATAGCTTGTTAAGCATACTTATCTAAATGAGATTTGTGAAGAAATACTTTATAGGTACTTTATGAAAACATATATTTGATATTATAAAATGCTAACATAAAGCATCTTGATTTACATAACTCTCAACATCCTTGATAATAAATAGTGGAATGTCTGTATAACAAAGCTTAATATACAATAAGCAAACTGCAGCAATAAATTTTATTGGTCCTTGATTATTTCCTATATTTTAGATATGTTTTATCCCTGATTGCAATAACAGTCAATGTTGGAGAAATCCAGATGGAATGATAAAATAAATATAATATATTTGAAATTCAACATTTTACTTTTCAGTATTGGTATCAACTTCTTAAAGGTGATTTCCCATTAAATTTTGTAGCTCTCCCTAGCCTCTCTCATTCTGTAGGTCAGTCTTGATATTATGTGCAAAGCTTGTGCCTCAAGGGTATATTTTACCCTACCTTTTGTTGATAGTCGTTATACATCCCATTCTCATTCATTCCTGAGTTAGTTGTCCATGACAGCAAGTGTAAAACAGAAACAAATCAGTTTAAAGATTAATTTAGTCATGTTTAGTGATTTAGATAGGGAACTGACGCAGATTGAAGTGGCTAAAAATATGGATTTGTGCAATCAACGTAAAGAAAGGCAAGGGAATAGAAATACAGTGTCATATATGTTTAATGTTGAAAATATCAAAAGCAAAAAACAAGAGTAAAACTATTGCTTTTTTTTCAACAAATGTCCAGAACCTTAAATGCCTTTCTATGGAGGCTATTCAATAAAGAATGATCATTCTTTTTTGTCACAACACGCCTTTACTCATTCTCTAAATTATGATGATCTCTCTCAAAGTATCCCTGTTGAATGCAATTAACCTGTCCCAGCATTTCTGCCAGTCTTCAAAGACATGCTAGAAACCATTATTGAAGGACCTTCAGAATCAACTCCAAGTCTTCACCACTGTTTCTGATTGAAAATGCCTTCCAAGAAGGAATTTTTTTCTATTAGGGCAAAAGGAAAACGTCATGAGAAGTTAAATGTTGGTGCAGCATCTCTGCAGTTATAGTTGTGTGTGCAGATATGACATGCTGATAAACCATTCCTTGAATATCAAAAAACAAGATGACAATAACTTTCCCAGAATAAGCAACCACTTTGCTTTTTTTTGGTGCTGGTGACTGTAGAGATTTGCAGTTTGCTCTCAGAATCAAAATGATGTAGCCAAGTTTCATCAACAGTGATTACCTTTGAAAGAATCTCTGCATCTTCCTGTAATATCATTTTCAACTGCAAACATGTTCTTTTGTTTGAGAATCAGCAGTTTTGGAACCCATGCCCATACAAGTCTCATAAGAACTTTTACAGTTACCAATGTGTGGGTGATATCCAGTGAATTTTCAGAATATCTGAAAGTGTCTTAATGTTATTTGATGATCCTCTTTCATAATGACAGCAATAGTGTTAATGTCTTCTTCCATTAAGAGCACAAACTAGAGTCCAGGCCTACCTTCCTTTAAAACCCTCTTTATTAACATTTTAAACCATCTTTGAGTCATGCTTTAGGAAAGAACAATCTCTCCACATGCCTCCTGCTGAAGAAAGCAGAATTTCAGCTTAGCATGTATTTTCAACTTATGTATTCACTTACACAAAAGTAAGATGCGTTTCGGGAGAATCTCTCCCATCTTCAGTTGCTTACTGAACCGCCATTACTCTAAAACTATTGCTGGACAAACGGATGTTCCTGTAGTGGCCTCTGTTGGTTGAAGTAGGAAGTTGCTGAGCTCATCCATTGGAGGAAACTCGAAATTCATTAGGTTTTTCTCTATATTTTAATATGAAAATTTTTTTCCAAGTGAATAATTCCAATGGGCTGTGAAGATGTTTTAGCAGTTTTATTCCTGGTCTTATTTCATGGTTTTTGGTCCAAAAGTGAGCTGCCACTGCTGATTTATCCACCCGTTTAAACTGAATATTTCTAAAATGTTCTTTCCTTCGAATTTCCAAATTTCTTTTTGTTTTGCCTATGTAGCTCTGTTCACAATCTGCGCATTTTATTTCATAAATTCCTGATTATTGTTCTGGTGGTATGGAGTCTTTTACTGTGCAACCTAATAAATTCTTGATGTTGTATCTGTTCTTTGGGGCTAACATTATTCCATGTTCTTTGAAGATTTTCTTGAACTTGTTGTGGTAAATTGGATGATAGGTGAAATTTTTGAATTGGTATTCTTGTTTTGTGTTTTTCAGTGTGGAAACTTCCCTTATCCCTTTTTGTCTTTTAGATTTATTGATAATTTTTGTCACTGTGTCTTTGTTGAAACCATCTATTATAGCTGTCTGTATTATTTGTTTGTATTCCATTTTGTACTCTGCTTCTGTGAGTGGAATATTCATCAATCTGTGTGCCAAACTGTGAAAAATTTTATATTTATGTGGAATGGTGTTATAACTCTCATTTTTTACGTAGTTTTCTGTGTGTGTTTCTTTTCTGTAAATTTCAAAATTCAAACCATCTCCATTTCTTATAATTTTTAAATCTAGAAATGGTAGCCACTCATTTCTTTCTTCTTCTATAGTAAATTGTATGGATTCATGTTGCAAATTAAGAAGTTTCTGGGCATCTGTTCAGTGTTTCTTCGGTATTATTGCAAAAATGTCATCCACATACCTATACCATGACTTGAAAATTAAAGGGAAGGCTTTTGTGATGTGTATTTCAAATGAGCTCATGAATAATTCTGCTAGAAAAGGTCCATAGCTAGGCCTGAAACTTGTTGGTAATATTTTTTGTTCAAGCTGAAGTAATTTTGTTGAATGCAAATATTAGTAAGTTTTAATAAGTCTTCTATTTCTTCTGTTTTTAAATTTATTGATGTTAACCATTTCTTTAGCATGAGCATGAGTTTCTCTGTAGGTATGCTTGGGAATAAGGCTTTTACATCAAATGAAACCATTATATCTATAGCCGTAATTCTGCTATTTTCAAGTTTTTTAATTAGGTCAACTGAATTTTTAATGCTCAAACTTTGGAATCTCTTAAAAGAATCGAAGACTTTGATAATTTTTTTTGCTACCTGGTATGTGGGTGAATTGATATTGTTTATTATTGGTCTCATGCTGTTATCATTTTTATGTAGCTTAGGTAGTGCATAAAGCCTGGGTAGTACTGGATTACTCTGTGTGATATTCTGTTTTACAGTAGTGGATAGTGTTTTGACTTCATTCAAAGTTTTGTTTAACATTTTATTGCATTTTTTGAGTGGATTCTTTTCAATTGGTTTGTAGTCTTTTCCTTTTAACATAATTTCAACCCTATTTATGTATTCATTTTCTTCTAAAATGGCTATTTTATTGCCTTTATCTGCTTTTATGTATATTACTGGTTATTCTTTTAGTTGTTTTAATGTCATTCTGTAGTTTATTGATTTCTTTTGGTTTTTTATGATCTCTAAAACTTTTTTGCATTTACTTTTGATGAACGATTTTTCCCTTTCATTTAGTTGTTGGGTGGCTATGTAATCTTCTACATTATCTGAGAAATCTATACAAGTTTTAAGGCCTTTGTTTAGGGGATTTATTTCATTTTCGGAAAATGCGGCACTTGAAAGATTAACTACTTTATCTGTTGTGTGTGCGCATGAGGATGGGATCGCTTTTATTTGGTGTTCTGTAAGTTATGGAGTTTCTTTCTCAATTTCTGGTTTTTGTTTTGTACACTTAAATTTTGATGTAGGTGGTGTTGTAAATTTTCCCATACGTGAAATCCTAGTTTTTTCATAATTTAAATACAGATCGTAAATATCTACGTCTATTTCATGTAGTTTTTTGTATTGTAAGTTCCTTTCAAGTAAAATGCATTTACTTTTGATGAACGATTTTTCCCTTTCATTTAGTTGTTGGGTGGCTATGTAATCTTCTACATTATCTGAGAAATCTATACAAGTTTTAAGGCCTTTGTTTAGGGGATTTATTTCATTTTCGGAAAATGCGGCACTTGAAAGATTAACTACTTTATCTGTTGTGTGTGCGCATGAGGATGGGATCGCTTTTATTTGGTGTTCTGTAAGTTATGGAGTTTCTTTCTCAATTTCTGGTTTTTGTTTTGTACACTTAAATTTTGATGTAGGTGGTGTTGTAAATTTTCCCATACGTGAAATCCTAGTTTTTTCATAATTTAAATACAGATCGTAAATATCTACGTCTATTTCATGTAGTTTTTTGTATTGTAAGTTCCTTTCAATTTCAATTACCTTTGTTTCTGCTGCCTTCTGGTGTATGCTATTGTTGGTTTTAACAGTTTTTCTCACAAATATAGGTGTGACTTTTCTTTTCAGACATAATTTCAGGAAGTTAATGTTGGTGGCAATGTGGCTTTTCCTGATTTGTAATTTTATATATGTTTTAATCTCCAATTTTTTATTGTTCAGGTTTATGTTGTAAGTAAAGTAACTAAAAATGAATACATAAATAGGGTTGAAATTATGTTAAAAGGAAAAGACTACAAACCAATTGAAAAGAATCCACTCAATAAATGCAATAAAATGTTAAAACAAAATTTTGAATCAAGTCGCTTTATGCAGTACCTAAGTTACATAAAAATGATAACAGCATGAGACCAATAATAAACAATATCAATTCACCCACATACCAGGTAGCAAAAAATTTATCAAAGTCTTCGATTCTTTTAAGAGATTCCAAAGTTTGAGCATTAAAAGTTCAGTTGACCTAGTAAAGTGTAAAAAAGTGAATACATAAGTTGAAGTTATATTGCCACTCCATTGTCAACAGCTTTGTAAGTACAATATCACTGGGCAACAAAAAAATAATTTTTGAATGTTTTGAGCACTTCATGAGGCAATTCCTACTAATTTTGGGTTGAGAAAAACAAATATGACAATGAAAAAATTTTGTTAGCTCTAGTTTCTATGATATACACAAGGTGGAAGTATTACATATTAACGGATTCAGAGAAAAGGATACATTTTAATTACATACATGCTAACAACAATGAAAGTGCATTTGATTTTTTTAACTGGTAATTACATGCTAAGAGTTCTAAATTGCTGGAAAAATACTTCGCAGATAGTCGTGTCTGAAGAGAATCATGTGGTGGCCTATTGACTTCGTCGTCTTTTAGCTTGTCTCTTGTGATGGAGTTCCGCAGAATCCCTATACAAAGACCAACAGTAATCCGCAAGCATTACTTCATTCCAACGGCCCTGATATCTTTGTTCCATAACAGAAATGTCCTGATGGAATCTCTCCCCATGTTCATTACTAACAGCTCCACAACTAGGAGGGAAAAAGTCTAGGTGGGAGTGGAGAAAATGGATCTTAAGGGACATGTTGCATCCAAGGTTACGGTATTTTTGCTGGACCACTGTCACCAAATGCTTGTAGTTGTCATCTCTTTTGTTGCCTAAAAATCCATGAACAACACCCTTGAAGGCTTCCCAAGCTTCCTCTCTTTCCCCTCCAAAACTTGGTCAAATGCAGGATCCTTTACAAGTTCTCTTATTTGCGGTCCGACAAAAATGCCTTCCTTAACTTTTGCATCACTTAATTTCGAAAATGTCTCTCTGATGTACTTAAAGGCCCATCCTTCTCGGTTCATAGCTTTGACAAAGTTTTTCATCAAACGCAGCTTGATATGCGGGGTGGAAGAAGAACGTCTTTTGGGTCCACAAGAGGCTTGGCAGTCTTTACAAGAGGCGTCAGATTGCGTTTCTGTGAGGAAAATGTTATTTCACCACAAATATAACAAAAGTTATTCACCATATTTACACATTTTCGTGGCATTTTTACAAATTTTACACTAAAAAAGCACTTGTGAACCAGAAATTTTGCATTAATTTGAGTAGAAACTACATGTAATTCACAGTCACAGCAACAGTATCTATGTTTATGACTTACAAACGGCTGAAGAGCATCTGTGTTTTGTTATTTGACAGGTGTGCCAACTCCCAAAAAAAAATTCCCCCAAATTTAAAATCTTCACTCTAAAAAATGAAATGTCACTTTATCTTCAAAACAAGAGCTAATCTATCATTTTATGGTGATTTTTAAATTCAGCATATGGAAATACATGTAAATTCACTATTTTTAAGCCCGAAACATTTTCATTGTTGCCCAGTGTATTTAGCATATATTTTGTCACTTGTCACCTCCAATTTGCTGTAGGCTGAACAGAACATATCTCAACATGCACACCTCTAACAGGCAGGAATGCAAGCGACAACAATGAAACCAGTACCTTGTGTACATTATTGCATTATAGTACTTCTTAGGCTTTCACGACCGGTGTTGTCATTAAAACAATTAAATTCTTCCCGGGCTAAGTTAGGTGTTATTCTTCGTCCACTGAAGATGCCAACCGGAGTAGTTGGTGAAAGCTATGGTAGTAATTTAAACCATGGACCATGGCAAATTAGCCCGGGAGAATTTAATTGTTTTAATTACTGCATTAACCTAACAAAATATTGTAAAGTTAAATTTTGGTGTGAGAAATTATGCCTGTAAAAAATTATGACCATTCTTTACTGAGCAGTCCTCGTATATCTAATGATGAAATGGTAAATATTTTCATAGCATGTAATGTTGTTTAATGCTTAATTTTGTATACATTCAGGTGAAATTTCATAATCCCTCAATGCAACAATAACCCTAATATAATGATATTATTTTTCCGATACCTATAATATTAATTGATATCATTCTATGATTTAGTTGAACTACACGCTCTTAAAGCTTCACTTACTTTTCATAAAAGTTCTCGAAACCGGTTCCATACATTTATGAAAAGTAAGTTAAGCTTTAAGAGTGTGTAGTTCAACTGAATCATACAATGATATCAATTAATATGATTGGCTTCACTGTGCAAGTTCCAATTTACATTTAAGTAAAAACCCATAATAGTGCTATATCCATTTATTTTGTTTATAGCTGCTGGTTCAAATACACTTTACTTGCAAGTCACTACTCTGATCTCATACATAATCAACATGGTTCCTTTATAGATAATACAGCATGAAAATGTAAATGAAAACTTGTATCAGATTAACAGTTAGTCCAATTTCTTATTGCTTTAAGTGCTGTGTATCAGTAAGCCTGTTAAAAAAATATCTGATATCCCCCAATTATTAGCATATTGTGATGAGTCAAACTAAACCCTTGTTTCATTTACTATTTTAAGGTAAATTCAGTTTTGAGGACCTTTGTCCATATCATAAGTTGCTTTTTGATTGTTGGAAGGATTGTCATAATCTTTGATCGATGTACTGTTCAGCTCTGGTGGACATATGATGAATTTAAGTTTGTATTTTCTTTTTCTAGGAAATTATGAGTTCATTAGCTGATTTTTATATTTTAATGTAGATTTTTTTCCTACATGTTCAGTTCTATTTGTTCTGCTATTTTTAACAGTTATACATGTTTTTCTATTTCATGATTTTCTGTCCAGAAATGAGTTATCGATGGATTTCTATATTTGTTTTTACATCAAGTTCCTGTTGTGCTCAGATTTATATTCCCTTTTGCTTTTCCATTATTATTTTATTGCTCTCTGTGCAATTTATACAATAAATATCTGAGTGCCTATTTTTTGCTTTTATAAGATGTTTTGTGCTAAACTTATTTTCAAAGAAATTCTGAAATTTCTTTGAAGCCCAAGGATAATACATAAATGTTGTTCATATATATACAATGTAATACAGTTTTTTTCACACTAACTCCATTCACTTACATAAAAATCTGGACATATGTTTCGGGAGTGATCCCTCCCATCTTCAGCCTGTATATAAAACTGATTTTTATGTAAGTGAATGGAGTTAGTGTGAAAAAAACTGTATTACATTGTCTATATATACCACTTCATTGCCAACAGCTTCGTAAGTACATTTAATTGAATAAATGTTGTTATTCTTTTCTTTTACTGCTGAAAGTGTTGAGATTTCCTTTAGCTGCTCAAGTTTCTTGTAAACTAATTCCTTGCAAAATATATTTTTGGCTGTTTTTTTCTATTTAAGTGTATTCCTGTGATATTATAATTTTTACAAAGATAAATTTATGAGTCTAGGTGCTAAACTATTGATTACTGCATGTTTATGTTTTCTTGGATTGATGCTATTAGCCTTTTATGCAGTGTGTGTTTGTGTGTGTCTTTCCTGTATATTCCAAATTTCAACTCAAGATAATACAAATTATCAAATATCCATGACAGTATGTCCTTCAAATAGTTAAAAGTAGCTGATGCAAAGGTCCGCAAAACACAAATTTACCTTAAAATAATAAGGTAATGAAGTTGCATGCATATTTAGTTTGATACCTCACAGTTTAATAAATTATTTGATTTAATTAACTATGGCAGTTCTAATTGTGTTATATGTTCAGAATTAAAATCAGTTTTTTATATTGGTTGATTATTTAAAGAGCATTGTAGTCACTGAATAGCAATAAGCAAGAGAGATGGCAAAGAATAAAACAATGTATGTCTGGCATGTGCTTAAGACAAATGACAGACTTGTGTTCAAAGTGAATTGAAAAAAACTTGCTGCACATTTATTATATTTATGATGGCTTAACACTAAATGTAGAATATTGTGCTATAGTAACGAAACCAACAAAAATTCAAGTTTAAAATAACACAATTCATGGCGTTTGCTGCCTTACCTTGAATCTCATCACATCCTCCATCTTTGCAGTTTTTCCATTGCTTACACAGCTCTGGAAGAAACTTGGGGCAACAGAAACTCCTAGAGCTTCAGATGTCATTCCTGTTCTGGCTCGTTCTGCATTAGTTGCGATGACGCGAAATGTGCCAAACAGGAGCACTAGGAGTCGCTGTGTATGAATTGGCAGCGATGTGATTAACCTGTCATCAGATAATGCATTATCATAATTTACATTGCTTGGAGGCAGCTGCTTCAATCACTGACAAAACATCTGTGAACAAATATGTGGAGGAAATGACTACTTTGTAACATTAATGACAATGCTTTCCTAACAGTCAAAAGTTCAGTTTGTCTTTTCTCAGTGTTTCCTGTTCTTGGTCCAGGAAAAGATTAGTGAAAAGAATTGTTGGTTGTGATCCCTAACCTGGTTTCAATGAGTTTGTAAGTTCTAACATCACTAAGGAACATTGATTCTTTTCCACTGCCACTGTTCTTTTCCTGCATAAATCTGTAGTACCTGGTCTTGTCATAAATACAAGGTTAATTTCAACTTATTTCCAACAAACACAAAAAACTTGCAATTAAAATTGACATATTTCCATTATTTTTCAAATAACCAAACAGTATTATTCATTTTGAAGCCTAGTCCCCAGTTTGTCAGTAGAAATCTACTAAAATATCACAGGGGCCATGTTGCAATACTAATCTACATTATATTTATTTATTTACAAAATTTTCCAGTCCCAACATATTATAAATCCAGGTTGTTGAGCTACAAGCTTTTAATTTTTTCAACTGCTTTTGATAAGTTGTTCTCTTATATATTTCAAACATTTAGCACCAATATGTTCTCAAAATAACAGCCTTTTACCCTCACACACATGACCCAAGTTTCTTTGGCCATTTATCTTTGCAGCATGGTCTACCTCCAATTACTGTTGACTCAAAGGACCACTTCAGACTTTTAATACTAGGTTCCTTATCCTGCAAACTATACTCTCATGCTGTCATAGTTTGTAGTGCATTAGATTTAGGTCAATCTTTAGCACTTGCAGGCTAGAGTTGAAACTTGCTGGAATCTTGCCTTTTTGCCTTTGGAGCTTGGTGACACCATCATAGCTAACTCTCCACCAAATTATTATTCAGGCAGGATGGTGGCTTTTCTGGGCCTTTGGGACCCTCTCACAAGCTTTTTGAGAGGTTGGTTATATTTGATTCCCCCCCCCCCCCTTTAACTTCCAGTTTACATGCAGATATACATACAAATATTATTCTTTTACAAATAAAAACAGTATCAAAACCTAATATTTTATATCAAATTTTTCCTACTAATATATCTATATGATAAATTTTATTTTAACAATTTCATCTAATTAACTACTGTGCCCCTGTCTTTGGTTCATCAGCAGTTTCCCACTGGAATATCGAGAAGACTTGGACTCAACAAAACAAAATAACTTATACCTATAATCAATTTTTTACATCTGATCTCTGCAAATTTCCTATACCTCAACTTGGTTCATCCACATCTTAACCACCTGGTTACATGTATGGTATATGAACCCTCCTTACAATTCCCCATTTCCCTCCTCCTGTGTGTCTTCGAACTCCTTTCCTATACATTTCCTTCATTTCTCAATTACCTACTCTAAAATTATCCTCTCTTCTGTCAGTATTTCAATTACTATTATATCATAACATAATTTATTCCATTTATCATTCCAAATACTATCCCTCCAGTTTTTCACTATTTCACATTTAATAACAATGAAACATATTATCTTCTTTCCCACACATTATGCATCCTACCTTATAACTTTTTCTTACTCCTTTAATAATACCTCTGTAAGCATCCATGCCAGACCTGTTCTTCTGAACTGGTCACAATTATCTATATACTTCTCTCTTCCCCAATTTTTCTTTATCTTCCTATATAATTCCAAAGAGCTTTTATCCTCCAAACTAGCCCAAATCTCCTGCTTCTCAATATCTTCCATCCTCTGTCTCACTTCTTTCCATAAACCTCTCCTACTTTCACCAAATTTCCAAACATTCCCCCATTCCAATTTCTCCTAATATTTTCCCCACTTACCAACTCTCTCTTCCCAAAACATCTTTTTGATACATAGCACATACTTTTAGTATATTATTATTATTATTATTATTATTATCCAATTTAAGAATCTATACCAATATTTCATAATTCTCGTAACTATTATACATTTCCTTCCTACTATTCCCAATTCTAACATACTTACTCCCCTTGGTAAGCTTCTTGGTAACCCCAAAACTTCTCTACAAAACATTCTATGGACCTCATCAATCTACATCAAACCCTTTGCCACCTCCCAAACTTCTATTGCATACTTCATCTTAGCTTCAACACTGCCTCATATATTCTCTCAAACTATTTCATTGGTAATCTGTGAATTTTATACAAACTTATTCTAACTGCCCTCATAACTAATTTACCTTTGGCACATGCATTTCATAACTGCTCCTCCCATCCTGCATTTCTTGAAAAATCTCACTCCCAAATATTCAAATTCTTTCACTACTTACATTTGATCTCCATTTATAAACCATCTCTCATCTTCCTTAATTTTGGTCCTTTTTTAATTATTAATATCTTTGATTTTTTACTATTTATTTTTAGACCCCATTCTGTACAATATCTCCTGATGTCATTGATGGCATGCTGTAGCCCCATCACAGTTAATGCCCCAGCTATTATATCATATGCAAATATTTCTTTGTTCCAATTATTCGACAGTGCCTATTCTTCATCCCTATCCTCTCTATGATATTGGTTTACATCCCAGTCTCAAACCCTTTTCTTGGCTTGTGAAATCAATAATTCTACTCCCATCACATCTAATTCCTTCGTATATTTTTTGCTGCTCTAAAATAAATTCAACACTGACTCCCTTGCATTTCAATTTGTATGCTAATGACTTCCTATTTATAGTGTCAAATGCTTTCTCTAGATCCACAAAAGAGATGTATATTAACCCCTTTTTTGTCCTTAAACATTTATCCACTATAGTTTGAATTGCCATAACATTATTCGTTGTTCTTTTCCCTTTTCTAAAACCTGCCTGATACTCTGATAATTTACCTTCTGTTTCCGCTCATTCTTGTAACCTGTACGCTAGAATACCTGTGTATACTTTACATAAAATGAATAACAAACCCACTCCCCTATAATTACTAGGACTATTAATATCACCTTTACCTTTATATTATAGAACAATCATGCTCACTTTCCAATTCTCTGGTTAACCTCATACCTCCTTCCATTTCCCCAAAAGCTTCCCAAAATTATCCAGGAATTCCATCTATTCCAATTGCCTTGTTCCTCTTTAATGTTTTTATCTGTCTCTCTACCTCCTCCCTACCAAACCCCTTATCTAAACCATCTACTCTACTATCTGTGTTTAATTCATAGCTCTGTATCTTCCCACCATATAACAATTTTCCAAAGTGATATATCCATTCCAATGGCTCTATCTTGTTTTCTAACTTTTTATGCCTCAAAATGTCCTTAACCACTAACATATATTTTTGCTATCCTTAGCCAGCTCCGCCTCCATCTTATTTCTATTCTCTGCTGCCTTTTTTCCTTCTTCCTGTATTAAGCATTTATATTCCCCTTTCTTCACCAAGAATATTTGCTTATCTTCCTCCTCCTCTACCTTTCTCCATTTTACCCGGTACACTTCTTCCTTTGCTTTTACACAATCTCCATCATACCAACCACACCCCTTTGTTTTCCCTCTATGCTTCACCTCCATCTTACTTCCTGTCCACTTCACCATTGATTCAACTTTTCCTACTGTTTACTCTATCCTTCTACATTTCAGTGCCTCCAAAATTCCATACTTTCTCGTTTTCCCCCATGTTTAAAACTAAATTATCCCAAAAATTCTCCTCGTATTTCTCTTTCCATTTAAAACCTTTCACATACTTTAACTCTATTACTTCCTACATCCTATAGCCTCCTTTTAAACTCATCCTCATTCTAATTGGAAAATGATCACTATGCATTATCATATCCAAGATTTCAAACTCCATTAACACTTGATCTATACCTACACTACACAATATACATAATCAATCATACTGTGACCATTCTTATTGATAAATGGGTATTCAGTTTCTCTATCCTCACCCCTAGAATCATTGCACATCATTAAGTTGTTCTGCTCATAAAACTCTTTATCAATTTTCTACCTTCTTTATTCAGCACCTTATGCCTACTTCTTCTTGTCTATTCCTGGCCTTTCTCCCATGCATATATTTCTGCATCAGTGATTTTTATGTCCTGAACACCTACTCTCGCATTAAAATCAGCCTCAATAATAAACTCCATGCTTGGATATAACTTACTTAAGTTTTTTATACATTCATTCAATTTCATAAACAGGTGATCATTATAAAACTCTGATAACTGGCAGATTATACATTATGCCTAAACCCATACATATTTTCACTCCCTTAACCTTATTTAACCTTAACCACATTACTTGTCCACTTTCTATATATAACAATTTACTCACCCTTATATTACAACTCTTAATTTATTAATTCCTCCAATCCCCCCCGAGACCCTCCCTTTATTACTCTTCCTTATACTATGATCTCCTACAAATTCATACCTTGTCACCTCTACACTTTCTTCTTTATCTAACCAAGTCTCAACCATCATTATCAGCTCTCCCTGCTTTAGTACTTCAAACATTTCCCAGATTCTTGTTTTTGATCTTAAACCTTCAACATTCCATAACACTACACTCCAGTCCAATCCCTATTTTGAACTCTCAAACCTCCTCTGAATATCTCTTAACTTCTCTCTATACCTTGTTCTTCTATTGCTTTGTAGTTGAATCTCCTCATCTAATTCCTCGCCTCATATCATTACTCTAGACTCCATTTTTCTTCTTTTCCCATCATTTAGTTCCAGTATACTCCCACGTGGTGGTGACACTATGCTTGATTCATCTCGGTACCACACACGTGCTGCCCCTCCATCTCAGCCAGCTGACGTGTCTGACTTGAAAACTGCTTCTCTCGTGAAATGACTCTTCTGCTTGGCGATGTCATTGGCATTTGCTCGCCTACTTTACCTTGGAAATCTTGCTGTTCTCGTCTCCCATGCTCACCTTCTACCACATAGTTTCTGTCTGGAGTGCACTTTGATCTTCCTGTTTTCCTCTCTAACAACATATTTTGCTGCACTATTTCCTGCTCTGAATCCACTTCCAACCTCCTTAGGTTCTTTTTTCCCTCTCATAACACTTCTCTGCCAATAATCCATAATTGTAAGTTATGACTGTACGCCTTCTTCCCCTCACATCTAGTTTCCTTCATCTGTATAATATTTTTTTTTTCAATTCCCTTTCTCTAAATGACAGATTTTTATTTATAAAGATATCTGTTCCTCTCAGTTTCTTCGACTTAGAATCTCATAAACTATACTCATGCTTGAGAACTTGACCATTATCAGCCTTCTTCCCATCTTTTCCTCCATGCAGAAGGCATCTGCAATTTCCTATCCACTTAGTTTCATTACCAATTTCTGTTCTAAAATCTCTCGTACCTTTTCTATGGCACAAACCCTTCTCCTTTCCTCCATTCCAAAAAATGTCAAGTTAAACTTGTGACTTTTCTCCTGTAATTTATCAATTTTTTCTTTCAACTCATCCACTTCTGTCCTAATGACCGTAACTTCCACCTTTATTTCATGCTTGATTTCCTGTACACCAACATTTACTTGATTACCAAGTCTCTCTTCCATCCCATCCATTCTGTTTAGTATTTTTTCCAGGCTGTCTCCCTTATGCATCGGCCTCGGGTTTACTAGTACCCTGCCAATCATCAAGGATATTAACAAGATAACAGTCTTATAATTCTTCTTTTCTTCCTTTTCATTTTTAATTCTTAACTGTTTCTTTCTTCAATTTTAAACATTTTCTTGTCAGAAGTAGTTGTTTGCATCTCAAATCCCTTTTAGTTCTGTAGTAATGCAATGAACAGTCCAAGGTTTGGACACAGATCTCCTGGATATGTTCATCTCACAAGACATCACATTTTATGACTGTATGAAATGTACTGCTCTTTTGCTATCTGTATTGTGGATCAAATAATTTTGTTATATTAATGAGATTATTAAGCATGTGTATCTTAAAACATTTTAAATGTTCATACAGCCCATTAAACTTAATACATTTTGACTTGTTCTGAAAGACAAATTAAAAAAAAACCTTATAGGGTATAGATCAACCTTAATCTGTTTTCTTCTGAACACAAGCTGTCACTGATTTGACAACAGTCACAGTTCTCATATAGTTTGGACATTTGGATGGTGCAGTACACATACATCCAATTGATTACCGGTTTTTTTAAGATCTGCATCACAGCAACACAGTTTCATAATTTTCCCATTTTAGGGTTAAATTAAATAATGCACTGTTTCTACTGGATCTGAACTCAGTAATGAGGGAGATGTCTGGCAGCAAAAAAGTAGGTATTTACAGCAAACATCATGTGACATCCATATAGAAGTGGAATGAAATGCAGAAGTCACTCCTCTACAGAAACACAATCTATTACTCTTCCCTAAATAACTAAGCTGTCAACATAACTTTTACAGCATTTTCCTTTCAAATATTAGAACTACGTTATGGATAGAATTCTGACTTTGCTTAGTGTGCACCCATAATCAAAAATGTGCCTATTAATGTGAACATTTCTTGTAGAACCCAGATCATGGGTTCAATCCCGGCAACGGCCAAAGGATTTTTTCCAGCATAAAATCCTAATTACAGGTTCTTTAGGAAGAGAAGTGAAGTTGTTGGCCCCATTTCATAGATTTATGCAAATAAAAGAAACTCAAGCCTGAAAGAAGAGGTCTCTGAGCAAAATTTATCAGTTGTGAATGCCCCAAATTGAATGGGATGCTGATGACCTGAGATGTTAAAGAGCATCCGTATATAAGCCAAATAAATAATAATAAAAAAAAAAAACCAATATTAATGGGAATTCATACCTTGATGTTTTTTCATCCAGACCAGACAAAATCAGATACTGGTGTATGTTATAGGCTTTTTTAATTGTGAAATTCACAATAAAATATATTATATGGATATAGAAACATCATTTGTTGAAGACATGCTCTGAGATGAAGGCATTAGAGCAGATTAAAATGTTCTGATTTTGTCATCTGCTGCTCCTCTTGCAAGTTGCTTCTCAGCTCATACCACTCTTTAGATAATTGTGATCAATTTGGAAGAATAGGGCTTACATGGATGCAAACAGGGATATTATTTCTAAAAGGATTAAGAAAAAATTTTAAAGGATATTATGTGCTTTTCATTTCTAATAGAATGTAAAATAGTAAATAGGTACAGGGATATCTGGAATGAAAAATGGGATAAAGCACCAAAAATTCAGATGTGGAGAGAGGAAACAAGACTACTAAGGAAAGATATAGCTATCCAGCTGGGAGAGTTTAAGATCATTATAGCCAAGATACATAACTCTGATTTCAATCATCCAATAATAAATTTTTGAACATTTTCAATAACAGAAATCATCTTTCTCTTAAATCATTCCACATAGTTTTATGAAACTTTCCACACTGCTTCAGAGCATATAAGATGAAATTGTGCATTGGTTTTATTATATTTAAGAAAAAGTTAAAAATTTGGATTACAGATTTGGGAAAAAAAATTAAAAAATTAAATTTTTTATTTACATCTTAAACTATTAAAGCTTTAATAAAACCAATTCACAGTTCCATAGGATAGAATTCTGGCTACATATCAAACTAGAAAAATGTTTATTAACTCTTATTTTGAGTAACATTTTCTAACTGACTTATGATTTTTAAAATTTAATTATTTTCAATGTTTTTCTAGATAATTAATAATCTAGCTTAATGAAATGTGACACATATATTACAACAAGAAGCTGTATGCTGAAAGAATTATTTAGATCTAATTATAATTTAGAAGTTCGTAAATTTAATAGTGCATTAGAAAAGTAGGTAGCTCATACCCTTAAACATCATAATTAGCATTTCAATTTGTCAGCCACATTTTGTTTTTAAAGTAAACCATACAAGTACAATTCACACTTATGTACTGCTTTTTTGCTCAGTTCCTTCCCCATTAAACTGTTTTCATGGCAATATACCAGTTTCCGTTTTATACAATTCAAATTTCGCAATGGTATTGTACAAAAAAGAAAAGATATATTGTTCAGACAAGGTAAACAATTCATGTTAATGAAAGAATTATAAATGCAAATGAAAAATGTCTGTCTAACATGGTAAACAATTCATATTGATGAAAGAATCACAAATGCAAATGAAAAATTTCTGTCTATAAAGTACATGCAAATTTTTGCTCAAAACAGAATTTCCATCCATTAAAATGAATGGTTACCCTAAGAAAAACACTTGCCTGTGTATATGATCTCGCTGTTCCTCAGTGTTTGGCAGATCTATCACTGTGAACAGTTTCTGTTCTACATCACGCCCAAAGATACCACCAGGCAATTTGCGTAGGAACTTCTTCAGTACAGATGCTATGGTATAGACGGAAAAGTTGTCCATGTTGACCAGACGTCCAGTTTGCAGAAAATGAATCAATTTCTTCATATTTCCCTGATGACCAGGAGCTCGAAACACATCTTTCTTGAAGGGGGCTTCTTTGTTCAGTTTTAGAATTAGAACCTAGGAATACATTCCAGCATAATTAACAGATACCCTTAGCACAAAGTTTTCAGCTATGAAGCACAACCCTCTATCTGTAACATATGACATTCCTTAAAAGTTCTGAGATAATGAACAATAATAAATTATTGGAACACAATAAAATATTTATTTCAATCTTATTACAAAAAGTATAACAAATTATTTATACATTTTTTAAAATTGAGACTGACCCAACTTTACTTGAGGCCCTAACATGTCATGACTCCCTGGTCTTCAACATGAGTTAGAGCCCTATTTTGCCCACTTTTTCTATCTTCACTTTCCTAATCCACTTGCTCCTTACTCTTCCTTAATATTCACACATATTCCTAATTCATTCTCACCCTCTGGCTGCCAACTTTTTTCTTGGTACAATATTGTTTTCTACTTAATTCCATTTTGGATTCGTATACCCTCTCTCCAATTACTTGTATTATATTACCCATTCATTTACAAGCAATTTCATTATTAAAAGGAAATGACTACTACCAATTGCTTCATTTAATACTTTAAAATTAATAAGATTTGCAACCATTCCTTGACTACACAATATGTATTCTTGACATTTTGCCCATTTGCATTTATAAACTAAATTTGCCTTACAAATCTTCCCCTCTTGCCCCATTACACACTTAAAAATTGCAAAATTGGTAACAGGTTTTTGCTGTCCTCCTTACATATTATACTCCTACCTTTCTTCATAATTGATACATCTTGCTCCCATCCACTCTCAATCTCCATTTACACTAATTTAATAAAAATAATGTCGGTCCTGGTGGTGTAGTGGTAACCGTACTTGCCTTCTAAACCCAAGATTGCAGGCTCAAACCCAGCCAGGATTGATGGATTTTTTTCTAGCATAAAAATCCTAAGTATGGCTTCCTTCAGAAGGGAAGTAAAGCTGTGGGTCCCGTGTCGTACATTTTCAGCACAAAAAAGAACCTCAAGCCTGAAAGAAGAGGCCTCTGAACAAAATTTGTTGGCCATATCATGCCCTGAATAGAATGGGACGCTGATGACCTGAGATGCTAAAGAGTGTCCATAAATAAATCAATTCAACAACAACAACACTAATTTCATTTTTTCCCCTCACCTATTCTTGCATTTAAATCCCCCACTTGAATTTTTCCTCTTTAATTCCTCCATATCCTATCTAAATTTATGAACAACTTTTCAACACCTCTGCTGAGTTAAATAGAGCATCTCCATTTCACTTCAATATCCTTTATTTTGTTGATTATTATCTATAAAACTTGACTTTCTAAATCTATTTTTCCCTCGCTCACACATATTTCACTACTCTTCTTAATAAACACACCCAACCCCCTTGGAGCGCTCCCCTTATTACTACTTCTGCTAGCTGTTCTCCCTATATAAACAAAATTGTCTACCTCCACACTTTCCTCTTCAACAATCCACATCTCTGCTACTGTTAACATGTCAAACATTTTAACCTCAGACACTTTATCGTTAATTATTTTTCTTTTTAACCCTTCTGCATTGCAGAATATCACCTTAATTTCCAATCCCTATATAGTATTAGATCTTATTACTGATTTAAGCTGCCCAATTTTGCTCTACGCATTGTCGTTACACTTTTACCTGCATCTGTATTTTCTATAAAGTCTCTGACTTCTAGGATGCTCCCCTCAGGTGTTGACACTACATGCATCTGTTTATCAGCTGATGCCAAAGCCACTGCTTCTTCTCTCTCTTTCTTGTTTGGAGTTATCATTATTGGTAACGCCCCTCTTCCTGCATGTGTCAATTTCCAGCATATGCATGCTTCTGGTTCTTTCTCCTTCTCTTCAACTCTGTTGTATTTTTACCTCAGCATCCCACACAGCTTGTCTCTTGGTATTATGCTGATATATTTCCCATCTTTTTCCATCAATGTAAAGTTGTAGTCCTTTAACAAATGCACTTTTCCCATTATTCCTTGCTTCTTTCATTTTTCTACACACCATATTCCTATGCTTTCTTTGATCATCATTGTCCTGTTAAGTAAATTATTAATATGTAGTAATCAGTTGAACTTGCACCTTGACTAATACTTTTCATTAGAATATGTTTTGCAGACCCTTGTCTGCATCAGTCAGTTCAGTCAAATAGCTGATAAAACTGCAAGAGTGTTTTCAACCCATCACAACATATTAATAATTATGTGATTTGCTTCACTGTCACAATTCCAATTGTATCTTGTGTTAAGGATAAGTAAATTGCCATACTTCTGCAGGTTTTTCAAAGCATTATCTGCAAGTATCCAAGCCTTTTGTTCTCTGGCATAGTACTCAACTTCTACAGAAGTAACAGCATCTTTCCACATTAGAAAGAAGTTTCATTGTGCCAAGTTAAGACAACAGGTTGGTTGTCACTAATTTATCGTAAACCAAATTGTTTGATAAACGCTCTCTCTAGCTTCACTTACTGAAGGTGTTTATCAGCACACTTTCCATGAGCCGATATGTATACCCTCTGCTGTTATGGGACTGTTGGATCACTTGTTGGTGCTAATTTGGATTGGCATCTGAGGTGACTCTAGTGGCCTTCTGATAAACTTTAAATTTATCAGAATGTCAAAATTTATTATATATTGCTGATACTTTTTTTATGTAAATGCACTATCAGATATTAAAATCTTTTGGTTTCAGAATCGTCTTAAATAACTCCTCCTTTTCCTCTATCTCATGGATTTTATTCCACAATAATATGGCCACTGCCAATTTTTCTATTTGTTTTTACTTAAAGTTTCTAAAACATTCTTTGAACCTGGTGCCTCTATCTTGACAACTGATCTGGTAAATCCAGGATTTCTTTTTCTTAGGAAGGAAATCTGTTTTGTTAAATGTTAGCAAATGTGTTAACACTGTATTTATTTTGGGGTGCTAAGATTTTTTCTGGAAGATACTGAAACAAATTGTAATTGAGAAACAAAATATTTGTCCTGAGGCATTATGATGAAAAACCTTGAATTTTTGAGACCGCTCAGATATTCCACTTTGTAGAAATGGTTCTCACAGCACTGACCACATGCTGATGGTTGCTTGTTGCCTTCATTATCCTCTCCATACTTTTTGGTCTCTTCTTACAACTTCAGGGTCAAAGTGGTAAATGTACATCTTGCCAGTGTTACTGCCAAGAGTCTCCATTACTAAATATTTACAACCATTTTTTTTATTGCATTATTCCAAATTAATTTCCATTCACCTTTTGGTGGTGTTATGTGACATCATTTAAGCATTCATCTTCCTCACTCTAAAATATTGACATAGCATTGAAAACACTGTGTGATCTATGACATGCAATTCATTCTCTGCAGTTCCAAAAAATTGTTGCCATGATCTTTTTACATGGACTTTCTAGGTGCTTCACCCTTCTTTTCCTCTCCATTCTATCTATTTTTGAAAGAGGATCTTAGTTTCATTCCTTGTGACAAGCATTTCAATAATTACCACAGCAAAAGTTCAAAAACTTTTTATAACCTTTCACATGCACTTACTTTTGAACTGCTGAAAGAATTTGGGCACCATTTCAAAATGACCTTATGCATATGCAAATGTTGATGAAAGATGCAACACAATTTCCTTTATGTTCAGAAACTTCCTCTTCAACAAGGGAAATCTCGTTTTCTTGTATCAACACATCTACTGGCCTACCCTCATGTAGGTCTTCAAGGTTTTATAATTTTGGCTGCAATGGAAAGCCCTTCTTTAGTTACAAATTTTATCACTTGTCTGTATTAAATTTTGAACATCAAGCTGTATTATGCAACACATTTGACTTCAATGAGCTTTTACAAGCAAATGAATGGCGTGACCAGAAAGGAAATGCTGTGTTTATACTCTTGAAATATGTGAGCATCAGGTAGAGTGATCATTTCAACCATGAATCATGGCCTTCTATGTCAAATTGGAAATTCATGTAATTCCTAAGGCACCTTGTTCTTATCCAGTTTGTTTGCATCTTCTTTATCAGAAATATTTGTTTTCAGTCACAGTTGATGGTCTCTTGTTCTAAATTTGTCAAACCAGCAGAAAACTGCTGCATTTGAATAACAAGTTTAATGCTTCAGTACTGTAACCCTAATCCATTTATAGTTTCTCTCTCAAGCTTGCTTGTTTCCCACACCCAGACAATTTCAACATTCTACTGCTCTCATTGTGGTATTTGAAACATTCATTTATGGCATGCCTATCAACAGATTGTTGTGCTAAAAACTTGCATAGCGACCCTTATATGACCTGCCTATCCAAGAGGAGGTTTCTAAATTCTACCCAGTCTTAGGAAGGAATCTTAGTAATCAAATATATATGTTCCTTCT
The DNA here is from genome assembly GCA_030762175.1 of Metallyticus violacea. Classification (NCBI taxonomy): domain Eukaryota; kingdom Metazoa; phylum Arthropoda; class Insecta; order Mantodea; family Metallyticidae; genus Metallyticus; species Metallyticus violacea. The sequence continues at coordinate 97,083,142 of CM060841.1, read as the reverse complement.
GCTGGCCAAAGCTGGCATCACCTACAGTGCTACATGGGCATTGAAAATGACTATTATCTATTCCTCATTAAAGTTCCTTTTAATGTAAATAGATGTACATTCTGCAGTTCATCATGATTGGTTAATTAGGCTGGAAAACTTAAGCACACTCTTCCTTGAAGATAATATAGTTCCTAAATAAATGCATTGCCATTCATATAACAAATGGCTTGAAGTGAACTTTTTATCATGGTCAATTTAAGAGCTCAGTTTTATACATAATATGACATCGTAAAATGTTATTTGAACCTGCTGTCATCTGTACTGAAGATGTGATAATTTTGCCTACTAATTTCAACTAATGCATAAGTAAATTATCATGTAATGGGCAATGCATTTGGTTGACAACACAAAACACTACAATCAACTACAGTCTGTAAATAAGTTTCATTGCACTAACTATACCATACAGTGGTGCAGAGTTTGTGAGATGGATATTTTGAGAGTACAACTAAAGTTTTGTAGGCCAATCTTCCCAAAGATTGAGTGCTACGTAAAACTTTTATGTACAGCAGTGGAAAATGTTTACTTACTAATATGCAACTCCACAGATACCACACACAGCTGCATATTTTTTCAGTGTTAGTGTTTACCTCCTTAGAGTACAGAAAGGATCAAGTAAAATGATTAAACACTTGTAAATTTTTAAAAATTGGTGTATCAATGAAAAGTATCTTGCAAGCATGCAGGGAATATAAAGAGACAGGTACTGTAAACCCTCCCCCCCTCCCGAAAGTAGGGCAAGCTGTGTAGAGTTTTTAGGACAGTTCAACAATTTTGTTTAAGGTGCTTTCTGTTGTCAATGGGTGATATAGTAATATGGAGAAGGAGATATCTCAGATCTGTGCAGCAGTATCAGACAGAAAGTTGCAAATTATTTATATAAAACCAGGTTAAACGAGAGGCATACAATTTCATACATGTGACTGGTAAGGAACTTGATTTGCACATGATAAGGTCATCATGAATCTGACTCCAATATGGAAAGTGAATCATCTTTTGAGGTTTCAGTTTTGGAGTCACACTCTTGTAAGAGGATCTGGATAAACATAAATACTTAATTTTTCAAAAATGTTTATGTGGATAAGAAATAAAAATATATAATTTTTATTCTTTGCTATTAAGTTTCATTTTAAACTGTGGCATTCTTAAATAACACTTACAAAAGGCTATATCTCAGAAAAGCAGTAAGTGATATGCAAGACTAAAGTACATGTGAAATAAGAAGTCACACGAGTTCCTCCAATCCATAATCAGAAAGAGAGGAGATATATGCAGATGTACAAGACCTGTAGATAGCAGCAAAGACAGTGATACAAGGTGCACAAGTTAAACATGTTAAACATTTTTCTAATTTTAAACTGAGATGCCAGGCTCTTTAATACAACTTACATTTACTTTAAATGTCAATTCCTTGTCTGAGTAAACAATTTTCAATTGCAATCTAACATTTCATGAAAGTTGACATCTCAAAAATGTCATACCTAAAATAATATATTTTAAAGAGTAAAGTTGCAAGGACTTCCACCTCTCCTTCATCTACCTATGAGTCCAAATCACTGTCTCTAAGGTTTTGTTTCCAAGTTCTCAATAATGTTGTCTCTTGCTACTTCCTCCTCTCCTTCATTTACCCTCGAGTCCAAATCACTGTCTCTACGGTTTTGTTTCCAAGTTCTGAATAATGCTGTTTCAGATTTATTACCAAGTTCTTGCTATCTCTTGTTACTTCCTCTCTCCTCCTCATTCATGTATTCTTGAGTATAAATCACTATCTCAGATTTATTACCAAGTTCTTGCTGTCTCTTGTTACTTCCTTCTCTCCATCTATACTTTAGTCCAAATCACTGTCTCTAAGGTTTTATTACCAAGTTCTGAATAGTGTTGTCTCTTTCTGGAAACCTTCCTCTTTAAGTTGAGCATGAACAACACACCTCTACCATAACTTTACCCGAGCTTCATGCATAACTTTTTTGACATCTGCAAGATATATGTCAAATTTTGGGCAGTAACTTCACATTTTACTTTTGCCCAAACTAATTCTATTGGTGATAGAGAAGTTAACTGGATGACCTGATTCCAAAGCAGTTTTATCTAATTCATACCATTGTTCTTGTGCCCTGTTCTCTTTAACTTTTTGAAGTAATTCTGCTAGTGTTTCAGCAAGATTATATGCAATAATGTGGATTTGCAGCCATTCCTGAATGTCTTGTTTCCCCAAAAGTCAAAATTAGAACACTTATACGGTTAAAATAAACTGCTTTTTGGGGGTACCTTTGAGAAGAAAATAATACTGTGGTAGAATAAACAACCAGATGCAAGATATGTGTCGTTTGCTATCACTGACAGAAGTGTTTATTCCATTACTCATATGTTAAGCTAATGGCCACCTAAAATATTGCTTTTTGGACAGTCAAGCTTCAAAATTTCCAGCTCCTTTCAATGGAATAGTTTATAATAATGAGCAGTTATTGGATGTGATCAGTGCAATGAGAAAAGTGAAATGCGCTAGGCAGCACGTTACTGAACTGGGATAGGCTACTCGCTCTTGCCTCACCTTGTCTAGTTCTGCCTATTTTGTATGCACTCTAGTGACAGCACTGAAAACAGTTTTTTTTATTTATCTACGAACGTTCTTTAACATCACAGTTCATTAGCATCCCATTCAATTCAGGGCATGAATGGCATACAAATTTTGCTCAGAGGCCTCTTTTTTCAGGCTTGAGGTTCTTTATCATGCCATAAATGTACGACACAGGACCACAGCTTTACTTCTTTTCCAAAGGAAGCAATACTTAGGATTTTTATGCCCAAAAAATCCATCTATCCTGGCAGGGATCGCACCTGCAATCTTGGGTTTAGGAGGCAAATATGGTTACCACTACACCACCAGGACCTACACTGGGAACAGAAAGAGCTAAATGAGAGGGGACACAAATCACAAACTTCTTTTATGTCGATTGATATAAATGGTTTTTTTTTCTTTCATAGAAAATATATATTAGGTAGGCATTCTTCATTGTAATAGAACATGTTAATGCTCAGTGTTACAGATTAATTAATTTTTTATACATAAAAAAATGGGACTGTCACTAGTTACAATGAGAACGAGCAGAGGATTAATGCAGTGTTGATAATACTCCTTAATAGTTATCTGACCCTCTGGCTTTTGCTGTCCAGAAATAAGGCAAAAAAATGTCCAGGTCTATTGCTTCATTGACTTTTTACTTTGTTCTTGGATCAGCCAAGAGGAAATTAATATTAGCTTGATTACTAAAATGAGTAGCATTATTAATGGAAATGAATATTTGTTTGTACCAGACCTAAAAATGTTAAAAGTGACAAAGAAAGAAATATGTTGAAATTCTACCTAAATGAATAAATATGGGAATTGTGTGAAATAGCAGGACTTAGCATTCGAAATAATATCATTAAAGTTAATTAATATATAACAAATCTTTTTTTTAATGCTCAGTAAATACAGCTTCTTAACCACTTAATAGTATCCCATTCTGTGGACTGTAAGAAATTAACAAGCAATAAACATAACTAAGTGAGTATAACTGCAGTGTCCAATAATTGTTATGACATTTATTATAATGTTGTCATGAATAATAATAATAATAATAATAATAATAATAATAATAATAACAATAACAACAATAATAATAATTCAGCCCATGAATCAAAACTATAAATGCTACAAATTTCCAAAAAGTTCTGTTCACATTTGTGTGCAGTTGCAAATGTTTAGTTTTTTGTCCAATGCCAGTTTATTGTTTTCATGAACTTGTGCGCATTCTCCTTGGCATGGTGTATTATAGCAAACTTTGGAGGGCAGCACACTCTTATGGTGCTGCTATGTTCAAATGAAGATGGTTAACAAGATATGGTTATGGGTGCCAGGGCAGATCCTTAAACCTGCTATTGGCACCTAACGGTAGTATGTAGGGATGAATAAAATTAATTAATGATGGTGAAAATGAGCTTTGAATTCTTGGCACCCTACTAACGGTAGTATGTAGGGATGAATAAAATTAATTAATGATGGTGAAAATGAGCTTTGAATTCTTGGCGCCCTAGAGCTGTCTAGCATTCAACTTCTCAGGGTAAGGGAAGGGAGAGAGGGGGGAAAAAACACCACTCTGGGAAAGAAAAAAAAAAAAACATCCATAGAGCTAGACCTAACCAGGAAATGAGCCCAGAGCCTACGGATTAGCAGTTCAAACACTATGACTAAACCATGAAGGCATGTTTTGCCAATCTAGTGACATTTATGCTTTTCACTGGCACACCACTATAGGCAATTGTTAAATTTTTTGCAATTGTTTAATATACAGTAAGGATATATATTTCACAAAGTTTGAGGTACTTATTTAATAGTCTCCTTGCAACTTGGTAATGGTTTTCCTATTTTATGTTGGAGAAACAGACTACTTGAGAAACATTTACTACTTTCCTGAAAACATGTACTTTCACCATAATTCATTTAAGTACTTTTGAAAAATAAGACATTTTAAAAAAATTCTGTTGGAACTTACACAGTGAAGCTTGTTAAATGTAAATTATAATTAATCTGTCGTCTAACACACTCTTATGCTTTACTTACTTTTAAATATGGTGGGAGCGATTTCAAAGAGACATCCTCTGCATCTTCTACCAACTTGACGACCGTATTTAAATGTAAATGAAGCAAAAGAGTGTGTTAGACGACAGAGCAATTATAATTTACTTTCACCATAGTTTTAAAAATAACTGCCTGTTTCTCTCTTAACTGTGCAAGCAACCTCTCCCATATCTCAATAGGAAACTCTTAAAGTAATTCACATTAAAATACAATTTCCTAATTATATTATGATGACATTTAAAGATACAAATAGGTTATATTATGCCCCGTATTCCAATAAATAGTGCTACAAGGTTGTAATTAAAAGCAACTATAACATATGCTGTTCTTTAATGTTAGTGCCAATCAGTTCTTAAAATGATCCCCTCTTGCCCTCACAAATGACCAAAGTCTCTATAGCAACATGATGCCTTTTCTTGCAAACCATACCCTTAAGGATGGGGGCCCAGGGAATTCATGTTAGGATTGCTATAAGTCCAATCTTGAGCAATAATGAAATTTGGAAACCAAGTCTGGGGAGGGGCCTTGCTCTGCTTCAAGTTCAAGTTCTTTCATCCTTTTTGACAGAAATGGAGCTCACTCCTCACCTAACCATTATTAACATGGATAGTGGCTTCTGTCAATCTTCAGGGAGTCATTTTGATAGTTGTAGATTTCTTCAATTTTGAACACCTTCTCATCATTGTTGGTGTAATGCTGTAGCAGTCATTTTCATCCCAACATCAGCTGCTGCTCCATTTTTGTAGTTAAAAATGTCCATTACTGCAATGAAAAGCACTCGGTTCAAGTTTGTCTGCACATTGTGGACATATCAACAGTAGCATCTCAGTGAAGTGTTGATTAGTGCAGAATACTGATACTGCCACAGGTGGCTGAGGAAGTTAAGCACCTCATGAGTAGAAGGACTACGGTTCGATCAAGGTTTCCCTCAATCCTCATAAATGGCAAATGCTAGAAAGGTACCATAACCTTGAAACACTTCCTTCCTCATGAAGAAGAAGAAGAAGAAGAAGAAGAAGAAGAAGAAGAAGAAGAAGAAGAAGAAGGAGGAGGAGGAGGAGGAGGAGGAGGAGGAGGAGGAGGAGGGAAGATGAGGAGGAGAACAAGAACAAGAAGAAAAAGGAGGGGAGGAGGAGGAGCAGGAGGAGGAGCAGGAGCAGGAGGAGCAGAAGAAGATGAAGAAGAAGATCCCCAATTATCATTTCATATATCATCAATGTCCGCCACCTGAAATATCTCAGTAGTTAAAACAGGCATTAAACACACACCATAGACTGATTTTCAGGTTTATAAGGATCTGTAAAATCTTGCTTCATGACTTTTCGACTTTATGAAGGTTTATCACAGCATTATTTTTTCATAATTTCTCCATTCTATGGTTTAACCTCAAGTAATGTACTGTTTCTGCTGCACCCAAACTCAACAATGAGGGTGACGGTGTCTGGTAGTAAAATTTTTTCAGATTGCCAAACTTCTGGTACAGTTCTTAATTATTGGTTCTGACGGGAAATTATATGTTATATTTACCTGGTACAGTTCCTTTCAAAGTTTGTAACAGTATTTATGGTATATATCATTGTTGTGAACTGCTTTTGATTCCATTGCACCAAATAGAATGTGCATTGTTCCAAGGTAGTGCCAACCATTGTAATCAATATCTCATGCACACCAACAAGTATATGCACAGAGAGCCTTAGCATATAACAATTATTGTTAGCATTATAATTCAGGATTCCAAATAGTCTATACTTAAAAAATATATTTCTTTTTATTTATTATTACTGTTAATATAAACATAATATTATGAGAAAACTAAGACATGTAGTATTGCAATATTTGTGTTAATAGAACATGTTGTTCATTAAAGGAAAAAAATAATTAAAGTGAAAGGAAAAAAAAACACACACACACATGCACACTTGATTACATTAGTTTTCCTTCTTAAGTGGATAGACTATTTTCTTATATAACAAGTGTATAATCTTGGTAATTGTGACACGAATGAATGTTTAGCACGTTCACTTTTGCTCACACACTAATTATCATGAGCATTCAGAATAGAGATTATACATATGTTACATACTACATTTTATGCAATTTTAGCACTGAAATATTTTTAAAGTATTAAAAATTTGCACAATGTTATTTTGTTTTTTGAAGTATTCAAATGGAAATGGATGCTAATCCCACAATGTTTGATAATGAAAATATGGATACCATTCAAGAAGAAATTATAAAGGAAGCTGAGGGTTTGTTAATTACTCAAAAATTGAAAAGTGTATACAAAAAGAAATGTGATAAATTTTGAACATGGAGAAAAGAAGAACAGGTTAGTTCAACTAACGAAAAAATCTTGTTGGTATCTTTTCACAGCTGGTAAATATATAATATACGGTTTATTGATTATTAATATGATAAGTAATTTAAAATTTAGATTCTCAGATTTGTTTACTTTTCCAGTTGAAGATTTGTATGCCTTCAATGCTCTGATGTGTGTATTTGAAAGTAAAATCAATGTAGTAAGGTTAAGGAAGTTTTTCTCTAGTATAATAGAGATTCCTAATGGTTCAAGATTAACATTTTGAAATGAAAGAAATTATGTGATTAATTAATTAATTGCATTTTCAATGTTTCCAAGATAATGGAAGTTAATTTATGATTTATGGATTAACTTACATTGTTGTTGACATTCAAAACATTTGTTTAATAAAATTACTATTGTGTTTAAATGTTGGTATACTTGTTAAGGCAATGATTTTAGCTTTTCCTTACAGGTACATTGTTTGAAATTGTGTTCTGAAGGTGGTAATAACTTCATGGAATACTAGTTGGTAGGTAACCTTTATTTTCTGTCACTAGTGCCAGAATTAGTGTCATTAAGAAGCACATTTTAATGCTACGATTGATTAAAAAAAAAAAGAGTATTATTCTTAGCTACTTTAATTATTTAACTTGTGCTTTATCCTTCTCCTACATTTTTGCAAGCATCAACATCTTTTCATCCATTAATATATGATAATTGGTGCACACAAAAAAATGTAATGGTTTAGACAGGCTATCCCTCCCTCTTTACTTCAATTTAAAAATTAGAAGCTTATGTCTTGTTATGATTATTTTAGGTTTACGAATTCAAGTACTACTTACCAGCAGTGGGCCAGGAATGTCGTTCTTGCACACTTCATCCAGTGGGATGCCGAACTTGACTCTGAAAGTAATTTAAGTGGTTATCATACTCTCCTACCATGCCAATTTTCAACATACAACCACAAGTAGTGTAATATTATGTACTTCTCGAGTCTACGTGGATAAGGTACAGAAGGATGACCACATGATGTCACCACATTGCTGAAAGTGGCTGCCCTGCGGTGCATCCTTTCGGCCCAACTGCTCATTCTATGACAGCACACCTGACCCACCACCAGCACAATGACAACTGCTAATCTGGAATGACAAAATCCAGCATAACCTTAAATCTACAAAACATCTGGAAAACTATGCCATTATTGTTTGCTGCTGAGCGAGGAAAGGTTCATGCCACCAACATGATACTTTACCAACAACATTTTCTGTTGAATCAGATTTGCTATTGTGTCTCTTAAAATTATCATATATCTTGCTGTTGTACCAGAGTTGATATACAGAAAACTAACCATTTGTTGGTCCTAGTTGTCTAGTGGTAACTATTATATTTGCCATATAGACCCAGATCAGCAGGTTCAATCCTAGCTAGGGTTGATGGATTTTTTTGGCATAAAACTCAAAGTATAGCTTCCTTCGGAAGAGAAGTAAAACCAGGGTCCCAGGTTGTAGATTTATGGCACATAAGCAAAATTTATTATCCATTTCATGCCCTGACTTGAATAGGATGCTGATGACTTGAGATGTTAAAGAATAAATAAATAAAATAAATGAATTAGGTCAAGATCAGTTATTGCTCAAGCTACATGCCTTAAGTCATTTCATATTGTGTGAAATAGGGCTCAAATGAAACAGTTCAGTTGTTGGGGAACAGGAGTAACTTAATAACAGCCAAATTCCATGTTAAGCTGTTTTCCATTTAATTATTAATAAGTTAAACCCATTCAGCCAAATTTATATCCTTTAGAGTTACTTATTCCTTAGGGCCTTATACACACTAACAGTCAGGTTATTGGCATATAAGGATCCTAATTAACTAATATTAGATAACTAGCCCCATACCCTCCCCTACTCATTCCATCCTCCTTTCACTATTTGACAATTTTATTCTCAAGCACATTTCCTAAGTATTTTATATCCATAAGCATTTTTGTCTTACCTTGCCTATGTATTTTCCTAGTTCCTTAATGTTTCGTCTGATTTAAATTTAAAATTCTTCTATGTCTTATTTCCTCTGGTAAGTTTTCCTATTTTCGTATAGGAACTGTTCCCTCCAAAACTTAAGTTTGCTTACATTCTAGTATATAATGTCAAGTACTATCTGGTTCTGCACACATAGGACATTTCCCCTTAGTGTGTCCATTTTTTAATCCATTTAAATATTTTACTCCTGTTCTAAACCATGCCAACCCTTCCTTTCCTACCTTATCACAAATTTCAACATCCTACTATATAATTCCAGAGATTTTTTTGGTATTGAGATTTGCCCATATTTCCCCTTTTTCTATATCCTCAATTCTTATTGTTATCTCTTTCCAAAAGTTGGTCCTGGTGGTGTAGTGGTTACCATACTTGCCTCCTACACCCAAGATTGCAGGTTCGAACCCGGCCAGGACCGATGGATTTTTTGGGGCGTAAAAATCCTACGTACGGCTTCCTTTGGAAGGGAAGTAAAGTCGTGGGTCCCGTGTCGTACATTTACGGCATGAAAAAGAACCTCAAGCCTGAAAGAGAGGCCTCCGAGCAAAAATTTGTCGGCCGTTTCACACCCTGAGTTGAATGGGACACTGATGACCTGAGATATTAAAGAGCGTCCATAAATAAATCAATCAATCTTTCCAAAATCCTTTACCCAACCCTTTATCCCTCGTACCATACTAGTCCCATGCCCACTTCTTGTACGATATTTTGGATTTTAGATAACCAAGTTTCTCTCCTCTTGATTTTACCTTCTGCTACCAGACACTGATTAATAATATTCTCATTCTAATAATGTTCTCATCCTCTAGACTCCCTATTCTATATCAATATTTCCATACTCTTTCCATGACTTTGGTTTTATAGCCCAATCTTCCTAGTTCCATTAGAGCAACCTCATTAGGTGAAGATCTAGGTAAGCCTAGAACAATTCTACAAAATAATCTATTTATCATTTTTATCCCTTTCCATCTTTCATCTGGCCCCCAAATTTCTATTCCATACATCATTCTGCTCTCCACTATTGAGCCATATATTCTCTCTAACCTTTTACTTGCTTATTTGGTATTTTGTTTACACAAGATCCGAATACACTCATGGCTACTTTTCCTTCTGCTACTGCTTTCCTTTTTTGATCTCCAGTTCCCATTTCTAGACAATCTAATACCTAAATAATCAATTTTCTTAACAACTTCAATTTTTGTGCCCTCCCACCACCATTATTCCTGTTTTTTTTTTCATCACCATAATTTTAGATTTGTTTTTATCTATCTTAAGCCCCCATTCTCTACAAAAAGTGCCTATAGTTTCTAATGATTATTTTAATCCTATACTTGTTAAGAGCCTGTTACTAAATCATCTGTAAAGAGCAGACCCAGTATCTCTATATTATTTATAGTTGGCAAATGTACATTACCTTTGCTAATTTCTTCTAAAACATCATCGATAAACAGATTGAAGAGAGCTGGGCTTAATTTACATCCTTGTCTTAGACCTACGTTGTTTTGATATTTTTTCTGTAACTCTACCTCTCTCATATTTAACATAAAATTTATTTTCCTTATAAATTTCTGAGTTACCTTTATAAAATTCTGGCTTACTCCTTTCTTTCTCAGTTTAACCCAAAGTGCTTCTATAGAAATTGTGTCAAAAGCTTTTTTTCAAGTCTAGAAATAACAAATAGATTCAACCTCTTTTGTTACTAAGATATTTCTTGACTAATGTTCTAATTATAAAAATATTGACAACTGTTCTTTTACCTTTCCTGAAGCCTGATTGAAATGCTGAAATTTTCTTTTCTTTCTCTGCCCATTCTTGTAATCTTTTTGCTAATACTCCAGTGAAAACTTTCCCAATAATTGAAAATAAACTAATTCCTCTATAATTTGTTGGGTTCCTAATATCACCTTTACCTTTATAAATTGGCGTTACAATTCCCACTCTCCAATTTTTTGGTATTTTTCCTTCTACAAAGATTATGTTCAGTAATCGCTCCAGTATGTTTAATCTGCTAAGGTCTTCTACCCAAGCTTTCCAATATTCCCCTGGTATTCCATCTATTCCACATGCTTTGTTAGGTCTTAACTTTTTAATTTGTTCCAAAACTTCACTTGAAGTTATTTTGCTATCTAACAAGACTATTTTCCATAAATTATCAATATTCAAATTATCCTGAATAACCAAAGTTTTTACTCCCAGAAGGCCCTGAAAAAACTTATACCACTCTGATGGTGGTACCACATAATCTCCTCCCTTTCTTTTGCTCATTTTACCTATCATTGCCCAAATTGCCTTGTTGCCATTCTTCCTCGCTGCCTCGTTTAATTTCTGGCTAGGCTTCTCTCCCCACTCTTCCTTCTTTACCTCTAATAAGCACCTGTATCTCCATCTTACTACAAGGTAATTGCCCCTATCTATCTCCTCTCCTGTTTGTTTCCAGCGTTTTAGCTTCCTCCGTATCCTTCTTCTTGTATCTGCACATTCTTTATCATACCAGCTATCATTTGCTTTTAACTTCCCCTCAAGTACTTTTATTTTGTTTCCTGCTCTTTTAACGGCCTCCTCTATACTAAAAATACATTCAACTTTTCTATTCTCTAATAATGCTAACAAATATCTACCCCCCCCATACGTTCCACTTCTTGATTTAACTTTGTATGGAACATTTCGTAAATCATTTATCCATCTATAGAGTTTTAATTGTCCTCCTAACCAGAAATTTTTCTCCCTCCTACTACATTCTATCGTTTGGATCTCCATTCTTAATGGGAAGTGATTACTTGCACTTATCATTCAAAGCCAACTATATACCTATCCAGACCTAAGGTATATAACATATAATCTATAACACTTTGCCCATTTTTATTTACAAAAGTGAATTCTCCCCTCTCATCATTCCCTTTCACTCCATTACACATCAAGAAGTTGTTGTCTTCACAGAACTCTATTAATTTTTTGCCCTCATTATTGAAAACATTATCATTACTACAACGCTTCTCTAAATCATTTAATTATTAACTGATAAAGCAGCTGATAATTTTAACAGTATTGTATTTAAAAAGCAACCCACAGACCATGATCAAAAACTGAGTTAACAAAATATTATAATAATTATAATAATAGTAATAATAATAATAATAATAATAATAATAATAACAATAACAACAAGACGTTTACTGTCCATAGCGTGTTATTGTACAATTATTGAGCAAGGTCAAATATATGCAAGAAAATTTATGTCCATCCTGTAGTGTAGTGGTAGCCATATTTGCCCTCTAAACCCCAGATCACGAGTTTGATTCCAGCCAGGACTGATGGATTTTTTCGGGTGTAAAAATCCTAAGTATGGCTTCCTTCCAAAGGGAAGTAAGGCCGTGGGTCCCAGGTCGTACATTTACAGCACGATAAAGAACCTCAAGCCTGATAAAAGAGGCCTCTGAGCAACATTTATTGGCCTTTTCACACCTTGATTTGAATGGGAAGCTAATGACCTAAGATGTTAAAGAGCGTCTGTAAATAAATCAAATAAAAAAATAATAAAACAAAATGAGAGAGAGCGAGAAGGAAGAAAATTTATACTATCAGGCAGGTGATTACAATATTCAGGTAAATTTCTGTAATTGGTTGGATATTACTGAATATTAATGAAGAGTAACTGATTCAATTTTATATTTGTTACTGATGAAGCACATTTCCTTTAACATGGTCATGTTTTGACAAAAAATGACAGCATTGCAATGCAGAAAATTTTATTTTATACATGAAACCCTCTATATGATGAAAAAATTGTTGTATAGTGCACAGTAATGGGGCCTATCTTCTTTGAGAATATCATAAATGCAGAAAGATACAGGATTGACATATACCATTTATTGAAGAACAGACTGATATAGAATGCCCATCTAGGTATTTCAAGCAAGATTATGCCACTGTGCATAGAATTAATGATTCATTAAATTTCATTTCATGGCAATTAAGATAGGGTAATTAGGAGGGGATTATGGCCCACCTGGTACTGCGATATGACAGTATATGACTGAGAATTACAATCAGTTGAAGGGATATTACACCTACTTCACCAAGAGTTACTGTTGACCTTCCAGCTGCTCTGAAATGGGCAATAAATTCATAAAAATCCCAATATAATCCAAAAGTTTATTTTAATAGTGACTTACTGATTTTATAAGGGATTGTCTTATAACATTTAAATTACAAACAAATTGAAGAAATTATACTTCTGAATGTACTAAACATTTTCAGATGTTTGATTGACGACAGATGATGCAATTAGCTAATGGAATGAGCACAAAAGTTGAACGAGATTTGTATCTGCAGAAGTTAATATAAGTGGAAAAGAGGAGAAAGAATCCAAGGAATGCCAGTGAATTTACAAGAGCAATCTTTATCTGCAAGATATTTTGCTCTCTCTAGAACTTCTTGCACAACTCCATCCAAACCAGAAAATTTTAAAGCTATATTGTAACAAAAGAGCTGACCAGTTAGTAAACCTCTTGGAAAATTAAAGAAATTAGCATCCATTAATAGTAAAACTATTATGCTTCACTCATGTGTTTAAAACACGGACATGTTTCAAGAGCATGTTTCCCATCCTAGGCTGCAGACCGACTAGCATCCTCTTGCAATGAAAGTAAAGGTCACTTAAATAGCCCAGTAGTAGATCTCGAAATTCACGGTCTTTATTTTTTAGAATAAAACTGTTTTTCCAAGTTGCTAGCACTGCTGAACTCTTGGTAGTCTTTAGCAATTTTAGCTCCTTTTCAATGTCATGATTTTTAAACCAAAAAGGTGCTGAAATTGCACATTTTTTGCAATTTGTTTGTATTTAATATTTATGAAATGTTTCTTCATTTGAATTTCTAAATTCTTTTTTTGAATAGTTTGGGCTTTTTACAGTGAAATATACTATCATATAAAAAATTATTTATGAGAAAGTCATTCAAATTTCACTATGTAATTCCACTTGGACATGTTTTATTCCAAGTAAGTGGAATAAAACTAGTGAAATTTGAGTGACTTCCTCATAAATAATTTGTTATATGATTCTAAATTCTTCTTTGTTTTGCCTATATGAATATACAATTCTTGCAATTAATTTGATAAACCCCAGACTTTTTGCAATTTGGTACTGCATTTTTTTAAGATGATCTTAATAAATTATTAATGTTACATTTAATCTGAGGAACCAACATAATGTTATACTCTTTACACATTTTTAAAAAATGTCTGTATTCTTTTGTGGTATGTGAACCTCTTGCATTTTATATATTCACTCAATTTTCATAAGTGTGCATGTATTTCTAATGGCTCTAATTCTTTCATTTTTAGCAATTTTGAACAATTAATTCTTTGTATAAAATATAGTGAACTTTTGTAACAGTGGTGTCAAATATTAACATTTTTAAAAAATTGAGTCGAAATTGTAACATACACACCACTAAAATTCAATAAAATGGAAGACTAGTTTCGGGAGCCATCGCTCCTATCATCAGTTCCTGGTCGACTGCCAGTCTCGTTGTTTGTGGTAGGTCGATTCATCTCTGGTGGAGGTTTAATGAACTTTTGTATTAATACATCACTTGGCGGGATTTTGAAATTAAAAACTTTCTCTTTATTCTTCCAAATATAGATGTTTTCCCAGACTGTAAGTTCAGTTTTTCCTTTAATATTTTTAAGTAATTTGGGGTTTTTATTAATGTTATGTTGTTCTTTCCAAAAGTGCCAAGCTACCGCCGATTTTTCTTCTTGTTTTTGGTTTATATTCCTAATGTGTTCTTTAGCTCTTGTTTTTATGTTTCTTTTGGTCTTTCCAACATAAATTTTTTCACAATCATTACAGTTCATCTGATATATTTGTGATTTATCTTCTTCTTGTAGGTTATCTTCTTTTTGTCTTGAGTTAAGCATATTTTAATGGAATAATTATTTTTTGGAGTCAAAACAATGTTGTATCTTTTAAAAATCTTTTGAAATTTATGAAAGGCTGATGGGTAGTGCGTGAATTTTTTGTATGTTCTGTCTCTAATTAGAGACACTACTACACTTACTCCCATCAAAGAGAAAAACAGAACATACAAAAAATTCACGTACCACCCATCAGTCCTGCAAATTTAGTAATTTTAGGGCATCCTCTGGTTTTTTTTTTTTTTTTTTTTTTTTTTTTTTTTTGGTACTATTGCAAGTATGTCATCCACATAATGAAACCATGATTTGAAGGTGAAAGGCCTTAGTAACGTGTGTTTCTACAGCACTCATGAATAAATTTGCCAGAAATGGAGAGAGAAGGTTATCTAATGGAACCACCAGAGGTCACTATGTCACCTGCCAGCATTAGTCAGTACCCAGCTGAAGATGAAAGTGAATACTATTGAAACATGTTCTGAAGAATTAACTAGGTGAAATTTTAGAGTCACCTAATACTGACGCATTTGTATATTGTTTTGTTTTCTAATAATTTGGCTTTAACATGAGAGCAAAAATAAATCATGCTGGTCATTTTGAGTAAAAACTTTTAATACTGATATAGTTCATAATGACAGTAAGATATTTTTATGAAGTATCTATACATTGAACATTTTGATTTTAAATTAAATTTTCTGTATTATTTATCAAATATCAGCGAAAGAAATTCATATCTCTAATTTTAACCAATTTTTACATGAATGTCTGCTGTTTGTATCACATGTTTATATAATTGTTTCCTGCAATAGGAAGACACATTTACTTTAATCTTAGTTACCTCAAAATATAAGTAGGTCTGTACTTAATTAAATAGACAAAATAAATCAACATAAATGTCTTCAATAATCGCTGGGTTAATAATGAACTACCTGCATAGCAAGCAAAAATTAGTTCAGCAGTGCTGAGATCAATGTACCTGACCAATTCAAGCGGTTATCAACTTGAGTAATGAATTTAATGGTGCTTAGGCGGCACAAGCTATATATGCACATATAGCAACATCATTATGATTAGAACTTCCAAGATCGGTCCTGTACTACTAAAATTTGCCATCTCTTCTTAAATTCAGAAATTTAAGTATTCAAAAGAAATAAGGAGAAATGCCATTTTATTTGCTAATTAGCAGCTGGAATCTAAAATTTGTCATCTCTTAAATTAAAGTATTCAAAGGAAATAAGAATAAATGCCATTATTTGCTTATAAGTAGCTGGAATCATACCAAGATTGTTTATTGAAGGTACAGTTACCCACAGAACCAAAGCAGCAAAAACCCAAGTCAGCAGTTCCATTAAGATCAACTATATCAACCTGATTCCCTGATTTAAATCAGCATTCCCTTGTTTCCAAAGAGTATGCTTATTCACTTTTCACTCTTTTAAATTGTTTTGCTGCATATTTATTTTAGTAAAAATTAATTACACCAATATAACGGGTAGATGTAGATGTTTACCTCCATTTACTTCCCAATATACATAGATGATGGCAGCTTATAATTTTGTAATTTCACTCCCTTTATTCAAGCTTCAATAAAGGATTATGCATTAGTTAGATTCTGGCAGCGAACGAGAATGTCTTTCGCTTTAAACTTTCTACATCGCACAACCATTACCTGTCACAATTTTAAAGGTAACGGGGAATAACTCCTTTCTGACACAAGTAATCCGTTAGGGGGCATTAACAGAGTCTATGCTGCAAAACCTGACAAAATGCTTCCTGCATTTCCACGCCTATATTATATTTCTTGAAAACAAAAATCGTTCTGCATTTTGTTATATACGGAACAAGCGTGCACTTCATTCCGTGTATTAATTTCACTCTTTTCTTTACCGCAATGCAACATTGAGAATGAATGAATATACAAATATAATCACAAAATTGCTTAATATGTTTAATAAACTATCATTTTATCTAAAAGTTCACCTTTGCTGCAAAATATATTCTCCAGATTGACAGTGTTAAAAAAATTACAACTGTTTACTCTTGTCTTACTTACGGACAATATTCATGTGTAGAATAATTTAAGAAGGTAAGTACACATTATACACATACTTTAAGTAATATTTTGCCAAAACATTCACAGATACTTTAATAAAATCATCTCACTGTTCTAACTAACCACACCTTTCCTTTCATATTTCAAATAAAAAATCAATATGGCTTCCGATGTTACTGCAACTAGTGGTTGTATTATACACTAAATACAACAAACAATCGCAAACCGCATTAACCCACGGATTACAATCCGAGCACTCTTGTAGTTTTCTCCGCGTCTTAAACTTTAAGTCAACAAAGCAAATGATGCATGGAACAAGTGTATTGAACTATAGTAAACTATACTTGAATACAGGGGTAAATGATGATCGCCCAGTCTCTTTTTTAAACTGCCTCAAAAACAGTAATATTTGCTCAGCTATAATCATTTTTTTTTTTTTGATTGGTTTATTTATGGACGCTCTTTAACAGCTCAGGTCATCAGCGTCCCATTCAACTCAGGGCGTGAAACGGCCGACAAATTTTGCTCACAGGCCTCTCTTTCAGGTTTGAGGTTCTTTTTCGTGCCGTAAATGTATGACATGGGACCCAGGGCTTTACTTGCTTCCGAAGGAAGCCATACTTAGGATTTTTACGCCCGAAAAAATCCATCGGTCCTGGCCGGGTTCGAACCCGCGATCTTGGGTTTAGTAGGCCAGTATGGTAACCACTACACCACCAGGGCCGACAGCTGTAATCAAGATCAATGGAACTTATATATTTTATTATAAAATGGCGTATAAAATATAATTATCATAATCTTTCGCAGTTACGCCTACAATTTCACCGTAATTGAATGCAATTTCCCACCTTTCATTAAATATTTAAACATATCTACAAATAATACAGCCTCCGTTTTTAAAAACACTTTTTGTTTCCAAATCCACTTATGTTGTCTACACGTATTGGCTTTGTTCTTCGTGTGATTAATACAGAATGACCCACGAAAATTCAAATCTCCACCCACTGGATAAATAAAAGTGATCGTTGTTCATGTTACGTGAATTTGCTTGTTGATTTTGTGAGCATTTCAAACATACTTGCTTGGATATTCGCGACTACAGCAGATGTAAGAACGGATGGGGCTCTTTTTTTTTTTTTTTTTTATCTGCGTTCAAAACTTTTGATTTCGTTGTAGGTACTTTTCGCCAAAGCTTGTAGACTACTCTTTCTAGGAACATGAAAACCAACATTTTTCCGCATTTTCTAAATAGAATCGGTAAGCCTCCGCTATTGTAATTCTTTGTTGCAGAGAACACTTCCTCGTACCGATAAGACGTGGAAATAGCCGCCATTAATGGTTTGCAATAAAACAACTTCCTTCCCTTTCTCTTTTTCGCCAGTATTCGTTTATTATCTGACTCGCCATGAGAGGGCCGTTGTTTCTCGATTCGCTCAGTATTTATCAAGAGAAAGAACGGAAATTAAACTACTGTTTCGTTGAAATCTTATTTATTTAATAGTAGTTATTATTTTAACAATTAAATGCTTAACACCCAAATTATTATTAAAATGGCAAGAATGGTAAAGAGCATCAATTAGTCTACATCTATGAAACAAGCTAGATTATCTGACATGTTATACTACATCCATAATGTTTTTAATTATATTAAACATTTAAGGTCCTCTTTGATATGCCTAATTTAAAGCAATTGCATTTGTTAAAGAGAGGATTGAATGTATAAACAATTTTGCTTGGTTACCTTTATTTACTTCTTCAACAGCATTATTCAACGTTTTTTAGGCTGAAGTATTAAACAAATAAATATAACATTTTCAAAAGTTATAATCATCATCCATTACAAAGCTTACTATTGTAGTACACACATTACAAGAATACTATTAAAAAGAGCAGCTATCCTTCAAATTTATATTACTCATAGCTTGCTGACAAATACTTATTTAATTTGAAGTTTTGTGTGTGTGTGTGAGCAGTTAATATCCTGGCAACAGCCAAGGTCTTTCAAGATGATGCAGTGTTCAATTTCACCAATCTAGGTCAGCAAAAACCTGTTGTATATAATACTTGCATTATGTTCAGTAATTCAACTTAATTGTATTCTGTTAAGTCAAATATGTAAAATCTTGCAATTTGGGACCTGCCCTTTTGTTAAAGGGTACATTTCAGGGGTTTACAAATTATTATAAGAAATCAATTCCTCAATGTAGAATGGTATTTCTTGTAATTGAAGTGAAAGATAAATTTTTTTATCAGTCATTAAAATACTTCAGTGTTTCAATACACTTACATAACAATTTATCTTATTAATTCTTTAATATATACCACTTGAAAGAGAAATTCTGAAGAGGTGCATATGGTGTTGAACTGAAGAGTACACTCAAGACATCTGTTGATAGATTTCCTTCTTTTTCACAGGAAGTTTTCTTATTAAGAAAACTACTGAATTAGATGTTAGCAAGAGCAATGATATAAATTCCAGAATGTTGCATTCTCAAAATTTTTCTAGTATGCTTTTCTCTAAATCTCTTGAAGTTCTTATTTTGAGCTTCTAGAGTCTATTCTGATGGTTGTCCAATCTCCAAATTTATTATTTCAGGACCTTGAGTAAAAATTTTGTGAACAGTTGCAGGCCTAACTATAAGTATAGATTCAAATGCATTGCTTTAGTTTTTCTTGCGTAAACATAAGATTTCTGTATATTAGTGTCTTAACCAGAAACTAAAGTATACCAGCAAATACATTCTTAATTTACTCCTGTTAATTTTTAAGTAACATCAGCATTTAAAAAAAAAACACTTCCTTGCAGCGTTACCTTTATTTGTCTCATTACCACATACTGTTCTATGTTAGTCTTAAAGTTATCTCTGATTTCTTTCTAGTATCATATTTAGATTCTTAGCACCACTGACTGGCTATTTTTTTATATCAAATCTATATGGTAAATATAGCAGACACTCAAATTAATGCATTCATGTAGGTAAAGTAGAAAACTGAAAGAACACATAGCAGGATCAGCAATATTCCTTTTATATGTGGACAATTCATGTCCTTAGATTGTGTTTCACAAACATTGCAGACATTTCTGTTATGATTTATTATTTGTCAATGCATTACAGTTTTCCATTGTGATACACTTTTAACTGCCCAATGCGAATAAACAACTGGAAGGTGTAAGATTTGCAGTTTTTCTGTAATGATTCAGTGTTGTTTTATTAATTCTGTTGCTTTTCTTTGAAACAAAAGTTTTATAGGTCTACAAAACGTGACTGAAGATGGAGATTGTTTCTGCTAAAAAAGGTGCTTTTCACTTTCATTCTTGTGAAATTTAAGAGGGACCAAAGAAATGCTTAACACATTTTCATCACTTAAACCTTGTTCAGAAAATTTCTGTTTATAAATATATCATATTACCATTTAAAAATAAGGATTAAGGAAGGTATTGATCATATTTGTTAATATACATTGCTGTAAAGCCTCAGAATGTGTAAAAATAATAAGCTAAGTGGTGTGATCTTAGTTCCTTTATTCCTGCAAAGATTCATCAACAGAAATGGCTTCTTCAGGCTGGTAATACAACTTTTTGGCCTCCCAAAATTTATAGCATGGAGATTAAAGCTTGCAATTTTAATTTTTTATATTTGTTTGAATTGATTTATATTGATGAATAGTGGAAGTTTAAGCTTCTTCACTATTATATTTTCTAATTTGTTCTTTTGGCCTTAATTCTCTCATGGCTTGTGTTTTGCAGTATTCAAATTATGAATGTGTGGCTTTGGCTGAATTGGGGCCATTTGGAAGAAAAGAAGTAGTTATGCAGAGAATCTGGAAGTATTGATTTAGGAATTTGAGGTTAGAGGATAATAACATTCTTAAAGATTGTACGAGATATCATAGAGAAGTAGGAGAGTAATTATTAGCTGGTGAGAAAAAAACTAGAAGATATGGGAATTGAGGAGAAAAGAATGTGGGGGATTCTGTGAGGAATTGAGGAGAAAGATGGAAAGTATAGAAAAGCAGGAGATTTGAAGGATAAAAATTTCTTGAAATTGCATAGGGTTATATAAAAGAACTGGGATAGGGAGAAATACGTGAGGAAGAGAAGAATTTGTTTGGATTAGATCACATTGTATAAAATATAGTGAACTTTTGTAACAGTGGTGTCAAATATTAACATTTTTTAAAAAATTGAGTCGAAATTGTAACATACACACCACTAAAATTCAATAAAATGGAAGACTAGTTTTTCCAAGTATTCCTACACTGAATTTATACTCTCTGATAAAAAAGTGGTTAAAAAGATAGGAATAACCACAAAGGATATTCAAGAATACATTACATTAATTAACTTGTGTCTAGAACAAAATTACTTTACATTCAATAACAAATATTACAAACAAAATTTTGGTCTGACAATGGGTAGCCCACTATCACCAATATTGACAGACATTTTCATGAGTGCTTTAGAAATTAGAATAGTAAATAGTTTCCCTTGGATATTTAAGACTTGGTATTGCTATGTGGATGATATTTTTGCAATAGTACCAGAAAGACACTTGGATGATGCACTAAAGTTACTTAACTTACAGGAAAAAACAGTTAAATTCACTATGGAGAGAGAATGCAATAAACAGCTACCTTTCTTGGATATTAAGATAATTAAAAAAGAAAATCACCTAAACTTTGGCATATACAGAAAATCTGCACACATGGATAATTACATTAAATATAACAGTTTTAATCCAGTTCCCCACAAACATGCAGTTTTAAATAGTCTTGCATACAGACTGGTTAATGTTCCAATGGACAAAGAGGAATATGAACTGGAAATGAATAATATAATGGATATAGCTATAGAAAATGGCTTCAAACAAGAAGTTGTGCACAAGAAAATAGACAGAGCAAAAAATAAAAAGAAAATTAGAGACACCACTACACTTACTCCCATCAAAGAGAAAAACAGAACATACAAAAAATTCACGTACCACCCATCAGCCTTTCATAAATTTCAAAAGATTTTTAAAAGATACAACATTGTTTTGGCTCCAAAAAATAATTATTCCCTTAAAAATATCCTTAACTCAAGACAAAAAGAAGATAACCTACAAGAAGAAGATAAATCACGAATATATCAGATGAACTGTAATGATTGTGAAAAAATTTATGTTGGAAAGACCAAAAGAAACATAAAAACAAGAGCTAAAGAACACATTAGGAATATAAACCAAAAACAAGAAGAAAAATCGGCGGTAGCTTGGCACTTTTGGAAAGAACAACATAACATTAATAAAAACCCCAAATTACTTAAAAATATTAAAGGAAAAACTGAACTTACAGTCTGGGAAAACATCTATATTTGGAAGAATAAAGAGAAAGTTTTTAATTTCAAAATCCCGCCAAGTGATGTACTAATACAAAAGTTCATTAAACCTCCACCAGAGATGAATCAACCTATCACAAACAACGAGACCGGCAGTCGACCAGGAACTGATGATAGGAGCGATGACTCCCGAAACTAGTCTTCCATTTTATTGAATTTTAGTGGTGTGTACGTTACAATTTCAACTCAATTTTTTAAAAAATGTTAATTAGATCACATGTTTTTTTTTTTTTGAAAGATTATAAGGGGAATAATGTGGATGGTATAACGGAAGGAATGTTTAACTGTTTAGTGGAATGCAAGGAAATAGAAAGATGAAATTTGGAAACAAATATGGGATATGAGGCAATAAGAATATAGCAATAAAAATATTAACAGAATGGAGTAGAAAGAAGTAAAATAAAAGCGATGTATGTAGGAAAAGTGCAAGAAAATGGATTTGGAAGGTTAAGAAAGTAAGTCAGAATGGGAAAGAAGTTTATTAACTACCACTACTACTGCAAAAACTACTAATTTCATTAATGGTATGTTGAATCCCACCACAGTAATACCAACTGTAAGATTACTTGGCAACCCAATTTTTTACAGAATAAAACATTGCTGTCAACTGATTACTGAAAATCTGCATTTTTTAAAAATTAGTAATCTGGAGCTGCAAACAAAGCTAATTCCTCAGCTAGTTGAATTTGTGAAGGTTATTACAGAGCACTAGAGCAGAGAAGTTACATAGTGAGTTTACAGAAATTGGGAGGAAGCTGTGGCTGATGTGTCTAGCACCAGGAAATAATTTAAAATTGGTGCTACTAAAGCGCTTTTTAAATTTTAGTTTTCAGGTAAACTCTCTTAATAGTCTGATTTGGCTGATTTTCAGAAACTAATTTTCTTATTTTATTTCAATAGCATTTACTGATTTTCGTTGAGAAAAAACAAAAATTGCAGCTGCTTGAGCAATTTTTACATTTTTACTTTATCTTAATCCCCATTCCTAATGATTCAATTTTGCTGGTTAACGAACTCAATAAATTGTTTGTTAATTGATCATTATATACAGAGTTTCATTGAAGAAAATACAGTCGCTAGAGCATTAAAAAAAACACACACACACACACACACACTTTGTTCGTCTTTTTTTAAGCCTAGTAAACAGGATCAATGGAGATTTGAAGAAATTTTTCAAAAGTCTTTCCATGGGTACAACCTCAATATCTACATCCTTTGGAATTTGCTAAAATATAACCTGTAGGTATGGGAATTTTTAAAAAAGTAATTTTCAGTCTTTGTATTACTGGTATAGTAATAAATGTCTGAAAAAACTATGATATTTTATTCACATGTTATTTATTTTTAAGAACTGAAAGTATACAAGAAGATGCTGCTTCTCTTACAATGGACAACTTATTCACTACACATTGGGGTTTACGACATTGAACATTTTCAAGCCATAAAGTTTAACAAACATGATCAGATAAAACAGCATGGCTGGCATTTACTATTTTTGTACTATCACTGCAGCTGCTATCAATCTTAGTTCTCACTGATATGCAACAAGTTGTTTATCCAATATGAGCTCAAACCAGAGGGGAACAAAACAATTATATACATTAAAACTGAGAAAATTTCAGCATTCTTGAAGCATCAATTAACACATCCATGTGTTGCTAAATTTTAATTTAGAGCATAGAGGATATAACATCTATGAACAATGTAAGATATGTAATATACCTGAGAATTTTTGA
Source organism: Metallyticus violacea (assembly GCA_030762175.1). Lineage (NCBI taxonomy): Eukaryota > Metazoa > Arthropoda > Insecta > Mantodea > Metallyticidae > Metallyticus > Metallyticus violacea. Next base: position 97,059,059 of record CM060841.1, on the reverse strand, counting down.
GTCCAAGATTATCTTTTACTGTTATTTCCTCATGATTAGTTCGAATATACTCAAAATATAAACATCCCAACATAAATATTCCAAATTGAATGTTGATACAAATTTCATTTACAGGGTGTTTAATTAGGAAAAGTTTAGGGAATCATCATTCCTATCTTAATTGTTGAGACTGCTTGGTTAGTTTTGGTTGTTTGGTGTGGTTGTGGATAAATTTATTAATTTATTTCAATTTTTTTTCCTATGTGCCTCATTCTATTGGAGTAAGATTTGTTTTAACAAAATGACTTCTTGCTTAATTTTATAGTTGTATTCCCAAAAGTCGCTGATTTTTCCAATGGTTTTAACCAAACATTTTTAAAATGTTCTTTCTTCCTGGTTTGCAAAAATATCTTAGCTTTTCCTAGTATTTTAAGTTGCAATCTGACCATTCTATTGCATTATGCTATTTTTTAGCAAGGAATCTAACAAGTTTTTAATATTGTATTTATTTTGAGGTGCTAATTTTACATCATGCTCTTTGAATAGCTTCCAAAACTTGTGATGACATTCTGAATGATACATGAATCTGCTGTAATTGTTATTCTTTTGATATTTTTAACTGTGGAAATGTCTCTAATGGATTTTTGGCATTTGAATTTGTTAATTGTGTTAGTAGTTCATTATGAATGTATGTTGTAATTCTTTTGTCTATTCTCTTTTTGTTAGTGGGAGATTGAAAATGGCATATTTATGTGAAATTGTATTATAGCTATTTTTTATGTAGTTATCTGTGCCTTTTCTATAAATATGAAAGTAGAGTTTGAGTTTCTAAGAATTTTAAGTCTAAAAATGGGAGTTTCCTATTTTATTCCATTTCTATGATGAATTTTATGGTTTTCTCTTGTAATTAAGAAGCTTTAGGGGATCTTATAAATATTTCTTTGATATTATTACAAATACATCATCTACATATATGTAACACATTTTAAACTTTAACAGAAAAGCATTACGCTGTGTAAGTAAGTGAAGCATTAAGAGTGTGTAGTTCAACTAAATCATGCAATAATATCAGTTATATGATTGGCTTCACTATGCAAGTTCTAATTTACATTTTAATTATGCTGTTTTTTTAAAAAAAAACTCATGAATAAGTTCGCAGTAATGGAGAAAGTGGGTTTTTTCTAAAAGAAATCTTATTCCAATAGAACTATCTTACAGGGTTCAATTTGGCTCTCATGTTTTAGTGTATAAAAGTGGGCATTTAAAAAAATAACAGCAATTTGACAGAATTTCATTTAATGAAGATCTCAAATCTCTCCTAAGCGAGAAAGTACATTCTTAGAGAATATGGCATGGTAAGCTTATTTGAAAGTGCAGCACATATAAAATGAGGGACCTTTGGCTATTTGCACTGTAAAAGAGCAATGAGTCATTATAACATTTCTGTAGTTTAAAGAATTTAACAGAAAAGAATGGATGCATTTAAAATTGGACAAACACCAATCTGTGGGCGAGCAATATCCTATTGTCCCAGCACATGAGAAGGTGAATTAGGCTAATAAGAAAACAGATGCAATTCTGGACAGGGAATTGGATGTGACCATCATATCCATACATATTGTCAAATATCACAAATTATGCCACAAAATAATTCATATACAGAGTACAATAATGAAGGAGAATGCTTTTTGGGTGTATCAGTAAAGCTTGAAAGCATAATGCAGCATACATTTCTAGCCAAGAAGTTCAAGTTTCAATCCTCCACTGGAAAGTTTCTGCTCACTCTCTTCTGAGATATTCAAGGACCAACGGTGGAACAGTGAGCATATTGTATGATGTCAGATGATAAGCCAAAGCCATCAATATGGAGCTGTTGAAAAGAACTTTTTCTAAAGGCATCCTTCTCACATATCAAAACAAATCCTCAAACCACCACTGCATCTCTTGATGACTTACGATTTCAGACTTATATGTAAATTGGAACTTGCACAGTGAAGCCAATCACATTAATTGATATCATTGTATGATTCAGTTGAACTACACACTCTTAAAGAGCGTAAGCTCAGCGAAATGTAACGACAAAAGTCAAGTAAAATAAGAAAAGTAAGTGAAGGTTTAAGAGTGTGTAGTTCAACTGAATCATACAATGATATCAATTAATAAGATTTCAGATCTTACAGCCCTGATCTTGCTCCTTCATATTATCATGTGTTTGCACCTCTGAAGGATGCTTTGACAGGAGAATGATGAGATAAAAGAAGCATGTGTTACAAAATTTTTCCTCAAGGAACAAACAGTTTAGTGCAACAGTCTGAGAAGACACTGAAAAGGAGAATGAGAGTGTGTAAAAAAAGCCATATAATTTATATATTTAACAGAATTATACATCTCAAAATGTTCAATTTGTTGTAATTTTTTTAATGCCTTGGTAGTTTACATTGACAAGACACCTGTCATTTTCTCTGGAGAAAATCTAAAAATTTGAAAAATAAAAACCAGCTAACATTAATACAACTCTAACTTCTTCACCTACCCAATGCACAGGATGGGTTTGTGGGACCCCTATACAACAGTTTTCTAAATTCTTTCAATGCTGGTAGAAACATGTGCTGCTAGCTTCCTCTCCAATGAAAATTTATATAGTACTATGGTATGTGCTATTGATTAATTGCTAAATTTTTTTAAAAGATACGATCTTGCACGTAATATGACAAAAACTACATTAATATACTCCAGTTTAGGAAATGCAAATTCTATACTATATATTCCATATAAGTACTTTACCCATTGCAAGCTGCAACATTACAGATAAAAATAAACACAAATTTTTGGAATATTTATTGACAGTAAATTAACATGATAGAACATATCAATTACATCTTTAATAAAATCACCAAGTACTTATGTCTCTTAAGGATTTCGGACATTATAGATGAAAATAGTCTAAAAATGATATATTGTGGCAACATATAACTTTGCATTATATATGGCATAAAAATTTGAGGTTCTACTGCAAGAACCAACAAGGGAAGAGTTTTTAATCTACCAAAGAAGGCGATCAGATTAATCTAAGACTTAAATGCTAGGAAATCATGTGGGGAAATTTTTAAAGATAAACATATATTTAAAATTTATTCTTTATATATATAAATGAAAAATAAAAATAAAGTAACACTATTAACAATGTAACAAATTAAGAGTAATAATAAAAGTAGATAAGGATAAAACACTGAGAAAAAGTCACACTTGAAATTGCTATATTTCGAACTACTGCGAGTTCTTCAATATATATATATAAAGTAATAACCTTTGTAATTAAAAAACAAAACCTGAGAATCAATAATATTGATCGTATAATTAAATTATTGTATGACTGAGTTGAACTACACAAACATATCTAGAACATATATAAAACTCGATCAGAATCAACACAGTAAAATGTATGTAATTTATTTATATAAAACCTATTTCAAACCAGTTAAAACTTCTTTCCCATGGGAAAATTTAAAATTTTAAAATGGTTACAATATTCAACACTCTTAAGCGTTTCACTCCTTAAATTATTAAAATTCAAGACATGTTTCTTGACCTGTTGATCACATTGTCAACCGATAGGACTAACAAGTCATGCTGGAGTTGGAGAGGCAGGTAACTGTAAGGGGCTCTGGTGGTCTATGAAAGAATTTGTACAGAATGTTATCCCTTTCTGGAATTTTGAAGGTCATAAGTCTGTGTTCATTTTCCTTAATGAAGATGTTCTCCCAAATACTCAGTTCTTTAGGAAATTGGATAGCTCTCAGTAAATTAATATCTTTGTCAAATTCATGGTGCTCATTCCAAAAATGTGCCGCTACAGCTGATTTTTCTATATGTTTGTGTCTAATGTTTCTCATGTGTTACTTCATTCTGATACCAATGTTTCTCTTAGTTTTTCCTATGTATACCTTTTCACAGTCCTTACAATTTATCTTGGTAGGTCAAGAAATATGTCCTGATTTTAATAATTTAAAGAGTGAAACGTTTAAGAGTGTTGAATATTTGAATCATTTTAAAAGTTCAAACTTTCCCTTGGGAAAGAAGTTTTAACTGATTTGAAATACATTTCATATAAAGATATCTAGAACATGTTTTGCAGACCATTGTCTGTATCCTATGTTCTAGATACAAATACGTGAGGTAACAAGAGTGTGTAGTTTAAATCAGTCATACAATAATTTAATTACATGATTTGCTTCATTGTACAAGTTCCAAGATAAAAATATTCATCATTATAACACAAGACCTAATAATGACATGGAAAATTGCTTTAGAAAAAGATGCCTATGTCACGGGTTTATTTCTGTACAACAAACTGGCTACTTATGCAAAACAGTACAATAGCACATTTCAAAAATAAGCTGAAGATATATTTAATAAACAAAACCTTGCACAGCATGGATAAATGGTAATATATAAATGTTGTTTAAATAATTGGTACTATTTTTGCTCTTTTCTTTGACAATGTCAAAAACTGTAATAGACGATATCTATAGTTGATATACCCTTAGCACTCTAGAGAATTGTGAAAAAATGGTTTTGTTTTTGGAAAAACAAATTTTATGACATGAATAATCCACATAGCATGGAACATGGAACCACTTTTGAGGAACCTTTACCAGAAGATGCTATTATAAATTTTGCTGTTTCTGAAGACAACTCTGCATTTTTAATAATCATTGATTATAACATTGCCTCAGAAAATGATGTAGAAGAAATGAATATAATTAATTCAGAGAATTAACTAGCACTCTTGACAAAAATGGTTTCTGGAGAAGATGTAAGAAAACAATTGTGTCTATGAGAGAATGGCATTCTACTCATGTTACTCAAAATGCCAAATGCTGAACATTAGTATTTTTCTACGTTTTCTGTTGAACGAATCAAACCTCAATTCAATATTATTTTCCAATCCAATGTTACTTATTCTGCAAAAGCAATGTACAAGATAAATTTTCTGAAGAATTTTTTTAATAGTTTTTAATGCCAGTTTTTACAGATAAAGCATTACAGGTGCTGGACACTGATGATACATGAGATGAAAAGTTAAAATATGAAAGCTTTTTTTAAAAGGAAGGGTGCATTACAGGCTTAGTTTAGCGTACCTTTCCATCATTTGCCATTTATGTGAACTTGGAAAACAAGGGAAAAAAAACTCTGTCAGGGAAGATGGCCCTAATATGAATCTAACCCCAAACCTGCAGTTTGTGAAATCATGCTTTAATGTGTCAGTCTGAAGAACTTATGTATGATTTCACATAAAACGGGTGTCCAAGATGTTTGCTAAAGAATGTTTACAATATGGCCAAAAGGGTAAAAAAAAGGAAGTGAAAGCTGAAGAAACAAAAGAAGATAGTATGCAAACAGAGATGCTCATTACTCATAGGGTCAGTTCTAAAAGTATGTGTTTGCATCGTCAAAATTTGTATATAATAACTACCAGGATGATATATACTGGGTACTGCTAATCATGAAGCCTAGATGATATTGTTCTCAAACCCTTTCTTTTAAAAAATATTTAATTTTGTACTTAAATGCTACATTATGAGCAAAGTTATGGTTTTCACAGAAAATGATACTCATGCAATATTTCTATGATAGTGCCACCATTACCTTACTCTTGCAGTCACACAAGAATAGAAATGCAAAATAAAAATATTTAAAATTATTATTATTAAAAAACATTTCTCAAAATGTGCCTGTGAAACCCAACACATAAACACTCATCGATGTTACTGTGATCCATTACTGGTATGTTAAAAATTAAGTGCCTTAAACTGAACAAAATACACATATTTAACTTGAGCTTCGACAAAGACCTTAAAATAAAATACTATACCTAATTCTGAAACTGAGCAAATTGCTCACATTGACAATCATGTTAAACAGTTATCACTACTGATCCTATGCAGGGGAACAGTATGGCAAATGTGAAGAAAAGAGATTAACATGTGTTATATAAAATTATGTAAATCAATGAAAAAGCTTTTAAACTAAGAGAAAATGTTAACAGTATTATCATTATCACAAAAGCAGGAAGGAATTCAAAAAGAATGTTACTCATATAATACAAGGGGAATGACTTTTTTCTGGAGCTGATATTGCAGTCTTCTAGCTGTTTGTTTATGTTATGTTGACATGACATGCATGAGGAATGGTGTGTATCAGAGTTTGCTCAGGAAAACACATTTTCATATCTCTGGAATCTCTTTCAAGGTGATTTGGTGCTAACAGAGATTGGGTGCAGAAGTGAGAGTAAATTATCTATTCATTTATTTGTTTATTAATTAAGACATTCTAAAGTATACTTAATTATGTGAGAAACAGGAAATATTCATAGTTTCTCCTCAATAATTTCAGTTGTTTTCCTTGCATAACTGAATACATAATCAAGGTACAAAGTATATAAATTATCTTGATGTTTCATACACAATCTTGTGTAAATCAAAATATAGTAATAAACTTACAGGTGTAAGACTCCCATCACACATAAGAAATATCAGCACAACAAATTTTCGAAAGCATATCAAAAAATTGGCTTGCTAGTAAAGCCTTGTACAGTACTGATAAATTTGATGATGATGATGATTTAAAGAGCATATAATTTATGCTGAGATATGATTTGCAAGGAGGTATGCACCCATTTTGTATTTTATTGCATTTGCTTTTGTTTATACAAATCTATTCTTATGTTGTGTCTTGGAAAGTTCTTAAATGATAAATTATTATTATTATTATTATTATTATTATTAATAATAATAACCTTTCATATACAGTAACAGTGAAACTCTGGAGAATTGCCAGGTATCTGTTTAGATGAAAACAATAAACTATGCATTGGAAACTTGGTAGAATGGGACAGGGTTACTGAGGTTTGTGCTGTATATTATCATAGAATTTCCAGTGGATATCTACTGATGAACCAGTGACTGGGGGGCTGAGCCAATCAAATTGGAATAAATTTTATTGGAGTTAGTGCCTTCTGGATTTACCGAAGGCATTGTTCCTATCTATTATATTTAAAATTAATGTTTTTTTTTTCTTATATTTTATGTTTTTATTTAGTTATAAAATTTTGTATGTTCATACATGAGAAATAATTACTACTACTACTACTACTACTACTACTCATAGAATATGACCACTAAAAAGGATTCAAATGGTAAACTATTTATATTGTGCCATAAACTGCCATGCCAGCATTCAAAAAACTATAAAGATAATTCTTTTAAACTGCTGTAGAAAATATACTTAATAGAAAAATGCTGCTCAGAACTGATAAACTGTAAATGCCTTTTATAATTAACTGTTTGTAATAACATTGTTTATGGTTATAGATGAATATTTTGTTATTAACTTGCACTACTTCTATTTAACTGCAATTGTTCAATAATGTATATTCTACAGATATAAATAATAGATGTTTACCACTGGCAGAGCAGCAGGAAATCTTTATAAACAATATTAGACATGATTTACAAGTTAAATTAGATATGAATGGCCTACTAGGTGGCCCATATTTAATCTTGCCCTACAGTGAACTCACGTCTAACACAAGATCTAACAGAACAAAGGGAGTAGTGTTAAGGGCTATAAAGGAGCTGCAAGAGGGGGCAAAAGTTTAATTTATAGATCAATGAAAGTAGTTCAGTTTCAGTCACATAACATTTAAAACTGTAAAGTTATACATTCCTATATTAAAAAAAAGGATAACAAACAAAATATCTAAGAATTTAGCACTACCAAAACTAAGGTTCTCCCTTATACCAATTATATGTGTGTATAAAACTCTCTAAAATAAAGTACCATTTTCACAACTGTATGTGCCCTCAAGCTCCTTCCTTATACAGGGATGCAACCACAGGACCAGCCAGCTGTTGTATATCCTCTGCAAGGCTTCAGTCTTACACAGGTAGCATGTGCATGTTAGGTGACGCAATACAGTGTATTGAGTGAAAGTGTATCAAGGGAACCTCACCGGCTAGCCGGCTGCATGCCGCAAAACTGGTTGTGTGAAGGATTGTTCACCCCATATTTCTCAGTTCCTTATCCCTTACTTTTCGTAAGAATTCCCCAATCTTGTTTATTTTCTCTATTGTTATACCTGTCAACATTTAAAATACCACTGTATCTTGTAATTTGTCCCATTTTTCAACCCCAGATACTATCCCTCCACCTGTTTATTATTCCATATGTATTAGGCAAAGGAAAGTGCTATCCACTTTCCCATATATAATGCATCCTTCTTTAAAATCTTTCCTTAATCCTTTTAAAAGTAATGCCCCTGTATGCATTCATGCAAGCCCTACTCTTTCAAATTGATTACAATTATTTTTATCTTTCTCTTGTCCTCAATTTCATTTCATATATGTCTAATGAATTTTTATCCTAAAAACTAATGCAAATCTCCGTTTCTCTATATGATCTACCCTCTACCTCCATCTTTCCAAAATCCAGTGACATTAATTTCACCTAGTAGCCACACAAATTCCCAATTCCAATTTTTTCTAATACTTTCCCCACTTCCCCAAACCAACTCTCTCCTCCCAATACATCTCTTTTGAACTTTAAATATTATTTTAGTACATTTAAAATGCAGGAACTTCAGGTATTTAGCAGCTGTAACAACAACAGAAATAAATACAAAAATTACTGGAAACATGTCCTTTGGTTTTTGCATTTATGAACAAATTTAGTATAATCTCTTCTGTAGAATATTTAAAGCAAATATTCAAATTGAATTAAATTTAGTATAATTTGTTAAGAAAAGTTTAACTTACTCATAGATAGTTAGAAAACATTGAGCACATGATATCTGAATGTTGTAGATTAGATTAGATAATGGGAGTTTAAATGACCTCTTGTTTATTGTGCTACCCCATGAATGTTGTACGTCGGAACCAGCCAGAGGCACTGCTATAGTGGATTTCAGTATCAATCTCCTTCTCATTATGGAGAAACCACAACTAGTGTACTCAATATTCATCAATATGACTTGAATGTTCAGCTAGTAACATTAGGATACCATGTGCAGAGTTAATAATGATGAGATTTAGCTTTAATAAGTGCATAATCTGAAGACACATGGACCATCATAAACCTGTAATCCTGAAAGGCCAAACTTACAACCATTTATATTCAGCTTATCAAATAACTCTCTCTTTCTCTCTCTTTGCTGCAAAAGAAAACATGCTAAGAAAAAATTCTTCTGAAAAAATGTAGTTGTTACATTACACTTCTCATACTGAGGTATTCATATTCAAATGAGTCAAAAAGAGACGAAAAACTGTTTCATGGATTATACCCAAATGAGTTTTCAGAAACTAGTGCAAAAGCTGTGCTGAATAAAACACATGGTTTTCATTAAAGAGAATGGTTCTTAAACAAACAAATTAACATGGAGTTGTATCATTTTTCAGAAGGTAATGCTCTAAGAATCTGCAATCTAAACAGATTTGTTTATAATCACTTGAACTTCTAAAGATAGTTTAGTTTTTATTGATTGTTGTTATAATTTACTGTTTTGGGATTTATTTATATTATATCTTGATTATTGCTTTTAAAATCTTCACAATGCCTAAGAGGCATCAGGATGGTCATTCCACTGAGCTGTATGTATCTGCTACAGAGAGAGAGAGAACAAGGTTAACATGTGATTTAGTTATCACCAAGGTGTGAATTCTGATAGCGTCATTCTTTTTTCTTTGCATCCTATACAATGCACATAAATATTTATGAGCAGCTGGTTACAAAAATGTGATTTTTCTAAATAATTTTTGCCATTTTAAAATTTGGGTAATTTTTAAATTTTAAGGGCATATTTTGGTCATATTTTAACTTCAAAATTGTAATTGTCATTTTTAGCAATTTTAAGGGTATTTTAAAATTTGTTTTTAAGTTGTGAATAATGGAGTTAAATATGTGTATCTCCACTTTCTTCTCAGTGCAGCCAGCACTTGTATATTTTTAGTAAACAACAATTTCTGCATCCATACTGTTGGTGTCAAAATGATGACATAATGAATGATGAAATCTTTCCTGGGAAGACCTTCTGCTTGCAAGCCAATAAGGAGCAGCTATAGTTCATGAAATTAAAGGAGTAAATGTGCAAATTGACCTTTGGCTTAGTGGTGAAGCCATAATTAATGCATAGACTCAAATCTTGTTTTGCTTTGTCTCTATTAAAAGAAACTGTCCTTAAACCTGGTCCTTTGTTAGATAAAATTCAGTCATTTTTTAGGTGTCAAGTGTATTATTAAGTTATGCAATGGTACCATACTAACACATGCCAGAGATTGATGTAATAAAATAATATGAGATACCTATATGCTTCAAGCAAATGGAGTGTGAGTGGGGACGCTATTTGGGTCTGCAGATATCATAGCTGGACATCTGCATTTCAGTTGGACTGGAAAACTGCATCACAGTAGCCCAAGTGGCTTCTTAGTTTTATACCAAAATGCCAAAAGTGACACTTAGTAAATGTTAACATTTAAAAAAGTTGAGTTGAAATTGTAACATATACATCACTAAGATTATACGTTTATAACCTTTCACAACAAAAGTTCACAGATACAGAAATCAACTTTCTGAATAAAGGTTTAAAACTTGTGTAAATTTCCCCCCCAAAATTGAAGATTATATAGCAGACATACAAATAGTTACCAAAAATCTTACAGAAATAGATAGGAATACAATTCAAAGTCAATGCTGCAATATTATCGAACAAATTAGAAATAAAAATAATACAATCCTTACACAAAGATAATAAAAATACTAAAAAGCAAACCTGTTATCTACACAAAGGCAGACAAGGAAAATACTGTAGTAATTCTGGATAAGAATGATTATATATATAGAATGGAACAATTATTACAAAACAACGAATATTCAACAGTAACAAAAAAATCCCCTAAATCAATGCAAAAACACATTTAATAAACAATTACTGATTGCAAGTTAATAGATAAAAAAGGAACATTATAAAATCAAAGTAGATAACCCTACAATACCTACAATCTATGGTCTCCCAAAAGTGCACAAACCAGGGAAAACAATGAGACCTATCATAAATAACAAAGATCCTCCAACTTATAAACTAGCCAAATGGTTGACTTATAAATTTTCTACCTTTGCAAAATTTGAATCTCTTAGTATAAAAAACTCATTTGATCTTATTCAAAAAATTAAAGACATAAAAATAGAAAAAACGAATACCTTGGTCTCTTTCGATGTTACAGCACTTTTTCCCCAAGTATTCCTACACTGAATTTATACTCTCTTATAAAAAAATGGTTACAAAAAATAGGAATAACAAATGAGGATATTCAAGAGTACATTGCACTAATGAACTTATGTCTAGAACAAAATTACTCTACATTCAATAACAAATATTACAAACCAAATTTTGGTTTGACAATGGATAGTTCACTGTCTCCAATTTTGGCAGATATTTTCCTGAGTGCATTGGAAATTAGACTGGTAAAAAATTTTCCTTGGCTATTTAAAACTTGGTACCACTATGTTGATGATATTTTTGCAATAGTCCCAGAAAGACATTTGGATGATGCACTAAAATTACTCAACCTACAGGAAAAACAGTTAAATTCACTATGGAGAGAGAATGCAATAAACCTTTTTTGGATATTAAGATAAAAAAGATCACCTAATTTTTGGCATATGTAGGAAACCTACACACACAGATAACTACATTAAATATAATAGTTTTAATCCAGTTCCTCACAAGCATGCAGTTTTAAAATAATCTTGCATACACACTGGTTAATGTTCCTATGAACAAGGAGGAATATGAATGTGAAATGAATAATTTAGTGGATATAGCTATAGAAAATGACTTCAAACAAGAGGTTGTACACAAGAAAATAGACAGAGCAATGAATAAAAAGAAAATTTGAGACACCACTACACTTACTCCCATCAAAGAAGAAAATAAAATATACAAAAAATTCACATACCACCCATCAACCTTTCATAAATTTCAAAAGATTTTTAAAAAATATAACATTATTTTGGATCCAAAAATAATTATTCCATTAAAAATATCAACTTAAAACAAAAAGAAGATAATTTACAACAAGAAGAAAAATCAGGAATATACCAGATGAACTGCAATGATTGTGAAAAAGTTTATATTGGAAAGACCAAAAGAAATATAAAAACAAGAGCTACAGAACACATTAGGAACATAAACCAAAGAAAAGAAGAAAAATCAGCAGTGGCCTGGCATTTTTGGAAAGAACAACATAGCATTAATAAAAACCCCAAACTACTTAAAAATATTAAAGGAAAAACTGAACTTACAGTCTGGGAAAACATTTATATTTGGAAGAACAAACAGAAAGTTTTTAATTTTGAAATCCCGCCAAATGATGTACTAATACAAAGGTTCATTAAACCTCACCAGAGACGAATCAATCCACCACGAGGAGCGAGGCCGACAGTTGACCAGGAACTGACGATAGGAGTGATGGCTCCAGAAACTAGTCTTTCTTTTTATTAAAATTTTAGTGATGTATATGTTACAATTTCAACTCAACAAACAATGTTAATTAATTTGGGGAGGAAGTATTCTCAACAAATGAAACAATATTATTTTGCAAACTTTGTGAAGTTAAGGTGGCAGCTGAGAAAAGATTTACAGTACAGAAACATAAGCAAGTGATGGAAAATACTAGCAAAAAGAAAAAACCCAATTACTACTAGCTCAGAAATAAAAATGGTACATCCTCCAAATTTTTAAAGGAGTTAAGTGAATATTATATAAAGAAGATAAACAACTAAAAGTTTCAGAGCTTTCCAGAACATTATATTGGGTGTCTGATTCAGGACAAGTAAAGACTAAGAAATAATTATATCCTCTTTGCTGTGGTGAAACTATGACAACAATAAAGAATCATGTAATTTAGATCTGTATATAGGTTGACCAAAATAAACACTCTTATTCCTTCACTTACTTGTTTATAAATGTAGAACCGGTTTCACAAACTCTTGTCCACATCATCAGCTAAACATCGACTCAAATTCACTTCACAGCACAAGTGCCAATTAACATTCCTAGTTAATAAAGGATCATGTTGAACTGTTTCTGTAAACGTTAAAAGAAATTTCTCAAAGTACAAGACCAACTGCAGGTCCTTTTTTATATTTACACTGTGTGAGACCGCCACGGGTGGCCGAGGTCGTTAAGGCACGGACTCGTGAGCGGAAGGTCTGCGGTTCGAATCCCGCCAGGACCGTCCTCCCTGACTGGGATTTTTTCCAGGTTTTCCTCAGTCTTCATAACTGGCAAATGCCGGGGAGGTACCTAAACTTAGGCCTGGAACGCTTCCTTCCTTAAAAAAAAATATCCTTTCCTAATGTATCATTTCATGTATCATCAGTGTCCATCGCCTGTGGTGCCTCAGTAGTAAAAACGGACGTTAAACACTACTCAAAAAAAAAAAAAAAAAAAAAAAAAAAAAAACCTGTGTGAGAACCACTAATTTAAGGTATCATTTACAAAATAAAATTTTAATGTACTATTTTATTTTTAGTAATTTTTCCAAGTTTTTGGGACATTTTTGCGATTCTTTTGATTATCAAAATTTGCATCCTGGTTATCAGTATGTACATTCTTATTTGTAACAACTTATTAATAAACAATATTTCTTGGCTTGATTGCATATTGCATTTAGATTCCCTTGCAGCATACATATTCTCACATATAGCTGATAAGTTCATTCAACAACAAAAGATTCCTGATGACCTGGAATTCAAGAAAGAGAGAAAACCTTCTATAAAGAAACTTAAGTTCTTTGCCATGACATCTGAAAAATGTAGAACCTGGGGAACAAAATTACATACCTACTTTTCTGGCCTCCAATTGTATTCAGTTTCCTTAAACAGCAACCCGTTCCTCAACCACTGTAGAAAATTAATCACCCTCACAATTCTTGGGTATAGACATTTCTCCACAAATATTTCATTCACAGGAAAGAAGAAATCTGCAACCTGATTTTGTACATTGTATAAGAAGAATTATTTTCATGACATGCGTGCAGCATGTGGAAAAACTCTCTTTTTGAAATTTGACATAAATTGTTAAAAATATAATTAGGTCTTAAAAATCTAACAAAACTCGCTTTAAACCAGAATTAATGCAAATATGCCCTGCATGTATAACATACAGTAGACATTTTTGCTGGATGCAGAATCTCTCCATAACTTCAAATGGATTATTTGTATGATTTCTATTATTTATTTGAAACAAAGTGAGTACATGTATATATTTATTAAGGGAATTATCACTATTTAAATTCAGATAAAAGTTAATGTTTTATGGTTTATATTTTTGTTATGCAATTGAGGTCTGGGGAAGTATGTATGGTGTAAATATGAATAGACTACTAATCCTTCAAAAAGTTATTTGAGATGTGTATAAATATATATATAAATTAACAGTAATAATAAAAGTAGATAAGGATAAAACACTGAGAAAAAGTCATACTTGAAATTGCAATTTCAAGTGTGACTTTTTCTCAGTGTTTTATCCTTATCTACTTTTATTATTATTGTTAATTTGTTACATTGTTAATAGTGTTACACTATTTTTATTTTTCATTTATATATATACATCTCAAATAACAGTAATTATAAAAACACTAAGATAAAGTCACACTTGAAATCGCTATATTATATAAGGTAGCAGGAGAGGATCATACAGAAGTATTTTTAAGGAATCTAAAATGTTAACTATAATATCATTATATATGTATGAGGTAGTTCTATTTGTTGTTAACAATGAACAAGACAAGATCTAAAACAAGGACTGTCACAACTATAGCACCCGGACTCAGAACAATCATTGTCCAAATGTAGACAAAAAAAACTACTGAAAGAGATGCAAGAATTATTGGTAAAGTTTTTTATAATAAACTGCCAGTAACAATTAAAAGTCAAAGAGAAAAAAAGTTTCAAGCAGAATTGAAAAAAACTTCCTGATATATAAATGTATGTATAGTATAAATGAATTGTAAATATGTATATAAACTATAGTTGAATATAATTGTTCATACTATAAATGGAAATACCTTATTGTTATATGAGATAAATTTGCCTCTTGTATAAATTGCTTGATTTAGCAATGTAATTTTGTTATTGAGCTATTTTTCTGACAATGACTGAAACTCAAGCGTAGAATCTATGGTCTGCAATAAAGTTGTTGTTGTTGTTGTTATTATTATTATGTTTGTATGGAAATAACATATAAAATGTATATTTTTTATAAAATTT
Source organism: Metallyticus violacea (assembly GCA_030762175.1). Lineage (NCBI taxonomy): Eukaryota > Metazoa > Arthropoda > Insecta > Mantodea > Metallyticidae > Metallyticus > Metallyticus violacea. The sequence continues at coordinate 97,043,753 of CM060841.1, read as the reverse complement.
CCATATCCAATTAAAAATTATAAATTATAACTAAATATTATACTTGATTTTCAATATTATGTGGCATTTCAAGCTGTAAAATTACAAAAGTTTGATCCAGCCAGAAATATCTATTTAATTATAGCATGAGTGAATGTTTGGAACTAATTTTCACATGTATCATAATAAATGTTTTGGAAGTATTTAACTACCAGGGTCTTTCAAGATGAATTAAATTGATGAGTAGTATTTGAAACAGATCTATCAGAGCATTTGAAGCTAAAGAAACAGCCTGTAAGCAGTAATACTAATAATTCAGCTATTTAGAAACAAATGGAAACAATGAACAAATTTCATTATTTTAACATAAACAAAAAGACTAAAAACACTGAATTACAGCTGAAATTAGCAATTCCTACGAAAACCTGAAATGCAATTACACTACAGAAATATAGTTTCCCCGAATTCTTGGCTTATATATAGGCTTATTGCAAATTAGCTAAAAGATTTAAGAAAATATTTAATAATAAAGTAGTTCTTGAATATATCAATAAATATGGGATTTAATTAAATTTGAAAGGGGAAAACACAGAGAACATGATAGAACTTCTTTAATAAAATATAATGACCAACTGGCATAAGAGCCAAAGGCTATAGCTAGTACTTTTAGTGACTATTTTATCAATATTGCTGAAGAACTACAATGCATTATAAGTAATAAAAAACCAGTGCTACAAACAAGTTAAAGGTCTTTCTGTTTCAATCTTTCTCTTGCCCATTACTAAATATGAGATCGCTTCTATAACTTAGAAGTCAAATGAGTTAGATGAATTCTCTAACTACATAATAAAAAAATGTGTTACATGCTTAGTTGAGCCACTAATGTTCCTAATTAATTTATTTCTGAGCAGTGGTCTATTACCGGAAACTTTTTAAATGCCAAAATAAAACCATTTAAAAAGGCACTAAAGAGGAGCTAGAGAATTATCGACCAATTGCATTGATCTCAGCCTTTATAAATATTTTGGAAAAAGCTGCATATAACAGATAAATTCAAGTTTTTGAGAAACACAATTTTTCGTAGAAAATAAAAATGGATTTTGTACAGGTAAATTCACAGGAATTTATGATAATGTAGACAATAAAATGTCAGTATGGGATTATTTCTTGATTTATCCAAAGCCTTCGATTTTGTCAACCATAAAATTTTGTAACCCAAATTAAGCACCTATGATATTAATGGCATTGTATATGACTGGTTTGTATCTTATCTAGAAAACTGAAAGCAAACTGTAGAATGGGGCTCCTTTGAGGTGGGGGAGGGGTCAAATCAACTTATTCCCAAGATAAAAAAATAAATTTTAAAGTTCCCTAAGGATTCATTTAGGGCCCTCTTTGATTTTTATTATATCTCAATAACATAAGAGACTATGGTGGTTGCAGGGACATCAAATTAACCATGTTTACAAGTGATACAAATATTTTGATTACTGGCAATGAGGTAAATGCTCTAAGTAAAAACATGAAACTAATTAATGAAAAGCTGCTACAGTTTTTAATGAAAATAATCTCATAATAAATAAAGATAAAACAGAATCAATAGGTTTCCACCATAATAAAAGTATTACCAGCTCTGACCTTAACTAGCTGCAAAATTTCCTATGTAAATGTTTGTGGATAAAAGTATATTACATATTCTATGTTATAAATATTGCCATATTTATTAAAATATGGTACAGTAATTTGGGGGGAAAACAAAGAATAGTAATAAAGTTTTAAATTGCAAAAATGAACAATAAGAGTGATTGTAATCTTAAAAGAAGTTAGGAACAGTGAAGTTGTTACATATACAAATGAGTCAGTATTAGGCGACACTAAAACTTCACTAACTGATTAATTCTTCACAACATGTTTCAACAGCATTCGCTCTCATCTTCAGCTGGGGACTGACTAACTCTAGCAGGTGACGTAGTGGCATCTGGTGGTTCCATTAGATAACGGAACAGTAAGTCCATTGGTGGAATGCCAAAATTCATAACTCTATGTTTATTTTTTAAAATATAAATCTTTTCCCATATTGCCAAATCCTTGGGATTGGTGGTAGCTTTTAACAGTTTGGCTTCTCATGCAATGTTATGATCGTAAGTCCAAAAGTGATCTGCAACCGCCAATTTATGTACTTGTTTATATCTTAAATTTCTGAAGTATTCTTTGGTCCTTGTCTCCAAATTTCGTATTGTTTTGCCTGTATATATCTGATCACACTCCAAACAATCTATCCGATACACTCCTGACTTCTTGCTGGGTGGAATAACGTCCTTTTTGGTGCTGTTCAGAAGCTTTCGAATACTAAATTTATTTTGTGCAGCCAAACGTATATCATAATTTTTAAAGATTTTCATGAATGCCCTGTTTGTCCACAGATGATATGTGAATCTTTTAATAACCACACGTCCTTTTTTATTGTGGAGAGAGTTGTGGTGTTTTTAATATCTTTCTGTCTTTCGAAATGTCTGATCTTCTTATCAGCTAAAGAGCTGCTGAATCCATTGTTGAGGGCTGTTTTGATGATATAGCGGTATTCTGCTGAATACTCTTCTTTGTTGAGTGGGATGAAGTACTGAACGAGTACTTTATTCCCTTAACAGTAAACATGTGGTATATATCAAAGCTGATAAAAGGTACAAGATAGTAACCATGGATCAGGATGATTACATAGAACGTATGCAGAACATGTTGGGCACTCCTGAATATGCAGTGATAGGCCAGGATCCATTGAAGGAGTATATTAAAGCCTTTAACTCCTCCTTGAAACAGATCAAAACATTATCAGAAAATGAAAAATGGAAATATAAACAAATAGCCCACATTTGCCCAAGTTACTCAGCAACTGATAATAGCAATGTATGTACCTCTTTGTATCATAATAGCCTATTTGTTTGTTTAACTGTACAATCTTAAGTTCTAGTAATTTGATTTATTATTGTAAATATTTAAATGCTGACCAGATATATGTACACATGAAATGGTGGAATTAATGAGCCTGTAGTACTTAGCATCTAATATTACATGACATTTGCCTTTTCAGGGTACAAGAAAAACCTTATTCAGGTAACATGTTGTGTGACCTGGGATCGAACAGATGAAAGAAGTAACAAAATAACTGCTAATTCAAAATCAACAAATATGTAATGAAGCATCGTCACCATAAATAAAAATTTTCTAGCAGTCACAACTGTGACATCTATCACTTTTCTGTAGTTGGCCTCTTGTTTGGATTCTAAAAGAAATGTCATTTATTCATCTGTAAAGATCAAATGGGAAGCCCAGGCAATTGAAACTCTGCTGCTTTAGCAAAAATCAAAAAGAATGTTAAAGTTTTCTGCTTTGTGAAAAGGTGGTAAAAATTACCGTAACAAACAAAACAGCTTAGCTGGCATACAAATTTGAGTTGGTAATAATTTAATCTTTCATCTATTATTAGCATGGTAAGTAACTTTAAGTTTAAATGCTAAATTCTATTTATTTTTTACTTTCTTAAGGTTTTCATGCTTCTATTGCTCTGATGTCTGTAGCTCAAACTTAAAGCTTTGTTGAATGTGAAAGAAAACATCACTATTTCATCTTTCATTAAGTATTGATTTTTTGAAGTTTTCTATGGGATATAAAGTAAAGAAATCAAATGTATTCTTAGGTCAGAAATGAATGCATTTGGTTAAGAATGTTTTACATTTAACCTTTGTTATATTTATGCTCCAATATTAATATGATGCTTATTCAAGTCAGCATTCTTTTTATTGTCATAGATGCTATAAAAAGACTATTATTAATGATTTTGATCATCATTACAGCATGTTTATAACACTGCATTATTTAATTTACACATACTGTAATGATTGATTTTCCCAATCCAATTTTCTCACTCCTTTTATCAAAATTTTATAATCCCTAAGATGCATGGTTCTCAATTAGTTTTCTCATTATATTTGTTTCAGTCCCTTTTTACCTCTCCCTCCAGTTCCAAAATCTAATTTCCAATATAACATTTTTGTTCAACATGATATTGTTTATAGTGTAACTCTGGAAAAGAAGAAGAATCATCTCATGAATGCAAAATTCTTGTAATCCTACTCGATACAACATGCAGTTCACAAGGTATCCAACAGAGTTGTAGCCAGTGTTATATGGCATGTACTAAAGACACTGACTAGTATGTGTTCCGTTACTTCTGTGCCAGAGTGTGCAGTGTACACACTACTATAGAAATCTGATATCATCTATGCCCAGAAGAATGAGGACAGTTATACATGCTGAGTGTTCATCCACCTGATATTAATTATTTCTCTGTGTTTTTACTTTAGCAGATAAATGTTTCTGATCGTGTATATATTTAGCTATTTGAAAGAATTATGTTAGTTTGTAATTACATTTTTGTGTCTGCATAGATAATACCATAAACCTCAAATAATACATTAACATATAATATGATATTAAGGCAACATGATATTCTACATGTACACTTATAAAATGAATAATAAAAAATAAAACAAAAAATATTACTTGGGATTTGAGCCCAGGAGCTTATACAGAAAAACAATTCCTTCTGAACTGTTTGGTTATTGCTTCTCTACCCTAATGATCTGTTTCCAGATGCCTACGATATGACCATGATTACAGGCAAATCGCCCACTGCAGAGTGCATTTGCTGCATGCATGTTGTAAATACAGTATTTATATACGCCCCTGAATTTCTTGGTAGAATCTGGCTATAAATATTTTGTGTCAAAGGATGTACATAAGTTTTATAGTGATGCTTATGTTTCTTTTTTCTTTTTCCTTTTTTTTTTGGTCCCCAGAAAATTTTTTTGTATTTTATTCTTAGCAACATAATGGTGCGATTAATATTCCTGACAGAGAATGGTTACTTCATATTGATGGGCATGTTTATTATAAACATACAGAAAAGAATGGAAAAACATACCAAAATAGAAGAATGCAAGAGCCAAAACAAAAGGGAAGGATAAAAATACTATACTTAAAGGACCACAGCAATCATGCTCCAGACAAAAAAAAATGTCTTTAGTAGTTCAAGAGAACTCCACTTAACATCCAGAAGTGCCCCCTATGAAATGAATTACTTCTGATGTGTTGAAATACCTACCACAGCGGTATATCCAACATCAATGACACGGATGAAAGCATTACAGAAAGGTTCTGAAAGATGAGCCATTTGTTCTGTATGATTAATTTGAAGATATCATTGTATGATTCAGTTGAATTACACACTCTTAAAACTTCAATTACTTTTCATAAATGTATGGAACAGGTTTCCAGAACATTTAGTTCCCATCTTCAGCCAGACTAAAAGTTCAACTCTTAATGCGGGTCTGTGTTCCTACGGCTCGAAGGCCTATTTACTACTTAAATGTAAATTGGAACATGCACAGTGAAGCTAATCATATTAATTGATATCATTGTATGATTCAGTTGAACTACACACTCTCAAAGCTTCACTTACTTTTCATAAATGTATGGAACCGGTTTCGAGAACATTTAGTTCATCTTCAGCCAGGCTAAAGTTCAACTGAAGAATAATAGTTTTCAGTATAAGGGGAAAATACTCATTTGCGACCCCCTGTGCTTCCTTGAGGGGATTATTCAAGTAAGTTCAATTTTTCTCAACTTTTTGCCATTCTTAGTTCAATAGGTCAACCTGGACAACTCTTTTAGAATCCAAAAAAGAGGCCCAGATGTCACAGTTTTGGCTACTAGAAAATTTGGGTTTACTGTAGCAAAGTCTCATCATGTATTTGTTGATTTTGAATTAGTAATTATTAATGTTATTTCTTTCAAACAGAAGAATTACAGGAAAACTGAGACATTAAACAAGCACCTCAAATGATGTGTATCATTGCTTTGTGCTCCAGTAAACATAGAACATCAATTTGTGCTTTTCATGAGCAGTTCTTACCTGTTGCAGAGAATTCTTTGATGCTAATTATGTTTGAGACCAGGCATAATGGGGCTGCAGGAGGTACATATCACCTGCTACCCACTTGAAATGTTTATGAGGCAGCAAGTACATATCTCTCTGAAGGTTAGCATAATAAATTGTTGTTAGACAAAATCATACCACTTTTTAACAGTTTACAGTATGCTCTAGAAGAAACAAGCAGATTCTGATAGAATGCTAAATAAACTAGAACTTTGACAGAAAGCACAAATATTTCAAAATCCAAAGCAGAAAACAGAAGTATGCATAATGTCTTCTGAGTCAAACTATTTAGAACAATCTTTATGGCTTCACTTAGTGAGATTTACTCACGACATGATTCATGGACCCTTGTCCACATCCTCGGCTGTTAAACAACTGTTGGATCATTTTAGAAGTTTGGTGACTTTGGTGGTCTTATGATAAACTTGATTTCTGCTTCTGGATGCCGAAATTCATTAAGTTTTGCTTATGTTTTTTTTTTTTTTTAATGTAGATCCTTTCCCATGTGTTTACTCTTTTGGTTGTTGAACCACTTTTAATAACTTGATGCCTTTTTCTTTTTCTGGTTTCGATTCCAAAAATGTGCTGCAACAGCTGATTTTTCTATTTGTTTATAATGGATGTCTCCAGTGTTCTTTCAATCTAGTGCTTACATTTCTCTTTGTTTTTCATATGTAGATTTTTTTCACTTTGGGTCCGGAATTCAATTTTTTTAATAAATAAAGTGTTACATTGTATTAGTTTTGAGGTGTTAAGAGGATATTATACTGCTTAAAATTTTTTTGAAATTTTTTATTGGCTGGCAGATGGTAAAAGAACTTTTAACAGATTTTTCCCCTGTTAAATTACTCAAAGTTGTGATTTGTTTAATTCTTTTTTGTTTCTGAAATTTTAAAATTTTTTTGTTATTCATCTGTTTGCTGAACCCATTTGATTTAGTGACTCCTATTATGTATATTCATTCTTGTAATCTTCTTTATTAAGATCTTAATACCACACTGGGAAGCTGGCAATGGAACCATGCTGCTGATGAAAGCAACAGCCTTTGAAACATGTCCAAGAAAGTGGAAAATGTTTAGTGAAATTTGAATGATTTCCTCATAAATAACTTACTATATTTGTAAAATTATTTGCATAAAAAAAACGAGCAAAACTTAATGAATTTCAACATCCCAGATACCTACAACTGAACTTAGTCGTTTAATAGCTGAGAATATTGACGAGGGTAGACGAAATATGTCCCGAGTAAATCTCCAATAAGTGAAGCCATAAATATTGTTATAAATATTTTGACTCAGAAGGGATTATTAATATGTGTTTCAATGTGTTAGATTCCAAATTGAATTAATACTGAAAGAAGTATGTATGCTTAAAATTGTATTCAGAAACATAGAATTTAAGAATGATGATATTTCTTTGGGAAAAATGATTGGAAAAAGCACCTGCTGACTGTAAGTATTCTGAGAATGAGAGGAACCTCTTTGAAATCTGTAGACTATTGAAATTTTAAATACTTAACCTCACTTTTTGTAACAAAATATTTTGCCAATATTGAGATTTAAAAAAATATTTTTAAATTAGATGTGGTTTTTACATAACGTACATACATTTTGAAGCATTAAGTTAGATAAAAATATTAAGTCATGGGTAGCATTTGATTAATGGCATTGCCCAAATTGCAAATTTCCCTGGATACCTTAAAGGTTATTACCTTATTACAGAAATAACCCAAACTTTCAGATTGTTAACTAGAGATTCTAATGATCAAATCTCTAAAATGTGACAATCTTAATTCTTGAATTTTTCCTTTGTATTATTGCGCAACAATTTTCTGAAGACTACAGTAAAAATTGACCTAGTACAGTCTGATATGCCAAGAATTTGTATTTAATGCATGGGAAAGCATGTTCCTCTATAAACAATATTAATTGCTTCTTATAAAACTTCAAAGAAAAACAGGAGTACAAGTTATTAGTAGTAGTCAGATACACCACAATCTCAGTGAATAATAACTTTTTTTTCAGCATTGCAGAATAATGTTTCAAGAGATTTAGCTGGAAATAAATTACGTCTCAAATGACTTTGCAGAAATCAGTCTTTTACTTTGTACCACATTCTGAATGTTTAGTTTTGAGTGCACCAAAGCAGTATACTGAATTTTAAGTTTCCTGGAATAAATTTCATAGTGTGTGTTTCAAATTATGTATAAGGTATATTGAACTAGATTATAAAGGTCTTATACCTTCGCTCAACCAGCACCTCAACACACTATAGCTCTCTGTAATCACACTATGATATATTGTAGTTATGTTGTAAAATGGGATCAAAGGGTGCCCCCCTGTTGGTCACAGTGTATTGACCTTTTTGTGTCAGATTGTGTTAATAATAATAATTCACCTGCAATAAATCAAATGGAAATTCTGGTTTATTACATGCAGATGATTTAATGGTCAGAACTCTTATCAATAGTTGGTTGAAGTATATTCTAATGATAATTGAAAGATACTGTAAGAAATGGAGATTGCATGTAAACCAGGAGAACACCAACATTATGGTGTTTAAGATGGGGAACAAATTGAAAAGAAAAGAAAAATGGTATTTTTATGATACAGAAATTCATATAGTGAATTAATTTATCTAGGAGTCCAGATGAGTAATATGAAAGGATGGGATAAACAAAAAACATAATATAGCTAAAGGGATATTGGGCATGAATGCAGTGAGAAGATGCCAATATCTAGCTCCATTTATGAGTGTGGTATGGTTTTAGAGGATTCTGTTTCAGTTGAGTCTCTGTAGATACACAACATAAAAATCTGAGGAACTGATTTGGATGGTGAAGATGCATTTATTATTAAGAATGTTTTGCAAGATAATTTTGAGTGTTCTACATAATTTAACCATTTCATGGGCATTTGGAGTTAAGTGAGTGTGAGGGGACTGATAATTGAAAGAATATTGAAATATTTATTCTGTATTCAATAATTACATTGAGAATTTGACTAAAATATCAAAAACAAATTTCAGCAACAGTAAATGGTTAGGGAATATTAAAGAACATTTATTCAAAAATGATCTAGGAGATATGTGAGTGCATAATGACAATTTTGATTTGGGACTTTGTTAGAAGTAAGAACTAGCTAGAGGATATGGACATACAAATGTTATACTCACAATCTCAAGAGAAAAAATTGTTAGAAGTTTTACAGAGAACTACAACTTGATTTTAAAAGAGAAATGGATATTAGTTGACTCATTAGGACTTTAATAAATTAGATTGCTTCACTGTGTTAGATTCCACATTTTTTAAATGACGTATATTAGTGTTTGCGATAGAAATGAAAGAGAAGGGATAGTATGATTTTGTTTAGAAGTGTAGGGTTTTATGAAGTAAGAGAATAGTTCCTGATGATGTTTCTGGAAGGAGGGAAGTGGCACATATCCTGTTTGATAGAAAAGGGACCAAAGATTACGGGAAGAAAAATGGTGCTGTAAGGAAGACCTTTAATAACAAGAGGCAAATAAATATCTTGGTAAGTTAAAGTGGATATGGGTTGTTGAAAAGAGTAGAATGACTTAGGAGGACAATAACAACATTGAATATATACCTGAACATTCCAGTAGGTAACTACTAATAGAATCAGGATTTTGAGCTTGTCGGAATTTTTTAGACAGTAGATTTAGTGTACATTATTTCTTTTGTGTTGTTTGATACTTGGGATGCACTGACAGAGATAATGGCCAGAGTCAGAATATGTAGACTGAACAAAGGTAACACAAAATTATGATTTTAATCAGACATTACTGCAGCTCAACATAAACAGTAGATGTTTTCCATTGAACTTTCAAAAAATAAGACATTTTTAAAAAATTCTGTTGGAACTCACACAGTGAAGCTTGTTAAATGTAAATTATAATTAATCTGTTGTCTAACACACTCTTATACTTCACTTATTTTTAAATATGAAGGGACCGGTTTTGAAGAGACATCCTCTCCATCTTCAACCAACTTGATGATTGGTACGAGAAATCAACATCTATGAGGACCTGTGGCTCTGTCCTGTGGTGTGTTTTTCTTTATAAACTGGAAATTATAATGTAATACCAATTTCCACTTTATAAAGAAAATTACACATTATGTATATGTGTATGTTTACAGTATGCCAGCATGATGTATGGAACATCATTTTCAAAGCTATGGTGGCATCCATACCAACTAGGTTTCAGGGCCATTTCGAGAGACTTGCACCACAAATAAAATAAAACTAATGTCTTTGAAAAAAAATGTTCCAGCAAACAAGATCTTGTATTACTTTTAATGCTCTAGCAGGCCCCATATTGGACATATTGAGCTTCTGGCACATTTTCTGGAAACCACTAGTGTGTGGCACAGTTATGAAAATTGGTGCCCACTTCTACTCAAGCCTGCATGCAGTATAGTGCCTGTATATGGATCAACATAGCATTGACAATTGGTGACAGATGAGTGACATATGCTTCTGAGTAGGCATGTAAACAAGCAAAATATTTGTTTCCTTGGCTGGGAGAGGTCTGATCTATACTTGCACAGACTCCTACATACTGAAAAGGTCACTGTGTGTCTGTGGCGGTATCATTGACTTGTACTTTGTTCAAGATGTTAATGGTGTGACTGTCACTGTCAATACTGAAAGGTATCAAGTATCTGCTTCCATGCAGATAAATGATTTGGATTTCAAGCACGTTGGGGCAATTTCACACATCAGTCATTCCTCAAAGAGCTTTTTTGGAATAGAGTTATTTCTTGCCCCATCCTGCAAGAAGCCCAAACAGCATTTTGATGAACTTATTCTTGAATCTTGATGAACTTATGATGCTGTTAACTTTAGATCATTGACCGCCTGGAGTATGTAGTGAGCTTGCAGTTTTATAAGCTTTGGTTACTTTCACTTACTTATTTTTTGCAATACTCTGTATGATGTTGCAGATTACAGAATGAGTGAATGTTTGACATATGAGTTGAATGTGTATATTCATTTTCATGACTTATTTTCAAGAATATACATTTTACATACCTAATATAATTCCATTATTATTGTAAATTGATAGTAAATACAGAGTATAAGGAAATTTTCAGAGTTCTGTTTAATGAAATGACTTACTAGTGACTTGACATAATGGTTTTGTAGCACCATTTTTAAGGCAATTTGCATTTGTTTATTAACTGGAATAACAGAAATAGAAAAAATAAAAGCATAAATGGCATTCCTTAGGAAATTATAAAGGAAGTCCAAGCAGCTGAAGCTCTATTTACTCTGCAAAAATAAAAAAATTCTATATAAAAAAAATGTAAAAAGATTTCTGCCTCATGAAAAAGAAAATAAAGTTATTCCAATAAATGAAACAATCATGTTGGCATTCACAAGGACTGAAAAGAAAGTAGTGGCTGTTAATGAAATAGAAGATTATCATTGTTTAATACACCTGGCATCACTAGTGCACTGTATGTAGATTGACCAATATGATGATGTCAAGTAGTAGCATTTGGAATATCCCAAAGCAAGTAGCAAGCATATATTAAAATTGAAGTGGCATATAACAGGAACAAGGAGGAATGTCATGTCAGTCTCTGAGAAGCATGTGGTATGAAACCTTGCCATTCTGCTTATATTGTAACATGGGAGCAAAGTAAGTCCCCCATTAACTGAATTATATATTGATTTGATTCAATCACTGCTGGAGATGATTGATTGATTGTTTATTTATGGATGCTCTTTTAACATCTCAGGTCATCAGCGTCCCATTCAACTCCGGGCGTGAAATGGCAGACAAATTTTACTCAGAGGCCTCTCTTTCAGGCTTGAGGTTCTTTTTCGTGCCGTAAATGTACAACACAGGACCCACGGCTTTACTTCCCTTCTGAAGGAAGCCATACTTAGGATTTTTAAGCCCGAAAAAATCCATCGGTCCTGGCCGGGTTCAAACCTGCGATCTTGGATATAGAAGCCAAGTATGGTAACCACTACACCACCAGGACCACAGGCTGGAGATGGACAGGCATTCTTAGGACTCAGTATAGACCTATGATTGCTAAGTAAAAGATTAGAATCAAAAAATTAAAGAAAATTTGTATCTAATAATACTGGAATGATATAATTTCCCTTATTCACGAACACATTAGTTATACCATAGATGTTCTTATGTCTGATTCATTTGTATCTTATATCCTGATAAGTTTAATTGTATACCACATCATACGACGGCAATAAATTAATATTGACAGTGAAATTCAAACACTACAGTGTGGAGGATGAAAAGGTTTGAGGGAGGATTCTGTTGTTAGCAAAGGGTGTTGCAGCACTCCTTCTCAGGGATCAAGAATAATGCTTAGTTACAGGTGCCCAGTCTTCCAGAAGTGTGACAGGGGATTACATAAAAGTCTCGAACAAATTGTTAGCTACTTATGATTATGTTGCCCTTCCTTTATTTCCAGCCCATGTAGATGCAAGCATGATTATTTCATTTTTTTATTTACACACACATACACAAATAAGAACTAGAAAATCAAAAATTTAATTAAAAAAACTTAATTAGTCATACAAAAAGGGCAATATTTTGAACAACTTGTCTGCTTCTTTAAAGGCAGTAGACAAGTACAGGTAGAAAAGATAATGTTGAACATTGAAGGTGATTGTTCCTTCATCTCATGTATCATCAGTGTCCACTGCCTGGTGCCTCAGTAGTTAAACTAGCATTAAACACTACCTGACCAGTCACAAGCTCTTACCCAAGTCATCATAAATGCAATATCTGTGTGCTATTGACTCCATGTCAATTATTCCAGTCCCAATTTAGCCAGAGAATATGATTACTGTATTTTCTAATTGTGCCTCAAAAAATGTTGTAGACATTAAATTGCTTTGCAAAGTATTTTACATTGGTTTAATACCTATACTAGATGCGAAAATTAATGGCATGTGAAGGTGCGCCATCACTGCACACTGCCTGTGATGCCTCAAAAGTATGCACATTAAGCACCATTTAAAAAAAATCACTGCATATAGTAATATTTACAAACTAAAGCTGCAGTATTCAGGCTGGAACTCTACACATCAGAATAAGCTTCAATGACCAATTCTTGATTTATTGAGAAATCAACATTAGGACAAGACAATTATTTTAAAAATTGTATTATTATAGTACATATTTTCCTAATTTGAATATGCAAAACTTCACATTTGTATATCACTTGTACCAGCTTATTACCACAAGCAAACACACACATTATTATCTAAACTTTATCAGACTGCAGGATTGTTTTATTTATGGTAAGCATTACATCCCCCTCTTTGCTTACTCTTCATTCAGTTTATTGCTGCGCAGCAAGAATTCAGTTTGAATCAGTGATAAATGTTTCACTAACACACATTATATAACATAGTGTTGTTCAGAGCATCTGTATATACTTTTTGTGCTTTTCCTTCCTCTCACTTTCCTACCCATGTTGCACCTGTTTCATGTGTCCTTTCTTTTATTGGCTTACACTAATGTCAAATATTTTGGTAGAGCCATGACATCACAACTTGGCCAGTTAGGTGTGTGCTTCTTGTTTTAGAGGGAGTAGAACTTTAATCAGGGTTAGATCTTTTTTGGACAGTACTTCTAAATTATAGGTTCATTACTCTCTCCCAGACCTCATCCACTGACAAGGAACAGAAGACTATACTTTATTTTGTTATTTTTAATTCAATTTTAGCTTTTGTGTTTTAATGTGCAAAATTTCAGGATTTTTTTTCTCTATATTTACCAGTGTTGGACTAACACCTTGTAATGTTAATTATTTCACTTTAAATTTGATTAACATATCCTACACTAATATATTAAATATGTTCACACTAACTCCACTTGGTTATATAACATCAGGACATGTTTCCTGAGCACTCATTCCCATCAGCAACTGTTGACTGACTACTCGATATGGTTGCTTGATCCCAAGATGCTTCTGTAGCAGTCTCTGATGGTTCTAGTAGGAACTTGCCGAGTTCATCTATGGGTGGAACATTAAAATTGAGTAAGTTTTTCTTATGTTTTAGAATGAAACTTTTTTCCCAAGTGGAAAGCTCTATTAGTTGGTGAAGTCCTTTCAGCAACTTAGCCATTGGTTTACTTTCATGATTTTTGGTCCAAAAGTGAGCTGCCACTGCTGATTTATCAATATGTTTAAAAAAAATATTTCTTAAGTGTTCTTTTCTTCAAAGTTCTAAAATTCTTTTTATTTTTTTAATGAATCTCTGATCACAATCTGCACATTCCATTTCATTAATTCCTGATTTCTGTTCTGTTGGTATGGTGTATGTTACTGTGCAATCTGATAAATTTTTGATATTTTATTTGTTCTTTGGGGCTAATTTTATGCCATGTTCTTTAAATATCCTCTTGAACATAATGAATAGATTAGTGCAGGACATATTACCACTTCATTATCTACAACTTTTTAAATACAATTTATTTAATTTCATTAACATGCTTTTTGTGCCCTTTAAACTTTAATCATCATCATCATCATCATCATCATCATCATCATCACCACCACCACCACCACCACCACTCATGTGCTTAGCCTTTCACATATTACATTGCAGGAAAGCAATGGTTAAGGTTAATATTCCAAGTAAATTGAGCAAGTGATTAGCCATTCAACTTTTATATGTATAAATTGCAAGCAAGCACATTTGTTATATAAATTTTTCTTAATGGATTTAGTAAAATGCTTGCCAGGTTACTGGACTTTTATGTAGATGATAAAGTAATTGCACAGACCACAACTTATGTTTTCTGATGTTGAAAGCACTATTGGTGAGTGATTGTATATAGCTTTATGATAAGTATCATAATAAATATAAATGTCAAAGAATTAAATTCTATCATACTTAAAAACTACCTTTCCCATCATATGCTGGTCACTTTATTTTCAGCCATTTCCTAAATTAAATGCAAGTGCAGGAACAGTGTCATACATGAAACTATAATTCTTGTATGGAATCTTTAGGTCTTGTAGCAGAATTTTAAGCCATTTCTGTTTATAATATTCTCACTATTGCATTTTAAATATTTTTTCCAGCATAAAACAAGAAATGCAATCTGCTCAGTAATTATGGGTCACAAAGGTGTACCATAACTAACAATACAGTGGGGCAGAGATTAGACATAATTGACACAGCCTAGCAAGCTCCATCATCATTTGCATTCTGCTAAAACAAAGTCTGTCCTGTCCCAATATAAGGATTTTCATGATACATTTAATTTAACACTTATTGATGTATTACTGGCTTATGCCCCCGAAAGTTGTTTTAGAGAGAAATAGCAATTTTTGCATAAAGTGTACACACCATTAGGTTTAAATCTATATATACCTTTTTACCTGATATTTTTTTTTTCAAGTGTTAATATGCATTTTTACTTATTTTGCTCTTCCACCCATTTTCCTTTGGCTTGTTTCGACTGAGATTCAATAATTACTTTTTCCATCTTCGCTTGTGTATTGCTTTTGAAGTAGAACACAGGCTGTTTGAAATATTGCATTACACATGTGACTGATTCACTGTTTTATTCGCTTCTACTTCCCTAGTTCTTATTTTTTTTTAGCTAATTTGTTGGTTATGAGTTACTTTACTTTTCACAACTTTCAAGAGCTGAGCTACCAATTTAATTTTGTTAAAATCTCTCGGCATTTTTCTAGTATCCCTACAATGTATAAAAGATACTCAGGTCAACTGAAAGAACCTAAAATAACAACAAAAAGTTCAGTATCACTTGGTTTGGTTGCCATTTGTTGTCATTGGTGTCAGGTCTTGCACCACAAAGCTCAAATGGTGTTAGGATATGTACACATGGTCGTGTATCATATTTTTAATGCAAATATCGATTTTTTTTAAAAATAAGTCTTTAACAGAACAAGAAAAAGCCAAAAATAATAAATGCCACCCTTTATTCTCCTTACTGTTCAACAACTGAGACTTTGATTTCTTGAAATCTAAGAAAGGAGAATGAAATTAAGAG
Organism: Metallyticus violacea; assembly: GCA_030762175.1. Taxonomy (NCBI): domain Eukaryota; kingdom Metazoa; phylum Arthropoda; class Insecta; order Mantodea; family Metallyticidae; genus Metallyticus; species Metallyticus violacea. Next base: position 97,027,741 of record CM060841.1, on the reverse strand, counting down.
CACTTACAATATTAAATAAACATGCAGCAAAGGAAGACAATGTTCCAGCTCAGGTGCAGAATATAGCAGAACTACAGCCTTCCTTGGTTCAAATATGTTATACAATATAATCATTCAATGCTATCCTCACATCTTTCAGCAGCCCATTCTGACCATCTTTGGCTTATTAACAACATACTTTCTCTCAGCTGGTATGTGAGAATGTCATGACTAGGAAAACAAAAGTGATCTTCTAAAAATATGTCCTAAATCTATGAAAAAAAGATGGCTCAGTGAATTTGGGAAATTTTATATATATATACATTAGAGTATTTTATGCTAATCTATTTGTATATTTGAGTCATAATGTAAATATTGTCATCTAAAAATAATAAAAAATTAAAAAGGGCATAAAATAAGGTATAATTTGTACTTCATAGCAACAAAATATGGTAATGATAACAGTAAAGTATTAAACAAATAGTACACAGGGTGGAATATCAAACATCATATCTACTGAAGTTTCTTGATAAACCTTCAGCACTTAGATAGTTCATTATAACGATAAGAAGTTTTAGTATAGCAAGTTACCCTTATAGACAAATTTGTTTTCATATTATAATCTTTGGCAAATATTAAAAAATAGCAAAAAAGTGAAAAAGGGGGAACATATTGTGTTTTCATGATGGACTAAACAGTTAAGAAAATATACACATAAAGAAGTTGATATTAATTGACACTATACTTCACTAACTGATTGATTCATCAAAACATGTTTCAAGAGTTTTCACTCTCAATCTCAGCTGGGGACTGACTAATGCTGGCAGGTGGCAATGTGACCTCTGGTGGTTCCAATATAAAGTGAAACAAAGTTCATAACATGATGCTTATTTTTTAAATTAAAATCTTTTGGGATTGATGGCTATAAACAAATTGATTTCTTTTGTGATGTGGTTGTACATTAAAAAATTATCTGCAATTGCCAATTTATGTACCTGTTTACATCTTACATTTTTGTAAAGAGTTCTTTTGCCCTTGTCTCTAAATTTCTTGTTCTGCCTATGTATACCAAGCAATTTATCTGGTACACTCCTGCCTTTTAGCTGAACAGGATAATATACTTTATGATTCTCTTCAAAAGGTTCCTGACTTGTGCAGCCAACCAATATCAAATTTTTAGAAAATTTTCATGTATGATCTTTGTCCAAGAATGGTATTTAAATTTTAAAAACTTGTCATTTATCATTCAGAGAGTTGTGGTGTCTTTAATATATTTAAGTCTTTTGCAATGTCTGACCTTATCTACTAAAGACTGGTTGAATCCATTGTTGAGGGCAATATTGATGATACACTGATATTCCTCCTTGTTTATGGGATGTTCACTAATCTATGAGCCAAGCTGTTAACAATGGTGTGTTGGCGTAGTCTAGAGTTGAAGCTATTATTCTTTATGTACTACAGCAGAATTCCAGCACATCATCAATATTGTCCTCAACAATGGATTCAACTGGTCTTTAGTAGATAAGAAGGTCGGACATTTCAAAAGACTTAAAGATACTACCACTCTATATACATATACATCCATAGGCAAACAGTGCATTCATGAACATTAAATATATATGTTATTGTGTTGGGTGTACAAAATAAAAATAACATAAGAAACTATTTGAACAGAACCATAAAGGATGTTATCCCATCCAGCAAAAAGGCTGGAGTGTGCCAATTATTGGGATTGTGATTAGATATATATTATGGACAGAACAATAAGAAATTTAGAATAAGAGCAAACAAATGCTTTAGAAATGTTAAGATATAAACAGGTAGATAAATTGGCAGTTGTAGGTCATTTTTGGACAAACAACCATAACATCACATGAGAAATTGCATTGTTCAAAGCTACCAACAATTAAATTTTAAAAAATAAGCATCTTATATATAACATTTAATTTCATGTCGGAACCATACAGCGAAGCGATTATTACGTTTTTAATTATCTAGTGAGTCGATTTGATAATTAAGAAAATAAGCTTCGTGTTTTGAACTTTGGCTTCGTACCAATGCACTTCTAATTTTACTTTCTATTGAAACCACCAGAGGTCACATCTTCACCTTTCAGTGCTAGTCGGTCCTCCAGCTGATGACGCAAAAGGTCTTGAAACCTATTTTGATGAATCAATCAGTTAGTGAAGTAGTGGCACCTAATATGAATTCTTTATGTATATAATCAATCTATTTCACTGTTTCTCTATTAAGTTTCCAATAGTTATGCCAACTCATTGATTATTGGGGCATTGTACTTTATTTATTGTTCATCCCAATGATTTCACCTTCCAATTGCATTAACATATTATGCAAAGGTGCCTGTTTTGATATTATAATATAAATTTTATCAAAAGTGACAAGGTTTTCTTTAACAACCTATTATATTACTTAAATGGAAATTAGTATTACTCCCACGTATAAATTTAATGTTTTAGCTAGTGTGTCAGTCACATACTCTATTTTGCAGAACATGCTCTATGAACCTTTGTCCTCATCCTCAGCTGCAAGTCAACTGCATCTTGGACAACTGATCAATCTGGGAGCAGATTAAAAAACTTTGTAATTATCTGTCATTTGTTGGGATTTTGAAATTCATCAAGCTATCTTTTTTTTCTTGATACAGATCTTTCCCCAAAGCCCAGCTCCAATGGTCAGCATGCTTATTTTAATAATGTTTATTTTTTTAACACTTCTGCAAAATTATTGGTAAAAGCTGATATATCTGTTTGGTTATGTCTATTATTTTTAATTGTTTTTTAAGTCTGACTGACAGACTCTCTCTCTCACACACACACACACACAGAAGAGAATGTACAACGCTGGGTGTGCATTCCTCGGATCAAAACAAGAAGAAGAATGGGGAAAAGGGGGGGAGGGAGAAAGGAGTAAAAAGCATATAAACATATTTATAATGACTTCATGGGATTGCAACTGAGTGATGCTTATGTTAAAAACCAAGCTTTTGGCCATCTTTGCTCCATGGCCTTCTTCAGTGTACAGAGTAAAGATGGTTGCTCCATGGCCTTCTTCAGTGTACAGAGCAAAGATGGTTGAAAGCCATCACTTGGCTGCAATCCTGTGAAGTCATTATAAATAATCATGCCGAGAGAGCTTTAAATCTTATATCATACAAACATATGCCCAGAAAAGCCTGATTTGTGAGTTGTTATTGAGAAAGAATATTCAACGTGTTTCAAGGTATGATCCAAAAACTTTTCAGGCAACTGAATGATGTACATTGTGATGTGTTGCCAAGGATATTTGTTTACATTCGTGGTTAGTCCATTTGTTACACTTAAGCAGCTAACCATGGCAGGATATTCCTATTATCAGCAGTCAGATTGGGCAAATGGTAATGAATGCAAAATTACACAGCATTCTCAGATCAAGAAGGTGATTCATACAAATTTTTACTATCGATAAAATCACTCAATTATCTGAAAAAGTTTACTGTTATTTTGACAAACTTAAGTTGTTGGAAATACAATGAATTTTATCGTTCAATAATAACTCACAAACCAGGCATTTCCGGGCATATGCTTATATGATTTTTTTCTTCATTTGGTCTGAAGAGTTCACCCCCATAGTTTATCTCAGTATTTTTGTTACATCCTGTATATAAATAAAAAAATATATCCAATCTATATTTTATTACAATCTGAATAATTAATATTATAGATGTGTTGGTTTCTTTTTGGGGGGAATTCTGTCTAAATGATTTGATGTTATGAAATTCTTTATGCTGAACTGTTCTGTTTAGTCAAAGTGATGTTAAATCCTTTTAATTTTTTTTTTAAAATTATATGAACAGTAACAAAGAAAGATTTGCATTTACTATTTTCAGAAAGAGCACACACAACTACATTAAAGCCTATCCTAGATCTCACCGGCATGCAATAATCAACAGCTTAACATACAGACTAGAATAGAATATTAACATACAACTGAAATTGCAAAATACAATGGCTTCAAAAGGTTCGAAAAGTAAGAATGATTAAAGGAAGTTCCTACACTGTTATTAGAAAAAGAGCATTGAAAGTTTCAAAAATTCATGTATTATCCTTGGGCTTTTCAAAAATTTCAAAGAATTTCACATCATGGATTCAGAGAACAAATACAGTATTAGGAATCTCAAAGCATCAGATTATATAGACCAAATTCCCCAGAAAAGAAATCAAGCATCCACCAGCTAATATGTTCAGATTGTAATAAAAATACATTGGATAAGCAACTATCAGACTTAAAGAATATTTCATAGTAAGTATAAAAATTGGAGCATGTAATCAAACTAGCAGATAAAACATTAATCTCTTTAACGGTATGCATGCCTGCGTGCGCGCATGTATGTGTGTGTGTGTTTAAAGATAATGCAGAAAATTGTCCTTTTAATGAATTATGGCATCTAATGTATGTCTTAAAAGCTCTTGTTAAAACAAATTTTATTATTACCCATATGCACAATTCCATTGTTTTTTTAATATTCAGATCCGTGTACAGTAGCAATGAAAACATTTTACTGTACAACTGCAATGCAGATTATGTCAAACAATACAGTGATAAGATAATCAACAAATGTCATAAAATTAACATTATTATAACTCTACTTCATGTTAATAATGCTTACATCATTCCATCCATTATGGTGCAAGGGTTGATTTTACACTGATCCCTCTTTTAATAATTATATGAGAAATTCTTTATTTTTTTGCTAATTCATTGCCAGGACTCCACAATGGAATATTATATTTCTTATATTTGTTTACTGCTGTAGCCCCTTTAGTGAAAAGATAAAATAACATAAAATCAATACTAGCAATTTGGTAACTACAGGATGTAAGTAAGTGGAGTTTAGTGTAAAAATATGAATACCTAAGTTTAGAATATATTACCACTCCTTGTTAACAGCTTCATAAGTACAATATTTAACTAACAGGATGTTTCAGTAAAAACATGCAAAACTTAAACAGAAAAAAGGAGATGCTCTATTGAAAATTTTGAGATAGGGAACTTGTGGTCTGTGATGTGGGGATGGCATGAAGGCTAGACAATCTATGGCATTGTTTTTGTTTACATATCATATTTACATGACAGACCCTTTTGAAGAGTCAAACAATATGATGGCACAGTACTGGTGCAGTTTTGCACAGCTGGTGAAATACGGAGCTGCTGAAAGCCCATATTGGTAACAATTTCCCAACAAGCATCATCCATCATAATGATTGTTTATTTCTGTAGATTTGCTCATTGCAACCAAGAAAAGAGGGAACTGGTAATTCACACAAACAAGTTTGTGGAGGAGCCACAACATATTGCAATGAGTACTTACAAGTTCTCATAATGTAAAAATTAAATGTTAATAAATAAATGTAAAAATTATCTATAAATAATCCAGAAAACAGAAATTGATTGACATGTTTAAGCCCATATCTCCTTAAGTTCACTTTTTCAGACCCTAGGTTTCCTTCTCATCAGCAGAGCATCCCTTATTTCCTGTTTCAGTTTTACATGCTATATCTGAAATGATTTTGTAGAAGAGTTAAAAAATAAATTTTCTAAAATAAGGATTTCCTACTCCCTTTAACCAATTACAGATCGCAACATAACATAGAGTTTAATGCAAATGCATTTTGTGCCCACTTGTAGCTTTGATGTTGAGAAAAACCACAACAAAAATTGGAATAAATAATCACTTGCATATGCTCTCACAATAACTCTGTTTTCACCATGAAATTCATCACATCTAAAACGTCTCTCTGTTCTATTACTTCTTCACTCTCATTTACTAAATTTGATAATTCTTTCAATATGCACAATAATCGTACATCTATTTTTCGTTTTCTCTGTTTAGAGACCATCTTGTTTGTCAATGTGGCTTCTCATTTTCAAAATTTGCAAGAAATGGGCACAATAATAATTTTCTTGTTGTGTGACTAACTCTTAACTTTGGTAAAGAAGACAGATCAATCTGCTGATTTCAATTTATTTTGCCATGTGATTTCCTATATATTTAAAAATTTTTATGCCCTACCATATATACTTGAGGTTTTTTTTCTTTTTAATACAAAAATAAAAACTTAAGGTACCATATTTTCCCTAATGGAACAAAATTAAATTTAGAGAAAATGTTCAGAACTTCCACACCAATACCAGACATTTTTTTGAATTTCAACATTCAGATAATACTGAACCATAATGTATAGCAACCTTGAAATCTTTGATCAAACAACAACAGCAGTACATACAAACAAGAACTATGAAATGAAACAAACAACATTATAACCTCAACTTAGGTATTATATTGCCACTCAATTATCAACAGCTTCGTAAGTACAATATTTATAAACAACATTATCCTTACTTCATTCATTTTCCATGGCAAGCTTTATTATGTGAAACTCTAATATAATTATCATGTTATTACAATGCTTTGTTTCAATAGTGCATATTTGCCATATTTTTGGGACACAAAATGGTTCAAAGTTTTTGTTTTTGTTTCTGCCAATTATACACAATGTATAGCCCTATTTCTATGAACTTCTCATTTTCAGTTTAAAGTTTGCTGTATGACTAGAATATTTCAATTTTTCTTTACACCTGGGACATAACTGACACTGACTACCAGTATTCTGCTCCATGACTGACAATAATGTGGTATACAGAAAGTATGTTCCTTATATATTAAAAATAACTTTTACTTGCGCTTCAGAAAGAACCAATAAAGATAATTTAGCTTATTATTGTTTTAAAATTTTATCTTCAAATAAAACTTAAGTGCAGTCAACATTATTATTTGGCATTTGTTAAAAATACGGATTTCATGTTATTAATTTTACAAGGATAATTCATGGTGCAGTGGTATGCTGTTGAGGCATGCATCTATATACACTTTTGTGCCCAATATCTGTTTTCCTTACTCTCACTTTCATGGTGGCAACATCTCCTTGTGTTGAATATACTGGAAGTTTTCACCCCTGGCCTGTTAAGCTTGTGCTTCTTGCTTTATAGAGAGTAATGCTTTCATCAGGATCAGACAGTTTTTGGACACAACTCACAAATTTTGCATCATTACTCTCTTCCAGGTATCACCCCTGACCAAGGCCGCAGAAACTATAATGTATATTGTAAATTTTAATTTAATCTTTAGGTTTTGTGTTTGTAAAAAACAAGCACTAATTAAGGTTAATATTCATAGTTAAATTAGGCAAGTGCTTGGCCATAAATTTGTAAACATGTAAATTGCAGACAAGCACATTTATAAAACTTTTCTTAGTGGGTTTAGTAAAGTGCTTGCCAGATTCCTGGATTTTTATATGAATGTTAAAGCAGTTTGCAAGATCATTTATCTGGGTATTTTATCTGTTGTTAAAATCACTTAGTAAGTTATTGTGAATAGTTTATGATAATTATTGTAATAAATATGTCAAGAAATTATATTCTCTAATATTCGAAAACTATATTTCCCAGCCATATCCTGGTAGTTTTCTTTTTTGTCAGTTCCTAAATTAAATACTTGTGCAGGCATCAATAGAAGAGTGCCATTCTTGTAAGGAAGTCTAAAGTCATATAAAATATAAGTTAATCTGAATCAAGTGCTCAGCTTGAATTTGTTTTCCAGGGAATACAAAATTGGACAGGCATTAAAAAAATTAAGGAAACCACAAGAAAGTAAGTTACAAATGCCAAAAGACTTTCTTCTATAAATAAAGAAAAGTATTCTCAAAATGTTGTATTTGATTTCAAGTATATTAATGTCATATGAGTAAAATTGTCAGCACCAGATGTCTTGGGACACTTGCTTTCCATAAATATTACCAACCCAAGCCAACCGTGTTGCTCCTAACTTCCACCCTGTGTACAAGTCAACCACATACCTTAGGATGTTACATACACTGCTCATAATGATATCTGACCAACTTGCCTTTAATATATTAGAGATTATTTTAATTTTAAGAGGAAATTCATGTTGTTAAGAATGTCTCATGATGATATAAATAATGCTGTTTACTAAAGAATTTCTAGTTCTTAAGCATTCAGAAATAGCTCAAAGAATGCAGTTTCGCTTTCCATTACAAGTTCTGTCTATTATATACACCCTCTTTGGGCATCTGCAGTATGAAACATCCTAAGGAACACATACAACAAAATAAAATATAAAATTAATGCAACTCAATCTGTTTAGCAGAAGCTTCAAGGTGAAAAAACTCTTAAACTTCTGAGAAGTGTAGCAAGTGCACTGGCGAGATTCTCTGCTTGTTGTACCAATTCGCTGTTCTGTGCAAGTGCACAAGACAAGGTGAGCCGGAATGCAGTGGTCACATCCTGTACCTTCAGCACAAGATTTCGTGTCTGCAGAGGTGCAGTTGTGTGTGATGTGGCATCTGCTGCAAGCTCTGTAAGACGATGCAGATGACGGAGACAAGTGGCCACATGTACTGGCAGTTCATGTCGTTCAGCTGCACTCTTCACCAAGAGCTTACTTGCTGTCACCAGCTGTCGTGCTTCATCTGTAAGAGCCTCCTTGGCTGCCTGAAAGCTGGTCTCATCCATGTGAACGCCCCCTCCTGCTGCTTGTGCCTGCGAACACTGCATCACCACTTGGTCCAAATGCTCTAGCAAACCAACCATCATGGCTTCTGACTTGATGCACAACATGTCCCAGTCCGAGGTCAACACATGGCCATTCTGCAATTATGAAATTGAAGTGCAAAGAAAAAATACAAAGGGACCTCCAGGCCATTTTAGCTGTAACCCCTCACAATTACAAAAATTGATTTTATATCAACACCTTCTAAATTCTGAATCAATCCCCAGTCTCCAGTTCTACTGGAATTCCAGGGGACCAAGCTCTGACCAAATCTAAGGTGCCAATATAAAAAAATTTCAATAACTCTACATACACCATTATTTTATCAGCTAGCTACAATCTCTACAAACTACTAATTCCTTTATTTGTAAAGTATCTACTATCTACTATACGTTATAATCTTTAATGATATATTTATTCACTTTCTAAAACAGCTTCCTATCTCATAAGCTCAATAATTTAAATCAATTTAACATAATTCCACTTCCAGCCATTCCCAAGCCAATTACATTTTTTCATTAGCAATTGTTCCCTTCTTAATACTTATTTATTTATTAAACTGTTTATATTAATAAACAGTTTAATATAATAAAAAAATATATATGGGACTATGGCTAAACATTCATTCCAGGTTGTTCGCTTGCCATAATCATATACCAAAATATCCTCATTATCTAATCTTACAACTATTAATGTTATATTTGATTAACTTCCCTTCTTAGTACCCAACTTTTTATTTTTAACTTTAATTAAGAACTCCCCTACATTTCTGCTATCTTTGCTAAAGATCTTCATTAAAACTATCTTTCTATTTAATTTAAACCAGTTCTAATTTATAAACTCTTTTGTCCAGAGTTCCGTCCCTTTGCACCCAAACATTATACATTCCATACATTGCACATTGATTCTGAGGAAGACATTTCCTTATTCCTTTTAATTTCCACACACCTGCTCTTGCCCATGCAATGTTCTCTCTCTCTCTCTCTCTCTCTCTCTCTTTGTTTTTTGCTTCATTTATCAATAAATTTCTCTCTTTTCCAGTTATTTTTTGTCAGTATATAAAATACATACTATCTCACTAAACAGTTTTTGTGTCCTATCTTATAATTACTAGAGCTAGGACTTTCATGACTCTGCATTATTTTAGTGAGCAGCAGATTTTTGTAGTTTTGAGTTGACTGTTTTCATAAAAAAGCATTTGCTCCTTTCCTGCTCTTACATATGCAATATTCTCTCTTTCTTCTTCTTTACTTTATCAATATATTTCTTTCTTTCTCAATTACTTTTCTCCACTAATTTACTGAATATATTTTGTATCTCTATACCTTCAAGTTTTTTTCTTACCTCTTTTCAGAATCTCTATTTATTTGGTTCCCCCACCCCTTTATCCCCTAAATTAACAGTTCTCAAAATGTGATCCACAAAACTCCCTGCATGCCTGCAAGGCATTTCCCGCAAGTCCACAAAGCATTCAAATATTGTTAACAAATTATATTCTTGAATGTATAGATACAAACTTTAATTATAAGAAATGAAAGATGATATAAATTTACAATATATACTTATTAAAGTAAAGTAAATTAGAATCAAATTAAAGGTAATAATTTATTTTGGAGAGAGCTTTTAAAGCCAAAAATGTAAACCAGGTAGAACACTCATATATTATCATAGTTCCTCTAGCAACAGCATCTTTTGGCAGCAAACTACATATGTTCAGGTTTGACTTCCCCAGATTCTCCAGTCCACTTACTCAAATAATGAATGGCTGCTTGTTAGAAACAAAGACCACTTCGTACTTCCAAACATAACCTAAGTCGCAGGCAGGTTTCTACCATCAATGTTAATACAGAACATTACATAATATGATGAGTAATTCTGAGATAAAGCAATCTTAAATGCTTCATTAAAACCAGAAATGTAAAGAAGTACTGGATTTTCATGTATGAAATGAAATACAGTCAGCAGCTGTTTTCTAATGTACATAGAAAAGAACCGGGTAAGTGGAAAGCTACATTTAATTGAGCAGCAGATGAAAAGATCTTCTTTCTACCTCTGCCCGAAGAAGTTCATCATCCTTCTGAGTAGAAAGTATTTTGGGCTGTGCTATGTCACTTTTCTACCTGTTGGTCTTTCCCATATTGCTAAGTCTAATGCTTCCCAGTTCATTCTACTATGCCATGTCTAAGAGCATCCTAGATGGCAAAAACTCCACATTAATCAAAGCTAATATTCCAATACACTGTCCATCAAGGCAGCCATATCTTAATTAAAAGACAACATGTCAACAGCAAGTGGTTCTGAGTGTCAAAATAGTATACTTTAGTTCAGTCAGTAGTGTGCCATAGCACATGGGCTGAATTGCTAGCTCTAGAGTTAAATAATATGAGCATTTGTAGCATTGAACCAAACCTAACATTCTCATCATTTAAATATTGTGACAGAAAGCATTATAGGTAAACCAAATAAGTTCATTATATAGTAAGATGTGCACATTATTAAATGAATATATAGACATATTTTCTTTTAATGAAATAAACAATCATATACATTTTCTTTGTTAATTAAAGCAAGAATGTTAGCATTGAGAGAAAAATGGCAATATGACATATAATAAATATATAATTTATTTTAAAATTATACTTTATATTTAATTTTGGACAACTTGGAAAGAATGGAAAAATGCCTAAACAATATAAGGTTCAAATGTAAAATGAAGTTGTGAGATTACAACTTGCACAGTTTTCAACATCACATTTCATTTAAGCCACTTGGCCACAGCTGCAGTCTACCTGTAGAGAATGCCAGTGTATTCTTTAAACATGTACATTCATTCTCCCTCTGAAATCCATCATCATTTATAGGAGCCTTGATTCCAAGGGGACTTGTTCATATTTTGCAATCCAAGAATGCAGACTTTTTTTCTTTGAGTATGTGCACTATAAAAGAAGGCCTTTATTGATGTCTTTTATAACAATTTATTTGTGTGAAAAATATTCCTCTGTAATCAGGTAAGAGAGCATTTGGAAAATGTAGAATTAGAATTAGATATACAATTTCTCCTTTTAATCCAAATATATCATGGCTTGTAAGTGATATGCAGCATTATCACTCTCATTCAGGCATAAAAATAACATTGCCAAATCATATGTAATTTCATTGTACTGTGTTTATCATAAGTTAATTTCCAGCTCTGGTGTCTTGTTACTCTGGTTATTTCGTAAATAATGTATAGGTTGGCAGTATACAACACTCATGAAAATTAAGTCAGTTACAGGTGAAAACTTGAGAAAGAAGTACATGTGCCCATTTTGTCCTTAGATACTCTTTATATGGAGCCTGCAGGTATGTCAGATACTGCAACTGTCGAAGATCAAATGTACATTAAGATGGAAACTTTATATGGTAAAAACTGCTCAAGACACAGTACTATGAGAGAAGTTCATAGTGCACTAATAATTCAGATTCTCATTGGCCTAATTGTTCTCGAGTTGATCATGTCAGCAAAGACCAGAAAAGTTGAAGGCAGATGAACAAAGTGTGAAACTAATGGCAGGTGCTAAAGAAGATTATCGTGTGACATATGACAAACTTCAACATCAGTATTCTATGTTTTGACAAATGATTTACAAAAAGAGGAAAAATTGTACACATCTTCTTGACTGCTGAAACAAAAATTCCATGTAGAAAGTCAAGTATTCTTGTATCAAATTGCCACTGATGCATGGATTACAGAATTTGAACCAGAGTTCAACAAGTGGAGAGGATCATTTTCCCTTGACCAAAAAAAATTTGATGAGCTCAATCAAAGGTCAAGTAAATGAAGATCTTTGCATCTGATCACCAAAGAACCACAGATGACAGAATGGCAAATAAATCTCCCTTGAACAAGTGTCACAGCTGTGAATTATCATGATTTCATGCAAAAATCACATCAGTTGCTTGACACTTATCGTATCAGGATTGTTGTGACCAATAAGCTGCAAAAATATGAATGAGAAATGTTACGTCATCTTCCCTACAGTCCTCATATGGTCCATCAGATTATCAGACATAAGACTCTGACTTCCTAAAGTTGGAAAAACCAATGTGTGGACATCATTTTCCTTCTCTGGAAGAGCTTTCTGTTCTTATTACCTGAGCCATTTGACAGATAAATAGAAGTGAAACTTTTAATGGAATAGCAAAGCTTCCCAAATGTTGGAACTTGCATCATTGGGAAGCAGGGAGACTGTAGAATACCATAAAAAAAATGAATATGTAAGTAAAAAAAAAAAGGGTGTGTTATTTTTGAAAAGACACTTATAGCAGACATGCCCAGCTGATTTCTCTTTAACGAATGCTAAGGTTTGAGACCTTTATAATATATGTGTCTCTGGTGAAACTACATATCATTTGCTATCTTTCTATTCATTAAGAGTAATTCTAAAAGTTTCTATACAAAATCTACTGCTACAATACCTGTGCTGGCTTTTTGTCACTACGGGGTGGCAGAACAGGAGGCATTTCCTGTGGCTGAGATTTTGGTGGTCTAGCAGGTGGCAAAACCGTTCTGCTATCTATCCTTGGAGGTGGCTGTATGTCAGGTGTGTTACGATACTTGCCACAGCAGGAGAAGGGTCCCCGTTTTCTATCTACTGTTGCATATTCAATGATACAGGGTGAATCCTCAGTTTCCTATAATACAATCATCAGAGATACATAACAAGCACAACAATCTTCTAAACCTGTACTGTACTTTTTACCACACTGCTCAAAACATAAATGTAGTCACTGATATTATTGAGGACAGTCCCATATCTTGGTATACTCCCTGACCCTGGTTATATACATTAAAAGGGAAGCTTTGCAGCTTATCATAGTGGTGAATAACATGCTTAAATGCCATGGAAAGAGCGGAAATACACAAAATGGCTAGCATTAAGAGCAGTATTTGAATATGTTGGTCCTGGTGGTCTAGTGTTAACCATACTTGCATCATAAACCCAAGATCACGGGTTCAATTCTGGCCAGGGTTGATGAATTTTTTGGGCCTAAAAATTCTAAGTATGGCTTCCTTTAGAAAGGAAGTAAAGCCATGGGTCCAGTGTCATAGATTTACAGCAGTAAGAGAACCTCAAGCTGGAAAGAAAAGGCCTCTGAATAGAATTTATCTGTCATTTCATGCCCTGAATTGAATGGGAAGCTGATGGCCAAAGATGTTAAAGGGCATTCTTAAATAAACCAAATAAATAAAGTACTAGAATGTAAAATATACAGGAAGTAGAATTATAATTAATGATTATTATTATAAGTATTAAACACACAATAAAATAAGGAATAATTAGACTGACAAATTAATATAAATTATTATTTAATTATTTGCTGTCTCAGTAGGTTTGCATAAAATGTAATATCCTTTGAATATTATTGTGTTGAAAATTTTCACCTTCACCCATATCCTCATCATTATTGTTGACAAGCATATGCAAACTTGAATAGTTTGGGATTTTCACAGTGAAATATAGTATCATATAACAAATTACTTTTGAAGAAGTCACTCAAATTTCACTAGTTTTATTCCACTTACTTGGACATTTTTCAAAGGTAAATTTCCTTCATCGTCAGCAGGCTAAAACATGTCCAAGTAAGTGGAATAAAACTAGTGAAATTTGAGTGACTTCTTCAAAAATAATTTGTTATATAAAGCATATGCAATTTTCTTCCATTTTTTTTCACATGCTAAGCACAACTAATGCATAAATTTGTATCTATTATATCCACACATTCACTAATTGCAGTGCACACACTTTTGCTCAAGGATAGGACAACACTGTGTTTCCTAAACTTTTTATAACTTAAACCAGAGCAATTCAACAGGGCTTAAACAATAATAGTATGGTAGTAAACATAACATTTCATGAAAATTATACTTTGCTATAACTTCAAAAATATATTCTATTTTTTTATTAGTCTCTCTTATGATTTACATTATAAAGGATTTTATGGATACTTTCAAATTATTATTATGCATAAATTTTAAGATCTCTTCTCTTTTAATGGATATATTGAGATTTTGAATCTTTACTCAAGAATGATAACCAGCGTCATCAATGGCAATAACATAGCATTTTAGGGGGATTTTTCATAAATGTGCTCTGAAACCAATTTTCAAACATTTCTCTTGTTGGTCCTGGTGGTGTAGTGATGTAGCCATACTTGCCTTCTAAACCCAAGGTCGCGGGTTCAAACCCAGCCAGGATCGATGGATTGTTTCGGGCGTACAAATCCTAAATATGGCAACCTTTGGAAGGGAAGTAAAGCTGTGGGTCCCGTGTCGTACATTTGCGGCCCAAAAAAGAACCTCAAGCCTGAAAGAAGAGGCCTCTGAGCAAAATTTGTTGGCTGTTTCACGCCCAGAATTGAATGGGACGCTGATTACCTGAGATGTTAAAGAGCGTCCTTAAATGAAACAAATCAATGAAACATTTCTCCATGCATTTCATCACGAGAGTTGGTTTAAATATTTAATTTCTTTTTTAAAGACAGATGCAGGCTATCAGAAATCCAACCTTCCTCATTATCCATTTGCAGAATCATAATTTTTTTATTACAAGCAATGTGCTTTCTTGTACTGCAGCTACATTATCATAGGTAAGAGCCCAGATTTTATGTGATTACACAATTTAATACCACATATTTGTGCCCAAAGATAATGTAAATGTTGACAAGATGTACAAGTAGGAATGTTTTCCATAAATTTTATTTTACATATTTTGTATTATATTACATATCTCACACCATACATAAAATATTTTAACATTTTTAGCAATAGTGACACATTTAAAATATTCTCCTTTCTTGTTCTCAAAATGCATCAGAATTTGTAACAGCCAGACACCAGTCATATCTTCATTATCGTCAAAGCTGGAACTCTGGCAGCTACTTGTATCTTTGCCTACATAATCTGTAATTATATGGTAGGCAACGTGAATTAAAGCTGTGGTTTTCTGCATTAAGCACTTCAAAGTTGTTAAAGCCAGATGGAGAACTTTTCTTCTGACTCAAAATTTGTGAGAGAATCTTTGTGGCATTGAGCAAAGTGCTCAGTTCAGCTTCATATGTCAAGGAACTGGAAACTTCAGGTATGCCTCTCCAAGAAGCCATGGGAATAATGGAAGATGCAATTCAAAAGGTTATTGATGTACTAGTGAGTTAGCTGGTTTGCACTAAAATATAAGCTGTGCTGAAAAAGGTATCCTGGATATTAAAATTTTCTTACTTTGGGTCTCCAATGGTGAAACTGTGGAAAACTATCTGTAGCATAGTTCCTCTGTGTAAATATGCACCGGTGACATATGATCTTTCTCTGTGTAAATGTGCATCCCATTCCAATATAAAGGGGGGAACAATTATCTTTCAACACTTTTACTATTACCTGTGATGCCTCAGCAATAAAAACAGGTATTAAAATAAATAAATAAAATGTTTGCTTTAATTCCAATAGCAGAAGTAATTGGTTCATTACTGATTATTTTGAAATTACATGTACAAATTTTTGGGTTTCTCTAGCTATAACTTGAAGAAAATTAAAAATGAAAGATCTTTTCTAATATGTATAAACCTCCAGTTAATTAGGAAATTAAATATTTTATGTTATGTGTAAGTGCTTCATTACACATTTAACAACTTTTGGCTACATATTTCTCAAGAAGTCCAAACTCCTAGCCATGGGCTTCATTAAAAAAAGATGCATTTATTCCTGAGCAACTACCTTCAAGCTACTAATCTGATTCCATGATAGTACACCTTTTATCTAAATTGCAGAACCTGAACCTTAGTTTCCCCCCCAAGATGGGTTTCTTTATAAGAAAACTGACATGTTTTGAGTTGAGGTTCTTGAGCTCCTTATAAATTTCTTTACTAAATACATCTGGGTGAAATAATGAAATTGTCAATTTTTTAAATAGACTGTTGGTTGCATGTTCCCCCCCCTTTTGGGAGCCCCCAATTAACTATTTTACTAACTGTTTACCTCGATAGTTACTTCCTTTGCTGTCTCAGTAATAGTTCTTTCTCGAGATTGTTTTCCCCTTAAATTACACATCAACTGCTAACACAGTTTACTATGAGTCTGTCAAATCCAAATGACCATCACTTATAACATTGTGCAACTTTTTTTCTATCACATCCTCCCTACCTTGTGCTTGATTGTTATTGCCAGAATCACTAGAAAGGCTTTCCTAAGGCCTTCACATTTAAAATCAACACTAATATTGCATTATATATGAGCTAAATAGCAACCATGACAACTCTTTCTGGGCAGTATATGCATTGGATCAATAGAACTAGTAACATCTAAATCCTAGTAGGTTATCATTATGGGAATTGGCTTCATTTAATACACATAACCTCTGTCAGGTGAAGAATGTACATAGATACAAGATATATAACACACAATGTTGTATTTCAAAGAGATAAATGCATGTACAAATGTTCTAATGTGTCTTGAAAATTATTTCCATAAAAGTGGCACCACATCATCCATTTGTTATTCTAAAATACACCTGAGGGCTTCAAGAAACATAAATAAAGCTGGTAGTGATCATGGGGATAAAGCAGAATATTGAAATGTTTTCAAGAGCATGGAAAAGTTGCCAGATATCTTCGGGCAGAAGAATGGAAAGGAAAAGTTAAAAAACCAATCCCAGTAAAGAATCACTTTCTTTGTATACAAGCATTGTAGACGGATTGGTTTGGAATGAATTGGATATGGATATTGATTAGAATAGGATAGGATATGGATAAGGATTAAAATAGAATAGGATATGGATAAGGATTAGAATACAATAGGATAGGATATGGATAAGGGTTGGATAGGAATGCAATAAACTTATAGTTATATATACACACTCATATCCTCATTTTAGTACACCTGTCAAAGTAGCAATTGCAAGAACTGTAGGCAGACCTGCAATAAGTCTTGGTGACCAAACGTGAACAGTTTAACAGAGGCTGCTGTTAAGATCTAGACAGCCCCACAATAGAAAAGAAGACATTTTGCAATGTTCACTGGCAATTAAGCTGCATTATTCTATTTCTCCTTACATCATTTAGATGGTCATAAAGCATTGCATCCCAAAGTAACTCAGCTTATTGCTACTTCTGGAAGAGAATCCATTATAGTCTGTGCACGATACAAAAACGAATCTTATCACTTAAAATATTAACTGAAGAACCATATATTGACATCATCACGTGCTATTGCTCAATGACAGTGATAAGACTGAAGCACTATTTGGAAAACAATAAGAATGGTTTGGAACTTGTACAGTGAAGCAAATAATATAATTAAGATTATAGTATGATTCAGTCAAACTACACACTGTTATTGGCTCCACTTACATTTTGCTTCCTCAGCTAACTGATGATCATCCAAAAGTCCAGATTTAATTTCCATTGAATGTTTGAGCATAACAGTTGGCAATAATAAGATCATTTACTTCATTTACTTTTTAAAACCCATCAGCAACATAAGCTTGCTCAGTGGCTGGATCTCAAAGTTCATGACAATATCTTTGTTTTTGAGAATAAAAATTGTTTCTAAACTTGCTAACTCTGTGAAGCTTGCTGTTTTTAATAATTTTGACTTCTTTTTAATGTTGTGATTCTTAGATTAAATATTTGTTGCAATTTGTGATTTTTAAATTTGTTATATTTAATATTCCTGAAGTCTTTTAGGTTTTTTCTATATACATCTAATTATAGTCCTTGAAATTAAATTTAAAAATTCTGTGTTTCTTGCATTATTTTGAGATGATCCTAAAAATTCTTAATGCTAAATTTGATCTGGGCAACCAACATGTTTCCTTAAAATTATTTAAAAATTTTTATCTACTTGTGAGTGCTATGTGAATTTCTTGTATTTGACATCTTTATCTATTTTTGTAGGTGTGCATGTGTTTCTGAAGGCTTTAATTCTCTTATATTTAGCAATTTTTTGGTCTATTAATTCATTATAATTCATATCATCCAAAAGCAGATAAAACTATTTTTTTAAAATGTTGAGGAGTATAACATTACATTGGTTCCCAAGAATAAATTAATTGGTTGGTTGGTTGGTTGGCTGCTAGTAGTCATTGGGGATGCTGATTTAATCATGCTTTCCCTAGCTTTCCAATAAAGAGCTTCCAAATTATTTTTCATTTGTTTGTTGCTATCTAGTTGACTACATTTCAGTAGACGCTCTTTGTTTAAGATAGTATTTACATCCTTACACAGTGGGCAGTAGCTGTCCTTTTTTAATTTCATCCTGAAGAGATGTTCTGACAGGCAATCATGCCAAACAATTTTAAGTGGAATTGGGCAACTCTAATTTTTCTTGCTTTCAATAGCAGATGTTGATATTTAGATCTTCATATGGTTTTCCTTTAAGTTTTTGTTGGATATTTTGTTGTTCTTGTTCAGTTATTAATCTTTTAATGAGTTTCAATTTAGAGGGAAGTTCTAGTTCAAAAGCTGATTTTAATTTTATGGTGGCTCTTTTCATTGCTAAAGTATCAGCAGTCTCATTCCCTTTTAATCCGTCATGGTTGGGGATCCATTGTAAAACTATTTATGTATATTTGATGTAGATTGTATGATATAGTTTTAATATTTCATTTATAGCATATATTGGCAGGTAACTGCAATTCAATTTGTAGTGCTGCTTTAGAGTTACTTAAGATGACAATTCTTTTGTTCACGTTAGGTCTATACAGCAGATTTTCTAATGCTGCTCTAATGCCCATTATTTTGCCATCAAAATTGTTAGATACTGTCCCAAAGGTGTATATTGAGAGAATTCTTCACAGTATATTCCAAAGCCTGCTTCTCCATTTATAAGTGATTCATCTGTATACACTCTACACCATGTATCATTTGGATAATAGGTGTTTAGTTTACCAAGTGCTATCAATCTTAATACTTCAGGTAAGTCATTCTTCTTGTAGACCATTGTATCCAGAGTTAGTTTCATGTTGATATCTATATATTGTAAAAGATCAGTTGGTATAATGACAGAATGACAGGTTTAGTACTTAGTTTTAAAACTTTGTTTATATCTTCTTTGTATATGTAATTTTTATAAAGCCTTTTGTGTTTTTAATTGTTGAATGCTATCGCTATCAGAAATATGAAACCATTTATTCCTATGTTGATTGCCTTTTAATTTCTGTCCCAGTATAGCTGTTTTAATATCTAGCTCTGTTTTAATTGGCAGGTGTTTGTTATGCTCTACACTGCTGCAATTGGTGTTTTTATGGCTCCTGTATTTTTCTTAATGTTCAGATTATATTGCATCCAATTTATTTTTAAGTTGGTTGTAAATTTAAAAGAAGTTAGAAACAGTGAAGTATGTTAAATATACAAATAAGTTGGTATTAGGTGACATTAACTTTACTAACTGGTTAATTCATCAAAACACATTTCAAGAGCATTCGTTTTCATCTAACACTGGCAGGGTGACGAAGTGACCTGTGGTGGTTCCAATAAGTGATGGAACAGGAGGTCCATTAGTGGGATATCAAAGTTCATAACACAATGTTTATTTTTTAAAATGTAAATCTTCTCCCATATTGCTAATTCCTTGGTAGCTTTCAACAGTTTGGCTTCTTTTGCAATGTCATGATCTTAAGTCCAAAAATGGTCTGCAACTGCTGATTTATTCATCTGTTTATATCTGAAGTGTTCTTGGCCCTTGTCTCCAAATTTCTTATTGTTATGCCTATACATAAAAATCACAATCCAAACTCCTACCTTTTTGCTGGGTGGAATAACATCTTTTATGGTGCTGTTCAGAAGGTTTCCAATTCTAAATTTAATTTGTGCTGCCAAAACAGTATCACATTTTTTAAAAACTGAGTCCTTCTATATCATGGAGAGAGTGGTGGTGTTTTTTAACATGTTCTGATGTATTAGCCAGTTAGTGAAGTTAGTGTCACCTAAAACCAACTTATTTGTATATTTAAGTTGATTGTTTATGGTGGATAATATCGCACTTCCATAGAGCAAATTAGGCTTTATATAGCTTTAGTACGTGTCATTAAGGAGACCCATGGATCCTCCCCATTTGACACCTACAAGTCTCTTAATATGTTGTTCTTATTCACTTTCTTAGTTATATTGTCAATCTGTTCAGAGAAGGAAAGTTTTCTATAAGGTGTTGTTCCAAGATATTTAGTATGCGCTTTCTCTTGTGGTACTTCATTATTGATTTTAAGTTGCAAATCATCTGTAGTGTGTTGAAGATTGAAAAGCTGGAAAACTGTCTTTTTAAGTGTTTTTTTCATATTGTTGGTGGATGTCATATTTCCATGCTACTGACAATTTCCTGCATTTCATTTTCTAGTTTTTTGTAGTGTTATTTATTCTGTTTATTTTATTTTATTTTTTTTTTCAAATCTATATGACAACATCTGTAGACAATCTCATATTTAATAACTAGAAATGTTTTTGTCTTTGGGAAGTCATCTAATATTTTGTTGATGTCATATATGAAAATATTAAAAAGAATTGAACTGGAAACACCACCTTGAGGAAGGCCTGCTTTAGTCTTATGCCATTTACCAAGGACATTATTCCATTTTACAGCTATGTACCTTTATGATAATAGATCCATGCACCATTTCAACATGTTTCCTCTTCTTAATTAGCTGGAGAATCAATTTAATACTCTTTACAGTACTGTGAAATATGTTTTGTATAATTCAAGGGTAAGTGGAGCATAAGAGTATTAAATTGACTCACCAGCTAATTAAGGATATATTAGTAGCTTCACTGTATTAGTTCTGACACAAAATTAGTTTTAAATTTAATGTTTCCTCTTATCCCAGTATTACTCATCTTATTAATAAGCTTCTCTCTCCATACTTTGTTAAAGGTATTTGTTAAAGGTAATGTTTCTTTTTTGTTTAAGACATTTTGAATATCTTGTGTTACATGTAAAACCTGATTAATTGTTGAATATTGCTTTCTGAAATCTGCTTGATGGTCTGAAGGGAGATTTTGAGATTCCAGATAAAAAGTTAATCTTGTAGTGATCATTTCCTCCATTGTTTTAGCAAGTACTGTGGTTAAGGATATAGGCTTATAACTGTCTAACTGGCCTGCTGGTTTGTCTTTCTTCTTAATTGATATGATTATGACTTTTTTTTCCATATAGCAGGAATACTGTCTTTACTGTTCCTGATCTGTTGAATATGTTCAGTAGTACCTTCTTGGCTCTGCACCCTAAATTCTTCATGTATTCACTACGAATTTTGTCTGGTCCAGGGCTCTTTTTGTTTTTCAGAGATAATATTGCTTGGTTAAGATCTTGAATTATAGTCATCACAAAATAGATGTTGTCCACCTGCAAATATCTCAGGCTTATACCTTTTTAACATTTTGCTTTTCCCATTGATCTATTCATTTTTATAATTGTGTAATGAGCGGCAATCTGTTGGTTATTTCTTTATTGTGAATGAGGATTTGTTGTTGATAATAAGAGGTTCTTGTTTAATGTATTAATATATTCATGTACTTCAGATCTATTATTTCTGTGGTCAAGGGAATTAAGAAATTTATCAATTAATTCCTTCTTAGCACTTTTATTTTTCTATTTAGAAATGCAGTTTTCTTTCTCCAATCTCTTACTAAGTAAGGATCTTATGTTGCTTTCTGGCATTATGGTGTACCTAATGTCTTTCCTCTGGGTATTTTTGCAGCATTAATAAGCTTTTTGATAACTTCATTGATTAGTTTCAAAGAACTTTCTTCCATGTCAATATCTTCAAATTTTTGAAAAGTTATCCAGTCTGATTTTTGGAAGTTCCATCCCTTCAGTCAGTTAGCTTTTATATGACTCATTTGTGGTTGGATGTTTCAGTTATGACGTCTCTATGGCCACTACCTATGTCGTCCAAATAAGGTGATTTACAATATCTGTAGAGGAAATCGCTATATTAGATTTGCTGAGTCCCCATTATAGTGAACAAAAGCTTTAGGGCATTTTTTGTTTTATACATTAAATCGACTGCATTTCCTTCCAGAAATTCTTCAATCTTTTTTTCTACTGCAATGGAGGTTTTGTACCCCACTGTTTAGAATGTCCATTCAGGTTTTCTATTTTTAGGGTATTCTGTTGAAATTCTGCTAAGTCAAGATTTAGTTGTGGTCATTCAGGGCACTGTATATACCAAAAATTGTATATTTTGCATTCTGTAACCATAATTCTAATCCAGTGATTTCAGCATGGTCTGTGGAGATCGTGGCTTTCAGTGTTGATGTTTCACTTATAAGGGAAGTTCCTGGCTCCTACCACCTGCTACTTTTTGATGTTTATGTAAACAATTATATATTGTACTTTTTAAAGTTATAAAACTTCCTATAATCATTATAAATATTAGCTTCAACAATTACAAAGATATCTACATTATATTTATGTAATATTATTTCAATTTGAGACTTTTTACTCTTGTGATATGCCACTAACATTTCAGAGTAGCATTGAAAAGTGCAATTGTGTTTTTACATTTTGGGAAGCTTGCCATGACCAAGGTGCACCACAAGGAGATGGGATTACTACACACCACCCAGAATAAATTTATCATTTAGAATTTATTAAGACCATCTCAAAAAGATGCAGTGCCAAATTACAAAAAGGAAGGAATTTATAAAATTAACTGTGAGGATTGTACTAAAATATATACAGGAAAAATAAAGGGCAACTTTTTGAATCAAGAACATTTCTGAAAATTAAATAACAAATTAAAAAATCAGCAATTGCAGCACATTGAATCTAAGGATCAAAACATTAAAAAGGAGCAAAAATTATTAAAAACAGCCAAGAGCCCCAGTAGAGTTAGCAATTTGGGAAAACAAAGACACTCATGTACTTTTAGATCCTGCCATTGAATTGTCTGAGCAAACTTATCCTACCATCGCCAGAGAATGTTAATCGGTCTACAGCTGATGCTGACAACAATTGCTCTTGAAACATGTTCAAGTAACTAAAAATGTTAATTGGAACATTCACAGTGAAGCCAATCATATAATTGAAAACATTTTATGATACAGTTGAACTACATACTCTTATGCTTCACTTACTTGTCATTATTGTAGATCTACAATAATGACAAGTAAGTGAAGCATAACAGTATGTAGTTCGACTGTATCATAAAATGTTTTCAATTATATGTTCAAGTAAGTGTTACTATTGCTGACTTATATACTCAAATTATATATTGCTTCATTGCCAAAAAAAAAGTCACTCTTGTTGGTTTAGTGGTAACAATTCTTGCCTCTTGGACCAAAGGTCTTGGGTTCAAAACCAGTTAAGAGTTTAAGAGTTTATGGATATTTTTAGGGTGTAAAAATCCATATGGCATCCTTTAGAAGGAAAGTAAAACCACTGTCATATGGTAGATTTACGGCATGTAAAAGAGCCTCAAGCCTGAAAAAAAAAGAGTCCTCTGGGCAAACTTTGTCAGCTTTTATGCTCTGAATTGAATGGGATGCTAATGACCAAAGCTGTTAAGTGTATCCGTAATAAAATAAAGCTAATCTAAATGTAAAAAAAATTATTTAAAT
Source organism: Metallyticus violacea (assembly GCA_030762175.1). NCBI lineage: Eukaryota > Metazoa > Arthropoda > Insecta > Mantodea > Metallyticidae > Metallyticus > Metallyticus violacea. The sequence continues at coordinate 97,003,551 of CM060841.1, read as the reverse complement.
CATCAAATTGAACAGTCTGAGACCAAATAGAACAAAGCATTCAAAAGAAAGATGAATCTACTTCAAGCCCTTGAAGAAAACCTTGTGACATATGAAAATCTGCTTGCTTCAAGTGAACATAAGCTACCTTGTTAGAAGCATAACCAGTCATTGTACTACTGTTCTTCATGCCAGGGGAGGTAATATTCCATATTAAACTGTTTCCATGGCCATGAAGCCAAGCACTTTTCCTTGAATTCACATGTTAACATTTTGGTTTCAAATATTTTGTTAAAGAAAGCCATGAATTAATTTGTCTAATAAGAATTTTTATGTTTCTTTGTTACTGTTAAAATTAAAAGAAATTATTTTAATATTTTTTCAGTTTTCACTTCAATATTCTAACAATACAATAAAGTTATAAAGGTCTCAACTAATAACTACTTATATTTTGAACACTGTAACATAAACTATTTACCTCATTACATTTGTGCTGAGTAATAACAGTACTTCATATAGCAGTAATTATTAAATACATTTCAGCACTTAATTCTATTACTGAAGCCCTCACTTAATAGCACTTATACATTTCAGCACTTAATTCCAATACTGAAGCCTTCGCTTAATAATAGTACTCATATATTTCAACACTTAATTCCATTACTGAAACCTTCACTTAATAATAGCACTTATACATTTCAGCACTTAAGTCCAATACTGAAGCCTTCACTTAATAATAGTACTTCTTATGACGGTATCTTATAGCAGTAATTGTTCATTCCATTTCAGCACTGAATTCCATTACTGTCGCCTTCATTTAATAATAGTACTTCTTATGCCAGCATCTTAAAGCAGTAATTGTTGAATCCATTTCAGCACTATGCACAAACTTTAAAATATCCTTAAAGATTTTAATAATAGATTTGCACCAAAAAGCAGATTTAATGTTAAAAATCTCCTGAATAGTAAAATTAATGAAAGTATTCCACCGGAGTAAAAAACAAGTCATTTTGCAAATAAAATATGCAGAATGCAATAAAATCTATATAGGAAAACCAAAGAGAAACATAGGCACTCAGTTAAAAGAACACATCAGAACATTAAATACAAACAAATGGCAAAATCAGCAGTGGCATCTCATTTATGAACAGAGAATCATGACATAGTGGAAATGGCAAAATTATTAAAGTCAGCACAGGGACGCACAGAGTTAACAATGTAGGAGAAAAATCTATATATGTAAATATAGAGACAGATTAAGAACTTCAACACTTCCATGGATGAAGACATAAACTTTAAGTTCATCACACCTCCACCGGAGCAGAATATACATCCCCAAAGAAGTACCATGGCAATCAGCTGAGGATGCAGACAATGGTCTGTGAAATATAAACAAGAAAGTGTGAAGCCAAAGAGTGGGTAGTTCGACTCAAGTCATACAATAATTTTAATTATACTTACTCAGCATGTTGATATTAACCTTTTTTCTGCCATGAGCACTATTATAATTATCACACACTTTTATAATCTATGAATTGTTAACTGTGATAACTAACAAACTGAAGAAATTCTTTATTCTCTCCACAGAGTAAGGTTGAGTGATAATCAAGTTGCAGATTCTCATGTTATATGAGATACCTAGATCACAGTATTTTGTTACTGGCTATTGGAATAAGGGGAATAGCAAATAATTGGTTTGACTCATATCTTAGAAACCAGAAACAGGTGGTAGAGATCACTTACAACATAATTAAATAAACAAAATTATTGTAATAAAATGTAAATTCTGGGCTTGCAGGCTCTGGTCCAGTCGATGAGTAATCATCTGATGTTTTGCCAGTGACTTCATCAAGCATCTTCAGCAGGTAGTAACTTCTGGCTGATTACAACTACAGGCTCTAAGTAGAATGCTCGTCATATTTATAGGTGGGAGTCTCCTATTGGTTGTTTGTCCGCCAATCCCTGAGCAGCTCAGTATATGTTATATGATTTGTCCAGCTGATTTGTAAGTTTTTTATTTTTGCATTTCCCAGCACAAGCATTCAAGCTTTGTGTGTGTGTGCTACTTCTTCTTTTCTGTTGAAATTACTTCTGTGTTTATGAATCTTGATGGCTTCATGGTAATGCAGTGCTTGGTAGTAGGATGTGTTGTCCAGGACTTTAATCTCATCAAACTTGATGTCACAGCCTCTGCTATGCAGGCTCAGCTACTGTTGATTTTTCGTTGTGTCCCAGTTTGCAGTCACTCTTAGATTTTTATGCTATGCTTTGTGGTGCCAACGTAAACTTGGCCACAGCTACATGGTATGCGATAGACCCCTTGCATCGAGAGCAGGTCCCGCTTTTCCTCTGCCAATCTCAGTTTAACTTTCTAGAAACTGAAACACCAACTGAGATCGGTAAAAAACAAGTATATGGGTTGTAGTTCATTTTTTTAAATAAAATGTTTCATCACTGCTAGATACTTTTCTTTATCCATTTCTATGAAACATGTTACACCAATCACTTAAAACTGCCAACAAAGAAATGCGTGTTGTATCAGTTTGAAAATTTCAATAAAACCCTTACAAGAATCACACTTACCAACAGTCATGTCACTTAACAAATTTCCTGTCATGATGTTGAAATTTACTAAACTTATCAATATATCAAATTTTGGTATTTATAAAATCTAATGACTTTTTCATACACTCTGATGTGCATTCTTATGACACAAGGAAGAAAAATACATTTTTAAACCTTAAATTAAACACCATTAAAAATGTACAACCACTTCTGTACTGCAAAGATTTTAAAATTAACTCATTGAAATATTGAATAAAAGCTGTTTTTATAGTACTGATGAATTTTTTGAGACAGTAATAAATTAATTAACTAATTATGCCTTATCTATGATGGTACTGGATAAAATAATTTTAATTATATTTCATTGTACTTGTTATATGTAAATATTTTATGTAGTTATATTACATTTCAACATTATACATACTTTATTGCTTATTATATTATCACAAGGTAAGTGATGTATTGTATTATAGTGAGGAATTATTTGTATGATTCCGTTTTTACATTTTTTAACACTTAAATTTATTTAATTTTTAAATGGCATGTCCTTTATAATTAAATTATTGTATGACCGAGTCGAACTACACACTCTTGTGGCTGCACTACTTTATATCTGGAACATATTTCACAGACTGTTGTCTGTATCCTTACATTTCCAAATCAATAACATGTTCCAAATCTTGTATAAGATCAGTGGATGCAATAACAATGAAATGAAATAGTTCATAATAATGTGTTACAAGAACTCCAGATGTATCATTTTGTGCTTTGTTCTTGTGGCAATAAAAATTAAATCTTCCTCAGATTCCATGAACAAATAACATAAAAAGATCAATTTAAGTAACAAATGATTTAATAATTATAATATTTGTTTAGATTTTTAACATTGGAACTGCACTTATCTTTTTATTTTTGGTACATGTTTACAATGCATCCTTAGCTATGTTTTTCAACTGTTGTTTCTTCATTGCTATATTCTGTCTGACTCTGTCTCTCATTTTGCTTGAGTAGCTTCCTAATGAGGTCACATTCTGATTGGATTTTACAAAATATATTGCCTGTTATTTTGTTTCTGGGTATAATTTTTTTTCCCCAAATGGTTAGTTTTTATATGACAATATTTGCAGATGTAAAATATTTCACTAATTTGAAATGCAATAAATAAATAAACATAATGTGATATAAAGTTGGTTTGGTGACAGTTATTCTTCACTTACTTGGCTATTTAATTGGACATGTTTCAGGAACATTCACTCCCATCATCAATAGAAGATCAACTAGTGGAAGCATATTCTGTAGGCTGTCTGACAAATTTATCAAAAATAACAAACAAAAGTGACTCGAAGTTCATGATGTAGTTTTTAGTTTTGATTGTATAAATTTTTTCCCATGTCATTAGTTCCAAAGGTTTGCAAATGTATTTCAATAATTTTGTTTTTTTATCAATTATGTGGTTTTCTGACCAGAAGTGCACTATCACTATCACTATCACTATCAATTTCTCTATCTGTTTATAAAAGGTATTTTGAGACGTTCTTTGGTATGGGTTTCCAAATTTCAGAAATTCTGTTACAAACAAATAGAGAAACTGGATATTTCTGAAATATTTTTCTGTGTGCTCTGATTAAGTGTTCAACTTGTTACAAATTTGCCTCTGTGGCAATTGCAGCTGGCAGGCCAATACAGTGTTTGTCTTCCATACATGTCCTACAGAGAACTTCTGCACGCAATTGTAAATAGCTTGGCATGAAAGACACTTCTCACCATAGATGAGAAGCATTTTTTATGAATATTCTTTGATTCCATACAATGGAGCACTGCTCAAAAGCTATAAACTCACTCAGAATTACTACCCCATCTTGCAATTGTTGTTTTGCAATTGTAAACATAAATTGTCTAATATCGCCAACTGTCACTGAACTAATGCTGCCCTCTAGTGGCAATGGTCATAGGTGCTCAGTCAAACATAGAGTACCTCACATATTTGTAACTTATTTAATGACTTATCCTCATTACCATATGCATATTAAACAAACTGCAAAGAATGTATCCATGTATATATTGGGAGGGCAAAAAGAACACAAGGACAAAAGAGCATTTTAGAAGCTTCAAATACAAAGAAACTGAAAAATTTGCAGTTGTTGCACTCTTATGATTAAAAAAATTATGAAATAAATACAGAAATGTTATTAAAAACAGCAAGAAACATAAAACTAACCATTTGGGAATACTTTTTACAATCTCGTTGGAGAGTTTATCCAAGGGAGAGAAGAGAGCAGCAGGAAACAATTGGGGAAAATATTCTGAGGATGAATGCAACATGGCCAGAAAATATCATTATTAAAAATAACTTCACAGTTAAAAATATACTAAATAAAAAGCAGAATTGGTTTATATTGCAATAAACTTCAGCCAATGCAAGTATGTGGTACCTTCATTAAGCAGTACTTACAATGCCATTGCTGCCAACAGGGGGAGGTGGAATGATAAATGATGAGATTTCTTCTGGTGTAAGTTCAACAGAAGGGGCCGATTCCTGTGTTGGAGGTGGAACCGTGACTGTTGCAAGGAAAGCTTCAAAGTCCAGGTTGAGATCAACCCCTGAGACTTCAGACTGAGCATCACCAAGTTCCACAGCTAGCAGGTTATCTAAAAAGTAAACTCACTCTTAAAAATGTTTACCCTAGCCTTGACAAGAGAGACAGCCTCTTCCTTTTGATGTAAAAACTCACCTAGGAGTGCATCCATCTCTCCCTCTTCCAGTGGTGACTGGTCAGCAAATGGTGTTGGTGGCATGCTCAGCTGTGATGGCAGCATGTGCAGCCCATCCTGCAACGGGTCAGAGGAGCAGTTGCTAAGTTTTTGGGAATAAATACACTGGTAGAGGAGTGGAAAAATGTTGATGTGATAACAAAGAACAAAGGTGTCCCATCTGCTGGCTGCAACAGTAAACTGACGAACCAAATCATTATTGAGCAGTAATCTTCCTGTTCAAGTTAGGTGTTTTGCTTTTAGTGTGCTAATAAATGCAAATGACTTTATTAATGTGTGTGAATTAAATTTGGTTTACTGAAATGCCATCCCATATATTAATGCTAGACAATTTGAGGGCTGTTTGAAAATGTCTTAGCTTAGAAAGAAAACACATGATTTTTATATCCTTTTTTAAAATTATTTTTTAAGACAGTCACCTTTTAACCCAATATTAATATATCAGAATAATGTAACTTCTTTAGGCCTTCAATGTAATACAATTACTAATTTTGCAAAATAAGTGTCTGTCTAAAGAATTCATTTATGATAAAAATCTTTAATCAGTAATACGTTTCAGATTTGGAACAAGGGAAAAATCACTAGGGACCAAATCAGGTGAGAGGGGTGCTTGTGTCATCAACGCAAATTGTAATTCATGGGCAATTGTATTGTCATGATGAAAAAGCACTTTTTTCTTTGACAAATATGAATTTAATAGCACCCTTCAATAGCTCCAGCAATGCTAAATAATGGTTTTGTCTTTTTCTAGATAGTCTATGAGTGAACATCCTAAGTGTCCAACAAAGTAGCGAAATTTACATCAAAATTTTAAATTTTGATGAGTGAAATTTACATAAAAATTTAAGGAATTAAATGAAATACAAGAACCAAAAACTAAAAAAGAAACTGCACATCACAATATGTTTGTTTAGATTAAGAACTAATGAAGATATTATATAAAGGTGAATTTGTCAATGACCAAAATATGTTCATTATTTAATGATTTTTTGTAAATGTTGGCAATAATATGAACTACAAATCAAGTGATCACATTAGTGCTCAAACTCCATGTTTTTAAGCTGTTGAAGAAATTATCAAAATAATAATTAGTTTTAAAAATTAGTCTTCTTCTGGCTGGATAGTATATCCCCTGAAAAAATGCAAAGATGCCCTTACATCTGTTCTAAATCACCTTATTAATTATTCCATCATATTCCCAGATTGCATAAAACTAAGTATCATTAACATGTAAACAGCAGTACACATGATGTAAATAATTGTAGATCTATATCATTGACCTCTATATTTGGAAAATTGTTTGAGAAAGTTTTATTAGTTTGAATTTTTCATTTCTTACATAAATACAATATAATTAACTGTTATTAGCATGGATTCAGAAAGGGCCTTTCGACTATAACAGCTGTCACAGATTTTGTGCATAAATTGCTGGAAAATTTAGATAAAGTTATGAGTAATACAGGGATATTAGTGACCTGTCCTAAGGCTTCTGACTCTGTGTCACATTCTATGTTTTTAAATAAATTGGAGATCTATGATATGAGGGAAAAAATATATAATGTGATTCAGTCCACCTTAGAAATAGGACATATATAACAAATACATACTAAAACACGCAAATTTTTTCAAATCAACAGATTGTAACTATGGGTGTACCACAGGGGTCTGTATTAGGATCTCTATTGTTCTTAATATATATATATATATATAAACAACTTGCCGTATGACATAACAAATACTTATACAGTAGAACCTCGATTCATCATTTTTTGAGAGACCAGGTTAAAAAAAAACAATGGATGCAGAAAAAGCGATACATATGGGAAGTATATTTGTCATGTTCAAAAATAAAGCCAGTATATAAGCAAACACTATATTTTGCATCATTTTACATGTTACCATGTACACATTTTAAATGTTTGCTGTTGGTCCTTGTGGTCTAACGGTAACCATATTTGCCTTGTAGACCCAAGATTGCAGGTTCAATCCCGACCAGGGTTGATAGATTTTTTCAGGCTTAAAAATCCTAAGTATGGCTTCCTTCAGAAGGGAAGTAAAGCCGAGAGCCCCATGTCATAGATTTACAGCACGTAAGAACCTTAAGCCTGAAAGAAAAGGCCTCTAATAAAAATTTATTGGCCATTTCACGTTCCGAATTAAATGTGAAGCTAATGATCTGAGATGTTAAAGGGTGTCTGTAAATAAACCAAATCAACAAAAAGTAAGTACACTTATTTGAAAAATAAACTTGTTTGTCAATTTCTTTGAAAATGATTAACTGACATTTGTTTCTTTGCTGCCTTTTCTTTTCATATGAAACAACAAATTTTCCACATTCAACACATTCTGTCGCTTACTGTTGTTCATGCTGTCATCATTGTTATGTGCATAAAATATGCTCATACAGTTTCACATGCTCTCAGAACTTCGGTAAACATCTGCACAGCTTTGGCTGTTGCAACATCTTCTCCCTCTTTCTCACTACCCTCGCCCATATCACAAATATTTGTGACTCCTACCACTTCAACACACGCATCTTCAACACTTTGAACGTCACATAAGTCGTCCTCGTCCACTGCCTTGTAGGTTTCAAAACTGACACAATGGCAACTCTACCCCATTCTTTGCTTCGGCTATCTTGATTCTGCGGTTCCAAAAGTAGGGAACTACAATGAGACCCAATTACGATTTTTTTTGATCAAATGTGATGCAAACTTTCTGTACATGTGATCGCTACTTCAATTATTCCAGTTTGAAAACGATCATTCGAGGATAAAATTTCTTTGAGATTAAAACTTTTTTAATGAATAATGCGGGAAAACAATACTTAGAGGAATGATGAATACCTTTTATTTGCACAAGATATAAAGTAAAACGTTTGGTACCACATAAATTTAACAATAAATCCAGAATAATAATGGTTCTGGGTACAACAGATTGAGATTACAGTGTATCATAAGCTGATTTTTTTTTTAATTTGGTTTATTTGCGGATGCTCTTTAACATCTCAGATCATCAGTGTCTCATTCAATTCAGAGCATGAAATGGCCGACAAATTTTGCTCAGAGGCCTCTTTTTTCATGCTTGAGATTCTTTATCGTGCCATAAATGTATGACATGGGACACACGGCTTTATTTCCCTTTTTAATATTTTTACTCCTGAAAAAAATCCATCAATCCTGGCTGAGATTGAACCTGCTACCTTAGGTTTAGCAGGCAAGTATGGCTACCAGGACCGACTCCTCCTCATGTGCTAATGACATCTCAATGATTTGCTCCAATAAATCTCTAACCAATTAATAATTGCCTGGAAAAATTGTCAATTTACATAAATGATATAAAAATTAAAGGTTAACTTTCAAAAAAGTGCATTCCCATTTACAGATATTGTATTATACTTAATAGAAAAGGTCACTAGCTACATTTTCCTAGGATTGCACTTGGATTTCCATATTGAGTACATATGTAAAAACCTTAGTTTAAGCTTATATATGTTGAGATATTAATCTTTGTATCTAGATGATAATGTATTATTAACTGTATATTATGGCACATATAGTTTATCCATTTTTATCATATAGTATGGAAGTATGGGAAGTACTGGAATTACCAATATGAATACAATTTTAGTTTTACAAAAGAAATGTCTATATATGGATTTGCTAGCCTGGAGTAATGTAAAAATGTTTTTAGGAAAAAGGGTATCCTTACAGTGGTTGATTTGTATGTATAGAGGGTCATTTTAATGGCCTTGAAGAAGGGAATTGATAAAATAACAAATAATTATATGTATTTAAAACTTAAATATAAATTGGAACTTGCACAGTGAAGCCAATCATATTAATTGATATCGTTGTATGACTCAGTTGAACTACACACTCTTAAAGCTTCACTTACTTTTCATAAATGTATGGAACCGGTTTCGAGAACATTTTGTTCCCATCTTCAGCCATGCTAAAGTTCAACTGTCGGATCATTCGTTGAGCTGTGGGAATGTATATTCTGCTCTGGTGGCAGTGCGATAAACTTGTAGTTTATGTTTTCATTCCAGACAATGTCGAAGTTCATTATGCTGTCTTTGTATTTGTAGATGTAGATTTTATCCCAGGTTGCTAATTCCGTAGGTCCTTGTACTGATTTTATTAATTTTGTTTTATTTATTATGTCGTGATTTTGTGTCCAAAAATGATATGCTACTGCTGATTTCTCTATTTGCTTGTACTTTATGTTCCTGAAATGTTCCTTTAACCGTGTGCCTATGTTTCTCTTTGTTTTCCCTATGTAGATTTTTTCACATTTTGCATAGTTTATTTTGTAAATACCTGATTTTTCTTCTTGTGGAATACTGTCATTAACATTATCTATCAGCAAATTTTGAACATTAAATCTATTAATCGGTGCCAACCTGATATTAAAATCTTTAAGAATATTCTGAAATTTTTTTTGTGGCCCATGGATGTGAATTTTTTAAAAATAAGTTTATCTTTTTTTGCTGAAAGTGTTGTGGTTTCTTTGATATGTTTTTGTCTCTTGAATTTCTGCACCTTTTTATGTACTAGTTCTTTTTTAAAACCATTTTTAACTGCTGTTTCTTCTATTTGTTTGCTTTCTTTAAAATATTCTTCTTTGCTAATTTGTAGGTTAACTAGCCGGTGTGTTAAACTGTTAATTACTGCATGTTTGTGTGCTGAAGGGTTAAAACTGTCAGCTTTGATGTGATTATCTGCATGTGTATTTTTTCTGTATATTCCAAATTTAAGTTTTTCTTAGCATTTCATTATTTTAATATCCAGGAATGGCAGCATGTTATCTGTTTCTATTTCGTATGTAAATGAAATGTTTTTATCTTGAATATTTAGAAGTTTTAAGGCATCGTCAATGAGTTTTTTGTTAAATATGAATGGTACAGATATGTGGATGATATATTTGCCATAGTTTTTGTTAAATATGAATGGTACAGATATGTGGATGATATATTTGCCATAGTTAACAAAAAACTCATTGACGATGCCTTAAAACTTCTAAATATTCAAGATAAAAACATTTCATTTACATACGAAATAGAAACAGATAACATGCTGCCATTCCTGGATATTAAAATAATGAAATGCTAAGAAAAACTTAAATTTGGAATATACAGAAAGAAATAATCACATCAAAGCTGACAGTTTTAACCCTACAGCACACAAACATGCAGTAATTAACAGTTTAACACACCGACTAGTTAACCTACAAATTAGCAAAGAAGAATATTTTAAAGAATACAAACAAATAGAAGAAACAGCAGTTAAAAATGGTTTTAAAAAAGAACTAGTACATAAACAGGTGCAGAAATTCAAGAGACAAAAACATATCAAAGAAACCACAACACTTTCAGCAAAAAAAGATAAACTTATTTTTAAAAAATTCACATATCATCCATGGGCCACAAAAAAATTTCAGAATATTCTTAAAGATTTTAATATCAGGTGGGCACCGATTAATAGATTTAATGTTCAAAATTTGCTGATAGATAATGTTAATGACAGTATTCCACAAGAAGAAAAATCAGGTATTTACAAAATAAACTGTGCAAAATGTGAAAAAATCTACATAGGGAAAACAAAGAGAAACATAAGCACACGGTTAAAGAAACATTTCAGGAACATAAAGTACAAGCAAATAGAGAAATCAGCAGTAGCATATCATTTTTGGACACAAAATCACGACATAATAAATAAAACAAAATTATTAAAATCAGTACAAGGACCTACGGAATTAGCAACCTGGGAGAAAATCTACAACTACAAATACAAAGACAGCATAATGAACTTCGACATTGTCAGGGATGAAAACATAAACTACAAGTTTATCACACCGCCACCAGAGCAGAATATACATTTCCACAGCTCCACGAATGATCCGACAGTTGAACTTTAGCATGGCTGAAGATGGGAACAAAATGTTCTCGAAACCGGTTCCATACATTTATGAAAAGTAAGTGAAGCTTTAAGAGTGTGTAGTTCAACTTAATCATACAATGATATCAATTAATTATATGTATAATTATAATACTAGAGGTAAGAATAGCTTCCAAAGAATTCACATAAATTTTAAATCAACTTGTAAAGATCCATTAATAAAATGTTTGATACTGTATAATATAAATTCAGGCATACATAGGAAATAAATTTAAATGTGAGTTAAAAAATTATCTAATATACATATAAATTAACAGTAATAATTAAAGTAGATAAGCATAAAACACTGAGAAAAAGTCACACTTGAAATATAGCAATTTCAAGTGTGACTTTTTCTCAGTGTTTTATCCTTATCTACTTTTATTATTACTGCTAATTTGTTACATTGTTAATAGTGTTACTTTATTTTTATTTTTCATTTATATTATTATTATTATTATATATATATTAGGTTAGATGAGCTTTAAATACTAATGTAATAAGGGTTTATGTAATATAGATGTATATATAAATTAGACAAACTATAGTAATGTAATAAAACACTATTTTTATAGGTATTTTGTGCATTTGTACCTTGCAAATCATTTTTGACAATTTCAGATACTTATGAGTCTATTGATAGTAAATAAATAAATATATTACTACCATTACCACTACTGCCACGGGTGGCCAAGGTAGTATAAGGTGCGGACTCGTGAGCGGGAGGCCTGGGGTTTGAATCCCACCAGGACCATCCTCCTTGACTGGGGTTTTTTCCAGGTTTTCCTCAGTCCTCATTACTGGCAAATGCTGGGGAGACACCCTAAACTTATGCCTGGAATGCTTCCTTCCTTAAAAAAAATCCTTTGCCAATATATTATATTATCTCAGGTATTATCAATGTCCACTGCCTGTGGTGCCTCAGTAGTAAAAACGGGCATTAAACACTACTCAGAAAAAAAAAACAAAAACTTACCACTACTACTACTACTACTACTACTACTACTACTACTACTACTACTACTACTACTACTACTACTACTACTACTACTACTACAATAGGTATTTATGTATGGAGACTTCAAAGTCAGTGCAATGTACTGCTTATATGTTGAAATTTGAAACCAGTTCAGAATATGCTTGAATGTCTGGTACTAATGTGGAAATGGAGCTTTATCCCTAAATTTTTTTCCTTGTATAAAATATGCACCCAGAGTTTCTAAACACTGAGAATACATTACCTGTTTTTAGACGTTTATCAATTTTATCCCCCCATTCTTCTGAAAAAGTTCACAAGAGCATACCTCATCTGGAGTTATAGGTGGTGGTATCATGGTCAAATCTATAATATCTGGATCCAGGTAAAGTGTTCCCTCGGCAAAATTATATGGAAGTGAGTTGTCTTCTTGAAGTCGTTTCAACAAGTCCTGTAAATAGAGTTACTGTTACTTGGAAGATATGCATTGCAATTTTATGATTTGAGCATTCTGGAAAAGTTTGATAAATTCCTGTAAAATGGTGAAACAATTCATTAAGTGATTTCACTGTCAGCAAGCATTATTCTTGTAACAGTCTATGACAGAGCCAGATGTCACATGCAACTAATGTTTCACTGTCAAATAAATTTACCTGTGTCACATTACCAGAGTCCCATGCAGTAATGTACTTTTTATATGGAAAAAACCTTGATCACACAACTTGGTGACTCTGTATCACCACCAACAACTATTTACGTGTGTAAACATGCATTGCAGGTAAAGTGTGTTCCGTGCCTTGCTGAGGTCAGCATGAAGGATGCCATGATGATTGATGACTGCACAAGACAGCCAAAAGCATAAACTGAATATTCTGCATGAAAAACTGTTACATTAAGGTTATATCTTTTTTATAACTTCATAGTCCTGTACTGTAATTTGACAATCTTTTGCCTATATTTAAAGAATTGACATCTCATTCTAATATTCTTTTAGAAGAGCTCACTCCAAAATAAATAGTTGATTTTAGATATTTATTATGTAATATATATGGTAGATACTTTAATAGAAAAAGAAATGTTTTATTATTTGTAGAAATGTTGTACGTTACTTATTGCTTAACATAAATCAAAGTGGCAGTTTGCTTTGTTTCTATGGAAAGAACACAATTCCTGAATCACTTTGATTACATTTTCTGTGCACTAGTTACTTCTTGGTATATTTAGTGCTGATAGCTCCTGCTTCCAGTGGTTTTGTAATCAGTGCAGCTTTTGGTGAGCTCTTGATGTTTCTGACAAGTTCTGACAAGTCATTAGCATTGCACTCTAATTACTAAACCAATAGTCTGCCCAGTTGTTTGAAATGAATCTCCAAACATTATTCAAAGTTAAACCAATTTCTTTTAAAAATTATTTTAAAAAATATATATGGAACTAACACAGTGAAGCCAAATCATATGAATAAATTCATATGATATATATCATACTAAACACTCTTATTGCTTCACTTGTTTGTGTGATATTTGGAATGGTTTCAAAGACCTTCGTCTTCATCTTCGGCCAAGGGTACGACTGATTGGAGAAACCAACGGCTCTGTAGAGTTGAAGCTCCGCCCTAGTGATGTTTTAATGGACTTAAAGCTGGTGTTTTCTACCTTTGGAATATCAAAGCTCATTTGATGCCTTAAAGCTACTGAATATACAAGACAGAAACATTTCTTTTACATGTGAAATAGAAAATAACATGTTACCATTTTTGGATATTAAAATTATGAAGAACCATGAGAATCTGAGCTTTGGGATATATACAAAAAATACACATACAGATATTCATATCAAAGCAGATTTTTTTTAACCCTTTAACACACAAACATGCAGTTTTCAACAACTTGACATAAATTGGTAAATTTAACAATTAGTAAAGAAGAGTTTAAAAAAGAATACAATAAAATAGAAGAAATGGCAATTTTAAAAGGCTTTAATAAAGATCTGGTACATAAAAAGGTGAAAAGATTAAAAAGGAAAAAACTTATCAGAAATACCACCACATTATCAGCAGATATAAAAAAAAAACAATTTTTAAAAATTTACATATCATCCAAAAGCAATGAAAAATTTCAAAACAGTTTTGAAGGTTTCAATATAAAATTAGCACCCATCAATAGATTTAATTTAGGAAACATCTTGAAAGATAAAAGGGCTGTAAAGACCCCACAAGAGAAAAAAGCAGGTATTTACAGAATAACATGTGCAGATTGTGAAAAGATATATATTGGAAAAACAGAGAGACATATAGGCACATGTTTAAAAGAGCATTTCTGGAACATAAAATATAAACAGACAAATAGATCAGCTGTGGCATATCATTTTTGGACAAAAAATACACGAGATTGTGAAGAAGGTGGATTTATTAAAAGAGACTCAAGGACATATAGAACTGGATACCTGGGAAAAAATTTACATTCATAAATACAGAGATCGATTAATGAACTTTGATATTCCAAAGGTAGAAAACACCAACTTTATGTACATTAAAACACCACCAGGGTGGAGCTTCAACTCTACAGAGCCGTTGGTTTCTCCAATCAGTCATACCCTTGGCTGAAGATGAAGACGAAGGTCTTTGAAACCGGTTCCAAATATCACACAAGTAAGTGAAGCAATCAGAGTGTTTAGTACAACATGTATCACATGAATTTATTCATTATTCAAAGTGTTTTTTGTTCCAGGTATACGTATGTATAAGGATTACCATTAAAGTCAATATGATCAATTTTTTTCCAGGATAATACTGGTCAGACATGAAATTTTAAAATATACAATTGGAAGGTCACAATATTGTTAACATTTAATACATGAATTACAAACCTAGAGAATAGGACAAAATAAGAAACATCAATCGTTCATTCCTCTAATTACAACACATATAGCTTCTATAGTTCTTCAAAGTAGTCTTCTGCAGAATCCATCACATATTACCAAGGATATGCAAGGCCTTGAGAGAACATCTCATTTCTATGGCAATGTCCTCTTGTGTATCCTTAATTTTGGTATGACGAGATATCACAGGGAGAAAGATTCAAAGAATAGAATGGACGCTCTAGTCTTCCTATCCCCATTGTGCAAGAAAATTTCTCCCTAATAGCCTGACACACGCAGTAGAGTGCAATCACTGTTTGGCAATTTGGAATGAAATGGCACAAAACCATTCCCTATAATATCACTAGAGGTATCTTCCAGGCTGTAGTGCTGTGGTCTGGAGGAGCTAGGAGTTCCAGGCGTTTTGTCCACAACTGCGGCAGACATCTTCAGTAGTGTGAACAAAATCTCCTTCGAGAAGGTATCACTGCGTCTGATGCATTGATTTATTGTTTATTGTTACAAATGTTTCCTGTGGCCTTACATGTGTTGGACTTTCAGGAGAGTTTTACATTTTTATATAATTGTCTTGGTTTGTATTTACAATTGTTGTCGAGAGATCCATGCACAGCTCCGAGATTATGGCTACAAGAAACAGTTTCCCTCTGAAAGCTTGTGAGTTTATGTATTACTCTGAGTTGAAGTTAGCTTTTTCTTTTCCTGAGATGTTCAACTTATTTGCCAAATATACTAATATATTTACTTATGTACATTTACTATGAGCTTTGGGTGGGGAGGGAGGAGGGGAAGGGGGAAGAAAGAGGAGGAGGGGTGATTTTACTTTATTTCCAGTTGGTTATTATCTACTATATACATAATTACATATTTACAAGTTCACAGGAGCATCTTTATTTTCCTGTGCAAAGATGTTCCTATATCGATATTTCTGATAAATCTGATCACCATATTTGGGTGGACCCGAATTTTTGTCCAGAGCTTATGGATTTTATGGTTAATTAAATCTGTTATGGGTTTGATTCATGTCTCTCAATGTATGGTGTAGTTGGTGGTGAGTATGGGGATGTGGTATACTTTTCTAAGGTTTATGTTTTGTATGATTTATAGAGGCACTTTCACCATCTTAGGGATATACGTCCATGCTGCACTCGCGTAAATAAGAAAGCTTAGAATGAAAGCTTTGTATAGTGTAAGTTTCATTTTTAGGAGCTGACATGCTTGCTTCAGGGTGCATGTAACTTCAGGTGCTGCCTTCCTCCATTGGCATTATTTGTGATGTGTTCTTTCCAGCTCACCAATTGTACTCCCAGATTACGTGCACTCCAATGAAATGGATTATTTGACCTTGCATGTTAATTTCCTGTTCTGTTTGAAAATCATCAGGATATATTTATTTTTATTTTCCATCTTAGACAGGAATGTTATGGTGTATCTCTGTAGTTTCTTGAGCGTGTAGTTGACATGTGTGTATAATACCATGTCAGCTGGCGAAGGAAAGTTGCTAGTGTACATTACATAGATGTAAGGGGCCAGTATTACTCCTTGTGTCCTGTTTATGGATTTGCTGCATGTGACCTGCATGTAGAAGTTTCGATTTTTTAAATAACTATGTAAGGTATGGAAATTTGGATTAGTGTGATATATTTGTAAATAATTCCTGTGTGAATAGCGGTCAAAAGCAGCTTCTGCATCAAAAGAAAGTATCACTATATTTGTACTGTGAGCGCCCTCCACTGATTAGACCGGGTTGGCAGAGGTAGACCAGCTGGAGGAAGGGGCCATTCCAATAATTTCAATAAGAAGGAAGAGGCTCTAAAACTAAATAGCAACTGGCATCCAGTAATCCAAAGCAAAAATAGGCCATACAACAGAAGAAAACATAGCAAACCAATCAGAAGAGAACAACAACATAGGAGAGGCTAGGCCCCTCCCACCAGCCACCCTACCTCTCTCCACCCTGGAACAATCAGCCAAGGATGCTCACAGTACAAATAGAGCGATGTACTATTGATGAACACATCTGGGCAGCTGTACCTAAAAATATGTGTCCCCATCTTTAGAAGTAAGCTGGTCACTTTAAAAAAAAATTGATACTGTACAAAGCTTTCATTTTGAGTTATCTAACATATGCAAGTGCTGCATGGGCAACTATCTAGAAGACAACCATAAGCAGACAGTACAAAATCAAAGCCTGAGAAAGTTGATGGTGTTCTACTGGTCACCACAAATGACACCATTCATCGAGAGACTGGAATGGAGCAGCTGGCGAGCTTTATTGATAATAAAGCTCGTAAACTGTGAGCAAAAATTCCAGTCCACCTGAGCTTGCCAGGATATAGGAAAAAGCCAACCTTTACACCATAAACATAAGAGAATTAAAGTGTTCTAATACAAATAAAGGTAACCCTCAGCCACAGAAGTTGCCTCCTCTATATATAGCAAATATAGTAGGTATAGTGCATGTATAAGGTTTAAACATAACTGTTAGGTCTAAAGTATTATATACTTTTATATATATCAGATCACCCTAATATCATTTGCACATAACTAACAAATAAATGCTAACATTAATAGGTCAGCACTGCCACGGGTGACCGAGGTCATTAAGGCGCAGACTCGTGAGCGGGAGGTCTGGGGTTCAAATCCCACCAGAACCATTCTCCCTGACTGGGTTTTTTTTTTCCAGGTTTTCCTCAGTCCTCATAACTGGCAAATGCCGGGGAGGTACCCCAAACTTGGGCCTGGAAGACTTCCTTCCTTAAAAAAATATCCTTTCCCAATTTATCATTTCATCTCATATATCACCAGTGTCCACCGCCTGTAGTGCCTCAGTAGTAAAAACGGGCATTAAACACTACCCAAAAGACGAAGAAGAAGAAGAAGAAGAAAAGAAAGAAAAAAAAGAAAGCTCAGCCATAAAGAGGTTTCTCATGATGGCAGACAATCCCCCATACTGTATGGGTTTGCAATAAAAGCAGAAAACGAAAGATTAATCAACCTAAAAATATTGCACACTCATATAAAATAAGCCTGCAAGGTCATCTGTTGTAGGCCACAGGCAAAATATATCTATTACATGCGGAACTCTTGAACAACTAATCTGAAATATCAATGCATCAGAAGCAGTGATACCTTCTCCAAGGAGACTTCATCCACGCCAATGAGGATGTGATGTCTGGGAACTCCTAGCTCCAGCAGACCACGGCATAATAGGCCCAGAAGATACCTCTAGTGATATCTGTGACACCGGCCGTGAAAGCCTACGTTCCCTCATTTCCTACATTGTCTGTTAACTTGACAGAGGAGAGATTTTGCCTTCTTTGTTATCCTTGATGCTGCCACTCTGCTGACTGAAGTTTCAATTTCGGCTCATAGGCTCTGGCTAAAATTCTACCATGACCACTATTCTGAATAGTATATGGTCTCTGTGCTGCCCATGTGCGAGCCAATAAATTTCCATTAGTGCATGTGGCATCCTCTTTGCAGCAACTTTGCACACATGTAGGTCTTCTCATACAATCCTGTGGATGGTTCTTTCTTATATGAAGCTGCAACTCCTGTTGTTCTCCACTAGGACATGAGCAAAGTCCATATGTACAGTCACAGGTCATTCTGCATATCTGCAGTTGCTTCTAATCTACACTCAAATGCTGCTGCATACCTAAAAACAGAAATGATAAGAGTATAATTTCCTAATGCTTCCACAAGCTCAGTGTGGCATTTTATCACATTTCTTCCACAGAGAACTGTTGTTCACAAACAAATGCTGTCACTCTCTAACATCTCAGATCATCAGTATCCCATTCAATTCGAAGTGTGAAATGGCTGATAAATTTTACTCAGAGGCCTCTTCTTTCTGGCTTGAGGTTCTTTTACATGCAATAAATCTATGAAATAAGAACCACAGCTTTACTTCCCTTCTGAAGGATGCCATACTTATGATTTTTACGCCCGGAAAAATCCATTGATCCTGGGTTGGGCTGGGATTGAACCCACTATAGAAATAGACCACACAATGTAAATGAACTGAAAGTCAATATAAGAGCAGAAATTAGAAGTTTGCATGTGAAGTGAAATGTTAATTTGTATTATTATTATTGGTTTGTTACCAGATACTGTACATGTTCTGTGGAGGCTGAAGCCAAAACAACATTAAAGATGGTTGAAAAGCCCACAAGGTGGTAAGTGCATTTTTTAAACTTCCAATTTTTCTTTTTCTAATGATAGTGTAGTAACTTTCTTTATATATTCTTGGTTTTTGAACCTCCTATCTTTTTATTTACATAATAGTCCTTTACTGGTCATTGTATTCTATAATTTTTTTTACTGCATTTTGTTTTGTTTAGGGGACATTTATCAACACTGACTGCTGCATGCTGGAGGGATTCATGAGTGATATTATTGCTTTAATATAGTAGTGTATATGTATAAAAAAATTACCAAATTCTAATCTTTCTTTGTTTCTGATCTTCAAGTCCAGAAATGGAAGATAGTTATTTCCTTTTTGCCAATAAATATTAGTAAGTGAAGAAGTAAAAGTATGTAATTTTTCACTAGATAAAACATTTAATTTATAAATATAGAAGTCCTACAAAGTTACATATAAGTAGCATACCTGTATGTTATGATCATTTGGGTGAAAACCAACTGGCAGAAGGTTGTCAGGACTATGTAGCCCAAAGCTTGAACCACTGTGCTTCAACATGCCTGCAAAATCACATTACTGTAAATTCACATTTTTTTGCATATTCAGTGCAGGCAACTTACTGCAATCTCACACAGACAACTAAAATTGATCACTTTCTATGTCAGTAGAAGAATACAATAGAATATTTATTTCATAAATTTTATATATTTATGGCATTCTATGCATAAGAATAGAAAAGAATATTTATTTCAATATTTCATTACAAGGATGCACAGTAATTCCACCTCCTTATGTGCACCTGTGTAAGGCTAAGCGGATTACAGATATGGCAGTGTTCCAAGATAATACACAATAGCACTTTTCAATGCTACTTTGGAATACCAGTGTCACAAATTGAAATATTATTACATAAACATAATGTAGATATCTTTGTAATTCTTGAAGCTAATATTGACATTGACAATGAAAAGTTATACAATTTTAAAAACTTCAACATATATTGTGTACATAAACATCAACAAGTGGCATATTTAGCAGGAAAAACTATCTTTTAAGTATACCAAGAAAGGCACCTGAGTGCTCAGAATTGGCTGAGCAAAATTAAGGCCCAGTTGGAGGAGGGAGGACTAGGAGATGTATGGGTACAAAGATGTGATATGGTTTGTGGGATAGGGAAATATGTTCGATTCAGATTCAAAGATATGGATAAACAAGAAATGTGGGCAGGGTTGAGGGAGATGAGGCCATTAGTTCTTTATAAATTAATTAAAATAGAAACAGGCCAAGAGAGATATTTAGAAATATGCAACAGGGAGGAGAGGGAAGGTATTGCATGGTTTCGTTAGGAGTATAGAAACTAAGAGGCTTAAAGGGGAATGTAATGCAAGGTGTATGTCCAATTTGTGGGGAGAATGATTTTGTTGGAATGCAGATGAACGAACTTGTGGAGGAAAATGTAAGAGAGAAGTGGCTAAGAAGCAATAGAAGTATAATGATCAAGAAAATGTTTTTAGATCAAGGGCAGTTAAGACGATTAGGGAAATTTTTAGGGAAAGTTAGAATGAAATGGAAATGGTCAGTTGAAAAAGTGTAGGGCGATAAGGTTAAGAAGTAATGAAAGTACAGTATAAGGGAAACCTAGTAAATTATATGCAGAAACGGAATATTTGAACCCAAGTTTCTTGGATATCTCAGCAGGTAACGGCTGGCGAACCATAGATAAAGGGGCCAGATAGGTGCTAAGACAAATACAAGGAGATGATCTTATTGGAAATAGTAGGAAGGATTGATAGGAATAGCTGTCAAAGTGTAGTGAAAGGGATAGGGGCCTGGAGAATGGAGGATATTTGGAAAACTGCAAACAAAGGAATGTATTAATGTAGGTCTATTTGGACACCTGGCCAGGGTAAGTTCCTATAGACTACACTAGGTAATTGTTTAGTACTAAAGAAATGAGTAGAATAGTATTTGGTTTGTTGTAATTTAAAAGAATGTAATTATAGTGATGGTTAGGTGTTGGAATTTATAGGCTTATTTATAATAATGAGCCCAAGTCTTCTGGAGGACAAGGGAAAATTATAATGTCAAAGGGAATGAATTAGTATTGGTATCGTTATATTTTGATATTTTGTCATTTATTGTAAAATTTTCAGGAACAATACCGGTGGAAATTATTTTTAATATTTAATGTATAAGAAGGTAGTATGGAGTCTGGTCCCCTGGATATTCCAATAGGCAATTGCTGATGAACTGGGGAATAGGGTCCAAAAATTTAATCAATAAGAAAATGTAGTATTCAAAATGTAATAACAAAAGTTAAGTATGTTAATTTGTTAAATACTCATAAAAATTACACATATTTCTTATATAAATTTAATTGTAATGTAATGTTGTTTGATGAAATAAATTCATTTATTCATTCATTCTTTTAAATAAAACAACTACACTGAAAACCATGAACTCCACAGACCATGCTGAAATCACTCAATCAGAATATGGTTACAGAATGCAAAATATACAGTACCTCAAATAATCACAAAATAAATCTAGACTTAATAGAAGTTAAATAAAATATCCTAATAATAGGAGGCCTGAATGAACATTCAAAACAGTGGGGGTACAATTTTTCCAATGCAGTAGGAAAAACGATTGAAGAATTTTGGAAGCAAATGCAGTCAATTTAATATACAAAAACAATGACCCCAAAACTAATTCACTATACTGGGATTCAACAAATCCTGATATGGTGATTGCCTCTTCAGATATTGCAAATAATCACTAGAAGAGTATTGGAAGACATAGGTAGTGGCCATAGAGTCATCATAACTGAAACCATCCACCACAAATGAGTCATTTAAAAGCTAGTTGGCTGAAGAAATGCAACTTCCAAAAAGCAGACTTGATAACTTTTCGGAAACTTACTGACAAAAAATTTGAAGATATTGACATGGAGAAAAGTCTGCTGAAACTAACTGACAAAGTTAACAAAAAACTGATCAATGCTGCAAAAATAACAATACTCAGAGGAAAGGGCACTAGGTGAAACCCTTTTTGGATTCAGAGATTATGTGCATTAAAAATAGACTAAGACAACACCAGAAATATAGCAGAAGCAATACAAGATCCTAACTTAATGACAGATTGGAGAAAGAAAACTATAAAACTAAACAGGAAAATAAAAAATGCTAAGGAGTCATTTAATAAATTCCTTAGTTCCCCTGACTACGGAAGTAATAGTACTAAAATACATAAATATATTAATACACTAAACAATGTCCCAGAAACAAAACAAGAACCTCTTATTAGTGTGAATGATTACATGTTATAAAGTGAAAGAATAGACCAGCTATCATTAGCATTTAAAGTGTTAGATATGGTAGTAGGTAGTGAACGTTTTCCATTAATAATAAGGTTGAGTCCAGGGGAAGGAAGCAGGAAGATAGAAGAAATAGAACTGGAAGATATAAAATGTTACAAATGGACAGTTGAGTATGAAGAGCACTCCTGGGCTAATTTGTTATCGACAATAGGAGTAATAAGGAAATATGGAGTTATGGTATTATTGAAAGCAGGTTGGATAGAGGAGGCAGTATCAAGGTTGGAATCCATAGTAATGTAGACTGGGAAAAAGTAAACGCATATCAGAGAGAAAAAAGGAAAGATTATATATGGTATGATCAAGAATGCAAATTAGCTAAGCATGAAGTGTCAAAGGAATTAAGTACGTGGAGAAGGTCAGAACAAGAGGTAGATAGTCAAATACATTTAAACATGAAAAGGGGTTATGAATTTCTTTATATAAAACCTATTTTAAACCAGTTTAAAATTCTAAAATGGTTAAAATGGCTAAAATATTCAACACTCTTCAGTGTTTCACTCTTTGAACTATTAAAAATTCCGGACATTTCGTGGCCTGTCCAGTTGACAATATGATCAACAGGTCACGAAACATATCCTGAATTTTTAATAGTTCAAAGAGTGAAATGCTGAAGAGTGTTGAATATTTTAGCCATTTTAAACATTTTAGAATTTTAAAATTTCCCATGGGAAAGAAGTTTTAACTGATTTAAGATATTAAGATATATTAAGAAATTACACATGCTTTACTGTGTTGATTCCAATCAGGTTTATAGTGGTTATCAAAGTTTAATATAACGGAAAAAGGAACAGTAGCAGTGGAAAATGAGTAAAAAAAATTAAGGAAACTGTAGCAGCAATATATGTGAGCAGTAATAAAGGGGATTCACAGAAACAAACAGATTGGAAATAAAATAAAGCCAAAGAAATGGATTAATTACTTTAAAATTTTTATAAGACCTGAGCGTGTAGGGAATTATGATTTAGAATGGAGTTGTGCTGTAAATAGGATAGAATGTCTGGATAAAGATGTTAATATGAAAGAGGTAGGAGACCAGATAATTGGACACAGGGAACATTTGTGATCTAAGTAAAGCTTACGACTGTGTGCAACACGATATTTTATTCAAGAAACTAGAATTCTATGGATAAAGGAACAAAGTTTAACTATATTTAATCTTACTTAGAGGATCTCAAACAGCTAGGTATTATATGGAGGAAAGTACTCTCATATTGTTGATGTGAAAACTGGTGTTCCACAGGGCTCGGTGCTGGGGCCACTACTTTTTTTTTTAATGATAAATGATGATAAATGATATATCAAAATGCTATTCCAGCCATGCAGTTGTTTATGCAGATGGCACATCTTTCCTTAATGTAAATAAAAACTTCAAATTACTGTCAAAATCTGTAAATGAAACTGTGCAAAAAGCTCAGCTTAAGCTTAGATGTTTTTTTCATGAATGCAAACAAATCACAAAATATAATTTTCAGCCTAAAAAATATAGACACTCTCCATGACAATGTGAAATTACTTGGCATGATAATTGACAACCATCTATCCTGGAATTCTCACATAGGTTTTATATCAGTAAGTTATCATGCACTATATGATAACTAGTAAATCTAAAAAAGGCTGTCCGTAAAGATTTTGTTCGTATGGCTTACTTTTCGTTCTTTCAAAGCATTTTTGGTATGGATTAGTGTTATGGGGTAGTAATCCAAGGATAGCAGAAGTGCTAAAAACTCAAAAGTTTAGAATATTAACAAACTAAGAAAACTAACTGGACATTGTAAACCACTATTTGTAGATCTAGAAATTCTTACAGTTATTAATTTATATATTTATGATGTTTTGGTACATATTAAAGAGAATTTGCAAATGTATAATGTAAGGGGTGAAATACACATATGTAAAACACGTAACAGGAACAGAGTAATTATGCCATATCACAGGATGCAGAAGGCCTCTGGATATTACAAAATAAAAGGAATAAAACTTTTCAATTCACTTCTTTTAGAAATAGGTGCTGTAAATATTCAGCTATTCAAAGAGAGAGTATATAAATGGTTAATTAAACATCCTTTCTACAGCATACAAGAATTTGAAGTAAAAAATAAGAGTAATATGAAATAGCAAAAAAAAATGTTATAATGTAAACAATAGACTTTACAGACTTTAGATTTTAAGCCTCCATAGACTTTAAGCCTCTTTCTCCTTTTTTCTTTTGACAAAGCATATTGTATTTACCAAATGGTGAATAAAATATTGTTGTTGTTACTTTTATTATTATTATTATTATTATTATTATTATTATTGTTGTTGTTGAGAGAAAAGCTTATTTATAAGATGAATAATATTGGGATAAGAGGAAACATGTTGAGATGGTTCATGGACCTATTATCACAAAGGTACATAAGTGTAAAATGGAATAATGTCCTCTCTAAATGGCATACAACTAAAGTAGTCCTTCCTCAAGATGGTGTTTCCAGTTCAATTCTTTTTAATATTTTCATAGATGACATCAACAAAATATTAGCTGACTTCCCAAAGGCAAATACAGGATTGTTTGCAGATGATATTGCCATAGGGAAGGGAGGGGGGGCAGAATACACAACACACTAAAAACACTAGAAAATGAAATGCTGAAAGTTATCAATAGCAAGGAAACATGAGCATCCACCAACAATATGGAAATAAACACTAAAAAGACAGTTTTCCTTTTCAGTCTTGAACATACTACAGGTGACTTAGAGCTTAAAATCAATAATGAACTACTATAAGAGAAAGAACATATTAAATATCTTGGTTTAACACTTGACAAAAAACTTTCCCTCTCTGAACAGATCAACAATATAACTAAGAAAGTGGATAAGCAGAAAAACATATTAAGAAGACTAGCAGGAGTCAAATGGGGAGGATCCCTATAGGTCTCCTAAATGACACATACAAAAGTTATATAGAGCCCAATCTGCTCTATGGAAGTGAGATAGCATCCACAATCAACAACCAACTTAAAACTAAATTGGATACAATTCAATCTAGGTCCTTAAGCATAATAACAGGAGCTGTTAAAACAACAACATTTGCTATAATACAGAGCATAACCAACAGCCTGCCAATTAAAATAGAGCTAGATATTAAAACGGCTATACTGGGATAGAAATCAACACAGTTTAATATTCTTGACAGCACACAATGATTAAAATATAACAGACTTTAAAAAATTACATATAGAAAGAAGATTTAGACAAATTTTTAAAAATAAGCACTAAGCCTGTCTTTTTACCAACTGACTCTTTACAATATATAAATATCAACATGAAACTAACTCTGGATACAATGGTCTACAATACCTGAAGTATTAAGATTGACAGCACTTAGTATACTAAACAACTATTATCCGATTTACACATGGTGTAGAGTATACACAGATGGATCACTTAAAAATGGAGAAGCTCTCAATATACACCTTTGGGACAGTATGCTAATAATTTTGATGGTAAAATAATGACCATTAGAGCAGCTTTAGAAAATCTACTGTATAGACCTAGCATAAACAAAAGAATTGTCATCTTAAGTAACTCTAAAGCAGCACTACAAATCTTAATGAATTGCAGTTACCTGCCAGTATATGCTATAAATTAAATATGAAAACTATATCAAATATAAAGAAATAGTTTTACAATGGATCCCCAAGCATGTGGGATTAAAAGGGAATGAGATTGCTGATACTTTAGCAATGAAAGGAGCCACCATAAAATTAAAATTAGCTTTTGAACTAGAACTTCCCTCTAAATTGAAACTCATAAAAAGATTAATAACTGAACAAAAACAACAAAATATCCAACAAAAACTTAAACCATATGAAGATCTAAATACCAACATCTGTTATTGAAAGCAAGAAAAATTAGAGTTGCCCAATTCCACTTAATTGTTTGGCATGATTGCCTGTCGGAACATGTCTTCAGGATGAAATCAATCAGATAGCTACTGCCCACTGTGTAAGGATGTGAATACTATCTTAAACAAGGAACATCTACTGAAATGCAGCTAACTAGATAGCAACAAACAAATGAAAAATAACTAGAAGTTTCTTTCTGGCTTAGGAGCCGTAGTCTGTTGGAACTAAGGAGTCCAAACATTTCATCCTCACCTGCTGAGGACATCTTCAGTGGCGCGGTCTGAGTCCTGGCACGACTTTGGTGTGCAACTGCCGACCTATCTATCTGCAGTTGCACACCATTTTTGGATTGATAATCACGACATACAACAAGAAATAAAGTTACTAAAAGAAGCACAAGGATACATAGAATTGGATACATGGGAGAAGATTTTTATTTATAAACATAGGGATCTGTTGAATTTCGACTTGACAGGAGAATGCAATATAAATTTCCAGTTCATAGAAGTACCACCAGAGTGGAGCCGCAGTTCTTCATAACCGTTGATTTTTCTCCAATCAGTCGTCGAGTTGGTCGAGAATGGAGTGGATGTCGCTTCGAAACCGGTCCTGTCATTTTCAAAAATAGTGTGAAGCATAAGAGTGTTTTGATGACAAGAAGTTGATTATATACATTTATTCATTATGTTGTGATTTTGTGTCCAAAAATGATATGTTACTGTTGATTTCTCTATTTGCTTGTACTTTATGTTCCTGAAATGTTCCTTTAACCGTGTGCCTATGTTTCTCTTTGTTTTTCCAATATAGATTTTTTCCCATTCTGCACAATTTATTTTGTAAATAAATTAAATAGCATATGAGCTATAAATCTACAATATGGGACCCACTTCTTTATTTTTTCATGAGAGAAAGTGTACTTAGGACTTTTATGCCCTAATTACCAAAGACCATGCCTGGGTTTGAACCTGCAACCTTGGGACACTAACTCTACTGTAGCCCAACTAGCCATTAGCAATGGCTTAGGCCAATGCAGTCCCTGCCAACACGTAATTCATTAAATAAGTCAATGACCTGATATTTAGCACATACTATATTATTTTAATATGGCTGGGATATTGCATATATTCATTTATACATTCCTGTTGTAATTTTCTCAGTACAATAACTTAGTATATAAATAAAGAAATGTTTAAATTCAAAAACCAACTTTTTGTTGAAATCACTACAGTGAAGTAATGATATATTCTAGATTAGACTGGTGAGTCAATTTTGCACTCTTTAAGTTTCACTTACCATAGAACTGCTCACTGCATGTTTCACAGGCCTTTGTTCACATTATCAGTCGCATGTGGACTGCCAAATTTCTTGATGACTGCACCTCTTTGGTGTAGCTCTGGTGGGCCCTTGATAAACTTCTGAATCAATTTGTCTCTGTTGGGATCTTGAAGTTCATTACATTATCCTGTATTTCTTAATATAAATTCTTTTTGCTCTATTACCAGTTACCCTAGTCTATCCACAAATATCAATAATATACTTTCCATTTCTATGTCATGTTTGCTCTCCCGAATGTGATATGAGACTGCCAATTTTTTCTATGTTTGTAGTTAATGTTCCTCCAGATTTCTTTGAGTACTTCATTTTGTTTTCCCAATATAACCTTTGTTGCATTCTGAGCAATTAATTTTTTTGGTTTCCTATCATTAGGGAGTTAATTATTAACTCTGGAAACAAGCAGATATTTAAAATGAAATGGAGACAAAGTAATATTGAAATCTCTGAGAATATCCTAAATTTTCTCATGGCACAAGGATGATGGGAAAATTTCTTGTGAATGATTCTTTTCTTGCTGTCAAATTTGTAATCTGTTAACTTCCTTCTTTGTTTAAAGTTCTTAAGTTTCTTGTCCATAATTTCTTTGCTATTTTCATTGGTAGCTGCTGTTCGTATTCTTGGTTGTTTGGTCACAGTAACTCTATGCCACAGGATGACAGTCAGTCTCCAGATAATAATGAGAACAAGTGTTCTTGAAACACATTTTGGATTTTAAACCAGTAGAAGCAGTATTTAATTCAAATAAGTCCATACATACAATATAATATTTTAATTCTAAATAATTCCATGCAAAATTTTTACAAATTGATTAGCCCAGACCCTAGTCACCGGTTCATCAACAGCTACCTATTGGAATATTCAGGGGGCCAGGCTCTGATCCAACCAAAAACAAATTACTATAACCATTACGTTAACCACTTAACTCAATGACCTACAATTTCTACACCAGTTATTCCCTTGTTTCTAAATTACTCATTTACCCCAGACCAAACAAAATATCTAAAAATTTAACACTACCAAAATTAATAATAACCACAATTCTTACAAAACCCTTTACTCCACCTAATCAATCAATTCACAAATCACTTCACTATAGCTGCTACACTTCCAGATTTGGCTGTTTCTCCTCTCCTTCATCTTCCTTGAAAAGTTCACTGTTATCACTGTCATCTCCTAAATTAATTACTACTTCCCGCTCTGCCCTCTGCTGCTCATGAATGCATTTCACATGGCTATATCTTTTTTGCCAATCTTCTGCAGAAATATTAGAAAACATCATTTAATTATGTCATCCATTTTAAATGTGACTTTTCTTTCTGCAACCCAAGCTTTCACAGTAGCCAAATGAGTTCTATTGGGTTCGACTCAGGATGGTAAAGTGGAATGTGTAAAACATATGGTTATGTGTATGACAAATCTGATTATTTTATAAGTGCAGAGTTTTGATTTCACGGAAATTATCATGATGTAAATATCTGGATTATGAAGATCGGAGAATCTGAATGGCACTGAACTATTCTATGGGTAGGTTTTCATATCTCTGGACGTCCAGTCGTCCACGGCCGAAGATGGAGATAACGTATCTTTGAAACCGGTACCGAATATTTTTAAGGTTAGTGAAGCATGAAGAGTGTTAAGACAACAGATTTAATTTAAGAAATTGGCATTATTTCCAACTAAGCTAATAGGAAGAAATTCACTGGTCCTTGCAAAGGAAAAAATCCTAACATTGATGATAAAGTTCTGGAATTTGTACATGAAAGGAGGAAGAATGGGTAACCTACTATTAGTGACAACATAAGAAATAACTTTTCTTCTTTAACCTATGCCAACTGTCCTGGCAACAGCATGAGTGATGGATTTTGTCCTACATGCTCCAAGATGTAACAATAGTCCACTTATAAATTCTAGGTTCTGATTGCTTTATGAAGCACATGTGCTTATCTCCAAGATGTCACACAATATTATGATAAAATCTTTTTTTATGATTTTAAGTTTCAAATTTGGGGTGTGCATTACATTTGATGGCATGTTAGATTTGCACAAATATGATATATTATAGGATGACCTTCTCTTCTAAATTGTTCAATCATCCTGAGATAGTGAAGCCATTTGATTCTGCCAAGGTGCTACATTAAATTATTCTCCTTCTTCTTCAATCAAAACCCAAACTTAAAAGTATTTTCCTACACATAGATGCACTGCCTTCAAAGTTAGTGTCTTAATTTTGCCTGTATCTTTTTCAGTACATAATATATAAAACTCATTGCCTGTTCAGATCACTACTGCCTCATTGAAACTTTCCAAAGATTTTTTATGTAATGTGAGGAAGGAAGTAGAAGCATCGCTATCAATGCCTTTGGTTTCCTTAATTATTTTTCTTCTTTTTTCTTTTCTTATTCTTTTTTCAGAAAAGCATCAGCTACATATTTACCAATGTTTTTCAATGTGTATACACCACTTTCTGCATGCTTTTTCATATAGTTATACAGTTGCTTACTACTTCACAGCTTTGCAAATACAGATGTTTCCTTTAATTTTATTTTCCATTTTTAAAGTGGCAAAGCTATCAACACAAACATAAGAAAACAATATTTGTTCAAACACTCAAGTGCCTAGAGAGAGAGAGAGAGAGAGAGACACACACACACACACACACATCTTAACTGGCTTTTAGTTAAATAAGTTATATACAACAAGATAAAAGTTTCAAACTATCCCTAAAGGCACATCTAATTAATCACTGCTTCTCTCCATTCAAGATTTCATTGTAAATAATGATAAATAACTATTTCATAACTGCACTATTAGAATATAGTATGAGAATGACCATGTATGTACTTGATACTATGTATACACCTAATTGTATTGAAACCTAAAAGTTTATTATAAAGGCTAGATTTTCCATTGTTATGTTGTTAAAATTCATTTGTAATTCTTAATACATTATCAGTTATTACTATACTCTTATAATGCCACTACTAGTGTATTATAGAAATTGAGTATGAATTTTATAGTTTTATAGAAATATTAGGCAGTAATAATCTTGAAAAGTTGAATTTTATTTTGTTAATATCCGTAAAAATGTGCTGTAACTTATATTAAATATCTGTTTATATTTAATTCCAAACTAATTTTATGTTAAGAAATTATAGATTTTTGCACGTCCTATACCATGTAACATGGTCAAAAGGATGAACAAAGTATATATATTAACAGTAATTATAATAGTACAAAAGGATAAAACACTAAAAAAAGTCACACTTGAGATCGCTATATTTCAAATTTGTGGAGTCCTTCTATGGCAGGAAGACAAGTGAAGAGAAGGACTTCACAAGTTCGAAATATAGCGATCTCAAGTGTGACTTTTTCTTAGTGTTTTATCCTTTTCTACTATTATAATTACTGTTAATTTGTTACATTGTTAATAGTGTTACTTTATTTTTATTTCTCTTTTATATATATAAAGCACGTAGATATGAGCCAAAAACTCTGAAACCATTAGATTATGCGATGTCAACAATCATACATCACTTGCATAACTAATCATACCTCTCCTAGTGAAAGAGAACACAGACTGGCACATCTTGCTTGAGCAGCCACTTCAACAATGCTGAGTGCTATGATCGCTGTTAATAACTTCTGTTTAATTGTTTATTGTTCAAACTCACTCATGGGTAAGTTAACTAATCCATGTGCTATGCTATTTAGAATTGCATGTTTGTATGCTCTGGGATTGAAACCACCTTCCATGTAATTGTCAGAATGCATTCCTTTTTATATATTCCAAACTTCAACTGATCACCTGTTTTGATGCTTTTCAAGTTGAGGAAAGGAATCCTGTTATCTTTTTCTATTTCAGATATGAACAAATTTCTTTGTCCTGTAAGTTTAATAGTTTCAAAGCATCATCTAAATGTTTTTTGTTCACCAGAAAAGATTTCATCATATCTGTGTCACATAACAAATTATTATTGTGGAAATCAATCAAATTTCACCAATTTTGTTCTACTTACTTGGACATGTTTCAAAGGCTGTTGCTGAAGATGAAGGCCTTTGAAACATGTCCAAATGGAACAAAATTAGTTTCCTCAATAATAAATTTTACATTATACTATATTTTATCGTGAAAATTCCCGCTATTCAAAACTACTTGTACTATGTAAGTTTATTTGGGAAAATCAAAGATTGCAAAGAAAGCCAGACCACATGGTAAAAAGAAACAGCAATGGAGAATATGCCTTCGCCATTCATTAATTTTCAGTTTGATAGTATTCTTGGCAAACTTATGACATGATGCTGAAGATGAGAGTAACAGCCTTTGAAACATGTTTAAATAAGTAGAACAAAATTAGTAAAATTTGAGTGTTTTCCTTAATAATAATTTCTTACATTATACTATATTTCACTGTTAAAATTCCAGTTATTCAAAAATATCTGTGTCAGTTCTTGAAAACATATGAAATGATTTGTTCAGGAGTGTTTCAAACTGCTCATGTTTAAATCAGCCAGAAGCAGTGATAAAGGGTTTCCCAAAGCTAACCCTACCTCTTGTTTATAAAATTTGCCATTGAATGTAAAAAGGTTCTGAATGATGCAAATATCAGCTGGATATATTTCCTCCTTGCTTAGCAGCAGAGATTGCAACCTTTTTGCAGATAAATTGGAAATTTGCTTTTCAAATGCTGGGAAAGAGCAAGTTTACATCATAGAACTCCAGAATGTCATCCTTATGGATGGTGAAATACTTATTTTAACAAATGTTGCATGGAATTGCTTATGTTTAAATTTCTGATTTTTGGAAGATCTTGGAATCCCTGAACAAGTCATTTCAATGCTTGGTACAATGGTGTATTCCTATTATTATCAGTCTAATGGTGTTCCCTCGTTTGGTAGCCTGTATACCTAACTGTTATGGTCTTATCTAAGATTCTCTTTGGCTGGAATTAATTATACTTCTATTCACAAATTTATTTACTGCATGTATACATTTCTTTAGTGAATAAAATCTGTCTCACTAGATGCAGCACCTCGATAAGCTTGAATCCTCTCACCCAGTGCTGCTTCCAAGAACTTAAAGTCTACAATGAAATCCTCATTGGAATTCTATACAGCCACACATTCTGAAATATTAAACTACCTTTACAACTCTTCTTCATGGACGAGTTCTGCTCTACCACCAGGCAATCATCTAAGAACACTTTTCTCTAAATACTAAAATGATGATTAAAGATTTATACTTTCGAATACTACCAATGATCCACCATTGTCCCCCCGTGTGTCACTCACGGCCTTGGTCATGTGGAACATTGGAGAAAAACCTCCTTATCAGCTCAGGCTATGGGCTTCTGCAGTTCCACTTTTTCTTTATACTAATGAGCAGGACTGTGCAAACCATCCACCCCACAGACTTTTCTTCCCAACAACAACAACAACAACAATAATAATAATAATAATAATAATAATAATAGAGATAGAATTTTTCAGACCACTCTCATAGATAATTACAAGGTTTCTTAATTTCTTAAAAATAATACTACTAGTACATGAGGATGAAGAATCTGCAAAAAAATTCAAAGGTGCAACACTACAGTTAACTAAGTCATTAAAAAAATTTGTGTTTGTGCACATGCTCACCTGAGGGGGAAGGACGATGAGATGGACTGTTGGTGGGAGTGCTCATTGAATCTGTGTCACTTTCAGATGGTTCATTGTCACCCATATCTATGTTCCGTACTGCATCATTTACAGCTTCTGTTAATAATTTCTGTCCCTGAAGAAAAAACATTACAAAACTAAATGTATATCTTGTTAAAGCTTACACTGCATTGTCCATTATCTCTGCTTGTGTCTGTCATGTATCATATTGAAAATTTTATAAATTATGATAAAGAGAAAGCACCTTTCCTACTTAAGAGCAAAAGTTGAAATGCTGCAGCAATGAATGTAATAGACATGCAGATAGTGTGATGCCCTCTTATGATGTTAAACCAAGTGCAATATCACGTATTTGGGAACTTTGCTCTTTCCAGAAAGAGCTCTTGACTTGTGAAGTACTGTGCTAAGAATTACTCTTTTAAGGCAGCTTTTCTCAGTAAATTGAGCAAGTAGTGCTGAGAAGAAAATGGTCATGCCATTCTTTGTTATAAATGGCAATGGTACAACTTATATGTTAAAATCCAAAAATCCAGTGACTGGACAATGGTGTACAATGACTATGCTCTCAGAAATTTCAAAAACAGCTCAGAAGAGGTAACCTAAAACTGCATTAAGGGACCAAGACAATGTATCACTAAGAGCAGAATACAGGCAGCAGTATCTATGGAAAGTGGAGAATAAAACCAGGAGAGAATCAGGAACAAGACCATTCAGAGAATGCAGAGTATGAAGCCAATGAAAAGGACCATCTAAGAACATCAGCTAACATGATTTGGATCTTGATACAGTGCTTGCCAAGGCTAATGAAGGAAATAAGGGTGGAAGGAGTGACAGGACAAGAATGACCAAGGAGGACCTAGGAGGATGAATTTTTTTTTTTGAATGGTGTTTAATACCCGTTTTTACTACTGAGGCACCACAAGTGGGAGGATGGAATTTGAGAGGCACTGCAGGAACAGGAAATGGCCATGACAGAAGCAGCTACCATAATTGAAAGTTAGAAAGAAATGGTTCTCATATCCTACATATTGCAAGGTACCCAGAGTATTTTATTAAGAAAAAGAAGACAATACATCAACCTATGTTATCCTGTTCAGCAACTCATTCTCCCTACTGTCCAGATCTGGCACCCCTAACTTCTCTTCTGGTTCCATACAGCAAAGAATAAATCATGGGAGAAATATTTCCAGTGCTCAAGATGCTGTGAAAGGGGTACCAAAAGGTGCTCAGTGCAATAAATTAAAAAGAGTGACACTCATGTTTCTACAGTTGGTTCAGAAAAGAAGTGCACAACTCAGAGGCTGTACAAGTGATATTCATTATTCAAATACACTTGGAAGCTATTGGCAATAAAGTGATTATATATTGTATAAAATTTTTTTAAAATATATTAATACCAACTCCACTTACTTACATGCATTAGGACATGTTTCTGAGGCAATTGCTCCCATCATCAGCTGTTGATATACTTGATGTGGTGGCTGAATTTGAGGTGTTCCAATGATCATATTTTTTTACTGGTATAATTTCTTGTCCTAAAATGTAACTTTACAATATTTTGTTACTTTAATGTGTAATGTACATGTGCAACTAGTTTCATTGTTATCATTCCTGGTTTTTGCTTGTAAGAAGTATGCAAGTAGAGACATGTTCAGTTCTGCCCTCAGAAAAATGAAAATGACATGTGATGAACAAAATCTGCTCTTAAATTCTACTTATATTTCAACAAATCTTTGGCATGAGGCCTATAGAGAGTTTATTCTTTCCAGTTTGAAGGTGGTTTAAGATGTTTAAAAAGAGAAAGCAATCAATTTCAAAGGAAGATGGACCTTACATTTCAGTTTGCATTCTAATGGAAGAAAATATTAACACTGTTGCTTTCATTATGAGAGAGGACCATCAAAAACACTTTCAGAAATTCTGAAAATTTCACTGAGTGTCATCCACATATGGTAAATGAAAAGCTGCACTGGGTGTTTTTGTATACAGTGGGTTCCAAGACTGCTGATTACCAAATAAAGAACATTTGTGTGCAAATATGCATGCAGTTAAGATATTACAGGAAGAAGTTTCAAAGGTAATCATTGCTGATGAGACGTGCCCACATTATTTGATCCTGAAAGCAAAGAGCAAAGCTCTGTGTGGTCACCAAAACAAGCAAAAGTGGTTGCTTCTGTTAGGAAAGTTTCAAATGTACTCATAAATAAATCTGCCAGAACATTTGTATAAACCAGTCATATTTCACATTTGCAGGAGGGTTCTATAAACAGAAAACAGGACTCACAATGGGAAATCCTTTGTCCCCCTTTCTGGCAGATTTATTTATGAGTACATTTGAAACTCACATAATTTCCGCCTTTCCACATTATTTAAATGCTGGCACAGATATGTTGATGACATTTTTAGTATAGTGAAAAAATAATTGTTGAAGATGCTTTGAAGTTTTTAAATATACAAGATAGGAATATATCCTTCACACTGGAAACAGAAACAAAGGGAATGTTGCCGTTTTTAGATAACAAAATTAATAAGAATCATGGAAATTTAGAATTTGGAATTTATAGAAAGGATACGCACACAGATAACTATATAAAATCAAATGGGTTTAACCCCATAGCTTACAAGCACTCAATTTTCAACAGCTTAACACATAGATTACTGGTGAATTTACCAATCAGTAAAGAGGAGTACAAAAAAGAATTATAAATGATTTTAACAAAAATGTAGTAAACAAAAAACTTAATAGATTCGTAAAGAAGAAATTGATCAAGAATACCACCACACTATTAACTGAAAAAGAGAGACCGGTTTTTAAAAAATTCACCTACATCCAGTAGCTATGAATAAATTCCAAAAAAGTTTTAAAGATATTAACATTAAATTGGCACCTGCTAACAGATACACTTTGAGAAATCCTTTAGTGGACAACAGTTTTAATAACATTCCACAGGAGAAAAAGTCAGGCTACTATAAAATAACATGTAAAGAATGTGAAAAGATATACATTGGAAAAACTAAAAGGAACATAGGAACACGATTAAAGGAGCATCTCAGGAACGTTAAGTACAAACAGATTGATAGGTCAGCAATGGCACACCATTTTTGGAAAGATAATCACGACATAAAAAGAGAAATAAAGTTACTTAAAGAAGCACGCGGACATACAGAATTGGACACATGGGAGAAGATTTACATTCATAAACATAGGGATCATCTTATGAATTTCAACATTATAGGAGAATGTAATACCAATTTCCAGTTTATAAAGAAAAAACACCACCAGGACGGAGACACAGGTCCTCATAGAT
This sequence comes from Metallyticus violacea, assembly GCA_030762175.1. Classification (NCBI taxonomy): domain Eukaryota; kingdom Metazoa; phylum Arthropoda; class Insecta; order Mantodea; family Metallyticidae; genus Metallyticus; species Metallyticus violacea. The sequence continues at coordinate 96,966,736 of CM060841.1, read as the reverse complement.
GTTAATTTCTCATACCAGTCGTCAAGCTGGTTGAAGATGGAGAGCATGTCTCTTCAAAACCAGTCCCACCGTATTTAAAAGTAAGTGAAGCATAAGAGTGTGTTAGACGACAAATTAATTATAATTTACATTTAACATGCTTCACTATATAAGTTCCAACAGAATGTTTTAAAAATGTCTTATTTTTCGAAAGTTCTTAAATGAATCTTCGGATTTACTCACCAATCAAATAGTCAACAGCTGATGATGGGAGTGATTGCCTTCAAAAGATGTCCTAGCATTATATATGTAAATAGTGTTAGTATTAATATGTTTTAGTAAATTCTATAGAAGTAATATTTATGTTACAGCTATTACAGAAATTCATTAATGTCTACAGCTGATGATCGGAGCAAATGCTCCTGAAACCTACAATTTATAGATGTGTAATTGTGTTACTTCTAGCAACTGCTACTATTAAATAATACATTCCTTTACTGTCAACAAATTCTATTTATTCTATTTAATTTAACTTTAAATAAAAACTTTGGGACAATGTTTTGCTTTACTATTAACATAGTTGAGCAGAAATCTGTGACTACAGCTAAGTCACTGTTACAGAATTCAGCATGACCTCAGTATAGATATGTTGCAATTGCCATGTGGCATGCTCATGAAGGGAGATGCTTTTCTCTATCCAATTGTGACAGGAGACCACTATAAATCAGAGAGTGACAGAAAAGTAATGTAGTGGAAGTAACCATAGTCATATCCTAAACTTCAGTATTAATTTTTTACACTAAACTCCATTTACTTACATAAAATAAGACGCGTTTCTGGAGAATCTCTCCCATCTTCAGTTGCTTACTGAACCGCCATTACTGGAAATGATGGCTACACACGTGAATGTTCCTGTGTTGGTATCTGATGGCTGAAGTAGGAAATGGTTGAGTTCTTCCATAGGAGGATCTCCAAGTTATTAGGTTTTATTTATTTTTAATATGAAAATTTTCTTGAACTTATTGTGGTAAATTGGATGATAGGTGAAAATTTTGAATTTGTATTCACTTACCATTCAATTTACCACAACAAGTTCAAGAAAATTTTTGAATTTGTACTGACCTACCATCCAATTTACCACAACAAGTTCAAGAAATTTTTCAAATAACATGGGATAATGTTAGCTTCAAAGAACAGATATAATATCCAGAATTTATTAGGCTGCACAGTAAAAGACTCCATATCAACAGAACAGAAAACAGGAATTTATGTAATAAAATATGCAGCTTGTGAGCATAGTTACATAGGCAAAACAAAGAGAAATTTAGAAATTTGAAAGAAAGAACACTTTAGGAGTAATCGGCTTAAGCAAGAGGATAAATCTTTTGGACCAAAAACCATGAAATAAAACCAGAAATTAAATTGCTGAAACATCTTCACAACCCAATGGAGTTATCCACTTGAGAAAAAAATTTCACATTAATAAATAAAGAAAACCTAATGAACTCTGAGTTTCCTCCTCTGGAAGTACTCAGCCATTTCCTACTTCAGCCAACAGATGCCAACACAGGAACATTCTCATGTATAGCTATCGTTTCCAGTAATGGTGATTCAGTGAGCAACTGAAGATGGGAGAGATTCTCCAGAAACGCGTCTTATTTTATATAAGTAAATGGAGTTTAGTGTAAAAAATTAATACCTAATTTTAGGATATATTACCACTCCATTGTCAACAGCTTCCTAAGTACAATATTTTTATACAACCATAGTCATGCTTGCACCTGAGATGTAAATGTGCACTTCCAGAAAAAAGATTACACTGTGACTACAATCAATGCAATGACAGCTGAAGCCCATGATGCAACTAAGAACTTTTCTCAAAAGCAACTGCTGCTTCATAACAATATGAACCCCACAGGACTGTGCAAACAAGGGCGGATTGATTAGTCTGGTAAAAAATAACATAAATAACATTACTTTCCAAAAATAAAAATTTATTTCTAAACACAATCTCCCTCTAGCTTAATATATTTAATCCAGTGATATTCCAATTTTTTATTCCATTATCTATTGAGCTGTGATTAATAATCATTTACAGCTGAGATAATTTCTTCATTCGATGAACACTGCCCCAGTCAACTTTTGAGGTTAGGAAAGAGAAAAAAGTCACATCGGGCCAAATCTGAGGAATATGGAGGGTGGGGAAGTATTTTAAAGCCCAGTTCAAGCACTTTTGCCATTGTAATAGCAGATGTGCAAATAGGCATGTTGTCCTGGTTGAGGAATACTTTTTTGCATGCTAATCTTTGTCAACTTGATTCAACTCACTATGCAAATAATCCTATAACATTGGATAAAAACAGCCAGTCACTGTTTCACCCTTTTGCAAATAGTCAATCATGATGATACCCTGTGAGTCCAGTCCCCAAAAAAGATCGACATCACTTTACCTGACAACAAAAAGGTTTCAGCTTTTTTCAGTATATGTTCATCTTTGCCAATCCACTATTTTGACTGCCATTTTGTCTCCAGGGTGGTTCCAACTTTCATCTACAGTCACAAAATGATCCCACAAATTATTCAGATTATACTGCACTTTTATATACATGATTCTGCAATGTCCTCCCTCGAGCATTTTTGGTCTGGAGTCAACAAACGCATCATCCATCATGCACTCAGCTTCTTCTTATGCAGAACTTCATGCAGATATTCTGTACCTGTTCACATACGATGCCTATCATCTCAGCAATCTTATGAATCTTAATGTGACAGTCTTCTATCATGACACCATTCATTTTTTGACCATTTGTTCAGAAGAAACCTAAATCAGTCATCCAGAATATGCAGCATTTGCAATGTAAATCATTTATCCAGTAATAAATGGTCTTGAGTGCTGGTGCAGTGTCCACATGAACTTCCTTCAGCTCAGTTTGTATATGGGCTGCAGTTCATTTTTTAAAATAAAAATGTTTTATCATTGCACAATATTTGTCTTTATCCATTTCTATGAAATAAGTTACACTAATCACTTAAGATAACTGCCAACAAAGAAATGCATTAAATGTAAATTGGAACTTGAACAGTGAGGCTAATCATATTAATTAATATCATTGTATGACTCAGTTAAACTACACACTCTTAAAACTTCACTTATTTTCATAAATGTTCTCGAAACCGGTTCCATACATTTATGAAAAGTAAGTGAAGCTTTAAAAATGTGTAGTTCAACTGAATCATACAATGATATCAATTAATAAAGAAATGCATGTTCTGTCTGTTTGAAAATTTGAACAAAACCATTACAAGAATTACGTTTCCAAAGTCATGCTGCTGAACAAAATTTCCTGTCATTTCATTGAAATTTACCACACTTATCAATCCACCCCCAAAAAGTATTTTTTTTTTTAATAGAATTTAAGCTACTAAGGCATCACAGGTGGTAGACACTGATGATACATGAGAAAAAATGATAAAAGGATTTATTTTTTAAGGAAGGGTTCCAGGCCTAAGTTTATAGTACCTCTCCAGCATTTGCCATTTATGAAGATTGAGGAAAACCTGGAAAAAACCTGTCAGGGAAGATGATTCCGGTATGAATCAAATCCCAGGCCTACTGCTTCTAACGACCTTAGTCCCCTTGGCAGTTTCCTCATACAGTAAATATGAGATAAACAGAACTGGACTTCTACCATCCATCAGGAATAGATTATTGGGAGGGATGGTTAGTTATTGATGTTGAAGCTTCAGGACTGCAGTGAAGGCAATTTGTTTTTGAAGGTGATTTTATGTCATCAAGTTGTCAGAGTCATGCCTATTTAAAGATCAAGCAGCATGTTAATGTGAAATTTTTTCTGAAAAATCTCTAATAGAATGCTTTAAATTATTAAAGAAGGCATACAGACAGAAGTATGCTGGAGTGCGTTTGTGCAAGCCCTTTGTTAAAACAGCTCGTGAGGAAAAATTTAATAAAATAAACCCTAATGATCTCTTCAGGGTCAAAAAATTTAGAACATTCTTTATAGTTTCACTTACATGAGAATTTCTCAGGACACGTTTTGTGGAGCAATTGTCCATATTCTCAGCTGTTAAATGACTGATGGATCATTCATAGAAGTTGGGTAGGTAAGTATCTGGGTTGACTCTGGTGGAATTGTAATAAACTTGAATAAAGAGCTGTCTGCTTCTGGGATAAGGTTTTATTATGTTTCCATATGTTTCATTATTTTGGTTGTTGAACAGTTTTTAATAATTTCATGCCTTTTCGTGGTTTTCATTCCAAAAATGTGCTGCCACAGCTGATTTATCTATTTGTTTGTAACGGATGTTTCTCCAACATTACTTCAACCTAATGTCTATATTTCTCTTTATTGTTTCTATGTAGATTTTTTCATAATCCTTACCTTTAATCTGGTAAGTAGTGAGTAAATACCAGATTTTTTCCCTTTGGGCCTGGAATCTGTTTTGTTTAATTTCAATAAATTTTCTACACTGTATCAGTTTTGAGTCGCTAAGAAGATATGGTATTGCTTGAAAATTTTTTGAAATTTTTTATTGACTGGTGAGTGGTAAGTGAACTTTTTAATTGTTTTTTTTTCCTCTGTAATTACTTTTGGTTTCTGGAATCTTTTAATTTTTTGGTAAAACATCTGTTTGCTGAACCCACTGCATTTAGTGGCTTCTATTTTCAGCTCAGAAGAGATTATTAATGTATGTCACTCTGTTCGATTCCAAATTGCATATTGAAGAAATGAACACTATTTATTTAACCACCTCCTACTCTACATTCTATGACTGAAAGTACAACAATTTAGTGGCCGAGTTTAGGGGATGCTATAGGGAGGAAGATGCAATAGAAATGAAATATACAATATTTTAGATGGAAAGAGGAGTATGCTGAGCTATTCTGGAAGAATTTGATATCCACAATAGGGGAAATAAGGAAGTATGGAATTCTAGAGGAACTGAAGAATAGCAAAGATAAAGAGAGCATTGGAAAAGGTACAGTCAATGGTAAGGTGGACAGGAAGTAAGATGGAAGTGAATCAAAGAGGAAATGCAAAATGTTATGGATGGTATGATGGACAGAGTGTTAAGATAAAGAAAGAAGTGTTTAAAGATTTAATAAAGTGGAGAAGAGGAAGATGATAGACACATTCTTTAGTACAAAAAAGGCACTATAAATGTGCTTAGTGCAGAATAAAAAGAGAGCGGCAGAGAATGGGTGAAAAAACTAAAGGAGCAGTGATAACTAAAGACAGTAAATATACAGTTGTGAAAAATGTTTTAAGGAAGAGAAGGGTAAGAAATAAGATAACCCTAAAGGAATGAAAGAATTATTTTAGAAACCTGTTAGGGGAGGAGAATATTTCGAGTTATGAATTAAATTAAAATAGTGCTGTGTATAGGCTAGAAAGTTTAGATAAAGAGTTAACTATGAATGAGGAAGGATACCACATTAAAAAATTTAAGAATAAAAAGGCAGCAGGAATAGATGGAATTCTAGGAGATAGAAAAGCATTTGGGGAAATGATAGGAGGTATTAGGTTGCTAACAGAATTATTAAATAGAATTAAGGAGAAGAAGGTAATACCTGAGAGTTGGAAAGTTAGCATGATTGTACTAATATATAAAAGAAAAAGGGATTTAAATAACCTGAGTAACTATCGAGGAATTAGTCTACTTTCAATTTGTTGATTTGGTTTATTTATGGATGCTCTTTAACATCTCTGGTCATCAGCGTTCCATTCCATTCAGGGCAAGAAATGGCCGACAAATTTTGCTCAGAGGCCTCTTCTTTCAGGCTTGAGGTTCTTTATCATGCCATAAATGCTACTTTCAATGATAAGTAAAATATATACTGGCATATTAGCAGGAAGGTTGCATAAGCGGGCAGAAATGGAAGGTAAATAATCATAATTTCAATCAGGTTTTAGAAAAGGAAGAAGAACAATAGATAATATTATGATAATTCATACTATAGTGGGTAAATATTTAAGGGGCATACGTTTTCTTTGCAGATTTTGAGAAAGTATTTGACATAATAAATAGAAATACATTGGTATACAAATTGAGATGTAAGGGAGTTAGTACTGAATTTATTTCAGGACTTAAAAAATTAAATGAAGAAAGAAGGTATTGTGTTAGATATGAAGGTAATAGATCCACAGACTATACAATTCAAAATTTGGGCTTGATACAGGGATGTAAATTGAATCCAATATTATTTCATTTTTTAATAGACGATATCCTAGATAGGATTAAGGAAAAAATGTACATTGCCCAATTATTGAAAAGAAGGAAATACCAAAACTGCTTTTTGCAGATAATCTTATTACCTGTTATGTATTAGTCATAATTTCTTCAAGTACAATGGTGAATTTTACAAACAAGAAGCGGGTTTAGCTATGGGGAATCCATTATCGCCTTTTCTGGCTATTTGTATATGAGTAGTTTAGAAATGCACATCACCAAATCATTTCCATACATTTTCAAAGTATGGCACAGATATGTGGATGATATCTTTGCAGTGGTCAACAAGAAGCTCTTTGATGATGCTTTGAAATTGCTAAACCTACAAGATAAAGAAATTAAATTCACTTCTGAAACAGAACAAAACAACATGATTCCCTTTCTCGACTTAAAGATTATAAGAACAGGCAACAATTTGGAATTTGGAATATACAGAAAGGACACGCAGACTGAGAATTACATAAAGGCAAGTGGATTCAGTCCCACAGCACACAAACATGCAGTTCTCAATAGCTTAGCACATAGACTCATTAACATACCTATGAATGAGTTTGAATCAACAAGGATACTATCATATTATACAAACAGCAAAATTCAATGGGTATGACAAAGAAATTGTATATAAGAAAATCAAGAAATTCAAACAAAAGAAGAGGTTAAAGCAGGTTACAACAATGACAGCAATAAAAGAATCTACCATCCACATGAAATTCACTTATCATCCTTGGGCCACTAAAAAAATTCCAAAAAATACTCAGAAAGTTTGGGATTACTTTGTCCCCAGTGAACAAGTTAAGCCTAAAAAATCTGCTCATTTCTGGTGATACTGATAGAATACCAAAGGAGAAGAAGCCAGGAATATACAAAATCAACTGTTTAGAATGTAACAAAGTGTATATTGGAAAAACAAAAAGAAGCATTGGAATCAGGCTGAAGGAACACTGAAGAAATATAAGGTACAATCAGACAGAGAAATCAGCAGGTGCACATCACTTTTGGAGAGATAAACATGATATAGAAATGGGAGTGAAATTATTGAAATTCGTAGATCCACTCGTTGAGCTGGGAATATGGGAAAAAATTTACATAAAAAAAATATGAGGATAAGGTTATGAACTTTTGAGATCCCAACAGAAGACAAATTAATCCAGAAGTGATAAAATGTCCACGAGAGCTACACCAAGTCCTCCAGCCAATCAACAACGAAGCCGACAGTCGACTCGCAACTGAGGATGCAGGCAAAAGCCTGCGAAACTAGTTTTGGATAATTCAACAGTAAGTGGAGCATAAGATTATCAAATCGACTCACTAGAAAATTAAGAACATAACTGTTATAGATGTTTATAACTAGACAATAATGATGTACTAAAGAGATGTATTCGGAAGAAAGTGTTGGCTTGCAGAGGTGCGAAAACTATTAGAAGAAATTAGAATGGGATATGTATGGCAATTGGGTGAAAATAGTGTTTGTGGATTTTGGAAAGAAATTTTTGTTTTTTTTAATAGTGTTTTAATGCCCATTTTTACTGCTGAGGCATCACAGGTGGTAACACTGATGATACATGAGATGAAATGATAAATTGGAAACAGGCCTAAGTTTAGGGTACCTCCCCACCATTGACCATTTATGAGGATTAAGGAAAATCTGGAAAAAACCTCAGTCAGGGAGGATAGTCCTGGTGGGAATCAAACCCAGACCTCCCACTCACAAGTCCATGCCTTAACAACCTCGGCAACCTGTGGCAGTTTTGAAAGAAATGAGACAGAGGGTAGAAGACATAGAGAAGCAATGCTTACAGGATAAAAGTTTCTTAGATTTATATAAACTAGTTAAAAGAAATTGAAGATGGGAGAAATATATAGTTATTTGGGTCCAACTTAGAAAAATATGTTTTGCTTGGATGCATACAAGGATATTATTTCTAAAAGGATTAAGGATAAATTGTAAAGAAGGATGTGTTATGTATTATGTATGGTAAAGTGGAAAGTGTTCCATTGTTTAATTGAATGTGAAATGGTAAAAAGGTGGAGGTATAGTATTTGGAATGGAAAATGGGACAAATTACAACAAGAAATAGTAGCAACAAAAATGTTATCAAATACGAGAGTAGAGAAAATGAATAAGATATGGAAATTTTTAGGAAAAGTAAGGGATAAGTGGAGAAGAAGTATAAGAAAGGAGCTTGGTGGCACATACAGTGGTGAAAATTAGTAATTTATTTTTGGGGTTCTTTACCATACATATAACCTTGTGGTTAAGAGATGGGAGAACCTCAATTTTGCTACTGCCAAACTTTTAGAGTCCTTGTATGTTTATGTAAATTTAATTGTAATGTGGTCTGCTGAAAATGAATTGAAAATGTATAATTAACAAATTGATGTAATTATGAAGTTGTGTAAATAGTTGCAACATAGTGAAGACAAGTGTAAATTTGAATGTATAAATTGCTGAAATAAATCATTCATTCATATACAACAATTTAGTGGCATTTGCACAGATTGTTGGAAACTTTGTGAGTGTACAACCATACATGAGCTCACATTCATTTCAGGTTTCATTCAGTTGCCAAGCTATTATAGTGTTTTATTGTCACTATTAATTCTTTTGGCATATAGTTTTTTCTATGAAGAAGTATCAGTCTGTTAATATGATTTTTAAAAGAAAAGTCACCAGATAAAGGCAGTGAAGGTAATGGTGAAAATTCAACACTTACATCTGATTCTGAATTAAATTTGAAAAGTACAAGAGGCAAGGTTACAGAAATCTCAAAAACAGAGCATGTAGCAAGTCCTGAACAAGTAAGTTCAAAGACTCAACTCTACAGATAAAAATGATAACCTAGATTGTTGTCAAACATGACTACTGTTCTATTATTTGAATTTATTTCTTTTAATTTCCAGTTTATGCAGAATACATACAAATATTATTCTTTTACAAATTCAAATACAGTATCAAAACCTAATATTTTAAATAAAATTTTTCCTACTAATACATCTATAAAATATATTTATTTTACAATTTCATCTAATTAACTACTGGGCCCTTGTCTTCGGTTCATCATGGGTTTTGGTTGGAATATCTGGAAGGCTTGGCTTCAACAAAGCAACAAACTTTTATTTTCTTACACCTTCTGATTTCTGCAAATTTCCTATATCTCAACTTGGTTCATCCATTTCAACCTCCTGGTTACATGTATGATATATGAACCCTCCCTTACAACTCCCTGCTTCCCCCCTCCTGTGTGTTTTTGAACTTTTTCCCTATATATCTCTTCCATTTCTCCCTTATCTTATCTAAAACTTCCCAATCTCGTTAATTTTCTCTATCCTCTCCACTGTCAGTATTTTAATTACTATTATATCATAACATAATTTATCCCATTATTCATTCCAAACACTATCCCTCCAATTTTTCACTATTTCACATTTAATAACAATGAAACATATTATCTTCTTTCCCACACATTACGTATCCTACCTTATACCTTTTTCTTACTCCTTTAAGGAATAATACCTCTGTATGCATCCATGCCAGACCTATTCTTCTGAACTGGTCACAATTATCTATATACTTCTCTCTTCCCCAATTTTTCTTTATCTTCCTATATAATTCCAAAGAGCTTTTATCTCCAAAATAGCCCAGCAAATCTTCTACTTCTTCTAATTTTAAGTTTATAGATGTTAACCATTTTTTTAAAATTTGCATCAAGTTTTCTATTGGAATGCTAGGAAATAAGGCTTTCACGTCGAATGACACCATTATATTACCAGTTTTTATTTTGCTATGTTTAAGTTTTTCAACTAGCTCAAATGAATTTTTAATGTTTAAGCTTTGGAATTTTTTAAACGAATTGAAAATGTTGATCAGTTTTTTTTGCTAGTTGGTATGTGGGTGAGTTTATGTTATTTATTATTGGTCTCATGCTGTTATCATTTTTGTGTATTTTTGGAAGTGCATAAAGTCTGGTTATTGCCGGGTTGCCCTGTGTGATTTTCATTTTTTCTGTAGTGGACAGTATATTCAATTCGTTTAATGTTTTAGTCAAGTTTTTTGTGCATCAGTTGAGTGGATTCTTTTCTATTGGTTTATAGGCTTCTCCCATTAACATATTCTCTATTCTATTTTTGTATTCTTCCTGGCCTAAAATGGAATTTTATTTCCTTTGTCTGCTTTTGTATATATTACTGGCTTTTCTTTTAACTTTTTTAATGTACTTCTGTAGTTTTTTAATGTATTTTGGTTTTTTGTTTTCCAAAATGTTTTTGCATTTCATCTTAACAAATGATTTTTCGCTATCTTTAAGGTGGTGAGTGGCTATGTCGATGTCCGCTATGTATTCCTCTATAAAAATTCACATATCATCCATGGGCCACAAAAAAATTTCAGAATATTCTTACAGATTTTAATATCAGGTTGGCACTGATTAATAGATTTAATGTTAAAAACTTACTAATAGATAATGTTAATAACAGTATTCCACAAGAAGAAAAATCAGGTATTTACAAAATAAACTGTGCAGAATGTGAAAAAATCTACATAGGAAAAACCAAGAGAAACATAGGCACATGGTTAAAGGAACATTTCAGGAACATAAAGTATTAGCAAACAGAGAAATCAGCAGTAGCATATCATTTTTGGACACAAAATCACAACATAATAAATAAAGCAAAATTATTAAAATCAGTACAAGAACCTATGGAATTAGCAACCTGGGAGAAAATCTACATCTACAAATACAAAGACAGCATAATGAACTTCGACATTGCCGGAGATGAAAACATAAACTATAACTTTATCACACCACCACCAGAGCAGAATATACCAGAGCAGAATATACATTCAACAAATGATCCGACAGTTGAACTTTAGCCTGGCTGAAGATGGGAACAAAATGTTCTCGAAACCGGTTTCATACATTTATGAAAAGTAAGTGAAGTTTTAAGAGTGTGTAGTTCAACTAATCATACAATGATATCAATTAATATGATTAACTTCACTGTACAAGTTCCAATTTGCATTTAAGTAGTAAATAAGTTTTTTTTTCCTATTTGTCCAGAAACTCTGTGATTGTGATGGACAATGAGAGCTATCACAGTGTGCAATGAATGAATGAATGAATGGTGTTTAATGCCCGTTTTTACTACAGAGGCACCACAGGTGATGGACATTGATGATACATGAGATGAAATGATATATTGGGAAAGGATTTATTTTTAAGGAAGGAATCGTTCCAGGCCTAAATTTAGAGTACCTCCCTGGCATTTGCCATTTATGAGGACTGAGGAAAACCTGGGAAAAAACCTGTCAGGAAGGACGATACTGGCGGTATTCGAACCCAGAACTCTTGCTCATGAGTCCGAGACTTAACGATCTCGACCACCCATGGTGGTTTCACAGTGTGAGAAAAATTAAATGCTAAAGAAAGATATTATGCAAATGGTTCAGAGACAGCACAGTAGCACTTAACTGCAATATGCTAAAACCAGAGTTACTGCTGTTAGTGAAGTCAGCGCCAATGAAAATATACAGTCAATACAAATGGCCATAGTATATTGCGGCTTCCACCACATCATGCAGATCTTAATCCTATTGAGCTGATATGGGGAAAAATAAAAGGGAAAGCTGCAAAAGATTTATCTAATGTAATTTTAAGTGCAAAACAAACACTCAAGGGACAAGTGGGGAAAGTGTGCAAGATCATATTGGGAAATTGTAGAAACATACTGGCAATCTATTGATAATGCTATCACCATTGCAGAAGATGATTAGTATTCAGATAGATCTTTTATTGACAGGGCTTCTGACTTGGATTCTCAGTCAGAAATGAAAATAGACTAGTGCAACTCAGTATAGTGGCCTGCCTTTCCCTTCTACCACAATCACATGAGTACTGAAAACTTCTGAGGTTCCTTTCTAGTTTGTACATCTTTATCATTATATTGAATACCTAACCATTAATACTGCATATGCACAAAACCTATAGGATAAGGAATTTAGTGATTAGCTTATAAAACATACACAGGATTTAACCTAGTACCTTCTACATCTCACTGTGGAAGGTAACTCAGATTTCACACCTTGAAGCAAGCTGTTCAAAACTTTGGATAATGAAAGGAAGTTCTTATTGTTGCATATTCTGCTCTGATACAAACAAAATCTCAAGATCAAAGTATGAGCAGCATTTGAAAATTATTTACAATAGTATTTCTTACTTATTATGCAACATGGTTTAATGCACATGGGACCTCTCAATAAACTCCCCACCAATGTCAATGCATTGTTGCCTTTTTCCTGCTAACTTAATTATGGCATTGCAAAACCACTGTTTAGTACTACATCACTACTCATAGAAAGATGCCTGATTTTCCTCAATGCTGCCAACATTTTTTACCTTGCAATGAGTACTTCATGTTGTCGAATAAGGCATAATCAGATGCAGTGAGATCTGGTGGATATGGTGGGTGGAACTCCAGCAATGCCAACTTTGTAGCTGTAGTGTTGATAGTGTAGGTTTGTGCACTGTCAAATTGGAGAAATACTCCTGTTAACTACTTCCCCTTTCGTCATTGCTGAATCCTGCATCTAAGCCATGTAAGGGTCTTGCAGTATACCTCACTGTTGGCAATTTTGTCCCTTGAAGAAGCCAGTTCATTAGAAGTATGCCTGAAGTATCCCAAAAGGTCAAAATCTGCTGGGCACAAAATTTTTTGGGTCAGAGACTCTCTGCATGGATTGTTCTCTGGTGTGCTGTAGTGACACCAGTCACCAGCTTCTCTAAAATATCCAGATCTTCAATATGCATTTCTAGTAGCCAACTTCAACCCTTTTTTCTTCTGTGCCTGTGTCAAGTCTTGTGGAACCCAATGTGCACACACTTTTTCATATTCAAATTGTCATTAATAATAGTGTGAGTGTTGCATGTTCCTGGGAGACTGTGATGTTGACAGCCAATCAGTGCTCACAGGTTCTCTGCCACTGGCAAACCCATTAACCCAGTTGTAAAGAGTTTTCTTGACCACATACAGCAATTAAAACTTCTATGAATTTCTGTAATTTTGACACCTTCCTTCCACAAAAGTCATGCATCCATCTTTGTGCATGATAATCACCTTCTTGTCCACATTTTCTCTACTTTACAACAAACAAAAACTGTCTTTCTGCTACACACTCTGTTTACAACTGCCATCTAACATCTGCATGGCATAATAGTATTAGTTCATTGCCCTGCTAATGGACATGCCCATCGATTGTTCAGTGTTCTTTTATTTTTATATAACAAATGCCATACACAATTTAGCACTTACACCATTAATAGATGGGCTCTGCAGTATTTTTCAACAATATAATTAAAACCACTTAATGCAGAGCAAATATCCAAATGTTCAACCATAATAGGTTGACAAGAATAAAAAAGGGTACGATTTCTACAATCGGCAATGCCAATATGGTAGAGGTGGGACCTCAGACAGTCATGTTTTGTTAACAATTGAAAACGAGCGACAGTAGCTTTTCTTGGACTGTCAGGTACACAAGTAGTGTTCTCTTTAAGAATTGCCCAATTCTGGTCTTTAAATGCCATTTCAGCTTCCAATATAAAATTATGTAAAAATCCTATTTGTCAAAAGTTTTAAGCAATGAAAAGATATTGTCCGCAAGGCTCCATATTTTAGCAAGTAGGTATGCATGTTTGTTTCCCTTTATGCCACAGTGTGCAGGTACCCATTGCAAAGAGATTTTATGAGCAAGATCCTTCAGATACAGTCTGCATTCCAGAATTCATTGCAAATCATGATAGTTTTGTGATAAGACCTGGAGTGCAGACTTTGAATCGAAGGACCACTGCTCTATTAAAACCAGATTTTCTCAATGATAATTGTTAAGACTACCACTGCAATAGCCTCTATCTCACCAACAAGGCTGTGGTGCATGTGCTCATAGGTAAGCAATAATTAAAACCAGATTTTCTCAATGATAATTGTTAAGACTACCACTGCAATAGCCTCTATCTCACCAACAAAGCTGTGGTGCATGTGCTCATAGGTAAACAATAATTAAAACCAGATTTTCTCAATGATAATTGTTAAGACTACCACTGCAATAGCCTCTATCTCACCAACAAAGCTGTGGTGCATGTGCTCATAGGTAAACAATAATTAAAACTAGATTTCTCAATGATAATTGTTGGAATGGCACTGCAATAGCCTCTATCTCACCAACAAAGGCTGTGGTGAATGTGCCCATAGATAAGCAATAATTAAAACTAGATTTCTCAATGATAATTGTTGGAATTGGCACTGCAATAGCCTCTATCTCACCAACAAGGCTGTGGTGCATGTGCTCATAAGTAAACAATAATTAAAACTAGATTTCTCAATGGTAATTGTTGGAATGGCACTGCAATAGCCTCTATCTCACCAACAAAGGCTGTGGTGCCTGTACCCATAGATAAGCAATAATTAAAACCAGATTTTCTCAATGATAATTGTTAGACTGGCACTGCAATAGCCTCACCAACAAAGGCTGTAGTGCATGTGCCCATAAGTAAACAATAATTAAAAAACTTAAAAAAAAACTGCATCTCCAGCTCTCAATCTAACATGGAGTCATCTGTGAAGACATGCATCCACTTAATTTCTGGAAACTGACTTGCGATAGTTTCAAGAGCTATAGCTTTTAATTGTGATAGTATCATATCTTTCTTTAGCACCTTCATAGATCAAAGTTTACATCAAGGTGTATATAACTGAATGGGCACATAGGCAAAGGCAAGGTAAAAGTCTCATGATAGAGCTCTAAAGGTCTAGCGACCTCAGAGTCGAATGTATAACACCATCTTGTGTTTTTAAATTCCTAACTCTATTTTTATTATAATTCCTCCAAAATGGGTTATTTGGTGGATTAGTAAATAGACTATGGTATAAAATAATTGCCCTTCTCTGTATAGATTTATGAACAGGTTTCCGTGTTTGTCAAAATCTGCAATAAAAAGTATAAGAGTAGTTTTTGCCACACCTGTTGTGATACAAAGGGCTTGATTTTGAAACCTCAAGGCACTGGATGGTGTGATCCAGTGCAGTAATAAGAGCTTCATGCAATAGTCAATAACTGGTTGTATGAATATTTCGTACGTAGTATTTAGAGTTTCCCTATTGCATCCCCATCTAGAACCAGCTAATCGTTTCCAGATAGGGAGTCTGTTCTCAGCCTTTGCCTTCGCATGTTCCGCATGTTTCCTCCAGTTCAAACAGGAATCAAGTACATATCTGAGATAGGTGGTGGCTTCACTAACTTGCAAAATCTCTCCTTGAAACTCAAGGTTGGATATAAAAGGTTGTCTATTCAGGGTAAAATACTTTTACTATTATTAACCCTCATCCCATTTTCAGTACCATAGGTCCAATTTCCTCAATGCAGTATTTAAGGTCTCGTTTAGACCATCTTGTTTCTTCTTCTCTGCACTATTCCACATCACAAGGTCATCGGTAAATAGAGCTGAGTCTACTCCTGGTGCCAAAAAATTTGGTAGATCATTGATAAAAATAGACAGCACTGGGCTTATTACTGTGCCCTGTGGAAGGCCAGTTTCAGTTTGTCTAAATTTTGAAATAGCCTCTCCATATCAGCCAGCTGAAAACCTTCAAGACAAAAGAACTTAATCTAAACAAACACACTGTGGTGTGTACCCAAGTTCTGTAGTTTTTGCAGAATCCTAAGTCTCCATACTCTATTGTATGCCAACTCAAAATCCACAAATGCAGCATGGACATATGACCATCCAGGCAGTCTTTAATGGTGTGAGTCAAAAAAGTCAACTGTTGCACTGTTGAATGGTGCCATCTAAAGCCTGCCTGATAGGGTGATAATATATTACCACTCTCAAGAAAACAAACCATTCTACAATCATCCTTTCCATTAATTTTGATAGCACACTTGTTAGAATATCTAATAAGGCCAGAAGAGTGTTGCTGCCAAAGTGCTTCACAAATTCTGGATGGATATTATCAGGGCCTGGACTTTTGCCATTCTTGAGACATTTAATTGCCTCTTGTAGTTCCAGTAGTTCAAAATTCCAGACAAAAAGCTCTTGTACATTAGAATCTACCCCCTTCTTTCTACCGATCTCCTTTTTCATTTTCATCCGTTTTCTCTTACTATCTACATCTAACCATTGATTATTTGAATAAAATTTCATGAGAGCATTTGCTATGTCTTTATCATAATATAAATCCTTCCCAGCTATATTCATTGTCTCTTTAGCCTGTCTTGAAAAGTCACCTTTCACCTTTTTAATAAATTTAAAAACCTATCCACCATCTCTTCAATAATCAATATTACCAATAAAATTCACGCTTTACCATTTTAATTTCCCTTCATAATATTGCAATGCTTCATCTCCATTCACGGACATGTCATAATCTTCTGTTTCTTCAGCTTTGGAATGTGCTTTACAGATTGCTCCTTCAATAAAGATAAATGGTCATTCCAAAAGGGTTTATATTTACATGGTTTATATTTACATTGCTTCCCTCTAGGAATCCAACGTTTTAACAGAAATCAGCTAATAGAGAGTCAACTCCCTTTTCTGACATAATTCTTATATTCTCAAACTGGGATTCCAAAGTAGGAGATCCATTCAGCCTTCCTGAAATTCCATCTATATCTAGTGTTCCTATGATGAGTTCGGCATTTTTGCCCTGGCTATTAAAGGTTGTAACTACAATACTATGACCTGAACCAGGATCATAGATAATTTCTCTTTTGGAATCTTCAGCGATATTGACTGTGGCCAAAGTCAAACCAGGGTTAGTACAGTTCTATTATAATGAGGGTATGTGGGGGTATCAGAATTTTTATAAATTAATTCCAAAATATCAGAGTTTAAAAATTCCTCCATTACTTTTCCTGTATTGTTAACGCTGATGTACTTCCAGCAAGAATTGTGTGCTTTGAAGTCCCCACATAGAATAGTCCTACTTATAAGTTGGAGACCATTAAAATTTAGTTTTGTGTTACCAGGAGAGTGATAGCAAGCATATATTCTCTATTTCCATACATCTTGGCTCCATTATCTCATAAAACACTGCTACTGTATTAATGTGAGAGTTCTGATGTGACCTTGTTTCATTGTACAACAAATTGCTAAACTTCAGATAAAAGACATTAAACATATTTATATTGCTTATTTTCCAGTTCCCCATAAAAATCTTATTTCTATGTTCTGAACAACTGGAGTCCCTTTATGTACATTCTTTTTTTTATTAGTGTTTAATATCTATTTTTTACTACTGAGGCACCACAGACAGTATGTAGATCTCCTTGGGTGTTTAGTGTTCCTCTTAAAAGTATCTGATACTGTCAGCAGTAACTTCTGTGTGTGCCTGAGTTATCACCACATATGACATTGTATACCAATAAGTGGAAATATGTTCTTAGTCATGAATGGAAATTTCTCAGTTTCTCTACACATCAGTACTTGTGTATTTCTTTCTATATATTCCAAATTCCAGATTTCCTTGATGCTGCATTATTTTGATGTTCAAGAATGGTAACATGTTATCTGTTTCATATGTGAACGATATGTTTTTATCTTGTATATTCAGAGAATAACTCATTGAGGATTTCATAAAACTTCTGAATATACATTATTCACATACGAAACGGAAACAAATAACATATTACCATTTTTTGACATCAAAATAATGAAGCATCAAGGAAATCTGGAATTTGGAATATATAGAAAGAATTCACACCCAGACAATCACATTAAAGCTGACAGTTTTACCTTCTTAGTAAACCATGACCCACAAACATGCAGTGATGAACAGTTTAAAACATTGGCTAGTTAATCTACAAATTAGTAAAGAAGAAACTTCACAGAATCGAAACAAATAGAAAGAACGGCAGTTACAAAGATTTTAAAAAAGAACTTGTACACAAAAAAGTACAGAAATTCAAGAGGTAAAAACTTATTAAAGAAACTACAACACCTTCAGCAAGAAAGATAATTTCAATTTCAATATGATCTGTCAGTCATTTATAGGTAACGATGTGAACAAGAGCTTCACGAAACATGTTCTGAATTTTAAAAATTTTAAGAGTGAAACATCAAAGAGTGTTTTAATATTTTAAATGTTTTAACTGAATGTCCTTTATTAATTGAGAGTGAAGTCACAAGAGTACCTTTAACATTTTAAATGTTTTATGTACTAGAGAAGAAAAAATAAGCTAATTTTTAAAAAAATCACGTATTATCTATGGACTATGAAAAAATTTCAGAATATTCTTAAAGAGTTTAATATCAGGTTAGCACCTTTAACAGATTTAATGTTAAAAATCTCATAATAGACAATGTTAATGACAATATTCCACAAAAGAAAAAAGCAGGTCTTTACAAAATAAATTGTGCAGAATGTGAATAAAATCTACATTGGAAAAACAAAGAGAAACATACATAGGCACACAGTTAAAAGAACATTTCAGGAGCATAAAATACAAACAAATGGAAAAATCAGAAATAGCATTTCATTTTTGGAGAGAAAACCATGACATAGTGAATAAAGCAAACTTATTAAAATCAGTAAAAGAACCTAGAGAATTTGCAACATAGGAAAAAATCTACATTTACAAATATAAAAACAGTTTAATAAATTTTGACATTTCTGGGGATGAAAACATAAACATTAAATTCATCACACCTCCACCAGAGCAAAATACACATTCCCAAAGCATAACAAAGTATTCAGCAGTCAATGTTTTACCTGATGATGCAGAGAAGGGTTCGTGAAACCAGTTCTACATTTATATACAAATAAAAGGAGCAATAAGAGTGTTTAGTTCAACTCATTTATACAATGATTTCAATGATTTAAATACAATGTTAATTTGCAAGCATCATTATTATACCTTAGGAAAAGGGGTACTCGTAATATATGCACAAAACTTCAAATGATATATTTTTTCATCTAATTAAAACAATTTTATGAAAGCACACATACAGACATATGACCAGTAATTTAAATCCATCTAGGATGAGCTGCAAATGACTGTAAAATGTGTGATAAATTCTGTACAATAAAGGGTAACAAATACCTTTGTACACTAAATTATCTAAAATTGTAAGTATTGAAATAGCACTACATCTATACATTATGGAATTCCCATCAATAGACTTTCACTTAATCTTATTTTGATTTACAGTAAAACACTAAAAATCATGTCGTCACATTAAAACTCTCTTTAAGTTTCATAAACACACTTATAAAAGTAATTTTGGTACATGTTTCGTGAGGTACATTCCTCACATTGTCAACCAAAATGACCACTGAGGAGTCAATTTCAGCAAAGTATGTATGTTACTATGCTGAAATTAACTCCTCAGTCGTTGTTTTGGTTGACAATGTGAGGAATGTACCTCACGAAACATGTACCAAAATTACTTTTATAAGTGTGTTTGTGAAACTTAAAGAGAGTTTTAATGTGACGACATGATTTTTAGTGTTTTACTTTAAATCAAAATAAGATTAACAAAAGTTTCACTGTGTGGATTCCGACATTCCGTAAACAGACTTTCACTTGTTTGAATCTTTGAAAGAACATTTCTCAGCTCAAAAATTTGCAAATCACAGGACAGTTAAAACATTTTTTGCTTGACAGTATTCCCAAGCTTGTTTACAGGTAAACCAATATATTATGAATCAGGATGACTATGTCAAAAAATAAGTATGTACCATGTGAATTTCCCTTATTTAACGATTTTTCCCCTTATTATTTGATTAATATTAAAAAACCTTCTTAGTAAACCTTATATGATATAGCAACATTCACAAAAAAATTGAACTAAATAACTAACATTTCATTTTTGCTAGGCACTCAACATACCTGTGTAAGGAGAAGCAGCGAGTCACTGTGCTTGAGCTGTCCACTTGGGGGAGCATCTGAATCACTTTCTTCTTTTTCCTGCTGAGTCAGATATTGCTCTGAATTCTGTACCAGCTCCTGCATTTCTGCTACTCGCCGTAAAACCTTTCAGAGAACATTTATATCACATTACTCTTTCCTGATAGTGTTGCTAGACAAAGCGAACTAACAAGGGAATGCCAATCATTATTAAGACAACTTCTAAACAATTCCAAACATGTAATTTTAAATAATGGAATTTTCACAATGAAATGTACGATAACAGTACTTATGTAAACTTAATAGGAAATAATTGAATTTCACTCAATGGACAAAATTCTGCCAGGCAAACAATCAGGCATTTAAGAAATCAGTTGCAAAGACGGTAACAAGAAGTACAGAGGAAAAACCAAAAGAAACATTACTATATGTTTCAAGCAACACATAAATGTAAAATACAAACATACTGAGAAACTGGCTAAATTGTAATCTTAAAAGAAGTTAGGAACAGTCAAGTTGTTACATATACAACTGAGTCAGTATTAGGTGACACTAAAACTTCACTAACTGATTAATTCTTCAGAACATGTTTCAAGAGCATTCGCTCTCATCTTCTGCTGGGAACTGACTAACTCTAGCAGGTGACGTAGTGGCATCTGGTGGTTCCATTAGATAACGGAACAGGAAGTCCATTGGTGGAATGTCAAAATTCATCACTCTATGTTTATTTTTTAAAATATAAATCTTTTCCTATATTGCCAAATCCTTGGGATTGGTGGTAGCTTTTAACAGTTTGGCTTCTCCTGCAATGTTATGATCGTAAGTCCAAAAGTGATCTGCAACCTCCGATTTATCCACAAGAAAAATCTTAAGAAAAATCATTAAAATTCACTATGGAGACAGAATGTAACTGACAGCTACCCTTCTTGGATCTTAAAATAATTAAGAAAGAAAATCAATTAACATTTGGCATATATAGAAAACCTACTCACACTAATAGCTCATTAAATATAATAGTTATAGCCCAGTTACCCATAAACATGCAGCACTAAATAATCTTGTACACAGGTTGGTAAATATCCCCATGAACAAAGAAGAGCATGATCAAGAACTGAACAATATAATAAATATAGGTATAGAAAATGGTTTCAAACAAGAAGTGGTATATAAGAAAGTAAACAGAGCAAGGAACAAAAAGAGAATCAAAGACATCAGTACACTTACTTCTAACAAGGAAGAAAATAGAAAGTTCAAAAAATTCACATACCATCCATCAGTATTCTATAAATCCCAAAAGATTTTCAAAAATTATTTTAGCTCCAAAAAACAGTTTCTCCGTAAAAAATATACTAGATTCTAAACTAAAAGAGGATATTCCACGAGAGAACAAATCAGGAATATATCAGATAAATTGTAACAATTGTGAAAAAATTTATATTTGAAAGACTAAAAGAAACACCAAAACACAACAAAGGAACACATCAGGAACATAAATCAAAGACAGGAAGAATAATCAGCATTAGCTTGGCATTTTTGGAAGGAAAAACATAGTATTAACAGGAATCCCAAAATACTTAAAAATATTACAGGAAAAAACAGAACTTACAGTCTGGGAAAACATTTATATCTGGGAGAACAAAAATCACATTTTCAACTTTGAAATCCTGTCAAATGAATCTTAATACAGAAGTTCATTTAACTATCATCAGAGACAAACCAAACCACCACGAAGAACAAGGCCGGCAGTCGATTTGGAACTGATAATATTAGCTCCACAAACTTAGTTTCCTTTTTTAAATATTAGCGATGTTACAAATTTGACTCAATCATTTTAAATTCTTAACTAGTTAGTCATTTATTAGCTAATTAAGAATGAATTAGTGAGTTACTTTAATACTCTTATGCTTCACTTACCACTGAGTTATCTCTTCAGCTGAGTCAACTGCTGGAGTCGTCGATGGTTCAGAATGCAACAAAGTATATATAAGTATAGCAAAAACAATACATTTTGTCCAGCAAGTTTCTAATATTTTATTTCTTCAGAAAAAAAAGTTTTTTGAAATGTGCATAATACTCATTTACAGCACAAATACCTTAAATTTGATGAACATTTCTTCCCCTAACCCATTTTTGAGGTTAGGAAACAGAAAACAGCCACATGGGGCTAAATTTGGAAAATAGGGTGGGGTGGGGAATTATTTCGAAACTCAGCTGATGCACTTTTGCCATTGCAAAGGACAATATTTGAGAAGGCCTACTGTCCTGGATGAGCAGATCTTATTTGTTTGTCAATCTTGGTCACTTCTGCTTCAACTTGCTATATAAACTGTCCAATAATGTTACACAATAACAGTCAGTCACTGTTTTACTCTTTTTCCAAATAGTTAATCATCATGATATCCTGCGAATCTCAAAAAAAGGTTGCTCTCACTTTTCCCAGCTACAAAATGGTTTCAACTTTTTTCCGTGCACTTTTACCTTCATCAACCATTGTTTTGTCTTTGGGTGTAGTAGTGGATTATAGTTTTGTCTATAGTCACAAAACAATGCCAGAAGTCATTTGGTTTTGCTGCAACTTTTCCAAACACTATTTTAAAATGTCCTTCCTTGAGTGTTTTTGGTCTGGAGTCAACAAATGCTACATCCATTGTGCTCTCAGGTTCTTCATATGCAGGACTTCATACAGGATATAATGTATCGATTCATATGTGTTGCCTAACAGCTCAGCTTTTTCACGATCTTAATGCAATGGTCTTCTTCATAATATTATAAATTTTAACAACCATTTCTCGAGAAGAAATCTCAATTCAGCATCCAGAATGTGTAGCGTCTGCAGTACCACATCACATTTAAATTCATTTATTTAGTAATTAACAGTCTCGTCTTTATCCATTTCTACTAAACTGTTATACTGATCACTTAAGATAGCTGTCAACTAAGAAATTGTGCATTGCATATGTTTGAAAATTTGAACAAAACCTTACAAGAAATACACTTCACAATATTTTCCACTATTTTGTTGAAATTTACCTTATTTGCTACGAAGATGTACTGCTTCAAAATTTTTTGAAATTTCTTATTGACTGATGAGTGGTAAATAAACTTTTTAAATGTTTTTTACCCTGATAAATCACTCAAAATTGTGATTAGTTTAATTCTTTATGGTTTCTAGAATCTTTTAATTTTTTGGTTAATCATCTGTTTGCTGAATCAAAACCAATAGTGTAAAAAATTTATTGAAATTACCAGGCTTATTGATCTGCCTCATATGATATAGTTACAACTTCACCGTCCAATCACACATTGCTAGCAAGATTGACAGGGTAAATTACATGATTATTATGTGGACAAAGATCCATGAAACATGTTCTAGTGAAGTTGCATGAATGTTTAGTTTGACTCATCCAACATAAACAAGGTGTCCCTGAATTCAACAACATAAATTGCAAGGATTGCGATGGGGTCCTACATAAGCATTTTGAAATAGGGAACTTATGATCCTTTAGTAAACTTTCAAAGTTATGATGTTTTTATGGAATCAGATATTCCAGCTGATTAGTCAATATAATACAAGTGTATAAATTAGATTTTCATTCAGAATGCTCACGTCATGCCCAAGTAGTTGGGAAAATATATTGTTAATACACAGTACACATGAAGTTGAAAATTATTGGCTTTACTACTTGGGTAAAATTGTTCATTCTGCAAGGGTAGTCACACCAATGATAACAGTTCAGTAGTGCTATGAAGTTCATTGCACATGCGCAATGTACCTATCATATTGCAGCTGAGACTTGATGTTACAAAATGAACCTGTCTAGCAATAAAGCAGAACTTCGCTGGAATAGCAGGTGAGCTAGAAAGTGTTAGTGTCGAGTTCTATTATTATTATTATTATTATTATTATTATTATTATTATTATTATTATTATTATTATTATTATTGTTGTTGTTGTTGTTACACCAAAACTTTTTTTTGTTAAAATAAACTAAACAACCTAATCTAGCCTATGAAATAGTAACATTTATTCTATTAAAAAGATCACAAGTGAGAGAAAAAAAAAGGTTACACTGAGAGGAGCAAACCCATGACTTTTGCATTATTAAGCATGACAATAATCAACTGAGCTAACAGGTCTACATGCTCATCAAGGAAATTATTTGCCTAAAGTTATCCCTACTACTGGAATCGTTACCAGTGTGCTTTCGTCTCTATTGTTTGGGACTGCGGCTGCATAAGGTAAAGCCATCTGAGTGATAAATGGGCCTTTTTCTGCTTTGTGTATCAAATGCAACAGATTGTTTACAGTTGCACTAAAACATGGCTAATGAATTTTCATTTGCCGAGCTTGCCGATATGCATTTGATTTATGGGGAAGTAAGAGGACATGCATCTGTAGCTGCACAGCTGTACAGGAACAGATTTTCAGACAGACCTTCATCCTTATCACTTGACCTTCCAAAATGTCCATCAGCATTTGCAAGAAAACTGGATCTTTAACGGTGCACAGACCTGATGTGGTATAAACCGAAGGTGTTGCACTCCAGCCTTTGAAGAAGGTGGACTTACCAGGGTTTGGGCGGAATCTTCCACCAGCACCCGAGCTATTGCCAGGGCCATGAATACGAACAAGTCCAGCGTGTACCCAGTCCTGAATGAAGAACAACTATTTCCCTATCATCTGCTTAAGGTGCAAGCATTGGGGCCAGCTGACTTCAGTCCCATTAGAGTTCTGCAGGTGGGCCTGCGGAATGAACAGTCAGACTTCATCTCCTGGATTATCTTCACCAATAAGGCCATGTTTACAAGAGGTGGGCTAATTCTGAACCATAGGAATAGTCATTTTTGGGAGTATGAGCAGTCACATGCAGTGGTGAGGCTAGTTATCGCACAATTCAGCATTAATGTGTGAGCAGGCATCGTGCCCAATCAAATAATTGGACCATATCTACTTTTACACAGTTAAACTGGCACATGTATGTTCAATTCCTCACCCATGTTTTGCTTGTGTATTTTAGAAGACATCCCTCTGAACATCCGAAGTCAGATGTGGCTGCAGAATGATGGGAGCTCCCCCCTATTTTAGCTTAGAAGTACGAGATTATCTCAATGGCAGTAGATTGGACCTCAATCTCCTAGATGGGGATATATCTCATGTAGGTATCATCAATTCACACTGATGAGTTTCATAATACTCCACATCTTGGTGCGAGGAGGTGCACTCTTTGCAGGGATGTTAGAAGTTGACACGTTGAACAATATCTTTGGCAATTTATGTTTTTTTTTCCCCCCACTTAAAATACCTTTTTTCTTAATCCTCTGATTTTTTAAATTTGGTTTTCATGCAGGGCAAAAAGCTAGAATGCATTTTACTCAATTTTTCTTTAGCATTTGGTTTTATTCAGGTACATTTTTCCTTTACTCTAGAGAAATTTGTTTATTTTTCCGTTTAAGTACTTACTATGTCTTCATCATTGGCTAGAGTGCAGGAAACATCTTGTAAATTTTGAAATGTACTTGCATGTATAATACTACATGTACATCATCAAGGTGATAAAACTTGGGTAATGGCTTTATCCTTGCAGGTTTACAGTTACTATGTTATTCGTTAAACTCAATGTAATTTAATTTACTTAATTTGTTAGAGGGAATGAGCGGTTCTGAACAAATATGGTAACTACAACATAAAAAAAACGAAGGGAAAAAAAAACATGGAACAATAGAGGTTTGAACCTCCTGCACCATCACCATATATAACGTAGCTATACGCAGCACACCTTTACCACAGCGCTATTTAGGAACAGCACCTGGAGTTGGTGAAACAACTCCCAACCTCCTTTGGAGTTTTAATCAGTTGTGTGCTCCCCATTAACAGATTTTATCCTATTGCACGAAATTTAGAAACCACAGACCATAAATTCCCTATCTCAAAAAGCTTATCTAGGACTCCTCCTCCATAATCCTTGCAATTTGTGTGGTTAAATTCAGGGACACCCCTGTTTATTGTAACATGCTCTGTCAAATGAGATAAAGAGAATTTCTTATCATATGGCACATCCTATCTTTCTTGTATTCTGTCTGTCATTCAACACAATGGTGTCATGTTTAGTTGAGTTTTTCTCTTGCTGTACATAGCAGACATGTGCTCTTCAAATTGATTTTGAGTGATCCCAAGTATTCAAATATTTGAAATATATTATTCAGTAATGTATCTGCCCACCTCTTCATTTTTTGCCTCTACATAAGCCAAGTCATTCTCCAACATCTCCATGGACATGACATTCTGCAGGTCAAATCCCAGCTTGTTAGTGGCAGCACTGAGTTCCAAAAGACGTTGTGCTACAACCTCTCGTGTCTTCTCACTATTAAGCATCCCAGACCTGCAAAGCAAACATGTCCATTAGGGCTGCTTAGCTACCTCTTGAAATTTAAATTACATACAATTTCACACAATTAACTAAACCTGAATTAAACTTGAAGAAAATTAATTTAATCAAATTTCTAACTACAGGGAAGAGCTGCAGTCTGTTCAATTTTACTTTGCTTGTTCCAATTAGTTACTTCCTTAGTTTCACTCAATTCTACATTAAATGGCTTACCCAAATAGTTTTTCTCTAAAGCAGCATTTCTCAAACTGTGGTTTGCAAACCAATCAAGATCCACTGAGAATTACAGACTACAGATATAAGCAACAAATTATGAGAAAACAAAAAAGGATACAAATTTACAAATTATTTGATCTAAAGTAAAGTAGAATCAAATTAAAAGTGACTATGTGTCCCGTAGCAGCTTTCAGCATTTAAAAACTCTTACAGCACACTTTCAGGGAATTTTACAGTGCCTGATGCAAACAAAAACTGGATTTGTATGAAACAGTTATATTCAGCTCATGCAAATTGGCAAATTTTGGGGTTTTTTCTTGAAGGCCATGCCTTTTATAACAACTTACTTGAGAAATCATTTCTGTACTCAATTATTTAAAAAAAAAATGACAATCATAGAATTAAAATTGGGAATGCAAATTTCTCATATTAAGTCTTATATTTCACAGCTTATTCTATTAGAATTCAATAAATATTTTCAACTAACTCCTTTTACAATCATAACATAAAGACATGCATCGGAGGCAATCATCCAACTCAGCTGTTGATGACTACTTGATGTGGTGTCTGGATCCCAAGGTACTTCTGTGGAGGCATCTGATTGTTCAAATAGGAACTTGCCGAGTCCATCCACAAGTGCAACATTAAAATTCATTAATTTTCCTCTATTTTCAGGATGCATATTTTTTCTTCTATTCAGTTGAGTTCTTTCAACAGATAGCCTTTGGTTTAATTTCATGATTTTGGGCCCAAAAGTGAGCTGCTATTGCCAATTTATTGATTTGTTTAAAATGAATATTTCTGAAGTATTCCTTTCCCCAAATTCCTTGTTTTATCAATTTACTTTTGATAACATTTTTCATATTCAATTTTCTAAATTCCTGATTTAATTGTCACTATACCTGAACATCTGGTAAACAATGCCTTAAAATGATTAAATTTACAGGAAAGATCAATACAATTTACATTAGAAATTGAGAAGAATGGGTGGATTCCCTTTTTAGATTTGAAGGTTATAAAAGGCAATAACAGTTTGACCTTTGGAATAGTGACAATTATACTAAAAACAATAGCTTTAACCCCCAAAACACACCAGCATGCCATCCTTGCACACAGATTAGTGATATTACAATCAATAGGGGAGGGGAAAATATCAATACAAATCCACATGCACTACATAATGATTTCCATAAAAAAGTATTAGATAAAATGATTAAAAAGTTTAAAAGAAATAAAGATATCAAAGACACAAGTTTGCTATCACAAATAAAAGAAGATATGCAATTCAAAAAATTTATATACTACCCTAGCAAGTTCAATTAATTTAAAACAATTTATAAAAAACAGAATATAATGTTCACTCCTCAAAAGTTCACAATATTAAAAATTTATTAAAATCTTCCTGTAAAGATCATTCTGATTAGAAGTTGGGTATCTACCAAATCTATTGCAAAAACTGTGATCAGGTATATAATGAAAAATTGAAAAGAAATTTGGAAATCTGTACCAAAGAACATTTCAGAAATCCATTTCAAACAAATAGAAAACTTGGCAAAGGCAGCCTACTGGTCAGAAAACCATGAAACTGATAAAAAAAAAAATACAAAATTATTGAAAAACATTGCAAACCTTTGGAACTAATGACATAAGAAAAAATTTACATCATCAAAAATAAAAATCGCATCAAGAACCTAGAGACACCATCACATTCAATAAATTTCTTCGATCGCCTACAGAGTATGCTTCTATCAGTTGGCATTCTGCTGATGATGGGAGTAAATGTTCCCGAAACATATTCAATTAAAAAAACCACCAAGTCAGTCAAATATAAGTGTCACTAAACCAATTCTCTGTCAATATTAGGTTATTGTTGCTTTTTCTCCATTATTGTTGAATACAAATTTATAACACATTGTAATGGCATTATTACAATGTTTTCACATAGTGTGTATTGTTTTTGTTTGTTTCAGAAATGAGCAATAAAGTGTTTTGAAATTTAAAATGCAAACATTTCATAATAATGAAAACTAACATTCATCATTATGCTTCGCATGTCATCATCTATACAAATGGTTCAAGGTGATAGATATATAGGCATAAACAAGAACATTGCTACAGTTATACAGGGTGTACATAAATGATTATAGTGCTTTTTAACTTATGTTTTTTCTCTGCAATATACACTATAATTTTGAATAACTTAAATTGAACAAAACCTGTGGAAGTTTCAATAAGTTTAATATAAGATCCAGAGCATACATCCAACTGCCTGTCGTGACTCAGTAGTAAAAACGGGCATTAAAAACTATTTAAAAAAAACTGCATATATCCAGCCAGTAGTCTATTTTTTGCCACACTGATGTTAGCACCTCTGGTGTAACTGATCCAACTGCTGCAATTATCTTCTCTCTCAATTCAGGTAGCAGTGAGATGTACACATGATCTTTATGTAACCCCACAAAAAATAAATTCATAGGGGAGTCATATCTGGGATCTTGGAGTACAACGGAGAAAAGTCAAATCGTCCAGACCATGCAAATTGATCCAACTATAGGGAAATTTTGCAGTCAACCATTCCTCCACATTGTTTAGGAAGTTGCCAAATTATATTGTTGTTCTGTTGATTTTGTAGTTGAGGAAACAGCCAATTATGAAGCATTTCTAGATAGATAAATTCAGTAACATTCATTTCCAAGATAAAAAAGAGCCTATAGACTTGATGAATATATCACAAGAAAACGTTCAATTTCAGTGAATCCTTCCATACATGCTTAATAATTCCCCGATTTTCCAACCCCAGATACAAACAACTTGTCTGTTCACTTTTGCATTAAGATGAAATGTGCGCTCCTTACTGAAAACTACACGATTGAGGAACTCATCAACTTCCTATTCCAACATTTCTGCGCAG
Source organism: Metallyticus violacea (assembly GCA_030762175.1). Taxonomy (NCBI): domain Eukaryota; kingdom Metazoa; phylum Arthropoda; class Insecta; order Mantodea; family Metallyticidae; genus Metallyticus; species Metallyticus violacea. The sequence continues at coordinate 96,937,098 of CM060841.1, read as the reverse complement.
AAGTTTCTACAGACGGCATAATATTCAGGATGTAGAATCTGTAGCAATTGTAGACAATATGCTCTCTGTTGGAGGCATTTTCTAAAACCTTTCACACTATCATTGTGGAATTGCTAGTTCTGGACTCGCCCACCATACAGATTTTGGGACTGTGTGCAAAAGCCGTTCTGACTCTCTCCACATTCTCATCTAACACACGTGGATATCCAGGGCTCTTGCATTTATAGAGATACCCCATCATTTGGATCTGATTGTATCTCAAGCAAATGTGTTACCAGAAGTGGTGTTAAGACCAAATCTTCACCTATAAGCCTGCTGAGCTATAACCATTTCACCATTTCCAAGACACAAAAAGCTTTTGGTGTGCAATTTGCCATGTCTTGTTTATTTCGTTATCATGGCTACAAAATAAAACAAAATCTAAGCATGTAGAATTAAAACTTCCACAGTTACTCTTCAATTTAAGTTATGATTCAAAATTATATTGTTTACTGCAAAGAAAAAAATTTTGTATAAAACCACTATCAACCTGTATGTCTAACAGAAATTTCCAAAAATCAAACCTTTTTTTCCCTTCAGAGGAAAATTTTACACACACACTCTAAAAAGGGGGGGGGGTGGAAAAGGAAAAAAGGGGCAGGGAAAAGTTTAAGTGTGAGGAATCTGCTTTAATCACTTTTACAGTAATCTATAGAGTGGTTATTTTGAAATAAATACAACCAATGCATTTTAACACATATTACTCGAAAAGTGGTGCAGATAGTTATGTGGATGATATCTTCTGCTATTGTTAATGAGACATATTGACAATGCATCATAACTACTTAACTTAGAAGAAGTTTACAGAGGAGGGAAAAAAATTTTGCTTCTGTTTATGAAACTTAAGATTTTCAGGTGATAGAATTTTATATTTTTAGAAAAAGAATACATACTGTGAACTACATTAAAGCCAACATTTTAATCCAGCATGCAAAAACAAAAAGCCTATGATAAATAATCCCTTAAACAAAAGAGAATACCTAAAAAGCACACACACATTCTAGAAATTTGAAGGCTTCAGATATAAGATACAGAGGTTCAGAAAGAGAGAACAGATAAAGGAAGTTATTACACTTTCATTAGCGAAAGACAAATTGAACTTCAAAAAATTCAAATTTTCAAAGAAATTCACATAATTTTGACTCCATAAAACAAGTACAGCATAAAATATCTCATATAGACAGAATTCCCACAGAAAAGATGTCAAGCATTTACCAAATCAATTATTCAGATTGTAATAAAATATACATTAAGAAAAAGAAATATATATGTCAGACTTAAAGAAAATTACATTAATATGAGGGCCACCAGATAAGTTTCATGACATAGCAATCTGGCATCTTGCAGGCCATAAATCATTCCACTTGGAAGTCCCATCTATGGCAGGTATTCCTGTAGTAGTGAAGTTTTGAAATTATTTTGGTATAGTGACCTAAGAGAGCAATAATGAACACTGAAAGAGAGCACTTTGATGCCATAATTCTGTACGATTACAAATGTGGCTTGAACAAAGTGCAATCATTTGAATGATTGTTACAGGCTTTTGGAGGCATTTATGTGCCACACTTATTCGATGGTTCCCCGAGTTTAAACAGGGAAAAACATCCCTTAATGATGATGAAAGGAATATGTCATCTTCAGTAATGATTGAGGAAAATGTATTGCAGGTGGAGATAAGAACCCATATTGGCCTACAAGGATATTGGGGATTAGTTTGCTGAGTACTGCAACCATCCTGCATGACCACCTTGTGTGAGGAATATTTTTTCTCGCGGACACCACATTCTCTAACCAAAGGACAAAAGTGCACATAAATGTTGGATCTTTTTAAGAATGGGGACTCTTGGCAATTGTTAAACATTGTTACAGATGATGAGACCTGAATATATCAGTTTGATCCAAAAACCAAGTGCCAATCATCGATCTGGGTCTTCCTAGACGATTAAACCCCCACCAAAGTCAAGAGATCATGAAGTGCCGGAAAGAAAATGTTGGCTACTTTCTTTGCAGCAAATAGGCATATTGTAACCATTGTACTAAAAAATCAGAAGACAATGACAGCAAAATGGTACACAGAAGTCTGCCTTCCAAAGACCTTTTCTAGCAGCCAGGACACACATGACCAAGGACAGCCCCAAGAGGGATCCTACTGTTCATAACAATGTGTCTGCTTACATGCCAAATGCAACAATCACGTTTCTTGAGCACACTCCTGTGAAGATAATAGTGCATCCTCCTTATAGTGCTGACATGGCACCCTGTGACTTATTCTTGTTCCCAACAGTGAAGAATTCAGTGAAGAATGTGGAAACAGTTTTTCAACCCAGAAGAGGACCTGAGTGCAGTGCCAGAATAGAGTGGAAAGGGTTGCTTCTAGAGCAGGAGTTCTCAGCCTATGGTATACTTACCATTGATAGTACATGAGATACTGCCATGTGATTGTAAAGAGCGTCCATAAATAAAAAAAGTCATGTGGTAAAAATTTTAGCTAATAAGATAAATTAATATCTGTTTTAGAAAGAAATATTTGACAGTTCTACTATGACTAAATGGAAACAATGGATTTTACATTATCATAAAATCTTTTGTGTGATAATGTATAAAAATAATATGCAAGTTCAATAAGGAGAAAATGCAACTGTAATATATTTGATTTTATAACAATGCAATACATGTAAATTATAATTAATCTGTCATCTAACACACTCTTATGCTTCACTCACTTTTAAATATGGAGAGGATGTCTCTTCGAAACTGGTCCCACTGTATTTAACAGTAAGTGAAGCATAAGAGTGTGTTAGATGACAGATTAATTATAATTCACATTTAACAAGCTTCATTGTGTGAGTTCCAACAGAATTTTTTAAAAATGTCTTATTTTTAGAAATTTCTTAAATGAAATGAGATACATTTTGTTGTCTGTTTAGCTGTCAGACATATTTACAGTTAAAAAAACAATGGAGTTGTATTACTGTTGTTGAATGCAAAATTTCATTGGTTCAATTGTCAAATGTATATGTTGTTTATACCAGATTCAGAAGAAATAAACTAAGATAAGAGGTTAATTAAAGGATCCCTCCTAGGAGTTGCAGGATCATGTTACTGGTGGCGGCGCTCATGAGCCTCTGCAAATCAACAGGCTATACCTGCAGTAGCTTGCTGCAGATACGGACTCCCATACCGGGCAGGTTGTGAGGAGAGGCCAGACTAAGAAGCAACTCAATCTCACCACTTCAGTCATCCATCTATCATTCAATTTTACCTTTCATTGATTATTCATCACACCTCAAGGTATAATGCAGCCCGTGCTGAAGATGTGCATTGAATGGAACCTCCAGAATATTAGGCAACCTTCCACAGTATCTAGCTGTACCCAGGAATGCAGGCTCTACATGGGCAGACCGTTTTCCTTAGCTTTTCATGAGACCTTAATGGAAACTACCCAGCAAACTAACAATTCACTCCTGAGGACCATATCTACGAGCCCAGTTGTTGCAATTTCATTCCTCATTGAGGAAGCTCCTTTGGAGCAAACCTCAGATTGGAGGGGATTAACTCTTCCGAGGGGATCTAGGTCAAAGAACCTTAGAGCCCTGCCAGAGGTACATCAAGACTATAGCCAAGGATGGCCCTAAAGGTCCTCCAGATCAACCTCCAACATCAGAAGGTGGCTTCTGCTTCCTTCTGTAAAATATTCATCAAAGAAGAAATTTACCTAACCCTGATTCAAGAACCCTGGATTAACTAGGGTTGAATCACAGGACTAGGTCAGTATAAAAGTAAGTTAATACATTACAGCAAGGGAAATTGACCTAGAAGTTGTACCCTTGTCCGAAATAGAATTTAAAGTTTACCTCTTTTAGAATTCTGTTTCAGTGATGTCACCATGGTGAAAATTGACTGCAACATAGAGGGAAGGAAGAAGAGCTTACTGTTGAGCTTGGTCTATCTCCCCTTTGACAGCGGTAGTTCACCCACTAGGGAACTGGACCAGTTGTCTCACATTGTGCTCAGAGAGAGGACCAGACCATCTTTGGATGCAACGCCAACTCTTATCATTAATTTTGAGGAGTAAGGATATCAACAAAAGGGGTGAATACCTTTTAAATTTTCTGCTCTCCAGCGATTTACACATACTTAATGTCGGTAACAAGCCTATCTTTAACAATCACATTAGGAAGGAAGTTATTGACATTATGTTCAGTATGGATTAAACTGCTACTCAGATTACCGAATGGAGGGTCTTAGATGAACCATCATTATATCATTTAATGTTAATGTAGTAAAAAACGTCAATTTATACAGGAATCTCAGGAGAACCTGATGGGAGCCCTATAAGCAGGATCTCCTGGGTAGGATAGGGCAGATTGACCGGATTAGATTCTTCAGTGATATGGACAAGGTCGCCTACCTCATTCAAGAGGCCATACTTGATTGCTATCACGCTAGTTGCCCTATACAGTCACGGATAAAATCCAAGAAGGTGTCATGATGGAACAAAGACCTTGAATGTTAGAGAGGCAGAGTGGGACATCTCTTCAACAGGACATAAAGAACTGGTGACTGGGGGACATATCATACATCACTCAGACTATAATAAAGGCATACATAAGGCCAAAGATTTCTGTCAAGGAATATCCAGCTTGTCAAGAGGCTGCCAGACTATACAGAGACTTAGCCTTTGGTCCTATAAACATGAGACTGGGAATTTGCACGACAAGTTATCACTATTCAAAGTGTTAAATGGGTAGTTATAAAATTCAACCCATTTAAGTCACCAGGTAGATATAGTGTCTTTCCTGCTTTGTTGCAGAAAGGACTTGATTTGTTAATGTCCTTCTCTGTAACCTCTTTAGAGCTAATATAGCCTTCAGCAATATTCCTCAGGCCTTGAGAGCCACTAGGGCTGTATTCATTCCTAAGCTCAACTGTAGCAATTACATAGAAGTAAAAGCTTATCAACCAATTAGTCTTGCGTTGTTTCTTTTAAGACTGTGGAAAAACTGATTCAAAGATATATCTAAAGGAGCATGCTGTCTGACACTCCCCTCCATTAAAACCAACATGTCTATCAGTCATCCAAGTCTTGCATAACAGCGCTACACAGCCTTGTTATCAGACTGGAGAATTCCATGGCAAGGAAAGAAATAGCCCTAGGTGCTTTCCTACACATAGAGGGTGCTTTTGACAACACCTCTTATGAGTCTATGGTTCTGATTGCTCAGAAATATGGAATTAACAACACCCTTTGTAGGTGTATAAACTCCATGCTTAGGAGCAGAAATATTACTGCTAGTCTTCTTGAGGAAGTGAAAAAATTTGTCGCCACAAGGGGCTGCCCACAGGGGGACATTCTTTCCCCTCTTCTTTGGAGTCTCGTGGTGGGCAATCTATTCCAAGATATGCCCTGGGAAGGATTTTACATACAAAAAGGCTATGCAGGTGACATAGCACTGATAATTTTCCAATATGGTCTCAGACATGATGAACAATGGGCTGAGGAAAATACATAGCTGGTGTATGCAGAAAGTTTATCCATAAATCCTAGCAAAACAGTGGTCATTCCATTTACAAACAGGAGGAATCTCAAAGCTTTAGGTCTTGAAGTAAATAAGAAACTAACCTGGAACAATCATATCAATAATATTCTCCACAGAGCCAGGTGGTCTCTCATAACCACCAGATGTACTATAAATTCCACTTTATGGTGCTATAGTTAGGTGCCAGATATCTTACAGTGCGATTATTTGGTGGTGGACAACTTTAAAAATTACTGTTGCAGGTAAGTTTACTAAATTACAGAGATTAGCATGTTTTGTGTTTAAGGGCCTTCAGAAGTACACTAACCATTGTACTGGAGACTCTGTTAGGTCTCCCCTCCAGGGACATCTATTTGCAAGTGGAGGCTAGGCTTACAGTTCATCGCTTGGTACAAACAGGAAATTGGAGAAGTAGTTTTGCTGTAACCGGATGTATATTTCCCTCCTAAATTTCCTGGATATTCCAGAATTGAGAATGAGGTCAGATCTAATGAATACTCAATATTGCAATTTCCTTCCATTTAAGGTACTCTTGGACCTAGAGAAAACTGGATGGAAGGAATCATGCCAAAACAAGGTAATCAACTTACATGGTACACTGATGCATCCCGCAAAGGGCCATATTCCTTGGGTGAAGGAATGTGTGGCTGATTTGCAAGGACTAATTTCAGTATGTCTTGGTAAATATTGTACAGTTTTTCAGGCGGAGGTTTGTGCTATTCTGAACGTTGCCTATAGTGAACTGGAGAAGGGTTATCAGAGAAAATAAATTCTCATCCTCTCAGATAGTCAAAGTACACAAAAGTACTTTCCTGTGACCAAGTGTGATCTAAACTGGTATGGGAAATGTCAAAATGCCTTGTTTTCCCTGGCATCCCGCAACGGCTAGAACAATGGTGGGTGCCAGGGCATCAGGGCATTCATGGGAATAAAATGACAGATCAGCTGGCAAAAAAGGGCGCTGATAAACCCTTTTTTGGCCCTGAGCCAGTATTTGGAATCAGTACTTATAACGCTAAGACCACAGTCAAAACATGGATTGAAGATAAGTATCAATTAAGGTAGCAAATCTATCCTGGACAGATACAACTAGGAAATTCATCCTAGGACCTAGCAAGAATTCTCCTCATCTCTCCTCCAATTTGATAGATGAGGAATGAGAAAAGCAATTGTGTTAATTACTGAACATAGTTACTTCAGCAAACATCTACAAAATGTGGGTCTCTATAAAGATGAACCCACTTTCAGAATGTGCATATAGGACAAGGAATCTGCCTAGCATGTCCTGTTTGAGTGCCCAATCCTGGAAAGAAAAAGACTAGTTCTCTCTATGACCAGGGTAGACACGATAAAGGATGCCAAAATTGGATCCAAAATACTGCAACTTGTGCAAGGAATGGATTTTGTTAAACAATGACGCCCCCTCCCAATGGGGTAGCACAATAAGCCTTAAGGCTGTCTTTCTGGAGGATTCCAAAATAACAACAAAATCCAGCTGATATCTCATCTAATCTAATTAAAGGACTCTGCTTAAAAAGCTCAAAGATAGAAATTAGTATAAGAGGGATAAATAATTCCACTCTGCCAGAAGTCACTACTTCTAATGCTAAGCATCCAACAAAGGACATCACTGTACAAGAATGCAACAAAAAGCCCTGTATACAAGCAATACATAAGTACTATATAAACTAATATAACAAATTATTATTTAGGAAAATTATTGAAATTTGAATAATTTCCTCAATATTAATTTGTTATTTTATACTATATTTCACAATGAAACTTCCTGCCATTCAAAAATACAATATAAGCTATTTATCATATAGTTTCACAAATATTGGAGATGGAGAGGAATTGATCCCAGTACTGCAATGTGTGATTTGTCATGAAACACTTCTAAAATTTGAAATGTTATTTTAACACCAATCATGGAGATTTGAAACACAAACAGTTGGAATACTTTCAGATAAAACTATCAGATTTGTCATCAAGGAAAAAAGAAATAACTCATTTGCAGGATCTAACATGAAGGCCCTGGAGATATGTTATGAAATCAGTTTAAGGGTAGCTAAGGTGGGAAAACCTCACACAATCAGAGAATCATTAATATTACCAGAAACTATAGATATGGTTAAAATAAAGTTGAGGGACACGGCAGCAAAACAACTTACAGTGATTCCATTATCCAAACATTATATGCCGAAGAGTTTTAGATTTGTCTGCAAATGCATTATTTTATTATCCACGAGTAACATATACCATCTTAATAGTTCACAATAAAGCAGCCGTAAAAATTTATGAAAGTCAATATTTTTCCATACAATTGGATGAAACTAATGTCATGAACATGAATTATCTTCTTACTTATATAAGATTTACAGATAGGAAAACAATGAAAGAATAATTCTTGTTTTGTGAATCACTGCCCGGTCCAACAACCTCAAATGAAATATTTTGAAAATTAGACCAATTTATGAAAATTAATGGTATAGGATGGAATAAATGTGTTGGTATCCTACATTAATTAGCTTCCGAAACTTGTACAGAATTATGTGAGTAAATGGAGTTAGTATGAACAGTTTGAATAATACTGGGCAAGTTTCTGAAGCTAATTGCTTCTAAAACATGTCCAGTGTTATGTAAGTAAATGCAGTTAGTGTGACAGTTTGAATACATTATTATAGAATATATTACCACTTCAATGTATACAGCTTTGTAAGTACAATTTATTCACTTAAAAGTGTTGGTGTTTGTTCTGATGGAGCACATGCAATGACTGGAAAACATAGTGACAATATTGCAAAGATTAAAGAAGTAGTCCCAGGAGAAAAAAATTGTATATTGTAGCATTCATTGCGAGGTCACAAGAATGATGCCTATTGTTCTAAAGACAGTTTTAAATTGAAAGTGCAAAAGCTGTCAACTTTATTAAATCCAGAGCTATGAATCCACAATTATTTTCCATTTTGTGTAATGAAATGGGTGCTGAAAATGATTAAATGATTCTTTTTTGCTTCACACTGGAGTTAGGGGGTTGTTGAGGGGAAATGTATTAAGCCATTTATTTGAACTTTGTTCAGAAGAGCAGATTTTTCCTTCCGACTCGTTCTCAGACTTCAATTATTTCATTGATGAGCTATGGCTTGTCCAGTTAGCTTACTTGGCAAATGTATTTTTCCACCTTAACCAGCTGAACAAGAGTTTGCAAGGTGTGCTTACTTCCATATTTTTGGTACAGGATAAAATTGTGACTCTTAAGAAAAACCTAAGCTTTATGATAACAAAAATTAATATTGGAGACACATTTTCCTTTCCATTGTTGGATGCCATCTTAAGTGAAAATGAAATTCCACTTCATTCTGAACTTGCAGTGAATATTAAGGAGTATCTTGGGAGACCCGTTTTCTGTTGCTAACATCTTACTAGAAACCTAACTCCTTCCAAGAAAGACGAATTGATCAAAGGAAGTCTCAGGCAGATGATCAAGAAAATGGATTTAGCAAACTTCTGGCTAGCAAGAAAAAATGAATATCTAATGATCTCAGAAAAAGCTATAAATATTTTGCTGCTATTTGTGACTACTTACCTTTGAGAATGTGGATTTTCTTCTCTAATTTATATCAAAAACAAGTACAGAAATAAGTTTAATGTTGATACCGATTTAAGACTAAAATTAAATAAGTTGAAACCAAACATTATAGAACTGTGTTTAACTGAACAAGCACAACCTTTGCACAGAAACAAAAGTGTGACTCAGACATTAGTTAAATTTGTAAAGTTAACAGGTTTTACTGATTGCAAATCTGATTACTGGAGTACCAGTATCAGGAATTTATGTTCGTCAAAGTTTATGTATTCATACATTATATTTTAACCTTAGATAAATTGATTTTTATAACATTTCACAGAACAGTCCATTGAATAGGAAGAGATTGCACAGTTTTTTCCCCTATAAATATCTAATTCTAAACACTAACATAACTAAAAAAATAACTAGTGCTGTTATAAATGTTAGAGGAATGCTTATTTTGACCCTTGAACAACATAATCATGCATTAAATTTGCTTATTGGTACATCCATTATCCTGTATTCAATGTTATGGTATGTCACTGGAAAAGGTTGAGAACTCCTGTTCTAGAAAATGCCATGGTGCATAGAATGCTAAGGAGATTATTTTGAAAAAAAAAAGTAGTGACTGAAATGGTGGTGTGTGTCTGGAAACTTATAGTAACCTTCGTATCAGAGCACACAACCAAATAAATCAGTTGTGGTCATGCATTTTTGAGAAATTAATCATTAAATAGAAAAGAAAATAACCTTGTTAAAATCAACATATGGATTTTAATATTGATTCAATTTGAAATCAAACACAATGAAATACCCATTAATAATCTCTTCTGAGTCAGATGTTTAAAACACTCTTTATGGTTTCACTTGTATGAGATTTACTCAGGACATATGTTTTGTGGTACTTTTTCCACATCATCAGCTGTTAATTGACTATTGGATCAATTGTAGAAACTGGGTAGGAAGTACCTGGATTGACTCTGGTGGTTCAGTGATAAATTAAATGAAGTGCTGTTTGCTTTCAGGATGTCAAAATTCATAAGGTTTTGCTAATGTTTTTTATATAAATCCTTTCCCATATGTTTAGTTGCTTTGTTTATTAAAAAAATTTTAATAACCTGATGGCTTTTGCTCTTTTATGGTTTTCATTCCAAAAATGTGCTGCTGCAGCTGATTTTTTTATTTGTTTGCAACAGATGCTTCTCCAATGTTCCTTCAACCTAATGCCTATATTTCTCTTTGTCTTCCCTACGTAGATTTTTTCACAACCCTTACAATTAATCTGATAAATAACAGATTTTTTTGCTTTGGGTCTGGAATCTGTTTTGTTTAATTTCAATCAATTTTTTTACACTGTATCAGTTTTAAGGTGTAAGATGATGATTTGAACATTTTTTTCAAATTTCTTATTGGCTGACTGATGGCAAGTGAACTTTTTAAACTTTTTTCCTTGCTAAATCACTCAAAGTTGTGATTTGTTTAATTCTTTTTTGTCTCTGAAAATTTTTTAAAAATTTTTAGTTGTTAATAATCTGTTTGACCCCACTGGATTTAGCTACCTCTATTAAGTGTAGATATTCATTCTTGTATTCTTCTTTGTTCAGTGGTATATTTATTAGTCTGTATATCATGCTGTTGATTGCTGCTTCCTTATGTGATCTTGGATTGAAACCATCATGGGCTTTGATATAGTTGTCTGTATGTGTGTCTTTTCTGTAGATGCCAAACTCAAGTTTACTATTACATTTTATCTTCTGATCCAAAAATGGTAACATATTATCTCTTTCCATTTCAATATTGAAGGCTCTTGTAGGTTTAAAAACTTTTAGTGCATCTTCCACGTGCTTATTTTTTATAATACCAAATACATCATCTACATATCTGTGCCAAACCTTAAAAATGTGGGGAAAAGCCTTAGTGATGTGCACTCAAATATAGCTCATGAATAAATCAGCTAACAAATGTGATAATGGACTGCCTATTAAAAGTCCTGCTTTCTATTTAAAGAATTTGTCCTCAAATATAAAAAAATGCTTGATACATGCATAACTTAGTGAATTCGATGTATTCTTTGATGTGTCCTCCTGTTAGGTTGGCTGATTGTAATCACTTTCTTAGAAAGACTAATCATTTATTCTGTGGTATGCTGGGAAACAGGGCTTTGATATCAAAAGAAACCAGTGTATCATTTGGTGATTATCTTTTATCTTTAATTTTATTGATGAGGTCCATGGAGTTTCTTAAACTTAAGCTATCAAATTTTGGTAGTGAATGAAACTGTAATGATAATCAGTTTGCTAAACTGTTGATCAAAGTATTTATATTGTTAATTGGCCCCGTACCTCTCCCAGGTTTGTGAATCTTTGGAAAGCCATATATCCAGGCTCTTACGAATGACCCAACAGTCCATTTAAGAACTTTCGAAAAATAAGACATTTTTAAAAAATTCTGTTGGAACTCACACAGTGAAGCTTGTTAAATGTAAATTATAATTAATTTGTCACCTAACACACTCTTTTGCTTCACTTACTTTTAAATATGGTGGGACTGGTTTCAAAGAGACATCCTCTCCATCTTCAACCAACTTGACGACTGGTATGAGAAACTAACAAACTAACATCTATGAGGACCTGTGGCTCCGTCCTGGGGTGTTTTTTCCTTTATAAACTGGAAATTTGTATTAAATTCTCCTATAATGTCGAAATTCGTAAGATGATCCCTATGTTTATGAATGTAAATGTTCTCCCATGTGTCCAATTCTGTATGTCCGCGTGCTTCTTTAAGTAACTTTATTTCTCTTTTTATGTCATGATTATCATTCCAAAAATGATGTGCCACTGCTGACCTATCATTCTGTTTGTACTTAACATTCCTCAGATGTTCCTTTAACCGTGTTCCTATGTTCCTTTTAGTTTTTCCAATGTATATCTTATCACATTCTTTACATGTTATTTTATAGTAGCCTGACTTTTCCTCCTGTGGAATATTATTAAAACTGTTGTCCACTAAAGCATTTCTCAGAGTGTATCTGTTAACAGGTGTTTAATGTTAATATCTTTAAAAAAATGTTGGAATTTATTCATAGCTACTGGATGGTAGGTGAATTTTTTAAAAACTGGTCTCTCTTTTTCAGTTAATAGTGTGATGGTATTTTTGATCAATTTCTTCTTTAGGAATCTATTAAGTTTTTTGTTTACTACATTTTTGTTAAAACCATTTATAATGGCAATCTCCTGTATCTTCTCAAATTCTTTGTTGTACTCCTCTTTACTGATTGGTAAATTCACCAGTCTATATGTTAAACCCATAGCTCACAAGCACTCAATTTTCAATAGCTTAACATACAGACTGGTAAATTTAACAATCAGTAAAGAGGAGTATAAAAAAAAATTGAGAAGATACAGGAGATTACCATTATAAATTATAGCTTAACAAAAATTATAATTTATAGATACAACAGTCGTTTAACAGCTGATTATGTGGACAACAGTTCCACAAAGCATATGTCCCGAGTACATCTCATTTAAGTGAAACCATAAAGAATATTTTAAACATCCAACTCCGAGGAGATCAGCATATGGAGTTTTAGTTTACAGGAAAATCAAATATAAAAATTGTCATTTGAAATGCCGAAAAATGACAGTTTTAATTACAAAATGTTATCTCCATCAGTCCAGTGCAGTCAGGAATGTGTGCCAATGAATGGAGACTTAAAAGGATATAAATGTAGAACATATTTCAAATTACACCATACTAACATGTTCATATTGCTATCCATTGTTGTCCTATTGCTGTCATATGTTTCCACCTTGGTTAGATGTCCATTGACCTTGGCCTGTAACATGCAGCATTCAGCATTAATCCAGTGCCTCTCTAAATGCACTTACCTTATAGCACATTATGAAACACTTACATGAGTCACTGAATGGTATGGGGGTGGGAGCGAGAAGCTCACATATCTCTTGTTATTGTCCACTGCTGCATAGCTCCACTTGGCAGGAACTACATCATGCTGTGAATGATATGGAGGTGCTGCAACAATACAAAGTATCACTTTAGTTCAGTACCCAGCAATAAGACTGCCATAAGCCATCTGACACTTACCAGAATCATCACTCCACGAGATGTTCTCATCCTGCTCCACTGGAAGCTTTTCCCCTGTTAGCAGCCGGTAATATCCACGAAGCACCAAAACAAACTCTTCTGCATCCCGATCTTCCATGTTTAGCATCAAATCCTGTACAATTATTTTCAAAAAATAAAAAATTCAAATCAACTGCTAGCATACAAACACAACAATATCCTAAACTTAGGTATTAATTTTTTACACTAAACTGCATTTACATAAGACATGTTTCTGAGGAATCTCACCCATCTTCAGTTGCTCACTGAACTGCCATTACTCGAAACGATGGCTAGACAACTGGATGCTCCTATGTTGGCATCTGTGGGCTGAAGTAGGAAATGGCCGAGTTCATCCATAGGAGAAACTCGAAGTTCATTAGGTTTACTTTAATTTTTAATATGAAAATTTGTTTCCCAAGTTGATAACTCCATTGGGTTGTGAGGATGTTTCAGCAGTTTAATTTCTGGTTTTATTTCATGGTTTTTGGCTCAAAAGTGAGCTGCTACTGCTGATTTATCCTCCTGCTTAAGCCAAATATTCCTAAAATGTTCTTTCTTCCAAATTTGTAACTTTCTCTTTGTTTGCCTATGTAGTTCTGTTCACAATCTGTGCATTTTATTACACAAATTCCTGATTTCTGTTCTCTTGGTATGAAGTCTTTTACTGTCCAACTTAATAAATTCTTGACATTATATCTGTTCTTTACATAAAAATGATAACAGCATGAGACCAATAATCAACAATATCAATTCACCTACACACCAGGTAGCAAAAAAATTGATCAAAGTTTTCAATTCTTTTAAGAGATTCCAAAGTTTGAGCATCAAAAATTGAGTTGATCTAGTCCAAAAACTTAAAAATAGCAGAATTATAGCTGGAGATATAATGGTATCATTTGACATAAAAGCCTTATTCCCAAGCATATCAAAAGAGAAATTTATGCTTATGTCAAAGAAATAGTTAACATCAATAAATTTAAAAACAGAAGAAATAGAAGACTTATTGAACTCACTAATATTTGTATTCAACAAAATTTCTTCAAAACTTAGCTCCAACAGACCACAGCTTCCAAGCCTGGAAGAAACTTCTAGTTATAAAATTTCTTCAGCTTCAACAAAAGATATTACCAACAACTTTCAGGCCTAACTGTGAGATACCCTTTGTCACCATTTCTAGCAAATTTATTCATGAGTGCATTTGAAATACATCACAAAAGCCTTCCCTTTAATTTTCAAGTCATGGTATAGGTATGTGGATGACATTTTTGCAATAATACCGAAGAAACACTCAATAGATGCCCTGAAACTTCTTAAATTTGCAACATGAATCTATACAATTTACCATATAAGAAGAAACAAATGGGTGGCTACCATTTCTAGATTTAAAAATTATAAGAAATGGAGATTGTTTGAATTTTGGAATTTACAGAAAAGAAACACACGCAGAAAAGTACATAAAAAATGAGAGTTATAACCCGATTGCACATAAATACGCAATGTTTCACTTTGGCACAGAGATTGATGAATATTCCACTCACAGAAGCAGAGTACAAAATAGAATACCAACAAATAATAAGGCAGCTATAATCAATGGTTTCAACAAAGACACAGTGATAAAAATTATCAATAAATCCAAAAGAAAAAAAAGAGATAAGGGAAGTTTCCACACTGAAAAACACAAAAGAAGAATACAAATTCAAAAGTTTCACCTACCATCCAATTTTACCACAACAAGTTCAAGAAAATTTTCAAAGAACATGGGATAATGTTAGCCCCAAAGAGCAGATATAATATCAAGAATTTATTAGGTTGCACAGTAAAAGACTCCATACCAAAAGAACAGAAATCAAGAATTTGTGTAATAAAATGCACAGATTGTGAACAGAGCTACATAGGCAAAACAAAGAGAAAGTTACAAATTTGGAAGAAAAAACATTTTAGGAATATGTGGCTTAAGCAGGAGGATAAATCAGCAGTAGCAGCTCACTTTTGAGCCAAAAACCATGAAATAAAACCAGAAATTAAACAGCTGAAACATCCTCACAACCCAATGGAGTTATCAACTTGGGAAACAAATTTTCATATTAAAAATTAAAGTAAACCTAATGAACTTCGAGTTTCTCCTATGGATGAACTCGGCCATTTCCTACTTCAGCCCACAGATGCCAACATAGGAGTATCCAGTTGTCTAGCCATCGTTTCGAGTAATGGCAGTTCAGTGAGCAACTGAAGATGGGTGAGATTCTCTTGAAACGCATCTTATTTTATATAAGTAAATGGAGTTTAGTGTAAAAAATGAATGAATACCTAAGTTTAGGATATATTACCACTCCATTGTCAATAGCTTCATAAGTACAATATTTAAACATAACAATACTTGGACATAGTGAAGAAACATTATTAAAGACTTGTTAATATTGAAACAAACTTGAAACAATGTGAAAAATGAAAAGAAGCTAAGTTTAATGTTCCTACCCACAACAGCATTTTATCAAGATATACAACCTAATATGAGGAAGTGAAGTTACTATTCCCAATCCTTAAGACTATCTCATGCAGTGTTGTGACAGTACCAAGACAGAGTGTGCATCAGCTGTGGTGGCTCATATTTTCAACTGCAGTGTGACTAAACTATGTGAGACCATCAATGCCAAAGAGTTATTCTTATTTTTATCTACTATCTTCTGGACCAGTATCAATTTGTAATTATATTTCTCCTGAAAATGTCATTAATTTCCCTAAAACTTTACTGTTTGCATTTATGATTTATTTACAAAAGTTTTTATTTGGTTTATGCTTTATGGATTTGGTTGTCAGATTACATTCTAATGTTGCAAATAATGGCCAATAATTTAAGTCTCTTAAGAAATAACATATTATACAAACTATATACATAGTATAGAAATGGAAGTCAAATTCTTGAAATTTGTAGATAGATCCTTGGAGCTGGGAATATGGGAAACAATTTTTATAAAAAAAATATGAAAATAAGATTATGAACTTCAAGATACCAACAGAAGAAAAATTAATCCAAAAGTTCATAAAATTTCCATGACAGCTACACTCATACAACCAACAACGAATCTGGCAGTCAACTTACAGCTGATAATGCGAATAAAAGCCTGTGAGACATACGCTGTATAATTCAAGTGAGACATACTCTGTATAATTCAATGGTATAGGAGTATTATATTGACTCACTGGCTAATTAAGATTAAATTCATTCGCTGCTAAATAAAATGTGGAAAATGTAGATTGCAATAAGAAATGCATAGGTAAAATCAAAGAAACACTCTATGTTTCAAGGAATACATGAAAAGTGCCATAGTCAAAAAGAGCAATAGCATACCATTTTTGGTCCAAAAATAATGGATTTATAAATAAATCAAAGCTTTTCAAAGTGATTCTGAAAACCATATGGGAGATATTATTCACAAGTAAATATATGAAAGTTGTGATCAATTTTGATTTTCCAAACAACAATTACCTCCAAATTCAGTTGTACAATAAGACATCTGCATATTACATTGGAGACTAGTGCTGAAGGCAAAAATAAATGAAATTTGAGTAAACCCTTATCAAAAGATATATGTAATATTATATTTTTTTCTTGAGGACAACAGTTCATGAAGCGGCTGGGCTTATCGCACAATTGCTGAATCCCCATTTCTGTTTTGCAGCATCACTGATGACAGAGTGCAGTTTTGAATATGCAACATCACTGATAACAGAGTGCAGTTTTGAATATGATAAGCATATCACACAACTGCTGAGTCCTCTATTTGTCTTGCAACATCACTAATAACAGAGTGCAGTTTTGAATATGCAACATCACTAATGACAGAGTGCAGTTTTGAATATGCAACATCACTAATGACAGAGTGCAGTTTTGAATATGCAACATCACTAATGACAGAGTGCAGTTTTGAAAATGCAACATCACTAATGACAGAGTGCAGTTTTGAATATGATAAACATATCACACCCCATCTGCAGGTACCAGGCAACTTTCATCCTCGCTGGGTGGACACGGTTTCAGACCTTCCTAGCTTAGAACATTTCTAAGCCTGTACTGGGAATTGATCCTAGGCATTCCTGGCCAGCAGTTGGCAATGCTAACCACTAGACCAAGATGACAGTGTTTGTTAATTTAATTATTTGTAAAAAATTATAGAAAACTTACTCTGCATCTCTTATAATAATAAATATCATTAATGTAAAAATTAATGTAATGTCAAAAGGCAAAAATAATGTTGTTTTGCTTATTTAAATTTAGTCTCTGCTTATTTCACTAATATGAAGATTATTAAAGTTTCATTATGGATATAGAAAATCACAATATAAGTTTACCAAATTACAGATCAACGACCCTACAGAAAATTAAAAAATGCTGCATGTGTGGTCTTTTATTGACCCAAGCAAAAAGATCATGTACCATGCTACAAAACAGAAACAGGAAAGAATTCTACTTTAAACTAGAGAATTGATTTTGACATGCATCTGATGATATCGGTAAAGGCTCATAATACATGTTCTAAGTAGTTAAATAAGTAGAGCATAAGAATATAAAACTGACCCATTGGTCTAATTTAAAATATGATTGCTTCACTGTAATTGTTCTGACATAAAGTTGATAGAACTTACTTTTTCATCTGCAATGCTGACACATACAGACCTGGAAAGTTCATCCTCGCGCTTTACAGTGACTAGATTCAAACGTTCGATGTCAGCAAGAGGGACAGGCTGTAACACAAATCCATACATGTCACTTCAAAGTGACACAGAATTGTTAACCATCAAACATCACCCATGCAAACTCACCACACTATTTCTGAGGCCCTCTATCTGGCTGATGCCAAACTTGGGGCTGACCAGAATCACTCGCTCCAAATTACTGTCCCGGATATTCGTTGAGAAGCATTTGGCACCATATGATGGCAACTCACTAATGATGTTTAGATAGTATAGCTTGGCTTGCAAGCTTGTCAGGCTCTTTTGACCAGTTGGAGATAAATTATGATTCAACTTCAAGAAGTGACCAATCAGTTTCCTCAGCTCTTTACGCTTCATTGTGTTCATCAAAGAAACTGGCACAAACCGCTCCAGACCAAACTCCCGTCTATTTTACATAAACAACACAAAATTTAAATGTTTAGTTATTTGTGTGAGACTGTAAATAATATAACAATGATTTTTCAGAGAAATAACATGTTTATCAGTGCTTACAAAGAAGAATATCCATTCTACGTTAAATTTGAATGAATACATGAATGCTTTATTAACCACTAAGTAAATTACAAATTAATGGATGTCTACAGATTCTTGCCTTGAAATTATCTCTATAGCACATCTCAACATATCACAAAGTAAAGGAATGGACACAAAAGAACTTAAGATATGATCTTAATTATGATTAGCTTCACTGTACAAGTTCCAATTAACATTTGATAAAAGAACTTATTAATACAATAAAAACTTTTATATGTTACGCAATTAAAATGTGCTAGTATACTGCCATTTATTGCTGATATATTATATAATTTTTCCAGGACTTTAGGAGACATGGTTAGGTTTATAAATTTCTTCCGACATTAATTAAAATGCATCAATAATTCTATTAAGAACTTGTAAATAAGTTTTGGATTTATTTTATTTGAATGCTTTCCATTCAAACAATATGGAAGTAGGCAACTTACATGATTATGGTCATCATCCTCCATTCATCACTCTGATGTACAACACTGGTCAACATTGATTCTTCAGTATAAAGGAAAATATGTGACTTTAATGGAAATCAGTGCTCTGATTTCAAAAATGAAGTCCATTTTTGGCTATATGACATGTGCATGTATGTCTATGGTGCTAAATTCATTCAGCTTATGCAGCTTACTGCTACATTTCATTACGCTATTCTAAATCTGTTTTTGATTTTCTTTCTAATCGGTTCACTTCTGTCCTCCCTTATCACCTAGATGTTTATGTTTATGTTTATATTCCCAGCACTGATCAGTTTTGGTCTATGGGTCAGGTCATCTTCTTGCGAGGTATTTATGTTTACATTTACGGCTATCATAGATTTCAACTTCAGTTGAGCTGAAAACTTGTGTTAATACGCACGTTTGTCTTCGGTATGTGTAGTGCTAAAATGAAAGTTCAAGTATGACTTCTACATCAGGATTATGCAGGAGACAGTGTCTACGAAGTCCTCAGAAGTTTTGTTATGTGGGTGTTACATGTTTGATGGAAAGGTACGTAAAATAGACTCACAAATAAAGCAACTTTATTACTTATATTTTAAATAGAAAGTGGGTGATCAGGAAATCATTCACGCCTCATATTGCATGTAAGAGTTGTGTTGAGGGGTTACTTATTGGTATGAAGGAAAACAGAAGGCAGTGCATGCCGTTTGCCAAAACAAATGATATGGAGAGAGCAGCAGAATCACCATGATTATTGTTATTTTTGTATGCGCAAAGTTGCTGGATACAACAAAAAAAAATATGGCAGGAATTAAATATCCAGATCTGAACTCAGCTACACGGTCTATTCCTCATGGACCCAAACTACCCATACCTACACGACCTGCAGACCTCAATTTTAGTGAATCTGAAAGCAGCTCCGTGACTTCCGACAATGAGTTGGTTTCTGATCCAGAAAAATCTGACAATTTACCACAACAGTTTAATCAATTTAAGTTAAATGATTTAGTACGGATTTAGGCTTCACAAAACAAAAAAGTGAATTACTGGGCTCAAGACTACAGGAGAAGAATCTGTTATTACCTGGCATTACATTCTCATGTTACAGGAATTGCGAAATACAGTTCCACAAGCACTATGCAGAAGAAGATCAATTTATGTTTTGTGTGGATGTGTGTAATCTTATTCAACAGTTGGGCAGGGAAGCATATGAGCGAAGTAAAGTCCACAAAGTCTTGAGGCATGTTTACTTCATAATGGCAACAAGTTAGCTTCAGTACTGCTTGCACATTCTAAGAATCTCAGAGACTCTTTTGAAACTCTGAAGCATGTTCTTGAGAAAATTAAGTACTGCAACCATGAGTTGCAAATATGATGACTTGAAGGTAAATGATCGTTACTAGGACAACAGGAAGGATACACAAAATGCTTTTGTTTTCTGTGCAAGTGCGATAGCAGGATAAGGGGCAAACATTGGGAAACTGACCAATGGCCTGAGAGGCAGCAACTGGAACCTGGATCAAAAAATGTTATCAATGTGCCTCTTGTTGATCGTCAAAAAATTCTACTTTATCCATTACACATAAAACTTGGCATGATGAAACAATCCATGAAAGCAATTGACAAAAGTTGCCCTTTCTTCCAGTACTTATGCACAAAGTTTTCATCATTGTCAAAGGGTAAAATCAGAGAGGGAGCATTTGATGGACCATAGATAAGGAAATTGATGAAAGAAGTCAACTTTACCAGCTGCATGAATGAATTTGAAAAAGATGCATGGAGTGGATTCAGATAGGTTGTTAAGAAATTTCTGGGCAATGTGAAAGACCCTCATTACAAAGAAATTGTCAGAAATATGCTGGAAAATTTCAGACTGCTCAGCTGCATTATTAGTTTGAAACTTCATTTCCTCAAATCATTGACTACTTACCGTGAAATTTAGGAGCTCTCAGTGAAGATCAAGGTGAAAGGTGTTGAACAACGATCAGGGATGTTCGGACCTACATATGATGGCCAATTACTTCTAGTGTCTTGCAAATGACAAACCTACCAGAGATCACTCGAGAAAATTATGTACACTGCAGTTCTATGGGAAAAGAAAAAGGGGTACACAAGATAACTAACATACATTTTCAAATTCTGGTATGTTTTCATGTTATTATTCTTCTTTATTTTCTTTAAAAGTTGTATATGAATGTGTAATATTTTTGAAAATTTTACAATTATATTTTCATTGAACACTGTCATATTGCCAAAATGAGATGTGTTACGGAAAAACAAAATGCATTTTTGAAATTAGTAAACGTCACCTATTTTTTATCATACTGCAGAAAAAAAGTTTTCATTTATAACCAAGTGTAATTTATAGATTATCAAAAGCATACACAAATAAGCTGATTGATATAGATTTAAATTGCGGAGATTTTCAGAGTGAAATATAGTATAATTTAACAAATTACTTACGAGGAAATCACTCATTCACCCACATATAATTTAACCAATTACCTTTTAAAAAAATTTAATAGTTTACCGAAATACAAAAGCCAAAGCATAAAACACTCGGCAGAATTAATAGAAAAAAAATTAGACATTAGAAAATAGGGATTTGCTGGTTTCTTATGATTTGGCCTCTTATGTTTCTTAGCATCCCCCCCAAAAAAAGTAATAAATATCATAAAAAAATGGCCAACCTCAATAAACCTACCTAGAGAAGTAATGGAACAATTAATGATGAATGTAGGAATTCACACAGTGAAACAATCATAAAATTTCATAGATTAAAAGTAAAACTACTTAAA
Organism: Metallyticus violacea; assembly: GCA_030762175.1. Lineage (NCBI taxonomy): Eukaryota > Metazoa > Arthropoda > Insecta > Mantodea > Metallyticidae > Metallyticus > Metallyticus violacea. The sequence continues at coordinate 96,915,329 of CM060841.1, read as the reverse complement.
ATCATGTTAACACATTCAAACACTGCTGACATTCCACTCTTAAAACTTCTAAAATTAAAATTAGTACATGTTTCTTGAGACCTTGCTCATATTGTCAACCATAGAACAACTAACAGTTCAAACTATGTTGGAGGTGTAAGTGACTGTGAGTGCTCTGGTAGTCTATTAATGAACTTCAACAAGGTGTTGAAAAATGCCTCTGGGATATCAAAATTCATAATTCTATGCTCATACTTCTTTATAAACATTTTTTCCCACATAATTTCCTAATTTAATTTAAAAAAACTCTTTGGATCTGGTTAACAAAATTAAAGATTACAGGTTATCTTCAAATGACACGCTAGTTTCTTTCAATGTAATAGTCAGTCCTGGTGGTGTAGTGATAACCATACTTGTTTTCTAAACCCAAGGTCCTGGGTTCAAACCCGGCCACAATCAATGGATTTTTTCGGGCGTAAAAATCCTTAGTATTGCTTCCTTTGGAAGGGAAGTAAAGCCGTGGGTCCCGTGTCGTACATTTACAGCATGAGAAAGAACCTCATGCCTGAAAGAAGAGGCCTCTGAGCAAAATTTATCAGCTGTTTCATGCCCGGAATTGAAAGAAACGCTGATGACCTGAGATGTTAAAAAGAGCCTCCTTAAATAAAACAAATCAATGTAAAAGGTCTTTTCCCCAGCATTCCAAAAAAGAAAATCTTGATTTTTTTTAAGAAAATGGTTGGTATCCACTCGTCTTACAGAAACACACATTAAAGAACATATGAAACTAATGGAATTACGTTTAGATCAGACCTTCTTTACCTTTGAAGGATGGTTTTTTAAACAAAAATCAGGTTTAGTAAGGGTAGCTTTCTCTCTCCATTCCTGCAGATTTATTTATGAGCTTCTTTGAGATGTATATCACAAAAGCCTTTCCCTATACATTTAAGACCTGGTTTAGATATGTGGATGATATTTTTGCCCATGTACAGGACAGATACATAGAAGATGCACTCAAACTATTAAATTTACAGGAACCCATGATCAAATTCACTATAGAAACTGAAATCAACAACACTTTACCTTTTTTGGATTTGAAGATTATAAAAAGCAATAACAAGTTCAAATTTTGGATTTACAGAAAAGATACACACACACACTGATAATTATATAAAAGTTCGTGGTTTCAACCCTAGACATCATAAAGCAACAGCCTTTAACAGTATGCTTTATAGATTGATTAATGTACCTCTGAATAAGGAGTATAAAAAAAGAATATTTACACCCTAATAGAAACAGCCAAATTCAATGGATTTCACAAAAAAATTATTGTTCAAAAAATAAAAATATTCATAAAAAAAAATTAAACAAATCACTACACTGAGCACTTAATCTAAAGAAAAATCTTACTTTAATTTCACTTACTAAACATACTTCAATAATAAATTTCAAAAAATTTTTAAATAATACAACAACACCTTAGCACCTAAGAATAGGTACAATGTTGGCAAATTGTTAAAACTAAATAAAACGAACCTCAGACCTAAAGAAAATTCTCGCATATATAAGATTAATTGTTGACTGTAATAACGTGTACATATGCAAGGCAAAAAGAAATTTGGGTATTAGATTGAAACAGTACTGGGGAAATACTAAATATTAAGTGGTGGCAGCACATTTTTGGAATGAACACCATGAAATAGAGAAGGACATAACATTGTTAAAAGCAGTTAAACATCCAAAGGAACTCATTATATGGGAAAAAATTTGTATAAAGAAGTGTGAACTCATGAATTTTGATATCTCAGAGGCAGACAACCTTTTGTTTAAGTTCATTAACAGACCACCAGAGCACCCACAGTCACTTACACCTCCAACATAGTTTGAACTATCAGTTGTTCTATGGTTGACAATGTGAGCAAGGTCTCAGGAAATGTCCAGTTTTAATTTTTAAAAGTTTTAAGAGTGGAAGTCAAGAGTGTTTTAATGTATTAATATGATTTTAAGTAGTTTTATTTGTAATCTACCTAATAGAACAATTTCTGAACCTCATCAAAATTTGCATCAATTAACCCTACTTCACATTCAGAGGCAAGATATATATACAAAAAAAGGGTCTAGTGATGGAAAATCCACTCTCACCATTCTTAGCAATATGTACATGAGTTTCTCGGAAACAAAATTAGTTGAGGCTTTCCCACATATATTATGTTGATGATGTCTTTGCAATAGTAAATTAAAAATGAAAAGAGGATGCAATAAAACTACAACCTACAAGACAGCACCATTAAATTCACAGTGGAAATTGAAAACAACAATGTTTCTTCTTGGATATAAAAATTATAAAAAATGACAATATACTGGAACTTGGCATATTCAGAAAAGACACCCATAAAGATAATTACATAAAAAACAAGTCACAATCCAAAACAACATAAACTTGCAATTATCAATAGCAGCACATACAGATTAACAAACCTATCAGTAAGTAAGACAGAAAACAAATTGCAATATAAAAAAATCATAGATATAGCACAGAAAAATGTCCACACAACAGATCACAAAGTTCATAAATCTACAGAGTGACATCTCAATACCACACTGGGAGGCTGACAGTGGTACAGTGTTGATGATGAAGGCAACAGCCTTCAAAACATGTTAATAAAAAACTAGTGAAATTTGAGTGATTTCTTCATAAATAATTTGTTATGTTAAGCAGATTGATGTGAAATAACAGAGCAATATTGGCATTTTATATACTGATGATACAACTTCAGAAGAGAAGAGCAAACCTATCAATTTTACATCAGGAATCCTAATCTGGAAATGACAGAGTTGCCAGTTATAAGCCAACATTGCTGTGAATACCATGTAACAGTGGAATATGAGAAGTTATTAATCGTTTATACGCAGTAATACCTTGATTCCGACCAACATATATGTGTGCATCATGAGGGGTGAGTATGGGACAGGAAACTCCATTACTGCAATGCAGGTGGGTGATGTGTCAGAGTTGGTCTGTAGACTGCAGCCTGTATTTACCAGTGGATCAGTCTAGTTAAATGGAGTATATGATTACAAAATATGAAGACATGCTTCTCATGTATGGACAAGCCAATGGGAATATGGGGAAGTTGATAGGTTGTATCAGACCGAATAGCCATGTCAGAGACATCTGACCCACACCTGTTTCCATGACTGTTTCAAAGGTTAAAGGAAACAGGGCAAGTGGTACCACAATGCAGCAATTGAGGAGGAGGAGAATAACACAGTGTATGGACTACTGCCACTTTGAACATCTGTTGTGAAAGTTGTACCATTAAATAAAGGTATTACATCTATACATAAATTTCGCTTGTAACTTTCGACTCCATCGTTTATGAATCATGGTTCCTAATCTCAAATTGATACATTTTCTCTTTTGTCATCAGCTCGGAAACACACTGTATAATGCCTTCTGTATATCACTGTCTTTGTTTCTTCATAAGACAATAATGGCTTTAACTCAGCACTATTAATGAATGCCATAATACTCTCTTGCTTTCTTTGGTCTCAATTCTTCCCATTTTTACTGTTCAAATCCACTTTCTTTTAACTTTAAACAAACATTCACCTCACCTGTTCCTCAAAAATTTTCCTATATGTTATTTCTTTCTTATTTTAAGTCATTTTTCTTTAATTTCTTTATAGCTTTTTTCTGTATTCTCTTTCCTGGACATTCAAACAATATATGAGTTCAGTTCCCTTAAAAATGACTCATAATCCTTGCTCAAAACTATTTCTACATCTTTTCAACTTCCAACTAATCTGAGCCAAGTAGTCTCCTCTCTTTCCTCTTTATTGCATTTCTCAATCTTTCTCTCTTCTAAGATAAAATTCAGTTTCTTATAGACAATAAATGAATATTTCCCCTTTATTGCATCCTGTTATAATCTGTTTACCCATATCTTTGCATCTTAATTTGATTACCCTCACCGCCACGGGTGGCCGAGGTCGTTAAGTCTCGGACTCGTGAGCGGGAGGTCTGGGTTCGAATACCGCCAGGACCGTCCTTCCTGACTGAGGTTTTTTCCAGGTTTTCCTCAGTCCTCATAAATGGCAAATGCCGGGGAGGTACCCTAAACTTAGGCCTGGAACGATTCCTTCCATAAAATCCTTTCCCAATATATCATTTCATTTCATTCATCACCAGTGTCCACCGCCTGTGGTACCTTTGTAGTAAAAACGGGCGTTAAACACCATTCATTCATTTTTTTTGATTAGCCTTAGGCATTCTCTCTCCATCCTAACATCACCCATCCTTTTCATTTCTAATTCATCTTTTATCTTATTAATCCAACTATAAATATAACAATTTCACTTCTTTCAGAGCTTAGACATCAAAAATTAATTTGATTTAGTTGAAAAACTTTAGAATTGTAACAGAAAGCATAATGGGGCCTTTTGATGTAAAAGCCTCATTCCCAACATTCCAATAGAAAATCTTACACAAATGTTATGAAAATGGGTAGCCTCCTAAAATTTACAAATGGAGGAAACAGAAGGCTTAATGAAACTAATTAAAATAGCATTCAGCAAAATTTCTTCAGTTTTAATAAAAAATATTACCAAAAGTTTCTGGTTTAGCAATGGAGGGGAAGGGAAGTGTCTTTAGCAGATTTATTTATGTACTGTCCTTTGAAATACATATTACCAAAGCCTCCCCTTTAATTTTCTAGACATTATATAGATATGTGGATGACATATTTGCAATAATACCAAAAAAACATTCAATAGATGCTCTGAAACTCCATAACTTACACATAACTCTATACAATTCACCATAGAAGTGAAAAAATGGGGGCTCTCATTCCTGGATTTAAAATCAAACAGGCTCAACTTTGGATTCCATAGAAAAGAAGCACACACATAAAAAATAACCCCATCCCACACACAATAATTAACTTACAGAAACAACAGGGTATTTCTTTTCTGCTCATTATTGCACCTACTCTTTCTAAAATATCATAATTACATAAAATGGGGCTCAGTTTACACCCTTTCCTGAGATGATCTTCTGTTTCTTAATGCCATTACAGTGATTTTCAAATGGGATGACACATTCTTCAAACAGAGTTGCAATGTTTCCACATTGTGTTCCCACATTTTACTGTAAAGCTAATCCCTCTTGCAAATACCATTTACCCTAGGGGAAAGATGCTAGATTTTCAATCCTGTATAAGAAACATAGAAAGCAATTTTTGCAACATGACTATGAAAAACACATTACCTTAGCATATAGTTTTCATTACTTAGACAGTAAATATACCCTTATATGTGATCTAAACTGGATAAACTGCTAGTATCATATTAATTATAAAATTATCATAGTATTGCTGCTGCATTCCCATTGATATGTATGCCTTATAGCAGAGTTGCATGCAAAATAATGAAACAAGTATATGTATCCTTTGTTCATTGTACTATAAGAAATGTTGAAGTAAAATAAGCCTAGTTTGTTTATTAATACTGTGAACCAATATGCACTCTCTTTCATAAAGTCGGTCCTGGTGGTGTAGTGGTTACCATACTTGCCTCCTAAACCCAAGATCGCGGGTTCGAACCCGGCCAGGACCGATTTTTCCGGGCGTAAAAATCCTAAGTATGGCTTCCTTCGGAAGGGAAGTAAAGCCATGGGTCCCGTGTCATACATTCACGGCAGGAAAAAGAACCTCAAGCCTGAAGGAGAGGCCTCTGAGCAAAATTTGTCGGCCATTTCATGCCCTGAATTGAATGGGACGCTGATGACATGAGCTGTTAAAGAGCGTCCATAAATCAATCAATCAATCAATCAAAATCTCTTTCATAAATGCTGTGTATTTACACTAATGCTAATGATTAAGGGCTTCCCTGGACCAGAGTTTGCAATTTATTAAAATAGTCCCTTTCAGTGACAATACGTGGTTTCATATCTCTGGAAGGTGTATTTGTCAGTCCTGGCGGTGTAGTGGTTACCATACTTGCCTCCTAAACCCAAGATCACGGATTCCATCCTGGCCAGGAGTTATGGATTTTTTCGAGCATAAAAATCCTAAGTATGGCTTCCTTTGGAAGGGAAGTAAAGCTGCGAGTCCCGTGTCGTACATTTATGGCACGATAAAGAACCTCAAGCCTGAAAAAAGAGGCCCCTGAGCAAAATTTGTCGGCAGTTTCAGAATGGGACGCTGATGACCTGATGACCTGAGATGTTAAAGAGCATCCATAAATAAACAAGAAAAAAAAAAAATGAAAGGTGTGTAAAAATGCCTAGTCATACAATAGAATGTTAGTCGGACATGTTTATGATTGAGTTGTGTCTTCAGGCCACTTGTTGGCTTTGTTAGTCAGAGAACAGAAGGCTTTAAGTAAGGCAAGTATAAGTAATTTAAAAAGGCAGGTATTGAAAAGCCAGGCTAGCAATATTATTTTTAGAAAGATGGGTTAGTGAGGAAGACACAATTAAACTGGATTTTAAAAATGTGCAACAACTGACCGTATAGGCATGTGGTGTAGGAAAAACTACTGTCTTGCATTTGTGGTGAGGCTAGAAAATTCAGTTCTAGTGCTACCATAGTTTTTGTGTTACCTAGAAAATAGGACCTCCCAAATGTCTTTGATAAGCATGTATGCAGGACGTGTTAGAATTTTATTATCATGGAGAATTTTCAAGCAAATAAACTAAAATATCCTTCATTAGTTCTAATTCTTCCACTTACAGAATTCTGTGAAGTTTAGGGTTCAGATATAAAAGACAAATGATGGATGTCAATTTTTAATGGAGAGGAATGGCAGTGTTGCATCAAAAATAATATTCTTGTGCAAAATGCACTAAATTCAATTTCTGGTGATACAAGCCTATATTTTACTCAGGTGAATTATTACTTATGTATTTTACTTATTTCACTTGGGTGAAAAAAAACCACACACAAAATTCAATCTGGTTAGACTTCTCTTAAATGGGTGGCCTGAATTCCTATTGGGAAAAGCAGCAAGCTCACTATTTGTCATTAGGATCTGATAAGAAACAATTCCTATATGAAAGCCAGTAGATTTTTCAGCTTAAAACCACCTCATACTATCACAAGGAAATTACAGCTGATACATTATGTTCCTAAATTATTAATGTTGGTTTCATGGGCAATCAGCAGAGTGAAGATTTGTTGTCCTTCAAGATTTTAACCATCATGAGTCTGTGGCCTTATTCAGGGTACTCCTGTGTCAAGACAGCTGGAACTGCATTTATGTCCGGTGATTGGTCCAGTTCATGAGCAGCCCTAGAACCAATTACATGTTTGAATCTGGATCTGGCAATTGGCTTGGCAATGGAAGGACAACTCCTGTTAGAATGCAGTTGGGCCAGATGTACCTCAGACAAATGCACCGCCACAGACTTCCAGAGAACTTCTCCCTAGTGAGTACCAGGTCCTTCTAATGCCAGGCAAATTACAAGATATCAATTCAAATGAGCTACTAAGACATGCATTGATCCTGCTCTAGACATGTGATTGGTTCTAGTGTTACTCTTGAAACATACCAATCACTGGATAAGATACCATCTATATAAACACAGTTTCAGCTATAGGAGTTTCCTGAAGAAGGTCACAAAGTCATAATGACCAAAAACTTGAAGGACAACAAGATCTTCACACAACTGATTAACTGTGAAATCATTAATAATCAGCGCCGAGAAAGCTTAAAATTCTCAAGATTCCTAGAAGAAGGAATAAATAATAATAATAATAATAATAATAATAATAATAATAATAATAATAATAATAATGGATCATACTAATTAGTTATTCAAAATAAAACTCCAAATATAGTGGGGTAAAAAAAAAAAGCAAGAAAGAAAGTTGAATTATTGACATCAGAAACTACAACTGAAGTATGAGCCAGAATGCAAATGCCAGAGCATGGAGTAGAAACATCTACAATTGCCAACAAAGAAGAAGTTCAAGACTCAATCTTCCATGGGAAAGTTAATGTTAACCATTTTTTGGGACACAAAAGAACCTATACTGGAAGACTATACAGAAAAGGGGTATACAGTCAAAAATGCAAGATGCAGCAATTTGCATCAAATGCCAAGGCCTATTGTCAAACAAACAGCCAGCCAATCCAATGAAGCCATTAACCATTTGATTTTTCAGGCCCGTACCTACAGGCCCGATCTCACTCCTTCTGATGATCATCTTTTTGAATTGGAGATTGTTAATTTTCTACAGACATAGAAGTGAGGGTAGTGCATAAATGTTGTGCGATGAACCAAAACCTTCTTCTTTGAGGGAATATGCAAGTTTGTGGACTGCTGGACCTAGCATCGAAAAGAAAGTAATGTAGAAAAATGATATAACTTGTTCAACTTCTACTTTTGTGTAAATAAATTAGAAAGATAAGAGTGTGGATAATTTTTTACTTTGCCCTCATACTATAATGTTAAGAGCTGCAGTGCCCTGAAGAAAATACCTCTGGCCAACACAAGCATCTTTTGTACATTTCTTTTTGAAACTTTTAGGAGGCTTTTATAATACAGTGCAGTCACAAGGTCCGGATGATTCTCTGGCAGAACTACCTAAATAAGTTGAGCATTACTATTCCTGCAGAGGCTATCTCACCTTTATCTTTCTGACAGGGCAAAATAAAATGTTTCCATCGTTTGCTTTGTTTCCCAATCTGGAGATCATAAAAAAGCACCCAACATTTATCCACACTAAATAGTCTAAAAAATTAATTTACTTTCATAGTTTTGTAAATGTCCAGATCTGTACTGTAGCTTGCCACTTGGTGGACACCTTCGGCATGTAAAATCTCTAATGGGTTCTATAACTCCAATTTCCTTCACAACACATGTCTATCTGAAAGGGCTGGTCTCCACTTTTTCAAAGAGTATGGTATCATTTGCAGTGAATGACTGATGACTCTTTAATTCAAATTAAATACCTTTGCCCTAAATATTGTACAATGGAGTGGTAATATATCCTAAACTTAGGTATTCATTTTTTACACTAAACTCCACTTACTTACATAAAAGAAGATGCGTTTCGGGAGAATATCTCCCATCTTCAGTTGCTCACTGAACTGCCGTTACTCGAAACGATGGCTAGACAACTGGATGTTCCTGTGGTGGCATCTGTTGGTTGAAGTAGGAAGTTGCTGAATTCATTCATAGGAGGAAACTCGAAATTCATTACATTTTCTCTATTTTTTAATATGAAAAATTTTTCCAAATGGGTAACTCCAATCGGTTGTGAAGATGTTTTGGCAATTTAATTCCCTGTTTTATTTCATGATTTTTGGTCCAAAAGTGAGCTGCTACTGCTGATTTATCCACCTGCTTAAACCGAATATTCCTAAAATGTTCTTTCCTCCGAATTTCCAATGTTCTCTTTGTTTTGCCTAGCTCTGTTCACAATCTGAACATTTTATTGTGTAAATTCCTGATTTCTGTTCTGTTGGTATGGAGTCATTTACTGTGCAACCTAATAAATTCTTGATGTTGTATATGTTCTTTGGGGCTAACATTATCCCATGTTCTTTGAAAATTTTCTTGAACTTGTTGTGGTAAATTAAATAGTAGGTGAAACTTTTGAATTTGTATTTTCCTTTTGTGTTTTTCAGTGTGGAAACTTCCCTCATCTCTTTTTTTTTCTTTTAGATTTATTGATAATTTTTATCACTGTTTCTTTGATGAAACCATTGATTATAGCTGTCTTTGTTATTTGTTTGTATTCTATTTTGTACCCTGCTTCTGTGAGTGAAATATTCATCAATCTCTGTGCCAAACTGTTAAACACTGCATATTTATGTGGAATGAGGTTATAAATCTCATTTCTATGTAATTTTCTGTGTGTTTCTTTTCTGTAAATTCCAAAATTCAAGCAATCTCCATTTCTTATAATTTTTAAATCTAGAAATGGTAGCCATCCATTTGTTTCTTCTTCTATGGTAAATTGTATGCATTCAAGTTGCAAATTAAGAAGTTTCAGGGCATCTATTGATGTGTTTCTTCGGTATTATTGCAAAAATGTCATCCACATACCTATACCATGACTTGAAAATTAAAGGGAAGGCTTTTGTGATATGTATTTCAAATGAGCTCATGAATAACTCTGCTAAAAAAGGTGACAAAAGGTTTCCCATAAAACCTGAAACTTGTTGGTAATATTTTTTGTTGATGCTGAAGTAATTTTGTTTAATACAAATATCTTCAAAACCCATTGGAGCTATCCACTTGGGAAAAAAATTTCATATTAAAAAATAGAGAAACCCTAATGAATTTCGAGTTTCCTCCTATTGATGAATTCAGCAACTTTCTACTTCAACCAACAGAGGCCACCACAGGAACATCCAGTTGTCTAGCCATCGTTTTGAGTAATAGCAGTTCAGTGAGCAACTGAAGATGAAGAGAGATTCTCCAGAAATGCATCTTACTTCTATGTAAGTGGAGTTTAGTGTATAAAATGAATACCTAAGTTTTGGATACATTTGCCCTATTTGGAAATGATTTTTCCATTCCTTCCAGAACAGATATGCTTATACACAGCAAGCACTTCATTATAAATTTGTTTCGCAAATGTGCACACGCTTGTAAACACAATGACTTCTATTGCAGAACATCGAACACCATTTACATATACTTACTAAGTAAGAATTTAACACTAAATATGCAAAAATCTAAAGCACTTATGTTTCACTCCCAATAATAGGCATGAGAATCTAGACATAAATGTTATAATTAATGGAGAAGCACTAGAACAGGTTAATCACATAAATTTTTTGACAGTCATGTTGATCAATTAACTTTCAAACATCATATAAACTATATTTGAAAAAGATGAGCACATGCAATATATTTATAAGAAAATCATCATAACATTTAAATTCAGATAAAAGTTAGTGCATAATGGTTTAATCTACCCATATGTTTGTTATGCAACTGAGATTTGGGGAAGCACAAGTGGTGTAAATATGAATAGACTACTAATCCTTCAAAAAGATGTTTGAGATTTATATATAAGGTAGACAGGAGAGTAACATGTAGAAGTATTTTACGGAATCTAAAATGTTAATTATAATATCATTACATGTATATTTGTTGTTAACAATGAACAAGACAAGATCCTAAGCCAAGGACTGCCACATCTTACTCGCCTCAGAACACTATTACCTAAATGTAAACGAAAAAGGTACTGAAAGAGATCCAAGTGTTTTGTATAATACGCTGCCAGTAACAATTAAAAGTCAATAATGGAAAAATTTCAAACAGAATTGAAAAACTAGATAAATGTATGCATAGGATAAATGAATTGTAAATATGTATATAAAATACAGTTCAATATAATTGTTTATAGCATAAATAAAAATACCTCATTGTTATATGAGATAAATTTGCCTCTTATATGAATTGTATGGCTTATCAATATATTTTGTTATTAATGTATTTTCTGACAATGATGACTGAAACTGAAGTATAAAGTCTATGGTCTGCAAAAAAATTATTATTATGTCACTTTATACAGTTTTCTGTCAAATTACTCTTCCACTTGGATTTTGTGTGCAATATATACAGGAAATTTTATATACTCCCATATGCTTAATTATTACCTAGCAAAGTGCAAACTTTTTCACTGCCCCTCATTATAGGTGCTATGTTCTGATGAGTGCATTTATCAACAGTTGAAAGATATCAGTCATTTTAATAAACATAGCACAATGGCAGGAAGCCAAAAACACACACGTATGTTACTTACTCAATTGCCTTCACAGTTACTTTGCCTTGCATATTATTTGAAATGGCATGCTGGTGTATGTGCAGGGCTGCCAACCTCAATGCTATGTCGTACTTCAGCTCAGGAGCATACCTCTCCTGCACCACATCATTACAACACTGTAACAAGAAAAATGGACCATGTATGCCAATTTGTTATACTATATAAACAATGTATACAGTTTTTTTCACACTAACTCCATTCACTTACATAAATTTGGAACATATGTTTCGGGAGCGATCCCTCCCATCTTCAGCCTGTTGACAAACTCATGTTTGTCAACAGGCTGAAGATGGGAGGGATCGCTCCCGAAACATATGTTCCAAATTTATGTAAGTGAATGGAGTTAGTGTGAAAAAAAAACTGTATACATTGTTTATATATATACCACTCCATTGTCAACAGCTTCGTAAGTACACTTATTTGTTATACTATGTTATAATCAAGGTAATGAAATTCAGGTTATGGACAAAAGAAAGTATTGATTTCACATAAAGTCTTAGAAATGTTTTTCAATTTGGAGTCCTTGAAGGATCTATTAATACATTATGCCTAAAAGATATTTCAGAAGCATGTATTACCATTTGCAAATGATACTAATTTAATCATCATTGGAAAACAAATTTATATCATGGTAACCTGAACAATGTGGCACATATGTTCATAACATGGTTCAAAATAAATACTGGGTTATTACTGAAGAAAAAATTGTAGCAGCCAATTTCAACATTAAAAAAAAAAAAAAAAAAAAAAAAAATTGGAAAAGCTCGATACCAAATTGGTAAATGATGTCTCAGAAAATAATTTTTAGGAAATGAATCAACAAATGCCTAAGGTTGAAAACATATCTTGTACATTATTGAAGTATTTAAAATGTTTTAATTTACTGTACTGTATTGTTTCATTATTTATACATTGATGCTCTTACATATACACAGTGTTAATGAGCTACACCGAAATAATTTCAGAGTGTGCGGAGGTGTCTTAGACTGGTAATTTGAGATAGAATACGTATGGCCTGTCTGTTCAAATTTTGAAATTATGACTATAAGTTTCTAAATCACCAGTATGCCACTGGCTAATGAAGATGCCCTTGGAAATCATAACACACAGTAATGAAGGGAGGTTTCAGAACATATCGCTCTGGCACAATGGTTATGACATTAGCTTTTAAGTAAGGTGTGTCATTTGTTTTCAAATTCAAGTCTTATTCATCACTTTTTTTTATTTGTTTTCTGACTAGGGCCTAATAATATAGCTTTTAGCCTATTTTTTAAGCTGATGTTTCAATTTATACACTTAAATCTTAACATGTCAATTCACATAATTAGAATCCTTATAGTTGTTATTGTGCTTACCAATCAGAATCATGTCATGTAAATTAAGTTTTAGGCATCATGTTGGTGGTAATCTTATTAGATATTGTATGTCAGTAATACATTTATTGTTGAGAAACACAATAAAACTTGAAAACATTAAGTAAATTTCATTCATAATTCTTTAGTATGCATACCACAGCACCTCATATTAAATAAACAAATTTAATGGTATAACATGAATTGAACCTGCAACCTGTGGAACATCAGTTTTTGCATCAATACTGACTACATGTCAGTCTTGGCTGCATAATGCAACAAAGCAGTTAATAGATTTGAACAGTTTGGGATTTTCACAGTGAAATATAGTATTATATAACAAATTATTTATGAAGGAGTCATTCAAATTTCGCTAGTTTTGTTTCCCTTACTTGGACATATTTCAAAGGGAAATTTCCTTCATCATCAGCACGGTTCCACTATGACAGGCTGACGATGAAGGAAATTTGCCTTTGAAACATGTCCATGTAGGTGGAACAAAATTAGTGAAATTTGAGTGTTTTCTTCATAAATAATTTGTTAATAAATGTTCAGTGTCGCACTGTTAATGATTATTTTGCGGTTTTGTGGCATTAAATCTTAAGGATTCTGATAACAAGCTGCAGAAAATTAATACTTCTATACTCACAAGACAATTTTAAAGATTTTAAAACTATTTTTCACCCAGCTTGGCTTTAATACCAACTGCCAAATTGTTTAACACATAAAACTACATTTATGTTTAGTTTTGGACCATACATTGCCTATCTCAAATTGCTTATATAGATATTTTTACACTCTCTGAAATTATTTTGGTGTAGTTCATTAATACTCTGTATATTCATCATCATTTATATAATCTGAAGAACAATAAATAAATAAATGTTTAGGTTATATTGCCACTCCATTGACAACAGCTTCGTAAGTACAATATTTAAGTGTTTAGTTCTTACTCACCTGCATGTACAGGTATTCAAAGGCCACCAGATCTCTCTGTGCCAGATCGCAGGCATCTTTAGGCACAAAGGCAACCCTAAAGAGACATCGCAGGTTATGTGAACCAGGTCTAGCTGCTATCTGTCAACACAACACTGGCTCTGTTAATGCTGTCACTTAAAAATACACTATGTGTCGGAGATTAGGTTAGGTTAGGTTAGGTGTGACTTACCCTTGTAAGAGACTCCTGTGGGTCAAGGAGCGTTAGCTTGTTTCTCCGTAGGCTTTTCACATGCTCAACAACCAGTGAGAAATGTTCCATCGCCTTAATGCACAGTTTCTGTTGCAACGACTCCATCACATCTCGTACCAATGTGGTTGAGTCATACTTGAAAGACTTAGTTTGTCCGTTTTCCAGGAAGACTTTCAGAACATTTGGCATAAAGGGCACAGCCGAGTCACCCATGGAAAATGCTGATGGCTATATAGAAAAAATCCATATGATTTAATGTTACATTCTGTAAATTGCAACAAATAAGCTACCTTAGCAATAAAACATTTTATTGCACTCCCATTTTTTTGCATTATTCCTTGATATAGTTATTATTAATTCCATTCCTCAAAAGTAATTAGGAAGTTGTTGAATTATTCTTGGATTTATCTAAAGCTTTCACAGTGCATATCATAAATGACTCAAATTTAAATGTGCTAAAAATGTAGAAAATATGTATTTTATGTCCTTAAAACATTTTAAATCTGTAAAATTATGCAAATATATTTAATTAGTTTTAATTATTTTATGTCAATATAAATAGTACCCAGCACACATTAACATAATTTATGCTATATTTTCCCATCTGTTGGGAATTACAGGACAGAATAAATTTCATCAAGTTATCCATCTAAAACAGCTTATTTTTATTTTAAAACATTAACTTATATTGGGAAAAAGAAAGCTCAACCCCAAAAGAATTAAGTCTCGCAAATTTATACCTGGGCATGTTATTCACAAATATAGCAATATTCTTTGTTTATTGGTCATCCAATACATTAGAAATTTTACACATAGTATGTAATTCGCTTCTCTTGTTTGTCTGCTTTGCTTGTGCTTTAGATCCAATCCACTAAAACTAAAGTATTATCTCCACATTATGAACATGCTATAATGCTTCTGAGAGAAGGACAAATTCTGAAATTGTACTTCAAAGGAAAACCAAATTAATATAGATACACCAAGTCATTTTATAACACTACGTCACTTAAGATTTCCTGAAGAATTAAAAATATTCTTAAATTCTGCAAAATACTGCTTGCGGTTGTTTTTGCTTTGGACATTGTTAACACTAAAGAAAGATAATGTGAAAACTACCACTCATAAAATCAAAAATTCACTGTAACTGAGTGATCTCTGCTAAAATGTCAATGTTGGTGATAAAACAAAACAACTCTCTCTCATACAACCACCCTATTACATCACATCTTTGATATGTCTCCATGGTATCAAACTGCATATACTACAATGAACTGATACATAAGTAAAGACATCTTTAATCTAGGACTAAGACATTTTCTATTAAATGGAGACATTGAGAAACAAAACTGCACTCTCACATATTCACACCACACCACCTGATACAAAATGGCAACTGCATCTTGAAAGTACAAACAGAGATTAGATATATACAAATGAGTCAGTATTAGGTGACACTAAAACTTCACTAACTGATTAATTCTTCAGAACATATATCAAGAGCATTCGCTCTCATCTTCAGCTGGGGACTGACTAACTCTAGCAGGTGACGTAGTGGCATCTGATAGTTCCATTAGATAACGGAACAGGAAGTCCATTGGTGGAATGCCAAAATTCATAACTCTATATAAACAATGTAATACAGTTTTTCACACTAACTCCATTCACTTAAGTGAATGGAGTTAGTGTGAAAAAACTGTATTATATTGTTTATATATATACCACTCCATTGTCAACAGCTTCTATGTACATTTAATTGAGTTCATAACTCTATATTTATTTTTTAAAATATAAATCTTTTCCCATATTGCCAAATCCTTGGGATTGGTGGTAGCTTTTAACAGTTTGGCTTCTCCTGCAATGTTATGATCGAAGTCCAAAAGTGATCTGCAACCGCCGATTTATCTAATTGTTTATATCTTAAATTTCTGAAGTGTTCGTTGGTCCTTGTCTCCAAATTTCGTATTGTTTTGCCTATATATATCTGATCACACTCCAAACAATCTATCCGATACACTCCTGATTTCTTGCTGGGTGGAATAACGTCCTTTTTGGTGCTGTTCAGAAGCTTTTGAATACTAAATTTATTTTGTGCAGCCAAACGTATATCATAATTTTTAAAGATTTTCATGAATGCCCTGTTTGCCCACAGATGATATGTGAATCTTTTAAAAACCACGTCCTTTTTTATCATGGAGAGAGTTGTGGTGTTTTTAATATCTTTCTGTCTTTCGAAATGTCTGATTTTCTTATCAACTAAAGAGCTGCTGAATCCATTGTTGAGGGCTGTTTTGATGATATAGTGGTATTCTGCTGAATACTCTTCTTTATTGAGTGGGATGTTTACCAATCTATGGACAAGGTTGTTTATAATGGCATGTTGGTGTGGTTTAGGGTTAAAACTGTTATTCTTTAAGTGATTATCTGTATGTGTAGGTTTCCTATATATGCCGAATGAAATTATGTCGTTTCTCCTGTATATTTTTAGGTCCGAAAATGGCAAACAACCATCCTCCTCCAATTTATTAAACATGTACTTCATTCCCTTAACAGTAAACATGTGGTATATATCAAAGCTGATAAAGGGAACAAGATAGTAATCATAGTAATCATTCATTACATAGAACATATGCAGAACATTTTGGGCACTCCTGAATATGCAGTGATAAGTCATGATCCATTGAAGAAGTGTATTAAAGCCTTTAACTCCTCCTTGAAACAGATCAAAACGTTATCAGAAAACGAAAAATGGAAAATTAAAACAAATAATCCACATTTGCCCAGGATTTATGGCCTGCTGAAGGTACACAAATCCGGCAAGAGCATGGACCCAATAATCAACAACATCAATTCACCAACCTACAATTTGTCCAAGTGGTTGGTAAAATAATTTACATCTTTAGAACAATTTGAAAGTAGAAGTATCGTCAATTCATATAAACTTGTGGACCAATTTAATAATGAGTGGATTTCGCCGAATGACACCTTGGTTTCGTTTGATGTTGCATCTTTGTTTACTAGTATTCCTACAAAAAAACTGCTCCTAAATCTCCAGAATTGGCTAAACAGTATAAACTTGACTGCAGAAGAAATTGAGGATTATATCAATCTCACAAAACTGTCTATAAACCAAAATTTTTTACATTCAATGGGAAAATTTACCAACAAATTTCTGGCTTAGCTATGGGTAATCCCCTTTCTCCATTTCTGGCAAATTTATTCATGAGTGCTGTAGAAACACACATTCCTAAGGCATTCCCTTTAACCTTCAAAGCATGGTTTCGTTATGTGGATGACATTCTACAATAGTACCAAAAAAAAAAACAAACAGAAGATGCCCTAAAATCACTAAATTTGCAGGACCAAAATATTAAATTCACTATGGAATTGGAGGAGGATGGTTGTTTGCCATTTTTGGACCTAAAAATATACAGGAGAAACGACATAATTTCATTCGGCATATATAGGAAAGCCTACACATACAGATAATCGCTTAAAGAATAACAGTTTCAACCCTAAACCACACCAACAAGCCATTATAAACAACCTTGTCCTTAGATTGGTAAACATCCCACTCAACAGAATACCACTATATCATCAAAACAGCCCTCAACAATGGTTTCAGCAGCTCTTTAGTTGATAAGAAGATCAGATATTTCGAAAGACAGAAAGATATTAAAAACACCACAACTCTCTCCATGATAAAAAAGGACGTGGTTTTTAAAAGATTCACATATCATCTGTGGGCAAACAGGGCATTCATGAAAATCTTTAAAAATTATGATATACGTTTGGCTGCACAAAATAAATTTAGTATTCAAAAGCTTCTGAACAGCACCAAAAAGGACGTTATTCCACCCAGCAAGAAATCAGGAGTGTATCGGATAGATTGTTTGGAGTGTGATCAGATATATATAGGCAAAACAATACGAAATTTGGAGACAAGGACCAACGAACACTTCAGAAATTTAAGATATAAACAATTAGATAAATCGGCGGTTGCAGATCACTTTTGGACTTACGATCATAACATTGCAGGAGAAGCCAAACTGTTAAAAGCTACCACCAATCCCAAGGATTTGGCAATATGGGAAAAGATTTATATTTTAAAAAATAAACATAGAGTTATGAATTTTGGCATTCCACCAATGGACTTCCTGTTCCGTTATCTAATGGAACCATCAGATGCCACTACGTCACCTGCTAGAGTTAGTCAGTCCCCAGCTGAAGATGAGAGCGAATGCTCTTGATACATGTTCTGAAGAATTAATCAGTTAGTGAAGTTTTAGTGTCACCTAATACTGACTCATTTGTATATATAACAACTTCAATGTTCCTAACTTCTTTTAAGATTAGAGAGATTAGATAATTCACAATTCTTGTATGTTACTTCTGTATATTAGGCAATATTGCTGATCCAGCCACAGAAATGAAACAAAGCAATAATGTCTAAAATAAGGTTTTTATTAAAAATCATTTAATTAAATCTGAGTTTTATTTGTTTTTATGCAAATATTTGAAAATATTTATTTACATATATTTTTAAAGAAAAATTTATTTTTATGTGATGTAAAATTTATAATATAAGCTACATAAGTCACATTCAAAATTTTAAACATGTGTGCAAGTTTCTTTTGCAGTACAAATAAAATATGTATTTACCTAAGAATATGAGCCCAAATCATAAAATGTTACTAAAAAATGCAGAATTAAACGGAAGTTATTAACCATGAGCAATATGTCATTTGATAATAATGGCTGATTTTTTCCTTCACAGAACCACTCTACATGCAGTTGGCTGCAGTTATCAGAGTTCTGAAGTTCAATTCCCACACTTGAAAACATACCGGGGAGCCAGTATGTGTTTAACTCTAGGAACATATGGATGTGTTCTTGTGTGTTATGTGACAACGTATTAAGTATTCATTAGACAGTATAATACAGTATATTAATTATTTTATTAAACTCAATTCAGATAATCTATTTCCCATAAATATTTATTTACTATTCATATCTGCATACAGAATCCATTCATGATGTACGGAGATGGTTTCAAGAGAAATTTCCTGATATTCCACATTCAAGTTGAAATTTGATTTACAGATTGGTAAATAATTTCATGAAATGGGAAGTATTCTTGATAAAAAATACATGCAGTACGCACAGAAGAAATGTTAGATAACTGAAAAATTACCTCAATGTCTTTCTCAGCAAATGGGAATTTCTTATTCCTCTGTTACTGAAGTTAAAATTACTGTAGTGCAAGAACTTAAACCTGATGATCCTGCATCCAGGATACATTTTGTGATTGGATTTTTAAAAGTGTGCATGATGAGAAATTGACCCTAGTCTAATTTTCTTTATGGACAAATCTTGGTTCCGTCTAAATATGTGTATTAATTCACAAAACAATTGATACTGGAGTTTAGAAAACCCAAATGCTTCATGAGGAACCCCCACATGACTAAAAGATAGGAGTTTCTCTTTCCAATTACGATCAAATATATGTAGGAAAGACAAATTACAGAATTAACAGCTAAATGCTAGAAATATTAAACTCTTTTTTAACAAGATAGAAACAATGTGCTGAAATAAAATAGATAACCAATTAAAACTGTATTATCTGATTTTGATACACTTAATGGGAATTCAACAAGGATTTGTACTGATTGCATTATATGTGAATGATATGCAAAAACTGTCACGGGTGGCCGAGGTCAATAAGGTGCGGACTCGTGAGCAGGAGATCTGCGGTTCGATTCCCACCAGGTTTGTCCTCCCTGACTAGTATTTTTTCCAGGTTTTCCTCTTTCCTCATTATTGGCAAATGCCAAGGAGGTTCCTAAACTTAGGTCTGGAACATTTCCTTCCTTAGAAAATATCCTTTCCAAACTTATCATTTAATCTCATATATCATCAGTACCTCGGTAGTAAAAATAGGGATTAAATACTATTTTAAAAAAAATATCATAAATTTGTAAATAGCAAAACCTATAGCATATGCTGATGACATATCCTTAATTTTTGGGGATAAATCAGTTGAATCGAACATTCTACCATACATGGTCATGTATGTGCCCTCCCAATTGCAAATGAAAAATTGAAACAAACAGATGACAATGACAATGCCAATGTCTCAAAAGTTCACAATTTTAAATTTATGAGGTTCATGCACAATGCCACAGAATTAATTACAAAATCTTGTGTGTCCCACTTATTTTAAAGGCCATGTGTCAACAGTGACGTTCAATTGCAAAACATATAATCTGAATACCCATTACTTTTAAAATACTTAGACAAAAATTATTTCAAAATTAACTTAGAAAAAAGTAAAATAATGCACATTTTAATGCTGTAGCAATAAAATTAATTTAATTAATTCTACATTAACAATAAATTGAACAAGTTACTTCATTTAATTAAAAGAAAAGGGGGGGGGGCTCCAGATACTAATGATTGTCAGTTATGGTATTAAAAGTATAAATATTCTCCACAACATGAACATAACAAGTATTATAATAGATATTGGATTTTTAGGCACTAAAAACTGCAGTTTTAGGTGCCTAAAATAAGCTCAAAATTTAATAAATTAGGACCTATGTCAGTAAAACTAGGCATTTTGGACACATATGACAAAGGCTTCAAACCTATTTATTTCATTGAAATTAGCAAATGATATACTAAAATACACAAAATATGGCACAAAAATTATACTTAAGAAATGGAGGCAGGCAAATGAATTATATAAACACAGCTGCACAAATTTAATACACTGAAAAAAATTAAATATACTTTTTAAGTTTTTGAATTCAGCTTCATGCTAATTTTCTTTCATAATTATCTGCACAGTACATTACCATAATTTTTTCTAAACTCTTTACAGTTCTTTTGTCTTTTAACAGTGAGAATAATTTTAAAAGCAGAAATACTTCTCTCTGCAGCAACAGATGTTAGAGGAGCAAATTCTAAATCAGCTATAGTAGAAACATCAATATTTACTGGAGAATTTACACTTTCTCCCAGAATCACTTTGATACTTTACCCAACAATGAAAATACTACATTCTTACTTAATCTTTCGCTGCTTTTACACATGCTGCAGTATCAAATTCAGGTAATTCTTCAAAAATTGTTACCAATTCTTTAAAATATTTAGAATAATACACCACTGACAGAATCCATGTTCCCCATTGTGTTACAACAGGCTGAGGTAGGAGTGGAATATCTGGGCATTTCTCTCTGAACATTGAAATCCTGGATGGGGCTTTGTATAAACATTTTTTTTCATGTTGAAAATGATTGAAATGACAAGAGGAAGTTTCTTCCTGATTGTTTCAGAAACCCTGTGAAGGGCATGAGATAAATAGCTTATATGAATGATGTTAGAATAAAAAGTTTCAAGAAGTGGAGTGCAGTAACCATGTATGAGGCAGTTTCAGTACAAAATAACAGAACTTTAGAATCATCTTTATTGCCACCGTAGGCCTTTGTTTACAAAGTAAGCAATTATTCTGCTTAAGATAATTGTGTGACTGAATCGAACTAACACTCTATTGCTCCACTTACTTGTTTAAATATGTAGAACCGGCTTCACAAACACTTTGTTCACAACACCAGCCACATTGCCAACTGGAGAATAAACCGTTATGCTTTGGGGATGTGTAATCTATTCTGGTGGAGGTGCAATGAACCTGAACTTGAATTTTTTCAAGAGGGATATTTTGTTTGCAGTATTTTTATAAAATTATTAATTGCATTCCATGGAATGATTGATGGCAGCAACAGATTAAGTCTGTATTGAAATTGCTGCTGAGGTTGGATGAAGTAGGCCGTGCCAGTAGAGTTTGTTTACTCTGATTTTTCTGTTGAGCTTTTGCCTTATGTCCTGTCCTTGCACATGCTGCCTCAAGTGGCACTTCTTTTTTTGCAAAATCTAAAAAGTGTAGAAAACTGAATTAAAATCCTAAATGTTGTATCACCATATTTCTATCACAAAGTGCAATTACTTGGTTCAAACAACCAAAATCTTAATGACCCGTAAATACTTTTAACTATCGAAATCTAAAAACTTAAAAGTGTAATTGTCTTTAAAAGAATTTTAGCTCAATCAAATGTATAAATAAATATTACACAGCCCTAATCATTTAAATATATTTCAACTATTGTTAACATATCTGTTTGCTACAAATCTCACAGATTATTATTTTTCCATCATAAGTGAAGTGTGGAAATTCTTTAGCAATTTATAGATCAGTGTAGGTTTTACACTTTTATCTTTTGGCATATTCAACTGCACAGGTTAATGTCCTATTGCTTCAAACTTCTCAACACAAATAAGGTGAGAGAAAGAACCTAACGGACATTCAAACTAATTGTTATAAGCATCATTTTTTAAATTCTATTTGACAAAAAACAGTTCTACCCATTGTTGCACTTCCTGGTAGTGTCAATCCAAAAAAACAACCTTTAATATTGCTTACATGTAGGAGTATGTGAATAAATAGTGAAATATTGAAACTTTACATTGATTTAGGCATTTTAAGCCAAATATTAACAAATTTGGATCTAACAATTATTTTAGGGCTTTTAGGGCACTATCAAACTCTATGAATAACTTTCAATTTTCATGAAATATGAAGCTCTACAAATAACTTTTAACATGGAATATAAAAATTAATAATTCTTTTTTCCTTCTTCCTAAAGGAACAAAATAGTCATGTGCCCTAAAATCTGATGTCTGATATAAAAAATGTTAGCTGTAATATCTTTATATAAGTTATTCTAATTATATTTATGTATCCTGCTTATTTAAACAGAGGGGCAGAGTGGATACCTCCTACTGTACAGGAAATTTAGTTTACACATTGTACTCCCAACAAATGTAGATGTTGACACAATTCATTCTAAGTTTATACATAAATTGTCTGCAGCTACAATGAATGAGGCAGAGGATTAATGCAGTGCTGTCAGTTATTCTACTTCAAAGCTTAATTGTTAATTTACTATTAACTTGAAGTATCCTTAAAAAATTCACTGTTCCTAGTGTAACTCAACCTCTATTATGTATGAGGGCCATTTAAAAGTTTAGGAATGAAGCACAAAATAACAACATAACTTTAAAATGTTTTTTTTTTTTCAATGTAGTTTTCTTTGACACTAATACACTTTATCCAGCAATGCTCAAAAGTTTTTATCCCATCACAAAGTCAGATTCCCCCAGGCCTGCAAAATATGCCCCAATGATGATTTAGGCTCTTCATTAGATGAAAAAAATTTTTACCAAGTAATTTTCTTAGCTAAGGGAACAGATGATAGTCCAATGGAGTCAAATCAAGGGAATAAGCTGGATGTGGGAACAAATCGTACCCCAATTCACTGATTTTCACCATTGTGAAGGCAAGCATTGTCTTGATGCAAGATGACTTTTTCTTGATAAACCGGGCCTTTCCTTGCATATTTTTGTCTTCAATAGACCCATAAGTTTAGCATAATATGCTCCAGTGGGAAGATAAACAATTAGGAGTATACCCCTGACATCCTAGAAAACGCACATCATGATCTTCCTAACCAATTTCATACACTTAGCTTTCTTTGGCAATGGAGAATCATGATGATATCATTGTTTAGACTGCTGTTTTGTTTTAGGTTGTAATAGTGCACCCTTGTTTTACCATTGATCACAAGTTGACAGGATTTCTTTAAATACAGGCCAAACTTTGCTGAGATTTTTGCATTTGATTTGCTTTTGATCCTGAGTCAGTCATAGCACCCATTTTGCCAATAATTTTTTCAAGCATCTCTTCCTTCAAAATGTGAAATATGCATTCCCTTGAAATGCACAGAGCTTCAGCAAATCTTTAATTGTTGATCTCCGAGAACCATATCATGTACCTTTGGTAACTTCTGATGTTGTGACGGATTTTGTTGTGTGCTGCATGGGTCATCTTCCAAGCTATCTTAGCCACATTTTACCCACTTGTAAACAGTTAAAAATGATGATGCAGAGTCCCCTAGAGTGTTTGTCATACCCTTCTTTATCAAGTACTTAATAACTGCATCATGTTTAATATATGCCAATGTTCCCATATACACATATCTGCACTATAACAAACAGCTATAGCTACTACAATTCTTGATCAATCATGTATTATTGCACAAATGTTTCTATGGAAGATGGCAGGTTTTGATAACAAACTGCTTCAGAACTGCTGCTGCAATCTGAGCATCATTCCAAGAACTTTTCAAGTTACCTTTGTAATTGCAGTAGTTTAAAGATAACATTCTAAAAACATGTAGGTACTTACAGGAAAAAGTGGAGAACCATTGACAACGACACCTTCAGCAAAACGAACACGTGATGGGTTGGATTTAAGCTTGGCTTTCTTTGCTGCACTCAGCAGTGCTGATTTGCGTGTTGACTATGGAACAAAACACAACTGCAGTAATTTCACATGTACTTCATTTATGTGTAAAATTTTGGTTTATTTTGTTCAATTTAATTCCTCAATTTTTCTAAATTACTCTTAATTACAGCAAATAAATAAAATAAATATTTAAAAATATTAATTTCAAATCTTAAATAATTCTAGTGAGATAACATTCTTTAGGCTTTAATGACCAGCACTATTATTATTAAAATTTACCTCTACTGGACCATTTTGCCAAGCTCTTTGATTTTCATTAATATATAAAATACACATTGGTATAACCAAGTTAGCCATTAAAACACATTTATACCATAAATCTGTGATTATGGAACATGAATTCAAAATTTCCATGGAATAAAATTTAAACACATAAAAAAAAAATTAAAAAACAGAATATTTTTATTTGGGTAGAAGTTAATGTTGATTTGGTTTATTTATGGACGCTCTTTAACATCTCAGCTCATCAGTGTTACATTCAATTCAGGGCATGAAATGGCAGACATATTTTGCTCAGAAGCCTTTTCTTTCCAGCTTGAGGGTTTTTTTTGTGCCATAAATCCACAACATAGGACCCACAACTTTACTTCCCTTCCGAATTTGGCTAGATTTATTGATTTATTTATGGACGCTCTTTAACATCTCTAGTCATCAGCATAATTTGCCTAGAAGAGAGGCCTTAGATATAGAGCAGCATTTAGAAAATAAAAACAAAAACAGAGGGTTTTCAAATAAGCAAGACTTGGAATTCATTACTGGTCAACATAAAGTCTATGCCACAACTCTCCCACACTCTTACCCATTCTCATTTCTAATGATTCTATACCTCTGCCTCCCCATACATTTTCAGTCAACACTAATAATAACAACCATAGGCTTCAGCAAAAATTCTGGTTTTTAAATTAATTAAATCAATGATCATGACAAAATAACTTGCTACTGATCAAATTTAATAACATTTCTAGTGAGTATTTCATGAAACGGCCACTGTTATGATTGCATCCATAATGGCCTGGCTGCACTGCTATCAGTGAGGCTGGTAAAGTCAATGTTCTTGTTATATAACTATCTTTAACCTACACAACATATTGCTGCTACATTTTAATATTTCAAACATGATGCTTTGGGTGACACTATACAGCTGATTTAATGAATGCATAAGATTTCATAAATAAAATATATATTTTGTATATTTGGTGTGGATTACAACTGATGTATTGTGTATAAAGAATTTTTTGTACTCTTTGTCCACCTACTCATGTTGCACATGAGATGAGGAAATGGGGGCAAGAAAGGGTTATGTTATGGCTGATTACACTTCTCTGCTATTGCTGCAGATGCTGTTGCATAACTGCATGATGAAAACATTGATTCATTACTCATAATTTTGTAGTTAACAGCACAAGATGTCAGACCCTAAATACATAAGTCATTCACTCAGAAGGTCAGAAAATCATTAAGAAAGGTATGTTTGATAATGTTTGGCAGTAATAACTCAAGTCGGGATTTACAACAAAATATATTTTTTTATTGGTGACCATCAGAAAAGACCTAAGTGTACAGAAATGATACATTGAACTATGAAACATTATGGGAAGGTTTAAATAGCAGGGATTTTCACAATGAAATATAGTATAATATAACAAATTATTTATGACGACCATAAACCCTATGGCAATATTTCTTTTTCTTTTCCTATGTATTTCATATTGAAGTCTTTGTAATAATTATGAGGAATTCACTCAAATTTCACTAGTTTTGTTCTAGTATTTACAAAATCAGTTGCAAAGACTGCAATGTGAAATATAAGGTAAAACAAAAAGGAACATTACAATACAGTTTAAGGAACACATGAGAAATGTAAAATACAAACACATGGAAAAATCAGCAGTACTATACCATTCTGGGGAGAGAGGGGGGGAAAAAAGAAAGGGAAAAAAAAGGGGGGAACACACACACACACAAATTACACCTAAACTCTTAAAAGCTATTCATAAGGCCATAAAATTATCAGCATGGGAAAATATATTCACAAACAAAAACAAAGAAAATTTAATAATCTCTCCTGACTTATAACTAGAAGTTTCTTCTGGGCTTGGAAGCCGTGGTCTGTTGGAGCTAAGAAGTCCAAATGTTTCATCCCCACCTGCGGAGGACATCTCCAGTGGCGCGGTCTGAGTCTTCTAGGCGAAGGTCCTGACATAACTGAAATGCCAGCTGGAGGTGTTATATTTATATATTTATGCTGCACACCGTATCTATAATCGTGTGGAATGTTCCATGCTCCAGGAACGCATACATTAACTCGCAGTGAACTAGCTGCCAACAACACTCAGTTTCTCTCCTTACATCTCTGAGAAACTCTCTCAACAAACAAAACTGGGACCGTGCAGATAGGATCACATCTATTTCCGTGCTTCACAACAGATACTACTATGATGAGACATAAGAAATTTGACGGCCTTTTGGCCACCAGGAAGGTCAACACTTCGATGGACACTGGTAGCACAGTTGTGAATTTATCCGTTCATGAGTTTTCATCTGCAGAAATTTCACTACTTGCAAAGGGAGACAATTACGCGGTGATCCCAACTTCCTTGCCAGTGGAGGAAATTATCTCCAGCATTGAATCTGGGAATCGCGTCCTTCCAGTTCCTGCTGCAGAAGAAATCCGACAAGAATCCACCAGGATTCTCAAACGTGCCAAACACCCAAAAAGCAACCTGACACACCAAGAAAGGACAGCCCTCAAAAGACTCAATGCCAACACAGACATCATTGTATGTTCTGCAGATAAAGGCTATGCTACTGTCTCCTGAACCGTCGTGACTATCACAACAAGATCTTAGAACTACTACAGCCTGACACTTACCGAAAACTGCAACGTGATCCTACATCTCGTATTTTACGGAAAACCAACAGTCTAGCCAAAACGTCATCCATATCACCTGAGGACAAACGCCGCATCACTAGATCTGAAGCTCAACCTCCTAGACTCTATGGTCTGCCCAAGATACATAAAGCAGAGGTACCATTACGACTCACTGTCAGCGACATTGGGTCCCCTACCTACACGGTCGCCAAGTATTTAGCTAATTTATTACAACCTCATATCAGCTCCACTGACACTTTCATCAAGGACTCACATCACTTCATACAGAAACTACAGACCATCACATTGCAACCTCAAGATGTCCTCGTGAGCTTCGATGTCGTCTCCCTCTTTACCATAGTTTCTGTTAAGTGACGCCATCACACAGCTGAAAGATTTCTTTCCAGATGACATACTAGCACTGTTTCATCACGTGCTCACTACTACTTACTTTCAGTGGGACCAGGCTTTCTTCGAACAAATAGACAGGGTTGCTATGGGCAGTCCACTCAGCCCAGTTACTGCGAATTTCTTTATGGAGTCTTTCGAGTCTCAGGCTCTGAGTTCTGCAGCTCTCAAACCATCCATATGGTACCGCTATGTGGATGACACTTTCATCGTATGGAATCATGGAGACTCAGCCCTTGATGGTTTCCTCCAGCACCTCAACAGTATAAATCCACAGATCCAGTTCACCATTGAGAAAGAGAAAGATGGCCAACTAGCTTTCTTGCATGTTCTGGTTACCAAAAAACCAGACGGGAAGCTGGGACACACAGTTTACCGTAAAC
The DNA here is from genome assembly GCA_030762175.1 of Metallyticus violacea. Lineage (NCBI taxonomy): Eukaryota > Metazoa > Arthropoda > Insecta > Mantodea > Metallyticidae > Metallyticus > Metallyticus violacea. The sequence continues at coordinate 96,886,937 of CM060841.1, read as the reverse complement.
CCACCCACACCAACCGATATCTGAACAAAAATTTCAACCATCACCCGAAGCTGAAACGAGCGATTATAGACACTCACTGTCCGCGCTGCTCGCATCTGCGAGCCTGACTCTTTGCAACAGGAACTCTGGCATCTGGAACGGGACTTATCTTCAAATGGTTACACAGCACAAGAAGTACGCAGAGTGACACGACCACCCACACACCAGCCGGCCATACATGATTCGCCCAGGAGCAATGGCATTGCTTTCCTACCATACTTCAACAAGGTCTCTGACAGAATTGGACGCCTACTCAAACGCCACCCATTTTCAAGCCTACCAGACAAATCAATACTTTGCTACGCTCGTTTCGGCCGGCGTCTACCGGATTCCTTGTTCCTGCGGTGCAGTATACATAGGCACCACTCAACGAAGCGTCAACACACGGATCTCCGAACACAAGAGATGCTGCCGTCTGGGCAATCCGGATAAGTCCGCGGTCGCAGAACATGCAATGTGGGCAGACGGAGAACACATTATCCCGTATAATGAAACATCTGTCCTCTCTTCAGTACCATACTACCAAGCTAGATTACAACGCGAAGCTTTAGAAATCTACAATCACCCTAACAATTTCAACAGAAAGGGAGAGGCTCTCAAACTGAGCAAAACCTGGCATACGAGGAGAACTGGCAGGCTGAGGTTAGTGCTCAGCCTGTGTGTGGATGCTGCGTACCTACCCTGTGTTGGGTTTAACCGCAGAGAAAGGATGGGGGTTGTACGGTGGTTGTGCTGTTTTGGGAGTGGGGAAGAAGGATTGTGCAGTAAAAGCTTATCTTTGTTGAAGCGGGTGGATATGACATCCTTGGAGTTTGCTTGATATGCGCATGTTGTTCACTTACTTTGTGAACAGCATGGATACTGCTGCTTTGTTTTTCTGCTTGTTATTGTTGTTGCTTTTCTGGAGAGTTGGAATGCTTTTCCTGTTGCTAGGTTATGCCCCTTGTTATTCAAGGTGACGACACGCTAGGCGTGGCACCTTGAATTTGGGCTTAGGCCTACTGCTACAGGAATAGCTGCCGAGTGACCGAACGAGAACGCTCTCATGAAAGGCGTAATTTGGCGTAAAATTTTGTGGCCCGGCGTCTAATTTCATCCTCGATATATGGGAGGGAAGAACTGTCATGAAGAAGCCTAGCTGGAAAGCATAGATATACAGAGTAAATGGTCCTGAGTCCTTTATTCTGTACTCTTTGCAGAAGTGCGAGCCAACTGTCAGCTGCAATACCCCAGATTTTACAGGCGTATAGCATGACAGGGATGACCAGGGCTTTGAAAAAATGTAATTTCAGGTGGACTGGCATCGCCTTGGAACTGAGCATAGGGAACACCTGAGCAATTGCTCCCTGTGCCCTGTAAGCAGTCCCGGCTATGTGTTCCCGGAAGGTTAGACCTTTATCTAGTTGTACACCCAGGTAGGCTATAGAATTGTTCCACCTTAACCTTTGCTGTCTGTATGTCAGTGTGGGGGAGTTTGCTAGTACGCGGCGTTTAGTGAAAATTATGGCGTTGCTCTTTGCCAGGTTGATTGACATTCGCTAACGCCTACACCACCTTTCGATTAGATGTAGTAATCTTTACATGGGAATGATGGCTCTGTTTAAGTTTCTATTTGTTTTGTGTAGCAGGATGTCATCAGCGTATTGAGCAGTGTTGAAGTCTGCTGCGTGGGGAAAGTCTGGCATGTATATGTTAAACAGAATTGGGAATAGAACAGAACCTTCGGGGACTCCGCCGCGTATCGGCCTTAGTGTTGAATTGTTTCCCGCCACTGCAACTTTGAAAGTGCGATGCTTGAGGTATGAGTGTATTAGATGTGTGTAATTATTGGGAAGCTCCAGGTGAATGAGTTTATATAGGAGCCTGGCGTGCCAGGTCGTCGAGAAGGCCTTTTCTACATCCAAAGATACCGCTGGGGTGAAGGACCTCTCCTGGAAGCCCGGGGCTGAGGCCTCCACAACTCTCAGCAGCTGTTGTATAGTAGAGTGCCCAGGATGGAAACCGAATTGGTGAGGGGGGGATGAAGTAACTCTCAAACACTTTTGAGAGTGTAGAAAGGAGTCTGACTGATCGGTTACTGGAGGGGTAGGTTGGGTCTTTGCCTGGTTTCAATATGCATATCACCCATGGAAAGTGGCTCAGGCTGATGCACATATTGAAGAATTCTGTGACAAAGAGCACAGCCTTGAAAGGGAGGGATACGGAGCATGAGGGGGGGGGGGGGTTAGCACGTCAGGTCCGGCAGCCTTTTTGTGTTTGAGACGCTGGATTGCGCCCTGGACTTCGTGGGGGTGAAAGATAGGAATCCTTAAATCATCTTCATCCGACGGCCTTCGAAGATATCGACGGACATCGTGACGAACCTGACTTGAAAAGGTATCGCTCTGGGGGTCGTCTCTACCCCTGAATAGTCGTTCCAGACAATCAGCGAGAGCGTTGGCTTTGGCGTGAGGATCATACACGAGGCCTCGGGTGCCATGGATTGGCCGGGAGACTTTGTCTCTTTGGCCAAGGAGGTTCTTAGCTATCCTCCACACGTCGCCATCGATCAAGTTCTGTCTTGCCACAGTGTCCTCCTACGCGAGCTTCTTGTGCTCGCGGAGGCGGACACTAACTTGGCGTCGCAAGGTCTTTAACAGAACTCGATGACGTGGCGTGTGGTGACGCTGGTAGAATTTGCGGGCAGCCCAGGAGCGACGCATGAAGAGCTCAAGGTCTAGAGGAATGACATCTGGGTGAAGAGGAGGGGAGGCATGGATGGTGAGACTATGGGTGACGTTGGTGACTGTCAGGGAGAAGGATGAAACTGCAGTTTCTAGGGAGAGGATGTCTGTGATTTTGGAGTTGGGAGGGATGATAGTGCCGAGGCATTCCTTTATGCTTTTCCAGTCGATCTCGCGGTTTAGATTTGCGACATCTTGGCTGGCAATCCTTGTGTTGATTTCGGCCAACACGGGGTTGTGATCGGAATGAAGTGCGTTGATTGATGTGAGGATGAGATGGTGTGGGAAGTGCTTGAGAATCGTAAAGTCGATGACAGATGGCTTTCCTCCACTAAACGGATGATTGGTGGGTTGCCAGGGACCCTGTACTCTAATCGATTAAGCGAACGATTGCTTTGCCTCTAGTATCCACGCGGTGAGTGCAATGCCAACGAGGATGTTTGGCTTGAAATCTCCCGCGAGGATGACACTGGGATGTAGGGCGAGGAGGGACTGGTAGTCGAAGGAACCGGGCCGGACTTGAAACGAGCCCCTCCTGCAAGGGAGTTGTCCGGATTGGGTTGGACTCGGCTTGGCAGTGGTCCCGCAACTCACGAGAAATTGAGTACTCACGACGGCAGCGTGTTCTAGGGGAGTGCCTATGGCGTGTACCCTGGGGGCAGGTTCGCCTGAATCGCTGTCGTTCGTGGGGAGGGTGGTGGCTACTTTAATGCTGGGGTGACTCACCTCTATAACACAAGTAGGTCTAGCTAGATGAGACCTCTCCACCAGTAAGAATCTGGTAGCTAAGGCAACTTAGCGCGTCTGGGCGTCGCAAACGTCTGCAGCCGAACGGCGGGTCGGAATAGCTTCTAGGTGCCGTCCTAAAGCAAAAACCTACGGGATGCGCAGATCTCTGTGAAAAATTTTGCCCACGGCAACATCCCCTGGTAACAGGGAGGGATCGCTTTATAAAGTCAGCCACCACGAAGGCTCTGGATGGGGAGTGGTATGCAGATACTAACAGTACCTCCATGCCACCAAGTTCCACAAAGACGGCTGCGGCCTCTAGCGTTTGAAGTTGCGGGATCTGGATTGGGCGGTGGATTTCTCCGGATGAAGATCGCTGTACCGCCGCCAGGGGCACCTCGGTCAATCCGGAGGCAAGTGAGGCGCGGAAGACGGAAGATGAAGTACTGATGGAAAAGCTTCTAGCTAACTAATATGGCGTCTAGGGCAAACCGGGCAGCAAAATGATGTAGCTCGTGTCTCTTCTTGGCAAGACCGTTGGCGTTCCAAAATGCAAACCGGAAAGAGGTACGAGACCTAGTTCCGTTCGCCATTCTGGGTCGCCTGGTTATTGTCGACAAGAAGGGCGATAGCTTCGAAGACTATCATCATCTTGCTGGAGGAGTCTGGTGCTTGGCGGAAACGGACGAGAAGCTCCTGTAACTTCCTACCATATGTCTGCCACAATTGTGACAGCCACTGGAGCAAGTCCAAGGTGCTTTCGCACTGTTGGGATTGGGGAGTGGTGAGGGCGCACTCACTCGAGTGATTGAAGCCCAAACAGCGGTGACATTGTGCAGGGCCGCCAGGGCGTCGGGGAGTTTCGACTTTTATGCTGAGGTAGCATAATGACGATAATTTGTCTATCGCCACCTCAGGGTCGTCACCCTTTCAACTATCACCAAGAAGAGGGGGATGGGTATTTTCGAAGGGTTTTCCCCTTGAGCGGGCTTTGATAATTGTTTCATTAGTTTGGGATGTAGGCCCTTGCGTTGGAGGTCGTCAGCGACATCTTCCACCGGAGTATCCACTGGCAGCCCTCTAATGATGCGCCGGATATCGCGTGCTTTGTCAACAGCGAAGGAAAAGTGTTGATCCCTCGCTTTTTTAGGTTGCTTAGCAACCTCTGGTGGTCTTCGGCACATCTTGCCTGAAACCTGAATGTATTTCCCTTCCGAATTACGTTGCATTCGGCAATCAGGGACGCCATTACTTCCTTGACGAAGCCAGTAACACCCTGAAAGTAATCCACGATAATCGGTGCAATATGGCGTCTAGGTATAAATGAAGAATTGCCAATGGTGATAGCATCTGCTGACTTAATTGGCTTTCTAGCTGGACTGGAGCCATCTACCTCAAAATGAGGACCGGATCGCCGCTTTCTCTTGACGGCTACAACTTGGAATTCAGCGTCGTCCGCCTCGGAAGCCAGGGGGGACGAGCTATCAGCTTCCTCCATATAGGAGGAGTGTACGCGGAAGATGGAGGTCTTCTCTGAATCTGAAGAATAATCTGTGAGTTAATCCTCACAGGAGTTGCCAGAATAGGATTCCGGTTTTTTGCCTACATGCCAAGGAGAACGTTCACGCGAGGGGCTGTCGTCCTTGCACGGGGCAGCTTTGGGGGTTACCTCACCTTCTACTTTGCGTAATCGGTGAGGTTTTCGTTTCTTTGCTGGGCCAGACTGATGTCTTGTAACCTTCTTTGTAGAAGTGGAGGCATTCGCGGAGCTCTAGCTGCCAGAAACTCCCGCAATATCAGTGCTTTCTACTGCACTGGGATTCATAGTTTTAAGGAATAAAGCTTTGAAACACAGAAATAGGCACTGCGCACTGCACAGCTAATGTGCAGTGCACTACACTCCTCTTACAGTTGAGCACTAACCTGATTTGGTTAGTGTGATGGTGTGATGTCTAGAAGAACAGAAAATAATGACAGTTTGGTAGGAAAGAAACACAAATTAGTTGTTTCTTGGGCGAACTACGCCGTGGCGGACGCGAACGAGCGCGCCCCCCTGTTGCTGTTGAAAGTTCTATGCAGTTGGTCAAGGAACTATGGCCAGAGGAGAAGAAAGGGTAACAACCTGTGGCCAAAAGATAAGCAGGCAGCAGAGAGGGGAGAGTGCATAGCAACAAACGTGTCATCGCTAACGAGCAGAGTGAGTCCACCGAAACAGCTGAGGGAAGAAGATGCTTTGGTGGAGTGCAGGGCATGGAGGGCTCCAGCTGGAAAGTGGACAACTTGGGGTGCGCAGGCCGACCTGGGTGTTTGAAAAGATACAGGAAGGTGGAGTGGTGTCATCGCTCTCAGGGAGTATTTTTGAAATAGAGGATGCCAAAAAATCAGGAGAAGACAAAAGGATTACATGAGCAAAGGCTTCATACGAAAGAATTAGGAAATATATAGTTAGATGGGAATTTGTGAGCACAGGAGATGTTAGTGTTAAGAATATAAGAAAAGCAGTCAGTTGGCTGATAATTGTAACAGAAAGGGAATGGAGGGATTTGCTCGGGGTATAGCAGGAAAATAGGGCTAATTGAATTAAAAGTGAAAAAGGAAATGTCCACTATGTGGAAAATAGATAAGGATGTACAATGTATAACGGAACGTCCAGAAACAAAAACATGTACAGAAGAAGCATGGATTAGAAAATGGAATAATTACTGATAACAGCTATGACATATTAAAACATTTTTGGAATGGCAGTGAGGAGTTTTTGAGAAAATTGGGAAACTGTGTAGGGAAGGTAAGAGAGAGGTGGTGGAAGAAAGTGATTAATTAAGGGAGAGGATATTTATGAGATAATACTGAAAGAGGTAGTCAGTGGAAAGTAGAATCCATTACATATACAACAGTGTTAACTGAAAAAATATCCTAAAGGGGGGGGGGGGGGGGAAACAAGCACTCCAAGATCAGATGTACAATTTGTAAAAATTGATGTAAATTTAATTTTAATTTGAGAAGAAGAAAAAGAAAAAAGTAGTGAGGAAGGGAGGAAACACTTACATTGTCTAGAGGTGGCTGGCATACTGTAAGTCTCACAGTTTCTTTACATGACCTTACAAGATGAATCACATGATCTCGAGGAGCTTTCTTCACATCCTCACCGTTGATGTTTAGGATCTGGTCGCCAGGCTGCAACTTGTTTTCACTGGGACCTCCCTCAGTCACAAACCTACAACCATCAAGCTGTGTTATGTTTGTAGCATTAGACAAAAGTTCACACACACTCTGTGGCCAAAAGTCTCTGGACACTCATTGCTATTCATTCCAAAGGCACCAGCCATTCAAATAATAGCGTGTAGGACTTTCTTTTGCTACTATTACAGAGTTGAAACTTCACAGAAGGCTTTCCACTAAGCTCTGATTCACTGAAGGCAAAATTTTTGTTGCCATTCTTCCTGAAGCATGGTGAATACTTGTTGCTGGGTTTTTGGGCAAACTAGTCTGGCTCGCAACCAACTCTCTAGTTCATCCCAAAGATGTTTGATGGAGTTCAAGTTGAGGCTTTGAGCAGGCCAATCCAGCAAATCCACTCAACCATAATGCAATGATCCTTGCTTTGTGGAGAGGAGCATTATCATTGATACAAAAAAGGTAAGATTTTAAATTGTTGCCACAGTATGGGAGGCATGCAAATGTCTAAAATGTTTCCATAAGTACCTACGTTCATTGTGCCATCAACTAAAACTAATGGTCAGAGTCCAAACTAGGAAAAACAGCCCCAGACCATCACACCACTTGCAATGAATTTCACTGTTGCCACAACACACTTAAGTAAGTACAGTTTGTCAAGCATCTGCCAGGTCCTCATATGACCATCCGAGTGTTACAACACATACTGTCACTTATCACTTCATAAAGCCTTAAATTGCTCCAAGGACCATGATGGCATTGTTTGCAACACAATAAGCATTTGTTCTAGTGATCAGTGGCTTGTTGGCAGCAGAACAACCATGAAAACTGAGTCCTATCTTTGTGTTACTGACCTCTATATATGACATGAACAGACATTCATTGCAATAGTTGATAAGGATGTCTGACACTTGGTTCATACAGTATGCTTTAGAGTTTGGCGGCCCTGAAGTTTCTACTACACAATAACATCATTAACAGTGGACCAGGGCACATGTAACTTCCGTAAACTCTAACTGAACGCCCACTTTTGTGGGCTCCTACAATCAAGCCCCATTTGAAATCACTCAATTCTCTCCATTTTGATAGAAAACATGCCTATGATATTGACATTGTGCCTACACTTATATACCCTTGGATGCTTAGACTGGCATCACACAGAATGCATTCAATGGGGTGTCTGGAGATTTTGACCACTAGCGTATAATGAGGTAAAACTGTAAATGTTACAATTAAATAAATGCTGAGAAATGAAAAGTAAGAGGAATAAAGGAGAATAAGCCCATTTTTACAACCTTTTAATGCATTTATGGTTTGGACGTACACAATTTGGAAACAATTAAAATTATTGTATTTACTTACATGCTAACCAAAATAGCTCATAGATTAAATAAATGATGAATTAATAAAAGGACTAAGTAGGTCTGTTTCCAAATTAATGACTCTAACACCCAGTAAGTATAATACATTTTAAGATAGTGTATATTTTTCAAAATTTCATTCACTTCTATCCTATGGAATAGTTTTAAGGGAAAACATTTGTGAAGTAACAAAAATATTTAAATTACAAAAGAAAGTCAATAATCATGCATAACTTACCATTCACCACTGGTTGTAAAGCATACTTAAGTGAGCTAAATATTTTATCATTACCATGTATATATTTATATGAAATTATTGTACAAATGGAAACACACATTAAAACATTTACCATTAATCCAGATATTCATAATAATGATATAATCCAAATTAATATAACTCCTCAGAATATCAAATTGTTTGAAAATAGATTTGACTACAATGACATTCACTTTTACAATAAAATATCTTCTGAAATTAATAATATAAAATCCTCTCAAAACTTTTAGAAACATATATGCAATACTAAATGAGTAATAGCTATTATTCAGCTGATTTTTTGCATTCACAGTTATGTCTATGATCAGAAAATACATATAAATTAGTAAGATATCTAGAAAAATATTGTTTACTAATGTATGTATATAATTGCAATAATAATTTATTGTATAAGTTTATATTGCCTTTCACTGTAAATATCATTTTTATCTTAGTGCATTTACTTATGCTACTCCTAAGTGTAAGGAATATTATATGTTCTGTACTACATATGTTACTGGATAAAATAAAATTTCAATTGAACACATACACCTTCAAGCACTGAAATCCCAAAGCCTTATGTCTATGTTCAGCATCACTTAAACTTAGTAGTTCAGACTCAACTGTCACATGATTTACATGGCAAACAGGTTAATTTAAGTATGCCAAATGAAATTTTTAACTGAATATGATGCAAGACATGCACAGTCAAAGTGCAATTAGTTAAAAAGTTAGACACCACAGAGTGCCTTCTCATTTAACATTCAGGCCGCAAATTACTTGAATAACCAATGTAAAGGAGCAGTTACTGGTGTCACCATTAAAGATTTTTCCCAACAGACTTATCCGTCACATGCATACCATGTATCATGAGTTCAAGAATTGAATGATATGATGGACCAAAAAAACTGGGTTCAATTTGTTTACAGATTTTCTTACTAAGAATCCTGGAATTTTTCAGACAAAGCACAGTTTCTCTTGAGTGGATATATAAATGTTCAAACATGCTATGAACAATCATGAACAGTTATCCCAGTTATCTGCAATCAGTTAACAGATGATGAACTGACGAATATTACCAACAAGACAGTGTAAAATATCACACATGAAATGCCAACATGAAAGAAATTGTAAGTTTTTCAAGACAGAATTATCTTATAAAAGTTTTATCCATCTAGATCTCCCAATTTAACAGATTTATTCATTTAATCCTTTTTATTCAAGGGAAAAGTGCATACTCAAACAACTTAAAGCTAAATTTGAATAAAAGCATTCAAATGTGCTTGGATATGGGAGGAATTCATTTTCAGCACAGATTATGAGCAAATCCTGTTTTTCACGGTTGAAGATGTGTGCACATTTGAGTACATACAAATTTGCAAACCAATATATATATAACATAAATTTGTATATATAAAAGTTTTGGGTCTCTAGCAAGAGACTCACCTTATAAGTGAGTGAATAAGTGAATTTGATGTTTTTAAGAAAGCATTTACACCCATGCTTGCAAATGGAAAGAAAAGAGTTCACAAAATATATTTTTCAAGAAAGCTGGAGTTTCTCAAAAAACCAATTAGGAAAACAATTAACAACAGAAAATTCATCAAAAATGTAAAAGATATTGAAAAACATATGAACAACAGTCTTCTTTATAAAAAGTAAGTTAATTTTTAAAGGCAGATAATTAATGCTGAAAGGGAACTAAGTTCCTTAATTCCATTAAACAGTTGGTAGTTTTTTTATTTGAAATATTTGATAGAAAATAATTTGTTAATATTATTTATAACTATAAATTTATAAAAGCATTTATAATGGTTAGAAATGAAAATTACTAAAATTGGAATATAAAAATCATTTATTTTAGTTTTTTACGATGAAAAATTATAAAAAATAAACTTGGAATGAAGCCTACCTGACAATAACTGGTTTCTCGCTCCCTGCCACAAACCCAAATCCCAATTCTGGATGTCGTGTGAGCTCCACCAGTCTCGGCTGTGGGGGCTCCTCAGCCCAGTCCTTGCGGGGATCCTCATAGGTGGTTGTCTTGTTAATATGGCTGAAAGAAGTTGCAATGCACTGTATATCAAGTTCCAAAATCAAGGGAAACTAACAGCAACAAACAAAACACCTACATAGCTGTATTACAATCGCACACATGCTAACAAGAACAAAACAAAATGAACAAATAGATGAAGAAGCAAGGTAGGTGCTGCTACAGTATCAAGTGCTCCAAGTTCCTCATGGCATTCTCCAGCACCTCTGCGCTCGAGTAACCACGAGTAACAGCAGAAATATAGAGAGTGACGCTACCTTGGTCGGTGAAGGAGAAGGTGTCGAAAGGCATTGTTCTGATTGGCGCAAGGTTGACGCTTGACGCCATCTACTCTAGACATCAGCAAGTGCGTGCGCCCAAAACCTACACCATCACATCATAACACTCATTCACCACTCTTGGGTTAGACTGAACAACATGCTACTATATTCAATACTGTCTAATTAACCTCAATTTATCTTAACAATGACATGTTTTTCTCTGTCTCATCCCTACTACAAAGAGAAGACAAATTGCTAAAAACTATGTCAAATCTAAATAGTGACATCAACAGGGCAGGTGATCTGTACATCTCTTGTCCAACATCAAAATTACTTTGTCCCTAAAACATTAAAAATAGATTTCAAGCAACACAAATAACTAGACTACATTTTATCTTTAGATAACGACTGCTACTGGGCTCTTGACTAAATTGTTTAATTAAACATTACATGCACTTCAGTGTGGCTGTGATCGTGCAACAAAGAAAACTCGTCCCAGTGAGTGTCTGAAATAGCCAAGCATACTTTTGGCTTCTTATTCATGATTTCCATGTGCAGACACCTCTCACCTTTACACAACATCCCTTATTCTGTACTATACACAATTACTCTGTCTGATTGCTCTAATCATCTCCCCATTAAGTTTCTACTTGTTATTTATCCTAATGCAATCATACACAGTGAAGCAGAAAAGTAAATTTTGCTTACAAATACACAATGTATGGTTCATTCATTTCCAGCCTGACACAGAAGGCATAATTAATTCTTGAGAAGGATATATTATCTGTTCAGAAGTGCAAGCATTGCATTTCCTTTCCATTCGCTTTCTCAGTTGGATAGTAGACAAGTTCATTAATGTTCCAATCTGAACAAGCAGAAATTCTGCCAGGAAAACAATCAGGTATTCACAAAATTAGTTGTAAAGACTGTACTACAAAATATATGGGCAAAATGAAAACTAGCATTACCCTATGGTTTAAGGAAATATAAACACATAGAGAAATGAGCAATAGGATACCATTTGTCAAAAAAAAAAAAAAATCACAATGAAACGAAACTCTTAAAAGTTCTTCAAAAACTCACAGAATTAACAGTGTGGGGAAAATATATTCATAAACAAAAACAAGAAAAATTTAGTTAATTTTGATTTTCCAAACAATAACCTCATTACTAAATTCGTAAAATCTACAGAGCGACATCTTAATACCACAGAGGAATGCTGACATGAAACTATGGTGATGATGAAGGCAACGGCCTTCGAAAAATGTCCAAGTAAGTGGAACAAATTAGTGAAATTTGAGTAATTTTCCTCCTAAAAATGTTGCGGTTTTATATTATATTTTACTGTCAAAATTCTCCGCCCCGGGTGGCTGAGGTCATTAAGGCGCAGGCTCGTGAGCAGCGGGAGGTCTGGGGTTCGAATCCAACCAGGACTGTCCTCTCTGACTGGGGTTTTTTCCAGATTTTCCTCAGTCCTCAAAAATGGCAAATGCCAGGGGGGCACCCTAAACTTAGGCATGGAACACATTCTTCCTTAAAAAAATATCCTTTCCCAATTTATCATTTCATATTATGTATCATCAGTGTGCATCGCCTGTGGTGCCTCTGTAGTAAAAACTGGCATTAAACACTACTCAAAAAAAAAAAAACTGTAAAAATTCCCACTATTTAAAATAATTTCTTTTTGTTTTTATATATTCTGTGTACATCAGTATTTCTAGTATTATAAAATTGAACTTCAATGTTTATTTTATTAAATGTATTACCATCTGCAGTTATTAATACACAATACACACATGAGACACTGTAAGGATTTTTTCCTTGATAAATACATCCCTACAATATTTCAGTTAATAAAATTAAACATGATTTGAACGCATCAACTAATAGCCTAATAATGTGTGTTTGAGCAGCAGAGCCCAAAACTTCCATATGAGGATGAGGTAAGACCAAACCATAAAACATTATTTTTAATAAACAATGTCAAGATATCTGTTCATAATTCTAAATACATAAATAATTTTGCTTATTTGTTACATATATAAGTTATGTGACCAGCCCAGAATAGGGTTATATCGATTTATATGCCCAAAAATGAGTGTGATTTACCAACATTTAACTTTCAGATATAATTGGAGATAAAATTTCATTCATAAAAAATAATAACCCTATCATCTGTTTGCTGTTACTTTTATCCTAACATAAATACAATCATGTGGTGCAACACTTTTCTCATTGGCTCCAGGATGACTTACATCCCTGATGTTAAGCACATCTAGTACCTAAAGAAAATTGCTTTCCACACTTTGATATTGGTAGTTTTCATTTAGAAAACCATATTAATGAATACTGTAGTAATCTTGAAAGAAACCAGTCATGAATACCTTATTATGAATTTTAATTGTTAGTAACTTACATGAATGTTTTCTGTAGAGTGCGATTAGTTTCAATGCAAAGAGGCAACACGGCAGAAACATGTGCTGATCCTGCTAGTATTGTAAAACACTGTCAAGGAAATTTGTTGAAAAGTAACGACAAGGTTATCATGCAAAATGATAATTAATGAAGCTTGTGACCAAGGCAAAAAATTAAAAATGTTGCATTTGCTGTGTATAAGACTAACAAACAGTCTACTTAATCAATTGGAGCCAAACACCGCAGAGTGATATATTTATTTATTTATTTATTTATTCAGGATAGGAGAATGCAGTACAATCTTTTTTGTATGTTCAGGTACAATTTACTTGACTCAACATACTGCTGAAGTAACTGGGCATTAGAAACAATTGTATTTTTACATTATTGACATTGTTGTTCCATCAAAGAGTATCATCATTATAGCTCACTGTACTAAAGTTATTATTAATGAACACACCATTCACATTTAATATAAATAGCACCAGAATCTTGTGCAGTTTCACTTCCAACAGAGAAGATCTAATCTTATTACAGTACACTGTAGTCTATTCTCCAAATAAGAGCTATCAGTAATCTCTTCTGAGTTGAAATATTTGGAAAACTATGGTTTCACTCATATAAGTGAACCATAAAGAGTGTTCTGAATATTTCAACTCAGAAGAGATTATTACTGCATATTTCAATGTGTTTGATTCCAAATTGAATTAATATTGAAAAAGATGCTATCAGTCTGCAAGACAGGCCTCAAATGCCACACTGCTCTCATTTTATTCAGCAACAAATCATGCCTGATGCAATCAAATCAATTATTAACCCAGATAATTATTACATTTTCCCATAATAAATAAAATCTGCACTTGCATGCTTTATAAAAACCATGTTGGGTTTGTGACAAAATGTTATTCATATTTAGAAATTTCACTAACCAGAACAAAATTACTTTTTTGAATAATTTATCTAAAGTGGAGGCTATGGATCTATTATTACCCAAATTGCTTTTACTTTCTATTTTGTGTACAGCTTTAATATTGCGCATCTATTTTAGGAAAATCAGAAAAAAAATCCTGTTTCTATACTAGCATTTATCAAAATTGGGGTTTGTCTAATACAACATTGCATTTTTTTAATAATTTACATATTATACCTTCCATCCAATTGAGTTCTTAGCCCATTTACAATTTGAATAATTTCCTCTTCATGGTAAAGAAATTAGCTAGATTCAATAGATCTATGTTTTTTTGTTAAATATTTAATAAAATAATTATTAAAAATATTACAGATTTCAGAGGAATTAATAACAAGTTTATTTTATTAAATTTAAATTTTAGAGCCTCAAAGTAATTCCTTTCACCACTACATCCATTAACCATTGAACATGTTAGTTGAATTTAAAATAATTTTAAAATAGTGAGAAGTTTGCATTTCATGTAAGATTTCAATTTCAATTTATTTTATCCATGAAAAAATATATAAGTTGTGGATTCATCAAATACAACAACTATTTACAAATACAATTTTTACAAGTACAAATTATTTATCATTCTTGCTTTATATCCCTATGCTTGAATTCCTCGAGACTATAAACTGCATTTACTATCAGGTACCTCTTTTTTACTTTCATAATTAAATCAGCATTTTGAATTACATTTATTTTTTCAGGTAACTTGTCATAAAATTCTTTTCCCATATTTTTTACACAGCATCTACTTAATTACTGGCCTAAAGTAGGCCTCATTACTTAGATTATAGGTATGTATACAAACATTTTTTGGATCGTTTTCTTGTACAATATGTTTTATTGTTTCATAAATGTATACACAAGGAATAGTCAATATCCCAAATAGTCTGAACTTTAATCTACATGTGTGTCTTCTATTTACATTACCTATTATTCTAATTGCTCTCTTTTGTAATTTAAAGACCTTATCAACTTCAGTTGTTGTAATATTTCCCCATAATATTATTCCATATTTTATGTGTGAATAAATAAAAGCATAATATACCTGTTTAAGTGTATCATCATGGTTTTCTGTTAAAGAGCATCCTTAAATAAATCAATCATGGTTTTTCTCATTATATATAAGCCAGTATTTATCTTCTTTTTTATGAGTTATATATGGCTTCCAGTTTAACTGTTTATCTATTAAAACTCCTAAAAAATTTGTGTATTGAAACTCTGGTATTTTTCCCCTGTCTATTTCCAATTTGTTAATACTTTTTATATTCAAGGCAATCCAGTAGACCTATGCAGTAAAAACATACTTTTAATTGTAATTCTGATTCTTACTATAAATACTCTCTCTAACCATAGTCAGTCCTAGTGGTGTAGTGGTAACCATACTTGCCTTCTAAACCCAAGGTCACGGGTTCAAACCCGGCCAGGATTGATGGATTTTTTTCGGGCGTAAAAATCCTAAGTATGGCTTCCTTTGGAAGGTGTCGTACATTTACGGCATGAAAAAGAACTTCAAGACTGAAAGAAGAGACCTCTGAACAAAATTTGTCAGCCGTTTCATGCCAGGAATTGAATGGGACGTTGATGACCTGAGATGTTAAAGAGCATCCTTAAATAAAACAAGCCAAAAAAAAAAAAAATCTCTCTGACCACAGGATAGGCTATAGGCTATTTACAATAGACTTGATTTGTTATGGACACTGATTTCTCTAATGACATCCTAGCAGCTAAAAGTATAATTATATGTTGAATATTCTTACAACCAAATAATCTTCAGTCCTATCATCAAATATTTTATTATATGAAAATTCTTTTTATTTACTTTTGACCATTTAATGGATCCATTCTCAATTGTTCTGTCTATAAACATACAAATAATATATGTTAAAATTCTCATATAGGGGTGTTTTCCTCAAATTCCCTCCACCCCTAACTTCAAGAGCACTTTCCTTATATTTCCTCTGTTGACAAGTCGGTCCTGGTGGTGTATACTTGCCTCCTACACCCAAAATCGCGGGCTCGAAACCGACCAGGAGCGATGGATATTTTCGGGCGTAAAAATCCTAAGTATGGCTTCCTTCAGAAGGGAAGTAAAGCCGTGGGTCCCGTGCCGTACATTTACGGCACGAAAAAGAACCTCAAGCCTGAAAGAGAGGCCTCTGAGCAAAATTTTTCTGCCGTTTCACGCCCTGAATTGAATGGGACGCTGATGACCTGAGATGTTAAAGAGCGTTCATAAATAAATCAATCAAAAAAAAAAATCTGTTGACAAAGCATTTTCTATTTGGATTTACCTTCGTTAAATAAAAATTTAGGGGAATTTTTTATTTTATGCTTTGTCAGTCCAAATCTTGCCATCTTCCAAACTCCTCTCAGCCCCAACATTTCCATCCCATATTCTCTAACTGATTTTTTATCTTTTCTATCATTCCAATTATTAAACTGATAATCTAAGCCTCTCCAAATGTAATGTTTGTTGTTTGGGGAAACCTCCCTCTCCAGTGAAGGAATGAGCAAAATTATTTTGTTTGGGGCAGGCAGAACCTCAATGATGAACCATGTGAGGGCCCTTATCAAGCAGGCTGAAAACAACAGCTGCAATATAATTATCCTTTGCATCCTTCAGTGCAAGATGAGTGCCCTGAATTCCTTCAGTAGTTTGAATGCAAATGTACATGAATGTCGTATTTAACTTTTGCCATAATGACAAAATGGCAGTAATACATTCCATTGTCTTGGGCAGTGAAACTATGGTCCTATTACTATGAATCTTCTTCAAAATGAGAATCTAGGAAATGGCAGAAGGGTGAAGGATTTTCTAAATAGATGAAGGTCGTACAGTCCTCTAGGACTACTGAGGAATTCTGATAAGAGCTCAAAGAACATAAATCTAAAGTATTTAAGGAGTGCATTTCTTATTTTTAAAGTGTTCAATGTCCATCTTCCCTGCTGAGGATCACAGTCAGAGGGCACTGATGATACATGAGATGAAATTATAATTAGGGAAAGGAATTTTTTGCAAGGTAGAGTTACAGACCTAAGTTTAGAGTACATCCCTGGATGATGACATAGGAAAACCTGGAAAAAACATAGTCAGGAAGGACAGTCCTGGCTAGATTCAAATTACTGATCTTTCACTCATCAGTCCATGCCTTAGCAACCTCTGCTGCCTCTGTTGGTCATTTAGGAGTGTCATGCTGAGCTTTTTGTTCAACTGTGAAGTATCATTAAGGGAAAGAGAACTGGAATATGAGCCAGGGAATTTATCAGGTTGCTCTGAAGAAAGCTTAGGGTTCAAGTCTTGTCTCTAACTGAAATCTGATCTTTGGCAGCAGAAATTAACATCGAATAATTAAAGGTCATTCTTACAGATAATTTTTTTTTATTTATTTTACGGAATTGTAATCTTAATCCAGATATTTGAGTAGTGTATTTCAGTGAAAGGAAATTATGCTGAAAAATGGTATTCTTTTTCTACCACACATAGTCAGGCTGCAAATATCTGGACCACACTTTGTATTTGTTTCTTACAAAAACGTTCTGTTATATATCTCCACTAGTTGCATGTCCTAGTTTATAAGTTCGGTTCTTATATGTTAACACCATATCAAAGAGAATATTTACAAATTTAACACATGTTTCACTAGACATATTTTTAACTGTACCCAAGTGCATAACCGATCTATTATGGCACGTATAAGATATAATATAATATTTTGTTTGGAGCCCTAACAGTATATGCAGATTCCACAAAGGGCAAACCTTGTACTTTCAAATTTTTTCCCCATGTCCATGTACACAGTTTGACAAAAGTATCAATAACACAAATTTATATCCCTAATTATTAGCAGTTTGATGAGCCCTGGCTCTTTTATACATCTGCTTTTTCTTCTTCTGATATAGGCTGTCACATGTGCAATGTTACAGCATAGCTGACACTGAACTCTGCCTAGTGTCCCAATGTAAATAGCAGCCACAAATTGTGAATCATATACCCTAATTCGCATTAGACTTATGCTGATACTACTGATAAACATCACTAAAATAACAGTTGTTCATTGTTTACAACCAGTCTCGAGAAAACACTGCGGCAAAGATGTTTTTAATTTCCACCTCCAAGAGAGTGTTTTGTTACTTATTTAAAACCCCGAAATACAGATCCAAATAAAAGAATGATTATGAAAATATAGGAGCATCTTACCTGAAAACAAAACAAAAGTGCTACAACATTCTTTTAGATAGAAACCAGCCTTATTGTTTGAATAGGAATCTCACACACATCTGCAGAGATGAATAATAACCACACTGCAGAGAGAGACAGAACATTCTTTGTCTACTGGAAATCTGATCATTTGACAATGGCAACAACACAAATTCACAATGTCAGTACTTTATTATAACAGTCTCTCAACAAATTAACAAATCAAACTGGCCTCAGCTGTATATCGTCACAATATACTACAAAATTATTGAAGTGCAATTCCTAGCCCAGGGACACTAAAGAATAAATGTATGGTGCAATGCATAAGATAGGACTAAAGAACATACAGCTTTATCCTTAATGAGACTTTAATTAGCAAGTAGTTGTTGAAATCAAAATATCCAAAGGTCAAAAAATTCCCAGAATGCAGCACAAAATGACAGATTAGCTTCTGAAATTCCTCTCATTTTTCAACATAGAGTCTCCCTTACACTAATGCACATTGTTTAGCGATGTTCCAAAACATTTACTCCATCACAAAAGTTGAAGCCTTCCAGGCCTGCAGAATCAAATGAAAATTTGTTTCCATCAAGGAATTTTTTTCAGTTTAGGGAACAGAGAAAAATTCGGCGGAGCCAAGTCAGGGGAATAAGGTGGATGCGGCAGAAAATCGTATCTTGATTCATAATGTTTCGTGAGGACGAGCACTGTCTTGATGCAAGATGACATTTTTTTTGATAAACCCGGCATTTACTCGTACATTTTTGTCATCAATTGTTCCAAAAGGTTAGCATATGTTCCAGTGGGAAGATAATTAATTAGCAGTACACCCTTGGCATCCCAATAAAACGTCATGATCCACTTGCTGATTTCACACACTTGGCCTTATTTGGCAGTGAAGAATAGTGATGTTTTCATTATTTAGCCTGTTGTTTTGTTTTAGGTTAGTTTTATTGCTCCCATGTTTCATTATTAGTCACAAATCGAGTATAAAATCGACGGGATCTCTCTGAAAACGAGCCAAACTTTGCTGAGAGATTTGCACTTTGATTAGCTTTTGATCCTGAGTCAGCAGTCATGGCACCGTCTTACCGATAATTTTTTCCAGCACAATTCTTCCCTCAAAATGTGAAATATGCATTCCCCTGAAATGCTCACGGCTTCAGTAATTTCAGACACCTTTAATCGATAATCCTACAGAACCACGTAAGGCACCTTAGATAATTTCCGATGTTTTTATTTATTTTGGTGGTCCATTTGGAAAATGACTTACACTTACCCGTAGCGAAATTCCGGAGCGGCTAGAGCTGCAGTTCCGAGCGACAGCGGAGAAAGGCCATCTCAGTCCCGAACGGGAGATTACGGAATAGGTAATTTTCTGTTTGCATGGCCGCTTGTAACACTGTAAATGTTGCGTGTATTAATTTTTTGTAATTCATAGGTAATGTAATCTATTCCTCCGTAACCTTCTGACTGCAATATGGTGTTCTTTATTAAAAAATTGAGTTTTTCACTTTTTACCATGAGCTGTCTTATTAGAATTCGCAATTAATTCATATATAGATATCACTAACCTTAACGCTAATCTCAGGAAAATCCTAGAAACCGGTGAACCTAACGGTTTGCTGCGGCTCGCTACGGTCTGCCGGCCTACTTCGTAAATATACATTGATAGGGGCGGGTAAATCACTGTAATGGTGGCAAATCTCCTTTGATTCCAGCAGAAAAAATCCTGAATATCAATTTATAGCTAATTGTGTGCGTTGTACTATGTTAGCGAGTAAAGCATTGTAATGATGGTAAATCTCCTTTAACTCCGGCAAGGGAAAAAGGGGGGAAAGCATTAGTATGTGAGGATTCGAAACCACTACCTTCACAACTATAGCATGACACTAACCGTCTGGGAGTCTTATTATCTGTGAAAGTTACGCTACATTCAGCTTTCTCTGCAGCTCTAACCGCTGGATATGGTGCAGAGTCCCCTAGAGTGTTTGTCATATCTGTATGTATTTCTGTTGCATTCATGCCCTTCTTTAGCAATTACTTAAAACCTGATGATGTTCAATATTTGACATTGACAGGTGTAGCAACTACCACCGCACAAATGTTTCTGTGGAACAACCTGGTTCTACTGCAGAAAGAGTCTCTTAGCTCACTGTTCTTATTGCGGCACAAATTTGGGTAAAAGGATCAAGTTTTAAGAATAAACACCGAACAGTTCTAATGAAATAACCTCAAAACTCTGATACAATAAGTTGTGACTTACTTGATAAAATATGACTTGCCATCACTGTCTGCGGCTTGCTCCCAACCGTAAGGGAAGTCTCTGCCAGCCTCAGCCCACAGTTCGGCAGGGGGCAGCCACGACGCTGTCTGTGTTAGATGGCTGAGAACAAATCGTAACAGAAAAATGATGTAAAGTCTCTATCACCAGTAACAGGAAACTCGTGAGCTGGAGGTATTCCCGCCAGGACCGTTCTCCCTTACTGAGGGTTTTTCCAGGTTTTCCTCACTTCTTATAAATGGTAAATGCCGGGAAGTTATGGTAAACTTAGGCCTGGAACACCTCCTTTAAAAAAAAAATCGTTTCCCGTGTCATCTCACATATCATCAGTGTCCACCGCCTATGATTGTAAAAACGGGCGTTAGAACACAATTAAAAAAATCAACTGAGTTGGAGCAAAATGAAGCTTCACTATTTTGAAACAATTCATAAAATAAGATGTTTCTAATTTACTGCCTTATGTTAAAAGTCCTAATGTCGAAGTATTCCGTTTATCCGTTTAACAAGTTTTGTCAAGTCTAGCTAAAATAATAATTCCAGTCAAACATATCTCCATATTTAATTAAACATTTTAGGTGGGTTTTTTTTATTTCTGAAGAACTTTTTGGTTTTTAGATTTTGATGTTTTGGTATGCTTTAATTAAGAGCTTTTAAAAAAGTATCCACACTAGGTACTTCTATACAAATTTCATCATCATCATCATCATCATCATCAATCACGGTTTAAGCCTTTATTGGCTTGTTCCGGTCCCACAATTTATACAAATTTATTGTTGCTAAATCAAGAAAACAAGTGTAGCGAATAATAAAACTCTTCTTTTGTTTAGTCAGCAATAACATATTGTCCCTTGCTTATATCTATGGAATCATCTTTATTGACACAGAAGAGAGATTAAGTCTGATATTTAGTGAGCGAAAGGGAAAGAATTCTAATGTTAATTGGTTGTGGAAACAGGCAACGATTTCACCAAGATATCAAGAATTTATAAGCCTTCAGATCAAATCCAATTCCACATACAAGAATGGCAGGGTTCGTAAAGAAATTTACTCACACTGGAAGCGTTAAGTGCTTACCCAGATCAGGTCGCCCAAAAAGTACAACTGATGAGAACACTTCATTGGATGTTCTCGTCGGTATGTCGTAAAAAAAGTTTTTGCTACATATTTGTCCTTAGAATCAAATATAAGCCAAAATCCCACATCTGAAATTCTTAAAAGTGCAAAGCAACATCCTTATCAAACTCAACTTTTACAGGAACTTTCAAGAGGAGGATTCCCGTTTTGTGAATTAATGGTGAAGCACAACAGCATTCTTAGATGAAGCCACATTCCTCCTAACTGGATTTGTCAACAGACACAACTTATACTGTTCAGACGTAAATCCACAATGGAAAAAGGAGTATCGCAGTATCAAAATATAACAAATAAAATAAAAATATTTGGGATGGTATTGTTGGTGACTATATAATTAATCCTTTCTTATTTAGAGAAACGCTAATACACATTTCGACTCGTTTCGAAATCACGTAGTACCAACTATCGCAAATTTATTTCCACGGGCTATCAGAGATGAGAGCCCTGTTTTTTATTCGTTTTATTAAAGGACGCTCTTTAACAGCCCATGTCATCAGCGTCCCTTTCAATTCCGGGTGTGAAACGGCCGACAAATTTTGCTCAGAGGCCTCTTCTTTCAGACTCGAGGTTCTTTTTCGTGCCGTAAATGTAGACACGGGACTCACGGCTTTGCTTCCCTTTTGAAGGAAGCCATACTTAGGATTTTTACGCCCGGAAAAATCCACGGGTTTGAACCCGCGACCTTGGGTTTAGAAGGCAAGCATGGTTACCACTGCACCACCAGGACCGACATGATGACAGCACTTGACCATGTTTTTTTTTTTTTTTTTTTTTTTTTTTTTCCCCCACAACGATGGATTGGTAGGAGAGGCCACATAGAGTGGCCAGTAAGATTCCCAGATTTGTCGCTTTGGACGTCTTTTTGAAGTCAGTAGTATAAGGAAGACCCAGCAACTGTAGATCTGGAGTATCGAGTGTAAGACATTCCTAAATTGGTTTTTATGTTCGACTGGCGCATTATAAAGCAGCTGAGAACTACCAGTTTAGACGTTCAGCTACTTTTTCTTGGGGGGGGGGGGGTTAAGGAAGGAGCCTTTTATTGTTCGCTCCACTTTTTTTTCCCCCTTGATTTAGTAACAATAAATATTATAGACGTATCTAGTAGGGTACTTTCTGAAAAGATCTTAATGACGGCATTTGTTTTTAAATAAGAGAGGTGAGTTAAATCGGAAGTAAGAAAAAAAAAGTCGGTAATATAGTTTTTCAGTTCTAAGTATATGGCTATCTCCACACACCGAGTTTCACGTCTCTGAACCACGTGCTTCAAAAATTATTTATGTGGTGTACTAACCTTATGTAAATGAAATACAAATTTATGAATTTAAGCAAATATTCTTTTTGTTCATTTAGGGCTTTCCTTTCTGCACAAGTTTTAAAGCTTTGCATTGAAATTGACATCTTTTGCAGAGTTAAGCAATGTCTTTTCCATGTGACCTCAAGATATGTTTCATCTTTACTGAAGTACAAGAGCATTGAGCTTAGCAGCAGAGTACAGCTCTGCGGGCATTAGGATTGAAACAAAATGAAGTTTTCAGCTGACAGAATAATAGTTTTAATTTTCTTTCTTTTAGTTTAGTGCACATTACTAAAATTCTATGAATTATAGGTCTAAATAAAGTTAATGGCCTGATAATTAAAAGTCATCTATTAAATATATAATTTAATTTTTTGTTGTAACAAATATAAATGTACCTTGTCCGTAATGATTTTTGAATGTCTATGATGTACGCAATCATGGGAGTGGAAGATTGTAGATAAATAAAGGTAGCTCAAGCTAACGCCTTGATGAAGCTTACCGGCCGATGCCGCGTCGGTCATGAGATAATTGGATGAACCGATAGTTTCCACACCCTTTGACGGGAAGGGAAAAAAAAAGGAATCATCCCAGATTCTATATGTCGACTGGAGAACTTGGGGGGACGCTCGTAAACGCACAAATACTGAAGGAAATATTATAATATGATAACGTTAAAGATTACTGTATATGGGAAACAATATTACGAAATTAATTTGTCATAACATGTTATACAGGTTTATTTAAAAAAAAGTGTCTGCACACTCTGCTACAGAACTAACGGAACACATGTAACACAACTGCTGCAGTGACTACACAGCTTTGCTGTATAGTTTGTGAACCACACATTGTAATGAATAGGACTTAGAAGAATTTTGTGTTCAGGAGATGACCCCACCTTTCCCTACATTAGTGAAGCAGTTTTAAATCACATAGAGACGGATCAATACTATCGTCTTCTAGCAGTCAAGCTTGTTCATCGTCCACTGATGATGCAACCGCAGTAGTTGGTGAAAGCTATGGTAGCATATTAAACTGAACCACGGCAAAATAGCCCGGAAGATTTCAACTGTTTTAATTTTAAATTCTGTTTACACAGCAGATTATATGGTGGTTTTTGCACTTTACCCTTAATAAGCTTCCATCAAAGAGGTTCTATGCTAATATTAAGTTCTTGTTTACATTTTATAATAATACACATAAACAATAAGTGGTAACATTTGAATATCAATAATTAATTTTATTTATTTGTTTATTTTTCATCTGCTCTCGTATCTTATAGTACGAGGGTTGTTTAATAACGAATGATCACAATTATTTACAGGCGTTAAAATTTAACTTTACAATATTTTGCCTAAAGTCAGATGGTAGGTACTATCATTGTTATCACTTTCGGTTTCTGTCTGTGAGACATATTTAGTATCGCCTACAACAAAATGGAAGTGACACGCAAAGAATATGCTGCTCTGAAATTCTGCTTTTGTCTCTAGAAATCTTCACTTGAGATCTATGCAGCGTTACAGGAGGACTGTGGAGAATTTGTTCCTCCCTATAGTACAGCTCGACAATAGTTTAAAATATCTTAAGAGGATTCGAAATCAATTTCAAAGGAAGTCCTCCAGTTTGTGGTAAACGGAAGAAAACATTAATGCCGCCATTGTGAGAGAGGATCGAGGAATAACATAAGAACACTTTCAGAAATATGGACGTTTGCATGATGAAACTTGGCTAGATCATTTCGATCCTCGCAAAAGTTACTGCTGAGTGTCCCTCACCAGATTTAGCATGTCTTTGTAGATTGGCAGGTGCATTGCATCCAACGGTGACAACATTATGAGGATGAGTAAGGTATGGTTCAAGCGCATTTGCGTTGCTCGGGCATGAAGACCGGAAACGTTTGAATTGAGCTGTAGAGGGGGAGAAATCATGTAACGGAATATGGCGCGCAACATTCCGACATGCATGACCTGGCCCAAGTGCCGGGGATCAGCAAGGCATTATAATGACAACCTTGGTGGTCTAGTGGTAACTATGCTTGCCTTGTAAACCCAAGATCGCGGGTTCAATCCCGGCAAGGGTCGATGGATTCTTTCGAACGTAAAGCCGTGGGTCCCGTGTCGTAGTTTTACGCATTAAAAGAACCTCAAGCCTGAAAGAAGAGGCCTCTGAGCAAAATATGTCCGCCATTTCACGCCCTGAATTGGATGGGACGCTGATGACCTGTGATGTTAAAGAGTATTCGTAAATAAACCAAATGAACAATCTTTCCGAGCAGAAAACGTTATCAGTAGACCCGAAGTTATGTAATTTAATTTAATTTATATATATATTAATGCTAAGGCAAATATTTACGAGATATATAATTAGGAATCCCATGAATTTTGTTTCATATATTTTTAAACATATGATATAATATTACTCGATTGTGCCATTGTCGTTACATTCAAAGCGAAATTACAGAAGCTGTACATTTTCCTTTCTTGTTCTCAAAGTCAGCAGCATTTGTAATGGTCAACTGTTAACCATGACACCAGGCGCGTCTTCATTAATGTCCGCAATGAAATAATATCAACAGATATTCAGCTTAAATATCGGGTGTGCAATAGCATCTCAACTTTGCATATTAAGGATTTCTTCAAAGAAACTGATGCAGTGGTGTCTAAATCATCCACATGCACAACTTTAGGTATTAAATATCTCTCACAGAAATATTGCAAAGTCCGTCCGTTAAACTAAGTGCAAGTTGAATTTACAGAAATAAAAAGGAAGGAGTGACTCATGTATGTACTATCAGAAGACCACTATTCAAAACATTCACATTTGGCCATTTTCCTTCTCTTTCAGAAGACGGGCCAAGAACTGGTACTTGAACGAGTGTCAATGGGTAAAAATAGTCGATATTAGAGTAAATTTGTTTAACACACATACAATATATACGCAAACGTTTTCTGAAAGGTTATTATTACAGAACACCTTACATACAAGTATAATTCTCATACATAAATTATATATATATATATATATATATTATTTTATAGTTGCTATCTTTACGACAATGCTTTTGTTAAAAAAAAAATATACCGTTATAAATTATGAGTTAATTTATCCTTTTTTTTAAACAATTCAGAGAAAATTAAACGCTAGAACGCTTTTTTAAATTTCGCTACTTCTAATGGCCAGATTTTCCTAATTTTCTGAAACTATTTTGTTATTACTTATTTAAATGGTATACGCGCAGTTTTATTGCGAAAAAACAAACATTGGTACCGCTAGAGCGATTTTTCAATTTTGGGTTTCAGGCAAACCCTCACTTCTAGTAATATGATTTCGCTGATTTTCAGAAACTATTTTCCTTATTTTATTTCACTGACATACACAGCGTTTCGTACAGTTCTCACAGATGAAATGTTAGATAACGCTGGAACATTCCCATAAAAATCACTTCGTCTTTCTCAGCATTTCCTATTACTCTGTTCGAATGGCTGCAAAGCTATTGAAATTAAAACCCTTTAAAGTTACTCTAGTGCAAGAACTTAAACCGGGTGACCCTGCATATAGGAGTAGAATTTGTGAAAGAATTTTGAATAGTTTGCATTACGGAGAATTTCATTTGATTTTCTTTAAGGGCGAAGTGGCTATGTTAATTCACAAAACCACCAATACCTGTTTCACGAACCCCTGCATTATCAAAAGTTAAGAGTGTGATGGGGCATAAGCGGCGAGAGATTAACTGACCATATTTTATTTTAAGAAACAATCAATCGTAACGGGTATGTGCAGAATATTGTACAACCTATTTTCTCTAAATTAACTGTGAGTAAACGTAGGTTTCCGACTTTGCAACAGGACTCTGTAACGGCACACACAACCGATGTCTCATTGCATGCAAATCAGGTCGGTCTAGTGGTAAACATACTTGCCTCGTAAATCGAGGGCATTGTTATATGTATTTTACCTTTAAAAAATAACAAATAAAATAATTTGCCGACTATCTGAGATTAAGGCTGTAAGACATGCCGCTGAACCGAATAACATTTGACACTGAATCCTGATTATTTTGGTTTTACTTGAAGAAAACATGTTTAAACTTTTAGCTTACAAAGAAATAAATATTTCATGTTACATTCACATTTATCTCAATATAATGTCGAACTCGAGTAGTACTTGCAAGCACTTTAACAATAAAACCTCATATTTTTCATTGCAGATTTGATCGATTTGGAGGTTAGGGGTTAAATGAAGGGGGAGCATTAAATAGCTCGTTCTTCTTCCCTTTGAAGTTCTGAGTGACCGCTGGTCGTTTAGGAATTACCCAAATTGATCGCATTTTACCAACTTCAATCAAGGAGAAAAGCGGCACACGCTGCAGTATTTCTGCGCTTTTCAGTCGTAAAAATCCTATTTATGGGTTCCTTCGGCTAGATTTATGGTAGGTAAAAGAACTTCAAGCTTGAAAGAAGAGGCCTGTAAGCAAAAGTTATCGGCCATTTCACGCCCTGAATTGCATAGAATATTGCCGATGACCTGAGATGTTAAAGAGCTTCATAAATAAACCAAATAAATAAAAATTAAGTATTTCTGCACTCTTGAACTCGTTCTGGTACTAAACCCACTTTTCGTTTTTGTACAACTGTCTACTATGTTTGTATATTTGGTAATACATTCTTGATATTTCTATGCTGAATAGAATCGAAGGCCTGGGTGTCTCGTATCTCGGGGCATTTTCACCTTTCGTATTGTACATGAAATGTAATTCTTTTGATTTGCTAGAGCACTCATGCGCTCCGTCAAGTGTGAAAAAGGATTTTAGTGCTGCAGTTTGAGTTAAGCCCAAAGACTCCAACAAACGAGTTATGATGTTAATATGCAGTAACAGCGCGTCCGTCACGGCTTGGCTACTGTAACTAACCAACCTACGATTATAAAATGCATGAATTATGAAATAAGCACTCCCGAACCCTCTACACGCCACATCTGTGTAATTTAATTACAATGATATGGAAGCAGCCCGAGTATTTCATCAACAACAAACTCTTTTTACCGCCTTAGAGGTGGGTCGGAAAGTATAGTACTGGTAGAGTGATAGCTTGCATGCTGCACATTTCTTCCGTGAGAGAATTAACAAATCAGCGTTCAGTTCATTAAACCAGTACGCCATTGAGCTGCCAATCCAGCTCTTATTGCTTGCTGTTCTGTCCACGATGTGTAAATATTTGCGTTTTTTTTATATTCTCGCTTGCTTATGTCCCTGAATGCCGAGCGATAATTCTCATAACAAAAGACTGCCGGCAGTTAACGTTATGACTAAGGCCCGGGTTCTTAGGTTTTGAACTATTTTGTTACTTGCCAGCTAGCTGTAATACTTTAATATAATTGCCCATTTCTTACAATGGAAGTTACAAGGTCGAATGATGTAGAACCTAAAAGGGGATAAAACGGTTATTAAAACATACGATATGTAACAAACGAAAAATACAATAAAATGTTTCACTAAAAATTACTTTTAAAACATTAAACTTTTCCTTTGAGGTTATGTAGAAAACCGAGAACCCAGCTCCAACCACTAATTTCAGATGTTCTGGCTGTTCTAAATATTCGTTTACTCAGCACGTGCTACAGAATCAGTGGCTGAAGGATACCACGAAAAGATTGACAGCTACAGGACGACAGTTGTGTCTTAGAGGGTAAGATAGACCTCATCTTATACTAGCCAATAGTGAAAATGTATCTTGAACAAAACCAGTTGTTCTTCATAAATCATAGCCACGGGTGACCGTGGTCGTTAAAGCGCGGACTCGTGAGCGGGAGATCTGGGGTTCGGTCCCACCAGAACCGTCCTCCCTGACTGAGGTTTCTTCCAAGTTTTCCTCGGTCCTTCATAAATGGCAAATGCTGGGGAGGTCCCTAAACTTAGACCTGGATAGTTTCCTTCTTAAAAAAAATCCTTTCACAATATATCATTTCATCTCGTGTACCATCAGCGTTCACTGCCTGTGATGCCTCAGCAGGTAAAACGGGGGTTTAACATTGTATTTATTTCATCGACCAGCTGATCACAGAAATGACCATGAGCTTTTGGGAGTGTATCAGTAACAGTGAAGAAGGATAAGCATTCATTTTGACCTTATGCGTGATGTCCCCTTCAGGAAATATGCCGAGTTGTTTGTTGCAACAGGGAAGGAGAAGCGTGCAGCCTTATACAACAGTTCCCTAATTAGTGTACAGCCTACAGTCTGCACCAGCCCTGGTCTTCGCTATACTTTTGCATGATATATTTAGTGTAATGAGGAGTATACACACAACAACACAATGATCTGGTAAGACCTAGAATTGCCTAAAGGTAAAGCACAACTGTTGCGTTATGTTATTTGACCACAGGCTAAATGTGAATACCATACTCCATTCCTACCACTTTTCCAAAAGAAAATAACATGGTATTTTGTAGTAATTGAGAGGGTCTCGTGGCAGTTCTGAAAATTGAATACAACATTGATTGGATATTGTTCATAGATTCATCAAAGTTCAATCTAAAGGCTGTTCTTCTGCATAATGCCAACTTGTTTCCATCGATTCCAATTGGTTTTACAGCCTGCATGAAGAAAACTGTGACAAGTTTGAGTGGCATATTTCCAGTGATCTCAAAGTTAATGTCATATACTTGGCTTGTAACAGGACTACACCAAATTTGTGCTGAAGAAATTCTTTCTGAAAGCTCCTGACCGCAGTCAGGTTTTCAAGGAAATGCTACACAAACACTTTCCAACTGACCATTTTGAAGGTGTTCTAGATACATATGATGTCAACACAGCTGTCTGCGGCCAATACCACTCATCAAAATAAGCATAGCATCAATTCACTTGCGTTTATTAAGGCCAATTTCAGTGATTTTCCTGCATCTATCGCCGCTTGCAATCAACATCTTTACCACTAAAAATGCAATGAAAATCACTGACACGATTTCAAAGAAATTGGGCGCAGGCTGTTCATTGAAGTTCGCTAAGATTCTGCATTTCACCACAGGGAACATACTGAAGGCGAAGTACCATAGAGACTGGTAGTAGTGGCTTCAGGCTGCTTAGAGAGAACATTTTCTTCCTATAAGAATATTTTGAAATACAACAGGAAAGGTTTCCCATAGCATGCAGTGCAACAACATATCATATGATTTAATTGATGCGTTGAAGTATTCAATGCGTTGCGACTTTTTTTTTAAAAGGTTCATTATTATTAGGCAGGTGAAATATTGTAACGGTGGGAAATGTGCTTTTTTCCAATTCGCAACTAATTCATAAATACATATACTGACCTAATCTGTCGGCTAACCTCGGGCAATTCCTAGAAAGCGGTGGACTCATTGGTTTAGCGAGTAAATTATTGTAATTGTGGCGAAAATTCCTTTAACTCCAGCAGAATAAAAAGCATGTGATGGTTGTATTCGAACCAAATCCTATCTGCACAAGTAAAGCATGATCCGTTAATCCCAATCTGTGGTATATTATCTAGCTAACAGCTGTGTCAGTCACTATGAGCCGAAGACAGTGACAGGCACAACTAGCTGTTAGCTAGATAATGTCAGGAGCGGTTGGAGCGCCATGCTGCACTTGTAAAGATAGGAGGATAGTGGGTTCCTAAACCATCATTCCATGCTTTTTTCCCTGCCACAATCACAATTATTTACTCGCTAAACCATTGGGTCCGCCGGTTTCTAGGAATGGCCCGAGGTTAACCGACAGATTAGATTAGTATGTGTATATGTGAATTAGTTGCGAATTGGAGACGGTTACAAAGTTTCACTCGTCTAATAATGCTCTCATTACTAGTCACAGATTACCACAGATATAGGTGACCGCATCGAGCGCAATTTTTGTATTACACAGCGATGCGCGAATTAAAACTCTTGATGGACGAGTCTATAACGCTGCCCCGGAAAGTTGGCAATGCAAGCCTTACTAGAATTATTTCTTTGTTTAATTATTCCCCGTTTTATTAACAGTTTCCTTTCTTTCTAGGAGGAAATAAGTCATTATTAAGCTTTCAAACTCCAGACACCGGTGACAGAATCGCTAACAGCCTGAAGAGTCAAATACAAGACGTAAAAATCTGGCTAGCACGTACTAAGCTGCTGTTACAGACCGGATTTTTGTGTCTTGCATTTCACTCTTCAGGCTGTCGGCGGTTCTGTAGCTGGTTGTCTAAGTTGGGTGAACGCTTAACAATGACTTAGTTTGGTCCGAATAAGAAAGAATCTACAAGTAAAGCAAATTATATCAATAATGAGCTAATCCTGTCAAGTATTCACAGATATGATTTCTTATGCTGCCCATCCATGTTGAATTTTCTGGTGACGTTGCACCAGAAAGTTCATTTAAAATCAAACTTATCTTCTTAACCCAATTCTAAGCAGCCAGGAAATTAGGAAGGATATATGAAGTAAAATATAAAGTTATTTTTAAAAACAGACTGTACATAACCTAAAAATGTAAACTTCGTATGTAATGAAGTGTAAAAATGTAAGTGAATAAACCTTTCAATGACAATGTTCTATTATGTACAACATATAATAATACATCTAATTTTTTTTAAGGCACATAGAAGTACAATTATAGATGTTATATTCATGTTATAGTGTATAAAAATAACATTCCGTCCTCAAGATAGCATTTACATTGTAAAAACCTAATGTCTTATAGTTTTAAAAGAGACGCACTTTAAAGTCATCTACGTAATAAATTACTCCATATGGCGCACTTCCGCTTTAATAAATAATGGTACTTTTTTCCTTTGCCAACTTTCCCACAGTATAATGAACATGAAAACATGCGCTTCCCAGGCATCCCAACAACCACCGCGGTAACAATGCATATTTCTTTGTTTTGGAACTGCAAATTATCACTTTCAAAGAAATTCCGCATAAAATTATTCGGTCTTTCTTCTGTTTGCCAACTCTAAAGCACATATTAATGAAAAGTATGTTTCTGTTAAGCAAAATAGGTTTGAATACAGTTTAATTTTGCAGTTGTAGCGCTCTCATGTGATCATCATAAATGAGACATCTGTTGGTTTATCAAACAACTGTGCTGCGAGCGCAGCGCCAATTTTGTAGTTTCATGCAATATATGTAGACTTACATGAGGTTCCAAGGTCACTAATCCAATTGTCATAGCCTGTTACTATCTAATAGCTGTGCTAGTCACTTCCTTCGGCTCTCTCCAATGTCGCTCACTTCTGCCTAGTCGCTCGGGCACTATGCTCAAGTAACACGGATTCGGTATTGGTAATGATGGGAGATGTCACATGGCTTCAGGTTCAGTGCTAGGAGGTGGTGTCCGAGGAATAACTACTTTCACTATCAATTTCTGAATTTTACATGCAATACCCAATTAATGATATAATACAGATATATTTATCATTTTCACTCTATTTGTTCTTCAAATAGGGCACTGAAAACATTCAAAGCTACATCCTGCAATAGAACTTGATAGAAGTTGATGTATGTAATTCTCTCTGCACTGGTACTGTATCCTGGGATTTAATCGTAGGTATTTCATGTATCCTGCATGTGAATAATGTGAATAAATTTAATGCTTCTTATTATTATTATTATTATTATTATTATTATTATTATATATATATATCCATTCAGCTGAATAAAATCTATTTCCACACATAAATGATAACTGTATAGTATAGTTTTATTGCCGTAGCACTGAGACATGTACGTATGCCACATCTATCATCTTTCTCTTCATATTTCGCCACTATCATCAAAGCCCAACCCATATACAAATTCTATAAGAGAAAAAACACAACATCTGCATTGTATTTTGTTGCACACTATTAATAATTTAAAATATACTTTACTTTTAATAATTTACTTACTTACCATTATTTCTGTTAGAAGCACCTCACACTTATGTAAAAAGTATGAGGTTATTCTTGACAATGAAACATCTGCAACCACTCAACTTTCTAGACACCAGATTAAACCATCTCTCACCAGTTTGAACCTTTGAATCTGTTGTATAATCGTTGAAGAAACCAGGTTAATATCCAAAAACTAACACATCCTGTCTATTTGTATGGCAAACACACCAGCCTATTGGTCACTAGACTTTGTGCAGTTTCCATAATGATATATTTTCAAAATGAAGCGTTGTTACGAATTTATTTATATTATAATATTATTTTTTTATATATATATATATATACACACTAATTTTTGTGTGAAATTACAAACATTCCATGTACTATAAAATCAGATTTTAAAACTTTCAGCTATCGTCCTTAAGTCTGGGCTTTTTATAAAATGAAAACCGCTTTAATCTTGACCCTCACAGATAAAAAAAAAAAAAACTATTTAAATTGTACTGTAGATGTAAAAAAACAAAAATTAGAAGTTGTACTTTTACAAGCAAAAAAAAATTTCGGCACATTTAGCACGGCAAATGGGATGTTAAAAGGCTATATTACCAGGGGTTAACAGCATATTTTATTTTTAGTAATTACGGGTCCGCTTTGAAACAATATTAATGAAATGTCTCCAATTAAAATATTATAAAATGTTAGCATAATCAATTGCATATATTATAAATAGTATTACAATTAGTGTGTACAATTTATGTGTATTCATGTTTGTAGTTAAGTTATTTGTGTATTGTGTATTTCATAGGTAGTAAGAAGAAAAAAATCTGGGGGACAGACACTTTAGAAGTAAGCCAGAATATGTAGAGAGTATATGTGTTGTAAGCTGGACAATGAAAAGATGGCCAGTTATTCCTTTGTGTTTTGTTAAAAGATTCTTTGTGTTGAAAAGGGGTCGCCTCTTCAGGTTTCTGGAAAAACTCAGCTTTTTTAGACTCCGGAGGCAAGCATAAAATAGAATAGACAACAGAATCAAATCATGAGGATGAAATAAATCAGATATCCTGACTGGTTGGATTAAAAGGGGAGGAAAAAAGGAAGTAATGCTTAAATTTAAGTCCTATGAAAGGTCCTATTAGGAATCTTAGAATATGTATATGCACGCCCCTTGGCGAATAGAGAGAAATTTTAAGAGGAATAATAGTCAAATGGTGGGAGATGGTCTAACGAAAGGATGAAGATATTTTTGGTAAAAGATAGGGCTTTCGAGCCCCGGGGGCAGCAAAAACAGAGTTACTACGAGAAAGAGTTGAGCCATCAGGAGAGAAAGAGTTCAGTTATCGAGGGAGGTAAGCTTAGCCATTAGTGGTGTGTGAATTTAGTGCAGACAGGGTGAGCTTAACCATCAGACAGAGTGAGTTATAGCGATCGAGAAAAGTCATTTGAACTATAGAAAGTGGAAGTAGAGCAATAAACGGGAGTGTGTTTTGAAAGACAATTAGTTTGGTTCGGACAAGTCTGATTTAAGAACCGCTCAACAGAACTCAAAAAGGCGACTCTTATTATTGAACAAGTGACAAAAGCCAATAAATAGTATCATCTCCGATCTTAAGATTTGGATTTATACATTTCCTAGTTCCAGACTATTTCCCCCGTTGACTTGAAAAGGTAACAAAATTCCAGCGCTCTACCGAATCTAGCTGTGACATAGCGGCGCATCGAGACTGCGGCGGGAGAGAAGAACTTCGTTGATTCTACAAAACACTATGGGTATTCTGATAAATTAAAACCCATCCTTTTTTTCCCCCCTTTCTTCTGCCCCCTCCCCAACTGTCGCAACTTTCAAAAAAAGCCTTCACAGCGTGACAAGTACCTTATCTGATTTTGAAGTGAACTAGCGCGGCGGGTTGTACGAGGAAAATATTGATGACATCGCTTAGCCCAAACTTTTAAAACTTAAAAATAAATTAATTGTGCGTATATGGGATGATGTTCTGTAGAAAAATATTTTTCATTCTCAGATTTTTTACATTTCTTAATAAAAATATATACGGGGCGAACCTATACCCACCGATAATATACACCTGGACACACTGAAATGAAATAAAATATTTCTGTTTGTGAAAAATTAAGCAGAATGGGTTACAGTGTTTAACTTTGCAAAAAAATGGAGGGATGTTGAATTCAAAGCATTCACAATGCATCAAGTGACGTAAACATACTGAATCAATGAAATTATTACATCATAGATACGGAGAACTGAACAGGACAACCAACATCCAATAATTATCTCCACTTTGGTTTAGTTTAATTTATTATTTCATATTTATGTACACGTTAGGTATTTTAACTTCTTCTCACTTACTTAACCAAAAAGTATTCGAACAGTTTAATAAAATGATATAACAGCACTCCAGTTTTCAAATCACTCATACATCTTGAAAATAGGCAAAGATGAGATGAATTTCCACTGTTAAAACAAGACGAATGTAAATGTGAATTATTGCCACACGGTTACCCTTACATACACCTTTAATGTGGAAGTACTACATTCGATTTCACGCTATAAACTGATATGTAGTAACAATTACGACCTAAGACTTAAAATGGGTGATGTTAGAAGTCTTTGCAGTACATCCATTACCATTTGAAAATCGCAAATTTCTTCTCAAACTGCAAGAAAAAGCCCGAAATGATCAAATATAGATAAGATTACATAAAGTAAGAAATAGTTTTTAAGTGAGTCGTGTAAGTTAGCCTGTTTAAAATCAGAAAACAAAGTAGGCGAAGATGTGATGAATTTTCACTGTTAAAACAGCATGAATGTAAAGACCAATTATACCATACAGTTTACCCTTATGTATGACTGTTGTTAAAAAATATTTTCACATTGGCTTTTCGGCACGCACAATGAAATGAAGTGTTATGCAGGGGCGCGAAACCCACGACCAGCGTAAAAAGTACAGAAACACAACTTATTGGCAATTTTTGCAGCCGACAAGAATTTAAAATATCGCGCGTGCGGGATAGTTTTTACGTGAAAGCCTGTGATACGAACATGGGTCTGGAATTGCTATGTTTTCTTGTTAGAGCCTTTTTTTTTTCCTATTCCGTGTACCACATAGTAGAATATTAAAAAATCAAACTGTGGAAACAGAAAATCACATGAAATGTTAGCACGGATACATGTGACATAGACTCCCTGTTGCACAATACGAGCACTAAGACTCTACCAAATCCGCATTTTACTGTACCTGAAACGACACTACGTCAAGCAATAAAGTGAGTAGCATAACAAGCGAACCTTGGAAATAAGAGCTCATTTAATCAGAGGTAAAAGGAATATTTACGTATTAGGCAATTGTTTTGTTGTTGCCGCAGGACATATCACACTGTGTAAGCATTTCCGGACCCATGTTCATATATATAATATAGTTGCACCATATGAGGAAATGTTTCCGCCTACACCTCTATAGAACAAGATAAGACTTTTTAACAGGAAGCGATAAAATAAATCCGGAACCAAACGGGAATTGCATCTACATCACTTAAGCTGGGGTGCAGTTTCTCCATTGAATGCATGATATGTGCTCGTGCAGCGGAAGTGTGTTAAACAATTACCTACAGTACGAGTCTATGTCTCAACAAGAAAGACCACGCATGCGCCATATGCTAACACCGCGTGCTAAAATACATTTTTATGCAACGCTTTAGTTTTTGTAAGCTGTTTCTAATATCGGATTTCATTTTTAAATCTCATAATTATTTCCTTTTTAAAGCAAAATATGTGAGTACAGTTCTTTAAAATGCGTTATAACGAAATAACAACCTTTCGGTCAAATAAATAAATATTTGTTATATTCCATCAAGAATGCTCAAGAAAGAAGGAAATGTATAGTTTTAATTTGTGTTTGTTCCAGGTATATTTACAATAACGCTGTTTTACGAAAATCACGCAATTTATGGGCACGTCCATCCGTAGGGCGATGGACTGACACTACGCCGGTTGTAAGCAAAAGGATAATGTTGTCAAGTACAGAAAGACGGGTTTTTGTGGAAGAATGCGTAAAAACTGCAGAAATGCATCGACATTTAACTGCAGTATGTGGTAAAGTTCCTGCACAGAAGAACGTTTACAACTGGGCCAGGGAACTCGGAAGTTCCCTGGACTGGGAAGTTCGCAAAAGCAGAGAAGCGTTGTCCAAAATTATAAACTGCATAAATTTTTGTGCCTCAAATGAACTAGCACTAAAAGGACACACGACTCTGAAAAGTCGCAAAACCCCGGTATTCTTTGTCACTAATAAAATACACTTGTTAACTCGATTCAGTGTTTAGATAGCGCTTCTTCCTTTAACGGTACATTCAAAATGAACTGTTGCTGAAGCTGTCATGACAACGGACATATCAGACAGTTTCCAACTTGTCCTTGTATCCTGTTGAGAGATGCTACAGTGATGAATGATGAGCACCCCTGTGCTCATTTCTTACACTGTTTTGCTCATCAATTAAATCTTACAGTGGAAATAACTTGTAGGCAAAATACTTATACCAGAATGTTTTTTGCGAACTTAATAGCAATTTTTTCTTGATGCCACAGCGATCTTCCGTTTTGAATTCCTGTATAGCAAAACGAATATCATCTGGTGGCGAGCTTTAAGTCCAGAACAGTTAATGCTCTTTACGAGAAGAAAGACGTCTAGCAACATTACCATATCTTCTTAGGAATTTTCTTTCTGGATCACATTTTTTTCACACAATTTTGCCACATGTTGACATCCTTTGTACTAAACTACAGAATACACTGCCAGATGCGGCCATATTTCTAACTTTGAAAGTATGGTATCAGGAATTTGACTGAAGAAAATCGAGAACATGGCGGATATGAAAATGCAAATAAACGTCGCCAGGTTAACGACAGCCAGTCAAGGAAGTGTGCAATTCTTACCCAGGTATCCAATTTACCCAATCATTTCCAGGTATCGACTCTTCTGTTGCCAAGCAGTTTTGACAACTTCTGCAAAATATTTCCTGAACAAGAACCGATTTAATGTACTAACCTATTTCTTGTTCTTGACAAAGAAAATTACACGCCGAATTATCTGTTCAGCATTCGAAAGAAGAATTCGGAATTGTTGGAGGTACTCAACTGTTGCAGTTTATGATTTCTCATAAATTACAGTCTTCATTTTCGGATGTTTTACAGCTCCTTCATATTGCTGTAATGACTACGAGCGAACCAGAACGCTGTTTTCTTCTTTGAAGGGAATCTGTGTAGCACTGTGAGCGAGAAGAGACCTACTGCCCTTGGAATGGAACATGGTGACAAACATCCCGAACTTCAAAGAAAAAGTTATTCAGAAATTTGCTTGCTGCAAATTGCGGCGCATGGAGCTGATAAATAAGTGATATCTCGAGGTATGTAACCGTTTCACAATGCATGATTAGTCCTAAGTTTTCATGGCCGGAGTCAGAATTACAGCTAAAAGTTTCTTCCAGGCTTAAAAACCGTGGTCCGTTCGAGCTTTGATATCCAAACGTTTCGTCCCCGCCTAAGTAGGACATCATCAGTGACGAGGTCTAAGTCTTCTTGGGAAAGTTTCAGGCACAACTGAATCGCTGGCCTGAGGTGTCATATTTATACACGAACTGCTCGTAAGGGATTGGCTGGAGCAGGGGGGTTGTGCTCGGTGGGCAGAGCATCTCCCCTTCGATGACTGATTGGTTCGCGCGTGTTTGGACTTGTTTTACATGTTCAAGTATCGGATGCCAGATTTTATTTAGTCAGAGAGAAGAGAGGCCCGCGTGATATGCATACTGAAACCGGGCAAAGACCCAGTTTACCCTTCCAGTTATCGCTCCATCAGCCTCCTCTCGATACTACCAAAGTCTTCGAAAGACTTTTACTGGTCTGCTTGTCACCCATCCTGGGGAACATTCAAGTCATACCCCCTTATGAATTTGGTTTCCGTCCTGGACACTCTACTAGCCAACAGCTGCTGAGGGTGGTGGAGGCTACAGCTCTGGGTTTTCAGGGCAACGCATTCACCCCCACGGTATCTGTGGAAGTAGAAAAAACTTTCTCTACGACCTAGCACGCCGGACTCCTGCACAAACTTATCTCCCTAGGGCTTTCACACCCTAATACAACTATTACACTTATACATCAAACACCGAACTTTCATTGTTACGGTGGCGGGTAACAGTTCCACACTAAGGCAGATACGCGGCGGAGTTCCAGAAGACTGTTCTTTCACCAATCCTATTCAACATATACATGGCAGACGTCCCTCACACACCAAACATCAACATAGCACAATATGCAGGCGACGTCCTGGTATACAAAACAAATAGACACATAGGCAGAGCCGTAATCCCCATCCAAAGACTGTTACACCTAATCGAAAGGTGGAGCAGGCGTTGGAGAATGTCCATCAATCCGGCAAAAAGCCACGCCGTCATATTTACTAAACGCCGCATTCCCGCAAACTGCCCCACACTCACCTTCAACAGGCAAAGTGTCTAGTGGAAGGGTTCCCTCACTTATCAGGGAGTCCGAGCTAGACAAGGGGCTAACTTTTAAGGAACACACCTCTAGAACTGCTCACAGGGCCCAGGGAGCTATTGTTCAAATGAACCCTTTATTCAGTTCGAAAGCGTTGCCCGTCCACTTAAAACTTCACCTCTTTAAAGCTCTGATCATCTCCTTCATGTTGTACGCATGCGAGATCTGGGGTATGGCCGCCGATAGATGGCCGTCACTCATTCAAAGGGCTCATAATAAAGGGCTTCGCCCAATTTATTCCGTATATCGTTGCTTTTCGACCAGACTGCTTCATAAAACCTCCTCCCTTCCATATACAGAGGAGGAAATTAGGCGCCGGACCAAGAAACTACCGTGCATTGCCATATCGTTCCTTAGGCAGCTATATTTGCCAAAGCCAAGATTCAAGATGCAATGCCTAGCCTGCGGGCACCTGGGATGACAATAGTTCAATTCCATACAAACGAAATTATTATGTAATTTCAACACTGTTGCACTTAAATAAAATAAACAGAAACTCAGCAGCAATATAGTCATGCTAAAATCTAAATAAAGGCTTTTAAGACATACCTATATTGGCAAAATCCTTGGACACTAGATCCACCCATTTTATCAGGAGAAGTCAAAAGCACTATTTCCAACATCCACATACCTCTTCCTTACAACCATCCTACATACTTCATTCCATATTACGGTTAAGCCCACAGAACGCAGAAACCGTATATAGACTGGTTACAAACCCAGCCTGCCATCTAGTCGGTCGGTCTGTCGTATTTAGCTTAGGAGTCTCTCTCCTTCTGTTAAAGTTCTATTGCTTCGCATTGTATCGATACCATACTACCA
The DNA here is from genome assembly GCA_030762175.1 of Metallyticus violacea. Lineage (NCBI taxonomy): Eukaryota > Metazoa > Arthropoda > Insecta > Mantodea > Metallyticidae > Metallyticus > Metallyticus violacea. Next base: position 96,846,808 of record CM060841.1, on the reverse strand, counting down.
TGCAAGACTACAACGCGAAGCAATAAAAATCTAAAACACCCTAATAAATTTAACAGAAAGGGAGAGACTGTTAAACTAAATAAAACCTGGCAAACAACTAACCAACTATGTTGAGGTAGACTGGGTCAGTACCCAGTCTGTGTACTTACCCCACTAGGGTTTAACCATAGAGGGGAACAGGGTTTTGAGATTAATTTGTTTAGTGGATGAAGGTGTGGTGGAGTGCAACTGCTCCAAGGTGTGAGGAGTGGATCTAGCATCCTTGGTTTTCTGTAATGTGAACATGTTGGTAGCCTAATTAAGTTATCAGCATATTCACATTTAAAAACGGATTATTAGGTAGTACAGTGCAGTCTATAAATGTTAGGTATTTATTCCTGTAGCATGATGTGAACTTTTGTTATCTCAGATAACCACATACTAACCATGGCACATTAAACCTAGGCTTACGTCTTAAGTGAGCATCATAGTTGCCCAGTGATCGGATGAGTGCACTCTCATGGTATGATAAACTGTTGTAAAATTTAATAACCCTGCATTTAATTTCATCTTCCATATTGGGAAGAAAAAAATGCTTCATAAAATAATCGAATAGGAAAACAATGGTATACACAATAGATAGGTAAAAGTTGTCTATTCTGTGCCCTTTGTAATTACAACAACAAACTATCACATACCGTGCCCCAAATCTCGCAGGTATATAACATAAGGAAAATAGTCAGAACTTTAAATAGGATATTTTCAAATATACAAACATTCCTTTAAAATTAAACACAGGTTACCGTTGAGCAATATATAGCTCCCTGCAAAACCTGACATCACATACTTGAAGATATAAAACAAGCCCAAACACGCGCCAAAAGATGCACTGCCCACCAAGCACTCACCCTCTGCTCCTGCCGAGCCAATCCCGTACGAGTAATCCATATATAAATATGACACCTCCAGTCAGCGATTCAGTCGTGGTCCATCTCATTACTCATGGCATTAACACTAACCTAATTAGCTAACTATCCAATTAACAACTCATTTAACATGCTCACTCAGGCTCACACTCTCTAATCCTTGGGCAACGTTCAGGTCGTGCCATGGATGATGCCCGACATGCTGGCATGCTATGCTTGCCACCATGCTCCACATTAACAGTTACTAACTGAGGTGCATTAGCGGAACCCGACCCATTACATGAATGTATCCTAATTAACAAGCATCCCTCATGCATTTAGGTACTAACTGCATGGGGAGGCGATGTAGCCTCTGCGGATGATTGCCACCGGGGTTGTCGGGTGTGGGGCTCCCTACATACTTTCTAGCAAAATGGCTTACAGACAGATTTACAGCTCTACCAAGGTTTCAAAGAAGAAGCATAAAAAAACTCGTTCCAGTTAATAGAAACAATAAAAGATTTTAAAGTTCTATCCTCTGAAATTTTAGTGTCTTTCGACGTATTATCTTTGTTCCCGAGTATTCCAACTGACAAGCTTTATCGTTTTTGAACAATTGGTTAAAGGAGATAGGAATTAATGAAACTCACAGGAAAGAATACGTCCACCTTACTAACATTTGTATAAACCAGTCATATTTTACATTTGCAGGAGAGTTCTATAAACAGAAAACAGGACTCACAATGGGAAATCCTTTGTCCCCCTTCCTGGTAGATTTATTTAGGAGTACATTTGAAACTCACATAATTTCTGCCTTCCCACATTATTTTAAATGCTGGTACAGGTATGTTGATGACATTTTTAATATAGTGAAAAAATAATTTGTTGAAGATGCTTTGAAGCTTTTAAATATACTAAATAGGAATATATCCTTCACACTGGAAACAGAAACAAAGGGAATTTTGCTGTTTTTAGATATTAATAATAATCATGGAACTCTAGAATTTAGAATCTATAGAAAGGATACGCACACAGATAACTATACAAAATTAAATGGGTTTAACCCCATAGCTCACAAGCACTCAATTTTCAACAGCTTAACATATAGACTGGTGAATTTACCAATCAGTAAAGAGGAATACAAAAAAGAATTTGAGAAGATACAGGAGATTGCCATTATAACTGGTTTTAACAAAAATTTAATAAACAAAAAACTTAAAAACAGATTCCTAAAGAAGAAATTGATCAAGAATACCACCATACTATTAACTGAAAAAGATAGACCAGTTTTAAAAAATTCACCTACCATCCAGCAGTTATGAATAAATTCCAAAAAAATTTTAAAGATTTAAATTGGCACCTATTAACAGATAAACTCTGAAAAATGCTTTAGTGGACAACAGTTTTAATAACATTCCACAAGAGAAAAAGTCAGGCATCTACAAAATAGCATGTAAAGAATGTGATAAGATATACGTTGGAAAAATTAAAAGGAACATAGGAACACAGTTAAAGGAACATCTCAGGAACGTTAAGTACAAACAGATTGATAGGTCAGCAGTGGCACACCATTTTTGGAAAGATATCACGACATAAAAAGAGAAATAAAGTTACTCAAAGAAGCACACGGATGTACAGAATTGAACACATAGGAGAAGATTTACATTCATAAACATAGGGATCATATTATGAATTTTGACATTAAGGAGAATGTAATACAAATTTCCAGTTTATATATAAAATACACCACCATGACAGAGCCACAGGTCCTCATAGATTTAGTTTCTCATACCAGTCATTAAGTTGGTTGAAGATGGAGAGGATGTCTCTTCGAAACCGGTCCCACCATATTTAAAAGTAAGTGAAGCATAAGAGTGTGTTAGACGACAGATTAATTATAATTTACATGATTTTTATAGTTGATATGTGGGAGAGAACTTTACATTAATGGCTTCTTTTAATTTTTAATAAGATAAAGAATTATCCTATGAGGATTAGGAATTGTGATTAACCTAAAATACAACAAGACACAAAATATACCTATCAGAAAATTATATATATATATATATATATATATATATATATATATTCATAAATATGATATACTAACCATGATGACTAATTGTAAGAACTCGTTTAGTCTCCTTGAAAGTGATGTGACAAGGGATTTCGTTGTGAGCCACAATACATGTTTACCAACCATTCCTAATCTATAAAGGTGTACTTGTTACCCTTTCTAAGGCGGGTATTTTTTATTTCGTTATAGTAACTACGCCCCCAAGGGGCACCTCCGGGCGGAAGGGAGGCGATAGACGGAGGTAGGAATCTTCTCGGACGCGGGGGTTTGGGATAGCCAAACAACCCGCCAGATGCCAGGACAGGAATTTTCTACAGAACGCCAATTCACCGCCCGGCTGTACAGTGTCAACCAAACTCGCTGGCTTTTTGTACCCTCCAACAAGAGGCATGGAATGAATGAGGGAGCGGAAAACTCGTGAAACGGAAATTTCCATTTCAGCATTCACCTAAGTGGACTGTTAGGGTGAGGAAACTTTCTGAAAGGTCTATGCATTTCCCTAATGACAATTAAATACAGGCACATACTTGCAATAATAAAGACGACCATCGTGAGGTGAAACGTGAACTGTCCAGCTCTGCTTCTTCACATCACACCAACTTGGATGTTGCAACATCAGTCAGCACCACCTGAAAACAAAGTCACAGTGAATTAGCAAGACATGGAGATGCTATTGGAAATTGCCCTGAGCTCTATTCCGGCACCAATTCGGAGATAATTTTCATCTTAATGAACAAGACAAGGTACAAACTGGTGTTTGGTTATGCGCGTTCCAAGTGTAAACACCTTATTTGTATCTGGAATCAAAGTCAGAACCAGAAACGCAAATCTCTTATCTGAGACCTCCAGAGATCCTGTGTATGTCTATGTCTGCTGTGTTTCTGAAATCATTGAGGTGGTCCTGACACAGGACTGACTATCCATTAAATAGTTGCCCGACAAGCTACTGAAGTCCCGGAGGGAGATGGGAGGTAAAGTTTTTAGATTTAGGGAAACAGAATTGTGTATGTGTGTCATTTTATATGTAAGACCACCTCAACAACAAAAATCATTCGAGTTCATAAATTTGAAGCACGTTATTTCACAGAGCCAGGTGGGTTTATTTCTCATGAAGATTTGAAACATTTGTCGTACTGTTGCAATAGTTTTTCAATAATATTGTCGCCTGTCTGTACGGTGTCCACTTCTTCGTCGCCCGGAGAAGGTGAAAGTCACACGGCGTCAGGTCTGGGCTGTAGGGATGCAGCAATGCCTATCCGTAGTCTTAGCCTGTACCACAGAATTGCCGGTCCCCCGTCTTTTCTTGTCACTATTGTCATACTTTCGTATTTGTAAAACAAAGGTATTGCATTGTGAAAGTCCCATATTTTAACTCCCCATGACCATGCTCTTCTTCAAAGAATTTAGTGCAACACTATCCTTTGTTTTATCTCTAGCCTTTTGTTATGTCATGGATTTCCCAAAAGTAGCTCAGGATTCGGCAGGTATCAAAGTTACTCAGTGAACACGTTGCGATGGGTTGATATGTGCAGATAATGCCACTGGCCTCAACAAGACCAACTCAAGCAGGCGGTGAGGTTCGGCCATGTTGCTGCTATTAAACACTTGGGTTTAATTGGTTCGTTGCAGTTGCAAGGTTTATAGTTAAACGTAAATCAACAGTAGCGTGTTAGTTCTTTTGTTTTTTATTCAGTTAATGCTGATTTAGTGAAATTACTCTAATGGGGCACTCTTTGTGTGCCCGGTTGTACCTGTAATTATAGCAGTGTACCGCATACCACCACATTTACATTTCCTAAAGAGCAGTAATTAAGGGAGAAGTGGATAATGAGTATACAAAGTACAAATTTTGAAATTAATGATGAAACTGTAGTGTTTGTTAAACAAAATTTGTGATTAGGAAGGACATTTCACTGTATATTTTTCTTAATATACCATCCTAAGTGACAGCGAGGCTTATCAATGAAAGGAAAGATCCGGAAGAACGTATGGAGCGGGTTTTGAAGAGAGATGGAGAGTTTTAATGAATGTATGAGCAGGATATGTTTTGACTCCTTTGCAAGTGAGGTTAAGAAAAGACAGGTACACCTTTTTATATCTATTGCCAAGGAAGACTATGTCCTATTTATTAAAACAAATTATAAATATGATGCCGTCCCATCTGTGTCAGTTAGTTTTAAGGAGTTCAGTAATTTGAAAGTTACCATATTTTTTAAATATTTGTGCTTACCTGGAAGTTCAGTTCGATCTTGGAGTGCAGTGGAAGTATGGAGTTAAAATGTAACAGTGAAGCCAATTGGATAATTAGGAGAGTTGCCTTGCTACCAACTACTACTACTACTACTACTACTACTACTACTACTACTACTACTACTACTACTACTACTACTACTACTAATAATAATAATAATAATAATAATAATAATAATATCTCGCTCGTTGAGAGAATGACTTCATTAATAAATGTTTTAAGGAAAATTTATCACTAGATCATGGTTTGGGTATAGAGAAAGCTGGTAAAATAAATTTTGATTTAGAACAATTGAAGCTTTCTTACGCAATCCAAATTACTTATTCAGCACAGCTCATGATATTGACTGCAACTTTTTCTTACACATATATAACGTAAATTTGCATTACATTCTATTTTCCAGCGGTGGGTGGTTAAAATTGTTTGTTATACTTGTAGAGAGCTTTGTAATTAGATATAAATAGTTAACCATTTTATATTTTAATTATTATATTATTTAATAATACCGTTTAGAACTAAATTGTTTTGGGAGGATAGATACTTTTTTTTTAAACTAATTATTATATTATTTAATAATACCGTTTAGAACTAAATTGTTTTGGGAGGATAGATACTTTTTTTTTTTAAACATTAGGAAAGAATGAATGAGATATAATGTTAAAAGTGGCATCATTATCTTTCTCTAAATAGCGTGTCCATGTTTAAAGTTTTTTTCGAAAATTGTTTTTTTTTAATTGGTCTTGTAGTATGTCCCTCTATACTTTTGTTTACAGTAAATAGATCGTCTTTGGTTGAGCTTGGCCACCATCTGTTTAGTAACCAAGTAGCTCTTCATTTCCTATCGAATAATGATCAGGGGGACAGAGGGGCAGAATGTCTACTGTCGGTAATGGTGGTGGAACAATGCTGCAGCGATCATAGTCGCTAGACGGTAGTGGAATTAGATGAGCAAACAGGAATACCAATTTTACGGGGCCTGAACATGCGTAAGTGGATGCCACATCAATTAAGTGAGGTACAGAAACATGTCGCGTCAAACTGGCGATCTTTCAGGAAGAAGGGGATGGCATGTTGAATCGCATCATTGCAATGGATGGGCGCATGAACCAGAACTCAGCGACCGTCGCTAAGTCACCTAGCGTGCCTGTACATCATCTAGTGTGAGAGGGAACCAGTTAATAATGCCCAGTATTACAGCTCTTTTTTGGTGCGACAGTTACCCAGTAACGTACGTCATTATTCTCCACATCTCGTTAATCCGCTTTAAAAAAGCGGACTTTTGACGCGAGTGGCTCAGATTGCAGTACATGGTGTTCAGCGCCTCTCATCACTGGCAACGAACCGTCGATTTACATGGAAGATAACTTCGAAGGCCGCTGCTAAACAGCGTATACTACGTGAGAGAACCCATTTGCTGTGTTTTGCTTCTTCCCTACGAGGGCCTCCTACATCCAGCCTTCCTTTGGTAGCACCACTCGACAGTAAATCATATTACCTTAGATGTTTCGTGTTGCCCCCTGTTAGCTACGGGAAAAAAATAATTGACATATCTTATCCCTTGTGTTTTTTAATGGTGTTTAACGTCCGTTTTTACTACTGGGGCACCACAGGCGGTGGACACTGATGATACATGAAACGAAATTATATACTAGCAAAAGATTTTTTTAAAGGATGGAAACGTTAAGTTTAGGGGTACTTCCCCTGCACTTACCATTTATTGAAGACTGAGGAAAACCTGAAAAATAAAAACAGCCGTGGTCCTGGCGGGATTCGAACCCCAGACCTTCCGCTCACAAGTTCGCATCTTAACGACCTGGGCCACCAGTGGAGGTATCCCTCGTGCGTGTATATGCGTTTAATACAAAATTGTTTTCTTTCTGCGTTCGTCTTCATTTTTGTTTGTTCTCTAATCTTATCACAATATAAAAATAGGGACACTTTGCATTGCCACCTTTGATGTGTTCACTCTTAAAATCTGGCTGTAGTTCTCAATGAATCCATTAGTTAACTTTTATCACTGCAGTTAAATTGTGTTTAGCAATACACTGTAAATGTGAAAGTTACCAATTCGTTGATTAAAACTTTAACCGCTATGTAAATACACATTTCCTTTTACATATATAATTCCCGTATTTAACATAAATATAAAAGTTTATTACGAAATTAATTGTTCATTTGGTTTATTTACGGACGCTAGGTTATCGGCGTTCCGTCCAATTCAGAGAGTGAAACCGCCGATAAATTTTGCTCAGAGGCCTCTTTTTTTCAGACTTGCGGTCCTTTTACGTGCCGTAAATATACAACAGGGACGCACCTTTATTTTCCTTCCGAAGAAAGCCATACTTAGGGTTTTTATGCTCGAAAAAATCCACTGACTTTGGCCGGGGTTGAATGTTATTAGTAGAGAACCACATTAATTAAGGTAGTAAATCTCTTTGTCGGTTTTGATTGTTTATTGGTGGTTTCTGAATAACGGTTACACATTACCATTATTTTTTTTTTCCTTAATTCCTTCTTTATGTTTAGCTAAGAATGTATAACAACGTTTGTGTTATAAACAACAAATTAAGTCAAGTAGCTGGCGAGAATAGTGTAGTTTTATAATTGCTGAACAGCTTTGCAGTCGGTCCTGGTGGTGTAGTGGTTACCATACTTGGTTCCTAAACCCAAGATCGCGGGTTCGAACTAGGCCAGGACCGAGGGATTTTTTTCGGGCGTAAAAATCCTAAGTATTGCTTCCTTCAGAAGGGAAGTAAAGCCGTGGGTCCCTAGTCGTACATTTACGCACGAAAAAGAACCTCAAGCCCATATGATACGCATTATTCGATATCTAGTTGGGATAGGAGAGAAGAATATTGTAAAGAGATATAATAGTGTCCTGCAAAATTATTATATTAAATAAGTCATTATCCACTAGCAAAAATCACTGCAAAAAACGCCAGCTCCTTTTTTTTTTTTTTTTTTTTTTTTTTTTTTTTTTTTTTTTTTTTTTTTTTTTTTTTTTTTTCCCCAACGGCTGCTGCAGTCACGCCTACTTTCACGAACAAGTGCGGAGGGCAGCGGGGGAAACCGAATGCATCGAGGCCGAGTTACGCCTATATCATTCCTGTTGCAAACAAATCCCGCCTATGTTTTACAGTGCCTCTTCTAAAAAATTCTTTTTAGCGTGGAATATGAGTGGAATTAGCATGCTGTATTTTTTGTTTATAATGAGTGCATTAAAAGAGTTCGTGTGCTTGGAAGGGTATGCGAGTACATAGAAATCTAAGACAACATGTTTCCAACCTACACAGCAATCGTACGCAACTTCAAGTGTGAGGGATCAGCTTGTGTAGCAACAAGGAACTTCTTTTATTTGATATGAAAGCAACAACTTCGTATGGTTTTAAAAACCAGAAGCAGGAAATTGAGGAAACAAAGTTAGTAAAATAGTACTTGCGGTTCTTGCTTACACATGTAAAACTTTTGTGTTAAAAGCGCATGCCTTTTCCCTCTAGTGTTACATTGCTACTCATTTGATTTCGCTGTATACTTTTATGTGCTATTGATTGCTATTTCCGACTGCATTTGGTGAAAGCACGCTACACTTTTACACTTGACGTTAGCCCTGAACAGCTTGGCACCCGAGCAACAGCGCAGATAGCCGAACTCGTTGCACGATTAACCACCGAGCACGTGGCTGCTGGCTGCAACTCCGAGCGACTGAAGTCGAAAGAAAATGCGGTGTTCACTTCTGTTTGCTCACTTGGGCTAGTATTTCCTCCTTTTTATTGAGAACAGTGTCTATTAATAAGTCATTAATACCTTTGAAATTTAATTTAAATGTTATTGTATTAAAAACATATAACGTAAGCATTTTCTGAAGGTTATTACAGAACGCTCTTTCATACAATATAATTCTCACACACATATTAGATTAATATTTCACATTTGCTATCTTCACGACGATGCTTTTGTTAAATACGACACTTGCGCAACGTTATGAATGTAGTTTACATGCTGAATTAATTTTTCCGTTTATTTTAAAATAGAGTAAAGAAAATTAAACGCAAAAACACGTTTTAAATTTCAGTTTTCAAAGTATACCTTTACCCCTAATAATCTTATTTTCAAAAACTATTTTTTATTCATTTAAATAATATATACCAAGTTTTGTTGTGAAAAAACAAATACTGGTGCCGATAGAGCGATTTTTAAATTTTGGTTTTCATGTAACGCCTCCGTCTAAGAGTATGATTTCCTTGAGTTTCCACCGCATTTTCTTTTATTTCATTGTAACATTTGTGTAATAATGAGTGCATTCGTATGCCTGGAATTTGTGTACAATAAACATGTCTCTATAGCACTCCCCGAAAAATTAAATGCTTTGTCTTTGTTAAAGACAAACTGATTGTGCTTACGAAAGGAAAATTAAGCTTTAAAATGAAAGACATAACGTCAAATACAGGGCTATTCAAAAATATGGAACAGAACTTTTATTTCTTCCAAACTACAAAAGATAGAAACACAATTCCAACGTTCCTGGAAAGGGAAAGTTTAATTTTCACTTTTAATGCATTCAATATGAGCACCACGTGTTACATGACAAATATCTAAACGGTGGCTCATTTCTTGCCACATACGAATCAGCTGGTCTCTAGTTATCGAATTCACAGCTTCAACAATTCGATGTCACAGACTTTCAAGAGTGTCAGGCATAGGGGGGATAAAAACACGGTCTTTTACGTAATCCCACAGATAAAAGTCACAAGGAGTGAGGTCTGGAGACCTGGGAGGCCACCGCCAAAGAAGTTGATCTTCTGCTCATCCTCTTCCAATCCAACGTCCTGGAATGGTGTCATTCTGGCAACGTCGCACGTGCTTAGAGAAATGAGGCGAGGCACCATCTTGGATGCAGATGAAGTCATCTGAACCATTTTCAAGTTGAGGAAATAACTAGTTTTGAATCACGTGTAGATAGGTTAGTCCTGTCACAGTGTTCTCCACGAAGAAGAAAGGTCCATAAACTTTGTTTACAGATATGGCACAGAAGACGTTAATCTTTGGCGAATCTCTTTCATGTTAAATAACTGACATAGGATTTTTCACTTGCCCAAATTCTAACGTTATGCCGATTAACTTTACCGGAAAGATGAAAAGTGGATTCATCGGAGAAAAATTAATCGTTCAGAAAAAGTTTCTTCTTCTTCCATATCATCTAGCATCTAGAAATTTGTACCTTTTTGTTGTGGTCGTCAGGATGCAATAACTGCAGTTTGTACGGCTTCAGTGTAGACGGTGTTTCAGAACTCGCTATACCGTTGGTTGAGGAATGTTAAGTTCCTTGCTTGCTCGTGCAGTGGATTTTTTTGGGCTCCGTTCGCAAACTGTACGAATACGCTCGACATTTTCATTCGATGTGCGTGAACATCCCGTGCTTTTCCGTTCGCAGATGCAACCATCTTTTATGAATTTTCGATGCCACTGGAAAATCTGCTTATGCGCAGGCGGTTGTTTATTAAAGTGAGGGCGAAAAGCACATTGAACTCCAATAATGGACTCTAGTTTTGCTAATTACAGCACACAAAATGCTTTAACCTGTTGTGTCGCCATTTTACTACAGACAATCAACATGGCAAGCAACATCGCCAATGCGGCCTGGTTGAAACTTCTACCTGGATGGTTCAAATTTTAAACTTTTGTCTGTCCAGGAACGTTGGAATTATAGTTCTACCTTTTGTAATTTGGAAGAAAGAAATGTTTGAAATCTGTTCCTTCTTTTTGAATAGCCCTGTAAGTAAGGACAGCATGGTAATTGGAAAATCTCGTCATCGACAGCGACGAAATATATTTTGTGCAAGATAATGGTATACACTGTGAATGCAAATGCATCTGCAGTGAATGTAATACGTGCATTCACAGATACTCTTGCACGTTTGTTGATTCCAGCATTAAATGGAATATATGTATACACAAATACGTGAAGTAAAAGTTCGGCGCTCTCCGCTGTTGCTCGGAACTACAGCCAGATGCTGTGTGTGAAGCGAAACAAGTTCGGTTCTCTCCGCTGTCGCTCGGGGATGCAACCAGCAGTCACAACCAGGTGCTGTATGACGTGAAACAAGTTCGGCTCTTTCCCTGTCACTCGGAACTGCAGCCACCTTCCCAGATGTCATGCGTTTCTGCTCAGGGTGTAACGTCAAGCTTCAACTACCGTTCCTGATGTCACAAGTCCACTTACTGATACTCTTATTTTCTCCGCTGCCCACCGCACTTGTTCGTGAAAGTAGGCGAGACTGCAGCAGCAGTTGCGTTTCCTAGGTAACGGTAAGTGGTGCAAATCGTTCCCTTGCTTCGAAAAGTACGTGTGTGTCGGTCGGTACCTTGGCCGTCGTGCTCTTCTTCAAAAGCAGAAGACTTATAACCGTAATACATTAGATTCGAGTACGAATCCGTTCCGTTGATATCAGTATGACCATTTACAGTGATTACTTAGCTCACCAATCCGGCATTATTATAAGGAATCCCAAATAATCACAGCTGCCTATCGCTATGATTTTATTGTTTCTGTTTTATCGCAACTACGTCCAATTGTTTTATGCAAATTAATCAGATCATCTATGACTACATATTTCTCACATGTTAGGTCGTAAACATACGTCCCTACTTATATGTGTTGCATATGATATTAAGATATGGATTTGGTAGCGTAAAGATACATTCTTTGAATTGCATATATTACAGCATCGCTTAACATCGCCTCTCAGCACTTTCACTGCAGTCAATTACAGTCGCGCTCTTCTTTGGTCCCACCCACTGCCAACCTACGTGCGCATAATCTTTTGCAAATCGTCTCACTATAGCATTTTACCACATAACAGTATAACATAACCAGAAATAATTATAATAATAACAACGAAGAAAGGTATACTCGATTTGTTTTAGAATCAGAATTATTATTCGGTGGAACTATTTTCAGTGCTTTTAAGATTTTCCAGCAGTGAAAAAACATGAACTTGGAATTTTTGGGGTCGTTTGGTCACAATTATTCACATTCAATATCAAAATTTGTATTATTGTTATAACTTATGCAAGTGTGCGATTAAAAAAGTATCGCACTCTTTAATTCACAAGAGCGGGCAGCGTCAACAGTAAGTATTTCGAAATGCTTACATTCGATAATGATTATTATTAGGAATATGATAGCATTGATTGCTGTTTAATATACAAACGTTTTCGGTCTGTACTCAATTATTTATGCATGCAGTCATCTAGAAGAGAATGCAGGTGGTAGAGTTTACTTCGTGATATGCGCACAAACACCCAAGCCATGTACCAAAGTAAAAATATAATTATCGTCCCTACTGCATTATCACCTATGGTGAGACCGAAGGCCGTAAATATATATAAAAAACGTTACTTCAGAACACTTATGTTTAATATGTGTATTTAGAATTATTTCATAAAATGTTTTCTTTGTAAGCGAACATGTTCATTTTCCATGTACAAAATGGCATAACAGATATAAATTTATGCTTTTGATTTTCATCTTCTTCTTTGTGCTCTGTTTCTGAGACGGGTATTACGATGTTTAGATTATTTTATTATCCTTATTGCTGAGTTATCGTATCCGCCCACTTTGAGAGCCACATCAATTACATTATTGGGATGCACTCTTAGGAATTTCAAATACTTCAGCAGTACAAGGTCGGCCTACTTAGGTGCAATGATAATACTAGGATCCTGCACTACAATACAATGATCGGCTTTAGTATATCTGAGCTTTACTCCGTCTCAATAGTTCTATTGCTAAAGAAATAGCTGCATTGTCTTAATCCTTCTCAACATGGCCAACAATTATAAAAAATAGTAACGATTAATATTACAAATCTTTGGTCAATGTTAATAGACTGTCGGTCCTGGTGGTGTAGTGGTAACCATACTTGCCTTCTAAACCCAAGGTCGCGGGTTCGAACCCGGCCAGGGTCAATGGATTTTTTTTCGGGAGTAAAAACCGTAAGTATGGCTTCCTTCGGAAGGGAAGTAAAGCTGTGGGTCCCGTGTCGTACATTTACGGCACGATAAAGAACCTCAAGTCTGAAAAAAGAGGCCTCTGAGCTATATTTGTCGGCCGTTTCACGTCCTGAATAGAATGCGACGCTGATGACCTGAGATGTTAAACAGCGTCCTTAAATAAACAAAAAAAACAAAAAAAAAAAACAAAGTTAATAGACTACAGGAACGTGAACACATTTCTAAATTTTTTAATCTTTATTGTGAATTAAGGTAAGATTAGCGTACATTTCTTCCTTGCCCACACAACGATAGCTTTTAGATTTTCAGGCACAACTTATCAACTCTACTCGCATCCTCCGGAATCATGCTGCTTTAGAGATAACATTAACCTGCCGCAAGGGACCACATGTTGATGACTATTTGCTTCTAGCCTACACTTTGACAACGATTAACCTTCTTCACTTGGGAGGATCTGCCTACGTCAGCAGTGTAGCTGCCAAAGTTCAAATTACTCGTCTTTTCACTCTTGTTGAGTGACCAACGAGAACAAAGATTCACACAAAGATACTTTGCAGAATTTCTGACACGTGTGGCGAATGTAATTGCTGGGTCGAAATTATTCAGTCACTGGTGTTGCCATGGTAACAGATAGAGCTCTGTTGTGTTATTCATTTCGTGTAGTTTATGTTGTAAGCCTGAACATTATCTGTAAGTGCAATGGAGATTCAGAGAGAGAATTTTAGTGCGAAGATCGATTTCAAATGTGACTTAAATGAAACGCAGTCACTTGAGCGTTTAAGGGGATTTTTAGGGGAATTATCTCCTACATGTGCTACTGTGTTCCGCTGTTTTGGGGAGTAAAGAGAGGGCGGAGAGAAGAGACCAACAATAGTAGTGACTGAGAAGAACATCACCTTTGTGGAAGCAATCATTAGGGAAGATCCAAGACTAACTTACAAGACACTGAACTGGTTTTACCGATTAGTTTGCCGAGCGTTTCATCGATCCTGCATGAACCCCTTCATGCAAAAAGAAAGATAATAATAATAATAATAATAATAATGATGATAATCTTCAAAATTTGCCTGAAGCCCCAAAACTTGTCCGAAGTACAGAAGCTCTGCAGGGTTGAATGCTGCAAAGATTTAACTGTGGAAAGTCTCACCTTTTTTTAGACATTGTTAGGGTGACGAAACATGGATATTTCAGTTTGATCCAGAAACAAAACGCCAGTCCTCCACTTTCAGTTTCCATTATGACCAACGACCCATCAAAGTCAAGAGGCCAAAGAGTGTAGGAAAGAAAATGGTTGCCACTTTCTTCTCCGCAAGTGTGCTCGAAAACCAGAGAACTGTTACTGCAAAATGGTACACAAAAGTTTGCCTTCTGAAAATGTTTCAGAAAGTCCAAGAAAGTGCCGTCCAAAGACGGGACTAAGGTGCATTTATTGCACCATGACAATGCATCAGTTCACACCGCTAATGTAACAATGTAGTTTCTGCAAGGAACTGAGGCAAAACTAATGACACATCCATCCTATAGTCCTGACCTGGCACCAGGCGATTTCTTCCTGTTCCCTACTATGAAGAACCGACTTCGAGGTAACCGATTTTCTAGCCTCGAAGAAGCGGTTGCAGCATACGAGCAGGAGTTGTCTGCAGTGCCGGAAACTGAGTGGCGTGGATGCTTCCAGAAGTGACTCCAGAGGGTGGAACGCTGCATACAATGCCAGGAGGGATACTTGCTGCATAAATGCCATCGAATCACTTTGCTCTTGGAATATCCGACCGCGGGAGCACGACCATATTAACACTTTGTCGCAGCTGAAATTATAACATAATGTTCTTTAAGTTTGTGTTCATATGACTCACCCTTAGATCTGTTTAGATATGAGCTCAAACCTCTTGTCCCTTTTCAGTGCATTCTTGATGTTTCGTGAACTTAGTTTCAATACAGCCGACTGTCTCAAATTTGTGGCCATTCCCCTTGACATTGCGGAATTGTAAGGGACTTCTTAGACAGGGACGCTGCTACGTTGTCCCGATGAAGATGATATACCTGGGGGTTCTTAAACCTATGGATGAATTAAATCAGTTAATGATGGGGCAATTCTATTTAAAGTCCTTGGTGCCTGAAAAATGTCTAGTATTCACCTTCTCAGGGTAAGGGAAAACTCAGGAGAAATTTTTACTCAGAAAGTTTGACCTGACCGGGAATCGATTCCAGGATCTGCGGATTAGTAGCCGCGAACGGAGACAATCGCTTAGGCTTGTTACGATATAATTCACAAATCAAATGTTTAAAAATATCTCTTGTCTTTTAAAGTAAAGTTCGCGGAACACGTGTATGATTTTACACCTAGAAAAGCAGCTTCCTTGCACTCATATCCAGCTGTTAAGTGTATACACATAAAAGCGAGTTCATTCTCTTCACTAAGCAGAAGAATATTTTGACCTACACGGTGTTTAGTTAAAAATAACATAATTCCGTTGGTTTTTAGCCCGCCATATGTCACCATAGAAACATGTTTATGTATTTTCTTAGTTAGGTTCATCTGGGATCTAGCTTATCGTTTTGCCAGAAATAGTATAATTTCATCTGCCATTTCGTCCAAAAAATGCCGAACCAAAACATAGAAGATCTACCTATCATCTGGTAAGAGGTGCGGCCCGTAAGTTGCCGGCCTGACATCACTGTTGGGGTGTTCATGCGATCTGATATTCAAATGTTTCAGGATTGTAAACATTGCATTTTCTTTTTAAACTTTAATTTGCTTGGAGAAGCTCATTAAGTGCTACATATATTGCGTTATAAGTGATTTAAATTTTAACTAAAGACTTTCATCCATGATAATAAAGAATGTCTTGACCGTGTGTATGTAGAATCTTGCCCTTCACATTCCATTGTCAAAGTATTTCGTTTGGGCCTTGAAGATGACCCAAGTAAGGATAGGCCGGTGGATGACACAAGAAAACATATTTCTTGAGAAAGGGCTTTCTATAACATTAGATCAGTGCAAGATTCTTTCAGCAGTTCATTTGAAGCTTTGTCGTGATAAAGAGATCCATCATCACAGAGGCTGAAACTAAGGTACTCTTTCAAAATGAGAATCAATGGAGTGGCGGAAGAGAGTGAAGAACTCCCTAGAAATATTAAGGTCTCACACATTCCACCCAGTACAACACGGCAACAATTATTTGGGGCTGCAGGGGAATGAATTCTGATGATAAACTTCAAAGAAAGAAACGCAACGCTCAACTATAGCATGCCAGAATTCGTCTGCTGCAGTCCAGACCATGCCCCCAGCGACTACTGTCTGTTATCAAAACCGAAATCTGACCTTCGACGGCGATGATTCACAAACTTTTCCAGCATTCTCCAGACCAGTCTTCGAAAAAGTTATTTTATGGTGATTGAAATATTATTAAGAAATGAGAAATGAATTCAAGTAAAGGAAGATTACATTAAATAATTGTACCTAACTTGGTCAGGCTTGAAACTTGTGAATATATCTTCACCGAAAACTACAATTTCTTTGCAAAATATTCTTCAGTTTTCGACATATCTTGATGCTTACACTGCACTTTAGTAAATTACATGGGTTCTTTCAGCGATAAACCACCTGTTTCCAGTTTATTCATGACAACACTGTAAAAAGTGGTTTGATTATAGCCTATTCCGTCAATAATGCTACACTGCTGAGACCACTCTATTGATACTGTCTTGATTCTCAATTAGGTTGTTTGACGAAAATACCTAATGAGAACTAGAAGCATCCCAGAGGGTAGCTCTAGGTTCAGAAGGTAACCAGATATGGATAGGTAATACAGAGCCTTCATTTGGACGCGTGGCCGACTTAACGGGGATTTGCCTCCCTGTTTGTTCCCCCTTCTCTTTTCCTCCCTCCTGTCCGTGTACTGTAGCGTAATCTTTGTGCTGTGCAGAAGTTGAACGTTGTGAGACCAATTGATTCAGTGTTATAGTGTGTTAGTGCTTTTATAATGCCAAAAAGTCCATATATATTAGCACACACAATCTTCAAGTATGATTTCTATGTAACTAAAGTAAAGTGAGACGGCGAGTTATAGACATATTCCTGGCTGTTCGTGTGTCTCACAGAGAAACAGTTCGTAATCTTGTAAATAGATTTAGGGAAACGGAATCTGCTCTTGATAAGAGACCGAGAGTAATGCCGTGTTCTTACAGAGGAAAAATTCGATGACATGGGAGAAAAGTTAGAACTAAGTCCAAAGAAATCTCTGAGAAAGTTTGCACAGGAATCAAGAATTTCGCAAATCTCGGTTTAAAATGGCACTAAACCTATAGAATTAAAACTCTATACGATAACTAGTTTAGAAATTGCATCCATCCGATAATGTGAGTAAAGTTAATTTCTGCAATTGGGTGTTGGACAATGTTAATGTTCGCTCTATTGGCCTGCATTTAACATTTTTTTAAGAACGAAACACAGTTTTATTTACATGGTCATGTAGAGGACACAAAACAATAAATACTAGAGTTCAGAAAATCCCGATCTTACACGAAATGTCATTGTAAGAACCAACCCCCCCCCCCCCAAATGGTGGTTGGTGTGCTGTAGAAATCTATACATTGAATTTAAGGGGCTATGAATATCCGACTACGCAGGCAAAGAGTGTGCTTCCCGGTGCCAAGGAAATCCTGTTAAGCCGGCCACGCGTCCAAATGAGGGCTCTGTACTTGGACAAACGTTTTCTTAGAGTTTACTTCTGAAAATTGTTGCATTATTATTTCTACCTTGTTGAGTACATGCACAATGCAAATGAAGTGTATCACATGTGGATAATGCAGCCAGTAAACATGAAAATTGTCTTCCTTATCTTCCACAACAGCCTAACAGTATTAACACAACCTGCTACAGCGAAAATATCAAGTATGGTTTTCCTGGCTCAAATTCGCTAAGCTTGCCAACATGAAAATTAGCCACATGGAGAGCCCACACCCCAGACAAAAAAAAAAATCTTTCAGATTTATACAACTGATGTCTAGTAATGCTTTCACAGTAGATTCATCTGGGATGTTACAGTCATAGAATTTTTCCAGAAAAATACAGAACTGTAAATGGCAGAAATCAGTGCTTCTCCTGAACTTTAGAAAACAGGATCTTCTTGATCTTATTTTGATTTAAAGTAAAACACTAAAAATCATGTCGTCACATTAAAACTCTCTTTAAGTTTCACAAACACACTTATAAAAGTAATTTTGGTACATGTTTCGTGAGGTACATTCCTCACATTGTCAACCAAAACGACCCTGATTCTATTTAGCCACAATATGCTGATTGGTATTTGAGTGTTGCATCAACATGCAATTTCTTTATTGCACAACTGACAAAATGCCACTTTGCCATCTGTTGTGCTCCCTCTCTTTTGTGCACTTCTGGAAGACATCTTTCAGCATTACACAGCATGTAGAAGTTCCTTGTAGTTATTGACTGTACATTCCAAGCATGTCACTATCTGCAGCTGGCTATTATTGTTATGTTACAGAACATTTGAAGGATATATCACTAAACTCAGATTCCTTGATAATTATCATATATATGTCGTCTTATTTATCACTAAAATATGCACAATACATTAAAATATGTTGCTGCAAAAAAGGATAACTGAGCAAACTGATTATATGCATTAAAAATAAACACTCATCAGCAATTGTTAGCATACCAGACTTCTTATTAAAAAATGTGCTTCAGTCTAAATATGCCCTCTCATGGATATATGCAATTGCTCACTAGCGCAAACAGCATTTCCCTTAAAATGGCAAAAGTTAAGTTCTTGTTTGAGGGAGGTAAAAAAACAGCCTTGAACAATTATAGACCAGTTTCCCTACTCTTTGGAGTCAGCAAAGTAATCGAAAAGATATTATAAAATAGATTATTAGAATTTATAGAATGTAAAAAGCTTATCATTGACAACAAACATGGCTTTATGAAAAAGAAATCAACAGAAACTGCATTGTTCCACTTCATCAATCATACTGCTACACGCACTAGGCTGCAAAAAGAATATATCAGATGTTTTTAATTTATCTAAAGCCTTTGATATATTGAACCATGAATTACCTACTCTTCACAAAACCAGAAAACTCAGAGACAAGAGGGCATGCCCTAAACTGGATCAAATAATACCTAAAAGAGAGCACAAATAATAGAAATAAAACATATGAAGCATGGTGAAATAAAATACTGTCATTCGACAAAAGGGAATATCATTGCTGGGGTACCACAAGGGTCAATACTAGAATCCATTCTCTTTCTCTTATTTGTAAACGATCTCATACTTCAAATATCTCTATAACTCTGTATGCTGATGATACAGTCATTCAGGCAGAGAGTTCAAGAAAAGAAACTCAAAATATTCTCTTGATAAAAACACAAACAAAGCCTCAAAGCAGTTTGATGGGCATAAACTAATAGTCGATACATCTAAAACAAAAATTCTCCTCTTTCACCTCAAACAAAATAATTTTGAAGAACCAATAATTGCTTTTAAAAATAAAAATATTCAAAGGACTAACAATATAAAATTACTAGCATTATGATTTAAAACAATCTAAAATGGAACACATATGTACAGTACTTGATTAAAAAGTTAAATGTCATTTACTTCAACTTGAGACATCTTGTAAAACATGTAAATACAGCAACTACTAGAATAGAATATTCTGCATGTGCAGACTCCATACTAAGATACAGTATAAGTGCATGGGGTAACTCTTCCCCTGCAAACAGTTAGTTATTCATAACCCAGAAAAGACTAATATGAATAATGACGACAGAGTCATATGCAAGGACTTCCTGCGAACCACTGTTTAAAAACCTTAAAATTCTTCCTCTTAGTTATATATTTATATTTATGAGACATTAAGGCTATTAAAAATGATCTGTCCAATAATGCAGTCATAATCATTACACAAGACAGAAACCAATATATACATATCACCAGAATAATGTATATATTATTGTATAATTTGATACTCATATACATTGCACTGTTTTGTTGTTATATCACCAGAAACAACAAAACAGTGCAATGTATATGGTTATTCAAATTATACAATAAAATACCAAATTACTTAAAAAAACAAAATTTGAAAAAGCACTGATGGCTTTCCGCTTTGTCACTACTTCTACGGTATAGATGAATACTTAAAACACAATTCTGAGTAACTCTCTGTTCCCTGCAATTTAGGGATACTGGCTAACAAAATATGAATGCTTTGATTAGAATTAACAGTTATCTTAAAACTTGGACTAACTGAGATGAGCATATGAGTATGTATGTGAATAGCTTTCAGTTCATTTTTTGCCAATGATATGTCCTAAATCATGTACACTTTGTGTAACCTATGATTTACAGGATCAATAAAGTATCCATCCATATGCTCATGTATACAGTAGACATTGAGCAACAGTACACCTTCTAGGAACGTGCATGGAACATTATTTCTGTAGCTATGGGACAGGATCTTTCTAGCATCTACAGCAACTAGGTTTCAGAATCATTTCCAGAGACCTGCACCACTACTAAATGTTCAGTAAACAAGGCCAGATATTACAGCTATGTTCTGCTATCACCAAAGAAGAGTTTCAAGGCATTTCGAAGGAACTGGAAACCATGGATGTGTGACAAATGGTTAAGTAATTTGTGGCCAGCTCCAACCAGATATAAGTTCTGCATTCTGGTTTTTGTACCCACATGCAGTACTGGCCTAGGTGGATCCACTCAGATGAATGCCATTTGCTCCTGGGTGGAGTTACAAACAAGCAGAATTATTCATTTCCTTCAGTGATGAATACCTTCAGAGATCTCTACTTTCTGAAAAGGTCATAGAGCATCCAGTGATGGTGTCATCAGAGGGTAATGGTACAACCATATCTGTCAAAGCTGAAAGGTACAGGAAGTAGGTCCTTATCTGCTTCCATGCTGATTTACAGAGTTTTTATGATATTTTCAGCAGGATGAGCCCACTTCACATATCGAGTAATCTCCAGGTATTCTGCCTTTCCCTACCCTGCATAAATTCCACACTTCAAAGTGTGTAAGGCTTTTTTGCAGGGTATGGAAGGAACTAAGTTTCATCCCAGTATCATGTAGCCTTGATGTGGCATGTAAACATCGAGTTCATTCAAGCAAAGTAACATGTCTTAAACTTTTGTCTGATGAGCATTTAACTCATCCTCTGGCTGCTCTTGGACTCAATAAAGAGAAATGTGCATTTAAATTGGCTGGAAGTTCTAGCCTTCAGATTAACAGGAATACACTTCCCTGAAAGGAAGCTACCCAGAGTCAAAAAGTTGTATACATTTTAGAAGTGTATGATATGCCAAAAAAGGAAGATATTCAAGGAAACCAATGTGATTGGTGGTGACTGTGGAGATGTGCTAAGCGCAACTTTCAGGGGAAAGCTCAAACCATATGGTATAATTTATATAAAAATTGTTTTGTGAAAAATAAGTTAATGTAATAAAGGTTTAAAAGCATTAGTTTTGATGGGCATTTATACAACTGTTATCACTGGGCCCATTAAATTTGGACATGTATACACATTCAAATCATGGAAAAAGCTTATAAGCAAATAAGCATATGCAATATATATATATACCTCAGAGCCCCCATGTTTAAATTGTTTCTCATTGTCTAAAGGAGTAATATATTTTGATAATTTATTTAAAAAATATGTATATTTGTCTCATGTAAGGTTTAGATAAACCCTATACACCAAGAAATTAAATTTTCATTGTTTTAGCAATTAATTTATTACTGAAAATTATGTTAGGCTCCAATTATTATTTTCTTGCAAGTGAACTTTAAATATCTTCTCAATATTAACTTAAAACAGTTTTTACTAAACCATACGAAGGATTTGGTTAGAATTTTGTTTATTAATGTGAGTTTCTTGTTCTTCTTCTTTCTATTCTATACTTATATCATCTGCATACTGGTTAATGCATTTAGATTAAATGTTATCGCCCCCCCTCTATGTGTAATTTCTATCTACAACAGTAGAGTCTCGGTTAAACATTCAAATGAAGGGGAAGGCAGGAGTGGTTAATCAAAAAAGAGAGATAATTTGTTCAATTAGTTTTCTTACTTTATTTTTACATTCTTTTGAAGAAATCAGTCATTTTTTCTGAACTTTACTACCACCATTTCCCCCCCTCCCATTTCTTTCTTTTCTGGTGTTTATTCCAACTCTACAAAGTAAAAATGTTCAAGAAAGCTTGCTCCAAAGGTATCTATTGAATTCAATTATGTCTCATCTGTTGTGACACCAACATCAATTCATTAGTTAAGTTAACCAGCATTTCACTATCATCAAACCTTTCTATAATTTTCATTTTTGTTTCTGTATCCAAAACTTTGCACTTTCTCTTAACTAGGGTGAAATTTCACAACAAAGTACAAATGACCTGCTATATTGTGAATGTCCAAAGTGGTAAACATGCCTTCCAGGTTTACTGTTATGCAGTAGCCCCAAACAAAGACCTTTGTTAGACCCATTAATTTAAGTGTACAGATAAAAATTTAGCTGGATTTTCATGATTATTTACAGAAAAAATTATTGAGTGGGAAAAACGTTGGATAATACCAATATTGGTTCATTGAGAGAAAGATAATCAAGGTTCTATTTTAGTTGCTTTCATTCTGTAAGATACAATATCCATGCATGTTCCCTGATACCTATGTTTTGCAGTTGTTACAGATGATTAAGGTTTTAGGGCACACAATTACAAAGATCACATATAAGTGCATGCGTATATCATTAGCACCCAAACAAAGCAAAACTTAGCATTTGTTAAAGAGAATTTTATGATTTAGAGTGTCAAAGGCTTTAGGCAGATTGCCTTTATCATTTAATCTTTGTAAGATATTGTCCATAAGGTGATGTAATGTACTTCTTCTAAAGAAAGTCATGCTGGGTGTTGCCTTTTTTTAATGAATGTTAAGAGCTGATTATATGAAATTTTTTATGGTTTTTTTCAAAACCACACAATAATGAAATGGTTGCAAATAGTTTGGGTTTTAGTACTTTTTTTATATAATTTATATAATTACTTTAGCTATTTTGAGGGTTTGTGGAAAAATTGCCTTAAAATATCTGATATAGACTTTGCAATATAGTCTGCATGTATTTTAATTCTTGCTCTAGAATGTTATCAATTCCACTTTAATCTATGGTAATAGCATGAGTTTCTAAGTGGTGAGAGAGATTCACAAATATACAATGGGGAGGTTAAAATTTCAAAATTTTAAAACTGATTTTGTAAGGTTCTTGGCTAGTAATTCTCATTATGTTTGCATTAGCTCCATTTTTAACAACCTTAAACATTATTAATATATTTATTGTAACTTCAATATATGCATCCCACTTTCAAAGCTTTTTCCATCTAAGTGAGTCAGTTTTAAACCTTCATAATGTAAGAACAGAGTAGGTAGAGATATTATTACAAAACCAATGGGTCCTTCAATTTCTTGAATTCACTTGAGGTTTGGTCTAAGTTAATATGTGTATGTGAGTGTGGAGAAAGGGATTAGGAATTCCATTTTTGTCCACCACTGTATTTATTTGGCTTGTACCTATGAAAAGCAGCAAGTAAAGGCCATTGCAAGTTGCAGTAAAACACTAGGTCCTACCTCACCTAGGTAGAGATAATTTTACTGTACATGGCCTGCACTTGAATTCTAGAGGCAAAAAGCAGCTTTCGCTCCTTATTGCTGACAGAATCAAGGGTAAGATTCCTGTTGTTATAAATAGTTCAAGGACCCATTTTTTAGTATAAAGACACCTGGTCCAGGCCAGAAATTCATCAAGTCAAACTTAATAATAGTTCATGTTAAATCAAATGACAATCATATCAATGATCATGATAGCACAGAAAATAAAGTAAAATTGAAGAGTATTCAACAAGCAATAAAAAATCTCTGTATATTTCATCAAAATATTAGAGGACTTAGAAGCAAAACAGATGAATTATTAAACAGCTTAACTAGTGACAATATAAAACCACATATTATCTGCCTATCTGAACATCATTTGAAACAACAGGAATTATCACAATTGTCATTACATGGTTATTGTCTGGGAGCAGGAGCTTCAAGAAAAAAACTAAATAACGGAGGAGTTTGCATTTATGTCAGGCAGGATGTACCATATAAAACATTAGACGTATCAAAATTTAATTCAGAACAGGACATTGAATTATGCACAATCCAATTAGATAGCAACAATACAAAAATAATTTTAATTGCTATTTATCGCTCTCCGTTAGACAATTTTGAAACTTTCTTGATGAAGCTTGAAGATACCTTAAACTTTTTATTTAAGTCTAAACATGAAATAATTATATGTGGAGACATAAACATTGATTACTTAATGCCAAGTGTAAGAATGAATCGACTGAATTCCCTTCTAACTGCATATAATATGGTTCATACAATTAACTTTCCCACCAGGACTGATAAAAACTCTAGCACAGCAATAGATAACATATTTGTAAATTTAGACAAACTGTCATTATATTGTGTGTCTTCATTGATCAATGGTCTCTCTGACCATGATGCTCAAGTAATAATGAAAAAAAATTCTACAATAAAACTCAAAGAATGTTATAGATATATAAAATATAGAGATATTAATGATGCTAACCTCAATATAATGGTGGAGACTGTTCGACAAGAATCATGGAATAGTGTTTACAGTGCAAATGATGTTAATAGTAAATTCAACAATTTTTTTCATATTTTTAAATTGCATTTTGAAGCATATTTCCCACTAAAAATAAAAAAAAGGAGTTATAATATGAGCAGGGAATGGTTAACCCAAGGAATTAAAAAATCTTGTCAACATAAAAGACAATTGTATAATGAGCAAAAGCTCAGTAAAGACCCTAAATTAAAAATACATTTTAGAAAGTATTGTAAAATCCTTAGGAAAGTCATAAAAGCAGCGAAAGGCCTCCATTACAAAACACTTATCAATCAGTCAAAAAACAAAATAAAAACTACTTGGAATATAATAAAACAAGAAACAGGCAAAAATCTGCAACAAGACGATGCAATAATCTTAAATATTAACAATCAAGAGATACAATACCCTGCAGACGTAGCAAATGAGTTTAATGATTACTTTCTTAATGTACAAAAAATTTAAATTTATATTCTGGTGATAAAAGAGATGCTTTAAAATTTTTACAATCATCAACTCCCCCTCATAATAATGAATTCAAACCAGATATCACTACCCCACTAGAAATCAGTAATATCATTAGGAAACTAAAATCAAAAAACTCTTCTGGCTATGAAGAGATCAACAGCAAAGTCAGAAAGGCCTGTGCAAAGGAAATTAGTACCCCCCTTAGTCACTTGTGTAATGAATCTTTAGCATTGGGTGTATTTCCTGAGAGGCTAAAATACTCAATAGTGAGGCCTCTGTACAAAAAGGGAGAAAAGATGAATGTCTCTAATTATAGACCTATAGCTATTTCACCTACATTTTCTAAGGTGTTTGAGAAAGTAATGTACAATAGGCTTTACCATTACCTTGAAAGTAACAATATTCTAGTTAGTTATCAGTTTGGCTTTAGAAAAGGAGTTTCAACAGAAAATGCAATCTATAAACTCACTAATGAAATTTTAACTGCATTTAATGAAAGAACACATGTAGGAGGAATATTTTGTGACTTAACTAAGGCTTTTGACTGTGTCAATCATGAAATTCTGATAGATAAATTAGCTTTCTATGGAATAAAAAACCAATATTTAAAATGGTTTATATCCTATCTTGACAAAAGGAAACAAAGAGTAGTGATAAATTGTCCCTTCAAAAATAAAAACAATGCATCAGAGTGGGGAATGATTTACCATGGAGTGCCTCAAGGATCTGTTCTGGGTCCTCTTCTTTTTCTAATATATATAAATGACCTCTCTTTATCTATCCAAGATGTAGGAAATGCTGTTCTATTTGCAGATGACACAAGCATATTGATAAATGGAAAGAGCCTTAATGATTGTGCCATCAAACTAAATCTGGTTCTCAGTTCATTGTGTGTATGGTTCAAAGCAAACAAATTGTCTCTAAATCTAGATAAAAATTTTTTTTATGAAATTCATTACTCACAGATCTCCAGATCCACAATTACAGATAGGATATTATACCAGTGTACTTTCACAAACCAAATATATTAAATTCCTTGGTTTAATAATTGATAACCATCTGAATTGGAAAGATCACATTGATCTTATTACACCTAAACTAAGCAGTGCATGCTATGCAATATGTGCATTAGTAATGTTGGAGTCAATTAAGACTTTAAAACTAGTTTATTATGCTTATTTCAACTCAGTAATGAAGTACGGTCTAATATTTTAGGGAAATTCAGTTAAAAGTGAACGTGTCTTCCTGTTACAGAAAAAAGTCATACGAATAATTGCTGGTACACACAGTAGACATTCATGCAGAAACCTCTTTAGGAAATTTGAAATTTTAACTCTTCCTTGCGAATATATTTTATCCCTCATGAACTTTTATATAAGAAATAAACAAAAATTTGTTCAAAATCAAAATATACATGACAAGAATACTAGACAAAAAGCAAATCTACATCGCCCAATTTCAGCACTTTCATGCCATCAAAAAGGCGTTTATTATGAGTGCATTTTAGTATACAATGCTCTTCCCTCTAGCCTAAAAGCCTTAATAAACAATGACAATTCCTTTAAATCTGCTCTTAGAAAATACCTATGTAAAAAGGCCTATTATTCTGTAAAGGAATATATGAGTGACAATAGTATACTGCACAACATATCAATGTATATGTAAATATGTATTAATAAAAGTTGTATGATTGATTTGTCTGTTTTTGGTGTTGGTTGAGTTGTTCTAAGTGTTCTTTTTTATTTTTATTGTAATTATTTACGTAAATGTAAACAAATTTTTGTAAATACAGATTGAAAACTACTGTGGTATTTGTATATGACAAGTTCAATGTTCGTAGGTCTCTGTGGCTGCTTCACAAACTCACTGAATGCTCCGAGAACTAAACTAAACTACAGTTTCTGGGATTCATTAGATTTTTTGGGAAGGAGGGGGGGTTATTAACGGGCGCTCTTTAACATATCAGGTCATCAGCGTCCCATTGTATTCAGAGCGTGAAACGGCCGACAAATTTTGCTCAGAGGCCTCTTCTTTTAGGCTTGCGGTTCTTTTTCGTGCCGACACGGGACCCACGGCTTTACTTCCCTTCCGAAGGAAGCCATACTTAGGATTTTTACGCCCGAAAAAATCAATCGATCCTGGCCGGGTTTGAAACCGCGACCTTGGGTTTAGACGTCAAGTAAGGTTACTACTACACCACCAGGACCGACAGGATTCATTACAGTTAGGTACAGATATGTATATATGAGTTGATTAGAAATTCCATTTTTGTGGCTATTGTATTTATTTGGTTTGAACTTGCGAAAATGAGGTGAGCCTGTTATTCTATGTAACTTTTATTTGTTAGGTTCACATACTGAAGTTTCACCAAATATTTTATTTTGTAGCATTCCTAAGCAGTACAATGTTACAACTTAGTTGGGAAATTATAAATGCAAATGCTACATTTGACATTCTTATATTAAACAAATGTTCGTGGATGCAACCCATTTTCAATACTGGTTAGTGCCTATTGACAGGTTAGGTTACAAGTGTAAGTATTTTAAAGTCTATGATGGCACCCAATTTAAAGCATATAGTTAATGCTTGTTGCTGGTAAAGTTATAATACTTAGCAGTTTTTAAAATACTCTAGTGAATACATTTCTATAAATCAAACTCTTCCTGTAGTGTTCTGCAGAAACAAATCTCGTGGAAACCTATATTATATTTCCCATGATGTAATGCAATTTATATTGCCTTTAACTTTGCAACAACTCACATGTTCATGAACTGTGGAAGCAATATTAGCAACATGTTTCTCTTTAAAAATAAGTCTTTTTCTACAAAGAGTTGAGTTCCCTTGAAAATTACAACTGTATCCAGAATGCTTTCACTTACACTATAAAAATACACATGCCGCCGGACAAATGGACAAAAGAGCAGCGACAGCTGTTCAATATATAGGTTCAGTGCTTTTAAATGTTAAATAAATATCTAACCTCGCACGCCATAATACACTTATATTTGACTTAAATGCAAGGATCTCAAGAGCAGTATACTTACTTTTCATTATCGTCTGCTTTAGCAGTTGATTGCCTATACCAACAGTATTTAGTGAAGTTAATCAAATGTTGCCGTTTTGATTTTCTCTGCAAAACGTCAACTCAAACAAGGCACAAAAACAAACATTTTCTCACTACGCAACAATTTTACAGTAACATCTGGTCCACCCACTCTACGTTTGGCAAAGCCAGCCCATTCGTAGCCACAGTGCTGCCACCATAGACATGACACAGTTACGGATTTTCGTTGAATGTGTTGTTTCTGTTTATTTAAATAAACAAAATGTTTCATTTGAATGTTTTAAAGTTCACAGTTGCATTACGTTTGCGGTAGGCTAATAAGATTTCAAATTTAAGGACACCGATTACTCTCTTAGCCCATATATGGTATTCTTGCGACGTTGAACTAGATTTAAAATAACTAATCGACCGTTCTTGGCAGCTGCTCTTTGAAAGTTTGATTGAGCTTCTTGTTTACAGCATTTGCGATGAAACTCCCAAATATGTGTAATGATTACATTATTGCCAAAGGTTTGAAATTTGCTGTTATTGTAAGTATTTTATCATTATTTTTAACTACATAAATGACATTTAATGCCATCCTAAACTATTAGAAGTGCGCAAACTTTCCTCTAACATTTTCTAAATGCTAGATGTTCTTCCATCAATCATATTAACGAAATTTCATGCCCGTATTTCAATAATTAGAATTCGTTATTTTCAGTAAAGGTGAAGAGCAGCGATTAAGGAAAATTAGAATGCTAATAAAAATTATGGATAACCTGCATTGCGGCTGGGATTCCGAAATTGGAAAAATGGTCTATCCCTGCAAAAACGAAGCCGTACTGGTCCTATGCATTGTAGAGAATTCAGATTTAAGAAAAAAGATTTAAATAATTTATGACATTCACAAATAAATTAAGGATTTGCAAAAGTTTTAGGACACAAAACATTTACTGATTGCGCCCCCACAAGTTATAGATAACAAAATTAAGGGAAAACTTACTACAATATACAACTTGCCTAGAAAATTCCGAGTGGCTCAGGCAGTATCGTTGAGTCTCGCATTATGAAGATTCCCATGTAGTAGGCTATACAAAAAAAATCTTGTTTTTTTTTAATTTATATTTTTTGTTTACCTGGTCACATATGCTAATGAGGGAATGGATATTTACATTCCATGGATTTTTCGCTTTCCCAGTTCATATCATTGTATTTCCGTTGGTTCAGTTACAGGTCGAAAGTGTCGGGGCGAGTAGCTTGATGCAGTATAATGGTAGCTTGCGCTTTGGAAAGATATCTGCTCCAACGCCTGGAATGCAAGCGAACCTTTTGATAGGTTTCTCACAACTCGGGAAGGTGGAAGGAGTTGCATCTGTAGACATATTAGGGAGGAACCTGAGTCCGTGCAGTCACCGCCCGAAGACTACCTCATATTATGCCTTCCCTCAGAGGTGCCCCTATTGACGATTGGGCACAAAGAGTCAGATGCAAGCAAGGATCAAGTGCTGAAAATATCCCCATCCACTGCAGACCATGCATTATTACTCACAAAACAAGGACCTTATTCACCATGTTCTGTTTTAGCCTTACTAAAACAAGCATGATATTGCCTGCTTTTTTGAAGTGTTGGCTTTCATGTATGTAGTCCTGACAATTAGTATATCATTTGCACTGTGAAAATTTGAACGATACTATAACTTTAGTCACAAAATTTCTACATTATGTTTTGTAATTAAGTAAAATATTCATAAATACCCAATGATAGAAAAAAATGCAGAACTTAGAAACATATTCCAAAACTTACATACAATAAAAACAACCGGCATAGGAGGTGAAATGAAAGCTAGTAGCCCACCTGTCATCCTACATAAAATAAAAAATTCAGGATATTCTGAAAAAATATATTGGGGGGGCTGTGGCTGATGCGTTTTTTTACACTTCAGTGGAACAGAAAGCAAGTTCAAACGCAAAATTGTATTTAGTACTTAAAATGGATTTATGAAAGCAATCAGATTTGGTCATTTTTAAATGCCACAGGCTATTATTAGTGTCATTTATAGCCTCCAATTTATTTCCAGTTCTTATAATCCTGTTTAGAGTGTTCCTTGTGCTTAATATCGCTTATTGCTAGGTAATGGGAAAACACTAAAAGTAAACCACAACACAAATTAATTAAATATACATATCACTAAATATTCATTTATTAATGTTTAATAGTTTTTTGTATTACAGTGCAATATTTTATATGTGTAATTTTCTAGAAAGTGTGCTTTTTCTCATTAATATATTATAAGCTTCCAAAAATTGGTTATCCACATGTACTGAAAACTCAATATATGCAAAATTTCAAAACTTACAAGTAAATTAGCACAAATCGCCTGATTTAGATGGGACGCTATGCAAGAAGGCAAAATTTTTTCACCGTACAGCAGAAAGCAATTGAATAGACTAGATTAAAAGAAATAAATTCATATCGAGAACCTTTAGGGACTTAAATATAACCATTTTCCATTCCATGTACATTACAAAACAGTTACAAACGAGACAAGCGCATTTTTACAACCCCGAAGAAAAAAACATTTATAATGAAGTCGGACATATTTTGGGACTGTGCAGATGTAAACCAGACTGCAGCATGTTAGTGAAGTTTTAAACAATGATTTTTTTATTAGATTTATTTACGGACGCTCTTTAACATCTTAGGTCTTCGGCGTCCGATTCAAATCAAGGCGTGAAACGGCCGATAAATTTTCTCAAAGATCTCTTTTTCAGTCTTGAGGTTCTTTATTATACCGTAAATGTACGGCATGGGACGCGCGGCTTTACTTCCCTTCCGAAGGAAGCTATATTTAGGATTTTTACGCCCGAAAAAATCCATCGGTCCTGGCCGGGATCGAACCCGCGATCTTGCAGGCAAGTATGGTTATCACTACACCATCAGGACCGACTATTTTAAATAAGCTACTATATATCCCCCCCAAAAGTAAAAATACACTTAAAAGAAATCTAAAAATGTGTCTAACACAAAAGCCTTACTATGCAGTAAAGGAATCCTGGCCAATGTATAGTAAACCAACCTTCTTAACAGTCCTCTTTGAAACTTGGTAAAGTTGAACACGTTCTTACCCATCACTCTCAAACAAATGCACCAAATACCATGCAGCATATACTACAATCAATACACATTCACGTTTTTATAAAAGCACAGCTTTGCTGTACAAACTTATAATATTGTATTTTTATTTCACTATATGCGTTTAAGCATGCAAAGATGTATTATTCGTTAACCAATTTTGGTGGGAGCGCTGCTGTTTACATTCACTAGAGCAGTAAACTTTAGTGCCTTCCCCCAATAAGCTCACATGGCGTTAATGCAGCCGGTAGGATGCTAACTGAAGACACAAACGCAGAAACTATTATGATATGCTGCATTGTTAATGGGCATAAACAAAATAAAGCTACCATCAGTTACGGCTCAGGTTATGCATAATGAGCCCTCCATCGCTTTTTCCTCACTTGAAGTCAATCCATCTCGCTAACGCTCAATTGTAATAAATAACACTCCTTTCAGAACAATGACAATTCCTTGCTTGGCCATGCAAAAGTAATAATATAATATCTACATATAAGGGTGGAAAATGAAAAATTTGTAAAAATAAAAAATTATAATAGTTTTATATTTCAGTTTTAAAGGTATATTTAGTTATTATAAAACAAATTAAATATAAAAATTACAGTTGTAATTATTCTACGTTACGGTCTTTCATTTACCTGTACCATCAATGAACTATAATTATGTTGCAGATGTATTAACTAAAATGTTCAAAGTCAATGTAATGCTCAGAAGGATAAATAAACAGTGCTACCGTGCATTAAACAGTATTTTCATCATGATTAGTTTTCTTAGTTAATATAAATGGTTTTATATTAAAACCATCATTAATGCATTGATTTGGGTTGTATTGTTATGTTAAAAATGTAATAGTTCAATAAATTTTCTATAGCACATATTCAAGTTAATGGTGATTTTACTGAAAAAATAACAGCGTGCATTTTACAGTTAGATTCATATTTCAAGGCGCATTGCAATGGTGCCATCTCTCCTCCACATTTATCACTGACAGTCACCAACAGCTTAATCCACATCAGTACAACGGTGGAGTCTAATCACTGTATAAAAATGGGGAGGGAAGATAGTCCCTTTCAGTTTTAAGACATTTTATCAGGTGTTTCCGAAATGTTCCATTTAAATTTAAGCTGTGGATACCGAGCTCCACTTAAAAGTAAATATTATCAACCAATCATAACTACCAACAGTGATATAGAAAAACACCAACTTCACAATAAATCTAGAAGTCCTATGAACATATCTACTTTTGACATACAATTAACTTCAAGTAATACATTTCGATTTATTACAGAAATGTATTAAAACGTTATAAATATCAGCTCTTATATTATGCTAATGTACAGTTTCATAATACCGATAGCTTAACATTTGGTAATTTTTAACAGTCGAGTTGAAGTGTAAAGTGTATATGAGAAGGCACCGCACATTCTTATATATCGGTCTACAGTAGTGATGTCTACATTACAAAAAACAGTTTTAAAATCAAAATTGCCACCAGTGGTTCCAGTTGGATCGTCACAATCAAGGTATAAGTTTATGTACGATAAATGCCTAACGTCAGTTTCCTCTTCATAAAAATATAAATGTTACAACAATATCTAGAAACACATAACCACTAAATGTTTATTTCATCAGCATAATCAACAAAATAATCGGCGTGCTTAATTGACTTCAGAGAAAATTAACAAGCTATTGATATAGTTGAAAACTCTTGTTTAGATGACACTATAAATTGGAGGTTAATAGCAATGAAAATTAGCTTACAACGTAACCTTCACAGGGATGATTGTTTTGATTATGCAAAAGGGCCAACAAAAATAGAATTTTGTGTTCCTTTCCAGTTTAGAAACCCCATCTGAAATTCATGTTACTCTTGCACTACCTGTATTTTCGTTACATGATAACATTCGCATCACCTTGTAGTTTTTGACTTCAGTTCAGGTCGCATGTTTACTTTTTGCAGAGGCTTCAGGAAAGGTGCATTTGGACGCAAGCGAGACTACACGCCCATCAAGTGGAGTCAGTATTTTGAGGGAAGACATGATGTGATTGTCAATGGGAACACATTTCGAGTGTACACATTGGGAAGTACTGGACCATTGCTCGTTTTGTTGCATGGGGGTGGCTTCTCTGCCCTTACATGGGCCCTCTTTTCTGTGAGTAGTTTGCTTTCGGCATTTTAATTGCTTAACCTTGAGGTTAAATGAAATAACACTATGAGCAACATTTTACAGGCATCAGTTACAAGCATGGTAGAGTGCAGGGTCCTGGCTATCGATTTGCGAGGACATGGGGATACTGTAACTGCCAATGAGGAAGATCTATCTGCTGACACCATGTCCAGGTAACATATGCCCATGTGTCATAAGATGATAAATGCAAAGCCAGCTGTACCATACTGGAACATGTGCTCATTGCAGGGATGTTGGCGACATCATCATGGCACACTATGGAGCAGAACCACCACCTATAATTCTGATTGGCCACAGCATGGGAGGTGCCATAGCAGTACACACAGCTAATGGTGGGCACATACCCTCCCTAATTGGTCTGGCTGTGATAGATGTGGTAGAAGGTACTGCATTGGATGCCTTGGCAAGCATGCAGAGCTTTTTAAGAGGCCGACCCTCTCACTTCAGGTCAATGGAGCATGCAATTGAGTGGTGGTAAGTATCTCAGAGAATTTCCTATCTTTAGTCTGTGCACATGCCAAAATTCAAGAGAGAAGGGTTAAGGCGGAATGTTAGTGTTCTACATTCACGGCATAAAAACTATTATAAAAATTATGTTAAGAGCTGATAAAGAATGAGCTCTGTTGTTGCTTCTTAATTGCTGTAGTATTTTCTATTGAAATGGTTTTGCAGTAGAAAAATGCACATGTGAGAAATTTTTTTTCATTAGGAGAGATATAAAAATAAAGTTTTAAAGCAGAAGTAGTAAAGACTTTTATGTATATGAGCAACAAATGTGCTATCCAAATTGTTTATCCTCATGCAAAGGACGATGATGGGATGAGTGTAATGAGGAAGGGTTGGATAATTATGATAATGGCAGTGTTATGCATGTCAGAATTCAGAAAAAACACCATACTATTATAAAAAATCTGTATAAATTGTTTATATGATTTTTTTTCAGTATCTTAACAATAGAAACAAACCATAGTTTGTACATAAATAGTTCATTTATTCTTTGAAATATACAGTACCTAAAGCATGCAGTATTAATGTCACTATATTTGCATAGATTGCAGTCTGCATAAATATATGTTAATATGTTGTTGTGAGTCAAACTAAATACTCTTACAGCTTCACTAACTTACTTTACATTAAAAAATCTGCATCACCAGCTACTTGTTGACTGTTGTAAGAGTTGTCATAATCCTTGGAGGACATCTGATAAACCTTTTTTTTTTTGATTGATTTATTTATGGACGCTCTTTAACATCTCGGGTCATCAGCGTCCCATTCAACTCAGGGCGCGAAACGGCAGACAAATTTTGCTCAGAGGCCTCTTCTTTCAGGCTTGAGGTTCTTTTTTGTGCTGTAAATGTACGACATGGGACCCACGGCTTTACTGCCCTTCCGAAGGAAGCCATACTTAGGATTTTTATGCCCAAAAAAATCCATCGATCCTGGCCAAGTTCGAACCTGCGTTTTGGGTGTAGGAGGCAAGTATGGTAACCACTACACCACCAGGACCGACATGATGAACCTGAAATTAGCATTTTCTTCCCCCAGTGCATTAGCCAATTCTTAAATTCATGTTTTCCCATGTGCTAAATTCTATATGCCTCTAACAGTTGTACAAAATTTATTTAATGATGCTGTAGCCAAACTGCTCATCTTGGTGGCTTGGGTTCAGTCTCAGTAGCAAGCAGGTTACTTGGCAGGTTTTCTCTGGGTACTCATCCCATCATCATCTTGCCTCCATCTTCATCAATCAGCATAATGTAGTTTGCCAATTTATCAGTGAGCACTTTACAAATGGACTGTGCTAGCCCAGTGCCACCTTTGTACAGAACTCCAATGCCCTGATCAGGCAAGCAAGTTGACATGGAGGAGGAGGAGGAGGAGGAGGAGGAGGAGGAGAACAAGAAGAAGCCTCATTCATGGACAATTCTATGTCTTCTTTTGTCACCAACAGTGTCCGTTTTATTTGCATGAAACAGATCAGAGCATGGTTTTAAATTATGTTTCCTGCACATCACACACTTCTTGCATACTAAACATTGGGATTCTCCTTAATTTGCATCCCTAAAACTGATGATAGATTTACACTTTTGTTGTGCTTATTAGTAAACACACTGCCTGCAACTGGTGAGCTTGGTATCAGTGCACCGTGCACAAGTCAGTGACAGACAACTATGTGGCATACACATGCACCTATGCTGCTATGAGTCAAAGAGTACAAATCCATCTTTAAATGTTACAAATTTTCCATTCCCAACATTCTCCTTATTGTCAATCGCAAGCATTTCAAGAAAATGTCAACATTTATTGTATGGAAGCAGTTCAACTGTAGATTGTTTTCTGTTGCAGTGTTCGCAGTGGCCAGGTGCGTAACATAGAATCTGCCAGGGTGTCCATGCCAGGCCAGATAAAGAAGTAAGTCTATTGCAATACGTCTCTGCCTTATGCATGCTAATTGTGCAAATGAACACGTGTTCTTGTGTTTTACAGCAGTATGACGGGAAGACTGGCAACTAATGATGTGGACACCTACACTCCCACTGGCAGTGTGAACACCTGCACCCTTAGTAGTGATGCTATACAGGAGGAGGAAACAGACTCTACTAATAGCAACACCGAGATCTTCAAGAGTCCACAACCTCCGGTAGTGTGTCCTCAACATCTTAATCCTCACAGCACTTATTGTTTCTTACGCTGTTCAACTAACGGTGTCTCTTGCTCTAGGGTGACAACGATAATGAACAGCAGACATATATATGGCGAATAGATCTGGCCAAGACAGAGAAGTATTGGTCTGGTTGGTTCAAGGGCTTATCCAATACATTCCTTGCTTGTCCTGTGCCCAAGATGTTGCTTCTTGCTGGCATCGATCGACTGGACAAAGATCTTACTGTCGGGCAGATGCAAGGTTAGGATTACAGCATTGCATCTTCTCACAAAGCTCAGTAAACTAGTGGAACACATAATGTGTAGCATTTGTCTCATCTACAGGCAAGTTCCAGATGCAGGTGCTGCCACAGTGTGGCCATGCAGTTCATGAAGATGTACCAGACAAAGTTGCTGAAGTCCTAGCCACATTCATGGTGCGACACAAATTTGCTGAACCTGCAGCAAACTTTGAAAGGTATTGTTTTCTGAACAAACTTTCTAATAACATAATGAAAATGTCTTTATTACTGGTTAATAAACAAGAACAGGATGTATATTTGCTAACTGTATTTGATTGTTGTTTCAGAACCTTTCCTGCATGCTGAAATTGCGACTGCATTTGTTTCACTTTGGCACATCTTTTGATTTAAAAATAAAAATGGTTAAAACCGAGCCATCTTTGTATTAACCCTTCTGAGCCAACCAGTTCCTGTATTTTATATTGGAGAGCAAGGGTGGAAAGGAGTGGAGTATTTCTTTCTATGATTAGATAATGTTAACTATTGCTTTGTGTTCACAAAAAACATGGCAGCTATATGTAATGCAAAAATATTTGTAAAAATAAAGTGTTAAGAACATATAATCCATGTTTACTTGTGTACAGCTCTTAATATAATTCTCCTTTAAACAATTAAGTTTCTAAGGATCTACATCATAAAAAAAAAAGCTAAGGTGTATTAGCCACAAACATTCAAAGTACAAAGAAAAAAGCTTTAATTGTAAAAGGAAAAGAAAAATAATTAAAAAAAATAATACTATAATTATTTACTTGCATAAAAGATGCAACCATATTATGTATACAACCTCTTGGTAAAATTCAGCAAGAATTATTCCTGCATAATATATGCATCCCATTTCAACATGTGTTTAGTAATATAACATTGTAATGTTGGTTGCACTTGTTTGATTTGCTGGTAAAATTTTAAAACATTCAATTAAATTATCATAAATAGTTCCTTTTAATATAAATGAAACAGATTTTCTGAATAGTAAATTATTTTAAAGTCATTTCTTAGAGTGGAGTAACTGATAATGAGTCAGTCATGTCCCATGTGTGTCTTACAATGAACAAAGAAAAGTCTAAATATTTAAGTTACACAGCAATTTGCAGAAGTTAATGAAAATAGAGCAAGAGTTTACAGTATTCACGTGATTGTGCTTAAGCGACAAAAACAAAAAAGTACTGTTGGTAATGCAAAATAAATAAAAAAAATAACGGCAAATATTCATATACTGAAAATGAACTATTGGATTATATAACTGAATTATATAATTTTTGGGAGTTTCAAGTGAAATGTCACATACAAATCAGAAAAGGTATGCTAAAGCTGATAGTGTTGAAATGGGCTGGAGTATTTTAAACACGCCACAGAAGCACAAGGGCCTCCAGAGGAAGGGGTGAAGTGAGGGGTACAAAGGGTGACCAGATTTTTGGATATAGGGATAGATGCAGGTGGGATCCTAACTTTTCCAGATTTCCTTTTTTGCTGATCTGTTAGGATGCCAGCGGAGTCCCCCTTCAAGGAGTTTAAGCTCCTTTAAAGGTGCCAGGACAGTTTTTCCAGTGAGCATATTCCACCCCTGCACCTGCTCAGTACCAACCCATAATGCCTGTCCTTCAAACCCTGAAATGATGAATAAGAAAATTAAATGACAGGGAATGCAAGACA
Source organism: Metallyticus violacea (assembly GCA_030762175.1). Classification (NCBI taxonomy): domain Eukaryota; kingdom Metazoa; phylum Arthropoda; class Insecta; order Mantodea; family Metallyticidae; genus Metallyticus; species Metallyticus violacea. Next base: position 96,808,440 of record CM060841.1, on the reverse strand, counting down.
GGGAAATTTGTGGAAAATAAATATCCATTCTAGCATTTGTCTAAATGGTCAGGGGAAAGCATGAAAAACCCAGGTCAGGATGAATGGCACCTTCTGAATGAGAGTTCTAAGCCTTACCACTAGAGCAATCCCAATCAGTAAGATAGTACTCCTGTCATCTATGGGGTGACAATCTGATATCAGACTTGACTTGCCACTGCACCCTCTACCTATGTCTGGTAGGCACTTATCATGTGACTCAAGGTCAAATGATGCCACCTCTCTATCAGACAGCTCCCCAATTGTCCTCATGAGGCTAGGTGGACCCTGTTCCAGATCTTCCTAATTTAGAAATTGCCTAAGAAGATTCCATGGATCGAACCCAGGACCTCCTGGCCAGCAGTCAGCATCAAGAAGGCAGTGGATACCTAATACTGGTAATAAATTCCAATTCGATTTGTTTATTTTAATTAATTATACCATTTTTCATTAATTTCATATGTTATGTGCTTTGCATTATTGATACTAGATAGATCTTCAAAATGGCTGTACTATCAACTGTTCAAAATTCAAAGCAAGCTCAGAATATGGTGTGGAATGTTTGGTATCAATGTGAAAGTTCTACTTTTCCCAAATTTTTTCCTTGCACAAAATATGCACCCTGAGATTTTATTACAAAAAATTGGGAGAAAAAATGCATCTTTTATGAGAGTAAATGGTTCTTAGATTCTCTGCATGGACTATTAAGTTTGAAGAAATGAAACTATTTTTGCAGTACTTTCAGGATCAATTTATCTGCATCTAATATCAAAGATGATATAGAATGAAGCAATTACATTTTGAACCCAAGACGTAACTTTTGCTATTACATTGCTAGTGTGGTGAGTCTTATTGGATCATTCTGTTGCTCTTTTGTGAAATAGCCAACAAGTAAACATGATTATTTCTTCTAACACAGAAACATTTTTTGTACAACAATATTTACTTTTGATTAAAATGGATATCTGTGCCAAGAAATGAATGTAACTTGTGTATATTGTTGCATTAGAAATTTGTTTGGTTGCTGGATGGCCAATTTCCTTATGTACTTAAAAGTAAAACTTGTGCTGTAATGTTGAGTATTATCATTCAAATACCTTCATCTCTATGTTAGGACCATATATTCTTAGTATAGACCAACTAGTGACAATGAACAAAGTTTAGTGGGAACTTCTGATGGTCTGAGTATTAAATGCTGTAATCTGGCCTAAATGTAATAGTCTCATTTGGAAGGGTATATCAAAGATGGACTATCTTTGTAAAATGGATGATTATGGAGTTAATGGTTTGTGACGAGACACTGAAAGAAAAAATTTTAAGGTCATATGATTTGGAAGCACAATGGCATACCTTTTAGGACCAGATATAGCTTTACAAAGGAAAATACAAGAATGGAGATTACAACTTGTTAACTTTTATTGAGATGAAACTCTTAACACATGTTAATACAGTGGAACCTCGATCTATCGTTCCCGGAACCATCGTTCGGTTTATACTGTCCCAAACGTTTTACCTTATGTCTTATGTAAATAAAACCTGCATTCGTTCCTCGGAGTATCGTTTTCCGCATTATTTGTTCAAAAAGTTCAGCCCCAAAGAAATTCTATCCTCGAATAATGTTTTCAAACTGGAATAGTGAAGTCATCTTTGCTTGTACAGAGTTTGCATTACACTTGATCCGAGAAGGTGTGACTCGAACTCTTTGTAGATACTGGCACTTTTCGAGCCGCAGGGTGATGGTGATAATGATAGCGATGTGAAGAATGGGTCATTGCCTTCAGTTTTGACACCTATGAGGCAGTGAATGAGGACGTGTGGCATTCAAAAGTGTTGATCATTAAAGATGAAGTGCGACAAAATGGGAGGAGTTGCAAGTGTTCGTGATATTGTGGGGGAGGGAAATGAGGAAAAGGGAGAACATGACGCAACAGTGAAAGCTGTGCTGATGTTTCGAAACTCTGAGAACATGTGAAACTCTTGGTAAAACTGTACCATTCTATGCACCTGACAGGAAGTGTTTGCTCATATATAGCTTTATTTATTTTTGAACATGATTTATGCACTTCTCGTATCTGTCGTTTTCCCGCATCCATTGTTTTTTTAACCTGATCCTTCAAAAACAATGAATCAAGGTTTTACTTTATTACACTTAAGGTTTCTGTCAAGATAATATTGTCAATTTACATAACATTAGTTTAGACATTAATAAATCTTATAACAACAAAGTATCATAAAACTTTCTCACAGTTGTAACCTCTTCTGCAGGATTTCTGTAGGATAATTAGGATTTTCTCTACATTATCAGCTTTAGAACTTTATAAAGTTTTAATTCATTATATAGCCTTCCACATTCTTCACTAATACTACATTGAAGGTTCAATACGGAATGTGTTGTGCACTGCTACTTTTCTGTAAAATAATTTCAGTTCCAAACATATACAGATAGGGTTAGTTAAAAGTGGCACACCACCTAAATAACTTTTAGAGGCATGTGGTTTATTGATGTAAAACTCTGTATGGGGATAGTCATATATCCAGAACTCAAAATATATTACTGACTTTTCTACTTCAGGTTTAATCGGAAGTAACTCCAACTCCCTCATTTTAAATTGAATAATACATTTTTACATTTTCGAATAATGCTCATTAACAGCTTTCAAGAAGTACCCACAACAGATACTTCTTCAATTTATTATTCCTAAAACAAGAAAATAAAAATATGTAGCTAATAATAAAATGCTTCTATTGTTTACTGTGTTTTGTCAGTAATAACATAAATACTGTCCTTTGTTTATATCCACGGAATCGTGTTCATTGATACACAAACATATAGGATCAAATCTGACATCTGTATGTTAAAAGGGAAAGAATTCTAATTTTAATTACGTTGACTATGGAGAGGCAATGATCTCATCAAGAGATGAGAAAATTTATTTAATGAATGCATCTAAATTGCAATCTAATTCCACATACAACAGTGACAAGGATCATAAAGAAGTTTACTGAAACTGGAAGCATAAAGGACTTCCCATGATCAAGTCGCCCGCCCGAAAAGTGCAACTGATGAGAATACTTCATTGGATGTTCTCTTCCATATGCAAGATAGTCCAAAAGTTTCTAATACAAATTTACCTTTAGAATAAAATATAAGCCAAAGTTCCATGATGAAAATCCTTAGAAGTGCCAAGCAACATCCTTATAAAATTCAAATTTTAGAGGAACTTTCAGAGGACAATCACAATAGAAAAATGCAGTTTTGTGAATTAATGATGGAGCACATTTAAAGACAAATTATATTCTCAGAAAATAACGTTCCGCTAGAATGAATTTGTCTACAGACACAACTGCCGATACTCTTCAGACATAAATCCACAATGGATAGAGGAGAACCACATGCAGTATTTATAATAGATGAAGGATTACCATGCACAGTATCAGTTTGGGGTGGTATTGTTGATCATATCATGGGGTTTTTGTTTTCACATCTAGTCAATTATAAGCCACCCAGAAATTATATGTATTTCCAACAAAATGGGAGTTCCAGCTCTATATGCACAAAATGTTCGTCAGCGCTTAAATCAGGTTTCCCACAACAATGGATTTGTAGGTGAGTTCATGTACAGGCCAACAAGATCTCTAGGTTTATCACCTTTGGATTTCTTTTGGGGCCATTTGAAGTCACTAGTATATCAAGAGAGACCCAATGTAGATATGCAGTATCCAGTGCAAGAAACTCCTAAATAAAGCACAGTTAAGTCATTCTTTAAACAGCTTTTATGATCAACTGGCACATTATAAAGCAGCTGAGTACTACCAATTTGAACACAGAATTTAGGTGTTGAGCAACCTTTGTTTGATTTGGTTAAGGAGGGAGCATTTTATTATTCGCCACATTTTTTGTTTTCTTGATTCAGCAGTAATAAATCTGTACAGAAGTATCTAGTATGGGCACTTTTTGAAAGGCTCTTAATGAGCATTATTCGAAAATGTAAAAATATATTGAGTTTTCTATTTAAAATGAGAGAGTTACACTTACTTCTGGTTAAACCAGAAATAGAAAAAAAATCAATAATATCATTTTTTGAGTTCTCGGTATATGATGATCCCCACACACCGAGTTTCAGGTCTGAATCACATGCCTCAAAAGTTATTTAGGTGATGCAGGACTGTTAAGAAATCTTGTATATATAAAGCCTGCACAATTTTTATAGGTAATGAACAAATTAATGCATTTAACTCTAGAACTGCTAAGCAATCATTTTGACCATTCTTAAATATTCAAACTACTAGTGCAGCACAAATTTTAGTTTCTTATAAGTTTGAGACTTTTCCTATGTTGTTTCATATATCATTTAGTAAATTTTGACTTATTGACTTACCAGGATTTATACTTAAAACTGCCATTAACAATAATTGCCTTCTTTTAATGCATTGCAAGAATAGATATTTATAAAGAAGTTTTAAGCCTCTTGATTGTTAGTGTTTGAAGAATATATATCTCATGATTAGTTAGTGTCACAGATGAAGAAATGCTCGAGATTTTCAATGATATATCCAAGGATCTGTCAAATCAGGAGGATGCTCCAGATATAACTAACCATGGTAATAACTCAAGTGTGGAGTTGTTTCAAACATTAACAGTTCAGTTAATGAAAGTGACTCACCAGTAGGACAGAGAACTTCCATTCCTCAATCAGATAATAGATAGTAAGAGGTTCCATAAATACTTAAGATTTCTGCACTTTGATCTGAAAACCACAATTTCAGAACATTTTAAAATAGATAAATGTGCACTAATATCAAATCCTTGGAACAGATTCATTGATAATTGGCAATTATGTCACAAGCTGGGAGCAAATGTCACTGTAGTTGAGCAATTTTTCTCCACAGAACATGTGCCCTTATCAAATATGCCTAATAAAATTCTGGCTGTTGGCACAGAATATCTTTGTTTCCATATCTTGGTTACAATGAACAGAGCAGCTGATAACTTCCAGAGAAGTTAATATCATTATATTACAGTAAGTGTCACTACTTCTAACTTTTTGCTACAATGAAACTTGGTAGCAAGCTGAAAGCTGAAGGGATTATCCTGGTTGGTACAATGGAATGTACAAGATATTATAAAACACATAAAAACTTCTCAGTGCATATGAACTTTCCTAAAAAATTTAAACACCATCCTGACTGTTCATCGATGAAAAGAAACAAAAATGTTACATGGTACTGAGATACAAAATGACTTCAAGATACAAGTAGTTTCTATTACAAATATAATTTCTATAACAAAACTAATAAAATATTCAGTTCATTCTGGGACTGTTGATAGCCAATGCATGTTTTCTTCAAGATTCTTGACTTAGCTGCCATCAATTCATGGATTATTTTCAAAACAATTACAGAAAGTAGAATAGATCACAGATATATTATCCTAGAACCTGCAGAGGAATCGCTGAATGTATGGAAGCAAGAAACCAAACAAGAAAAATGGAGGAGGAAGAAGAAGAAGAAGAAGAAGAAGAAGAAGAAACTTCAAAGAAATTCAAAAATAATAATTGGAAACAGTATCAAATGAAGCGTTCAAACAAGACAAATACAAATTGCAATAAATGCATGTAAATCTCCAGTAAGCGATGCCAAAAAGAGGATGAGAAAAATAGAGGGGGGAGAAGAATATGCTTCAAAGAAATCCAAAAAGGATAATTGGAAACAGTACCAAATGAAGAACTGTTGAAACAAGAGAAATACAAATTGCAATAAATGCAGGTAAATCTCCAGTAAGTGAAGCCAAAAAGAGGGTGTTTAAATAGTTTGACTCAAAAGAATTTTGTTAGTTTGGTTTATTTACAGATGACCTTTGAAAAGGTAAATAAATTTTACTCAGAAGCCTCTTCTTTCACACTTCAGGTTCCTTTTTATGTGCTGTTAATCTATGAAACGGCACTCATTTATTTACTTTCCTTCAAAAGAGTGTCACCCTGATGTTTTTTATGCCCAAAAATATCCATCGACCCTGGCTGGGAATCAACCTGCAATCTTGAGATTATGAGCTAAGTATGGTTACCACTAGACCACCAGGACCAACTGACTCAGAAAGATTATTAATGCTTGCTTCATAGTGTTAGATTCAAATTTAATTAATATTAAGACTGGCAATTTTTGTTGGTCAAGATTAACACTGGTGGAATAAAGATTGCAGTTAACTTTAGTTTATCAGTAAGCACACAGAAATGTGGTTTATACAGAATTTTCATAAAATAGGCACTATTGTACAGCAAGCAGACAAGGGAAACTCATTCATTACATTATAACTATATAATAAATAGATACTATTGTGCAGCAAGCAGACGGGTGCAACTCATTCATGACATTATAACTATATAATAAATAAGTACTATTATGCAGCAAGCAGACGGGTGCAACTCATTCATGACATTATAACTATATAATAATGTGTAGCAAACAGACGGGTCCAACTCATTCATTACATTATAACTATATAATAAATAGATACTATTATGCAGCAAGCAGACGGGACCAACTCATTCATTACATTATAACTATATAATAAATAGATATTATTGTGTAACAAGCAGACGGGTGCAACTCATTCATGACATAACTATATAATAAATAGATACTATTGTGTAACAAGCAGACGGGTGCAACTCATTCATGACATTATAACTATATAATAAATAGATACTATTGTGTAGCAAGCAGACGGGTCCAACTCATTCATTGCATTATAACTATATAATAAATAGATACTATTATGCAGCAAGCAGACGGGTCCAACTCATTCATTACATTATAACTATATAATAAATAGATACTATTGTGTAACAAACAGACCGGTGCAACTCATTCATGACATTATAACTATATAATAAATAGATACTATTGTGTAACAAGCAGACGGGTGCAACTCATTCATGACATTATAACTATATAATAAATAGATACTATTGTGTAGCAAGCAGACGGGTCCAACTCATTCATTGCATTATAACTATATAATAAATAGATACTATTATGCAGCAAGCAGACGGGTCCAACTCATTCATTACATTATAACTATATAATAAATAGATACTATTGTGTAGCAAACAGACAGGTCCAACTCATTCAACACATTATAACTATATAATAAATAGATACTATTGTGTAGCAAACAGACAGGTCCAACTCATTCAACACATTATAACTATATAATAAATAGATACTATTGTGTAGCAAGCAGACGGGTGCAACTCATTCATGACATTATAACTATATAATAAATAGATACTATTGTGTAGCAAGCAGACGGGTGCACCTCATTCATGACATTATAACTATATAATAAATAGATACTATTGTGTAGCAAACAGACGGGTCCAACTCATTCATTACATTATAACTATATAATAAATAGATACTATTGTGTAGCAAGCAGATGGGTCCAACTCATTCATGACATTATAACTATATAATAAATAGATACTATTATGTAGCAAGCAGACGGGTGCAACTCATTCATGACATTATAACTACATAATAATGTGTAGCAAACAGACGGGTCCAACTCATTCATGACATTATAACTATATAATAAATAGATACTATTGTGCAGCAAACAGACGGGTGAAACTCATTCATTACATTATAACTATATAATAAATAGATACTATTGTGTAACAAACAGACGGGTGCAACTCATTCATGACATTATAACTATATAATAAATAGATACTATTGTGTAACAAACAGATGGGTGCAACTCATTCACGACATTATAACTACATAATAATGTGTAACAAACAGACGGGTGCAACTCATTCATGACATTATAACTATATAATAATGTGTAGCAAACAGACGGGTCCAACTCATTCATTACATTATAACTATATAATAGATACTATTATGTAGCAAGCAGACGGGTGCAACTCATTCATGACATTATAACTATATAATAATGTGTAGCAAACAGACGGGTCCAACTCATTCATTACATTATAACTATATAATAAATAGATACTATTATGCAGCAAGCAGACGGGACCAACTCATTCATTACATTATAACTATATAATAAATAGATATTATTGTGTAACAAGCAGACGGGTGCAACTCATTCATGACATAACTATATAATAAATAGATACTATTGTGTAACAAGCAGACGGGTGCAACTCATTCATGACATTATAACTATATAATAAATAGATACTATTGTGTAGCAAGCAGACGGGTCCAACTCATTCATTGCATTATAACTATATAATAAATAGATACTATTATGCAGCAAGCAGACGGGTCCAACTCATTCATTACATTATAACTATATAATAAATAGATACTATTGTGTAACAAACAGACGGGTGCAACTCATTCATGACATTATAACTATATAATAAATAGATACTATTGTGTAACAAGCAGACGGGTGCAACTCATTCATGACATTATAACTATATAATAAATAGATACTATTGTGTAGCAAGCAGACGGGTCCAACTCATTCATTGCATTATAACTATATAATAAATAGATACTATTATGCAGCAAGCAGACGGGTCCAACTCATTCATTACATTATAACTATATAATAAATAGATACTATTGTGTAGCAAACAGACAGGTCCAACTCATTCAACACATTATAACTATATAATAAATAGATACTATTGTGTAGCAAACAGACAGGTCCAACTCATTCAACACATTATAACTATATAATAAATAGATACTATTGTGTAGCAAGCAGACGGGTGCAACTCATTCATGACATTATAACTATATAATAAATAGATACTATTGTGTAGCAAGCAGACGGGTGCACCTCATTCATGACATTATAACTATATAATAAATAGATACTATTGTGTAGCAAACAGACGGGTCCAACTCATTCATTACATTATAACTATATAATAAATAGATACTATTGTGTAGCAAGCAGATGGGTCCAACTCATTCATGACATTATAACTATATAATAAATAGATACTATTGTGTAGCAAGCAGACGGGTGCAACTCATTCACGACATTATAACTACATAATAATGTGTAGCAAACAGACGGGTCCAACTCATTCATGACATTATAACTATATAATAAATAGATACTATTGTGCAGCAAACAGACGGGTGAAACTCATTCATTACATTATAACTATATAATAAATAGATACTATTGTGTAACAAACAGACGGGTGCAACTCATTCATGACATTATAACTACATAATAATGTGTAGCAAACAGACGGGTCCAACTCATTCATGACATTATAACTATATAATAAATAGATACTATTGTGCAGCAAACAGACGGGTGAAACTCATTCATTACATTATAACTATATAATAAATAGATACTATTGTGTAACAAACAGACGGGTGCAACTCATTCATGACATTATAACTATATAATAAATAGATACTATTGTGTAACAAACAGATGGGTGCAACTCATTCACGACATTATAACTACATAATAATGTGTAGCAAACAGACGGGTCCAACTCATTCATTACATTATAACTATATAATAAATAGATACTATTGTGTAACAAACAGACGGGTGCAACTCATTCATGACATTATAACTATATAATAAATAGATACTATTGTGCAGCAAACAGACGGGTGAAACTCATTCATTACATTATAACTATATAATAAATAGATACTATTGTGTAACAAACAGACGGGTGCAACTCATTCATGACATTATAACTATATAATAAATAGATACTATTGTGTAACAAACAGATGGGTGCAACTCATTCACGACATTATAACTACATAATAATGTGTAACAAACAGACGGGTGCAACTCATTCATGACATTATAACTATATAATAATGTGTAGCAAACAGACGGGTCCAACTCATTCATTACATTATAACTATATAATAGATACTATTATGTAGCAAGCAGACGGGTGCAACTCATTCATGACATTATAACTATATAATAATGTGTAGCAAACAGACGGGTCCAACTCATTCATTACATTATAACTATATAATAAATAGATACTATTATGCAGCAAGCAGACGGGTCCAACTCATTCATTACATTATAACTATATAATAAATAGATACTATTGTGTAACAAACAGACGGGTCCAACTCATTCATGACATTATAACTATATAATAAATAGATACTATTGTGTAGCAAACAGACGGGTCCAACTCATTCATTACATTATAACTATATAATAAATAGATACTATTGTGTAGCAAACAGACGGGTCCAACTCATTCATGACATTATAACTATATAATAAATAGATACTATTATGTAGCAAGCAGACGGGTCCAACTCATTCATGACATTATAACTATATAATAAATAGATACTATTGTGCAGCAAACAGACGGGTCCAACTCATTCATTACATTATAACTATATAATAAATAGATATTATTATGTAGCAAGTAGGCGGGTGCAACTCATTCATGACATTATAACTATATAATAAATAGATACTATTGTGTAGCAAGCAGATGGGTGAAACTCATTCATTACATTATAACTATGTAATAAATAGATACTATTGCGCAGCAAACAGACGGGTGAAACTCATTCTTTACATGGTACTGATTAGCTTAATGTTGGAACAACTATTAAAAAAATAAGATGAAATTGTGATTAATTTCTCTATAATGTGCTTTATGTACAATTCGTGTTGCATCCGGGTTCACCACTTATGCAGAATAAAGCATAAAGTCACTTTCACTGGTGGCATTGTCCAATAGACCAACACCTAGTTTCCAAACCCAGGCGCCCCTTTCAAGGTGGAAGTAAATTCAATTTTTATTAGTGCCTCTGGCTATAGTATACCAATTGGCATCACTGGTAAGCTGGCCTAATTGAACACCAACCTTCCCTACTCTAAAGATAGGTGATTGAAGCATTTAATGATAGCCTGGTTTCACATGCTAGAGTACTAATATACTGCAGCATACTGTAAGTTCCAGGAACAAACTACCCCACCTAGTCCAACCCATTTGGATGACTCCCAGAAGGCTCAGATCCAACCTGATGCACTCACAGTATCAGAAGTAACATGCTCAGGATTCAGAGTTTTTACTAGAGCATCTGAAGCAGCTGAAACCCCCAAGTCACTGTGTATTTAGTATAGTAATATAACTGAAAATTTTTATAAATTAAATTATAATGGGTGATTGTTTCTTTGCAGGACCACTCCATGCATAACAGCCAGTCCATCTATCAAAGTGGTACTGTGATGAATAGGTTTCAGAAAGACTGCAGTTATGATTGTCATGTACATCATTACTAACACTTGAAAGGTACATTTACTCATCATTATTAAACAAGATGATGTTGGAAATGCCTATCTTCATTTTCCATACATTTCTGACATCGACTTACGAAATTAACATTATATTTGCAGTTCTCCCTGAGAAATGGCAGAAAATCCTTGAAAGTTATTTTTCATTTCATCTAAAGCATGTATAATTTGTCTTGTACACTCTTCCCTCTAATGTCCCTAGAGATAAAAATTGCATCTCTTTAAAAGGGGGACCAAGGGGGCTATATATTATTAGTGATGACTCCATTGTTGAATATATCATGAACTGCATGCATGGAGACATGGGCTTTATGTACCATTGCAAAGTCCTATTGAAAAGTAGCAAACCTATATTCCCTTCACGAGCATTAATTTGTGGAAAAAGAGTTGCAAAATATTCTACATATACCTATGATTGTTACTTCAAAATTAAAAAAAAAAGAACCTTTATTCTCTTGCCACTAACAGCACATCACACTCTTATAATTTGATCATGCAGGGGTTCTAGCGAAGCAAGTTACGTTTTCTGAACTCCAGTATTGTTTTTTTCATGAATTAATGTACCCACTTAGGTGGAACCAGGATTCACCCATAAAGAAAATTAGTAGGGTCAATTTTGCTGTCATGTGCATCATTCCAAAATCTACTCGTGGATGCAGGTTCACCCAGTTTAAGTTCTTGCACTACAGTTATTTATAGAGTTTTAATTTCAGAAGCTTTTTAGTTGCTGAAAAAGAGGAATAGGAAATCTTAGTTTGCTGAGAAAGATGTCGAAATGATGTTTTAGTGGAATGTTTCACAACATGAGCAATGGTATCTAACATTTCTTCTGCGAGTATTCTTTGTGACTATATACGCTTTTTAAAGAATACTTTCCATTTTATTAAATTTATTTACAAATCTATGAATCAAACTTCGACTTGGAAGTTTAATATCAGGGAATCTCTTCTGAAACATGTCCATACATTATGAGTCAATCATGTCTGTGCTTTCAATTGTAAATAAATAGAATACCTGAATATAGCCACATTAACGTAATTAATACATATATTATGTCATTTAATAAATACTTAATACACTTGTCACATACACACAACAACATGCCTGTACATTCCTAGAGTTAAACTCATGCTGACCCCTCCCCTACTTCAACCAACTTTCAAAGCTTGGTAATGAGACGAAAACTGCAGGAGTGGTCCCATGAAGGAAAAATCATCCAGGACATTTGAAATTAAATTGATTTAGTATCAACCTTGATAATAAATCATTGCTCAGAATTATTAAATGAGTTCCATTACTTATGGCAAAAGAAATGTGGAAATACAGGATGTTTTGCTTAAAACATGAATAAAAGAAATGCTACAACTATTACATGAAAAACTTATTCAAATGAAACTTGACATTTTCTGACATTTTGAGAGTTACAATTTTCATCTTCATTAGATTTCAACATGACTACCACTTATAGCACAGTAGATGTTGAGCATGTGTTCAGATATTCCTCAGCATAGTAATAGTGATATTTTGAGTTGCAAGAAGATTCATTCAGTTAGCTACTATACACTTGATCCTTTATGAATAGGTGTTAGAACTGATAACCTGGGCAGCCATGTTATTGTCTCGTAAATTTGTCATTAAGAAAACTTCATGAGAAGTTAAGGAACGCTGTCTTGCTGATAAATGGTTCCAACAGAAGCTAGATAGATTGTTACATTCATATCACACCAGACATGCAGATTCTTATTTTTCCTGATAATTGACTTGTCAGAGAAACAAGTATGAATTGATTAAAACATTAAAATGTTAATTAGAAATTGTACATAGGCAGCCCCTTATCTCCATTTCTTGCTAACCTCTTCATGAACAGATTTGAAAAACATAAAACAGCTTTCCAATACATATTTAAAATATGATACAGATATATTTGCCATAGTTAACAAAAACTCATTGATGAGGCCTTAAAACTTTTGAATATACAAGATAAAAACATATCGTTTACATACGAAACAGAAATAGATAACATGTTGCCATTCTTGGATATTAAAATAATAAAACCTCATGGAAACCTGGAATTTGGAATATACAGAAAGAATACATAAGCAGACAATCACATCAAAGCTGATGGTATTTACCCCACAATGCACAAATATGCAGTTATCAACAACTTAACATATCAGCTAGTTAACCTACAAATTAGCAAAGAAGAATATTTTAATGAACCAAACAAATAGAAGAAACAGCATAAACAATGTAATACAGTTTTTTTTCACACTAACTCCATTGACTTACATAAAATTTGTGCATATGTTTCGGGAGTGATCCCTCCCATCTTCAGCCTGTTGATAAACTGTTGTTCAGAACTGAAGATGGGAGGATCATTCCCGAAACATATGTCCAAATTTTATGTAAGTGAATGGAGTTAGTGTGAAAAAAACTGTATTACATTGTTTATATATATACCACTCCATTGTCAACAGCTTCGTAAGTACATTTAATTGAGAAGAAACAGCAGTTAAAAATGGTTTTAAAAAAGAACTACTACACAAATTCAAGAGACAAAAATGTATCAAAGAAACCACAGCATTTGCAGCGAGAAAAGATGAGCTAATTTTTAAAAAATTCATATATCATTCATGGGCTGCAAAAAATTTCAGAATATTCTTAAAGATTTTAATATCAGGTTGGTACCCATTAACAGATTTAATGTTAAAAACATACTGATAGACAATGTTAATAACAGTATTCCACAGAAGAAAAAAGCAGGTATTTACAAAATAAATCGTGTACAATGTGAAAAAATCTACATTGGAAAAACAAAGAGAAACATAGGCACACGGTTAAAGGAACATAAAGTACAAGCAAATAGAGAAATCAGCAGTAGCAGAAAATCACGACATAGTGAATAAAGCAAAATTATTAAAATCAGTACAAGGACCTACCGAACTAGCAACATGGGAGAAAGTCTACATCTACAAATACAAAGACAGTCTAATGAACTTCAACACTGCCGGGAATGAAAACATAAACTACAAGTTTACCACACTGCCACCAGAGCAGAATACACATTCCCACATCTTAACAAATTATCCAACAATTGAATTTTAGTCTAGGTGATGATGAGAATGAAATGTTCTCGAAACCAGTTCTATATATTATGACAAGTAAGTGAAGCATTAAGAGTGTGTAGTTCAACTAAATCATACAGTAATATCAAATATAAATTGCTTTGTCCAAGATATGTATAACATTAGTCAGTCTTTTGTCTTATTGTCCAGCTTAATCTAATGTATTATTTGAATTCAGAATGCTTGCAAATAAAGCCTTTTAAGCAAAACTTATGAAGTTGAATTGCAAACCAGCTTTTTGGTTTGATTTTCTTAGACTTTCTTGTAAAGTGGGTTCAAATTTATTCAATGATAGTTTCTGAGAATGTTAATCAGCAACAGGTTTCCTGTATGCTTCTCAGGCCATTATTCTCTTATAGTTCTTGTGTTTTTGGAAATTTTACTCTCCAATGAAATTGACATTATACAGACTTTGATCCTGCTAACCAAAGAACAGATGAGATTTTCTGCTCAATTGTAAACATAGCTCTAGCTTTACAGAATGAACAGTTTGTTATATTTATTAATTTCTTAATCTCCATTACAACTGTCATTATATAAATTTCCAGATCTGCATTACTATACTAAGGTATGTTTATTTCTCTTCCGTATATATATTTCAAGTTATAACCATATTTATGCCAAAATTTTTCATTATTTTAGAAGAACATATTCATGCCACATTATACAAGGGCAAGTCAATAAAGAATGAGAATGAATTTATTTTCTTATCATACAATGGCGATACAGTGGAGAAACAGTATTTCATGAGAAGAACAGATCTCACATGATTGGTGGAGAAAATGCACATGAGTTTCAATATAGGATGCCAGAAAAGAATGAGTGTTTGTCAGATGGTTGCGTAAAATGGAGGCACTTCATAATGAGTAATATGCTATTGTAAATTTAAAAGAAGTTAGGAACAGCTTGTTAAATTAGTTAAATTAGTCTGTACTAGGTGACACAGCACTTCACCACTAATTTTTATTCTTCAGAACATGTTTTAAGAGCGTACAGCTGGGGACCGACTAACACTGGCAGGTGACAGTGTGGTCTCTGGTGGTTCCAATAAGTACTGGAACAGGAACTCCATCGGAGGGATGTCAAAGTTCATAACCCGATGCTTATTTTTTAAAATGTAAATCCTCTTCCACATTGCCAACTCCTTGGATTGTTCATAGCTTTCAATAGTTTCACTTCTTTTGTAATGTCATGGTCGTAAGTCAAAAAATGGTCTGCAACTGCTGATTTATCCACCTGTTTATATCTTATATTTCTGAAGTGTTCTTTGGTCCCTGTCTCCAAATTTCTAATTGTTTTTCCTATATAAATCTGATTATATTGTAAACATTCCATCTGATACACTCTCTGCCTTTTTGTTGGGTGGAACAACATCTTTTATGGTTCTGTTCAGAAGGTTTCCAATGCTAAATTTATTTTGTGTTGCCAACACAATATCACCTATTTTAAAAATCTTGATGAAAGCATTGCTTGCCCAAGGGTGATATGTGAATTTTTTTAAAAACTAAGTTCTTCTTTATTGTGGAGATGTGGTGATGTTTTTAATATCTTTCTGTCTTTTGAAATATCCAATCTTCTTATCAACTAATGGACCTTTGAATCCATTATTGATGGCCACCTTGAAGATGTAACGTTATTCTGCTATATATTCTTCCTTGTTGAGCAGGATGTTTACCAATCTACAAGTAAGGCTGTTAATAATGGCATGTTGGTGCAGTTTAGGGTTGAAACTGCTATTCTTTATGTGATTATCTGTATGCGTAGGTTTCCTATAAATACCAAATGAAATTATGTTGTTTCTCCTGTATATTTTTAGGTCAAGGAAGGGCAAACAACCTTCCTCTTCCAATTCCATAGTACTTAATACTTTGGTCCTGCAGATTTAGTAATTTCAGGGCATCATCTGTTTGTTTTTTGAGTACTATTGCAAGTACATCATCCACATAGCGAAACCATGATTTACAGGTAAGTGGAAATGCTATGGTAATGTGTGTTTCTACTGCACTCATGAATAAATTTGCCAGAAATGAAGAAAGGAGGTTACCCATAGCTAAACCAGAGGTTTGTTGTAAATTTTCCCATTAAACGTAAAAATGTTTTGTTTTATACACAGTTTTGTAAAGCTGGTGTAATCCTTAATTTCTTCTATTGTCATGTTAGTACTTTTTAGCGAATTCTGGAGTTTCACTGGCAATTTCTGTGTGGGAAAACTAGTGAACAAAGAAGAGACATCAAAAGAAACTAGGGAATCATTCAGGGAAGTCATATTTTTGTTAATTTTGTCTACTAATTCATATGAGTTAGTGATGCTTCTACTTTCGAATTGTTCCAAAGATCCAAACTTCTTCACCAACTACTTAGCCAGATTGTAGATTGGTGAATTTATGTTGTTGACTATTGGGCACATTTCTTTGCCTGATTTGTGTACTTTTGAGAGGCCACAAATCCTAGGTAACAACGGGTTATTCGTTTTTAATTTTCATTTATCGCTTTCTGACAACGTTTTGGTCTGACTGAGAGTGGGTTTAAAAGCTTACACACATTCCTTCAACAGATCATCCCTTATTACTGAATATTCAGAATTAATTTATTCATCCATTCAATATAATACGCTGCTCTAAAAGTTTGCTTCCATCTGCAGATTCTGGTACAAATGTATATGTGATGTTACAGGAAGCATATGGTGATGATATTCTGCCACTTTGGTGGTTGAAGAGTTTAAGGAGAGCCATTTTCAATAACAAAGGAAGGGTGGTCCAGGTGCTGCATCTACTCCATTGAACCATAATTAACACAGCTGCTGTTATCTGGAAGATAAACAAATAACAGTGGATAGACTGGCAGACATATTATAGATTTTCCAGGGTAATGTGTTCACCATTCTGAATGATTGGCATATCTGTACTAGATAGGTACAGAGATTGCTGATGTCTAAACAGTCATGGTCAGGAGCTTTAGGGTCTAGCAACGGAGCTTTGCAAGGCTTAACATGAATTCCATAATTACAGATGATAAGACTTGACACCATTACGATCTCAAAAGCAAACATTTGAACTCAGTCTAGAAATCATGTGGTTCTATAACACCAAAAAAGGCTGAAGTTGTTTCATCAGCAGGAAAGGTTATGGTGATTTTATTTTCTGACTGCCATAGAATGGTTTATAACTTGAAGTCTCCCCACAAACAACAGTTAATGAGGAATATTACAAGACTATTTTGAGCATCCTGGCCAAACACATCTGAAAAAAACATCCTTAGCTGCATTTATCTGGTTGGCATCTTCACCATTACTATGCATATCCTCACATTTGCAATGTTGTTGCTCAACATTTGGCCAGAAAAATCATTGAATGTGTGCAGCAACCTCCATAAAGCCCAACCTAGCTCCAAGCAACATTTTTTTAATGCCTTGTTTCATCAATGTGCTATCCAGTCAGCATTTTGGTTTATTTACAGCTGTTGTGTAGGCAAGGGGGTTCTGAGGATGATGTCAAAAAAACAGTTTCCAGCATGCCTTCCAGGATGACAAACATGTTAGGCCAAGTTCATAAAACATTATGGGTACTACTTTGAAAACCTTGACCTTGCCTGGTAAGTAAAAAAAAAAAAAAAAATTATTCTCAGTATTCATTGACTAGCCTTCACATATTTAACCAATACATTTATTAGGTTGGTGATTTCATATATATTTGGCTAAAGAAATAGTAAAAAATGATTTTGGAATAGATATTTTTCATAGTTTTCTTTCCTCTATTTATTAATAAAAAGTCATTTACATTCAAAATTTGACTATGTACTTTGTTATTATAATCAAACTAATTAAAGTGATCTTTAGTTCTTTAGTTTGTTTCTTAAATGTTTTCTTATAAAATCAATTACATTTGCTATGTGCTAATAGAACCTAATTTAATAGCTAAAATATAAAAAATAAACCTATAAAGGCCTATGTACATGTAACAATCTAAAAATGATGAAAATCCTGGACTTTCTGAGGGATAAAGGGGTACATCTTGAATTTATCCCTTCCAAAAGCAATCACCCTAGGAAAATGTTACATCTAAATTATCATCTTATAATTGCTTTAATAGTTAAAGGGATGATGGAGGCAGGGAAAGATGACAGTATAGAACTAATCCTTGACCAAACAAAACCAAAAGTTTGTGAACCAAAACAAAGAGTTTTCAGTGTTATTAGGAAAACAAAAACACTTACTTGAAGGACAGAATTGCATGTTATAATATTCCTTGTTTAATTTTCAACATCATTTACATTAGGTTAATATTCAAAATGAGCCCCTTATACTGTAAACAATAAAGGTAATGAGTTCAAGAGAAACAGAGGTTTTATACATGACTAGATAACAAAAACTACTAATATGTACAAAGTTAGAAGGGAGAGGTTGGCAAAGTTGAATACAAACCCCACTGGGTTTAGAGACTTAGGAAGACCTTGCAGAATCAGCTCTGGACATCTGAGGCATCCTATTTATGAAAAACAAAATTAATCATGTTAATTTTCACATTAAACTTAGATATCACAGCAGGCTCAACAAACCTTACTTTTTACACTTAAAATGTCATTTTAACATACAATTATTTAAATGTTCTTAGGAGAGGTTATTTATTCTATCAAATATGTTAACACCAGCTCCATTTACATATATAATATTAAAATCAGGGGCTATCACTCTCATCATCAGCTGTTGACCAACTACTTGATATGGTGGCTGAATCCTGAGATGCTTTTGTGGAAGCAACAAATATAATATCAAAAATGTACTAGGTTCCACAGTAAGAAACACTATACCAACAGAATATAAATAAGGAATTTACAAAATTGAATAAGCAGAATGTAACCAAAAACATGTGGTAAAACAAAGAGAAATTTAGAAATTCAGAGGAAGGAACGTTTTAGGAATATTTGTTTTTGATAAATCAGCAGTAGCAGCTCACTTCTAGACACAAAATCATGAAATTAAACCAGAGGCTAAGCTCTGAAACAACTCCACAAACCAATAGAGCTATTATCCTGAAAAATAGAGGAAAATTGTTTCACCCATGGGTGAACTCAGCACATTCGTACTTGAACCATCAGAGACCACCACAGTAGCACCTTGGGATTCAGCCACCACATCAAGGAATTGGTTAACAACTGATGACGGGAGCAACTGCCCCTGAAACATGTCCTAATGTTGTATATGTAAGTGGAGTGTTAACATATTTAATAAGATATTCTTAAATTTCCTACATATACACATTGGCCCACATAGAGTGTCTGTAAATTGATGTTAAATGTTTTAGGGATGTATTCTTAAGAGCAAAACATTTAAACATGGGCCTGAAAATATTTCGTTTAGGAGTTGCATGACTTTATTGTTAAGAAAATCAGCTAATATTGTGCCTTCATTGCACTGTTTGCACACCTACTAGTGGAAACCAATTGCCCTTCAGTGGATATGAGATTTCCAATAAGATTGGAGTTAAAGTTCCACTGTTGCAGATATTAGGTTACTCAGTGTTGTTTATCATGCCAAAGCCATATCCTCCTTAAGTGGATAAGCTTAATTATATTTCAAACAAACATGCACATTAATTTTAAGTTGACACTGATATTATACCAGTATTGTAGATATTGCATTTTGGTCTCATTTTCTGTTTCAGTCAGTCAGTCAGTCATTATCTATGAACTATCTACAGTTAACAAAATTTAGAAAAGTTTGATAATTATTTTAAATATTATTTACTCGCATAAATATTGTTCCCCCCACCATCCCAACTTTTTGAAATAAAAATACTTGGGTATGAATAAGAGTTTCCACCTGATTTTCTACAGAATATTCTGATTTGCTTTCAAATTTCAACATTTAAGTAATAAGAAACAACTGATAATACGATGACGTTAGCCTCAAACTGATAGCAGTACATAAAGAAAGAGAGGAATAACACTAAGGGCACAATATACATCACATAAGAACAGAAGCTTGCAATACTTCCTGGAGTCAAAAGTTTACAAAGTGTATAACTAGTGGAAACAGAATCAATCATTTCTGGAAATGCCAAACAAATCAAAAAAGATATTTTGTGGCAAATATCCAGCTATTGAAAATGAAATACTGATAATGGAGTTTCAGTGATACAAAATGCATGCATTTGCAATTAACTGAGAGTGAATGGGGTAGAATAGCATTAATGGTACATTGCCACTCATTAATACTGGTGATATGATATTATATAATTTTACAAGGACTTCAGAAAAACATGGTGGTAAGTGGAGCTTTTCATTTCAGATGGAAATACAAGTTGTATTGCATTTTCAATTCATTGTTTTATTTGAATTGATTTTAAATTATTCATACACTTATACTTTATAACATTAAGAATGTTACACTAACCTAGTAAAACTAAATTAGTTAAATTTGGTGGACTTTTGTAACTGTGATATTTGATATTAAGAATTTAAAACGATTGAGTCAAATTTGTAACACTTATATCACTAATATTTAAAAAAGGAAAACTAAGTTTCTGGAGCTAATAACTCCCATCATCAATTCTAGATCGACTGCTGGCCTTGTTCTTCATGGTAGTTTGGGTTTGTCTCTGGTGGTGGTTGGACGAACTTCTGTATTAATGTTATTTGGCAGAATTTTAAAGTTTAAAACGTGATTTTTGTTCTTCCAGATATAAATGTTTTTCCAGATTGTATGTTCTGTTTTTCCTGTAATATTTTTAAGTAGTTTGGGATTCCTGTTAATACTATGTTGTTCCTTCCAAAAACGCCAAGCTACCACTGATTTTTCTTCTTGTCTTTGATTTATGTTCCTAATGTGTTCTCTGCTCATGTTTTTATGCTTCTTTTGGTCTTTTCAATAAAGTTAGGGAATTCAAGATTGGTGCTTCTTCCTCCAGTTGGTTTTCTTTGCTCTCAATTTAAGGCCCTCTTACTCTTGACCTTGGAAACATCTTCGAGATTGGTGCTTCTTCCTCCAGTTGGTTTTCTTTGCTCTCAATATAAGGCCCTCTTACTCTTGACCTTGGAAACATCTTACAGTCTGTACATCTCTCCAGAAAACATTTGCTATCTCATTTACAGGAAGGTTTGCTTGTCACATTCCTACAATATGTCCATAGGGCACATATTAGGTTTATCGTTTATCAAAAGGATACATAAACAAGTTGAATGATTTTTTTAATAATTTAAAACATCTGTTTTTACTACTGTGGTATTACAGGCAGTGGACACTGGTACCATGAGGTGAAATGCTAAATTGGGAATCGAATTTTTTTGTGTTAAAGAAAGGGAGTTTTTCAGGTTTAAATTTAGGATACCTCCCTGGCATTTTCCATTTGAGGACTGAGAAAAACCTACCAAAAAAAATGTCATGGAAGTTCTGGCTTTATTCAAACCTCAGAGCTCTCAACTGTGTCAGTAAATTGAATCATGTTACAATAACAGAGTAATATAGGGTTTATATACAATTCCTTCTGTGCATTGTAATCTATGTTTTTTGTTTCCTAAGTGAAGTCCTTGTAACATGATAATATTCAACACAACTCAGCAATACTAATGAACAGTAGGGATTGATTGATTTATTTATTTATGGACGCTCTTTAACAGCTCAGGTCATCAGCGTCCCATTCAACTCAGGGCGTGAAACGGCCAACAAATTTTGCTCAGAGGCCTCTCTTTTAGGCTTGAGGTTCTTTTTCGTGCCGTAAATGTACGACACGGGACCCACGGCTTTACATCCCTTCTGAAGGAAGGGGTACCTACATATTACTGCTAATAAATCCCTGTTAGCTTGGTTTATTGCTCTTCATTTTATGCGTGACCAGGCATTCTTGTTTCAATTTATTCATCAAGAGACTGTACTGTATTGCTCAAATACTGAAGATTAAAATCACTTGAAATAATGTAAAAAATCTGGCATCAGTGTGAGAGCTCAGATATTTTCCTTAAATTTTTTCTTTGCATAAAATATATACCCTGTATTTTAATTCTAAAATCAGTAAGGGAAAAAGGTGCAAGTGAATAAAATACAGAGTCTAAATTCCTTAAGAATATTTGATAAATTTAATAATGTCTATTTCTAAAATAACAAAAAACATTTCTAACATGTTTCCAGCCTATGTGCCTAAACTCAATTTTAGTGACAAAACATTCATTGCCCAGTTATCTTAGCAAATGGTGAACATTTGCTACACAGCCTTTGAAAAGATTCACATTTTTGATAAATGACCATTTCTAAGTTACAAAAATATTTATTCAAATTTAGCTTTCTGTTCATTTGTTAATCTCACTTTCTATTGATTAATAAGAATGTATGTCTATCTTTTGCTTTGCTGATCCTCAATGACATATTGAGGCTTTTTGGCTATGATCACCTTGTCTTAGAAAGAGATTAAAAAATTGGATGGCTAGTCAAGGTTAGTACAGTATTTTTCGAGCTGTATGCACTAGGCCCAAAATGTCTGTTACTCCTGGAAGACAGGTTGAAAACCATTTTTAACATCATCTTCAGAACTGCCTCCATCTTCTTTACAACACTGGCCCTGCAGCTCATTTTTGAAACAAGGGAACAGAAAAATGTTACATGGAGCTAGATCCGGGCTGTATGAAGGATGAGGCACATATTCAATGATTTTCTGGCCAAATCTTGAGCAACAACGTTGCAAGGTGAAGGTGCCAACTAGATGGATGCAACCCAGGGCATTCAGTCTTGTAATACTTCCCATTAACAGTTGTTTGCAAGGGGACTTCATGTCTATGACAGTCAAAGAACAGAATCCCCATAACCTTTACTGTCAACAAAACACCTTGGCCTTCTTTAGTATAAGAGAACCTGTGATTTCCAGACTGAGCTCACCTCTTTACTTTTGGGATTGTAATGGTGAAGCAATGCTTCACTACCAGAGGTGAAGCTTCCAATACATGTTCACAAGCACCATTTTCTGTTCAGGTGTCACCAATCATGGCATCTGGCATAGATGTATCTCACATGTAAGAATTTAGTGAATGCACTACCATGGAAAATGTATAACATGTCTGCCAATCTATCCACTTTATTTGTTGACCTTCCCAAACAATGACAGTAGCTGTATTAAACATGGTCTTGTTCACTGCGGTGGTTAGAGCACCTGGGCCGCTGGTTTATTGTTCAAACATGGCCCTCCTTAAACTCTTTGAACCTCAATGGTTCATATGGCAGGACTGCTATATGCTTGCTGTAAAAGTGCACATGCTTCCATACCATATTTCTGCCGATGGAAGGAAAATTTCCAAACAGCATATTGCTTGTTATAATACACCTCCATTTATGTAGCCGGCTGGCAAACACTCACTCTTTGCTGGTATCCTGTATCTTAATGCATGTGCACATGCACTTCCAATTTTTTCACCAATCACATGAGATCTATTCTTCTCATGAAAAGTTTTACTACTATTATTTTCACTGTGTGGTGAAAAAAAGAATCATTCTCAGTTTTTATTGCTAGTTCTTGTATTAGCTTTAATGCATTAATGTGCTGTGATGGACTTAAATTAGTTAAAAGCCTTTTGATGACAAAATTGTTTCTAATTACAGCTAAACCACTGGATTCTAGCGCTTACCCACCAAAGTTCTAACTTACCATGTAATTCTGAGCTTATCCTCAAATAGAACTTTAAACTGGAGTCTTCATTTCTTGTTTCACACATGTTTTGAATGCATCCCAGCCTTCGTTCTTTGCATATGACTGCAAGAAAAAGCAAACAAATAAGTCAAGCAAAATGTAACTGCTGAATAGTAAGAGTAATGTATCTATTGGGTACAGACAAACCCTTCCTGTATATTACCTCCAACAACTTTATCTCATTACTTCATAGTTCCTTAACTATCAAAGCTGTTAGCTAAGAATGAAACTAGATTTTTAGTGAATTCCAAAGGAATGTAGCTATTGTGGCTATACCCATGAAAATGTTTTTGAAAATTTCTTCAATACCTACTCAGCACTGAAAAAAAATATATGTGTGTGCGCAATAACCAGCAAAATTAGACCATTCGGGGATGGGGATAAGCAAAAATTTTAAAATTGCTCTAATGGCCACAATTTTTGTTTTTTCTCAACGAAACTTATATATGCCATTGAAATATATGAATAAAAGTATTTTCCGAAAATCAGCCTATTAGGAGAGGCGTTTTACCAGAACCCAAACTTAAAAATCACTCTAGTGGCACCAATTTTTTTATTTTTTAATGAAACTCAGTATATACAATTTAAATAAAATAAGGAAAATAATTTCTGAAAATGAGAGAAATCGAACCATTAGGAATGAATGAATAGTGTTTAACGCTTGTTTTTGCTACAGAGGCACCACAGGTGGACACTTATGATACAGACCATTAGGAGTAGGGGTATGTCTGAAAACTGAAATTTAAAAAGTGCTCTAATGTTTAATTTTCTCTATATTGTTTCAAAATAAAAGGACAAATTAGATTAACATATAAAATGTATTTAAAAAAATGCATATGTTTTACATTTCACTAAATCATTGTCCTGAAGATCTCAACTGTGAAATATTTATCTAATATATGTGTGAGAATTATATTCATATGTAAGAGTGCTCTGTAATAACATTCAGAAAAAGTTTGCGTTACATGTTTTGATTACAATATAATTTTAATTCAATTTCAAAGCCACTGAAAATCGACTATTGGTCAATTCAACTATTGGTGAATGTGTATATTTGCTTAGTACATTTTAATTATTTTTAAATAATAACATGTTTTTGTTTTACTGGAATATATAAACATCTTAAATACAGAAGATAGATCAAAATTTCATTATTTCTCTCTATTTTAGTGAATGTAAAGATGATACCAGGGGCTCAGTTCACAAACATGGTCACATTTTAAATATAACCACACAGTGTAGCTTTATCTATCATTGGTCATATATTTCATTTAATCAACATTATATTTAATTTTTGTGGTTTAATCTCATCATCATCATTGTTATTGTTGTTGTTGTTGTCGTCACTTTTCTTTTGTAATACAGATTGCAAGGATCAATTTTGTTCCCCTTACTTTTGAAAATTAGAGTAATTTCACTATATACATTTATTTGCAAGTGATTTTGAGGGGAAAAAAAAAAAAAAAAAAAACAGACAAACCAGTTAAGTAATGTATTATAGTTTAGTTTTTTTTTTATAAGTTAGCTTTAGAGTTTGTCATGCTAATTAACAAACAGTAATGCCATAACATAATTAATTAATAAGGCCATAATTTGGATTTTATAATATTCTATTTTAAAATTATTCTACTTGATGAGGAATTCACTTAGTTTACGCAGTTCCTATATGACAGACTTTTTATAATTTTTCTCTAGACTTGAAGTGAGTGGGAAACTGAGAACTTAGTTATTGGATTATTAAATGCCACTGCAGAGCAAATAGTACAAATGGAAATGGAACGGGTAGCAAGAAAAAATATGATTATGGAAAGAACATTAAAATATTAGTACATAATTTTGAAATGAATGAAATCCTAAAAAAATGTTTAAAATATCAAGAAAAAATGATAAGTAAAAATGAATAGATTAATTTAATAAAAAGTAAATTGGAAATTGATGGCTTAGGTGACATAAGGATATGGAGAGAAAATACTGTAAAAGATTTTTGAAACTAGGAAATTATGGTCAAAGCTCTGTGCAGGAACAAATGATATGCAACATACAATGATTGCAGAAAGGAATGCATGAAAGAAAAGTTAGATACATAAAATAAGGAGGAGGAGATGGTGGTACAACAATATCTGCTATAATTAAACTTGCTGTAATGTGTACTCACTTTATAATGAATAAGAGTATATAAGGAAAGATTATATAAATTAAAGTGAATTTTTTATAAAATTTGCAATTTTAATTCTGATATTAAAAAAATCATTGCAACATTTTTTTTATTTTTTTACATAGTGTTTAATGCCCATTTTTACTATTGGGGCATCACAGGCAGTGGATACTGATAATATATGAAACAAAATGATAAATTGGAAAAGGAGAATTTTTTTAAGGAAGGAAGCATTCCAGGCCTAAGTTTAGGGTACCTCCCTGCCATTTGCCATTTATGAGAACTGAGGAAAACCTGGAAAATACCTAAGTCAGGGAGAATGTTCCTGGTAGGAATCGAACCCGCTCATAAGTCTGCACCTTAACGACCTCTGCCACCTGTGGCAGTTTTTTCAATTGTTCCTCTGGTAATAAGTAAAGATGTTCTGCCATATCAACCTGTGATTGAAACCTATTTTCCTTTTTGAACTGTTTGGATTTTTTTAAAAAAGTACACAGGTTTTCTTTTATCAAAATATAAACTAAAATAAAAATATCTACAAACTCAAATCAATTAAAATGACAGCATTTCTCTAGAACACCTGCAACAATTATCAGCTGGCCATCATATAAAACAACATACTAAGGTGCACTATTGTTTAGAGTATGTACAGTGGTAAATAGATGGGAAGGGAGCACTTAGCCAGTCTCTTTCTCTCTTTTTTTAATAATGTTTAATGCCCATTTTAACTACTGAGGCATCACAGATGATAATACATGTGATCAAATAATAAAAATGGGAAATGATTTTTTTTTTAAAAGAAGGAAATGTTTTGTGTCTAAGTTTAGGGTACCTCCTCCGCATTTTCCATTAATGAGGACTGAGAAAAACCTCAATCAGGGAGGATGGTCCTGGTGGGAATTGAACCCCAGACCTCCTACTCACAAGTCTGCTCCTTAATGACCTCTGCCACCCATGGCGGTGTTAGTCTCTGTCCTAAGATACCTAAAGTTCTTCCTTAATTATTTACCTTAAAGCCTCGATGCAGTCTGTCCTTCATGATTGCTATGAACTCCTTATAACTAAGTTGACCGTCCCCATCCTCATCAAATATCTGGAAGACAATATGCACAAGGTGTCGGCTTAAGTTTGTTCCTGTACAAATCTTCACAGCTCGAATGAACTCATCTGCAACAAACACACCAGTCTACTTGCCAGTATTTCTGCTAAGATTGGAGAAAAGCACATAAACGATATGTGGAGCTTTTTGTATTAAAACATCTTCCAACACTGTGGCTTTGGCAAAATGAAGGAGCAAATGATATTAACTTTACTAATAAATAAAGTTAGAACTTCCATGCTTTTGGAAATTATTGACAGTGAAGTGATGAAATTTTGAAAATTAAATTATTTTTAATGTTGATATGAGCTTCAGTTACAAGTTTTTAACTTAGGTCATGTTTTGGGGACTCTCCATTCCCATCTTCAGCTGTTTACTAACTGCTTGGTAAGTTTAAGGTGTGGTCGTTTCTCATGTGAGTTGTTTCTCTGTTGACCTCTGTGGGTTGGATCCAGCCAGGATCAAATCAGTCCCAAACTTACCAAACAGTCAGTAAACAGCTGAGGATAGTAATGAGGGTTCCCAAAACATATTCTATGTTAAAACATGTAAATGAATTTCGTAAACATATGTAAATGAAGTTTGTGTAAACATTAAAAAACATTTAATTTTGAAGAAAAATAAAGTTAGATTGTATTGAATTGTTAGAGACACAGAAGGATATGTTAGTGCTTCATCCTTGCTCAAGAACTGGGGAACATCCATGGGCAGTTAGGCACAAACATTGTTTCCAGATCCTGCAGATCCAAGGATTTTGAATTCCTCAGAAGGGTAACTTCCATACAAGATGCAACAAAGCATAAGTTAGCCCATCTTGTCTGGCACAGACATGCAATGAGGCAGTGAACAATTTGTGGAAAGGAAAGATCCACTCAGCATTTGCCTAAGCGTATAGGGGAAAAATTAAGAAATATTCCATGTATTCAAGATGCCACTGCTTTTGTGGGCTGTGAGAAGTTGGATACTATACAGATTTTAATGGTTACGTTCTGAGAAAAAACTTTTGGCTTACACTTCAACATTACTTAACCTTCATCATTTAGGAAGATCCAGATTACCAACTTTCCCTTTGATTCTGGGTTTTATATGTTCATCACTTGTGAAAATAGTGTGGACATATCCTTAGCACCATTCCACTCTTGCTGCCTTTCTTCTTCCCAACAACTAAGTTTCCTCACATGATGATATTTCTGACATTTGCTGCAAATGAATGTTTACAGTCTATCTCCCTGTGGATCATTCTTCACTATGACTTCTAAACAAATTAATATTTGCAGTTAACAAACACATGTCCTTTTGCACTTTTGGTGTGAAGGGCAGGTATAGAAAGGGATGGATATAGAGGGTGTAAGGCATGTACATTGAAGTCATCACCTTTTTATTAGTCCCACAATGGTCACAGTATCTTATTGTCAGTACAGTAATTTCAAGCACAATTAAAATAAGTTAGTTGAAAAATCCTTTTAAGCTATCTATTGATCATTTTATTTATTTATTACCTAAATTCAGCAGATATTTACAAAGTAAAACAAGTACAACATTAGTAGTCAACAAATACATGCATTTTAGCTTTCATAAAACAGAGAATGGACTGTTCCTTATCTAAACTCTGAAAACCAATTATAGAAGCCAAGCACAAACTTACACTACATGCTCTTTCCAGTGCTACTAACAGGAAACTTGTATATTATAGTCATTTGAAATCCTAAAAATTACTGTATTTATGCGAATCTAATGCACCATTGAATGTAATGCTTATCCCAAATGGATGGGGTGCATGCTGGATCCCATATTGACGTGGATGTGATCAACATTTGGAAAGATTGAATGACAGGATAGCTAGAAGACTTATGGGTTCAGTTATAAACCTGCAATACAGTATATAAAGATAGACAAATAGTTCATTTAAAGGAGAAAGTGATAAGAAAACTTAAACATCCATTGTATTGGCTGGGTTCCCCCCAGGGGTAATGGCATTGGGGGTTGGTGATTGGTGCATGGACGAAGTTGTACATCATGTGTTATAACTTGATGTAAGAGTGCTAAATTACTAATGTAAGAGGAAGTAAGCGAATATTTGAGCTATCAAGAGTACAAAAGAGAATGGGCGAGGAGCTGAATACATACCGAATAAGAATTGGGATTAAAATTTAAATGTAAATTGGAATTTGCACAGTGAATAATTGATATCATTGTATGATTCAGTTGAACTACACACTCTTAATGCTTACTTGTCATAAATGTATGGAACTGGTTTTGAGAACATTTAGTTCTCATCTTCAGCCAGGCTAAAGTACAACTGTTGGATCATTCGTTGAGCTGTGGGAATGTGTATTCTGCTCTGGTGGTGGTGTGATAAACTTGTAGTTTATGTTTTCATTTTGGCAGTGTCAAAGTTCATTAGATTGTCTTTGTATTTGTAGATGTAGATTTTTCTCCCAGGTTGCTAGTTCCGTAGGTCCTTGTACTGATTTTAATAATTTTGCTTTATTTATTATGTCATGATTTTGTGTCCAAAAAAGATATACTACTGCTGATTTCTTTATTTGCTTGTACTTTATGTTCCTTAAAAGTTCTTTTAACCGTGTGCCTATGTTTGTTTTTCCTATGTAGATTTTATCACATTCTGCACAATTTATTTTGTAAATACCTGATTTTTCCTCTTGTGGAGTACTGTCATTAACATTGTCATCAGTAAGTTTTAACATTAAGTCTATTAATCGGTGCCAACCTAATATTAAAATCTTTAAGAATATTCTGAAAGTTTTTGTAGCCCAAGGATGATATGGGAAGTTTTTAAAAATTAGCTTGTATTTTCTTGCTGAATGTGTTGTGGTTTCTTTGATACGTTTTTGTCTCTTGAATTTCTGCACCTTTTTGTGTACTAGTTCTTTTTTAAAACCACTGTTGCTTCTATTTGTTTGTATTCATTAAAATATTCTTCTTTGCTAATTTGTAGGTTAACTAGCCAGTGTGTTAAACTGTTGATAACTGCATGTTTGTGTGTTGTGGGGTTAAAACTGTCAGCTTTGATGTGATTATCTGCGTGTGTATTCTTTCTGTATATTCCAAATTCCAGGTTTCCTTGGCTTTTCATTATTTGGACCTATGGAACTAGCAACCTGGGAGAAAATCTACATCTACAAATACAAAGACAGTCTAATGAACTTCGACACTACCAGAGATGAAAACAAAACTACAAGTTTATCATACCACCACCAGAGCAGAATACACATTCCCACAGCTCAATGAATGATCCAACAGTTGAACTTTAGCCTGGCTGAAGATGAGAACTAAATGTTCTCGAAACCGGTTCTATACATTATGATTATGATAAGTAAGTGTAGCATTAAGAGTGTGTAGTTCAACTGAATCATACAATGATATCAATTAAAGAATTGGGATGTTTGGCATAAGAAAACAAAAAAGAAATAATAAGATGAAGACCAAAGACGTCAGATATATGAAGGAAAATTTAATAGCCATAGTGAATATAACAGTGATTGGAGGTGTCGCAAGAAACCCTATGGAATTTCAAGAAATACTGAAGAATATTAACCAGAAAATGGATAAAATGGAAGGAATGGAAAACCAATTATATGATAAAATGAAAATGATGGCTAAGGAGATTAAAGAGGAGAAGTGAAAGAAGAAAAAAGGGAAGTGGAAATAGTTGAGGAAAAAATAGAAAAAATTGAGGATATTAGAAGACAAAATTTTGTAATTACAGGAGAGAAGGGGGATATGGCCCACATGGGAAGTAGTACAAATAATGAAAGAAAAGCTATAAATGGAAATGCAGGGATGGGAAATTATTGAGGCTATTTGGGCAGGGAGACAAGCAGAAAAAGGGTAACTATTGTGAAGCTAATAACAGCACTAAGCAGAACAATGAGGTTAAAAGGAACAGACATTTTCATTGATAAAGATTTACTACCAAACAAGAGAATGCAATTAAGGAATTTGATACGTAGGATGAAAGAAGCAAGAGAACATGGGAGGAATGGATATATAAGGAATTTTCAGTCACAGATTTACAGAGAAAGAGCTCCTGAAATTGACATGTGTGGCAAAGGAAAATAGACAAGAAATGATGGAAAATATACAGCTAGTAATGAGTTTCTTTATTGCCCTGGAGGAGGCAGGAGTAAATAAGCTTAGGAATAAATCAGATGAGGAGTACCCTGAGGCAATCACAAGAAAAATGGAGGGAGAGAAGTCCCAAATCATGCAACCAGTGGGATGAAGGTAAGATGCAGATGTCAAGCACTAGTTGAACAAGAAAAGATGGTAGTTGGGATGACACTAACAGCAAAGACAGCATGGGTGGGAACATCAGTGATGGAAGGAGAATATAGCATAAGAACAACATTAAGAAAATTGTGTCAATAGGAAGTGGGAGATAGAAGTAATACAAGACTTGGTAGTGTGGAGGAATAGGGTACAAAAGAAGAATAAAGAGGAGACATGAGAGGAAGGGGAAGAAGATAGTATGGTGCATAGACTACCTACAGAAGAAGACAAGGCTTCATCATCAATGGAGGTATACAATAATATCAGTGGCTCTGAGTCAAAGGTGGTGTCAACCCTGGAGGGTAGTACAATGGAGGTAGCTGAAAATGAGCATGTGGCTGCAGGGGAAAGAAGAAAACGAGATATAGAGCGAGGCTGGAGAATTTTGGAGGAGAAAGGAGCGATGCAAGATAGCAATTAGACTGGAGGGTGGTGTTATGGAATGTGAAGGGATAAGATCAAAAGTGAAAAGTGGTGAAGTGTTTAAAGTGCTAAAGAAAGGAGACATGATTGCAATGGTAGAGACTTGGTTGTACAAGGATGAAAATATTGTGGTGGACGGTTATGATCATATAGATACATACGTATAAGGAGGAGTAATATTTGTAGGATTTCAGGAGGCATAGGGGGTTTTTATAAATAAAGACAGTGGAAAAATGTGAATGAAGTGTTATCTACAGAAGAAGGGCAAGTGATGTGATTAAAGGTATGTAAAGTGAAGAGAGTTAAGCTATGTATAGGTTTAGGCATAGTGTATAACCCACCCAATGCATCAGAATTTTATAATGAAAATTTAAAATTAAGTGAAAACAATGAAGAGCTAAGTAGGCAATATCTCAGTTTGGAGTTTATGAGAGCTGGTGACTTTAATGCAAGAGTTGGTGAATGGATATAAGATTTATGGGTTTAGAAAATAAAAGTATATGGATGCGAAGTAAAGAGAGGATAAGGAAGATCAGGGACAAAGTGTTTAACAAAGAGAGTAGTAAATTGATTGGGGGTTTTGTGAATTGAATAATCTAATTATGTGTAATTATCAAAGCGGGACATTTACAAATGTGAATGGGCAGAGTGTGACTATATGTTATGTAGCGAAGGACTGGATCCGGTATTGCTAGAATTTAAAGTTTTGGATGTGATATTTGGTAATGGGCACTTCCCATTAAAATTGAGGTTGAGTTTAGGGGGAAGAAGAAATATTAGAGTTGGAATATATGAGATGTTATAAATGGAGAGAAAGTATGCAGAGTATATTTGGGCCATTTTGCTATCTAAAATAGGGGAAATAAGAGTGTATGGAGTTCTAGAGGCACTGAAAACAGGAAGGATAGAGGAGGCAGTAGAAAGGGTGGAACTCATGGTAATGTGGGCAGGTAGGAAGATGGAAGTGCACCAAACCGAAAAAATGTTAGGTTATGGATGGTATGTGGGAATGTGTAAAAGCAAAAAATGAAGTATTTAAGTAAGTAACGTGGAGAAAGACTGAAAAGGAAGAAGATAGGCAATTTTTTTTTTGTTAAGGAAAAGAGGATATAAATGTTTAATACAAGAGAAAAGGGAAAAGTGGCAGTGTAGAAAATCAAGGAAGCTGTGTCAGTCAGATAGTAAATATGAGAGGCAGTCATATGACCAGCCAGAAACACATTCCTCACAATAGATGGCAACACTGTTGTTATGTATCGGTAATGCCATCTGTAGGGTAGGAGAAACGCATAGTGGAAACACACAGGTCCACACAGTTATTTCTTTATTGCCCTGTAGGTGAGCATAGTGACAAGTCCAACATTGGAAATGGAGGCAAACAAAGAAGAGCAGAGAGGTGTGGTTCATTTCTTGGGGCTGAGAGTGCTGGAAGAAGTGAAATTCATCATCGCATGTCTGCTGTATGTCCCCGACAAGTGTGCACGAGTGGCAGCAGAGATTCCATGAAGGACGCACACCTGTGCCCAGGACAGGCCCATCGAGCCATTATGCCTAATGTGATTGTGTGGAAAACCGACGAATCACAGTGGAATAAATTCATGTTCAGGTTGGCATTACCCACACTCCATGCATGCCATTATCAAAGATCACCTGCAGTGATGGCAATGGCAATTTGTGTGCTGTGGGTTCCCATACTGCCAATCTGGTGAGGGATAAGTTTCAGAGATTTAGCCAGGAAACACTTCAACATCCTCCATACACCCCAGATCTTTCCCCTTGTGACTTCCACATTTTTGCAGCCTGAAGAAAGACATTTGTGGACATTGGTTTCATTCAGATGACGAAATGTAAGAGTGGGTAATGTTGTGAATCCGTCAGCGACCCACCTCTTTCTATGAGACTGAAATTGATCATCTTGTCTCCCAATAGGATAATTGTATTAACACTTATAGCAATTATTTTTGAATAAAACAAATTCCATTATCACCTGGTAATGGGTGTTCGGATTTTATTTGGCTCGTCCTCATATATATGGTCAGTTGTGAAGAAGATTTTGAGAAAGAAAAGGGGAGAAAATAAAATAATGCCAAGGGTATGGACATACTATTTTAGGGATATGATAGGAGGCAGGAAGATACTGAGTTATAAATTAGAATTGAACAGTAATGCAAACAGGATAGAATGCCTGAACAAAGATTTTACTATGAAGGGGGTAAGATTCCAAATTAAAGACTGAAAAGCATAATGGACCCCAGGAGAGATGGATTCCCAGGGGAGTTTTGGAAAGTATTTGAGAAATGGGAGGAGGTATTAGGTTGCTAACAGAGCTGTTTAATAAAACTCAGGAGAGGAAGGTAATACCTGAGTGTTGGAAAGTGAGTGTGATAGTACCATTATATAAAGAAAAAGGGAATACAAATAACCCAAGTAATTATATAGGAATGGTTTATTATCTATATAAGGCAAAATATATACTGGTATATTAGCTTGAAGGTTCCATCAGGGGGCGGAGAGTGAAGGCATTTTGTCAGAATTTCAAGCAGGTTTTAAAAAAGGAAGAAGAACATTAGACAATATAATGATAATCCACACCATAGTGAATAAATACTTAAGAAATGAAAAGGGCAGGGTATACATATTTTCTTTGCAGACTTTGAGACAGCATTTGATACAGTAAATAGGGACACTTTGGTATATCAGTAAAGATGTAAAGGAGTGAGTAATGAGTTTGTTTTAGGCTCCAAAATTGATTTGAAGGAAGTAGGTTTTGTATTAGATGTGATGGTAATAGAGTTACAGATTATACGACTCATTTTTTTTATTTGGTTTATTTATGGATGCTCTTTAACATCTCAGATCATCAGCATCCCATTCAATTCAGGACGTGAAACCACAGACAAATTTTGCTCAAAGGCTTTTTTCTGGCTTGAGGTTCTTTTTCATGCCGTAAATGTACGACACGGGACCTACGGCTTTACTTCCCTTCTGAAGAAAACCATACTTAGGATTTTTATGCCTGAAAAAATCCATTGATCCTTGCCGAGATCAAACCTGCGATCTTGGGTTTAGGAGGCAAGTATGGTTATCACTACACCACCAGAACCAACTATTATATGACTCAAAATGTTGGATTGAGACAAGGGTGTAAATTGAGCCTAATATTATTCAATTTATTTATTGATGATATTCTTCAAAGGATTATGGAAAATAATAGACAATGCCCAATAATTGTTAAGAAGGAAATACCAGGATTGCTTTTTGCTGATAATCTCATAATTGGAGCAATAATGATGATAGGATTGCAGCATCCATTGATGAGATTAGTAGATTCTGTGCAGAATGGGGTTTAAGGATAAACTGATAAAAGATAATATTATTTAAAAAGGAATAAAATTAAGAAAAGATGAAAGATGGTTTATACAGGATGAATTAATATAAGTAGTAAAGAAATTCCATTACTTGGGGATGAGATTTGGAAGTAATGGAAGATGATAAATAGTCTAAATGTGCGTAACATAAACGTAAATTAGCAATGA
This sequence comes from Metallyticus violacea, assembly GCA_030762175.1. Lineage (NCBI taxonomy): Eukaryota > Metazoa > Arthropoda > Insecta > Mantodea > Metallyticidae > Metallyticus > Metallyticus violacea. Next base: position 96,772,812 of record CM060841.1, on the reverse strand, counting down.
AAACTATTAGAATAAGCTTGTATAAGGCCTAGCACTATCCATGAAATGGTTGGAGAGATTATATGAGGCTGTGGTTGAAGTCAAGATGTTTGCAGTAGAAATTTGGGGAGTGTCAAATGGATGGATGAAGGTTGACATGATACATAGAATGTTTTGCAGAGAAATATTGGGATTACCAAAAAGTTCTCTGAGGGGGTTAAGTTTGTTTGAACTAGGAAGAATAGGAAAGAAATATATAATTGTGGGGAGAATTTTTAAATGTTGATATGGTGGCCTCAAATTAGACAGTAATAACGTATTAATGGAATACCTCATGTATCAAAGAGAGGTTTTGGGAAGGGTGAGTTGGTATGGGGAGGTGGGGAAGATGTTAGAAGAAATAGGAATGAAAATAATGTTAGTGGATTCTGGAAGATAGTGAGACAGAGGGTAGAGGATTTTGAGAAGCAAGAGATTTGGGCTAGCTTAGAAGATAAAAGTTCCTGGTTTTATATAAAGTAGTTAAAAAGAATTGGAGGCAAGAGAAATATAATGAAATTCGTTATCAGTTTGGAAGAATGGGTTTGGAATGGATGCGAAAGGATTAAGGGGAAATAATAAGGAAGGATGTATTATGTGCAGGAAAGTAGATGGTATGTTTCATTATCTATTGGAATTTGAAAAAGTTAAATGGTGACAAGATATTATCTGTGACAATAAATGGGATAATTTACAAAGATATAGTGGTAATAAAAATGCTATCAAATAAGAGACTGGAAAAAATCCAAAAGATGGGGAAGTTCCTAGGAAAAGTAAGGGAGAGGGGGGAGGGAGAAGTACAAAGAAGAAAAAAGAGGATAAATATAATGGATGAAAATGGTTTTTAGGTTAGAGGTTTCTCTCCATATGTATAACTGGATGGTTAAGGTATGGAAGAAACCAGCTTGTTCAGTTTGGTACTGTTAGAATCAATAGAATAGATGACAGTGTAAAGTGATGTATACTCAACTGTAATGTTGTTTGTTAATAAATTCATTGATTCAATAGCGAGTCGGTGAGTGAGTGAGTAAGGAAAAGAGAGAGCAATTCACTTGCTGTCCAAACAATGTAGTTTCACAATAGCATGGAAAAGGCTAAAATGTAGCCTATTTTACAATTTGTGCACTGAGAACCAGTAAACTAAGCCCTAAACATGCTTAATAGTAATCTAGGGAAGTATAATACACATAGTATCTTATTCTCAGGTATATATTGAACACTTTTAATATAAATTATATTGATTTTATATGTTTACCTTTGGAGATGGGGTGGTCAGCTAGTGTATACATGCGCATGGCAATGGTGAAGTCCTCCAAATTGTTAAGGAACTGACAGAATACTCGAAATTCCTCAAATGAGATGCCCTTTTCCTCCTTAATCCTGTCCAGAAGACGATCCAGGTACATATCATACCTGTAGCATCAACAACCTGTCAGACACAGACACAGTTTACCAGTATGCAGAATAATGTAATTTCACGAAATACTGTCAACTTACTCAGTTGTGTCAAGATAAGTGTAGCGAAGTAAGATTTTAGCAAAGTCCACTTCTGTAATGGTATCATGTCCCTTGGAGAATTCGTGGAACTCCAGCTCCAGCACTTCTGTCTGAAGGTTTTCCATAAACCTTAATAAGAAGCAAGTAGTAAACAATAAATGTAATGCAACACTTGCGCTCTACACAGAGTTGTCAAATTACCAAAATTGTAGACTGACTGGCTGACACATAACCAATAAACAATGATGGTAACACTTTTCACTTTATACAACAGTGCAAAAAGACACCAGGAAATGATGAAGTGTAAAAAGTACAGGTTTAGTTGAAGCATTAACTCCACAATGGATATATGCAGAAAATGGGAGGTTTAGAAATTGTTTCCTCTGCTGGACATCATATAGCAGTTTATTAAGGAATATTAATTATGCTTATTTTCCTACACAAAGTGCGAAAAGTGTGCCTCCTCACCCTCTAGTAAGAAACTAAAGTACTGCTTGAATGTGAAACTGCCAAAAATTTTGGACAGGGGTCACGTTTTCCTGGTATGGAGTTTCATTCTTGGTGGACATAGCCACTTAAAGCTTTAGACTGATGCAAACTAGAGGAGACAATGGCAAACCATTCTTCCACCTTTACACAAAAATATAGCCATAGAGAGAAAACTTGTTTCCTGCATAAGACCAGGACACCAGACATAGGTTGATGACTGAAAACAGCATTAAGAGAAACATTGGGTCTTTTGCAATATTATACCATCATCCTGCAAGCCTATTGATTTAGACAGTGTGTTGACTGCTATCATTGGTGGATAATGACATAATGGCTCATCCTTCAAGATGCTCTTTCAAAAACTCTAACAAAGATAAGCTCTCTCTCTTCAGGAATGGCCCTCTCGACTTTGCTCCTTACACTGGAACCCCTAGCCCCAGTTACAGGACATAGGTTTTACTATAAGCAATTCGGCTAATATGGCTTATGCTAACAGTGAGCAGTGTTTTAATTGCATATTTTACTAACAATTAAAGATGGTGTTGCTCCCTGTTACCTCCCCAATGTTACAGAAGGGTAAGAAATAGAAGTTCAGAAGTAATAGTTGGACTTTATCTGTTCAGAGAACTGGGACAGTAAAAGAAGAGCTGAAATGTTGGGGGGGGGGGGGCCAAAACAGTGAAACTCAACCAACTCCCCTCAGAAGAGTGACGACATGCCTTCTCTTATCAGGCTGCACAGTTTTCTCCAGGCAATATTTTAACCGCTCCAATACAAAAATTCCAATTAACATACTGATTTTCACCATTCAACTAACTATATATTACAATGTTTGCTCAGTTCATCAGTTACTTCCTACTGGGATATCCAGAAGAGTTGGGCGCTCCTCCTATAATAATAATAATTATTTGTATTACATCTAAATAGCTTTCTCCCCAACCATAACCCTCTAAAATGATCAAAATAAACAAAGAAACACTAATAACAAATTAAAACATACAATTCAATAATCACCCAAGTTAATAATCCTAAATAATCCTTCTCATTTATAAAACCCCTGCCCTTAACTAGCTTATATCCATACACATTTAAACTTTTGATCTACTACACATAATCACATTTTCACTACCAATCATTTACACAGGCAAGCACTATTAAACTCGCATATCCTCTCTTCTCACTGACCATAACCATTTGTTCTTAACTCTACACAAATATTCCCCAAGATTCCTAATTTGTCTTTGGTCACCAAACATTTTTATCTTGGGATTTGCTTATTTAACTTCAACCATTGGCCATATATTGCTTAATGTCTCCATTCACTTGTTCCTGAGCATTCAAGCAAAATATGTTCTACATTTTCCTAATTTCAATATATATGGCCAACTCCATGCTCACAATTACTTCTGAAACCTCTCAAGCCCCAGATTCAAAATATATATCAAGACATCCACTCTCTCTCACTTCCTTATTACACTTGCTAATGTATCTATATCTTTTAATGTCCCTTTTATCTCCTAATAGAACACTAGTGACCTCTTCCCACTCATTATAGAATGTTATATCCATCCACCTATATCCTCAAACAGTAATCTAATATGTTTCCAAAAACCTCCTTCCAAATCACTTCTTCTTAACCACACATAACCCATTCCATTACTTGTTAACTCCTCTCCAACTTTGCTGCCCAAAAGAAATCCGCTACCCCACACTCCTGAAATTTTAAACATTCATTTAACAAAGAAACTCCGACATCTGTTATATTTTAAAACCAATTCTTCAAAACTCTCTCCACCCTCTTACACCTACCCTCCCCTTAGTAAATAATTATGTCGGTATATGTTGGTATAAAGCAATTCATTTAACTTAAAACTTTAGCTATCCTAACAATATGTTTTATATTATGAGGTCTATGGATGGATGGTATGGACAAAGGAAGATACTTTTGGTTCTCAAGTGTTGATCATGGTTGGCCTTTTGTGCCTATGTCCCCAATGGGTGCATCTCCGGGAGGAAGGGATGGAGTGATGGAGACACCTAATAAACAGGACCTACAGGCAGTGACTGTGCAGATGCATATGGGGTCCCTAATGTGTTTCCACATAGAAAATTCCCAGAACCTACGTTGTGCCAGCCCCTCATAAGGTCTCCTTCCATTCCAAAAGCTGGGGCAGAAACTTTTTCAAAACACAAGTGACATCACACCACAACTGCCCACCTTGCACTGATATTTTTTACCTTGTAACTGAACAAATGGAATAAATGATATAAAATGAAAGAACAGAAAATTTGTGAAAAGTAAATATTCCTCCCAGCATTCACCTAAGTGACTAGGGGAAACCACAAAAAAACTATGGTCACAATGGCCAGCCCAACGAGAATTAAACTCAGGACCTCCTGAATGGAATCCTAAGCATTATCACTTGAGCCACCTTGTTTGTACAAAGGTCTAACGTAAATGTATCCTAGGTTGGGTTTAAGTTAACAAATTGGTACTTTTATCTGCCAGAGGCATTAATGTCACGTAAATCAACATAACATTAATTATTATAAGTGAAAAATTGTTTCAAGTACTATAATACATTTAGTGACAGAAATAATAAGCGTCCCTCACACAATTTGATTCAAAGCAATTGTTGTTACTGCAGCATTGCTGCTAGGTGAAGGAAAATTGTTGTTCCACTTGCCATTAGATAGCATTAGTAGCATAGTCCATTTGAATGGGTGCACCAAGAAATTGGCAGATTACATTGCTCTAGATGATGGTGAAAATGAAGGTGAGGTTATTCTGAAATGAGTGGCAGGGGAAGCCACAGATCCCAGAGGACGTGTACCCACATACTGTGTCATCTGCCACAAATCCCATTTACTGTGACTGAATCCAGGTCACATTGTGAGAAGCAAGCACTTCCAAACCCTCCGCTACTGTGCTGCTAGTTTTATTTAAGTGTTGGTGCAATGTTTTGTGTATGTCAAAGATGTTTGCATACCTACGAAATCCTTCATATCGCAATTCCTCTTTACCCTTCTTGCCAAAGAAGTGTATAATTAATGTTGTGTCCACCATGTGTCTCCGCTGCAATCCCTGCTCGTCATCAACATACTCATCCACCACAGGGTCCTCCTGTTTGGGTGAATCTGGTACTCCATGCTTCCCTTTCCAGGCATGACTGAAGATCTTCTCCATCTGAAGCAACCCATCAATTCAGAAGACCAACACAAAGAAAACACAAAGAAAACACACACATACACAAACAGGTTGTATACTACAAGGATCAATTCATGCATATGGACTTCTTCAAAACTCATTTTCAAACATCCACCCACATTCCTTTCACAATACATCAGCTGGAAAGGTTTCAGAAACTGTCAGAGTAAAGGAACATATGAATTAGCAAGCTAATCTGTTCTTCTAAACAATTATGTTTTTTCTACTCTATGCACAACTCCGAAACCATAGCTGGTACTAGAGAAAAAGTTAATAAGGTTTCAAAAGCACCACATCCATATTAAATGATCACTTACCACATCCTGTCTGCTATACATTAATAAACACACAATTTATAAGAACCCTTTCCATAACCACCCCATACGAACATCTTGGCAGAGCAATGGGTTCCTACATGTGACAGTGCTCAAGTGTTCTATTTGATACTCTTAGCACTGTAAGGGAAGCAAGCAGCACATAAACACAATGTTACCAACTTACAAATGGGTTGCTGGCCTCTTTCTTGGGTTCTCGTGGCTTTGGTATTATCAGCACAGAGCGAGACACCAACTTCATCAACTGAGAAATCACAATAATAATGTCTCTCAGTTTGCTGCCATCACGATGTTCACAACATTAGACCGAGAGTTATACAACAACATGCAACCCTAACACCTGCAACATATTACAATTAGAGATGCAAGGAACACTCAGAAGTAGTTTTCATTAGCGGAAATTTTTACAGTGAAATTAGTGATTTCCTCAATAACACTCACAAATCCATTAAGGAATCAAACACAGTGAAACAAGCATAAAATTTCTTCTAAGTGAAAATATTAAAATTATTTTGAACACTCAGGACATGTTTCATGGAGCAATTGTTCACATTGTCAACTGTTAAATGACTGACGGATCATTCGTTGAAGTTGGGAAGGTATCTGTGAGGATTCTGGGGGTCTTGTGATGAACTTAAACAGTATGCTGTCTATTTCCGGAATGTCATAATTCATGAGTTTCAGCTCATGTTTTTTTTAATAAAAATCTCTTGTCATATTATAATATGACAAATTACTGTTACGAAATCACTGAAATTTCAGTAATTTTGTTCCACTTACTTGGACATGTTTCAAAGGTGATTGCCTCCATCTTCAGCTTGGTCCCACTGGCTGTTTCCCAGTGTGGTATTAAGATGTCGCTCTGTGACTTTAACAAACTTATTGATGAGGTAGCTGTTGTTTGGGAGATCTAGGTAAACCAAAAATTCTTTGTTTTTGTTTATAAATATATTTTCCCATACTGTTAATTCTATAGATTTTTGAAGAGCTTTTAATACTTTTGGTTCCTTTTGGAATTCTTTTTTTTTTTTTTTTTTTTTTTTTTTTTTTTTTTTTTTTTTTTTTTTTTTTTGGTGCCAAAAATGGTCTGCCACTGCTGATTTTTCTGTGTGTTTATATTTAACATTTCTCATGTGTTCCTTAAAACATATGGTAATATTTCTTTTTGTTTTGCCTATGTATTTCATGTCACAGTCTTTGCAACTGATTTCATAAATGCCTGATTGCTTTCCTGGTGGAATTTTGTCTTTTGTGTTGGTGTTTAGGTGGTTTTTTTAAACTGAATTTATTTACTGGGGCCAAAATGATGTTTGCCTCTCTAAAAATCTTCTGGAATTTTTGGTGTGCCCATGGATGGAATGTGAATTTTTTATATATATGATCTCCTTTGTAACCTTTTAGTGTGGTGATGTCCTTTATTTGTTTTTTATTTCTGAATTTCTCTATTTTCTTGTTGACAGATCTATTGTGTAACCATTTTTCTGTGCTATATCTATGATTTTTGGTACTCCAATTTGTATTCTGTCTTGGTTATTGGCAAGTTTGTTAATCTGAATGTGAGGCTGTTGATTATGGCTAGTTTATGTTGTTTTGGATTGTGGCTGTTATTTTTTATATAATTATCTGTATGGGTATCTTTTCTGTATATGCCAAATTCCAATTTATTGTCATTTTTTATAATTTTTATATCCAAGAAAGGAAGAACTTTATTGTTTTCTAATTCCATAGTGAATTTAACAGTGCTGTCTTGTAGAATGAGTAGTTTTATTGCATCCCCTTTCCATTTTTCATTTACTATAGCAAAGATATCATCCACATAACAGTACCAGCGCGCGCGCGGAAAAGCCTCAACTAATTTTATTTCCAAAAAACTCGTGTACATATCCACCAAGAATGGCAAAAGTGGGTTTCCCATTGATTCACATTCCACCCATGGGCACACCAAAAATTCCAGAAGATTTTTATAGAGGCAAACATCATTTTGGCCCCAGTAAATAAATTCAGTTTAAAAAAAAACACTTAAACACCACCACAAAAGACAAAATTCCACCAGGAAAGCAATTAGGCATTTATGAAATCGGTTGCAAAGACTGTGACATGAAATACATAGGCAAAACAAAAAAAAATATTACCATATGTTTTAAGGAACACATGAGAAATGTTAAATATAAACACACAGAAAAATCAGCAGTGGCAGACCATTTTTGGCAAAAAAAAAAACAAAAAAACATGAATTCCAAAAGGAACCAAAAGAATTAAAAGCTCTTCAAAAATCTATAGAATTAACAGTATGGGAAAATATATTTATAAACAAAAACAAAGAATTTTTGGTTAACCTAGATCTCCCAAACAACAGCTACCTCATCAATAAGTTCGTTAAAGTCACAGAGCGACATCTTAATACCACACTGGGAAACAGCCAGTGCGACCAAGCTGAAGATGGAGGCAATCGCCTTTGAAACATGTCCAAGTAAGTGGAACAAAATTAGTGAAATTTGAGTGATTTCATAACAATAGTTTGTCATATTATAATATATTTCACTGTGAAAATCCCAGATACAAAATAACTACTCTTGCCATATGTTAAGTTCCTTAGGTTGTTGAACAACTTTTAATAACTTGATGCCTTTTTTATTCAATATGTTCATTCCAAAAATCTGCTACAGCCGATTTATCTATTTATTTGTAATGGATGTTTCTCCAATGTTCCTTCAACTAGATCCTATATTCCTGTTTGTCTTGCCTATGCATATTTTAAAACGATCTTTGCAATTAATCTGGTATATTCCTGATTTTTTCTCTTTGGGCGTGGAATCTATTTTGTTTGATTTCAATAGTTTATTTACACTACTAAATTAGTTCTGAGGTGCTATAGTGATATTATACTGCTTAAAAATGTTTAAAATCTGGCTGATGGGTAGAAACTGACCTTTTGGAAATTTTTTTCCTCTGATAAGTTATTTGTTAATTTTTTTTTTTTTCTGGAATCTTTTAATTTTTTGATTAATTATCTGTTTGTTGAACCCATTGGATATAGGTACTTTTATGTGCAAATATTCTTTCTTGTATTCATCTTTGTTGCTTGGTACATTCACTAATCTATATATCATGCTGTTAAAAGCTACTTCCTTATGTGATCTTGAATTAAAACCATGGGCTCTAATGTAATGTAATGAAAAAGGCATAAAATTATTAAGAGTTGTTCAATAGCCCAAGGAACTTAACATAGGGCAAGAGATTTTTATAAAATATACGCGAGCATAACTCATGAATTATGACAATTCCAGAAATAGACAGCATCCTGTTAATTTCGTCACTTAACCACCAGAATTCTCACAGATACCTAACTTCCCAACTTCAACAAGTGATCCGTCAGTCATTTAAGTTGACAATGTGGACAATTGGTCCACGAGTGAAACCATAAAGAGTGTTTAAAATATTTTAATTCAGACTGATTTTATTCCTTGGGAATGAAGACATAAAGAATGTTTTAAATATTTTAACTTAGAAGAAATTTTAACAGTCCAGATTTCATTAGATTTTCTCAAGCCTCTATACACTTGGTCATCCTTTGGAACTCTGGATGTTTACCTGTAACAGGGTGTCAGATCATGAATGTAAGATGGCAATCTTCACAGGGCTCCCCAGATTCATTGTCATACTGTGCAGTCTGATAACTCTAAGTTCAATTTTTCACACATCTTTTAAAAAAATTTGGGAAGTAAACTGTACCCTCTGTGGTAACTGTCCTCTTCAAGAGAAATTGTTGCCACATGACTGCTAATGAAAGTCGGTTGTACTGGTTTAGTGCCTTGTAGACCTAGGTCATTCAAATTTGGCCAGGATCAACCGTATTTTTAAAATGTAAAAATGTAAAAATCCTAAGCATGGCTTCTTTTGAAAGAGAAATAAAGTGGGTCCTATGTCGTAGATTAACAGCACGTAAAAGAATCTCAAGCCTTAAAGAAGAGGCCTCTGATCAAAAATATTTTTTTAAGAGCATCCTTAAATAAACCAAATAAATAAAATACTAAAGAAGAATGTCACTATCATTACACCTTGCTATATTTTACACTATTTAACACTTTATTTCAGTCTGTTATGATTTTAGAAACATGGCAAAAGCCCCCCTTATTGTATCTGTGCATAGCACTTGAGCAACTTTCTGTGCTTCACTAAAGTTGTGACAGGCCACTTCATGGTCTTCTAGCAAAATCATCTCCACACCATTTCTATACTCTCTTCATCTTTAAAAGAAGTTTGGCTACTCTTGCATTCTGCAATCTAACTAAAGAGCAACATTCCTCAAAACTGTGTAAGTTTCTTAAGAAGTGTTCCTGCTTTAAGCTAATAAATCATTGGACGGCAATGTTCTTGTTCCTTTTTCACTGCATGACACGTGCTAAGGTAACAGCTGGTAAAAGTTATGTTGAATCACAGAAAAAAAGTATATGGTACCAATAGAATATACAGGATGCTATTTTTAAACTATCCAGCTGATTGTCTTAAAAGAGACACATTTTCAAAAAAAACAATTTATGGTGAATGTTTCTTCATTTGATTTAGTTACATTATATTTAGGGTCTTTTTCAAGGTAATTTCAAGGTCAACTCAATTTGGGGGGAAAGCTGCAATTTCTTTAAACAGATTTTGGCTTTAAGCATAAAAGCAAACAGCTTTTGTCTGAAATATTTTTTATTAAACCATTATTTTATAAAATATTCAAGGAATTAGAAAAAATTATTAACATTAATACATTGAAAAACTAACTTAAGATTTCAGTTTAAATTTAACAAAACACAAACACAATTTAAATATAACATTAGGTTTACTTTTCTCATAATTGTAAACATAACAAAATGGAAATTACTTTTAAAACTAATCAGAGTTCATCATTAATCAAAATTATAAGAATTACAAGTGCTCCATTTCATTCCATACTAAAATACAGTTTAATTTCAAAAGCTCGGAAACACACATTTAGGAATATTCCTGCAAGCTGTGGTTATTTTATTCTGATTTCTTCAACTGTGGCAGGCTGTGTTTTAAAAACGAGCAATTTTAGGTGCTCCGATAGAAAGAAATCGCTTAAATTAGGGGATCTTGCAGGCCATTCGATATTCCCTATTTTACCAATTCATCTATTCAGGAATGTATTATTAAGCTACTGCCAAACATTCTGTGGCAGAGCTCCATCATGCTGGAATGTAAGCAAGTGTTCATTTAAAACAGTTCTATTATTCTCATCTTCCTAATTTTCAATTTCTTCATTAATGAGACAATTAACAACATCTAACATTTCTAGGTGCAAGCACCAGTGGGATTTTCCTGAAAAAATAATGGACCAATGATTATATCACCTAGAATAACTGTCCACACATTTATTTTCCTCTGCCTTCTCTCAAAATACATGCTTTAATATTACTCCGGTACCTACAATTATGTTGATTTACAGAACCATTAAGGCAAAATGTGCACTCATCCGAAAAACAAATATTTCTTCGTAATTTGGGTGATTCTCTTAATCTCTCAGACATTACCTCACTAGATTTGATTCCTCAATCAAAATCATCTTCAGTCAATTTTTCATGCATTTCAAATTTATAAGGATAAAACCTATACATTTAAAATTTTATGTATTGAACTTGTCAAAAGTTCAATGTAAGATGTTTTATGAAGTGAAGTTTTTAGATTAGCAAAAATATATCCCAGGACTTCAACTATAGTGACTCATCGAGTATATGCAGTACCTTTCTTTTTTTATTAGCAACAGACCCTGTTTGTCTAAATTTCTCAACTAAGTCACATACCTGAATATGATTTAAACTTTTACCAGGAGCTCTTTCATTGAATATTGATTCACAGACCAATAAATGAAAATTATTTCAACTTTTTCTTGTAAAGTGTAAACCATGATGAGCATCTGAATATCTCTTTGCTAGAGTGTTTCAATAAATGCAAAATTTTGACTTAATTCCTACACAGTCATTAAACTATTAACTTTTGGTTTATGAGAATGATAAACAAAAGAAACTAAACTTCTGTGTTTAAACTGCATTTGTGTTTTGTTAAATTCAAACAATGAAATTTAAGTTAGTGTTTCAATGTATTAATGTTAATACTTTTTTCAAACTTCTTAAACATTTTATAAAATAATGGTTGGTTTAATATAAAAATGTTTCAGACAAACATTATCAGCTTTTATGCATAAAACCAAAATTTGTTTAAAAATTGGGGTTCACATTTAAAAAAATTTAGTTTAACTTAAAAATGAAGTTAAAATCACAAAGTAAATAAAATGCAATAATATTATATTAAAATCCAATGATGCCATTTAAATCTAAAAGTTCTTCCGGGCTTGGAAGCCATGGTCTGTTGGAGCTAAGGTGTCCAAACGGAAATACTGCGCAAGCAAAAATCATCTCTTCTCTGCTCTCTCACCTTCCTTCTACGTTGTCGGGACACGGAGTTATCCCCAGAATTCAAAACAGAAGCGCTGCTTCCACACCGCTGCCGCACATCGTATCTGCAATCATGCACAACGTTCCATGCTCCGGGAACGCATACATCAAACTCGACGTGAACTTGCTGCCAACAACACTCAGCTTGTCTCCTTAGATCTCCGGCTGAGTAACTCTCTCAACAAACAAGACTGGGACTGTGCAGACAGGATCCATAAATTTCCATGCTTCATAACACAGATGACGGCCTTTTGACCACCAGGAAGGCCGACATATCGACAGACTCTAGTCGCACAGTTGTGAATTCATCCGATCATTACCTTTCACCTCAGAAACTTCACTACTTGCAAAAAGAGGCAATTACACAGTGATCCCACCTTCCTTTCCGGAGGAGATTATCTCCAGCATTAAATCTGGGATACGCGTCCTTCCAGCTACTGCGTAGAAGAAATTCCACAAGAATCTGCCTGGATTCTCCAACGTGCCAAACACCCAAAAAGCAACCTGACTCACCAAGAAAGAACAGCCCTCAAGAGACTCAATGCCAACTCGGATATCAGCGCGTGCTCTGCAGATAAAGGCAATGCTACTGTCCTCCTGAACCGCTGTGACTATCACAACAAGATCTTAGAACTACTACAGCCTGACACTTACCGAAAACTGCAACGTGATCCTACATCTCGCATTTTACGGAAAACCAACAGTCTAGTCAAAATGTCATCCATATCACCTGAGGAAACAAACGCCGCATCACTAGATCTGAAGCTCAACCTCCTAGACTCCACAGTCTGCCCAAGATACATAAAACGAAGGTACCATTATGACCCATTGTCAGCGGCATTGGGTCCCCTACCTATACAGTCGCCAAGTATTTAGCTAATTTATTAGAACCTCATATCAGCTCCAATGACACTTTCACCAAGGACTCACATCACTTCATACAGAAACTACAGACCATCACATTGCAACCGCAAGATGTCCTCGTGAGCTTCGATGTCTCCCTCTTCACCATGGTTCCTGTCAGTGATGCCATCACATTGTTGAAAGATCTCTTTCCAGATGACATACTAGCACTGTTTCATCACGTGCTCACTACTACTTACTTTCAGTGGGACCAGGCTTTCTTCGAACAAATAGACGGGGTCGCTATGGGCAGTCCACTCAGTCCAGTTATTGCAAATTTCTTTATTGAGTCTTTCGAGTCTCAGGCTCTGAATTCTGCAGCTTGCAAACCGTCCGTATGGTACCGCTATGTGGATGACACGTTTATCGTATGGAGTCATGGAGAATCAGCTTTTGATGGTTTCCTCCAGCACCTCAACAGTATCAATCCATGGATCCAGTTCACCATTGAGAAAGAGAAAGATCGCCAACTAGCTTTCTTGGATGTTCTGGTTACCAAAAAACCAGACGGGAAGCTGGGACACAGTTTACCGTAAACCCACCCACACCAACCGATATCTGAACAAAAATTTCAACCATCACCCGAAGCAGAAACGCGCCATGATAAAGACCCTCACTGACCGCGCTGCTCGCATCTGCGAGCCTGACTCTTTGCAATAGGAACTCCGGCATCTGGAACGGGATTTATCTTCAAATGGTTACACGGCACAAGAAGTCCGCAGAGCGATAGGCCCACCCACACATCACCCGGACAAACAAGTTTCGCCCAGGAGCAAGGGCATTGCGTTCCTACCATATACTTCAATAAGATCACGGACAGAATTGGACGCCTACTCAAACGCCACAACGTGAAAACCATCTTCAAGCCCACCAGACAAATCAACACGTTGCTATGCTCGGCCAAAGACCCCAAGGACCAGCTCGTTTCGGCCGGCGTCTACCGGATTTCTTGTTCCTGCGGTGCAGTATACATAGGCACCACTCAACGAAGCGTCACACACGGCTCTCAGAACACAAGAGATGCTGCCGTTTGGGCCAGCCGGACAAGTCCGCGGTCGCAGAACATGCAATGTGGGCAGACGGAGAACACATTATCCAATATAATGAAACATCTGTCCTCTCTTCGATACCATACTACCACGCTAGATTACAATGCTAAGCAATAGAAATTTACAAACACCCCTAACAATTTCAACAGAAAGGGAGAGGCTCTCAAACTGAGCAAAACTTGGCCAGAAGCCAGTCCCAGGTGGGTGTCATCAGTACCTAGTCGCTCGCGGCTTTACCTGCTCGAAGGACATAGAATAAATTAAGATGGTAACAAGAAGAGGGTTTGTGTTTCGGCTGTGCAGGCGGCACATGGCATTACTTGGCGGCCACCCATCCAAGTAGTGACCACCCCGGTGCTGCTTAACCTAGCATGGTTGCCGGTTGCGGGGATTTACAGGTTGTTGTTCAGGGTCAGGTTTGAAGCTAGTCTGTTTTGGACCACGGTTAATGTTAAAATTGTTACCCAAGGAGGCCCATGATGTCCTTGGGCAGACTATAGGATTTGCTACTTCTAGGGTCTCTATGGTCGTAGGCCCCTAAAGATCTGACCAGTTCATTAGGGTGGTTCAGAATGATATCGTGGAGCGTCCGGACTCTTTTCAGTATGACGTCCACGATATACGGGGCGTTGGAGTGGTCATGGAGGATGTGTACCGGGAAGCGGCAGTCAATACCGTTCATAATTCTTTTTTTTTTTTTTGATTGATTGATTGATTTATTTATTGACGCTCTTTAACAGCTCAGGTCATCAGCGTCCCATTCAACTCAGGGCGTGAAACGGCCGACAAATTTTGCTCAGAGGCCTCTCTTTCAGGCTTGAGGTTCTTTTTCGTGCCGCAAATGCATGACACGGGACCCACGGCTTTACTTCCCTTCCGAAGGAAGCCATACTTAGGATTTTTACGCCCGAAAAAATCCATTGGTCCTGGCCGGGCTCGAACCCGCGTTTTGGGTAGGAGGCAAGTATGGTAACCACTACACCACCAGGACCGACGTTCATAATTCTGAGCGCCCGGTTCTGCAGGAATTGAATTCTGCGGATCGTTGTCGCAGCCGCACAGAACCATAGCCGGTATTATTGCACGGTATACACGCAGCTTTTGGGTCAGGTTCATGGTTCCAAGGCTGAGGATTGGATACAGCTGACCGAGAGCTAAACGGCCTTGCGGGACTTTAGCAAGCACATGCTCCTTGAAGATCAAGGAACGGTCCAGCGTTACCCCCGGGTACTTCGCGCTGCGGACCCAGGGGATCCGCCAGCGATGCAACACGAGGTCCCACAGGCGCTTCGGGCGTCGGCCTTTAGTGAGGAGAATAGCAGAGCTCTTCTCCGGAATGATGGCCATGCGCCATTTCTCGCTCTCGGCCTCTGCCTTTCTGAGTTGGTCCTGAATTGGTTTAATTACATAATTTTGATTATTATTCTGAGACAGAATTAGCAGATCGTCTGCGTACTGACAGGTTGTGGTTTGTCGGTGTGTGGGGAAGTCGGCCATATAAGCAGCAACAGCATGCTGCCCTCCGGCACCCCTGCGCCAATGGGCCTGACTGTAGAGAGCCTGCCGCCTACTTTTACCCGGAAGCTGCGTCCTCGAAGGAAGTGGCACTTGATTTTATATTATTCAATTTGTGTAGCATTATATTAAACTGTATCTGTGTGAGAGAGACAACTGGCTACCAGGGAAATGTAATGGGCGGGAATGTCGCGCTCTATGAGTTTACAGATGAGGTCTTCATGCCAGGTGGTCGAGAAGGCTTTTTCGACATCCAGTAGCACTGCTACTGATTTGGCCCTCGATTGAAAGTCAAGCGAGCAGCAGCTGCAGAGACGTAGAACGTCCATGACGAAATCCAAACTGGTGATTGGGTAGGAGTTGCCCCTCCTCGAAATGAGAGAGGAGCCGGGTGAGGAGAAGTCTTTCGAAGACTTTTAAAACTGTGGGTAGGAGGCTTATGGAGCGGTAACTGACGGGATGGACCGGATCCTTGCCGGGCTTCAGATGCACACCACCCGCGCCTCCTTCCACGAAAAGGGGAAGTGGCGGAGGTAAAGGCATGCATTAAAGATCTGCGTCAGATGGATGACGGTCCTTTTGTGAAGGTGCTGGAGCATTTCCGCTGTGACGCGGTCCTGCCCAGGGGCTTTATGGGATTTAAGGTTTCGGATCTGGGAGGCCACCTCTTTCGGTGTGGTTATCGGATGTGAAAAATCTCCTAGTGAAGCAGTTCAGCTTCTATGAAGGCCGAGACGGTTTTCTCCACGAGATCAGTGTGAACGTCGTCCTGGGGCTGGAACTGGGTCTCCAGATAGTCTGCGAAGGCCTCTGCCTTTTCTCGGGGCTCAAAAACTAAGTGCCCAAGAAAACGGCTCTGCAGGGGGTGTTCATGCCGGTCCTTATCTCTCCGAAGGCCTCGGACGATCCGCCACGGTTTCCTCTCTTGGAGATCCACGTGCTGTAGCGTGTTTTCCCAGGTTTCTGATCGGTGTGTTCGTAGGAGATTTCTCACCTGAGTTTTGAACCGCCGGTGGATCTCTCCTATCCTGGGGTGACGGAATCTCTGCCATAGCCTCCGCACGGCATTTTTGGCTCTGATGAGCCGCCTGAGAGGTGGGAGATGGTATGAGGGTTTGGATTTTTTTTTTTTTATTTTTTTATTTTTTTTTTTTTTTTTAAGGGAAAAAGATAACAATGGGAAGTGAAGGAAGGATATGATAGGGAGGTCCCGCGTAAAGCACCCTCGTGATTCTTGGGTGATGATTTTGGCTATAAGGCGAATTGCCTTATGCGGGTGAAAGAATTGGTTCCGATGCCAAACATGGCCGAAGCCCTGAGTGGCACCTGGAGGTTAGAAGGTAAAAGTGAGTGAGAAGTGGAGGGCATTTAAAAAACTTTAATCATAAAAAGATTGTCTGTGCATCCTTTGTTCGATTATTTTGCGTGCAGAGCTGTGCCACCGTTCTTGTCTGTGGTGAGACATGCCAGGGGCATGGCCATCTGCTGCTGACGATTCCGGTGGTGGAGGCTGCTGTGTAGTACTTGGTATGAGCTGAGCTCTGATTTGGCCAAGTATGTTGGTAAGATTGGTGAACGTCTGGTTGTTGGAGGTGGAAATTTCTTTGAGTGCTGTATTAAGATCTTGTTGTTGGTCCTTCAGTGCTGAAATTAATGCTGGTTTCAAATCTTGTATCTGTTTAACACTGGAGGTTAAACTGGAATGTGATGCCTTCTGTATATGGATATTATCAAGTATCTGTGTAGTAGTGGCGTGGAGAGTAGTGAAGGCCTCCTCCTGTTGGTCCAGTCGAGTGGCCATGGTGTCCTGTGCTGCGCGCTGCTTTTCTAGTAAGCCAGTGTGTTGCAGAATAGTAGCCTGTAAGGTGGTGATCAGTGCGGTGAGTTCTGTTACTGCTTGCATTATTGTGGCGAGTGCTGCTTCATGGTTCTTGTGTGCTGTAATTGAAGCGCCCGATGTATCAGGCGGGAGAGCGTGGACTGCGGTTGGTTTGGTGTGCGGATGTTGAGAGTTGTGGCTGCGCCTAAGAGGGTAGGCTGCCTGGCCTGTAAAATGGTTTGTGCCCCCGCAGGAAGCACAAAATCTGCGCCGGTGTGCCAGATCATGGTACGTGCACTCCGAAGTAAGCGACGCTGCACCACAGTAGTGGCAGCGCGGTTGGTTCGTGCAGGCCTGCTCATCGTGCCCGTAGGTACAGCAGCGCCTGCACGGGGCGTTGAGGCGGCGTAGGCTGGGTTCCAGTGTGAGGCATTGTGAACCAATATTGATTCCTGTTGAGATGGCTGCTTCACACTCTTCGGTTTCCAGGAAATTAAGCCTTACTAGTGGTGTCGCGCCTCTGGATGAATAAATCCGAACTGCGTTGTGTGCGGAAGCCCATTGTCGCTGTGCAATTCTGAGAATGTACGTTGATGCAATGTTCCGGGGGACACCCCGGATCACTGCGCTCAGCAGTGGTGTCTGTGCTTGTAGATTTGTCTCCGCTGTGGCTTGTTGTGTTGGTGATGGCTGTTGCTGTGTTGAGGTGGCTTGTTCCGTAATGGGATCCATCATGGTTCTTTCCATAGGCTTCTCCGAGGCCTCCTGCAGCGCGTGGTTACCCTTAAGTTTGATGCCGGTTGCAGAGCCAGGAGATGCCGGCGGGCTGGCGGTGACTGTGACTGGCTGAGAGTCGGCGGAGGCCGGCGGCGAGACTGGCTTGTGTGGCGCGGCGGCTGGCGGTGGCTTCGTAGCGGCTGGTTGAGAGCGTGAGCTGCGTTGAGTTGATGATGATTTCGTAACAGTGCGGCGTCCCATGTTGAGGTGTTGCTTCCCTGCCCGCTGTCCGAAGAGACTCGTCTCCTCCTCTCGAGGGGGGGGGGGGTTTGGATGCTCGTGCGGTATGCGTTAAGTATGGGCACGGACCGCTAGGAGAACGGTATTGGAGAAGTTCGCAGCCGCCTTCTCCAGCCTCTCGATTGAGTCGATGCGAGGTGACGGTTCTACGGACTGGTTTAGACGGTGGATAGCTGCATCCAAGTCGGTCTCTTCTATCCAGTCTGGTTGTAACAGAGCTGGCAGGTCGATGCTGGCATCCACCACGACCGGGTCGTGATCGGAGTCCAGAGCGTTGACCACTGCGAGGTCCAGATGGAAATGAAAATTTTTGGAGATCAGGATATGGATGACATCCCCCCTCCCATGGGTGGGATAGTGGACTTCGCGTGCCATGCGCGATTAGGGCCGGGTCTCTGCGTATGAGGCGTGAGAGTAGCCGGGGCCTCTGCGGTTGCTGGTGCGGCTGTGCCACATAGAGTGCTTTGCGTTGAGATCTCCGGCGATGCAGACTGTGGGGTGAAGGTTGAGGAGTGTTCTATAGTCAGCTTCGTAGAACTGGCTATCTGGTGGACTGTGTGCTGCAACTAGCACGACGTCCTGGCCGACCAAGGAAACCCTTATGGAGATCGCTTCGACGTGCTGTAGGATCGGGAAGGGGAAAGGGGCGTGGACGAGGTGTCGCTGGATGAAACAAGCAGCACCTCCGCCCCGTCGACCGACGCGATCGGTCCGATGGGCGACGTATCTTGGCAGATTGAAGGTTACAGCCGCACGCAGGTGGGTCTCGCAGACCGTCAGGATGTCAATTACATGGTCCTCTATAAACTTCAGGAGGCCGGGCCGCTGTTCCGCGATCCCATTCGCATTCCATAATGCGGCTCGCAATGGTCTTCGAACAAGTCGTGATGCCATTATGAGCTAGCGGGGGTAGGGAAAAGCTGTTCAGACGTCCTGAGCACCATCATGAGTTTCTCTGACGGCGAGACAGTGAGATCTTCAACCATCTGCTTGCAGCGCCGCCGTAGGGGGAGTGGCCAATCAGCTGAGCGAACCAAGAACCTAGGACCCGGAGCTCTTCCGCAATCGAGTAAGACACGGGTATGAGCGGGCTCCTAGCCTGGTCGGCTGCAGCCGTGGTCTTACCTGGGGCGG
The DNA here is from genome assembly GCA_030762175.1 of Metallyticus violacea. Classification (NCBI taxonomy): domain Eukaryota; kingdom Metazoa; phylum Arthropoda; class Insecta; order Mantodea; family Metallyticidae; genus Metallyticus; species Metallyticus violacea. The sequence continues at coordinate 96,753,367 of CM060841.1, read as the reverse complement.
GAGTGGGAGTGGTTTGGTTTGACAGAGCCGGAGCAGCAGTTAAGTCGACCGTGGCCATGGCAGGAGCCTTAGTTAAACAGGCCGTGGCAGGTGCCGCGGTTTCGCTGGCCACAGTTGTTGTTGGGGTGGTGCTTTCCGCCTAATTTTGCTTTTTCGATACTGTTTCCACATGTTTTATCCAATATTAGAGCATATAAAACAAGCCAAAACTCACAATAATCATGCGAACAATCATCTATCACAGCGGAGATGCCCTGCCCTCCAAGTACCCAACCCCTGCCCCAGCCGAACCAATCCCCTTCGAGCAGCCCGTATATAAATATAACACCTCCAGCTGGCATTTCTGTCATGCCAGAACCTTCTCCTAGAAGACTCAGACCGCGCCATTGAAGATGTCCTCTGCAGGTGGGGATGAAACATTTGGACACCTTAGCTCCAACAAACCACAGCTTCCAAGATGGAAAGAAACTTTTAGATTTAAGTCTGACTCCGGCCATGAAAGCTTCGGACTACTAATGATACCATTGTTGTTCCTTCTGAAATGAAGAAACATTCACCATAAATTGCTTTCTTGAAAACGTGTTGCTTTCAAGATAGTCAGCTGAAAATTTTTAAAAAAATCTTGTATATTTACATATTAATGCAAAGAGTTTACTCAAGTCTGAGTGCTCCACATAACTAATAAAATTAATTTAAGAATATACATATAGGTAGAAAAGACAGTTGTTTTATTACAAGATGATTCAAATATAAAGAAGCTTAATTATTTTTCAAACATACCAGCCTAGAAAGTTTTAACCCTCACACTTTTATGAACCTTGTCTGGTATTTGCAAGAGAGATGAGATTGCAGAGCATGGAAGAATACATTACAGAATTTATTTTTGGAAAAAGATCCCACCCACCAGAAAATTTATTTAGATCCAAGAGTGTGTTTCTCTCCAACCTGCATGCTTGAGTAAGAGGGAATAGAGTTGAAAATGACCTACATGGTCATTTGGCATTGAGTAGATACTTACACCACCAAATAGCATAAAACAGTTACTACCATGCTGAGAAAAATGTATAGATATCATTCAAGAATACTCTGAAGGTTAGGTTAGTTTTATCTCCTGAAGAGACTTGACAGCAACAGTAAGGTATCACATATTTAGCATATATCACTAGCCAGAGATATCATGACCTATCATCTCTATGCATACACCGGCAGCAAACATACAATTCCTGGTAAGACTGAAGTTAAAGTTCTGCTATCATGTTTATTACGCCAGCTGCAGGAAGTGCATATTAGCCTTTCTATTGTGTATTTGTGTACCAAGAATGAGATATGTCTAGAACAAAGAATATTTATTAAATATTGCTATGCATAAAAACACTTGTACAATTGTTGGAGACAATTTTGTACTAATTTCCCATCATTGGATTAGTGAATAAAGTTCAAAACATAGCATTTTCGTTGACAAGAAGCTGGATTTCAACAGAAAAGCTTAATGAAATTAGAAAATCTTTTTAAGACCCCAGTCAGCAGTTCATATAAAGCTATTCAGCTTCTTACACCTCATCTTGTACCTGTGTTTGGGGTAGAAGTCTCAATATGTTTTCTTAGGCATGTCCAACAATTTAGGGCAGTTACTTAGGAGCATTAATTACTAACAAAAAATATACTATCAGTTCCAAAGCAGGTAGCTAGGTCATTATACAGTAACTTCCCATTGGAAAATTAATGTCATAGAGAATGGAGAATCCTCCCAGGTATTCATATGGATAGCAGGCACAACAGAGCAGAGAAAAATCTGTCTGCTGCTACAAGCAATAAAATCCCAGACCTTACCAAGCGAGATGTAAAAGAAGCATTTTTACTTACAAAAAAATCTCTCATTCATATTTAAATCATCTTGTACTTTTAAATACAGCACAATTGTCACAAGGCAGGATAAGGCAGTGATACAGCATTTTTTCAAGAATGACATTTACACAAAATCATATTAAACATAACTCTAAAATAAATTATTATTTAAAAATTTGTTTTTAAAAGCAAAAAAAGTTTTGAAAAGCATTCCAGTTTCAGTAGCAATTTCCTAAAGCATTCTAAAAGTTTGGACACTTAAAATGTATTAAGCTTAGCAGACTGTAACATTTACAATTGTAAATTAAGGCCTCAAAATTTACAAAATTGTTACTTTTTAGATCATGGATCAGAAGCTACCTGCTGTCTGTTCACTGACATGAAGAAACATCAGCATCAAAACCTACGCTGTCCATAATGGCCACACATTCAGAGTAAGTAAGGACAACATATAAACACCAACACCACCATAACAAAGCAAAACTCTGTGAAAAGAAAGATGTTAGTCAGCACAAACCATAATTGCCACCTTTGACAATATCAACCTTACATAGTTGCCTTCTCCTAGGGGACCTCCCAAAAGTTTTCCCCAAATATTTTCATATATCAATTTCATTTTTAGTTTAGACGAGATTAAAAGAAAAGCTTTAAGAGCAACATTAAGTGATCACTGGCAACAGTATTTCCATTCTTGTCACAGTTTTCCATGCTCATCTCAGCAACTCACAAAGTGCTATCTCTACACTTACAAGAACCACAGATACCATGCCAAAGGGATTAGAATATGGAAGCGCTCTTCACCCTTTGCCACCCCTATTTTTTAAATTAATAATTGATTTTTCTGCTTTCCGTTACCTCTCATCTGCTGACTAAATTTGAAGTGATTGTATTACAGATATTGCCAATTTTTTAAAAGGTTCACATTCCTTTGGAACATTTTGGAATCAAAGCTCTCTAGATAACTATATCTCAGTTGTACAGTTTCAGAAAAGTGATAGCTGCATAGCCAAAATTCTTCCAGATTGAAGCAAATGTGTACAGCTGAAAGATCATCAGAGGGATAGAACAATGTCTCAATGCATTTTAAACCGCCACTTTTGGATCTCAATGACCAGTTCATTAGAAGAAGTAGATGTTCACTAGGTTTTTATTAAAATATGTCATTCTTAAGTTTTTTAATTCTTAAATGATTTGCATTTTTCAACCAAATTTAATAGTACAGTCACTGAACAAATATATTGATTTTATTTCAGTTTACTACGCATCCAAACTTGTTACTTTATTATAATTTATTTGCTTACTAGTGTATACCCTTAATATATATAATTTTAATTATTTTGGGGTGAAAATTTACAAACTTTGTGTTTTAGTTAATGTCATTGATGTGTATATTTACAAATCTCACAGAGGGAGGTTGGCCCCCAGTATATTACAGAAGTTGGCGCCTATGAACACAGACATTAATGATGTCTGTGTGGCTGAGGTGACATTTTACATGTCCCAAATTCTACATTGGGAATGAATCCAGGTCAAGTTGGTGGAAAGCGAAAGTATGACCTCGCCTGGTTAGTAATACACAAGCATAAGCAATGGAAAAATGACAACACTAAACCTGTTAACATTCTGCACTTAACAACATCTTTATAAAATGCCTTTAATGCTTATAAAGTTTTAAAAAATTATTTTAAATGTAAACTGCATTAAATTTAACAGTGTAGAGATAGCATATACTACCAACAGGTCTCAGGATTAGCTATGGGAAACCCCCTCTCTCCATTTCTAGCAAATTTTTTATGAGTTCATTTGAAATGCATATCACCAAAGCCTTCCCTCTTATCCTCAAAACATGGTATAGATATGTGGATGACATATTTGCAATAATTCCAAAAAACTACAACAGATGCACTAAAACTTTTGAATTTGCAACAAAAATCTATAAATTTCACCATAGAGGAAGAAAGAAATGGATAGATCCCCTTCCTAGATGTAAAAATCATAAGAAATGAAGACTATCTTACCTTCGGAATCCATAGAAAAGATATGCACACAGAAAAGTAAATAAAAAATGACAGTTTTAACCCCATTCCACATAAATATGCAGTGTTTTATAGTTTAGCACACAGATTAATTAACATCCCACTCACAGAAACAGAGTACAAATTGGAATACCAACAAATCATAAAGATAGCAGAAACTAAGGGGTACAGCAAAGACACAGTAATAAAAATTGTCAATAAAATCAAAAAACATAAAACAATAAGAGAGGTTTCCACACTAAAAAGTGCAAAAGAAAGGTACATATTCAAAAGTTTCACGTACCACCCAATTTAACACAATAAATTCAAAAAAATATTCAAAGACCAAGGAATTATGTTAGCCCCAAAGAACAATTTTTATATAAAAAACCTATTAGGTTGAAGAGTAAAGAACTACATGCCAACAGAACAAAAGTCAGGTATTTATGAAATAAAATGTGAAGTGTGCAATAAAAAATACATTGAAAAAACGAAGAGGAATTAGGGAATCCGGAAAAAAGAACACTTTAGAAATATTCGCTTAAAACAGATTGATAAATCAGTGATAGCAGCACACTTTTGGAATAAAAATCATGAAATTAAACCAGACACAAAACTACTGTAACAACTTCACAATGCAATAGAACTTTCCACTTGGGAAAAAATTTTCATTACAAAAAACAAGGAAAACTTTTGATTTCGATTTCCCTCCAATGGATGAACTCGGCAAGTTCCTAATAGAACCAGTGGATGCTGCCACAAAAACATCAAGAGACCCAACAGTTTGGCTACAGGCTGAAGATGGGAGGAATCACTCCCAAAACATATGTCCAGTTTTTATGTAAGTGAATGGAGTTAGTGTGAACAAATTTTATTACATTGGTTATATATATATATACACCACCCATTGTCAACAGCTTCGTAAGTACATTTAAGTGAGAATTGGTGGTGGTGGTGGTGGTGGTGGTGGTGGTCAGGGAGGGCAATATCAGGATGGCCAACTCCAAGGGAGACCTCCCAAGTGCAGGACCTGAGATTTCTCACTCAATGTAGAGAGAGAGATAAGAAACACCTTTTTAATACTGGAAATGTCTTTAAGAGCTGTACTTGACTTAACATTCTTCATGTTTATGCAGCAGAGTTACAGCCATTCATAATTTCCAACAAGATGGAGCGACCCCACTTTCATTCATTAATGTTTGAGATATTCTGAATGGACATTTATTCAGTACTTTCTTAATATCACTCAATTGGATATTTTTTTCATTGGCAGATATGTCACAGATTTATATATCAAACCATTGTTCAAGATCTTTTTATTCTTTGCAGAACAATAACTTAACTATCCAAAATGTTGATGCTAATATGATGGAGGGTAGAAGTGTTTAACGGTGGCATCCTGAGAACAATCAAAGGGGCATATAAAAAAAAATCTCAGATTGTAGAATGTTTTGCCAAAGACTGATTTGCTCTATCCTTGTATTTCATAGATATATTGATTGTAGTGGTACCAACTTTAGAAACACCATATATGTTATCTCCTTTCCTTTACTTGATGGTTTTGCAACTAAATATACATACACTAATTATTTTTTCATGTATGAAAAATACTTGTGATATTTCCAGTTGATAGTGGGTGGTTTCTTTTCTTTCTTTCCTTTTTTTTTTTAATCTTCTTTCTTTCTTTCTTTCCTTTTTTTTTTTAATCTTCTTTCTTTCTTTCTTTCTTTCTTTTTTTAACCCACTCAGTTTTCAGCAGTACTGTAGATGATTCCTTCTCATATGCTGCAACAGCTTCTCCAGGGCTAGAAAATAGATGACCTTGAAGTTGGTTCTTCAGAGTAGGGAACAGGAAAAAATGTTGGATGAAAGAGAGGTATTTCCTATGCTATGCCAGCAATGTATTGCTTCTGAGGGGCATCATTTTCATCATCAGTTTTAAATAAAGTGTCATTTTATGCTTTCAGTAAAAATATAAATCCTAAAATAAAAACTTTACATGAAGCAACTCAAATCTCCCCATCTCTGGTTAGAGCAGCTGCACTTCCTAAATAAGCAGCCATATTTAGGCAGCCCATAACCCAAAAAATCTTATTGTAGAAATGGATTGAAATTATGCAGAATTAAATGTTTTGCTTACATGTATAGATTTCAGATTATAATTTCTGAAAAAAATAAATAATTAATAAATTGTGCTAAGCCTTCAGAGAATCATTGTCAAATATACATTATGAAATAAATTAGCTAAAAAAAATATTTTTTCATATATTGTATCTCATAATGCGGAAATATGAAAGCTATGTGGCTTTCTCCCAGATAATGTAAAACAAGCTAGCCTTAAGTTATGGAACAGCACTGTCTCAAACCATTACAAATATTATTAGCAAAAACATAGAAAGAATTCAGCACTAAAACTTTAAGAAATACATATTTGCTGCATATTAAGATGCTCTCAGAAGAATTGTCCAAACTGTCAAGACAAACACCCATTATATTAGTACAGTGGTAATGGAAGAAGAAGGCAGTGGCAGAGTTAGTGAGGCAGCAACAACTCATGTGAACAGTGCAGCTGCATTGCACATTCACCTGTGGAGATTTGGTAAATACAATACAACTCACAGCTTTCTTTGTTGCTTCATCTGTGTCCCTCTCATGCATCAGCGTTCCTCCCATCAGCCGACGTATCTGTGACATTAACCAGCATGCTGAACCATATCACAAACCCTCTCTCAAAAATTCTTAAATTTGCTTCAACATGTGTTCACCAATTTACAAGTTTTAAGTGCCTGAACATGCACTTTAAAATACGCAAATTAATATAAAAATTTAATGGGTATTTTTTTGTATCAAACATTTATATTCATGTGTTCCAGGATGTTTGATAAGAAAAAAGAAACAGATTTTTATATAAATATCTACTGTCTAGTAATCGGCTTCACTTTCTTGTTCATACAGAACACTATTAATGAAGCAGGCTATCCCTTTATCAATATTAAACATTTTCACATAATGTTCTTAATTATCAAGTCAACTCACTAGATAATTTAGAACATAATAGTCGTTTCACTGTAATCGTTCCGACACGAAATTAGATGTCATATTTTCACATAACTTTAATTGTTCTACTATGCACCATCCAGCAAAATCTAAATAAAACATAGCATTTCCAGCTCTCTGGACCATTCTTTTGATTGGTTCTCAATTTACAGCTAAGGTAGTGCTTACAATTGTTTTAATAATTATGTCTATGTGTACATTTTGTTTTATTGCTTTTTTTGTCATAATGGTAAAAAAAATGGTCAAGGGCTTGCAACAGCAACAATAAAAATGTATACATATAATGTACCTGCTGTACAAAAATGAATTCATATATGGGAACTGTTCAATAAAGAATGAGCACAATTATTTTTGATCACTCTTTACTCATCCTCATAATTTTGTAGTCCCCAATGGATGTAATACACCTGTCCCAGCATTTCTGCCAGTTTTCAAAGACATGTTGAACACCATTTTTTGAAGGTTCTTCAGAAACACCTCTGCAGTCTTCACCACTGCTTTTGATGGTGGAAAATGACTCCAACAAACTGTGTCTTCAACTTGGGGAAAAGGAAAGTCTTGTGGACTATAGAGAGGGTGAGGGGCATATTTCACATTGATTTCTATGAGATATTCAGCAAAATATTTGTGATGTGCAGCATCCACCTTCTTGCACAGAAATATAGCCTTTGGCATGTGATATGGTCTTGCAGAGTTTTCAGGACATTTCTGTAGTATTGCCCAGCTGCAGTTATTTGTACAGGATGACATACTGGTAACCCATTCCTTGATTATCAAAAAATGAAATGACCAAACTTTTCCAGCAGAAGCAAACATTTTTGCCTTTGTGTGTGTATGGGTTTTATTTGTTTATTTTTTTAATCTTCTTCATTTACTGCATGCTCCACTAGTATAATAACTAGTAATATTACATGCATTGCTATCATTTCATTGTTACATGTTAGCCTATTTTTGAACACTGTTTCATTCTTATGAAACTAATCATATTTTGAAGATTGCCCAAAATTTTTATATATATAAAAAATATGCTTTTACATTAATTACTTAATCATTCTCAGTCACCACATTTTCTATCCTATTAGTCAATTTGTGTCAATTTGAAAACTGTCAAAATTGACACTGTTTACAATTTTTTTCAACTGTTCATTATGTGTTTATTAAACTATTTATTATATTATATTTTAATTATATTCACTAATGTCTATTGGCCATCACCTAGTTACTTTTGCTACATCTTTCCGGAATATTTCTTGCTCTTTCTTCAAGATTTTGCAATCCCACAAGATGTGCTCCATCGTTTGTATGTCCTCCTGACATATACATGATGGGTTCTCTGCTCTTTTGAAGTGATAAAAGTAGGCTCCAAATTTCCTGTGTCCTGAGAGGATCACTGTAATATTGGGGCTTAGAAGGATGTTGGTTTTTAGCCTGTTAGCTACAGTCAGAAAATATGATTTTGTAATCGCTCCGTTTGTTGTCATTTGTCACTCTGTTTCCCATAGTTGCTGACTTTCTTCTCTTAATTCATTCCTCATTTCACAATTTGGGATGAGTTGATAAGCCACTGGCAGGTCCTTGCTTTTCACTGCTTCTTTTGCGAGTCGGTCAGCTATTTCATTTCATTCATTGCCGACTATGCTTTAACCCAAGTAAAATGTATTTCCCAGTGTTCTTGTTGGAGTGATTTTAACTTCTTCCTTATTCTTTCACAAAGGTTACTATGTTTTGTATGGTTGTTAATTAAATCTAATGTAGTTCGACTATCCGTTTGGATTGCTGCTGTTTGTTTGTTAAAGGTTACATTGTCTATATTTTCCAACTGTTTCAGGGCTCTCAATATAGCTCAATATAGCTCAATATATTGATTATTTAAGCATTTTTGGTGCAGCTTATCCTGTAGTTGATTAACTGGCACATTATTAATATACATTATTATTCCTGCCCTCACACCTGCCTTGCTTTTGCTGTATACTCTTTGTCATTTTGTTTCTCTCTCTGTGCACGTGCGTGCGTGCGCACGCGTGTGTGTGTGTGTGTGAGAGAGAGACAGACAACCCAGAGCTTTGCTGTTGTTTGCTCTTAGGATCAAAATGAGGTAGTCAAATTTCATCAATAAATGATTACCTTTGAAAGAAACTCCACATCTTCCTGTAATATCATCTCCCATTGCATGCAAATCTGCAAGTGAATCCACCATGTACAAACACATCTCAGAGGTGGCACCTAGTGAATTTTTCGTCATTTCTTAGCATCTTAAGTGTTATTTGATGATTCTCTCTCACAATGAAAGCAACCATGTTAATGTTTTGTTGCATTAGAGCACATACTGGAGCTCTGTTCCTTTGAACTTGATTGCCTCCTCTCTTTAAACTGTTTATTTGATGATTCTCTCTCACAATGAAAGCAACCATGTTAATGTTTTGTTGCATTAGAGCACATACTGGGGTCTGTTCCTTTGAACTTGATTGCCTCCTCTCTTTAAACTTTTTAAACCATCTTCACACTGAGCTATAGGGAAAAACAAACTCTGCATAAGCCTCAGCAAAAAATTTGTTGAGATGAAAGGAGCATATTGTTCGCCATGTGCACTTCCATTTTGCTGTAGGCCTAATTGAACATGTCTTAACTTGCAATGTCTCACAGGCAGGAACCAGAAGTGACAGCCATAAGACTAGTACCACATGTATATTATGTATTATGCTAAGAAAATATTGTAAAGTTAAATTTTATAAAAAGTATGATAATTCTTTATTGAACAGCCCTTGTAAAATAAAGAATTACAAAAAAGGAGTATTACTCACATCTTAAGACATACCATTACAGTTTTTATAAAATCATCATACTACATCAAAACACTTTCCTACATTTTTTTCCCTCTCTCTTTTCGATGTAAAATTCCCTATTAATAGCTTTTTTTTTTACACACTATAAACATAAGACAGAGAAATAATATAAACTCTGCATTTATTTGCACTACTTTATCTGTAATTGACTGGAGCATCTTTCAGTACAGTTATTTAAAAAGTTTAAAACAAGGATACTTATTTTGTCACTTTTTTGTGATTGATAACTGAGAGATCAGTCAAATTCTGCTACTTCTTGCCATGACAATGAGTAATATTGTGGAAGTTTTGATGTACTTATGAAACAAGAACTGCGCATTATACCTCTGACAGTAATTTAAAATGAAATCTCACATATTATAAAGTGCTACAGCCAAAATCAATTTGTATAAACAACAGAATATTAATTAAGAAAGAAACTACACCCAAAGATCCCTTTAGCCACATACTTTTGTTGACATCTTCTTGTAAATTGTGATGGACAGATTACAATACAGTTTTATGCACCCACGTTAATTTCAGCCTTTATTTAGTTCATTCAAAGAGATATCTTAAACATAAAATTGATAATTCAATACTAAGTTACTTACCACAAGAAATTCATTCTTATCAACACGCTCATTCCCATCTGTGTCAAACATGTTGAATGCTATGCGGAACCCTGTCTGTGGTTCTGAAACATTATAAAATTTGTTACCTTAATATGCTAAAGACATCTCATGCAATCAACTGACTGCCAATGTCTGAAAGAGAAAGTGTCAGCAAACCCTAATGGAACTGCTAGAGAAACTAAGGCTACTATCTTAACACACTGAATAACTTATGACAGGCATATTCAACTATATCAAGTCTTTTAGTTTAAAAATTAGGGGCTGAGATTTACTTACTAGTTCTGCATGCAACCACATGCTTGCTGTTTAAACAAGAGCCTTTATTCTTTAAATACAATCCAAGATACATACAATCTCATCAACCGGCTTAAAATTCTATGATATACATATTTTTAACAGCTGATGGCGAGGAAACAAACTCTTTTCTTTCAATACTTCATTAGCGTGTTCTAATTTTGCAAGGGTGCATTTTGTATTTGTAAATAACAGTCAGTTCTTGTCTTGTGCTAGTGTTTGGAGGGTTGAAAATGATGAGTAGTTCTTGTGATATTTTTAAAGCAAGTATAGCATGTTGGCAAATCTTGAATAGTGTGATATTACCTATAGTATTGAGAATTTCATGTTCAATTTAGAGTGATGATTTCATTTCTGATGACAGTAAAGGAATTACACTGAACATATCCCCCAGTTCTCTCCACCTAAAGGCCATTTGTTGTTTTCTAACAATGCTAATTCTGACAACAATTACACTATTTTTAATGTTTCTGATGAGTAATAATAATGATTATTATCATTACGATAATATTGATTCACAGAAAGATTTCCTCAGATCACACTAATGAGTGAGAAGGAGGTGACAGTGTGCCTGCAGAATATGCAGCACAAGTGTCACAAATAAACAAATGTTCAATTTTAACACCAAGTTTACATAATGAACAGCTGAAAGCATTTTCTTTATTTAGATTTTATATTTTTGTTTTTTATAGAAGAGAGAGAGTGTGTTATATATATATGGAATTGCCACAGCAGCGCTACTGGCTATATGTCATTTAATCATGCAGTATTTTATGCTTAAGTGGGAACATGCTTTCTACATAAAGAAAGAGATCATTTTAAAATATATAACTGATGATATCCAATATTATTTAATGCCAGTATACATAAATAACTAACAAATTAAACAGAAATACAAAGAGCTCAGAAGGTTTCTATCTATAACTAATACATATCAGCTGAGAAAGCCTACAAACTTTGATAAATTAAATTTATATGCATTTGGAGATGGGGGCCACTGCCATTCCTTGTACTATGGTTAAAGTAAAATGAATCAATAAAGGCCAAAGAATAATTTACAGTATATGAGAAATCCATATAGTGTAAGTTACGTACTGTATAATGGTACTTCAATTGATGTAATTCTAATTAGATAGTAATGTTCCTTCATTGGATATTTTTATATCTGAGATTCTCAATTACATAGTTTTACATAAATCCAGTGGGGAAAATGGCTCAAGTGTTAAAAAAGGTTTATAACGGTGGTTGTAATGAAATGCTGACTTAATAAAAATGTTATAATATTTGGTCCAAATATTATCTTGCTCTCTCTTTGTGGAAATTCTGCTCATGCCCATAGCAAAGTATAAACTGAGGTGGTTAAAAGTCAAAAATTTTATCAACTATGCTATTTTAAAAACATAAGTTGCATACAAAGCACACTAGGTGGATAAAACTACAGAGTTTCTGGGTCGGCTTGGTGAGACTTATTTGTTCTTGTAAAATATCTTGACAAGTTAGGAAAGATATGAAGTACTGCTCCTGGTTTAAATTTCAAACACACCCTGGATATTTCCACATTTTTGTATTCTACTAGGAAAAAATCTGTTTTTATGATGAATTCTTCTTTGTAGTGTAAATTACACATTCTATTTTTTTCAGAAAGTTTGCAATTATTTCATTTACCACCTCAGTCCACTTTAAAAATACAGTTTTGCCCTTAGGTTTTCTTGAAAAAAAAAAAAAGCCTATTATTGGCACTTGTACTCTAAAAATCTGAATGGCAATCTGGATGAAAACACATCAACATGTTCACTCAGTAATATACCATATTAGAGCAATGAATCAATCTTCCAGACCTACACACTTCTTAGGCTATGCATTGTATGAAAGATTACTATTATATCACTATCTTAAATCTATTAATATTCTATTGTTACACTTTTGAATTACAAATATATTATATTCCTCAAAAAATTCAGTTTTCATAGTACACACCAATTCACAGTAATTTAATGCATATCCCAGAAAATGTAGATATCAATCATAAAACTGTTTACCACCATGAGTTGCATTTTCTAGTGTCCAGTGTGATTGTGGTGCCATAGCTTTGAAAATGGAATATGTGGAAGTCAGCATGTTCTTTCTTCTACACACTGTGCTACGTATAAGTCACAGCACATATGAAGTAATATCAAAAAGTTCCTGTATTGGTTCTGCTACAAAAAAACACTTCATTTACCTATCTCCTTCAAAATAGTGCCCTTGGACAACAATACACCGGTCCAGCATTTCTGCCACTTTTGGAATGGCTTCTCAAAGTCATTGTTAGTGAGCGTAGAATCAGCTATTCATGCTGTATCTTGTCCACAGTGTTGAAACGGCAACCTTTGCATGCACCAACCCAAAATAGACATCAACGATGTCGTCAATGTCGTTTATTGTTCTCCTACGATGCTTATGAACAATTTCCTGAACTTTTTCAAGATTTTCACAGGTGATGCTCATCATCTTCTACTTTTGAAGCTCCCGCACCACTCTAAACATCGCACCATTGCCAACATGTTTAATGTATCTGAGCCCGATTTCCCAAATTTAATGCACAATTTCACATTAGCTCTTTGTTCCAAACATACCGATTGCACTATGCCCAATGCTAGTTCAAGGTAACAGCTCCCTAGTGCTGCACACGCAACCCTGCACTGTCATCTGTTGGCGCACTGCAGGTCAAGTCTGGGAACTTTTTGATACCACATATATTTATGTAAATATGAGGTATTGAGAGTATTTTGAGAGATCCACAGTATAAAACATCACAGTTAATTTTATGATAATTATTCACTTCTGCTCATGTTAGTGAGTACAGAATAGTTCATTTCTCTTTCCTTAATTTCATTCATGTTTTATTTTTAATAATTATTGTGGCATTAGACAAATTCGCACTTTTATTGTACAACTTTGTTTACAGTGTACATTTCAATTTTCTGTAGTTCTTCATGGTAAAATATATAATTAATCTAGGAGGAGGAGGAGGAGGAGGAGGAGGAGAAAGAGGAGAAAGAGAAGGAGGAGGAGGAGGAGAAGGAGGAGGAGAAGAAGAAGGAGGGGGGAGGAGGAGGCGGAAGAAGAAGAAGAGGAAAAGGAAGAAGAAGAAGAAGAAGAAGAAGAAGAAGAAGAAGAAGAAGAAGAAGAAGAAGAAGAAGAAGAAGAAGAAGAAGAAGAAGAAGAAAGTACTATTTTTAAAGATTTATAATTTTCTATTGCTATGAATAAGTTCTGCATAGTCTGCACTAATCCAGAAGGTTTTGTGGTGCTAAAAATTTTCTCTTAAAAAGGCATGCCATTTTACTTGTGCAGGTTATCAGCAGCACCAAAAGTAATTAGAGGTCTATCCATAATGACATTTGATCCCTTTAATGAAAATAAATACAAATGATGCTCAATAAATAAATTTTTCTATTTATTTTATCTGAAACTGAAACAAAACAGTGAAATGAGTGCACTTTTAGGAACTTTGGTGGTAATGAGAGAAGACTTCATGAAGATGCCTCCACATTATGAATTAAGATGGATTAACGTTTCATAGAATGAAAAGTGAAGTGAAACTGGATACCACCATTAACTACATTCTTTGCTAAGGCAAACACTAGAACTACTTATACTTACTAGTTAGTATGGAAAGCAGGAAAAGATATTCTGTGTATGAAATTATCCCTGCAACAAACAGAAACAAAACAACATGAAATACATTACATTAATCACTTTATGCTCCAAAATTTTTTTTACTTTTGTTTGTGCTTAAAGCTACTCCGTGAAATTTTTCATTTTATGAAAAAAAAAAATCAATTCTAGAATATTTGCATTGCAATTTAACAAACTTGTATGCTTTTGATTTTCCAAAGAGGAGCATAACACACTGTATGTTCAATGGGGCATTTACAACTATAGAATGGAGAGACATATATCTATGGTTGCCAGGTTTTCCGCATTATGTGGGACATCCCATATTTGAGACTGTAAAATCTTGTCCCGTATCATACAGGATGCCCAAAAATTCCATATTTAAAAACAGTAATCATTTCCTTTTAATATTCCACGTCTTTTCTGTGCAGATATAAAATTGTCGCATTACAGATCAAGTGAAAGCATGACAGCAATGCTCATGCATGCTTTTACTGTGTTACTAACATTTCGCTTGTGACTGTACACTAGAGCACTAAAGAGACAGGTATTCTCGTCCATCATTTTGGTGCCTCTGGCGAGTAGTAGTATAGGTTAAAAACATAGCTAGTAACGCAAGTGAAGATTGTTTTAACCATTGTTTGTACTGGAAATACCTATAAAATATATATTTTTATTGTTGAAAAATGCTTTTTCCAATTATTTGAAAGGTGGTTTAAAAGTCTAAAAAAAAATTTAACTTGTGAATGTGTCGTTAATGAATATAGATGCTTTATTGTTGGTGTATAGCTTCCTTGGGTGCATATTAATTTTTCTACAAAACATAATGTTAATTATAACTAAATTACTGATAATACAACTATAGTATTAAGAAAGTCGAAAGATCTTTGTGAAATATTGTTTTAACCTTTTTTTTATTACTTTTATTAACATTGCTTAGTATTTAAAACATAACCTATTGTGAAAAAATTTTTCAGTTTTTGAAGGCTATACATTTGCCTTCTACATTTTGTCTTACATTTTGAGTTTTCATATTTTTTATGAATGATCCTTTCTCCTTGGATTATGTATATATATTTTTTTTCACTGACATAATCTTCATCTGTTAAAATAATAATTAATCTGTCAATATATAATCATACATTTTATTCTATATGTATTAATTATATTCTAAAATTATTAAAATAGTTTACAAGTAATTTATTATAAAGAAACTTACTATTTTTGTCATTATATGTAAATAATGCGTTGTAATAGAGAGGTTATACAGCCTGTATTTTGACTTAAATATTTGATGAAATTATGCAGTTTAATCTTTTCGTATGATTTGCAAATCGAAACATAAACCAACAAAGATTGCAGAAATTAATTTTTTTGGTGAGATTCCACACAATTTTCAATAATTAATTAAACAGAACATGAGCTTTAATGCCAGCCCTTAAGGGCAAATGCAAGATAACACCTACAGGTTTCAGGCTAAATGTGCCAAGGACCACCAAAAGCTACTGAGCACACTCAAGAAGCGTGGAATTCAACATTTTTTCTTCGCTGTTAATAAAGCACGCCGAACCATCAGGGGATTGCCAGTGGGAAATATTGCTACAGATCTCCAATGCCAGGGCATACACCCCAAAGTTGTTAAGCAGCTAACAAAGCTGACTAAAGGAGATAATCCTTCAGTAAGAGTCCCCTTTCCATTATTTCTTGTCATAGTAAAACAGGCGGACCATCCTGAAGTAGCAATAGACAAAATACCATCAATATGATATCTCAGAGTTAAAGTTGACCCTTCCTGACACCCTGGTGCCCTGCACAATGCCACCACTGCTTGGGCTTTAACCATTTGAGTCAGTTCTGTTACTGGAACCCTCAATGCCCCAGATGCGATGGTCCCCACCCCAGAGGCCTGTCAATGTGCTCCCACGGAGACACCTACTTGTGCCAAATGCGAGGGGGATCATGTGACCTGTTATGGCAGATGTCTGATGAGGCTGAAAATAATCAGTAACAAACGTAGAGTCCAAACTGCACAGGCCAGTTTTGCCACAACCTCAACAAGAGCAGAACTACCTCCAAATGCCAATACACTTCAGCAAGGCACATCTAACAAGCACCAACAGTTATCACGCATCAACCTAGAACAACTGTCACAAACTCCTATTCTGCAATGGCACCAGGACAGCTCTGATGGTCGAAGAGTATCAAAACAGACACAACAACTCAGCGTCATCCTCCAAGGACAACTCCAGCAGCTGAGAGGCAGGTGACTGTACCAACCATCTCTCCAGCCAAAGAAGGCGCCCCCTAGGCCTACTTCAAACCCTACCACCTCCTATCAGAGGAAAGTGCATTGCATTTGCTGCAAGGCTGACACAATTGTGGCAATTGCAGGAACTTCTCGTTCGAGTGCGTCATGCACCGGATTCCTCAAGCAAAATAACGATTGTCTTTAAGGCAATCACCCTTCTTCTTGATAATAACTAGGAAACCGGGAATGGAGGACGGAATTAGATCTTGTACCTCATTACGGTTTGCATTTTGGAATGCAAATGAACTTACTGAGAAGAGGCACGAACTTCAACATTTTGCTGTCTGGTATGCCCTATATGCCCATCGATCTTTATCCGAAGAAATGTAGTCCACCAGCCAATGCACACCCTACAGGCCAAGCCGCTTTCGTTAAACTCGTAGGCACGGAGGTTCTGATAGTCTCTGTATATCACTCCCCACCAGAGATTTTGTGGTGGCTGATTACCAATCCATTCTTGCCCTACATTCTAGTGTTATTCCAGCAGGAGAAATCAATGCTATTGGCATTGTGCTCGCCATGCAGATACCAGAGGCAATACAATCATTTGCTTAATGGATCAGGATCTCCAGCTCAGAGTACAGGGTCCCTGGCAACCCACTGACCATCTGCTTAAGGGGATAAGTATCTGTCATCAATTATCAAGCTTTTCCCACACCATCTCACCCTCACTTCAATCAACGCACTAACACAATCCTGTGTTGGCAGAAATAAACACAAGGATTGCCAGCCGCGATGTCGCAGGTCAAAACCGGGAGATGGACTGGAAAAGCGTTAAGGATTGCCTCAGCACTATCATCCCTCCCTAGAAGAGATGCCCAAATTGCCGCCAAAAACTAGAATTCACAAATTAAATTTGGAAATGGGAATGGGAAATAATAAGAAGATAATAGAGGTGGACTACAATGCAATTATAGATGATGTAAGTACAGAAGAAGAATAAAAGGAAAATATAGGAAAAGACAAAGAAAACGATAAAAGAGAAGAAAAGGAATCAAATAATAATGCAAATATACCACGCAATAAGTTTTTAAAATGTCTGTGACAAGGGAAGAAAACACTGTAAAATACAAGGAGGAGGAGCTAATAAGAAGAATTGATGTCAGAAATCAGCATCATGGAGCAAGAAATGAAGGAAGAGGAAATAGTTCTAAACATTGAAGAAACAGATAAGAACGATCCAAGTACAAAGCACACAAGACATAAGTAAAATTTATGCTGACTTTGACACAATGCTACAAATCAGCAGACTGGAAGAGAGACAAATTCTGCTGGCAGCTCTAAGACATATTA
The DNA here is from genome assembly GCA_030762175.1 of Metallyticus violacea. Taxonomy (NCBI): domain Eukaryota; kingdom Metazoa; phylum Arthropoda; class Insecta; order Mantodea; family Metallyticidae; genus Metallyticus; species Metallyticus violacea. The sequence continues at coordinate 96,735,441 of CM060841.1, read as the reverse complement.
TTCATAAAATACACATACATGGCGTCCAGTACCAGACGCAATAGACTGAAACCCGCAACATTCCTATAAATCCAAAATATTTATTAAAACTAGTAGAATCAGTATATAAGCTAGAAATGATACATTCAAAGTTTATAAACATTCTGTACTGTGTTATGGATGTATAGTAGTCACTGCTATGTTCATCTGATGGTACTAACTATCCAAAAACAACCAACCCACATTCTCAACCTAATAAAAAACTATCAATCCTCTAAAATTCCTTTCAAAACTACACTAAGTATCCAGTACGAGTAAACAAATGAACAATAGTCTTGGTGAAGATAAAGGTATTACAATATTAAATAAAACAATTAGGACTAAGTACAAAGATAAAGAAATAAAGTTAAAATATTCGGAACCAAAACAACCATACCAAGGGAGAACATTATCAACAGCCAAATTTTCCGGTACATAAATTTTAAAGAGTATCGATGGAGCAAGAATTAGTAATAAAACATCACACATTTTACTTCGTAGACATTGTTATTTATAATATCTCACTACTTAAAATAAACTTGTGATGTCAGAAGTCAAGAATTACATATAGATATTTCACGTATTCAAGAGCCATACTCTTTTAAAGGGAAGTTAGTACACTTACCCATAAAAGTAAGGGCAATATACACCAGCAGCAATAATTATAAACAACACAAACCCACAAATTGTCAGCATCATGCAATTTAATGATTCATATATTAATTGCATCAAAATTGAACCATACCTCTTGAAATTTAAAATTATCAATGCTACATTTAGGGACAAGGAAATATTACATACATATAATATGGTGGTTTAATTGATTAAACGATGAAAGAGGCAAAAAATTAGAGGAATTAATATTCGAACTAAATCTAATAGTAAAGAATGAACCAAATAATCCTGCAACATTTGAAAACAGAGCCGGTGCATCTGCTAACATTGATCTAACCCTCTGTAATAGTAAAATCGATAGAAAACTTATAAACTGAAAAATGGATCAAGACATAACTTCATCATTGCTTAATATATTTCAATTATGATATGGGAAGAGTAGAGAGAGGGAATTCAATTGAAGATCCGAGACACAATTATGCACAGGAAAATTGGGAAACATATCTTTGATAACTCCAAATTAGTATACCAAAGACTATCAGTGGATCAAGAAGCAAATAATCTAACGAAGATAATAAAAACTGCAATTGACAAAACGATTCCAATAACTAAATTTAAGAAATATTCGGATAAGGTGTGGACCAATGCACTTCAAAATGCTGTAAGACAAATAAGGAGCAAGAGAACTGTGTATCAAAAGACGGCCATTGCAGAGGAAAGAATAAATAATTTACCCCATCAACAAGCAAAACAAAGATTCAAAAATTTATTGGCTGAAACGGGGTACAACTCATGGAAAAACTTTACAGAAAATAATTTAAACATAAATGCTTGGGGGATTCCCTCTAAATTTGTAATGGAAAAATTAAAAAACCAGAAATAATTAGCACTCTTAAATCAGATAACGGGACAATGACAACCAACTGGGAAAGCTCAATGAATGTACTTACCTGATGATGAAATACAATCTGACACAGAAGAGAACATACTAAAAAGAAGTAATATGTACAAAGACTATCAAAACAAAAGAGTCGTATACTCATTTGATTTTACAGATATAAGACAAACTATTCAAAAACTGAAGAAAAAAAAAGCTGCTGGACCTAATGAAATAAAAAAGAAGTCTTAAAATGTCTGGAAGAAAAATTAACACCCTTCTTGTTTCAACTTTTTAATGAGAAGATTCCCAAATTGTTGGAAAATAGTCAAACTAATAATTTCAAAAAAGGGTTCTGATAAAGACTTAAAAGATCCAAAATCATACTGGCCAATTTGTTTGTTGAATACAATGGGAAAAATTTTATGAACAATTGATTGTAAAAGAATCACTGAATATAGAACAATGATTGGAATGAACATAAGCAATATGGCTTTAGAAAGGGCAAATCCACCGTGGATACAATAAATGGAGTACTAAAAATGACACGTACTTCTAAATCCAAATACATATTAGGAATTTTTATAGACGTATCAGGGGTGTTTGATAATCTATGGTGGGCTTTCCTTTTGGAAATATTAAGAGATGAGAACTATCCAACAAGTCTTTACAACCTAACAAAGGATTATGACAATAATAGGTCCATATAAAAGGTATAGAAGGAAAAGTAGAAAAAATATAACCAAGCGATGCCCAGTGGTAAGTCCAAAGACCAATTTTCTGGAACACAACTCCTGAAACACTATTGGGTAGGCTGCAAGAACACTTGGACACAGTTAATACCATAGCGTTTGCAGATAATGCCATCTTTATACTAGAAGAGAGGTAGAAGCAAAGGCCAACAACTTAACGAACAAACTAAAATTCTGGTGTAATAACTCCAAACTACAAATAGCTCCAAACAAATCAGGATACATGATTTAAGGATAATTAAAAAGAGACCCAACTATACAATACAATAATCAGGAAATAAGAAGGCTCAAAGAGGTAAAGTATTTGGGATTACTATTTGATGAAAAACTTCATTTCAGAAATCACATCCAATATGTATTATCAAAATCAGAAAAAACATTGATGAAACTGGCAAGGTTAATAATCAAAATTCAAAATAACACTAAAACAATATCAACCTATCACAATTATTTGCAGCAATAATCACTTATGGACCCACAGAATGAAAGATGTTTTGACAAGAATTCAACTAAGATGCACCGGCGCAGTAAGGAGCACACTGACAATGGCCCTATTAGTAACAATCAGTTTTTGGCCAATTGATTATTTAATAAAGCTAAGGGAATCAATTTACTGGCTTAAAACGGAGAATTCCGAAAAAATAAGAGAAGTAGTTGGGAGTTGCAATCACTCAATAAACATATCAAAATCACATTAAAAGCAATTTGCCAGCATGAATAGGACCAATGTGAAGTGGGAAGAAGAACCTATAATATCTTTTATAACATCAATAACAGATTAAAATTAAAACACATAAACCCTACTGAGGACTTTATACATTATTCAACAGGTCATGGACCACAAAAAACTTACTGGAACAAAATTAATAAATCATCTAACGATATTTATCACTACTGCAATAAGCAAGGGACCCCAGAACATGCCCTTCTTGAGAGTGTAAATGATCTACAACACAACAAAGGTGAAAGGGAAATTTCAGGTGGTTTACAACTACCATTTATCATAAGAAATACATTTTATATAAGCATTAAATAATCTGGCTCAATAAATTAGTAGAATTGCACAGGAAGAGATACCAACAGCTGCGGTACAAGCTAAAGAGGAAATTAGATCAGCTATACTACAAACACTAAACTCAACAAGTCATGAGGAAGGAGAGAATGAAAGAATTAGTAAAGATAACGAGGGCAGAGAGAAAAGCAGAGGAGAAAAAAAGAACAAAAAGAAGATGAAGAGGAAGGAGGAAGGAGAACAGAGAAACAAGGAGTAAAAGAAGGTCGGTGATAATTATATAAATGTGCCAAACAATAACTAACAGCATTATTAGATAGAAAGTAAAGTGAAGGAAGGAGAAGACCAATTGAACAGTCAAGACAGAAGAAGGGAGTGATAATCGATCACAAATATATCATTAACACAACAGTAACGATTACTCAACCATTCAACTAATGAAGAAGAAAGAAGACCGAGAGCAGACATGATGGTTATTATAGTAAACAACATACTGCAAAAGGAGACAAATGAAGATAGAGGGGAGGTAAGGATCACAGGGAAGATGGAGCCATGAATAAGCGGTTAAAGAAGAAGGAAATGGTGGTAATTAAAAAGGGATAGTAAAAATGTTTAAGTGTTTGATGATAGTGTAAACTGAGTGATAAATAGTAATAAAATACCAGATAAGATATATAAACAATGAAAACAGTGAACAAATAATAAATTTAAGAGTAGCAAGTAAGGATAAATTATATGTACAAATAGTATTAGTGACAAAATAGCAAGAATAAATAGATACTTAAAGTAAATGCTCAATATATTAAGTGAACTAAGTTAGGAAAGGTAGAGTTCAAAGTATGTACATATTAATTTTGTAAATTCAAGAACACATAAACATTAAAACCTAAAGAGAAATAAGAAGCGAAAACAGAACATGGAAATAAAAATAAAATAGACAGTTCTTAAATAGCTAGGGTAAGGTAGGTGCTGGTTACCAGTTAATGGTAACTACTGATGGTCTGGTCTGTTCAGTTGGCAATTACACCAGTCAAAATTTAAGGTGCCACGCCTGGCTTGCGGACACCATGGATAACACAGGGACAAACCCAGCCACAGGAATTGATTTCCTTAAATACATAACATAAAAAAAAATAGTAAAATACAGTAATAGCATGTTCATCATAAGAAGAACTCTTATAAATGTACACAGTAGCTACCCAACACAGGTCTACCATTGATTCTGGTCAGATCACGACGACTGATTCTGCTCCAAGAAAGAGATTTTGTGCATATTTAAAAGAAATTGGAGAAAATCTATTTTTGGCTTGCTTCAGTGAAAAACTACTCCTTTAAAAGAAAATGTGTGATTTGTAATTGAGAATTTACAATTGCTAATGTACGTAACAGTGTTTTGAAAGAGCTGTGCCAGACAAATTGACAACCAGAAGTTATCACAATATGGATTTCCTTTGCGGGGTCACTCCAAGTGCAGTTGGCGAGGTGAGGTCAGTACATTTAACTGTAGGAATGTGCTCTTAAGTGTTGTGTATTCTATTTCACATGTATGTACAGAAACTGCTCGTAATGTACGGAGATATTTTCAAGACATAGTCCAAGTTTGATTTGTAGATTTGTAAATAAATTTAATCAAATGGGATTAATCTTGATAAAAAAGTGTACATACTCACAGAGGAAACATTTGATAACATTGGATATGTTCTGAAACGTTCCAAAAAATCCCTTCGACGTCTTTCTCAGCAAATTGGAATTTCTTATTCCTCTGTTCGAATGGCTACTGAAATTAAAACCCTATAAAATTACTAGTACAAAACTTAACTGGTTGACCCTGTATCTACGAGTAGGTTTTATTAATGAATTTTGAATATTGTGCATGAAGATAAAATTTATTCTTATCTAATTTTCTTTCCGACAAATATTTGTTCCATCTAAGTAGGTATGTTAATTCACAAAACAACCGGTATCAGAGTTCAGAAAAACCTAACCTGCTTCACAAAAATCCCTGCACGACCAAAAGATGGGAACATGGTGCGCCATTAGTGGCGAAAGAATAATATACTTTAAAAAAATTCCTGCAATTTTCATCTCTGGGGAGCATTACAGGAAAAAGTGTTCAAAACAAATCCATAAGCATTAGATGAACTAACAAATGAAATTCGGGAAGAAATGTCTTTCATTTCTTAGGGCAATGGTTTATTTCATAAGCCGATGTCAGAAATGCATGGAAAATGAAGGGACGCAGTTCCAGCATCTTCTTGCTTGATAATGGTGATTTATGATTTTGTTTATTCACGGACACTCTTTAACATCTCAGGTCATCAGCGTTCCATTCCATTCATGTCGGTAATTTTGCTCAGAGGCCTCTTTTTTCAGGCTCGAGGGTCTTTTACGTGCCGCAAATCTGCTACACGGAACCAACGGCTTTACTTCCCTTCCGAAGGAAGTCAAACTTACGATTTTTACGCCCGGAAAAATCCATCGATCCTGGACGGGATTGAAGTATGGTTACCACTACACCACAGAACCGACTTGATAATGGTGAATAAATGCAACTTTTACGTGTTAGTAATAACTTACACGACAATCATAGCTGTGGACTTTCACCGGAGCGGTCCCGCAAAGGAAACATCACCTATTTAAGACACAACAAACAAAACAGGTTGGTACCTTTGTCACGCAGGTTTCGGAACATCTGTGAAGAGCCCTGGTTGAGGTGCGGAGTTGCATCGCGTATCATATCCAGATCCTTGTTGGTTAATTGGCGTCTCTTCAGTCGCGCTGCAACAGAAGGCTCCAGCTGAGAGTTATGCAAAACAAGCGTAAGTAAGTCTGACTTTCGTGGTCTGCAACATCAATGTGCTGTTGTCACAATATTCCATGCATTCCAGAGAAACACAACTAAAACAAGAAAGACAAAATAAATAAAAATGTTTTCCTTTGCTTCCCGCAGTGAAAAATGGCAACATTGCAAAACAAAAGGTATCATAAGTATTACAACAGGGAATAAATAAAATTAAAATTGTCAAAACTGGCTGTTATTTCGTAAAGTACAATTTTCATTATTGAAATCTTTCTGCATATCGAGTTCATTAGCCAAACGCTTCCAACTGTTCTCTTTTGGTACTTTCGCTTTCCATCATATATTTTGTACTTCTTACTGTACCTCCATTACTCTTTATTCTGTCTGGGGGAATACACACAAAGTTACAAGAGTTAAAAATTGTGATGTTCAAATTGTCGATTAACTGTCGAAGAAATTTGAGGGTTGTTCAATAAAAAATGATAATCGTTTTTACAACATACCTTTACTGGTCCTTATAGTTTTAATTATCTTTCTCAAAGCAGTTCTCGTTGGATGGAATACATCTGTCCCAGCGTTTCTGTCAATCTTCAAGAACACGTTGGAAACCATTTATTGAAAACACAGCTTTCACCACTGATGATAGGAAATGCCTCAAACGAAGGTAATTCTTCAATTTGGCGCACGGGTCTAAATCTCGACTATAAGGTGAGATATATTTTAGCAATGACAATTGCGAAGTGTTGTCTAGTTACAGTTCTGTGTGCAGGTAAACCATAACTTTCATAGCAGAAGCAACCTTATTTATTTATTTTGATATGTGATGGAGATTTCCAAATAAAATTCCCAGGATCGTGATGATGTAGCCAAGTTTCATCAATAGTGATTACCTTTGAAAGAAACTCGGAAAATTTCTATAACATCATCTTCAATTGCATGCCCGCGAACATCCTTTTGTTCGGGAATCATGGAACACACGTCTCAGTTATCAGCTTGTGGGTAGCATCCGGTGAACTTATCAAAGTGTTATTCTCTCTCGCAATGACAGCGTGGAAACATCTTCGAGCTGTGCTATAGGGAAGAACAACTCTACAGCTGAAAATATGTTGAAACGAAATGAGAGAGCAGAAATGTAAATATCCATTCCGGCATTTGTCTAAAGCAACAGGGGAGACAGCCTACTCTGTATTCTCCAGCTAACTTGCAGCTAATGAGTATTGGATAGTGCTGTATACAAATTAAAATTTAGTGTCTTGGCATGGTGAAAAGATGTTTTTGTAATGTGAGAGGAAGTGATGCAACATGGAGAAGAGAAGCAATCATTATTGCTTAAACAATGTTTTACAAAGCATTCTGAAAACGACATTCTTCTTTAAGTATCTCAATAATAAGTGTCGCCCAATATTCTTCTATCGTGCGATCAGTTTTGTTTTCCCTCGGAGTGTTTTGTCTATGCTCTAGGGGATTAGCGGGAGGGTACAACAATAAGCCAAACCAACCATACAGCGCGCGGCAAATGAATGAGCGCTCGCGGGGGAAAATATCACTGATCGCACTGTGCTTTAAAAAAAACTCTCTTGTAGGTTGTTACGAGAAGAAAATTAAATAAATAAATTGAGACGGAAAAAAAAAGTGGGTGATGTAGGAAACCAAGTGATAAAAGATCTGTAAACCTGTTGAAAAGTTAATACATTTAATCCAATCGAATGTTATGATAATATACTGCTGAACGTCAGGTGCACAAGGTATAATCTTTTATCCGGTATATATACAATTATTAATTTCATGGTTTTCCGTTTATTAAACCAAATTTAAAATATTTCTGTGCTGACATATTAACTGATTTGTAACAGCGCGCTGCTTTGGCATAATTCTTAAACCCGTATTCTCTGGTACGGCACAATCCCGTCAGAACGAATTTTGCTGAACTTACGACAGTTTCATGGTAACGGTAGACACTTGCTTTAGGCTATGAGATAGCAAGTACAGCCAAAACTGAGTGTCGGGCAGTGGGCAACATCTAGGGCGGGGAGACATGGCTGCCCTGCTTCCATAGCAACTCAGAAGGATGCGCGAGCCGGCGAATTGTCAGCTTGCTAAATATGATTTTTTTCAGTTTAGGTTTACTTGCATAGTAACTTAGCTACTTGTTTTTAGTATGTAGATACAAAACTAAAACGTTTTGGTTCTTTTTTATAGACGCTCTTTAACATCTCAGGACATCAGCGTCCCATTCAATTAAAGGCGTGGAAACGGCTGATTTTGTTTGCCTCAGAGGCAAAAGCTTTTAAACGCTTCAGGTTCCGTAATCCATGACACGAATCACGGCTTTACTTCCCTTCTCCGAAGGAAGCCATACTTAGGATTTTTACGTCCGAAAAACCCATCACCCTGGAGAGGATTGAACCCGCGATCTTGGGTCTATGTTTACATCAGGATCAACTTTTGGATTGTTAATGTCTTACTTTAACTGCTGTTGCACTCAGTTCCGGCTATATTGAAGCAATTGGTGTGGTATACTGTTAGTAGTTTTGTTTCTATGGTGCCATAAAGTGCATTACTGCATTTATATAAAATGACATACAAACAGTGAATCTCTTGTAAACATATTGATATACTTTTTTAAAACTTTATTTTTCTACTATACACATGTCGTAGTACCTCTGATGCGTTGTAGTACTTCTTTATCAGTCCTTTGCTGTGTGTCTAAAACAGTAATTAGATGCATTTATTTATACTCAAACTGTGTAGTAGATACTCAATGTTATTTTCAAGTTAAAACTCTATTTGGAGGTGAGGCTGCACCAGCATTTTGTGTCACGAGCCGCCACTGTTCTCAAAAGATGGTATTTTATACTGAAGTCTGCAGCTACTACAATGATAAAGTATTAAAGACTTCAGACCGGAAATAGAAGCTAAGTTATATAATATTAGGAAAAATTTATATTTTCTTCCGAATATAACCAGGCCGTGTGAGAAATCTTAGGTAAAGTACTGAATTGATAAAGAAATTAAATATCTTTTTCCTGTAAAATTGCAGTTGAAAAAAAATCTAAGTAGTTACTAGAAATACAACAGACTTGAATAATTGAAGGACTATGTACTGCAACTCATTAACTTTTATCTTTGCATGTCAGACCCCCTATGGGGTAGCGTTTGCGACTATTAATCCAAGTTTTCCTTAGGCGCCTAGGACTCCGAGCTCCATCACAAGACCAACTGTCAGGTAGTCATGTTGCCTACGATATTCAGCTTTAATGTTAAAGTTCTGTACTCCCCTCAATAATTACAACTTTAGACTTGTTTAGCCGTCATGTCATGTCAGGAGAAATAATCGTTATTGGTGTGTGTAACTGTCAAAACACCGAGAAAAAAGTTCAGTGAGCTAGGCCCAGGTTTACCAGATACAGTCCATAAATTTTCGGAGTGACCAAGTTAGGAATATTATACAATAAAAATACAAGTAATCATTTTTAAAAAAAAAAAATATCCCTTTATTTCAATGCGTTGCTTACACCTCAGGTGGTTTGGTGGTAACCATACTTGCTTCGTACGCCCAAGATTGCGGGCTCAATCCCGGCCAAGTTCGTTGGAATTTTTCGAGCGTAAAAATCCTAATTATGGCTTCCTTCGAAGGGAAGTATAGCTGTGGTTCCATGTCGTAGATTTACGGCATGCAAAAGAACTGCAAGCCTGGAGAAAAAAAAAAAAAAAAAAAAAAAAAGGCCTCTGAGCAAATTTATCGGCCGTTTTACGCTCTGAATTGAAGGGGATGCTGGTGACCTGAGATGTTAAACAATGTCCATAAATAAAAGAAATTAGTAAAAACGCATCTGACTACCCCATTTTAATGCCCCCCGCCCTCCGAGGCTCTGTCTGCAAATTGTCGATCGATTTCACTTTTACAACAGGGCTGTCTTTGCGCTCCTGGAGGCCGGACTCAGCATTCCTTGATGTCACTGCGCATTAGTTCCTTTCTTTGAGGTTATTGCTGCCGTGACCTTAACCTTTTCAAGTGGAAGAGGGTAGTAGTTTCTCCCCCTGACGATGACACACAACTTTTGACAATGTCTTATGTTGATGAAGGATGCGAAGCACAGCTGTTTTGGAAAGAAGGGTCTATGAGGAAGCTTCCCTTCAGAAATATTTCGTTTGGACACAGAAGATTCACGGTGGATGACATAAGAATACATTTCCCTATTCCAGTGACAAAAGAAATAGCTGCAAAGGTTGGCACTTCCTAAAACACTGAGCTTCACATCTTTCAGTGCGAGATGGCTACCCCAAATTCTTTCAACAGTTCAAATGCAAGTGCGTGTGGAATGTTGTCAAAAGTTTTTAACCTATGTCATGGTAACGAGGGATGTAGTACTGAAATCCCGTCATTCTTCTTTATTGTGGACATATTTCAAACAGAGTATCAATGGAGTGAATCACACCTAGAAAGGCCAAGGACACATAACCATGATGACATTGGCCTTTAGGAACTCACTATGAGGTACTGCCCCCAGCAACATGTTTTCAGGGAGATTATCTGTATTTTACAAACACTTTGTCCACAACTGTAATGGCTTCAGTATTAAAAGAGTGGTTTGCAGTCTTCATTATTCTGACATCGCGGCTCTCGGTCTACCAGAAAGTGTTTTTTTATATGCCACGGAACCGGTTCTTTAAATGTTTAACAAGCTTCCAAATGAAGGCATATGGCAGAGTTTTTACTAATCCGTTTGGAGGTCTGACTCTGGCAAATTCTCGACTACATTCATCTCTGAGGTGATGTAGTTGGCAGTGTCCATTGCCTTCCTCTAGATGATGAGGAAAATTAGAGAGTGACCTAAAACTTTCCCAAATTTCCGAATACTTCTTCTATGAAGTTTTAGAGAGGAAAACGGGGGAGGATTGGAGAAAGGCTACTACTTAAGGGGACATCGAGGTGGGGAAAATAGCACATAGTCGATAAAACAACTTTTTATTTTATGCTCTTAAATTTATTTTGAATCCCGGAGAACCCTTCTTGATAAGTTTCATTTGCCTTAGCTCTTAGAACAGTTGTTTTGGTAGCCATTCTGAAATACATGCAATGTTTAAACTCCCAATTCTCTTTAATATATTTATCTGCACTCAAAGCCCTATCTTCTACCACAATTTTTTACGTACACCCTTTGACAAAAAATGATTCATTCCAGGTCGATAGGAAAACTTCATAAATGTGCGCATACTGCTGTAGGCGCTTTGCCTGGTCACAATCATAAGCATTGAGTAGCGGTTTAGAAGACATTGATCTTCTACTAAGCTCCTGAGTCCAAATCTCACACAACGTTTTTGTTTTAGTTTTTATTACGTGCATATGTGTTGCCATATAATTATCATTTGAGTTTTATAGTATCACCTATGCACACACAAAAATGCAATCACAAACTAACATATTCTTTAAATAATTAAATAAATACATGAACAGAAACATTTATTTTCTAAAGTGGAAAAACATAGAAATAAAAATTAATATCGCGTGTATGAACCCTCAGCATGTATAACTGCCCTCAATCTTTGGGACACAGACGATGTCAGATTTCTACAGTACTGTGGACGAGAGGCTACAACATCCCAGGCTTCTTGAATTTGTGTCATAAGACATCCTTTGTTCTTCTTGCATGTACAGGGAATGCTGCTTTTTAGTTTATTTATGGACACTCTTTAACATCTCAGATCATCAGCGTCCCTTTTATTCAGGACGTGAAACGGCCAACAAATTTTTCTCAAAGACCTCTTCTTTCAGGCTTGAGGTTCTTTATCGTACCGTAAATGTACGACACGAGACCCACGGCTTTACTTCCCTTCCGAAGGAAGCCATACTTAGGATTTTTACGCCCGAAAATATCCATCAGTTCTAGCCGGATTTGAACCCGTGATCTTGGGTTTAAAGGCAAGTATGGTTACCACTATACCACCAGGACCGACTCACAAAGAATGCGTGTGCAGCATACGTATTGCATTTAGAAAGAACAAATATTGAAAGAAATATCATAAAATATTCATTTTATATATATATATATATATATATATATATATATATATATATATAATTAATGAAAAATAAAAATAAAAAAACACTATTAACAATGTAACAAATTAACACTAATAATAAAAGTAGATAAAGATAAAACACAGAGAAAGAGTCACACTTGAAATTGCTATATTTCGAACTACTGCGAGTTCTTCAATGGCAAGAAGCTAGACCAGCTTCTCTGTGTTTTATCTTTATCTACTTTTATTATTAGTGTTAATTTATATATATATACACAGAGTGAGACATATACATATAATATGCTGACGTTAAGCTTACTGTGTATGGGAAACAATATTACGAAACTAATTTATCATAATATGTAAAAGATTTAAAAAAAAATTGTTTTTTATCGGGGGGCGAACCTGAGCTCTTAATCAGACATCACTGCACACTCTGGCACAGAGCTAACAGAACACACATACTAGACAGCGTCTTTTGTGCATGCCGTATAACATAACCACTACAATTGCTACCTTGTGAACTGCGCGTTGTAACAAGTAGAACTTAGAAGAATTTTGCTTTCAAGAAATAACTAATTTTTTTATCACCAGAGTTACATACAAGAAACTTTTTGAGTCATTCCGTAAACCTTGATTCTTGCAAGTTAGCATGCATTTTCTGTAAATATAAAAACGTTTTTAAAATGTTTGTACAAACAGTTACTAATTTTTCCATGGTTTTGCATTTAAGTGCATATTTTAAAAAATATCAACTATCATATGTAAAACTCCATGCTGGAATGTGTGCAAGATAATAATTACAACACATTTCGAAGTTTCTCATAAGTTTTTAGCAATAGCTTTGAATCGCCAAAATGTTTAAAACGTTTAAAAGAATATCATCAATTAATCCGGAAGTTTGTGCAGGAAATACTAACAGCCTTGGCATTTACGTTTAACCATTCAAAATTTGCAAATTTCATTTCGGTGTCAAGACGGAGCATAGAGTGAGAGTTTGCGCCGTTCAAAGTTACATGCCTGTTGATTCCACGATTATATTAGAATGCCAATGGGACTATAGGCCTAACAGTGTACGGCTCGGACTTTCAGAGAAAAAGCAATGCATAACCCCGACATTTTGTTTACAATTTAAGAAAATTATGAAGAGTACGTTGCAGTGTGCCGCATAGACATTCAACGTTTCTCTGAAATAACACTGACGGTTGCGATCCAGTATAAGAGCCAGACCTATTCACGATAAACTGCAACAATTTCCCTATATGCGAACAGACATGTATTGTTTTTAACCACACAATCGGGGGGATGTTTGCCTAACGATTACGAGAATTTTCTCAAAAAATGCAAGCCCTTTATGACGTTATCTTGTATACAACAAATCAACAAATCAATAGTTATTGCACCATTTGAAAATGTAACTTTGAATTATAAATATACTTTCTAAGAACTGTATGAGCTACGTGATGGTAAAATACTGAAAACATTTTTCTACTTAGGTCATTCCAATAACATTAACATTTCATATTCTTTTGTGAGCAGTCAATACAATTAAAACTAATATTTCCAAAGTTTTAACTGTTTGAAAGATTTCCATTCCCACATATACCTGAACAAAGAACCGAATGGCACGGTTATCATCAACAGAATAAAACATCTGGGTTGCAGCTAACAATTAATTCTATTTTCATAGAATATACAGAGGGTGCCAAAATATGTATACACACTTCAAGCAAAGAAAAACCCGTGTTAACATAACAAAACTGAATTCACACAAACAGAAAATGATGAGCACTAATCATCTTAGACTTTTACAGTTACAACAGTTGCTCAAAATGCCCACCATCGGCGTCGATACACTTTACGTTGAACTACTGATTGAGCAACTTTGCGAAAGTGTCCTCAGCGATTGCAGCACATGCCGTTTCAATTTATTCCCGAAGTGCTGTCAGTGCAGCTGATTTTCTACGGTATTCAACATCCTTAAGAGTTCCCCATATGTAGAAGTCCAACAGAGTTATCCGGAGAACGCAGTGGAAACTCAATCAGACCTATTCGTCCTATCCAGCGCCTTGGATACTTCAAATTGCTTTTCGCTGTTCAAACGATAAGCTTGGCTCCATTTTGTTGTAGCAACGCTAGCATAACGTAGTGTGAGTCACATCTGTTTACAGAATATCATACAATAACCTTGGCTTCATTTGTTCATTGTTGATAACCTGTCACATAGCAACGATATCATAATGTATGAGAGTCACATTTGTTTACAGAACATCATACTACACATTTCTGTTGTTTTTCGGTCCAACTTTGAAATACATTAAATAGATATGTACTGTGAAAGTGTGTATACATTTTTGGCACCCTCGGTATTTACCTCGAATCTGCAATTTATCAGTAGCCCAATGTAATAGTTAAGAAGCAAAAATTTCAAATGTTCTAATTTACAGTCACCAATAGTCAAGAAGCACCAACTGCCATGGGTTGCCGAGGTCGTTAAGGCGCAGACTCATGAGCGGGAGGTCTGGGATTCGATTCCCACCAGGACCTTACGCCCTGACTAAAGTTTTTTCCAGGCTTTCCTCAGTTCTCATAAATGGCAAATGCCGGAGAGGTACCCAAAACATAGGCCTGGAACGCTTCCGTCCCTAAAAAAGAAAATCCTTTCCCATTTGATCATTTCACGTGATACCGACTGTGATACCTCACCTGTTAAAACAGGCGTTAAACACTATAAAAAAGACATCATATTTGATTAAACAGTCAAGAAGCACCAAGTTTGACGTACAATGTATTACTTCGTCAATAGTCGAGAAGCATCAAATTTGACGGTACTGTAATTTACTTCGTTAATAGTCAAGAAGCATCAAATTTAACGTCACTTTAATTTACTTCGTCGATAGTGAATAAGCAAACGGCACCTAATTTACTTCGTCAATAGGTAAGCAAGAAGCACAAAGTTTGATGATATTATAATTTACTTCAACAGGTACTCAAGAAGAACAATTTTTGATAATGTAATTTACTTCGTCAATACGTTGTCAAGAAGAACAATATTTGAGGCACTCTAATTTACTTCCACAATAGGTAGTCAAGAAGAGCATTTGGTGACACTCCATTTTACTTCGTATAGTTAGTCAAGAACAACATTTGGTGATATTCTAATTTACTTCATATAAGTAATCAAGAAGAACAGCATTTGGTGACACTCTAATTTATTTCGTATAGGTAGTCAAGAAGAACAACATTTGGTGACACTCTTAATTTACTTCGTATAGGTAGTCATGAAGAACAACATTTGGTGACACTCTAATTTACTTCGTCAATAATCAAGAAGCATATTTGGTGACACTCTAATTTATTTCGTCAATAGGTAGTCAAGAAGCACAATATTTGGTGATATTCTAATTTACTTCGTCAATAGGTATTCAAGAAGCACAATATTTGGTGACACTCTAATTTACTTCGTCAATAATCAAGAAGCATATTTGGTGACACTCTAATTTACTTCGTCAATAGGTAGTCAAGAAGCACAATATTTGGTGACACACTAATTTACTTCGTCAATAGGTAGTCAAGAAGCACAATATTTGGTGATATTCTAATTTACTTCGTCAACAGGTATTCAAGAAGCACAAAATTTGATGGTACTATAATTTATTTCCACAATAGGTCGTCAAGAAGAACAAAATGATGGTATTCCAATTTACTTCGCCAACACTCCATAATTATAAAATTTTATGGCGTTCTAATTTACTTCAATAGTCAAGAAGCACCAAATTTTATTCATTTATGTTCAATTTGTCAGTAATCAAAGCAGAACCAAATTTGATTGTTGTTCAATTAACTTGTCAAGGAAATAAATTTGAACACTGCCTTTCTAGTTCCTATCTCATACGTAATGCAAACAATCATGTTTATAATAATATCAGAAAAAGTAACCTCAATTACGGTAATTCAACAGGTAACTCTTGAATATATTTACACAATTGCGAAGTTCAATAGTAATGTTTTTGGAAATCATGTTGATATCAACAGACATATATAAAGCTTATATGTGCTTCATTTTCTTTGCCGTTAATACAAATTTCGTTCCACAAGAAGTAAGCACTTTTACACCCAACTTTATGTTCACCTTTTCTTTTAAGAAGCAGACCCCCTAGAACACTGATATTAATTAAATGACATACTTCATTCTATATCAAATACAGATAACTTTTTCCTTGTTATTTTCGTTTGATTCACTCAATATGGAATGTTATTTACTAAAAATGCTGAGTAGTGCTAAACCTATGAAAGGTACGGATACTTAAAAAAATTATAATATATGTGCCAAGTGTTGGCAAAAATCATGCATTAGCTTCAGAGAAAAGGGTGCCAAATCCTGGAAGAAAAAAAAAAAAAAAGCAACAGGAAACTAAACGTCCAAGTGGAACAGTTGAAGAATTTGACATGCTCGTGTCAACAGACATCTTTCCCAGAGGACTGCGAAACAACTCCACAAGACACGAAGCACATCGATCTGTTGTCTAGGTGCCGGCGTGAAGCAAACTAAAGAGGGTCGGTACAACAAACAAAGAAGGGACCATGCACTACAGAGCTATGAGACTGAAGGTACATACTAGTGGCACCAAGGTTTCTTGGAGTCCACAATCTGGATCCTGAAACAACCAACAATTATCAATAACAGGCTCCAACATTTCATTTTTACACAACGTTCAAAATGAGCCCGAGACTTTCACGCTGTAACACGAACCGCGTGCCTACTTACGGCGAGGTTCTTGTTCCACAACGGACTCCAGGAAGTCCTGCGGGGTCATGTACAGCTGTCCATCGTATTCCACCGAGGCAAATTTGATGAACCGTCTCTCACGCGATGTCAGTTTCACAGCCCTCACCAAGTCGTCCGTCTCTCTCTGAAACAAGGCCAAGGAGAAAGTCTCAATAAACAATTTATTAAAGCGCACGAGACAGTAACTTTACAAACAATGGTCAACTGTGGTGTTTGCAGTGCACAGTACATCATGTATCTAGTTAAATTAGCAGCACAATTACCTGGTAATGTTCTCATATACCTTATCAACCAACTTCAAGAAGTACTCCCAGAAATTGCAATAATATACAGTGTGAGCAGATACGTATTTTTTTTTTTATTTGATTGATTGATTTATTTATTTACGGACGCTCTTCAACATCTCGGGTCATCAGCGTCCCATTCAACTCAGAGCGTGAAACGGCCGACAAATTTTGCTCAGAGGCCTCTCTTTCAGGCTTGAGGTTCTTTTTCGTGCCGTAAATGTACGACACGGGACCCACGGCTTTACTTCCCTTCCGAAGGAAGCCATACTTAGGATTTTTACCCCGGAAAAATCCATCGGTTCTGGCCGAGTTCGAACCCGCGATCTTGAGTTTAGGAGGCAAGTATGGTAACCACTACGCTACCAGGGCCGACCAGAGCAGATCAAGACCTACTCCATAAAGCGGATATCGATAACACACAAAATGGTGGCATATTGCTCCTATTAAGCATGGAAATCAAATTACATATCCAGTCAATTTTTTTTATACGGGCTGTAACATTTTCTTATTACATATATAAGGTAAATTGTATTTTGCATTACAATTCCTTTTCTAGTAGTATGGTTAAAATTATTTGTTCTACTTGTACACAACATTGTAATTACATATTAATGGCTAACCGTTTTATATTTGTATTCATTTACAAAAGTCAAATAAGTATATAGATGCATATGTGTTTAAATGATTCATTAATTTTGCACTGCAGCTTAAAATAATTTTATACATGTTATTGGTGCTATAATAATAATAATAATAATAATAATAATAATAATAATAATGACTTGCTTAGATAACACTAAGAACAAATTTCATTATATGATTCTCAGGACTGGCAATACATTTCATTTGAATGTTTTGCAATTGAACATATGTTTAAAACGTCTTATTTGAACTTTGCTCTTGAATAGGTCATTTTATAATTTGAAAGAATTCTTTATAGAACCATGTTACACTTAAATTTGTAAATTAACAATTACAATCTTGTATATAACTGTTGACTATAGCAAGGACATTTGCTCATTTATATAAATAAATGGGGAATATTTAGAGCTTTTTCCCCCGTTCTTTTAAATATACAACAATGAAATTATTAGAAATAGAAGGGAAATACTTTCATAATAGTAAACGATTTAAAGGACTGCTGTTTACCTCAGTCCTTCGCTATAAAAAGCTCCTCATTGTGTAAACTGTTCAGGAAACGTATGAAGAGCGTTAGGCGTGATTCGGGAGGTGATATTTCTTTAGCATTATCAGAAGAAGAGGGCTGGCTTCTAAGTTAGTGGGTGAAAGTCGTTGCAACAAACACAGAAGAAATTACTTTTGATGCCATTAACAAGAATATGATAGTTTTACTCTCTCTCACTGTCAAAAACGTATACAGGAACATAAAGGTTTTAATATTATTATTATTTTCTATGTAACCATAGACATCATATGTTTTTTGTGTTTAAGGAAATATTTTGCATGATTTTCGTCCTTGTCGTAACAGTATAATTACTACACTACAAAAAATAGCTGTTTTTAGGCACATCGTTTAAGATTTAGGGCATGAAATGAAGCGAATTAGATAACTTTTGTTGTACCTTTTTGCATCTTATCCTCTTTTCATCCCTCTTTGATCATTGAACAATTTTATTGAACCTTTTCATTCTATTTCATTAAAAAGTGGGTGAAAAAAAAGAGATATTATTCTTGAGCAACTACATTAAATCCTACAGCAACGTGAAGAGGAAAAAGAAAATATAAGGGAACTACCATTTTACATTAAAAATCCTTTATAGTGTAAAATGTGCAATGTATAGTTCTCTTAAATGTTAAATAAGTTCATTTGTCTACATTATTAAACAGCTTTAAAATAAAACTATTCCGGATTTTAGAATACTTGAATTTATTGTGTAAAGATTTGAACTATACATGTCGAGTAATTATTAATATTTGAACAAATTGTAAAACTATTTATATTATCGTTCACATATAATAAACAATCGATGACAATGAAAAGTGGCTTACAATGAACTCCTTAAATCTAACAGCCCCCTTTTTGTAAAATAGAAATGTTCATTGCTAAAGGGTGGTTACTGCATTAGAGGATACCACAATAAATATGAGCAAAATAAACGTTCATTAATATGCCCTTATAACTTAAAACTCTCAATATAAAAAGTCCTGGTGGTTTTTAAATATAATTAATATGACTCGACCAACCAAGGTAGGAATCGAAATAAATGCCTAAGAATTTCATAGAAACTGCAGTTCCCGTATTAAATTTATATTGAATGTCCATGGTTCATACTTAACTTGTTATCATTACACCAATCTTTAACAAAAGAGGTTTCCATATTTAATTTGGTTTTTTTTCATATAAAATAATAGCTAAGTCGTCTGCATACAAGTAGGAGTTCAACAAAGAGATAAAGGAAGATCATGAATATAAGGAAAACGCCCCAATATGGAATCCTGGTCTCAGTTTGTAGAGCAGAACGGGAGCTACAAATTTGTATATTTATAAATTTCCAGCCCTAGTGGTTTCCAAGTTAATATAGCAAAACTTGCAAACTATTCGACAGAACCTCTGTACGGTCCGCGCGCGTGTTTTTTTAATAGTGTTTAAGGCCCTTTTTACTACTGAGGCACCACAGGCTCGTTGTTTCTTGTTATAACAGTGTGCCATATCGCAATTGTGTTCGGTAGAAGTGAGCCATCAGGAAGTTGCAACGACCTAAGGCGCGCAGATGCTGCAAGGACACCTCGCAACGCAAATAACAACTACAATCCTCAACAGGACACATCATGTTACACTAGAAACATCCGAGCCAGTGCACTTGAAGCACATACCCCCGGGTTTAACTTCCATCATGTTACCTGCCGGCTCAACAACATTCTTCCTCTTCTTCCTCTTTCTCCTTCCTCCTTCCCTCTTCTTCTTCTTGTTCTTCTTCTCCTCCTCCTTCTTCACTTTCCGCTCTTCCTCCTCCTCCTCCTCCTTCTTCTTCTTCTTCTCCTCCTCCTTCACTTTCCGCTCTTCCTCCTCCTCCTCCTCCTCCTTCTTCTTCTCCTCCTCCTTCTTTTCTATTTGATTATGTTTCTGTAGCAACCCGTCTAATTCTTCACGAGCGAACGTCGCCACCTTAACTTCAGGATCTTCAAATCAGTTCTCTACAGATTTTAGTTCAGTCGGGAATTCCACTCCTCAGATCTGTACTGGATGAACAACACACTGCGAAAATATTACGTTAATTTATAATAATGTTTTCCAAAAATATAAGAGGAAGTGGGATGAACTACTGACGCACTGCAAAAATATAATAGAATGTGTTATTTGGTGAAAGGGCTGTTTGACATGTACAGTAATGCATGCAGTGGCCGAGCCATACAACATGTAACTGCGCTACAAGCTTTTAGTCGTGTGTTGCGCACAACTACGCCGTGAGCGAGTTCATTGAATATTCTTATAAAGGCTCCAAATCGTCAACTTTTGTACTTCTTTTGCAAAAGCTTCATATGTGCTCAAACATGCTGAACAACAAAAATCTAGAGTTGCAAATTTTCCAGTGCATGCCTGGTGTGATTCAGAGTTTAGAAGTTGACAACATTGATGGATTTGCCAAAGTCAAACTTGAATTAATTTTATTTCGGTGTGGAAGCGTTTGCAACTTGTACTGAACTCTCTTTCCGTAATTTTACAAAATATGTTCCAGTAGATGCTGAGCTCAAAGCGTTAGCGGAAATATAGAAATTTTGTGCGTAATCCGGTGCAACAAATTGTTTCAAGCCAGAAATGCCACATTTATTTATTTTATAATGTTGAATAAATAATGTTTAGACATAAATAAAGGACTTTTATCGGCACGTACTTGTATAAATTTTCTTTGCCCTTTCTAATCACAATTTTGACTTCAAAATCCGTTCTCTGCAAAATTACACTCAACAGCAATACATGCTGATGTCATCGAATACAAGCGCTGTTAAACTGTATTCTTCATTTGTTATTACTATACCTTATAGTACGCTGTTATAAAGTTATGCTTCTTTAATTCGCTGTGTTTATTGCATGCGAAAAGTAGCAACTTTTTCATAACATTAGCGCAAATCTTGGCTATAGCTGACACGAGTTTGCCTTGTGCCGAAGTGTTCGTACTTGTTGTAGTGCAAAAGGCTGTCCTCAGTCTCCACATGCAATGTTTTATTTCCATGACAGTTCTCTTCCTCTACAGCTAACTTTGCTTTATTCACTAATTTTGAAAAGGTATGTGTGGCGGTTATCTGAACCTTAACAGCTGTTGTGGTGTGAGACTGCGCATTTTCTTTAGTAATAAACGTGGCGTCAATAATAATAATAATAATAATAATAATAATAATAATAATAGGATGAGATTGCTCTAAATTGTGAAATGCAGAGCCCTCTTTTGGACGCATGGCCGGCTTAACGGGGATTTGCTTGGCACCGAGCACGCTGTTTGCAGGCGGGACCGGATATTCACAGCCCCTTAAATTCGAGAGCATCAAATTATAACTACAATAATTACTTATCTCCGTCATTGAAATGATGTCCTTGTGTCGCCACACATCTCTCACACCTTCATTAATTCTTGTTCTGAAATTACAGCAATGTCTCTTCTTATAGGCTCTATAATTGTGTAAACATTCGTAGCATACCAATAATGTTGTTAAACAAAGATCGGGTGTCCCTGCATGGACATGCAAATTAAACCATGCTTCACCTGGGAAAGGTTCAATAACTTTATCCATCACCCAATTGCAGAAATTAACTTTACTCACATGATTGCAATTCCTGAACTACACACATCTTATAGGGTTTTAATTTTAAAAATTTAGTGCCATTCCAAGTCCAGGTATGCGAAATTCTTGATTCCTATGAGAGATTTCTTTGCACTTCGTTCTAGCTTTTCTCCCATGTCATCGAGTTTTTTCTCTGTAAGAATACGATGTTTTTTACTTTTCATTTCTTATTAAGAACATATCATTTCTCCTAATTCTATTCACAAGATTACTTAGAACTGTCGTCGTCTAAAATAATCTTTTGATGGGTTTGCCGGCTTACAAACATTTTAAGCTACAACTAGAAGCCACTTTCTTGTGCCCGTCTTTCGCTTATTCTCGAAGAGTGGAGGAAGCAACTGAGAGGAAACTGTTCTGCTCACTTGTTTGTTTGTTACTTGAATTTTCGTGAACAACTGATATGCCGGTTTCGTCATAATTAAACACTTCGGAGGGTTCAAAATTGTTGAAAATAGTTCGTATCTGTGGATTCGGAAGTGCGAAGAAACGCAGGGACTTGAATTTATAACAACATTTATTCCCTGCCATTTTTTTTTTTTTAACTGAACTGATTAGGAAGTTTCAGCAGCACCGGAAGGTACTGGGCAAGTCTCCCCTAATATTGTGTCAATAAATTTTCAAAATTTGTTTATATCTAAACTAGTAATGAACAACCTTTAAAAATATACAAAATGCAAATTTAAATGTTAAGGGCCCGCGGTTGAGGGAAGTTTGAAAACCACTGGTGAGGTAAGAATATTGTGTAGCCAAATCATCCTTGTTGTTTCTAGCTAGGTAAATGAGTGTGCATATTACCCAAGTGACAGTGGTTGTAGAAGTATGTTCCAGAGCTGCACAGAGTGAACCTGCAGAGGACAGCATGGGTTACTCTTGTGGCAGGTCTCTTCATACCACGTTAGATGACTTAGGAATAGATAAAGAAAGAACGCAAAGGTTAGGTGAAATCAGAGATTGAAAAATTGCATCCGTTGTGCCACAAGGTCCTTACATCAAAGTTTAGATTGCATCATATATAGAAAAATAAAAAGAATTTTACAGGAAGATCTAAATCGAATAAATAATTAGGGTAAAGCCAACAGAATGAAAATGAAGATAAAAGTAAATCAGGAGGAAAGAACAAATGAAGTTAAAATATAATCTCCATGGTATACTTATTCCGCAAGTAAATACCTTGCGATAAACAATTTAGCTGAATTTCAAAGAAGGAATGGAAATAAGTTATAAGAATGTGGCTTATACATGTGGTAGGGAAAGATAGGCGCGGTAGGACGCTCTTTAACATCTCAGGTTATCAGCGTCCCATTCAATTCAGGGCGTGAAACGCGCGGTAAATTTTGTTCAGGCTTGAGGTTCTTTTACGTGCCGTAAATCTACTACACGGAACCCACGGCTTCTCTTCCGAAGGAAGCCATACTTTGGGTCTACGGTTATCACTAGACCACAAGGACGTATTGAGGAAGGCTAGACTGACCACTTAGTTCAAAGTTCATAACGGGTGGAAATACAAGAGCGCATACTTTGGCAAGGCAGAACTATGCTTTAATTTTTAAGAGAATATTGAAGAATTTTATTTATAAGTTTATTAATAAGATGTCTAACCTAAAAAACGGATTTGGAGAAATTTTCCTTTCTAAATCAGACAATAAGATGCCCGCAATAGTCTCCCTTGATCGAGCAAAGATTAAAGTTGAATATAAATAAATACATCGAAAGTAACAGTAGTACTATGCACGAAGTTTGTAGGTTGGAGCTGTAGCCTGACATATTTCTCGATAGGCGGGGAGTGGCCTGGTCTTTCGTCATGTAACAATCACAAATATGGCATTAGTCATGTCGCACAACTTCTGAACCTATCAAACAAGTAGCCTTTCGTCAACTTATGTTGTCCACCACTTCGCTTAAATGCTCATCAACATCTAGATACTGGTCTAGAGCCTGGTTTATAAAAATGTTAGTGAGAATTCAATTAATCAGACATTTGTAAAAATGTCAAACTCGATAGGAGATGTCAGCGATGAGCAAAAAGCGATATGATAATTTTAGACTTAACAAAGAGGCAAGGTTTGAAATATTGACACGAGCCGCGGAAGCTTACGTCTCCACATAAGTTTTTTCTTCAAACTTTACATTAGAAAGAAGCGATTATTGTGTTTTCTTTAATGCTTGCACCTTAGGTAAATTATTGTTTACTTCGGAGATGTATAAGCAATAACGCGCCAGTATCGAGGTGTGCCACTCATACCTCTTCTCCCCTTCCCCTACTTGATTATCGAGTAATATGGTAAAACGCTTCATTTGTATTATAATATAGAAACGTTGTTATACTTTCTCAGTTAAACATAAAACAGGAATTTGAAGAAAAATAAATAAAGTAATGCTTGATTGCTATTCGCTTGTATCAATATCATGAAAAGAATATGGCTTTCTCGTTGTGGTTAACGTTTTAATTAACTTTCACACTGTATACAATTCAGCATCATGTAATGGAGCAAGAACATCAAAGTTGCCCCTACTGTACATACTGTGATTGTAGAAAAAGTCATAATTGTCAACTTTATGAAACACGCTCCGGGTAACCCATACGTGCAATAAAATCTTTTCTCTGTACCACTCAGTCTCACTTTAATTTTTGTACTCTAATCTGAGTACTGGTCGTGCAACACCCGTAAATTTCATTGAGACTTTCCTCAGTACTCGTGTGTTGCCTTTGGCTTAGTAAACCTGCCCGGACCCGGAATATAACTTTACTGTTTATCCCTAGTCACCGAACCTCATTCAACGTGTCTTTAGAACTTTTTCTCCTGAAGTCAGAGATTGTTTAACAATAAAGCCATCTTCTCAACTCTAGGAATCACAACAGTTAGTATCTCGTCTCTTCTTTTCTCTCCTTGAGAAAAAGTATTGAAGAACAAAAATTCTACCACTATATCTATTCACCTGGTACAGTGCAAGAGAAGGGCTTAGTGGTGTGTAGAGTATTGGGGAGGAAGTCGTTATTTATTTCGAAGTGTTAGAAGGAGCAGCTAGTAATTTATACATGTTGGTGGTTTACCTAAGAGAAGCATGGGGACCGTTGGAAGCACCATCAAACAGAGCTGGTGTGAGTCAGAGGGCACCCCGGGTATGCAGTTATTGTTAGAATGTTGCTAATCCCAGTCAAAAAGTAATTGTTTTTTTCGTAGGAAGTCAGAGAACGTGGTTCGTAAGAATTGGGGACTTTCACTTCCTGCCCTGCATGCTTGGTGCGTCTCGTCGTCTTAACACCAGAGCACACTAAAATACCTGTTTGTTGTGCGAATTCAACAAGAGCGAGGGTTCAATTCCTTCCAGAATCGTCCTCCCTCACATTTTTTTCCCCCGGGGTTTCCTCAGTTCTCATAATTGGCAAATGCCTAGGAGGTCCGTAAATTTTGTCTCGAACACTTCCTTCCTTAAAAAAATTCTTTCTCAATTTCTCATTTCATCTCATTTATCACCAATTTTCAATGCCTGTGATGCCTCAGCAGTAAATGAGTATTAAATATGAATCAACAACCAGAAAATAAAAACAATGTAGCAATGTAAATTCTCTCAGAGCCACTGATGTTGTAACAATACAAAAGGGTAAGTTATTAAGTTACAAAATTGTTTGAATGATTCTATTGCCACTAGATGGCAGCAATTGGTGATGGTGGCGGCGCCTCTGAAGTGTGTGTACAACCCTCCAGCAGCGCTCCGTCGTGGGCAAAGGGTATGTAATGAATCTACGGTAGGAATCATCTGTCACGTCAAACTGTTTACAGGAAGAAATAAAAGTTATGTTTAAAGCCGTAGTCATATTTCAATTCTATATCCATTTGTAACTTACTTAACTTCATAGATTCTCTCAGAGCCACTAAGGTCATAATATTTCATTTCATGTTTATACTAACTTCCACAAATAAATTATAACTCATTAAAATGGTAAACCTATATGTGGATCGCCCTGTATTCAAGACAAGTGAACGGGTAAACAATGCGTGCAAAATACAAACGATTTTAGTCTTGAAGTTCTGTCAATATATGGAAAAGAGATTACCCTGCTAACTATTCATTTATATTTGAAACCGATATACTATTACAAACAACATGCGCCGAAGCTGTGTAGAAATGAAATGGTCTCCTTAGAAAACCAAATGACGGTATTTCGACATCTACTGCCCCAGCTGCGGTTGCCAGATTTCTTTGATGTGAAATGGAGTGTAGAGAGCAACTTCACACGCTGACCCCAAGCATGCCGGAGTTTTCTCAAGGCCGCCCTTTATATTTTGGTACGATCCTCGACGCTAATCTGGTGTCCATGTCTTACGTCATATTGGACCACCCTCACTCTGTCAAATCGATACCAACTCCCAAGCTACAAGAATGTGAGAGAACACACCCTCCACACGCGAATTGCATCATGACAATAAACTGTCTGGAGGTCTCCTGTTTGGCGCCAGGGGTCCTCACCCCCACTGCGTTATGTCCATCACATTCCGCGGAACAAGGGCGGTATAGAGTTACCTCATGGTCAGGTGGACGGACGCCTCTTGTAGTAAGAATGCTGTGAGGGAGGGCAGCTGGTCATTTAAAGATACAAAGCTCTTCAATTTATGATAGGCCAATATTTAATAAAGTTCAGCGTTACAAATGTATTATGATAATTCCCTTTTCATCATTCTCTTACTATTTAACAACTGCTGTATACAACGTCTCCCTTTTGCTAGAGCTATTCAGCACTCACGAAAATGACTACTTATTTACACCGCAAGTCTTCAGTCGGGTAAAACAAACCTCAATACATTTGCTTCAGTGAGATTCACATCCCCCCCCCCCGAACTACGCATAATACTAGTTTAAAACCTTCGCCGAGGTCATTAAGACGCGTACTCATGAACGGTAAGGTCTGGGATTCGATTCCCATCAGGTCCCTCCTCCCGGTCTGAGGGCTTTCCTTAATCTTCATAAAAGGCAAATGTCGAGTAGGTATCCTAAACTTAGGGTTGGAACACTTCCTTTCTTTATAATAATAATAATAATAATAATAATAATAATAATACTTTCTCAGTTTATCATTTCAGCTCTTTATTCAAAGCGTACAGATAA
Source organism: Metallyticus violacea (assembly GCA_030762175.1). Classification (NCBI taxonomy): domain Eukaryota; kingdom Metazoa; phylum Arthropoda; class Insecta; order Mantodea; family Metallyticidae; genus Metallyticus; species Metallyticus violacea. The sequence continues at coordinate 96,708,361 of CM060841.1, read as the reverse complement.
CTTCATTACTTGTTAGGAAAAGAAAAAGTCACGTTGGCTCGGAATAATTTCAAAGCGCACGTGATGCAACTTTCGCCATGTGTCCTGGTGGGGAGCACTTAATGCAAACTGTGTAATAACAGCAAGTCATTGTTTTACTCTGTTCCAAATAGTCAATTGTGATGATATCCTTGAGACCCCCCCCCCCCAAAAGTCCGTCACGCAGGATTTGCACAAACTAAGCGAATTCCTCAGCAACTTAAATAACTTTAAAAATGAATATAAAATCCAAATTATTGTGTTATTAATTAATGAAATGAAATAAATTCTGGCATCGCTGTCTGGTATTTGGGGAACAAAATTAGAATTTTTGCAATCTATAACTATCACAAAAGAGAAAATAAAGTTTTACAATTATTATTATTATTATTATTATTATTATTATATTGTTGTTGAGACTGAACCACAAACATTAATGGCATGCTATTAATTAAATGAAATATATGATCACTGATAGACAAAGCTATACTGTGTGAGTATTTTTAAACATTTTTAAAATGTAACCCTCTTTATAAACTGAGCCTTGATATGCCATCTTTACATTCACTAAAATAGAAAAATAGAAGAAAGTTTGGAGTTACATTGTGCATTTAAGAACATAATGTTCATATGTTTCAATAAAGCAAAAAACATGTTAATATTTAAAAACATCTACAGCGTATTAAGCAAATATACAGAATCAACAATATACAATCAAAAGTTACATCGATTTTCACTGGCTTCGAAATTAACGTAAACGTTTTCAAAGGTTATTACAGAGCGCTATTACATGCAAATACAAATCTCAAATACACATTAGATTAATATTTCACATTTGCTATCTTCACGATGATCTTTTGTTAAATATAAAACATTTGCATCATTAGAATTAATTTGTTCATTTACTATAAAGCAATATAAAGAAAATTAAACGCAAGTGGCCTTTTTAAATTTCGGTTTTCAAGTATATCCCTACTCCAAATGGTTCGATTTTCAAAAACTATTTTTCTTATTTTACTTGAATGGTATATACCGAATTTTGTTGTGAATAAAGAAATATTTATGCGGCTAGAGCGATTTTTAAATATTAGCTCCCCTCCCGCAAATAGACCGATTTCACTGATTTTCAGAAATTGTTTTTCTTATTTTCTTTCAATGGCATATAATGAGTTTCCTTTAACAAAAATTTAATTCCGGCCGTTAGAGCAATTTATAAATTTCGCTTTAACCCACACTGTTTTTAGATAAACCTTCACTTCCATTAATCTGATGATTTTCAGAAACTATTATTCATTTTTATTTAAATGCTATATGCCGAGTTTGGTTGAGAAAATACAATTATTGGTTCTGCTAGAGCGATTTTTTAAACTTTGTTTGGGTTTCAAATAAATCAACTCCTCCTAATGGTCCGATTTCCCTGATTTTCGAGAGCTATTTTACTCACTTAACAACATTCCAACCAAGTAGATCGAATCGACCCGAGTTATGTTGGTGCAAAACGAATATATTTATGCACACAATTTGCATTTAGAGGCAAATTCTATTGCTACCCACCTCTTTGACATACACGCACACACACACACACCTCTAATTTATCCAAATTTTCAAAAAATTCTACGTTTCTGCAATACTAAATAATATCCTATAATGTCTATTTTAATATAATGAACTAAATATTATTTCCAACTACTCGTATGTTTAAACCACGATTTCAGCCGAAATTTTAATTTTTGGTTCAATACGGACATACAGATAAGGTAATATTTGATACCGAAGAAGGTAAATAAGTGGGTAGTTAGGTAAGAAAGTAGATGCATGGGTGGATGTAGGTTGGTACTTATGCAGATAGCTTGGTAGACAGGTAGGTAACTACAAGGGTAGATCCTAAGTTTCCGGCCTCGCCAATAAGGATTATCTCCTTCTCAAAATCCTTATTTGGTGTCATATCTTATCTGTTAAGTAAATAAATGCAGCTGTAACTTCCGCTCAGTTGTTCAGATATATTTGCTATTTGCATGTGTAGAAGATTGTGACATGTTCAAAATGGAGTTTCGAGCTGTTATTAAGTTCTTCATAAAAGAAGAACTTATTCCAAATGAAATTAAACAGCGATTGGACGTGTGCAGCATTCCCCTCATTTTCTACCGAAAAAGAAAGGGCCAAACTTTTTCAAATGGGTCGAGAAAGCATTGAAGATGAAGAACGTGCAGGTTAGCCGTTGGAGGTGCTCACTCCTGAAAACATCGATCGCGCTTGTGGAAGGAGAAATTACGGAAGACCGGCGGCTCAAAGTTACAGAAATAATAGCAAGGTTGAGTGAGCCTTTCTAAAACAACAGTCCTTGGAATTATTCATGAACATTTAAATATGAATAAGGTTAGTGCCTAGACTTCTTTCCTCAGTCCAAAAGCAACAAGAAGTCAATCTGTTGTCGGATATTTTGGAGCCCTGCCATGAAACGAGAGAGACGTTCTGCACATCATTGTTACAGGAGATGAAATTGTGGTCCTCTACAATGATCCTTTGTCCAAAAGAGAATCAATGGAGTGGCGTAAAATTGGAGAAGTACCGCCTGTAAAGCCAAGGTCAACAAAGAAGATCATGACCACAATATTTTGGGACTGTGAAGGAATATTCTTCATTGACTTCAAGGAGAAGAACACCATAGTAAATAGGAAGTACTATGCTGGCCTTCTGCACAGACTATGTGCTTCCATCAAAGAGAAAAGGCGATGAAAGCTGAGTGGGGGTGAGCGCCTTCTTCAAGACTGTGCACACAGCTCTTGTGCAAAGGAAGTTATGAAGAAACGTGGCTTCAAGGAGATCGACCATCCACCCTACGCCCAGATCTAGCTCCCAGTGACTATTTCCTCTTCTCAAAACTCAAGAAGGGCCTTCGAGGAAGGAAATTTAAGTGTAACGAAGAAGTGATGAATGCTGTTTATGCCCATTTTGCAGACAAAACTTCTATTTTTCTGTGGGGGGACTGAAATGTTAATTTAAAGATGTGAGAAGTGCATTGCAATAAAGGGTAACTATATTGAAAAGTGAAATATAGTTTTTATCTTTATCATACCTAGAAAATGGCTAGGCCGGAAACTTATGGACCTACCCTGGTAAATAATGTAAGAAAGTGGTTAGTACGCAGATAACGAAGCTGGGTAGGTAGAGGTATGCAATTAGGTAGTATAAAGGTACCAATATACCAAGGTAAGTATTAAGAAAGTAGCTAAGTATACAGTTAGGTACGTACCTGGCTGGAATAGGTAGGTAGAAATTGGTACCTGAAAAGGAGTAGTTAAGTAACTACATATTTTAATATAGTCGGGAGCCTCGACTAGATTCTCGGTATCTGATTAGGAATAGGGAGATCTGGAACGGGATCTACTCAGCCTCGTGAGGATAATTGGGGAGCTGCATGGTAAAAAGGTGACGATATTTGATCCAGGGAGTCGGGAGATACGCGACGGGCGGGGTGCCGTCTGCTGATAACATGGTCATCTACAATATTGCCCTCTATTAATGAAGCCATAAGACGGAGGTAGAGGAAGCAGAGATCACTGCTGACCTCGGGCTGTAGCACCAATATGGCTAGATAGAAACGTAGACATATAGGTTGGATAGGCAGCTGGTTAGTTAGCTACATAAGTAGCTGGATGGGTAGGTGGCGTTTAACTACTGAGGCAACATAGCGGTGAACACTGGTGATACATGAAATGAAATGAAATGAAATGATATATTGGGAAAGGATTTTTTTAAGGAAGGAAACGTTCCAGGCCTAAGTTTAGGGTACCTCCCCGGCATTTGCCATTTAGGAGAAAAAGTGGAAAAAACTCAGTCACGGAGGACGGTCCTGGCGAGATTCGAACCCCAGACTTCCCACTCAACGAGGCCGTGCCTGAACGACCACGGCCACCCGTGTCGGTGGATGGGTAGGTAGATATGTAGATTCGTGTTAGTACCTAGGTACGTAATTGGCTGGGTATATCGGTAACTAGATATGATGGTAGGTAGCTGTGCAAGGTGATGGATATTAGCCATGGTTGCTATTGGTTCAAGCTCGTCGAATTGAACTAAACTAGTGCTGGGTGGCATATTTATAGAGAGGCGAACCTGGGAGGTGTGGGTTTTATACACTTCCCGGAGTCTTCTTAATGAAATACATACACAGGCCCAGATAAATGCAGTTTTGATCGCACAGTATTATATTGGTTATAAGTTTCGTTTGCCGTTGTTTTTGGTCAGAAAATAAGTCTAGATATCGAAGTATTTTAACCACGAGGTAGCAGTTTATAAAGTGTTATTTATTGTCAAATAAGCATGTTTTACAATATGATTGTGCCCTAAAAAGTATTTGATTATTATATGGTAAAGAAATAGAGATTACAAATTTAAAGTTGCAAAGCCTCAAATTTAACATTTATTGCTGAGATACTTCTACACAATTTGCATGTGCAAAGCTGTTTTTTTTTAATCACAAATTGTTGTTATTTTAATTTTAAATTTACTTTAATAAAACTAAGTCAAACTAATTGAGTGCATGTCAAATTCATTTTGCACATGTTAAATGAATCAATTAAACACATTTCACCCAATTAATGATATGTAAATCTAATTAAATACGTCAAACTACATTAATTATGCTCATATTGATTAATTAGCTCATTTCACTTAAATAAAAGCATGCTAATATAGTGAAATACATAACCACCACGTTGAATATGTCAAATTAATTAAATATTTGCAATTTAATTTTACATATTACTTAAATAAATTTATAAAATTATTAGTTTTATGAAATATAATTAACATATTTAGGCCTAAGAACTTATAGCTTGAATAATAAGGCAAACAAGTTAAGCGACAATAGACAATCAAATACAATGAGTTAAACAATATTTCAACTAGTTCCGGAAAAACAAATTTAAACCCTAATTACTTTCATATCTACCTATATCAATGCATACACGCTATTTTTTAGACAACTACAGGTAATCTATTTTAGTCATTTATGGATTTATTTACGAAAGAGGGTTTATGCATATCCGTTCTGTGTTGCTTACAGTTGATTTTAAAACTTCTATCGTTCCCACCACCGTATGTTGGTTTTTCTAACCTAGTTGTCATATTCCTTCATGCGTATAATGACTTTAACCTCGGTTTTTTAAGTCTTTGAGTGATTCTCAACCTTATGCTTTAAGGTCACTGATAGAGATTTTGGGTCAAAAAACCGAATTTTTGCATTAAGCATATGAAACTACTTATTCATCGTTTGAAGACTGTGAGTAGTATGGGTCCCGATTTTGCCCTGGGGCTTGTTTGCGGTGGTGAGCAGGTTGTGTTAATGGATTTTTCGTATATGTGGGGGGGGGGGAAATTAATGGGTTTTCATGTTTGGTTTTTCGTGTTGATGTGTTAAAAGGTTTTTTATTGGTTAATTTTTCTTTTTGGCGTAGACCTTTAGATTTTGTTATTGAGCTTAAGGGAGGGCATTACTTTCTTGCTGGCCTTCTGTAATCGACCTTCGGGATGGGCATTATTTTGTTGGTGGTCTTCTAAGATCTAATGGGACGGAAATTCGTGGGCATAATTTTTGGTGTCTCAGTTATACGTTATTATACAAAAATGTTTGTACGTAAAAAATAAAAATTTAATGCAAACGACATTGTACTTTAGCAAAAACTTTTGCTAAAAAATACAGCTGGAACTTATAAAATGCAAATTACATTATTTAAATATAATTTACATTCTTTAAACGCGAAAAAAAAATCTGAAAAGATGGATTACATTATTAAAATACAATTGACTGATAAAATGTAAATTACATCGATAAAATGTGAATTGCATCATTAAAATACAATTGACGTTGTAAGTATGCAAAATCGTTTGTTAAAAGGCAAACGACATTGATAAAAATGCAAAAATATCTCCATGACCCGAAAAATTATTTTTAGGTTTCATGTATTAGGAAAAAATATAAAATACCATAACCTAGGCCAACTGCAGCGGAAATATTTCTACCTCGGGCTCCGTGGACTTACCGAGTGCGGACTTAAAGTTGTGTTAGTATATTTTTTAACTTCAGTATATTTTAACCTGCCTGAAAGTTTTCACTCCAAGTATTTTTATTGTCTCCCCTACGGTCAACCTGTTAAAAGCATTCCCTTTGTTTTGAGAATTCCTGTTTAAAAAGATGTTTTCTGTTGAGCGTTCAGGATCAGGTATTGCTTTTCCTATGGCCGGTCTGTTAAATGCATTTTTCCTCGTGTTTTTAAGAATTCCTATCAATCTCATTGATGAAATCCAAGTGGGCGGGGCATTTGCAGTAGAAAATCAATTCTCGTTGGCTGATGGGTCGCATATATGCACTGAAGACTCAATAGTAGAAAAATGACTATTTTTTGGTATAAAAGTATGGCAGGATTTATCAAGTATGTGAATGATAACATCAGTTTTTTTTTTTTTCAAATACTGTTGCATCTTCTTTTTAGCGAAGTACAGCTATAGTATTGTCAACTCAGTGAAGAGATTGGAGTTATGGGTACGTAAATAAATGTAGTAAGCGCTGTGACAGTTATAGATATTCAGAAATCCACATGTGGAGTTGTATTTGAAAACTATAGCAAAATGTCTAATACGTATACTCCAGTGCCAGTCTCTGCCTGTTTGTAAACTATACACCTTGTCCGTACGCGCATATACAAAAACAAACAGGTCAACTTATGAGTTCCCCCCTTGTGGAATTTTTATTAAAATAATGTCAAGAACACATCCATGTAAAAATAATTTTAGTGAATGTTTCCATTTTTATAGTTGTTTGTGGAAGACTTTTTTCACCAACAATAATATGTCAACTTTATATTTGAAGATATAGAATGTAGAAAATTTATATTGGAGCAAAATGAACATGTACAGTTATTCTGAAAAAAAAAAAACAGTTCATACCTAAAATGTTTGTATTGCCAAGCTATAATATTACAACCCATTTCTACATATACATATACATGCCTGCAACTGCAAGTGTGTCTACGTTAATTTCTTGTTTTAGCGTGTTTTCATTTTCTATATGTTATGAAAAAAAAATTAGTCTAACAAGGGATGCCTACTCCTTTGGGTTATTGCTAAAAAATGTACCTTATTTGTGCTTACTCCGATTTTAATGTATATTTACCACAAGAGGTTTTTAACCAAAATGTATGTGTAATTTTCTAAAGTATCAATTATTGCTAAAAATGTGTTCTATGTGCGTTTTTCCAGATGTTAATGCATATTTCTACAAAAGTAAGGTTTTTTTATCCAAAAAGTATGTTTAATTTTCCAAAGAAACACCGTAAAAGAAGATTTTTAGCCAATGTATGTTTAATTTTCCAAAATATCAATTATTGCTAAAAGTATGATTTTATGTGCGTTTTTGCCAATAGCCAAAACGTATGTGTAATTTTCTAAAATATCAATCAATGCTTAAAAAAAAATGTGTTTTTATGTGCATTCCCCCCCCCCCCACCGATTTTAATGCATACTTCTCCAGAAGTAAAGTTTTTATGCAAAATGTATGTTTTCATTTTCTAAAGTAATACCGTAAAGGTAAGATTTTTAACCAAAATGTTTAATTTTCTAAAATGCAAAACATGAGCTTTATGTGCGTTTACTTCCATTTTTATGCATATTTTTACAAAGTTCGATATAACAAAGAGGTATATGTTTGGAGAGCATTTTTTAAATTTCTAACTGTTTAATAATGTGATTTGTGTGTATTTTTGAATTTATTTTACATCAATATTATATTTTAATAATATGTTTGTTTTACATGCCACCAAAATATTCGTTTTAGCATTTGGTTAAATTTACATAAAATGGGCGGTGTTAGAAGTTTTGCTGTACGGCCATTGCCATTTGAAAATCGCAGAATTTCTTCTCAAACTGCAAGAAAAAGGATATCAAAATCTACTTCATGGAGCTTCCACGTTGAAATTAAATATCAATATGACTGTCTTTGTTAAAATTGTTTTCACATAGGCTTTCGGCACGAAAGAATAGACAAAGATGAGATGAATTTCCACTGTTAAACAGTGCGAACGAAAGTCGAATTATATTTTCATATTGGCTTTTTCAGCGCGTGCGCATAGTGAGGAGAGGATACCCCTGTGTTCATTACTTTCACGTAAAATCTCAAAACGCTGAGTACGGTACTTGGTCGTGGGGCCACATCCTCTCGCGGAGGAGCAGAAGAGAAGAACGTCAGTATAGTTAAGCAAGATTTAAACATAAAGTATATTTGTGAGTTAAGAAACTAGTACTTAACGTTAATAACAAAATTACGTGTCAAGTCCTTTGTAAGAAACAATTCTGCTCTTTGTTACAGGCAGAGCACCAGACATTCAGCTTGATAAATGTTGAAGAATATTGAAAGTTTGTTCTAAAGCATGTAATTTACACTTTAGTTTGTTGTTTTGTCTTGATAGATCAGCAGACATTGCGAATATTGACAAGTTTCTCGAAATGTGCATTCCACCTCGTCCGATTGAAAAAGAGGCGGGAGGAACGGCAGCAATTAGAAAAAATCTTGTTTAGAATTGAACCGTTGGTCCTTAAAGAAATCTGTTTTATGAGTTAATGCTGAAATTAAATACTGATTTCTCATATGGTACCAACATTCTCCTTAGCATTCATCATGCCCTTAAATGAAAAACCACCATAGTTCGCAGAAGAAACATTTCCTATTCAATCGTCGAAATTTGAAAAAGCTATTACATTTTAGAAAAGTATTGAGAAACTCATAACTGTTTATGAGATGGCCGCAAAATAAAGCGGTTCAGTAAGCATGAAGATGGGAAGAAAGTGTTGATGGGTTTGCGTTTAAAGGAAAAGTCAATGATAGTAATTATCCAAATGTTTGTGCAGGTGGATCAACAATCACACATACCCTGCCTCCGGGACCCAGTAAAACAGAAAATTCTAGGGCACTGTACTCTACGTTTCTGCCAACGTTTGAATATGAAAAAAATGTATGAATGTTGCGTTCCACGGGAACAGACGGACTAAAGGGTTGAAGTCTGTCGTCGGCTATTGGAAATGCATAATGAACATCTATTGTATTTTTTTTAAATGGAACGACTATCAACAGCGAGGTGTCTTACGCGGATAACGGCGAATGTGCGGCCCCACACCAATAAAATTAGGATGCCGCTCCATCTGATAATCCCTTGTTCCCAACGGGGTAAAACTGAGGCAACTGTCCACCAGGCGTAGCATTCAAACAATGGTTTTACGCCAGAGTATACAGAAGAAATCCCATGTGTATTGAGCCATGTTGTACAGTAAATTTCCAAATGTGTATTTATTTACACGTTTAATTACCATTATCATTTCTATTAAAACATTAAGTTTGGAAAGAAGTCTGAACTGAAAAATATTTCACTCCTTTATGTTATTTTTATCACGAGAGGGTCTGAAATTACCGATAAATACACGAACGTAGTGAGTAGAAAGCTCAGACCCTCGAGTGATATTTACTAAGAGTATTTCACGAATAGAATTCCTCTACACTTGGCTTACAATATTATAATAACTGTACATTTCTACTTAACACTTTCAAGTAATCTTGCAACAGAAGAATGCCAATTGTCAGTAATGCCAATAGAGAAGAGCAAAATTAGGGTTTATATTTCATGAATATAATAAAAATAAAAGTGATATGTATTTGAAATTCGCGCACACAATATTAACACGTGTTATATTTATGAATATCTATTCTATTCAAAAACTGTGAGACTGAAATGGACCAAAGTCGACTATTACAATCGCTATCATTCGATTTTCTAATACCAACTGAGAGAAAAAAAGATAACATACAGTGCCTATTTTTCCTTGTATTCTCTGGTTTGGAATTCCTAATTATAAGACAATTTTGCACATTTGACGCATTACCAAATCGCTTTGAAGAACCTTCCATTTTCCGCTGTGATTGTCGATTGTCGTCCGTGCTTCTGCTGCTATCAATAGCTCCCCACCGCCTCTAGCAAAACTGGCCAGTGATGCGTGTTCAGGAATTATACAGTGGAGGCTACACTGGCCACAAGACAAATGTACGTCGCGTGATAAAACCGATTTTTTTTTCCATAACTTTATTCCGTAATCCGGCTATGATTGATCAAAATTCAAAGTTTTGTTTCGTTTGATTGGTCCATTTTAAGGTGACGTCACATGAGTGAAATTGTCATTACTATCTAATACTTATAATTTAGGATTAGCCCACTTTTGTCATTGTTTACGAGAGCTGAAACAATGACTCAAAATACACAGGTGTCACAAATATAACGTCGTATTTAATTTCCCACCATTTGCGTTCCGTTGAGTGGATGGCGCCCTAAAGTCGCGCACACAGCATGGAGCGTTACCGCACACAATTTCGGGGAGACTGTGCAAATTTCCTCATAGAAAAGTATAGTCTGTGAAAATATTGGTTCAAAATTTTGAATAAACAGGTTCAGTTATGGGCAAAAAATAACCCGCCGTCCTAGAATGAATGAAGCAGCATAGTAGCTCTAAATATTATACCTAGTGACATACAACCACGATCATCTTCCGTAGTAGGAGCCAATTATATTATGAAAGTATTTTTTTTAGTCATGGCCCCAAATGATGATAATACTTAGCGGAACTTGTTTCCTAAGTTTCCCAGGTGTTCACCTAAAGAACTGAGCAAAAACCTATGTTAAAAAATTCAGTCAAGAAATTAGGCCAACCGGAAATCGAACCGAGCCCGCAAACGCTACCACATTACGGCGGTGGTTAAGCGAATGTTGCTAAAAATATTAAAACAATATCTAAAAGCGCGATAATCCACATTAATAGAAATAACGGCAAAGAGCGTACGTGACTTAAAAAGTTGGAGTAAGCAGAAATGTTGAGCATTAGCAGCTGCGTAAACTAAGCGAATTGCTCAAGAAATTGGGACGAAGGAGCGACTCGTATGTCTGAGCCCACACCTCTCACCATTTCACTTCTTTACGGAGTGGTGTAACAGCAGACAAACGTACAGTACAGTGTTATTGTTGGGATATCGAGTAAAAGTTTGCCGCTACCGGGACAGCCTGGCAGTAATATTTCAAGCTGCTATCTTCACGATAATGTTTTTGTTCTTTTCTTTTTAACAACTGTGAAAAAAATTAAACGCCAGAGCGCTTATTAAATTCCAGTTTTCAGGTATACCCCTACTCCTAATGATCCGATTCCCCTAATTTTCAGAAGCTATTTTTCTTATTTTATTCAAATGGCATATAGTACCGCTTTGTTACGAAAAAACAAATATTGGTGCCGCTAGACCGATTTTTAAATGTTCGTTTCGTTCGCTCCTAATAATCCAATTTCGCTTATTTTTAGCAAATATTTTTATTGTTTTATTTCAATGATATATATCGAGTTTCGTTGAGAAAAAACAAAAATTGTGGTCACTAAAGTGATTTTCAATTTTGGGTTTTAGATAAACCCCCACTTCTAATTCTCTGATTTGGCTGATTTTTAGAAAATATTTTTCTTATTTTATTTTAATGGTATATATGTGAGCTATTTTAATTTTTCGCTTTAGGTTACCACCTATTCTTAAAATTTCGGTTTTCGCGCAGTGGCTGCTAAGCTTAATGTGGCTAAATCTGTTATTGGCAGGGCTTGGAAGCGCTTCATTGAAACAGGTACGTGCTTTAGGAACCCGAAAACATAAAACATTGGCCAGAGCAAGTCCGATATGCAGTCAATTTTGCTGCTTGGGACCACAAAACTGATCTTGGAGTGGCAACTGGTGTTAAATGTCAGTGACCAAATAATAAGAAACAGACTTAGAGAAGCACGAAGGCCTGCTCACAAGAGAGCCCGACGAACTGGACGTCTGCGTGGTGAACAGTCATCCGTAAAAGCTGAAATGAGTCTTGAGCATTTATGGGATAAGCTGGAGACTGTGTAACAGCTTGCAGATGTCCTTATTGAAAAAATGGGGGCAACATCCGACAAGATCAGGAGCTTCCTAAAGGAGACACAACAGCAGTAAACATATTGACCACTCTAAACGCAATACACGTGTCCCTCTAATTACTTTGAGAAGTGTAATTTCGCGGGTAACATCGTCCAGCTCATTTGCGTTCACCTACAGCTGCGTGGAGGTTTATTACTGTTTGGATTTTCCATCCAGGAACAGTCATTTCGCGCCTCTTTTGAATGTCTGCAACATAAACTCTGATTTGACAGCAGCCGTTTTCATACCTTCTGGGATAAACAATATGAATAGCCGATCTGTTGTCAAACATTAAGCATAATTATGTCTATTCGCTGTTTTAAACAAGGGATGTCGATAAAACATAAGCTGTATGTTTTAATATAACTACAACACATCAGAGGTACTACAGCATGTGTATAATAGGAAAATAAAATACTTACATAAGTTTGTATGTAAATGCACCGGAAGACATAAGAGTTTAGGTGAATCGACGTCGTTGTTGCTCCCCGCCATAGAGATGTCGTGGTTTTCGGGACCATGTTTGATGAGAAAGAACACCTTGTCATGTATTGAACCAACAAGTGCGTACCAGAGCGTTTCTCGTTGGACCGCAGTAATGAGACAGTTGGCAGAGACGCGGAGCTATAAGCTTGACAAATAGTTTTATGTACCGGCGTAACGATGTCATTGGCCGCTCTTGCTCTGAATGCTAAGAAGTGAAGCTCGATAAGATTTGCTTGACCACGTGATAAAGGGAAGCTCTAATTTCCCGCCACTATGGATTTACACATCCTATTATTGGCTGATCAGGTTTCTGAAAGTAACAACTTGGCAATTCGTGCACCGTTCAATTACGTTACGGTAGGGCAGGTGTTACAGCGTTCTTCTTTGCCAAGAATGAATGAATAGTGATTAACGCGTTTTTACTATTGAGGTACATCAGATGAAATGATAAATTGGGAAAGGGTTTTTTTTAAAGGAAGGAAGCGTTAGGGTACCTCCCCGGCATTTGCCATTTATGAGGACTGAGGAAAACCTGAAATAAACATCAGGAGGAAGGTCCTGGCGGGATTCGAACCCCAGACCTCCCGCTCACGAGTCCGCGCCTATCGACCTTGGCCACCCGTGGCGGTACCTGCCGGTGGGAAAAACACCCCCTTCCGATAAACAAAAGAGTTTACTCTATTGTCTACCACAACGGTCCCTCTGCTGTCCTTTCGTGACCTTTTTACACACGGCTAGCTGAAATATAATATTCTAATTAATTTCTCACAATTGATGGGGTACCAAGGACGGTATCAAATGGTACCATAGAAAATGGAAGAACAAAAGTAGTACCACAAAGTCGGAGTTAATGCAGCAAGTTTCATTTTTTTAGTTACAGACAGTAACACGTATCTAAAACACTATATAGTAATTTAAAAGTTGTTGTAGCTAAGCAAGCGGGCTCGGATATCCTTCTCAGTTGCTATGGAAGCGGGGCAGCTCATCTCTTTCTGACGTGATTGGGCTGTATCAGAGGATGCAGGTGTAAGCGCCCTGTATGAAAATTGGTTAAAAACGGAAAACCATCACATTAAGAAACACATACATACCGAATAAAACATTCATTCTTGGCTTGGTAGTGCGAGACGCATTCAAAACAGTTTACAGTCTGTTGATTTCAGTCAACAGCTGGTGAAAAATCAAGAATATTTCTAAATAAAATTTTACGTTCTACATTTTCACATGCTATAAGCTGGTAAACGGGCGATGATATTCACGATGATCGAGTGTGCTCATTTGATGTATTGCAAGATGGGTTCGATCATCAGAAGAAGGGCGAGAAACTTTGAAAGTAAACCCTCGCTCTGTCAGGCCTTGGAAACTGTGAACAAGAGAACAATTCAAAGAGTGAGAAACTTGGTGGAGGAAAATCGACACATTACTGTTGAAATGATAAATATGGAAGTAGGTATCTGTGTTGACAGCATTCACAATATACTTTATCAACATTTAAAGCTGCGAAAAAGCTGTGCAAAATGTGTTACACATTCCCTAACCAATGAAGAGAAGAAGAGGAAAAAGAAATGTAGAAGGAAACTACAGTACATGTTTCCTAAATGTTTGACACTGATGATAAAAGTTAGTTTTATTACTATACAATTACAACGAAGAGCTGAGGCGATACAACGACAGTAATTTCAAGGCTGTTGCATTTGCAAGACAAGCGTCTCCTCGCAGAACAGCAGCAAATTTGAGGAAACCGAAACTCGCCAAAGTTCAGTTGCTTGACCATCCATCCTACAACCCCCACCTTGCACCGTGCGACTTCTGGTTGTTTCCTCGAGTGAAATTTTGCTTTGCTGGAAAAAAATTTAAAGCAGTGCAGGACCTGGTTCAAGTGTTGACAATATCTCAGTCCGACAGCCACGGGTGGCCGAGGTCGTTAAGGCGCGGACTCGTGAGCGGTAGGTCTGGGGTTGGTTCGAATCCCGCAAGGACCGTCCTCCCTGGCGGAGGTCTTTTCCAGGTTTTCCTCAGTCTTCATAACTGGCAAATGCCGGAGAGGCACCCTAAACATAGGCCTGGAATGTTTCCTTCCTTAAAAAAAATCCTTTCCCAATATATCATTTCATCTCACGTATCACCAGTGTTCACCGCCTGTGGTGCCTCAGAGTAAAAACGGGCGTTAAACACCATTCAAAAAAAAAATAGTCAGAGTTCCGTAGTGCTTTTGACAAGTGGTTGCACACAAGTCCTTAACTTGGACTTTGAAAGTTACACCGCCACCGATCATATAATACTTGCGGCTTATAACCAGATTCTAAAAATTATTTTGTGGAGTAACAAGCTATAACTTTCTTCCTACCACAACTAAGCCCGTCTTTCATAATCTGCAGAAGTATCTACTCCCCCTCTACACATACTGATTGCGGTTACTAAACATAAAAAACTCCCAGAACAACCTCGTTCCTTTTGTCTTATGAGTACATAACCGCCTTGTAATTTAACTGTACAAGTGATTTTTCGATAATCTTTCCACAAAAGTATTAGTATTAGTTGTGCACTTGTAACTTGTATAGATTTCTCTACAAGTATAGGAATATTGTAATTACACTTTTTAATAGTTTTGGGAATCATTCGACTTAGAGAGGTATAAACAAAGAATAATTCAGTATTTGAGCAGATAAAGATTTAAATCTGGCATTGGCCTTTCTTGTTTCAAATGTATATTTCAGTAGGGTATTTTCGTTTTTTTTAAGGTCTTGCTTCATTCCCAAAAATAATTTCTTTTCAATTCTCACTGTATTTTGACCCCATTAGGAGGAAGAAGGAAAATGGTGCATAAACAGAGTGTGAAATGTTGAACGGGAGACTATGTACAAAAAACTCCTGCTTTTGTATAAATAAATTAGAAAAACAAAAAATTGCGTATGTCTTCAATATCATTAAATATAAAAAGTTCAGTGGCCTAATATCATCAGCGGTCTGAATGCGATATCACATGGGTTACTGTTAAAAAAAAAAAAATATGCATTGTGGTATGCACATAAAATCAGTGTAAATTAGATAATTTTCAAGTTTTTGTTAAATTATTTAGGATTTTTACTATGAGAACATAGGAATGAGTGCTGTGTGTGCAGTACACGTATGATGCACGTTCACTACGACTACCTGGAGAGGTCACGGGCGGTGTTTATTGTACATTTTAACTGCGTATCTCTCTCGCCACATTGTTATCTATTCGACGCGCGTTTCGGACAGCGAATAAAAGAAAAGTTGCGAGATGAACTCGACTGTCTGCGGCGCTAATGTTATTTCTGTCTCTCTGCTCGACAGCACATCCAAAGGAAACAATTCTTGTGTCAATGTGTTCATACATCACAAACCCAGTGTCCAGGATTTGCGAGTGAAAGTGGAAACAGGCAACCGGCGTGATGGCTCCTACAATGGACAAGCGGAAATGTAACTCAACAATAGAAACATTCAATTGTTTCACAACCGTTCAATGAATAATGAGATGTGACGCGTGCCGCGTACACCTGAACGTATTCACTTTCTTACCCTTGCTCAGAACTTGTCAACTTCAATATTTTACAGCGAGATCTGACTCGTCATCAACTAATATTTTTGTTTTTGGTTTCTCTAGAATGTTGCACATTTGCACTATCCCAGCAATCTCAATGTTTAATTTCCATTTATATTGCTTAATAAACAACGTCTGTAAAACCGCCATGGGTGGCAGAGGTCGTGAGCGGGAAGTCTGGGGTTCGAATCCCGCCAGGACCGTCCTTCCTGATTGAGACTTTTTCCAAGTTTTCCTCATTTCTCATAAATGGCAAATGTCGGGAAGGAACCTAAACTTAGGCCTGGAACGCTTCCTGCAGGGAAATTCTCTGAGGACCGTTCAATAAAGAACGATTCTTTTTTACAACATACCTTTACTCATCCTCATAATTTTGATGATTATCTCATAGTAGTCACGTTGTATGCAATGCAACTATCCCAGTGCTTCTGCCGGTCTTCAAAGACATGCTGGAAACCAATTTTTGACAGGTCCTTGAGGATCGCCTCTGATAATGGAAAATGCCTCCCACGAAGATGTTTCTTCAATTTAGGGAAAAGAAAAAAGTCACACGGGACTGAATGGGGAGGATGAGGGACCCACGTGAGATATTCAGCAACATATACGATGTGTGGCTTGTGACCTTGCACAATTTTCAGCACATCAGTTACAGTTGTGTGTACAGGTACCACATTCTTGTTGTTCATTTGGCTTTTTATGGACGCTCTTTAACACCTCAGGTTATCAGCGTCCCGTTCAATTCAGGGCGTGAAACGGCAGACAAATTTTGCTCAGAGGCCTCTTCTTTCAGCTTGAGTTCTTTTTCATGCCGTAAATGTACGACATGGGACCCGCAGCTTTAGGAAGACATACTTAGGACTTTTACGCCCGAAAAAATCCATCGGGTCCTGACCGGGATCGAACCCGCCATCTTGGGTTTACGAGGCACCACCAGGGCCGAAGGTACGACATGCTGGTAAGTCATTTCTTTAATATCGAAAAATGAGATGACCATAACTTTCCCAGCAGAAATAGCCACTTTTTTATGTTAGTGATGCAGCTTTGCTGTTTGCTCTCAGGATCGAAATGATGTAATCTTCGTCAACTTTGAAAGGAACTGTGCATCATCTTCAACTGCACACGAAGGTCTCATGACAGCAGCAATTTCCTCCCGTATTTTAAACTATCTTCGAGCTATGCTATAGCGATGAACAAACTCTCCATAGGTTTCAGCTGAAATTTTGTTAAGAATGTTAATGTCTCGTGTCACCTCCATTTTGCTGTAGGCGGAACTGAACATTGGAAGTGAACTAGTGCCACATTAAGCTAACAAAATATTGTAAAGCTAAATTTTAGCGGCAGAAATGATTCCTGTTACACTTTCTTCACTGCTAAAGCGCTCTTAGTTTTATTATAATACGGATCGCGTAACTCACTAATGCACAATCAACAGTGTAGCCTGTGAAGACAGCATGAAATACGTAAGCAGGATCAGTCGATCAACGTTTTATTAGCACCATGCAGTTGAGAACAAAATGCACATGTAGCGCTTTGTGTAAGAAAATACTCCCTTCCTCTCCCTCTCCAATTCAAGCTTGTCCCGTTTCTGTTGCCTTGCGCTGCACTGTTATCAGTAATTTGCCTACTCTTGCTGGAAGCAAATATGTCTTAACAAGGTTTCCTAACTAATGGAGCAGAAATAAAAATGTTTACACAACAAATAGGAGATATCACGAACGATACATGAGATGAAACGATAAATCGGGAAGGAATTTTTAAAGGAAGTGTTAGAGCACATTCCCGCAAATTGCCATTTATGAGGACTGAGGAAAATCTGGAAAGCACCTGAGGACGGTCCTGGCCGGGATCGAACCCCAGAACTGCCTCTCACTGGTCCGTGCCTTAACGACACCGACTACTCGTAGCGATTTAACGTCCAGTGTTATAATTTGCAAATAACTTCGAACGTAGTCCCTAACACTACGCACTATCTTAGAATTCCGAAACATTCTGTATATATTTAATTTGGAATGACCCAGCATCAGCAATTGCGAAGCAGTTTGTTATAATAATACAAAGCTATAGTTGTTTGTTGTAGTGCAACATCTTACGGTTATTAAACATTAGGGCTTCTCTGCACCAACCGTGAAAGCTTGGAACATGCAGCAGGGAACGATCAAAATTCGTCACATCAGAAAACGTGCTTTTTGAAGTTCGCCGATTAAAGATGTTTGAAATTGCTGAAGCTCTGGGCATTTCGGAGAAACTTGTATTTACATTTCGAGGGAAGAATTGTGCTTGAAAAATGATGGACAAGATGGGTGCCGCGACTGTTAAAAGTAAGTGCAAAGCTGTCAGCAAAGTTTGGCCGGTTTTCAAACAATGGAAGCATTACATTTCTCCAACGCCGGGATGCAGCGTATTATGCTAACTTTCAGGAGCTATCGGAGGCAAAAATATGCCGATCTTTATCAATGAAGTCATGTTGCTCCAAGACAATACATGTGTCATTGTAATGATTTCCCTAAACTGAGGAAATTCCCATGAAGAGGAGCACTTTCGTGATGGGATAAACGCATCGCTGGACAAAGTGCATTGGTCAAGCAAGACTATGTTTGAAATTTCAGAAAACTATGCAATCATTTTGTGCTTCATTACAGATAATTTCAAATGTATATATGTTTATATACATGATACTTTATTTGGCGATAGTAATATCCTAACACCAAATTGTACTGTTCATGTCCATTTTCCTTTACCTTGTTTTCTAATATGATTTTAACAGATTTCCTGCTGTTTCTGCATTCAAACACAATGAATTGCCTCTTCAGTTGTTTACAAATGGGACAGATACCTTGTTCAAAATTGCCTCTAAATCCATACGAGTGAAAATAGGTATTAATGATGACTTATGTGTCTAACCTAGAAATTATAGAGAAAATTAATTTAAGAACATGGGGGGGAAAAAAACCTAAAGAATTGACTGTGTTATTAAAAAAAAACAAAGTTATTACGTTTAGAAGAACCGAATGAAGGTTAAAATATGAATTATCTAAAGGAACATGCTAAAAATGTTTTACAGTGTCCAATTTCTCATGTAAAAGGGATGCCTATTTCCGGACCAGTGATCCAGAAGATGGCGTAAAAAGTAGGAAACAATCACAAGACTTCAGATTATTAGCAGATTGGAAATCGTGTTGTGCGCTATAAACCTTGAAAAATGTACACAGTGTGCCAACCAAGACAATGTGTTAAGGCAGTTCTTCAATAAAGAATGAAAAGTGAACGCCGTAAGATCATCCATTCTTAGACAATGCTATCTGTCATCCAAAAATCGATTTGTCAAATGTTCCCTCTCCCCTCCAACACAGGATCAGGGTATAATTTATACATCCCTTTGTGTATTGTCCTTGATGTTTCATATTAATAAGTCTAAGACTTTATTTTTTAAAAATCAAAAATCTTTATGGGGATTTCTACCTACTGTTGCTAAGTGTATTTCCAGTATAATTTGTTGACGTGGTGCAGTTTCGAGAAGAAATCAAGTCACCAAACACTTTTGTTAAGCGTTGTGCAGATTCATTATATCTGAATGTTGAGGACGATCACCTTCTTTTACTTTATATTACTGCTGATTTTAGAGAAGCTAGAAAATTTCCTGTCTAAAAGACTTGCCATTTTTAATTGTAAAAATCTCAATGTGGAATTCTGGTTTGTAATCTCCGTCCGTATTCAAGTCTTCCGTGATAATTTCACTAACAGTAAAGTTATGATCAACCTTAAAGTGCAACATTTTCTTAGCTTAATGTACACGTTTCACTGTTGTCACTTCCGATTCCCACCTGTGAGAAGAATGCAAGATGATTTGAAATGTTAATCAATTGCAAAGGAAGGGGAACCCCATGCTCCAGTATGTACCTTTAACACTTTGAGAAATTCTTAAATTTCAAAGAGTGCCACCCACACGTAAGACTGATGTATACAGTTGAACTCCCTGCATGATCTGTGTCCGTCTGGAAGTGACAGCTGGTAACACCAAAAACTTGTTTTACCCGGGTCAATATTAAGGATGCGGCAGATAAATGTTTATTAAAAATATGGTTCATTACCGAACCCAGAACTTCTCATTATTATATGCTCTAGCCCACTTTTTATGTTAATAAGAAATGACCATGAATTTTTTATTGTCACTTGCCCCTTCAGATCAACTTCTAAAAATTTTCTTTTATAGTCTTCCTGTTCCAAACATGTTTGTGGCACAGTTTTCAATACATTACATTTAGTGGTAGTTTAGCGCTGTCGTTGTCATCTTGAAATTTGACGAACCGACGAGGGATATTCGGAAATGATTTACAATGATAATATTTTATACCTCGTCGCGAAACATTGTTTGGGAGTACTACAGTATTTCCTTAATGCTGTCGCAGCGGTGATAATGATGGTTGCCATGTAAGGGTCTCGCAGTACACCTGAAGTGTCCCAAAGCAGCAGGATGTGACATACTTCTCCAAAATTGACAGAGTACTTCAACTCTTGTCCCTCTATGCCTATTCATTTCATACTCATTATCAATTCAGACATAACCTCAGAGACCAGTACTCACATTCTTGTGCGCATTCCTTATCCACATCTTTCTTTGCTTTGTTTACGACTGGATTCCTAAATAATTTCCGAACGCCTCTCCACGTCCCTCAATGATATAATCAGCTGGACCTATAGCAATCACCTCTACGCAGGCTGCCATATCTGGTATGCATTTGCTATGCAGTTCTATTTTATTTCTGTAACTCAAAAAATCACTCGTTTATTGAATTACATTTTAAACGTTATTTATTTAGTAATTAAACATAATGATTTAAATGTGAATGTGTTGCGTATTAGAGACCGCACAGTATTTCATTCTTATACTGAGGCGCATGGCAAGCTACCAGATATTATGTAAATTACGGAGGTGTTGAAAACAAGCGAGAGCTGCTTTTCGCTTTACGTCTTGAGTTTCCTCTCACGGTATAACTTTGCAAAGGGATCCTGCTTTAGGCAAGTTTAATCTATTTTCCATCGTTAATATTGAAACTAGTGTTCGATATTTCATCAGAGTGACGAAATTGTTCTCCTGCAGATGAGCGCACAACCCGAGAAGATGTATTACAGTTGCCATCGAAATGCTAATAATAATTATTAACGATATAAGCATTAACGATTAGTTTATGTTAGCATTACTCGATGGTTGCACAGGATACAAATGTTGAATGAAATTCCAGCAAATGACCCTAAAACTTCAAAGTTTACATTTTGTCACTACTGGAAAATCTTAAAAATACTGAAAGTATTCCGCCAAATAACAATTAATACTGATACTAAAACAAATACGGGATACTTTCTTTGTTATAATTATTTCAGGTTATGTTAGGCTGTTCTTATGTTGAAAAATGAATGCAGAAAAATTAACAATTCAGGGTGGTCTTTGTGCAGTGAAGTTTGCTCTTAGATAGTTACAGAACATCTCTCCTTTACCCACTTGATGATCCAGTAAACACAATGCACATTTAAGAGATCAACTAAACTACTTAACCTAACATCACAAATGCTATACTTTCTGAATTTAGGAGAAAAATAATAGCAATGCTTAAAAATGCTTGGCCGTCATTCAGAAATCACTAACAAGTCAGATTTAAAAAAAAAAAAAAAAAAAACAACCTGATTTACCCACCTTAATTAATGTGGGTTGTACATAACTACCTTTTATTTCAACATCAAACACATAAATTTTATACATATTTACAAAACAAATCCTTTTCATTAACGAATTGCAGTGGGCTCATCGAGAACTACTGCATACACTTGCTGTCGGTTTATTCGCAGCAGTAAATATTATTTGCTCTTCACTGCTTTACTACAATGTAATCAACGCTTATTTTAAACTTTTCCCTCAATATCTAAATTGACACTGTTTTTTTTTTATTTAAATGCATGTTAAATAGGGATGCTTTAAATTTTGTGTATTTAAAAATATTCTACAAAAAGCGTTCGGGAAATGATTTACAATCCAGAAGTTTTGCGCTGATGTTCGTACGCCATTTAGACGCTAGCAGAGGGTGTTAACGAAAGGACAATGTTCGTTTGTTGTCAAGTAGAGAAAGATGGAGGGAAGGAGTAAAAGTGTTTAAACTGCGGCATGAGGTTAAGAAGCCCCTGCACAGAAGACCGTCCTCCCAGGAGCATGCGGCTGATAGGCATTGTTACTTGACACACACCAGAGCCTAAAGAAATGCAAATATTCAGCCACGCGGCTCCACACCAGCTGTGCTGCACCCACCGTAGTGAAAAGGTACTATCAGCTCAGTTCAAGTCAGCTGGAAGAGTATTCAGTGGAAGAGCTTTGTCAGTTGAGTTCAGGATCAGTCCTTATCAAATTAAGCATTATAGTTGTATCAAGTTAGTGAACATCTTGGCCTCTTTTATTGAGTTACCATTAAGAAGTTTTAGAGTTATTACAGTGCGTTAGGACGTCAGAGTGATCTCCATAGTTAGTGCTAAAGTGGCACATATTACCCAAGAAATTCTCCAAGGAGTAGCGGTGGCACATTTCAGTGGAACAAACTTTGATGATAAATGGTGGTACATATCTTGTTAACCATCTCGTTCATTCCTCCCCCCCCCCCCTATGGTATCAAGAAGGCCATAAAATATCCAGTGCAAACTATAAGTCAGCGGAAACCAATCATCGGAGAGGAAGAAATTATCATATTATCAAATTATCCATTAAATTAAACCCTTTCCATTACCATCCTTCTTTATAAATACCGAGTATATTGATAGTTCCTGTGCATTTCATAACAAATTACTTCACATGTTAACACTCACAGAGATAGTCTTAGTATGGTGTGAAATCATAAAGAATTCCATTGTTAAACGAGAAGTGAGCATTCTTAATTTTTAACATCGCCATCGACGTGACAGTCGTCTTTAAGTGCAAGATGATACTCCACAGAAAAGATAATCCGTTCTATATGACGTAGCAAACGGTTAATCTTTCATCTTTACAAAAACTTTCAAATGCCACATTTATCGTATTAATCAAGGTTGAAGCAGCAGAAGGTCAACTAGTAGACGAAGTGGAAGCAATGACATCATCACTAAATTACAGATGATCGTGTAACCAGAGTTAAATGTTTCTTCTAAGTTCCGTCAAAATGATAAACCAGCGTTCAAAGTAAATGTTTGTATCTATTAGGGCATTTCAACAATCTAAAAACCAATTTTCAATCATGGAACAATTTTACTGCTTCATTCCTTCAACATTTTTATGCAGTAAGCAAATGTACATAACAAGTAGTACTGGAGGATGAAATGAGCAAAAGAAAAAGATATTATCTGCAGTGAAAGCTGTAACATGACACTGCTGCGATTGGAATAACGGAAAGAACACAGTTATTAATAAAAACCGGACATTTGCATTCAATTCTTTTAACTTTATTTGCGTACTACATTTTATCAAAATTTAAGAATATAGAGACAATAAATTCCGCCACCCACAAGCTGCGTAACCTTAGCGAATTCCTGAGCAACTTGAATAACTTTAAAAAAGAATATAAAATCCAAATTATTGTATTATTAATTCATGAAATGAAATAAGTTATGGCATTGCTGTCTGGTATTACGGGAACGAAATTACAATTCTTGCTGTCTATAATTATCACAAAACAGAAACCACATTTTTAGAATTATTATTATAGAGATTAAACTAGAAAAATTAATGATATAATATTAAATAAATAAATATGTGAACATTGATAGACAAAGCTTTACTGTGTAGGTATTTAAACATTTTAAATGTAATCATGTTTTTGTATTGAGCCCTTGATATCGTTACATTCACTAAAATAGAGAGAAATAACAGAAAGTTTCGAGTTACATTGGTATTTAAGATGATGATGTTCATATGTTTCAATAAAACAAAAATCTGTTACTATTTATAAACAACTTCGAAGTGCTAAGAATAACTAATCTAAAGTTTCATCGATTTTCATTAGCTTTGAAGTTCAATTTAAATGTACTGTAGAAAAACATGTAACGCAAACCATTTATGATGGTTATTATTACAAAGTGTTCTTAATTACAAATATAATTATCAAACACAAACCAGATTAATATTTACACTTGCTATCTTATAGTCCTTTTATTTTAAAACAAAAGAAACTAAATTAAACGCAAGAGCGCTTTTTAAAATTCGGTTTTCAAGTATACCGCTGCTCCTAAGGTCTGATTTCCCTAATTTTGAAAAACTATTTTACTTACTTTATTTAAACCATATATGCCGAATTTTGTTGTTAAGAAATAAATGTTGGTGCTGCTAGAATAATTTTTAAATTCTAGATTTGAGTTAAACCCCTACTCCTAATGGCCCGGTTTCACTGATTTTCAGAAACTATTTTTCTTGTTTTGTTTCAATGGCATATATAGAATATTTAAACATTTCAAATTGCGGCCGCTAGAGCGATCTTTATATTTCGCTTTAACCTCCATTCCGTTTTCAGGGGGATCACTCCTAATGGTCCGATTGCCCTGATTTTCAAAAACTATTTTATTAAATTATTTTAATGAATATACCGCTAGAGCGATTTTTTTTTTTTTTTTTTTTTTTTTTTTTTTAATTTTCTCTTTAGGTTAATCCTCACTCCCAATGGTACAATTTTTCGTACTCGACGAATCGTTTTGTTAATTTATATTTATAATCCCAGTTTCGTTGAGAAGAAACAAAAATTCCAACAGCTAGAGCGTTAATAGACACTTACACAAATATATTTAAATGAAAAATTATGTAACACTATTAACAGTTTAACTAAATTAACAATAAGCAGAAAAGGATAAAACACTAAGAAAAAGTCGCAGATTACTATGAACAATATATAATTATCATGTTCGTGCCTAGTAGGTAGGATCAATGGAGATTTGAAGGAAGTTTTCAAAAAATCGTGTCATGGGTACAACCGCAACAGCAACAAAAATGAATTAAAATGTTAACATTCAGTATGGGCTAATCTTTCATCGTACTGCCTCGCTGCTTTTTCTGCAACCTGGAACCGCCCTTTGCATGAATGTATATTAAAAATGTGCTCGCAATTTTACTTGCTAACTAAAGGTGGCAAGAAACTTCAAATAAAACTGCTTCAAGTCATCTCTGTTCATCATTACGTTATACAACTCTTCACTCCTTCCTTGTTACTACCGAGGCATTGCAACTGATGTGATAAATGAGGAAAGGATTTTTTAAGTAAGGAAAAGTTCCACGCCTACGTTTTTAAGACCTCCTCGGCATTTGGCATATATGATGACTGAGAAAACCTGGAAAAAGCCTCAGTCGGGGAGGACGGTTCTGGGTTAAATCGAACCCCAGACCTCCCACTCTCGTACTATCCCTTATTAATTTATGCCCCTTTCTTTTTCTCTTTATAGCTTGAAGAGAGCATTTTATTACGTGTAAAAGCGACAAGACATGTTCAACAAACAATGAAATACTGAAAATAGCGGTGCATTTGATTGCCATGGCAACAAAGGTTAGTTACGACAGACAGCTTATAGCAATACTTGTGTCAATATGTCAGAGGTCCTACTGCACTGTGGGTGGGATGCACAGCTGGCGAACCTTCGCGACCTTTCCCAACGTCTGTGAGCTGCACTTGTCTGTCATTTCTCTCTGTCTCGTGAGTTACGGTCCGCCACTGAGCAGTGACACACACTCGCTATTTATCACCAACTGCAGTCATAATTCCCAACCGTTCAAGATTTACGGGACAATTTCCCTGAAAAATGAGAAGGGGTATAACTTCCATTCGACAGCAGCAGCCTCTTGAACACGATAATTAACTCTGTACATCTCAGCAGACCGCACGTGCCCGTCTCGCTTTTGTTTTCAGACAAACTGCCTCAGTGCGATTTTCACAATTAGAGCTCTTACAGCACAGCACTAACTCCCTATGACAACACATCCCGACCTTCTTTGTGCCGTCCACAACTGACTGAAACTGTTCTTATCCTCTTAATTGAGATGCCGTTCATATTTCCACTGCTGTAACATTAAAGAGTGATCTTAAACTCGCTGTGGTGGACCCCTAAGATTTAATTAGCATTAACAATAACTGACTCATTAATTTAATTCCTGAATGAGAGGAATGTTCACTTACAAGCTGTAAAATATCCATCAGTTCTGATTCTACTTTTTAAAAAGAAAACCAAGAGTAGAGAAATACTTTTATGCAAATAAATTGTTGTGAAGAACATTATCTTCATAACTTTATGGCCTTTGTTAGAAAGGGCTGGCGAGCCACAGCTGCTGGAAGTTGTCACCTGTTGCCAGGGAAACTATGACGGTATATATAAATGTTTTCCCTTACCTGTATGGAAGTTGCCTACGAAATAAATATTCGCATTTGATTTACTTTATCTCAATATTTTGCGAGTGTCTGGCAATCGGACGATGCAGACGGTTGTAAGTACAGTAAAGAGTTGAGACCCATGTAGGCTGACAGTGCACAACCACAAGGTTAGATCTCGTTCCTTATTTGACAACATGAAGCAAATTCAGGGAGTTGTCATACAATGGTTTCGCGACGCCATAATGAAGTCACCAGGAGGGGAGTTTATTGAGAGATACCATAATAAATATGCTACAAAAACTACTGTTATTCTTATTTCAATATTTGTCTGAATTATTTCCGCCTAAATAATTATTAGATTACTTTGGGCCTATTTGTTTTAGCGCTTCATGTGCCATTCTCACAAAACATCTATTACAATCAATTTTCTTTTATTTATAGTTCCATTTCTGAACTGCTCTCTCGGACATTGCTATAATATATATATTCTCAGTTCTCTGTTAGCTGTTGCTAATACACGTTCCCACTTCCTCTGCTTCTTTCTTAAAAAGGTGTGGGTACTGATTTAGAAGCATTGCTGTAGCATTTCTTCAGTAATGTTATTTTGCACTATTAATTGTTTCTAATGTTCTAGTCACTCCTGCCACGAGAGCAGATCCATAAGTTTCACTTTTCAATATAGTTACCCTTTATTGCAATACGCTTGTCACATCTTTGAGTTAACATCTAATCCCCCCTCCCCAAAATAGTCAGAAGTCTTGTCTACAAAATGGCCATAAACAGCATCCATTACTTCTTCGTCACAGTTAAATTTCCTTCCTCGAAGGTCCTTTTTAAGTTCTGAGAAGAGGAAATGGTCACTGGGAGCTAGATCTGGGCTATAGGGTGGATGGTCGATCTCTTTGAAGCCACATTTCTTCACAGCTTCCTTTGCAACAAGAGCTGTGTGCCCAGGCGCACAAAATCACTAAGTTTTCCTCGCCTTTTCTCTTTGATATAAGCATGTAGTCTGTACAGTAGGCCAGCATGTTACTCCCCATTTACTGTGGTGTTCCTTTCCTTGAAGTCAATGAAGAGTATTCCTTCACAGTTCCCAAAAGAATGTGGCCATGATCTTCTTGTTTGATTGAGTGACCTTGGCCTTTAGAGGCGGTGCTTTGCCAGGTTTACGCCTGCCATTCCACTGATTCGATCTCTTTTGGAAAAGGGATCATAGTAGAGAACCAAAGTTTCATTTTCTGTAACAATGTTTAGCAGAACCTCTCTCTCTCTCTCGTTGCCATGGCAGAGCTCCAAAAATGCCTGACAACAAATGACTCGTTGCTGCTTTTGGACAGAGGTAAGAAGTTTGACACCCATCTTGCACTAACCTTATTCATATAAATGTTCATGAATAATTCGAAGGACTGTTGTTTGAGAAAGGCACAACCTTGCTGCTATTTCTGTAACTTTGAGCCGCCGGTCTTGCATAATTTCTTCTTCCACAAGAGCGATCGATGTTTTTAGGAGTGGGCACCTCCAAGGGCCGACCTGCACACTCTTCGTCTTCAATGCTTTCTCGACATTTTTTCGCAAAAGTTTCGCCCATTCATTTACGGTAGAATATCAGGGAGATGCTTCCCTATATACACCGTCCAATTGCTGTTTAATTTCATTTGGGGTAAGTCCTTTTTTGTGAAGAACTTAATAACAGCTCGATACTCCATTTTGAGCATGTCACAATCTTCTACACATAGCCTTCATATGTGAACTGAACACAGCAGAGGGATTTTACAGCTGCAGTTGTATACTTCACAGATAAGGTATGACACCAGATAAGGATTTTGTGAAGGCGATAATCGTTATTGGCGAAGTCGGAAACTTTTGGACGTACCCTCGTAGTTATTACACAACCTGAACTTCTTCATGATCTTGTTTCGAATAACAATGTTTGCTCTTCTCATTTATTTCCTTGAATTATACCAGTATATTATTTTTGATGTCAAATAGGACTGATGAAGGTTTTTTCAAATTTTTTCATGGGTAAACCTCGATAAATACATTCCTTCCGGAAATTCTGTACAAGAATACAAAATTTAGAAAATAAGTAATACGAGGATTATTTGAAAAGTTCTCTAAGAGCCCACAGATTGCAGCACTAGTTCTGAAGCACTTTGTTACCAAAACTCGGCATTTTCATAGAAACATTGTGCAATAATACATAGACTATTCCAGATTCATAGTAGTTATATGCATTTGTTGCAATGTAGACTTGTGTATAAGGGGAAAATGGCAAATTTCGGTTAATAAGTATTTCATAAAAAAGATACAAATGCATTGTCATAGGTGACTCTGCACCGTTTCCAAGAGAACCACGGAGTTAAATGCGGCCGTGAAAGCTTGGAAGATGACCCACGCACGAACAACCAACATCCTTGACGCCATCACAAACTGTAGATCAGCTGCACGACGGGTTCTGAAATTGCTGAAGCTCTGGGCAGCGTCGCGATTGCTGACTTGGTTCAAAAGCAAATCTTGAACAAAGTTTTCACAATGATGAAACAAAACAACGGAAGCATCACGATTCTCCACCACCAAGTGTGTGAAATCGACCGTGTACTGCTAATTATCTTCCCATTGAGGCATATTATGCTAACATTTTGTACGCGAGAAAAGGCCGCGTTTATCAAAGAACAATGCTCGTCCTCACAATAGCAAAAATCAGTGATTCGCTGCCACATTTGGTTATTTCTTGTTGGAAATTTTCCGATTTCCGATGAAGAGCTTGCTTAAATCATTAGTTGGATATTTTGCAGGTCTGGAGGATGGGATAAAGGCTTTGGAGCATTGGCGGACAAAGTGCATTAGTGTCAAGGGAGACAATGTTGAAAAATAAGAATAATTTCAAAAGCTATGCTTTCATTTGTACTTCATTCGGAGAACTTTTTAAGGCCGTTATAATTTAAACAGACAAATCAAAGAGTCAGACAAGGGCGTGGATTATCAGTCATACTTTTTAATGTTTAGATGGACGAAATTCTTCAAGAATGGAAACAACACAAGGTGTACATTTACAAAAAAATAATAAACTTTCGCTGAGGAAAAAAAACCAGGGTAATGACATTCTAAGGGAAGAAGAAAAAAATAAGATAAAAATTGTAACAAATAATATGATCACAGAACGGGCAAATACTTTTAACTATCTAGACTGCAATATCCATTTTCATGTTTATATATAAACAATAACATTAATAAATTAAAGTGAATATGTGAAACAATAAAAAGAACTTTAAATGAAAAACGACAACACAATTAAAAATCGACAAAGTCTCACCATTACGCACTTTTCTCTATGGTTCTGAATCCTGTGTTAAAAGAAAATTGTACAGACAAAATAAACTTTCTTTGTTCAGTAAAAAGTACAAGATAGGATAGAATTCCAAATTAAGTTATAAGGAATAATGTCATTAGAATGTGCCAAAACTAATACTTTGTTATAAACCTACAGGCTGACATCTATGCAGTAAACGGTGTTGCTCTTCTCCTACAATTGATTAGTGTTTAACTACTGAGGCATGATAAATTGTGAAAGGATGTTTTTTAAGGAAGGAAGTTCCAAGCCTAAATTTAGAATACCTCCCCGGCATTTGCCATTTATGAGAACTGAGAAACACCTGGAAAAAACCCAGTCAGGGAGGACGGTCCTGGCGTGATTCGAACCCCCTTAACGACCTCGGCCACCCGTGGCGGTTCTACATTTGTTACAGCTATCCTCAGTATTCCAAACAACACTTTTTGAGATCTGTAATATCAGGACGGCCAGTGCTCATTATTGAGAGATGCCAACATGTTCAATTTCGCATTGAAGTCATAGCGAAGTGAAAGAGTTTCCTCCGAATTTTCTACAATAAAATTTTGGAAAGTGAAAAAAGCATTATTTAGTTGTTGTGCCAGTTGAGTAGCTTGCTCATCGTTCAGTATCAGCATGGAAATGAATCCGGTTGAGGGTATCTTAACCAAGTGTCCACAGACCTAATGGAATGAATATTATCTATTTTATTCATTGCAGATTTAAAATGTTCGCCAAATTTAGCACACATATTCTTAATTAATGTCAATAAAGGGTATAAATTCGAATGATTTTTTCATTATAGAAATAAATCCTGAATAAAAACCAATCGTTCAGTATACAGTAATAAAATTTCATTGTGTTTTTAGAAACATGATTTAATTGGTTCAAAAAATCCATACCTGCAATCGTATATGTTGTTCCTTGCCTGTGTGACATTTACTGGAATACACAGAGAGTATTAGCAACATGAGCGGAGATATCACGCGAGACAGAGTTGCAGGCCTGGATGACATTATCGGCTATGGATGCTGTAGAAACTATATGTTAACTTTCTCACCTGACAGATGATAAGAATGTCTCATCACTGTTCGAATAGTACTCTCTTCTGGTGACATAAAACACAATAGCCCCTTCAGGAACCCACTGCACTAATGTTGCTGAGAGCCCTCTTCCACGTTTCATATTCTATGCATATCTAGTTCTCCACTTTCGTTTCTAGAGCGAACAAGGCCGTTGAGGAAATTCGACTATTATTTTGGACCAGAGGTAAAGGATATACCAAAATGAACCCAATTTTTGTTTTAATAATGAAACATAATTTATTTGAAAAGTGCTAATATTATTAAGTCAATATGAAGCACTAACACTGCCATTAAAATGAAACAAAATATCAGGCAAAAGTCCTCCCCGACTTCGTTGGGCTACTAGGAACGCTCTGTCTGACGAGGGCAACATTCTCTACCGATCGACGAGAACGTCCAGGTGATTTTGATGTTCTCTGTCGATCCTGTATCTTCAAACTTCCTTACCAGTCTGTACACTGTTGACACTTAGCGCATTTCGTCACGAAGTCTTCGAACAGTTTCTGCATAACATTCATCGTACCTAAAATGCACATTCTGAATCTCGACGCGTTGATCCTGGTGTATCGCTGACAACAATACATACAAATGACAGTCGTTAAATTTCAAGTATTCATTATGGAACACTCTGCGGACGAGCATTATACTTCACTCTCAGGTTATGTTCAACAACATATGGCTGAAATGAAGAGAGTAACATCTTTAATGTTTATTTTTAATAAAAATATGCTCCCTTTTAGAGATGAGCTATATTAAGTTTCCATTTTTACACATTTAACAATCCCAATAAAACACTGTATTAATAACAATGCTCTATTTTACAAAACATTCAATGTTTGTATAGGAATTGGAAAATATTTCAATCAATAGATCATCTTCAGCAAAGGCTAATGTTTGACACTGGGGAGCTTGTCCCAGCTATATACCAGAGACTTAATTAGAGTTAATCTGAATTGACAGATCTTCTATTTCTGATTCCCTTATTATTTCCACTTTCACAAGCACATAGTCTCGTAAGTAGGCACGGCTTTTATCTAAGTTGTTTCCCTGTGTTAACTGATTGGAGTTAATAGCATTTGCTGCATTTTGCTAATATTGTTCAAAACATAATTTGTTTATAATGAATATTTACTTCCTTTCATAACACAAGGAAACTCTTGATTCGCTTGGAGATTGAATGTCACGCTGGACGAAGCAACAGTCCCAGGAAGAGGAAAATATAAACACTTGTTGTTTTCAATTAAACTGTGGAGAGAAAAAATACAAGCATATCTTGCAATTCTAACTGAAAACTTTTTATCGTTTTCAGTGCAGTAGTTCACTCAGACATTGGAGTGTAAGGAACCATAGTTGTTACGATTTGAACAAATATTCTAAAATAAAAGCATGTACGGGTGAGAAACCACGCACTTTTCAAGATAGTTTTTAAAATCAAATGTTAACGACCTATGGAAAAATGCATTATCATCAACCATGTAAAAAAACAATTGCTGCTGAGAAACATTTCAACTCCAGCAGGTAAATGTTAAAAGACGAAAGCGTTCCATATATATATATTTATATATATATAAAACATTTTCGTGAATATTTGTAATACTGATAAATTATTTTCTATTGCAAAACGGATATTTTTCACGAAATGTTTCATTACTTGGTTTAAAAGCTTACAATAATACTCTCCCGTTATGGTTTTTCACCCTTCAGAAGATAATAAATGACCAAAAGACCTTTTCTTTCTCTTCTATGGCGCTCCAGTGTTTTGATTCTGGTGTGTGATGATGGATGTTAAAACGCTCCAAATACCCTTGCGATATTTTCATATGAATGCGTTTTAGCGAATTCCGAAATAATGTAGATAGCTGTTGCACCCATAAAAAGATTTTAAAGTTCTTTCAAATCTCCATCAATCCCACCTACAAGGCACCAAATATATATTTATTGTGTGTGTGTGTGTGTGTGTCTGTCTGTCTGTCAACGTTATAGCGGCAGTAATTGTTTTTTCTCAACGAAACTCGGCATATAACGATAAACTAACAAATGATTTATCAAGTTCGATAACAGCAAAATTGGACCATTAGGAGTTGGAGTTAAATTGAAGCAAATATTTAAAAATGGCTCTAGCGGCAGAAATATTTGTTCTTCACAACAAAATTCGGTATGTACTATTTAAAAGAAATAAGAAAAGCAGTTTCTGAAAATTACGGAAAACCTTTAGAATGTAGGGGCATACTTGAATACCGAAATTTAAAAGGCGTTCTAGCGTTTAATGTTCTTTCAATTGTTTTAAAATAAAAGTACAAATTAATTGAGCATATAAACTATATTTATAACGTTGCATATATTTTATATTTAACAAAAGTATTATCCTGAAGACAACAGCTGTGAAGCATTAATCTAACATGTGTGTGAGAATTATATTTGTATGTAAGAGTGCTCTGTAATAACCTTCAGAAAACTTTTACGTTACATGTTTTTACTACAATAACGTTTAAATTAAATTTCAAAACCAATGAAAATCGATGGAACTTTCCATTGTTTATTATGTATGTTTGCTTAGTTTATAAATAGTAACATGGTTTTGTTTCATTGAAATATATGAACATCATTTTAAATACAGAATGTAACTCGAAACTTTGTTATTTACTTCTTTTTTTTGTGAGTGTAAAGCTAAATTCAAGGGCCCAGTTCATAAACATGGGTATATTTAAAAATACGCACTTAGTGTATTTTTGTCTATCAGTGTATATATTTCATTTAATTAATCGTGTACCATTAATTTGTGGTTTAATCTCAATAATAATAATAATAATAATAATAATAATAATAATAATTTTAAAAATGTTGTTTCTCTTTTGTGACATTTATAGATTGCAAGAATTCTAATTTTATTTCCCTAATACCACACAGTAATGCTATAACTTAATAAGGCCAACATTTTGATTTTATATTCTTTTTTAAACTTAATCTACGCAGCTCCTGCGTGACGAAACTGCTGTTAGCAAGCGAGATATATGTACACGTTACTTTGAACTTGCTATAATCTCAGGATTTAACTCACAGATCGCCTAATGCATGTAATGTATCTGTTTAATGTAGTCTGTTGTTATGCAGTCATGGTACGGCTGGTGTGGCCTTGTTTATTTCACAGTCAATTTTTAATAGTTGAAAATGAAATTGTATTACTTCTGTATAAATTTCCCTTTCTTTTACAAAGAAATGTATTACTGCAGCATATTATTCGGTATATGGAATACCCACAGCCCGTCTGCTTAGAAAGCTGTATTTCAAATGATTGAGAACTTTTTACCCGTTTTGTCTGAAGTTTGTTGTGGTTCAGACTGCAGTGAACAGAACGGGTGAACTTCACTATCCATCATCTACATGCAATAATATGTTTTGTAGTAACAAATTACGAAATTTAAATGTGGACAACTTTCACGGCCAGGCCCAGGATCTTTCTCATGCGACGTCGTCACAGCATGGGAAGGCATCGGTAATGTGAGTTTATATCTCTTCCAACCTCCACTCCTTTCTCCTCAATGTGCAGACGGCAGATTGAACACAATCTGTGTTCTCACTAACACATTTAAAGGCATGCTGAGTCCTTATGTCGAACATGTGTCATTTATTAGATGAAGTTTGAAATATAATGCTAATGAACTTGTAAACTGTGTATATCAATAGACTGCAGACTTACATCAATAAAATAGAAAAAGTGTATTATATAAGTGAAAAATATAATACAATATAATGATTAGACAGAGAAAATGAGTGATGTTTAATAAAAACTAACTGAAATTATATTTTAAAAGTTCATAAGACATAATATTAAAAGATACTCAGTGGACAATTGGTAATTATATTTGTAAGCTTGTATGAAAGAAAATGAAGTAAAATATTTTTTCGTAACTTTATATCGTACATAGCCTCCATCGATTTTTACACACCTGGTCGAGCGAATTTCATCCGATCTGTCAAACGATCAAGTTCGGGGATGCGGTACAAGTTTATATTCTCAAACTGCGAGGATTGCCACACGCTGTTCTTGTTTTGGTGACCAGTCAGCAATCGCGATACAACTTTCCCGTTTCCAATTTTTCGTGCACCCGTTCAGTTGAGATGCCTATCTCGCGGTCCTGCTTTGTGGTGACCTCAACTGGGCAGCTGGAGCTTGCTTCATCTTCAGTGCTTCTTCGACCACGTTTAATCCAGAAATAAAGGGTCTTCAACGACGGTTCACAGTCCGCATGAACTTCATCCATCACGTGACATTACACTTCAGAACATCACGTCTGGCTGAAAATTGTTTAAAATTGTTAACAAAAATGGTGCTACTTAACAAAATTTACCGTTTTCCCATGAAAGTTAACCAGACTCATATACTACGCTTAATACATTCTGTGATATACCTTAACAAGTAGCGCGAAAGTGGGACGATGCAACAACGGCTATTACGAATGACTTCAGTTGTTATAAATAAAAAACAACACATCCCTTAAGTTTGTTAGTTGCCGTTATTAAATCCCTTTGTCGACAATGCATTCTAAAAATACAGACACAAATTAAAATTGAAAATGTTTTTAAATTAAATTTCAAAGTTAATTTAATCGGCCCCTTCTTCTCCCTTCTTCTTAACGGGTGGTGACAAGCCCTTCAACATAGGTAAAAGCTAAAAAATTTTCGAGTATGCCGAGCTCTTTATAAATAAAAAGGGAAGCAATACTTCTACAATTAGGTAACAAAAAATGAAGGAGATTGCGCAAAGCAGCGTTTTTATACCTTAGAAAGCTCCAGAACTACAAGACTGAGTCTCATGCATGGAGATCTCCGTTGTACTACACTATTCTGAATTTTGTTTGCTAAATTAAGGACTCAATCTCATAGGTTTGTGGGCGCTAGGTATGTGATAACTTCAACAGAGTTAAAGCTCATACTGGAAAGATTCCAATGTGAGGCGGTACCGTCTACATGTACCCTGTTCCAAATAGCCCAAAACAAATACCACGCAATCTATAGAGAATGAACTGATACTAGAGTCGGGAGTATCTATCTGTGCGGGTCTGGGAAGGATGCGCAGTGGACAAGGAAAGTCACGTGTCAAGCTCAACCAATTGAATTCCAGAGTCGAGTGTGTTTTGTTGTCTGTGAGTTGGTGTGTGATATCTTTGTTTTCTATCAGTTTCTGCTTTTGTTTTCGTTTTAAAATATTATGATGAAAGTAAAACATGGAGCAAGAAAAACGTAAACATGTAGTTGTGCATAAACAAGCTGGTAAAATGGTGTAATAAAGTGTACCATTTCTTTATGAAGGAGGAAGCCGATACACAGCACGTGGCCAGCAGCGTAGCTAAGTGCCAAGAATGCACGGCTGAAGCCTGCAGTAATGTTATGAGAACGGTGCAGAAAACTGCTACAGAAGCAAGACCATCTCTAAATGATAGTGGTTCTGTTCTTTTTAGATCACCAGGGAAAAATCGTATGCCCAAAAAAGAGGTAACTGATCTAGATGACTTTGATAAAGGTATTCTGCGTAACTTGATTTTTGACATGTATAAGAATGGGGAATTTCCTAAACTAGCAGTGAAAATGAAGAATTCAATTGGGTTTAAAGGGGGCAAGTGTTCCATGCTGTGTATTTTAAATATAGGCAGTAAGTTTCTTTTGGAAAGAGGTGACATAATAGCTGCTAGGGTTGTGTTTTTGAGAGTCATGCATGAAATTAGAGGCTGGCACGTTTATATTTATTATTTAGTGGGTGAATCAGAACACACAAAGAAGAGTGCTGACAAATGAAGACTGTTCTGGTGGCGTCAAAGTTACAATTGGTAAAGGGGGCGGCTTATTGTTTGCTATACCGGTTCTGCAAAAACAGATTTTGTTCCAGAATATAAGTTAATTTTTAGAACTGCTAAAGAGTATCATTCTGAAATGGCATATTTTCTGTTCAGAAAATGGTTTGAGAAACAAATTACCCCATATCGCATCTAACTGTCACTGTTATCGATAATGCCAACATTCGTTCATTCGTTCATTTCAAAAGCTCCTTGCACAAACACCAGGAAGGCGGACATTACTGTTTGGTTCTATTGCAAGAAAATTCCGCATTCTGTAACACAGACAAGGGCAGATGTTAAAAAGAAACAAGTCAGGGTGCAAAACATATCGCCAGGAACCATGGTCATCGGATATTGAGACTTCCACCATACCACTGCCATTATAATCCCAGCGAACTTGTTTGGTCAAGAGTAAAGCATTCATTATGTTGACGTAGAAAAACTTACAAACGATGCGGTGTAACAATTGCAAAACGAGAGATGAAAAGAGGCAGCGTCATTGAACAGGTCATCGTCAGTCTTAATGAGTCAGGGGACAACGACAGTGGGTAAACAAATTGTGAGTATTTTGTATTCAAGCAACTATCATCTTCCATACCGAATTATATTAGTTTACTTTATATGTATGCTTCCTTTCTTTCCTTTCTCAATCAAACAGCATGCTTCCAGGACAAACATATAGCTATCTCTCTCTGCGCAGTAGCCAGTGAGACCCGCGCATAGATGACTCTAGTAAGGCATGCAGACGCTAGATGGTGCTTGTAAGCAGAGTATGTTAAAGCCCTCTATAGACATTTGCCGACAATCCAGCTTCGTGATTGGCTCGCCAGCATCAGCCGCCATTCTCGGCCTGATGTTGTGTTCTAAGGTTAATTGAATATAGCATAAGTTAGTGTACCTGTATTAATAACAATCTTATGTCGCGCATTATCATCCCGTTTTGTTGAGAAGTGATGCACTGTTACTTATTTTTAATAAAGTTTAATGTTGACTCACTACATATGGTGTGATTACTTAGATATGAGTGTAAAAAGAAATCAAAATGCAGTAAAGTAAAAGTGTAGCATGTAGGGTTCCTCTACGGGTGTTCTTAACCTCAGCTGTACAGGAAACTAAATTTTTATTTTTAAAGAAATTAGGGGCGTCCATTTTATAATATTTAAACAAGGCTATACACATTTGAAACATGTTTCACGTTACATTGTAAATTGTGTAATAGTAAAAACTTTCTTATTCCTAGTGTTTCAGAGCTGACTTAGATCAAACAGAAAAGTGAGGATCTGCCCTTATCTTCTAAAAGCAATGATTAAGCTAGGTTTAATTTGACATGTAAAGCTAATTTATGTAATGTAATAAGACATGGCTACTTTATTTAGCAGTGACTATTACTAGGTGTATTATATTTATAAAATGTTTACTGTAATCAGTATACTCTGTGCTTACTCTTGAATACATTTTCCATAGTTTTCCAAAAATGTTTTAAGTGTAAGTAACTCAAATTTGTGAAAGTGTTTTGAATTGTTTTGCATAAAAATAGTTTGCCACAATCATATCTGCATTGCTACTAATGCAGAAAAATAATTTCCTAAATTCAACATCCAAATGTAGGCAACTAAATGAACGTTCATAATAGGGAGAAAAGAAATGGGAAATGCAAGTATGTGGATCTAACATAGTTTGAATTTTCAGGCATATCCTTCAGTTTATTTATCTCTTGTTTTCACACACCAGCTAAAACTATAGATTTCTGATTGTCATAGCCGTTCTCAAGACCAATTTAGAGTAGAGAAATGTTAAACTATCTAAAGTTTTTGTTTAAATTGAATTTGGTAGGAAGCCCTATAAGCCCTATAATTCTTAACTGACAGGTTAACTGTAGGCCTTATACAGTTTATATCAACATTAATTAAATAGTGATCATTTGATTTGAGGAGGGGTCAGAATTGATT
Organism: Metallyticus violacea; assembly: GCA_030762175.1. Lineage (NCBI taxonomy): Eukaryota > Metazoa > Arthropoda > Insecta > Mantodea > Metallyticidae > Metallyticus > Metallyticus violacea. The sequence goes on along the minus strand of CM060841.1, from coordinate 96,669,734 downwards.
ATGGCTGATAGGCATGGAATGTAGACAGATCCCAGCCGCCCAACCCTGAATATGAAAAAGGTGTGGGTACTCTGACACAGATACAGAAAGAAAAAATAGTCGAAGTCTGTCTCGGCTACTGGAAATGCATAATGAAGATCCAGCTTTTTGGAGAAGTTGGTGACCAGAGGAGAAAGGTGCTGCAAGCAGATGATCACCGTCTTTTGGGACATTTCAGGTGAGGTGTAGAATCAGCAATGATGAAATGGGAAGTGGTCTTCCAAGGGGGAAGTGGTTGTGCCGCATCATATTCAGCGGATCTCGCTCCGTCTTAACACTAGAACGGTGCAAATACCCCATACATGCAAAATTTTATTATTTTATTTATTAATAGAATCCTTTGAATTTACAAATGTTGTTAGAGCAATAAACAAGTGGATGTTAGAAAAGTTTTATGTTATTCCTAATCTGAAAATTTAGTTTTTGCTTTGCAGTTCATGACTGTATTACACCTCCTCTCAGTAAAATACATTTATTTGAAGGATTGTAACATTTTCTTTTCTGAACTACCACACGCATCTGTACTTCCTACACACAGCTTTGTGGCACTTCTCACAAAATCACTTGTCTTGTTTCCCTTACACAGGCTGGTTTGATGTTTCTTTTGCTTTTTGGAAAGCCTGTGCCTTTCATCCTCTTCCTCTTGTTGCTTTTCTTCGTGAGCTTTCCCCCCTTCAGTTCATTCACCAGCTGAAGGATGAATTTCTTCCCTCTTTTTCTTTCTGTTTTTACCTCATTGTAGATAACCCATGCAATGATAGGGGCCATGTTGAGTTCGGGTTGATTTTTCATCAAATCGCAGAAATCTGAGCAGCTCCTGAAATCTATTCCGTGACATTGTGTCCTTGATGGTTTTAAGTCCCCATGAACGCGACCAAAGGTCATCTACTGACATACATTTCGCACAGATTACTTCTCGGGTGTATCTGATGGCGATCATCTTCTCCTCAATGAAACAGTCCACAGTCTGAGCATTGGATTCTGTATACTTTATGAGACGGAGCTTCGATTCATCAAAGAGTAGAAGAAAAGCACTGAGGGGGAGAGTCATCCACTCATTGGAAAGCATATGTAGTGGGATTTCCTGCTCATTTACAGCAGCCCTTCTTCCTGACTAAGATGTTGATAACCTCCCATTCGGATCGTCTCTAGCCACAATGGAGGACTCCGATGACGGCTGGCCCTGCTGAGATGACTGGGGCAATGGTTGAGGAATATTAGCACTCGCACTAGCTAACGTTTACATCACTGTCACCAGTTTTTGGCATAAATTCATTACTCAAGTCTGATAGGTCAATTTCTCATTCAACATCGGAACTCTCGAAAAAAGCGCGCAAAATCTCGTTATCCGAATGGCCCCTCTGACAATACATGATTCAAGACGACTGTCTTGAGAAGAAGGGGGGGGGGGGGAACTACTAAAATGGGAACGTAATATTTACAGATAAAAGATGATAATACACACATGCCGGGTTCCAACAATGAGCCGACATTTCTCTCCGCACATTGTAATTACTATAACTGTGTTGTTCGTCATTTGTCGAAACTTTTAATGCGACCACTCTCACCGTGCTAAGCAAGTCGATCCTGATGGTGTAGCGGTAACCATACTTGCCTTCTAAGCCCAAGATCGCGGATTCAAACTCGGCCAGGACCAATGGATTTGTTCGGGAGTAAAAATCCTAAGTATGGCTTCCTTCGGAAGGGAAGTAAAGCCGTGAGTCCCGTGTTGTACATTTACGGCACGATAAAGAACCTCAAGTCTGAAAAAAGAGGCCTATGTGCAAAATTTGTTGGCCGTTTCACGCCCTGAATTGAATGGGACGCTGATGACCTGAGCTGTTAAAGAGCGTCCATAAATAAATCAATCAATCAAATTCTACATACATATTATAATTCCCACTGCACTATTAAATGCAAAATAGTAAAATAATGTTCATATACCAGTAGAATTGGATTAGTGACACTTATGCTTTACTTACAAGCCACCTCTATATCAATATTTATTTAATACATGTTCATGGAAATTATATGGAAAAAATGCATATGTTATCACATTGAAATATATATAAAAAATAAGGCCATTACTGAATACTCAAAAAATGGCACAAAAAGAATGCATACATCAGCTATTAATTAATATATATCTGCTTTAAAAGGTTAACTAACAGGGAGGATGGGGTCAATGAAGTTCCCCTTCTCTCTCAAATACAAATTCCTTCCTTGCCAGGGAAATATTTACCCCATTTCATAAACATCAGGAGTATATGCAAGTTTTAAAATTACAAAGAAATTGATGGAAATAGCATTTACGTTTCTTATAATGATGTTCTGCAAATTAATCACCCGAACAATATGTTGCAGCAGTATAAATCATCTAACAAGTGTTTATAGACACATTGTATTCACACTTTTCTGTGAGTTCGAACAAGCAATGTGAATTCAGTGAAATAGCCATAGAAACTTAGTAAATTATGGTGGATATTTGACATTTGTTGCGTAGTACTGTCACTCAATATTGTGATAGCTGTGATGTCAAGTTATACATCACTTATCCAGTATTTTACAAACTGAGAAAATAATTGTTGAATGCCTTCAGGAAACAGAGCTACATTTCATGGATTGCCCCTAAAAATGCCCATGGAACTTCATCTTGCAAAAGGTTTTATTTAGGGATGATCTGGAAATCACTTTCCTTGTATCTGCAATGTAGAAAATCTGATGCTATAACTGTAACAATTTCTTTAAGGATTAATGGACAATATGACCATAAGATTTTCCAGTGTTAATTCATTTTTAATGTGGAAGCCATAGGAAAAAAAATGAATTAACCATTTGTTTCCTCAACATGAAACCTTCAACATACATTTACATAACCACAAACCAGAAATCAAACAGTATCAAAAACTCAAAGAAAAAGGAGACATTCAGTTTATAAATAGATGTCTAAAAGAAAAAGTATGCCCAAACTTCATCAGGAAAATAGTGAAATACAATAAAGGCAGTTATATACAAAAAGTGGTCGGAAAAAGGGTACTAGAATTAGAAAAATTCAGGCATTATGTGAATATAGAATTATATGAAATTAGTAAAGTCCTTAAACGTCAATGCATGGGAAAACATAGAATGGAATACATTAGAAATCATTAGCTTCAGAAGACAAAAATGCACACGCCAAAAGAAAAAGTTAAAAAAATTATATAAAAAACTGAAAAATAAAATTAATACTACTACGAAACCTAATCGCAAAATAATCAACTTTTCAAAAGAAAAATTTAATGTAAATAAAATAGAACCATTACACATAAAAAAAATCAAATGTTTAAATTAAAAAAAAGTAGTTTATACTTGGTAATAGTAATTTTAGACAAGGAAGATTACAAGTAAAGAATGCTAGATACGTTAAACAGCAAGGAATATAGTGAAGTAGAAACAAACCCACTTAGTAAATATAAAAAATTAACAGAAGATATATTGAAAGAAAGCACTTTGTTCACAAAATCTGAACTTTATAAAATTAAAGTAACAAATCCATCAATAGCCAAGATTATAGAATTACCAAAGACACACAAATCTGGAAAAAGCATGAGACCAATCATCACTAATATTTATAGTCCTTGTTACCTTCTAGCAAAATGGTTAGCTACACAATTCAATACATTACCAAATTTCCTAGCTTAAGCCTGAGAAAGTCTTTAGATCTTGTTAAAAAAAGTAGAATATAAGTTATACACAAACGAAACAATGGTATCCTTCGATGTAAAAGTCCCTTTTCCTTGTATTCCAAAAAAGAAAACCTTAACTCTTCTAAAAAAAAATGGTGGCTATTCACACAACTTACAGAAACACACATTAAAGAATATGTCAAACTCACAGCATTATGCTTAGACCAGGCCTTCTTCACATTCGAAGGAAAGTTCTTCAACAAAAATCAGGCTTAGTAATGGGCAGCCCTCTCTCTCCATTTTTAGTGGACTTATGAATCATGAGTTTTTTCAAAATACATATAACCAAAGCTTTCCCATACATATTTAAGATATGTGGATAATGTTTTTGCCATCGTACAAAACAGATATGTAGAAGATGCACTTAAACTCTTAAATTTACAGGAACCAACAATAAAATTCACCACAGAAATTGAAGCTAATGTTTTACCCTTCTTGGATTTGAAGATGATAAAGAACAATAGCAGATTGGAGTTTGGCATACATAGAAAGGATACACATACTGACAATTACATAAAAGCTCATAGTTTCAAACCTAGACATCATAAGAAGGCAGTATTCAATAGCATGATTTAAAGATTGATCAATATACCACTTAAAGAGGAAAAATACATGAAAGAAAAAATACACATAATAGACACAACAAAAAACAATGGGTTTAATAAACAAAAAATCAAAATCAAAAAATAAAAACTTTCAAAGAAAAATCAAAATTAAACAAATCACTACAATCAGTGCTTTAGCTAAAGAAAAGATTTATTGAAAATTGACCTACCACCCTTACCTTAACTATAAATTTAAAAAAATATTCAAGCAATGCAACATCACTTTGGCACCCATAAATAGATATAGAGTAGGCAAACTACTGAAGTTAAATAAAAAGAAACCAGACCAAAAGAAGAAAATTTAGGCATATATAAAATTAATTGCAGAGATTGTGATAAGGTGCATACAGAAAAACAAAAAGTAATTTAAATATTAGACTAAAAGAACACTGGAGAAATATAAAATACAAACAGCTAGAGAGGTCAGCAGTGGCAACACACTTTTGGAAGGAAAACCACGAGGGGGGGGGGAATAAAAATAAAAAAAGACATATTATTAAAGGCAATTCAACACCTTGGTGTAGTGGTAACCATACTTGCCTTCTAAACCCAAGATTGCGGGTTCAAACCCGGCCAGGATCAATGAACTTTTTAAAAAAAAAGTATGGCTTCCTTCGGAAGGGAAGTAAAGCCGTGGGTCCCGTGTCGTACATTTATGGCAGGATATAGAATCTCAAGCCTGAAAGAAGAGACCTCAGAGCAAAATTTGTCGGCCGTTTCACACCCTGAATTGAATGGAACGCTGATGACCTGAGATGTTAAAAAGCATCCATAAATAAAACAAATCAAATCAAACACCCAAATGAACTCAGTATATGGGAAAAAATTTATATACAAATATGAACACAGACTCATGAATTTTGACATGCCAGAAGCAGATAACGTATTGTATAAGTTCACCAACAGACCACTAGAGCGAGCACAGTCACTTACATTTCCCACCTGATCAGATCAGTTAGTTGTCAATTAGTTGTCAATGTGAACAAGTGACTAACAAAACTAGTCCTAAATTACTTTTTAATAAAAAAAAGTTTTAATGTGAAACGTCAAAAGAGTTTTAATGTGTTGATATGATTTTAGTAGTTTTACTCTTAATTCAACAAGATAACATTTCTTTTTATAAATCATGGAGTTTATTAAACGATTAGATACAAAGAGACATTGTGTTATTATTATAATTTCAAAAGAAAGAAGGTTAGGAGTTCTTTATAAAATTGCAACAATTACTTACAGATTGCTAATGAAATATAAAAAAAATCAAAAAGCCAAGATTACAATAATGCTGTAGCTTTAAAAACTAGCAGATGATTGAAGTTAATATCAGAAAATCAAATTAAATGTTGAGTATAGCTCTCTAAATATAAATATTAATCCAAAATGCAAAATCTGCTTTCTGACAATTTTTATTTTAATGCCAAGTTCAAAATACAAATTTTGCCCTTTTAAGAACATTTCCTATTTAGTTAGATGGTATACTTTGGTATATTATTGCCAGGGATTGCTAGAAGTGGCAACTTATGCACACTGAGCATTTCTCCAAGAAGTGCAAGCAAAACCAATATGCTGGAAAGCTATTAAGTAATGAACTAAAGTACAGATTATGGCATCATACAGAATAAATATTTATCAATTAATGCAATTTTCTATGGCAAGGATCTTTGCCTTGTTTGTTCAACTCCATGTTACATGTATGTTAAACTTCCTTACAGTGACAAATAAGTTGCAATTAGAATGCTGGTCAGCATTATCAACATTGCAGTTATGTATATATACATCCTTTAATAATGCTATCTTATTAGAAACTCTATTAGTTTAAGCCATGCAGTAGTCCAAATAGCAAATTTATGTATGTACACGTCCTGTTCAAATCCTTAAGAGGAAAGAACTTAATTCTGTAAAAATCATATTAAATAGGCAGCAATAATTACATCTTTTGTGCCTACACCGTAGTTCCTTATGCATGTAATTCCATAAGCAAATAAAAACTTATCAAATATGGTGTTGATAGTTAATAACTTTTTTTTATTGCCAGAAACTATTACAATAAAGCAATGTCAATGAGGGAAAGAAAAAAAAATAATATAAAGGATCTACCATTTTATGTACATTAGATTAGCCACAAAAGTGTGATACATAGTTCTCTTAAACGTTAAATAAGAGAATTTTCTGAATCTTTGTGGAAGATTATTAAACAGTTTGACAATGCTAAAAAATTATTATGGATTTTAGAGTGCTTGAATTTATTAATGTAATGATTTAAACTACTACATGTTGAATAATTATGAATATTTGAGCAAATTGTAAAACTGTTTATATTATCCTTGACATATAATAAACAATTAACCACATACGTCAATGACAAAGTCAAAATACATGGCTTACAATGATAATTGAAACGGACTCCACAAATCTAAGAACTTTTTTAAATAAAAATTTTAATAGCTAAAGCATGATTACCCCATTGGGGAATATCATTAATTAATATGCAAATAAATATGAGCAAAATAAACCTTCATTAATATATTCTTTGTAACTCTGTAATTTAAACTTCTAAACATAAAAAGTCCACTGGTGGTTTTTTTTTAATATAATTAATATTAGTCGACCAAACAAGGTTGTAATTAATATAAATACATAAACATTACATGGAAGATGCAGTTCCCATATTACATTTAAATTCAATGTTCATGGTTTTGCGATTGTTAATCTTAATTTGTTGGCATTATACCGATCATTAACAATAGGCTTCATATATAATTTTGTTTTTGCTACTTTCTGAACTTTATCAAATAAGATAATTGCTAAATCGGTATTAACACAAACGTTTTATAAGGTTCATGAAGATACTCATAATAATGAGTTCTTATATTAAATTAAACGTATTAAATATAAATAAATAAATATTAATATATTTATTATATTAAATACTGAAACAATTTTATTTAAAAGGAAAGAGAGGTTAAGTTATAAAACATGTTTACACTATGTAGATTAGGCTCCAACCGTCGCTTTCTCACCTGAAACTGTTACGTTCGTTTGCATTTGTATAGCTTAAGTTACTGTTAACTATATTTATGCAGTAAACTTTATTACAATATTAATACATACCTTCTTTGGTTTGAAGGCATGAACTGTGTTCAGTTTCCCCAGCTTGTGTGCAGCGTACAAAGCCGCCCCTGCACCTGCCACGCATACAGATACCGTCGACACCACTCGCAGAGTACTGGCGTTATTCTTAGGCAAGTTGTAAAACTGTCTGGATGAACCAGAGTTAACTTTGAAATGTGAAAGCTTCAACGTCAACGTCCTAATGGACGCCATTTTACCTTTTGCGCTTAATGCTAGCTACCAACATAATGACATAAAATGTATTTGTGTAAAGTCTAAACTTACATATTATCATAAAAATGTTCATATTTACGTTCATATTTTAGATACCTGTGATATCAATTGCCCATCTTATTTATGCTACCTATATCAAATATGACTGATTTATATAATTTAGTTTACAATGTTGGCTTTCTTGCAGCATGAAAAACTGAAAATGAAGTAGTCCTCCGTAGCGTATGAGAATTTAATAGTAGGAATATACCCCCTATAATGTTTTCATAACAATACATTTTAATTTTCATCTCTCATGTTAAATGTTTAATAGTCTGTGCCTTAAAGAAGTGTCGGTCTGTAGTTTCATTAATTGAGAGCTCCAACATTCCGGCGAATCTGGTGTTTTCTACTTTAAACTGCTGCAGAAATTTTATAATTTGATTGCAGTTTTTTTTTTTTTTTTTTTTTGATAATTTCCATTTAGTTTTATAAATTTTAAAAATCTCATCTAAAATACTAACGGTACGAAAAGTTTATAGCAGTTGATCAGAGGCAGTAATGAGGAAATCTTGTCGTTTATGATAATATTGAAACATTAATCTTCACGCACAAATGCATGCAATACTAAAATAATTGTGGGTTTGATTTTTTTTTTTTTTTTATTGATTTATTTATGGACGCTCTTTAACAGCTCAGGTCATCAGCGTCCCATTCAAATCAGGGCGTGAAATGGCCGACAAATTTTGCTCAGAGGCCTCTCTTTCAAGCTTGAGGTTCTTTTTCGTGCCGTAAATGTACGACACGGGACCCACGGCTTTACTTCCCTTCCGAAGGAAGCCATACTTAGGATTTTTACGCCCGAAAAAATCCATTGGTCCTGGCCAGGTTTGAACCCGCGATCTTGGGTTTAGGAGGGTATGGTAACCACTACATCACCAGGACCGACTGTGGGTTTGATATTTAATATATCCAAAAGCATTAGAAATTAAAAAAAAAAAAAGTTATTGAATAAATCGTATGTTTGCTTAACTTTGGAAATTTTCGCCATTGCCAGTTTGACATTGGTGGCAATGTTCCAGATAGGGGAAAGGGGAGATGGGACAATCGAATTTTGAATCCCGCAAATATTGTGAAAATTGGAGATTGGAAATTTCCTATCTTTTGGACAATTTTCATCGTGTAAATCTTATAAATTCTAAACTGTTAGCCTTTTGAAAAAAAAAAAAATCGTTTTAATTCCATTGACGTTCACTAACAAAATTCAGCGCATCAGGTATCGTTGCTGATAAAAAATTAAATAAAGCTAGATTAAGAGCGAGTCTAAATGCTTAGTGTTTAAATGAAAATGTAAACAGATAAAGCTTGAGTTCCTAATACTGGATGGATATTTACGTTTTAAGAATTTTCTGCTCTCCCATTTCTTTCTGTTGCAGGGTACGAACTTCTTAGGGTTGGAGAGGGGGGAGGGGGCGTCGAGGTTTTCTATCTCGAAACATGTTAGGCACAGGATCTTTGCCGCCTGGTTGTACCACTCACTATCGGGGACATGAAATGTCCTTAAAGGTTTCATTTTTTATTGATATGAAAGAAATGTTTCAGTGTTTGTATTCACCTTATAAGTAAACACATTTTTTATTTCCTTAATTTTATGTAAATTTTATTTGAGTAGTTGTCTACATTACCACTTCAACTAAACCTGATCCTCTACATTTTCTTTGATTTAAAACGAACGGTTTTGGAACCTTTGTTATTAAAGAATAATGAACAAAATATGGCTGTTACTCAAATGGTTGTTTTAATGCCCAGTTATGTTAAGAAAATAGAAATAAACGTAATGGCTCTAAGAGTTGTAATTTATATCTTCTTAAGAAAACTTGTACATGTTTGAAAAACTGTATTCATAAATTTGATTTTCATGAAAAACAAGCTTCATATTTTGCTTCAATTAAAAAGATTTAATGTTTAGTACTAGTATTTTATTTTCCTTAAAATTACTATTCTTGTTCGATTCGAAAAATTTTAAGATTTTAAGATTCCTTCTTCCTCCAGAAATAATTAGTCGGTTTCACTTAATTATATTCCATGGGAATTTGGTAACTGTTATTTAAATATTTAAATTTTTAAAAAAAAGGTATAATGCACCTGCTCATAAAAAATGTTTTAGGGTATAAAATATGAGAGCTCAGTACAAGGGACGTTAACTTGGCAAAGTTATGACGTTTCATGTCCATATTTGCAAAGTTTTTACTGATTCTACTCAGCTTTAGAGACGGAAATTCGCGTGATGTGTGGACAGGGTCCTCTCACACAACAGTTACAGGTTATTCTGTTATTTACAATTTTCAACAGTGGGTCTGAAATTGCAAGCAAGAAAAATAAATGAAACTGGAGAAAAGCAAGCAACACATACGTACCAAACTGCATTGTTAGGTATAAAAGTGATAATTAACACGTGCCAAGCTCCTGTTCCTCATTACCAATATCAATATTCCAATTACGTTCCCCGTCTGATATTTTTTATTTTGTTATGTATGCAGCATTAAGGTAATTTCTTGGGGGGTTGTAGCGATAAGTGATTCACCTAAAAACATGCCGCTTGTATCGTCAACCACAAACTTGCTGTTCACGTTTCTTTATTGGAACGTGTTCCTTTATTTTATATTACTATTCAACAGTATGTGGCCTCTTGGAAGCATTCAAGCTGATGTAAGTAGTGTATATCGTTGCTTCATTAAGTGAAGTTACTTTTAATATACAGGTTAGCCCAGATAAATGCTGACTTTGTCTAAACTATTCGGATGAAAGTGTATTCCAGGAAGGTGATTTCACAATTTTAAATGGCAATAATGGCAAATTTTATAATTTTTAGATATTCTGAGTGTTCCCAACATATTAAACAACTTTGTTTAAAACATTTTTTCATAAAAGTTTGTGAAGTTATAGGATGTTTGAAACGAGACGTGCTAGAAAAAGAATGTTATTATTATTATTATTATTATTATTATTATTAGTAGTAGTAGTAGTAGTAGTAGTAGTAGTAGTAGTAGTAGTAGTAATAGTAGTAGTAGTAGTAGTAGTACTATTACTATTATTAATGATAATAATAATAATAATAATAATAATAATAATAATAATAATAATAATAATAATAATAATAATAATAATAATAAATCAAGGTTTGGCTTTTCCTCGGTTTATATAACCACCTTTAGAGACTTTCTCTAAACAGGAGGTAACTTCAAGCATTCGTTCGTTCATATTCTCTTTGGCTATACGTGCTGTAGATATGCCTTTATATTTTAAAGGCACGAAGATGTACGGAGGGTCTATACACACCTAATCGAAGCTTGTCGTTCAATTTATCATATATGCGTCTTGTAAAATGTGGAAATGCACTATCTTGCTGGTACCATGTTCCTGCTCTTACATCCAGAGGTGCATTTTTCAACAGTGTAGGTAGTTTATACCTGATTATGATAGTTTCTCGTGCATTCATCCAATATTACTTCAAATTGTACCATGTTTCTGGGTCTATGACAGTTAAATGTTGTTTTTAATGTTTGTGTGACTATGAAACTGGCAGTTATTATTATTATTTCAAAGTGTCTGTTTTCAGATTCACAAAGTGTAACTGAGCTCTATAATATACTGTCTCAAAGCCAGTGTTTTGATTGGAAAAATGTAGGAGGTCCGTTAAAATGGCTTACCATTATGTCAAAGGAAGCTTCAGACGTTTGATTTGTTTTATTTACGGAGGCTCTTTAACACCTCAGGTCATCAGCGTCTCATTCAATTCAGGGCGTGAAACGGGCGGTAAATTTTGCTCAGAGGTCTTTTCTTTCACACTTGAGGTTCTTATTCGTGCCGTAAATTTTCGACACGGGACCCACGGCTTTGCTTCCCTTACGAAGGATGCCATAATTAGGATTTTTCCGCCGTAAAAAATCCATCGATCCTGGCCGGGTTTGAACCCGCGACTTTGGGTTTAGGAGGCAAGTATGGTTACCACCAGGACGGACGAGGCTTCAGACGGATTGCATTACTTTTATGACAAACAAGCAAAGGGTTAATTGCTGGTTCAACATTTTTGGGAACAAATCTGTCTATCAGAAGTCTATTTCTTTTCTTAATGCGGAAGTAGAAACCAGAACATAATCTGCACCTACTACAAAGTGATTTCAAGTTGGTGTCAACATAGTCCTTAAAGGCAAGAAAATACTCCGATTTTTTCTTCGCGTGACCGTTCCACGAGCAGTCGGCCGAGCCCTGCAGTTCTCGTCTCGTTCCTATGTTTGAAAGCCGGCCGGGGAGCAGGAGGAGAGTTTAACTCTAGGAAGGTACGGACGTGCTCTTTTGCGATAGTGTACTAATCATGATAATATGGCTCAATTCAGGTATTCTGTTCCCGAAAGAGTATTTTTTTACGATTCATGCCTGCGTATAGAATCGGTTCATGATGTGCGGAGAGAATCCCTGATATTTAACTATCTAAGTCTAAGTTCGTCTCGCAGAAAAATTTCGTAAAACGGGAAGTATTTTGGATTAAAAAAAAAAGTCATGTACAAGTAGTCATAGAAGAAACGTTAGATATTGGGCATGCTCTGAAATGTTCCCCTAAAAATCACTTCAACTTTTTCTCAGGAAACAGGAATTTTCTATTTTTCTTTCGGCAACAAAGCAACTGAAGATAAAATTACTGTAGTGCATGAACCTGTTACCTGCATCCAGGAGTGGATTTTGTGAATGGATTTTGAATAATGTGCATGACGGAGAAAAAATTAACCCTAATCTAATTTTCTTTACGGACGAATCATGCATGCTTCCACCCAAGTGAGTGTATTAAATTACAAAACAATCGATGCTGGAGTTCAGAAAAATCTAACTTAATTCGCGAGGATCATAGGAGTTGGTGCGCCATTAGCGGAGAGGGAATAATAGGCTCTGTTGTTTTAAGAAACAAATAGATATGTGCAGAAGATTATCAAATCTTTTTCCTTGAGGGAACGCAGATACAAGACACATCTCCTTGCAGGCAATTCCTGAGAGAGTCACCACTGACAACATATGGTTCCCACGATTTAAACGTCATCTGGGGTAGGGGGCATTAAAGAATAAGTGTACAAGACACTTTAGATTAACTGAAAAGAGTATTCTTCCATTTTTAGTAATGGTTAATGTCAAAAGAAATGAAAGTTCCAGCATTTCAGTAAATGTAACTTTTAAGTGTTAGTAACAATCATAGCTGCGGACTTGGAGCGGTCCTGCGTAGGAAAAATCACTCATTACTTTGCTTGTTATTAAGATGGTGCTTGCATTACCACGTCGGCCAGTTTTTTGTATTTACGATAGGGAAATCATTGAACAGTCAAATCTCTCTTCTCTTTCTGCCCCTGTTGAGGTGGATAATTCTTAAGATTTGATTTTATAACAAACGTTGCTTATTTGTTGACAACAGAATGTCTAAAAACTATACTGTCGTTCCATTTAAAGATCTCCCTCATAGGACCCTCAACATTTGGTTTTATAAGAGATATAACACTTTTGTAGGTCATATATTGCAACCGATAGATCAAATGCAGTAAAGTTTAGAGAACGTGTTTTCGTGTAGGGAAAGTTCAATGTGTACAATTACATGGTAATCTGAAATAAGTTTTACGTTGTCTATACAAATGTAGAAGGTAGCGTTTACTAAGACAAAACATGATTTGTATACATGTAAATCAGGGATTTCCAATGAAGTGAACCTTCCGATCTCCTCATTTCTTTGAATGCTTGATCTTGTTTACGAGGATGTTCGGGAATCCCTGGTTCAAATCCTTTGGGGCGTGGTGTCCTCTTTAGATCTTTCCTTTTCACGAATTTTCCGTTCTAGTGTGGCAGGGCTTGGTGTCAAACCGGCCCTTTTGAGCGAGGGCTTCCCTGCCCTATTTGAATCCCCCTCTACGACCGTTTATCACGGGGCCGCCAGGTGTCTCCCTTGCCTCAATGCCCCTATCGAACACTTTAAGCACGGCTGAAGTACCGAAGTTCCTACCTACCCAATTCAAACTTATGAAGAAGTTCAGAGAGCCCCAACTCCTTCAGTGTTGAATTGACAGCGATGAAGTGAAGCATAAAAATAAAGAATAGAAGGAATCAAACGTACACTACAAAACATAATGATAGCTCTGTAAGTGTATCTCTAAAGTCCAAACACATAGTACGTAACCTTGGTTACAAGTAAAACATTTGATACTGGGGCTGCGACTGGCCTTCTCAGAAAGTACAAAAGTTACGTGCGGGTGTGACGTCACAGTCGCGTCATTCAAGCTGCTGACTACGTGCTGTGGCTCAGGTTTGCGAATTGTGCGCGCGAGATGCCGACCTTCATGTGCATATCGTGCCAATAAAAATGAGTCACAGCTGTACTGACCTCCCGCTGTACAAGGTCACCTGGGGGGTTGCAAGGAAGGAGATTGGTCAAATTTAGTCAAGTTTATTGTTGTTTCTACTACACACTAAATGCGTTTTGTTGTGCACACACAGACACATACGGACTAGTACAAAATATTACAAAAGTCAGTAGACAATAAATACATTTCAATAAATATAGGAGCACCGAGAGAGTATGTACACTATGTTACACTGCACACGACTACCAACATCAGCACTGCTAGTCATTTGGTATCGTCTGTCACAGAGCTTGTGCAATTATTAGTCACAGTCGTTGTTATGGTAACCTGTCTTACTGTCGTTTTTCTTTGGTTGGCACCCCTTCCTCTACCAGGGCCCTTTTCGTCCTGTCGCACCAACTTGTTTTTCTTCTTGTTTTTCTTCTTGTCTTTGTTCTTACCCTTTTTGTTCCGCCTCTTGCCCACGCAGCCCTCATCGTCTTCCTCACAGCGCCGCTTCTTCTTGCGTTTCTTGCGACGCCTGCACCGGAACCTGTCGCGACCCGTTTCGTCGGTGCCGGCGCCCTGGCGGTTGCGCTCTGCCTCCTGCTCCTGGAGACGCTGCGGGTGCAGGGCGGGGCAGAGTTGATGGTAGCCATGGTGCCTGAGGGGATGTTGCGCGTGTTGCAGACTGCCCCAAGAGGCCACCGCCGTCTGCTGGACGCTCTCTCGTGCCCTGAGGATTCTCTCGGCCAGCTCCAGGACGCGTTCCTGGGGTACGGAGCGCGGCTGCACCATCGTGTAAGTGGACAGTTTGCCCAGGGACCCTTTAGCTCTGACCTGGACCTTGCGCGGCAGTCCGTAGCGGTTCAGGGCGACGTACAATGTGCGCCTCGCGTTCGAGTATTTGCTGCTAGAGTAGGAAATGTAGTGATGTTGCTCGAAGGTCTCGTTGAACACGCAGTCGGCGCTGAACTCTCTCTGCAACAGACCAACAATATTACACCCTCTTTTTTTTATCTTGCGGCGAGAACAAGGGCGTACCGGAGATGTCTGTCCGGTCTAATTAGCCTTGAAACCTTCCAGCCGCCCCACCCTGTCTCCCTACATCCCTTTGTCGGTCCACCAGTTGGTTAACGCTCTACGTATGTTTCATTTGCACACTTACACCCCGTCAGCTGACTGCAGAGTTCTATGACCTAAGCCCTTGATTTAATTGGGAGAGTCGTATCCTGATTATTGCGCAAAGGGGAGCCAATGACCAACGCAGGCAGAGTAACTCTAGCTACCCATGTTTTATTCACGAGGTCTTGACAGAGATTTCGGGTTTACCTATGTACGTTACGGCTGGTGGGGCAGATTTACGAGCCTTCTCCTGATGGACAACAAAGACAAATAAACGTCACGACTCTGTCTAGCCGTCTCCACATTTTTCGCGTTTCGCCGCACGCGCACAAAGGCTCCCCGTCCTCCAAACAAAAACATCTCGTGCACGTGGATACAAACTGCGTTCTGATCAACTTACACCAGACATCCAAAAACTATCTATCTCTTCATATTTGACTACGATCCTGCAATATGTGGTCATGCAATTGGCAAAGTACTCATAGTTTATTTTTTTGTTGACACATCTGTTTTAAGCATTCTTTTGAAATATCAAGTTTATTTAATGCAGTTTTCTAAAGCAGGCATGTAATGGATAAAACTGAGCACCATACAGTGATAAAACCAAAGAAAACTCATGCCATATTTATAAAAGTTCATGCACATTGAACGATTGAAAAACGATCATGGCCGCACCACCTTGAAGATGACCCAATGAAAAATTTTCAAAAAGTGCAAAACAACAAAATACTGAGGTATTTCAAAGGAGCTTGTAGGTTATATTTTATATTGAGAATTGCAGAAATATCGCAACAGTGTTGGGGGCGTTCACTTGTGGACAGAAGTCGGTTGTTCTACGCCAAAAAGGCAGTAGTCTTTTGGAGTACTAAGAGAATTTTGCTAATTGGTTGTCTTCAGAATGATAAAATCATAACAAAAATTACTAATAAAATCTTTTAAAGCAACTAGATGGAAAAAGACCCGATGTGCTTTCAAAGCTCAAACTCTTACTCACGACTTAAGTATTTTACAGACATTCCGGAAAGCCACTTTAGATACGAGATAATGGCATCAGAACATACCTGGAATAAATATATGCACTCATTATGTTGATAAACACTAATGTTTAAATTAAACCCCTTTCCTTCATTTTTAGACAGAAATATTTTCACACCGCTCTCTTACTTTATAAAACATTTTAATTAAAAATATTGTCCATTGAAAAATAAGAAGTGAGAAAATTGTTTAGTCTCTTACCGAGCCATAAAGAAGTCCGCAGCTGTCCATGCACAGGAACAGACAGGTGGCGACGCCCTGGACAAGCAACTGCCCCGTCCGCACCGATGTTCTCTGCAGGATGGCTGCAACAAGTAGCAAAAGCTCCAGTTTGTCACACACCATTTATTACTTTTCATAAGCTTCAGCCAGTCAAAATTTTCTAAATGTAACTAACCGTTTTTGTGTACAAAAATGGCAGCTACACATAGAACAGAAACATTCCATGAACCAAAAAAGGTAGCTTAATTTTCAGTTTCAATTGGTTTTATTTTATCTACTGTTACTAAATATACAAAACTTCATTAACTTCAGTTTCTGCGTTATTTGACTCAGTTGTACATACTGTTACTACATTAGTAGATCTTCATGATACTGTTACTTCATGAAATGAGCCTCGCTGTTCGCACACGTGGAGTTAATTAGCCACACTTAGAGACAGAATGTTCTATGCCAATCAGGAGTTGGGGTGATCCACATGTAACCCACTCTTGTCCTTGCTGAAACCTACACTTTGCTCGTGTTAGGGAACCGCCCAGAAATTCCAGGTAAATATTCAATTAGGTCACTCTATTTTATTCCTGCGAAGATTCTTTGGGTCGACAACCTTGCATCTTAACTCTCGCCACATTTCCCCACTTTCCCCTGCAACTTTTTTCTTTTACTACATACAAAATTGCTGTTCATCAAGTCGATCCAGTTGCCCTTGTGCAATATAACATCAGGCACTTGTCCAATTGGGTGATCGCACCGCTGCAGACCGGTCTACTCTCTGCATGACGAAAACTCCATAGCACCGTTGTTAACAATAGAATTATTACATTTTCCTGATCGCCTACCCCACCTGAAACTGTATCCCCTACTTTCCCAAGTTTTTTATTGCCGTAAACTGAACAACGCGCCAGCTTTATGTGTTTCGAGGCGCCAGCCATAAGCAGTGTCCAGACGAAGAACGAAATTAATTATTTTGGAGCACCTGGGATTTTGAACCGGCGTGCCTATATAGTAGTGGGTGTGGCATCTTCTGGAAAACCTTCATTCATCTGTTTACAACTGTCGAAAGTCTGGGTTTTCAGTAAGTGTTGCACATTGAACCAATAAGGGACAATTTCTGCATTCAGTTATCAGGTTAATTTGTTGACACTAGTGAGCATGACGTCACACACTTTCAGGGCAGGCTGTGCCAGTCTTGTCGGATGCCACAATCTTGAATGTTAATGTGGGGGATAAAGGGACAGGGGATTTACGATGTTTACTGCTAGCTACCAACATTAAACAATCTTCACACGAAATCTGGCTGCAGACAGGGTAGGTGAGCCCAAACCTGGACTCGAACGGAACTGGGTCAGAAGCAACTAGGTTGTTGGTGTGTGTATGCGGCTAAGTGCAAATTGGGTGCTATATGATTGAACCGCAAATATGCAAGCAAGAGTCGTGTTGCAAAAACGTGCACCGAATGGAAAACATCAGTGAGTGCGAAGGTTAAGGGGTTTCGAACCCGCGCCACCTGATATGACCGTCTGCGGTTAACCAAACCACAGCAGAGGAAAGAGAATCCGTGCAGTCACCTACCTGCCAGGGGCGAGGTCACCAGAAGGTGTGTCTATAAACTTCTGGTCACATGATAGATTGACTGAGTGTCGCAGCGGGTTAAGACCCTCATTTGTCTCTTTGCCGCATGTAATTATTACATCACCTCCCACGACGGAAATTTAAATAACGTTCAACTTTCGTTATTTGAACCTTCAGGCGACAAGTAGTCAAAATGTTGACCGTAAAATAATACTACGATTGGTAAGTGGGGTGTTCTCAGAACACGTTAAAGCCGCATCCTTGCAGAAATACCATACTGACGGTCACGAATGAAGTAAACCTAAATGAATACATGTGGTTTAGAAAAAAGTAAAAACTGATCTTCCATTTTTATTCTCAGGTTACAAATTTCGAAGTTCCCTGTGATATTTTTTGCTTATTTACAATACAGAAAGTTCTCGGCCTAACAATGAACGAATGAGTTTATAAGTTGGCCTTTATTGATGAAGAGCTTGAGCTTTGGGAACTGATGGAAGTCAAGTCTGGAGCGTAGGGTGGATCATCCTTTCTCAGTTTTTAAGGACGCCTTTAACATCTCAGGTCATCAGCATTCCAACCAATTCAGGGCGTGAAACGGCCGACAAATTTTGCTCAGAGGCCTCTTTTTTCAGGCTTGAGGTTCTTTTTCGTGCCATAAATGTACGACATGGGACCCACGGCTTTACTTCCCTTCCGAAGGAAGCCATACTTTTTAGGGCGTAAAAATCCATCGGTCCCGTCCGGGTTTTAACCCGCGATCTTGGGTTAGGAGGCAAGTACTGGTAACCACTATACCGCCAGGACCGACGTTCATCTAGTTGGAATAGTCTGCGGGTATGGTATGGTGTTTCCCTTCTGAAGGCAATCAACCACACGAAACTAAAAAGCTTGGAGTTATGTTTGTTTTATTCACCTTTACTTTTAATACCTGGTTGTATATTTGCAAATATTACTGCACATACCTCTTGTATAATTTTTACATTTCGTTATCCATTTGGCCACATTTCTTGTTTCGCTTTTCCTGAACATTTTTATGTGACTGATATATATGATCTTAAATTTAAATTCTCGGCAACTTATCCCACTTTCATTCAAGATCTGAACCGAGTATCTCTTCTCTACCCCAGTAAGGAGTTCTTGTCATTATCCTCCACTCTAGTCTTAATCCCATCTTACACTCATTCTGGTTCTCTGTGCTCACAGTGTTCCCAAGCTTTAGCTTCTGAGTTACCAAACATTGCTTAATAATATTCTCATATCAAGCCTCCAAATTCTGTACTATTTCCTTTGGCGTCCCAAAAGGAACAGATTTAGGGCTGCTGGGGTATCCAAAATCAGTTCCGTTAGTGAGCGTGGCACCCATCTTCGCAAAACGTTTCCATAGTTGCTGTAATTCATCTGCTCTATCACTGCGCAATTGTCCGTTTTGTAACAGATTGCTAAAATTGTATTTTAAACAATTACTTGATATTTCAAACGAATGCTCAAGACATGTGTGCCACTGTATAGGATACAAATTTGTCATATTAAGCGACTGTAAGTGAAATTAGGCATCATGTCTATCATTCATGTTGTCATTATATATTGTTAATTTTTATGCACTTTATACACTTTTTGAATGTTATTCAACAAATAATGTACATTTATTTGTTTGCAAACCAGGACGAACAACTTTAAAAAGATATAGGTTGCAAACATCGAGGCAGATATTTGAGAAGAACTGATCTAAATGATCCATAACCTCTGTCTAGGGCTTGTATATCCGTGATTAACTTCATAAGATGTCTCGAGTTCACCACGAGGCTTGCGTTCCACATTTTGTCTTTCGGACCATTAGCAGCCTCTGGAGGTGAATGCCCCAAGTCACATATGTTTACCTGTCTTCTCCAGAGCTGTCCTTAAGCGATATGGAGTGCAAGTGATGCCGGTGTTTACCGTTGCTGTCCAACACAAACATCATTCAGGATATGTCTTTCACAGCTCGACACCGAATTTGCAAAAGAACCAGCTTCCTGTACAAAAAGTTTCATTCACAACGGCGCTAGCTGATTCTGACGCAAATGGGACAGAACACCGAAGGTCATGTGACGTCACGCAAGAGCACGCCTCTATTAGCATGCACTTTTGCGCGACCGGGAACGGAACCCTGGTCTATCCTCTGATACGGAAAATCCTACTAGCGGAGGCCGAGAACACTCCAACACCATGATGCATTTCCTGCATGCGCTTGCCGCGGAATGTCGGGTTGCTACCAACTGACAGGTTTATTGCACTGGGCTGACAATCGATGAGCGATCGATTACTCTGCCGACAAGTGAAAGTCGCGCTATACATAACCAACAATTTATGGAATGTGGCGGCGCGTATTTTTAACAGCCGCGCCTCTTGGCAGTAATGAAAATACACATGATCGCAAATTTATTTCGGCACGCACGATGCGAAACGCCCAGGTATTCGATCAGCACAATCTGATTCAGGTGCAGCACGTCTGCCGTTTTCAAGCTTCGCTGCCTGCGTAAGATTTTTCAAGCGTTACGTTAGACTTTCTTTGAGAAACCACCTCAGCAAAGAGAGAAAAAGGGGGGTGGGGGAGGATGAGAAGCAGATGTTTCGACACGTACAAGGATTAGGGAGCACATTCCTCCTACTGATTGCAGCATTGTGGGACCACTTGCCTTAAATCACCCGGCACAAAGGCGCTTTCATCGCGTTATTTATGTGCGTGGCCACAGAGATAAACAAAATAATTAGCGATTTGCAAAATTGTGTTTCTCAAATCAAGTCTCGATACGGAGCATGTACACCCCTCACCCGCCATCTGCTTACAGACTTCGGCAGAAATCAATTGGCGCGGAAGCAGATGTTTTGTATCGAATTGTCGGTTCACCGCCCACAACAAAAGAGATGCGAGTTGGGTTACAAACAGAGTGTTTCCGGCACGCTCCTTGCGACAATGGCTGCGAAACCAAAATACACTCTCGGCCATCTGCCATGTCTACACGCTAGAATCGAACGTGGGACCGCTGCCAGCAGTACGCATGTGGCAAGGTAGTTTCCTTTGGAATGTCGCCGCGTGGCTACAAATCACGGAGTTTGGCATTCGCTGATGGAACATGAACTAACTCAGATTCCAAATTTTATGTGACAGTTGTAAAACATGCTGTTTATAGCTCATAACATGTTGTTTGGCTTGGCCGCCAGACCACCTCTTCTACATAATTTATCGATGAGTCGTAAACGTCAAAACGTGTGCACGACAATCTCTGATTGTGTCTGTTCTTGTTCTGCTTTACCACACAAAATATCAAAGTTAATTTGCTGACGTACAGCTTCGCTAGCAACTAACACTTTACGTTTAATAACAGCTAAATGTACTAATAAAAACATACAAGCCACTTACATCATAACATCAAAAGGAAGACAAGGCATATGGAAGAAATAGAAAATCAGCACGTAGAATCTCGTGATTCTACGAGATTTTAATGTTAGAGTAAGAGAAGAGTCAGTTGGGAGACAATTGCAATAGAAGTGGAGAGTAAAGGTGGAAAAGGAAGTGTTCACTTTGTGGAAAATAGACAAAAATTTATATTGAAGAATTGAGATAAATTACAGATGACATAATATTGAAAAGTAGGATCTATTAAACATACAATCAGTGTGTTAGATGTGTAGATTCTAAAAGAACAAGCACTCCAAAAACAGTTATATAACTTGTAAATATGCAGAAATAAAGCATTCTTCATTCATTGGTTCATATTATAACATTGCAGGCGTAATTGTTATCAAAATCGATTATTAATGAGTCATTTGTTTAAATTAAATTTAAAATCAAAGTTATGGCTGGCTCTACCGTCAGCATCATCAGTGACTGAAAAGCTTTGCTTTTAAATTTAACGACTACCGCCAAACAGCCCAGTAAATATAAATTTAAATAATATCGTAATATAATCTTCTTTCTCAAACACTTGCTTGTATAAGTAGACATCAGAAGTTTAGAAAAAGTACATGTACATAAATGAAGCATTCTAGCAAAGTGATATTTTACTTTTTTTTATGAAAACGTTTTTTAAATAGGTATTAATTTTAATATACTTTTAATGTTTTAAACTTTCGTTCTTAAGTTTTGTTAAAATGCACCTTTTTACTCTTGTTATAAATACTGTTACAACTAAATACGATATATTTTTATCTGCTTTTGACATGTTCTCAAAACGACATCACACATGACTCATTCATCTGTAGCAGTGCTTGCGGCTCTCAATAGGTGTGCATTTTCTTGCAAACCATGACCTGAGCTCGTAATCCAGGGGGTTCAGGTCAATCTTGAGCACTAATAAAATTGCAAAAAATTCTCTTATGTAGGCTGGAGGCACCACCAAAACATTACTGAGGCTTCTCTCGCAAGCTTTCTTCAATATTGAACACTGGCTACTTCAATTCATCTCACTCTGGAAACGTGGACGTAAAGCATCTGGTGGGTGATCTCGTTATTCTTCAAGTAATGATGTGATAGTGTATAAACTAGAAACTACATTTTGTAACACCAATGCTAGTGCTACACTACAGTTTACCAACTTTGTTTATTACGGCATATGATGATTATTAATCCATTTACGCATGTTATATGTCTTACGGCGGTTTCGAAATAAGGCCATAATGCAATTACTGATATTACCTAATAGCTTTATTTGCATAAGTAACTGGAACCATGTCAGGCTGATCGCATCATTGCACATGTTTTGCTTCTTTCAGCACGATAAAATTAGAAATGTACTAAGAACATGTAACAACAAAAAGTGAATTTTCCCAATCAAAAACTTTCAACGACCACTAATTGCCACCGCTGTCACTTAGATAACGTTTGTTCCAAAGTTTACGGCGGAGGTAATTTTGATTGGCAGACTTTAACTCGTGAAATAATATCGCTTACTATGCGTGCAGGAAGTATGTTATTGTGTATCACTGTACAAACTGATATAAGGACTAAAAATACACGTGTACAACACGACATAACGGACGAGTTTGCAGTGGGTAAAGTCGAGAGGCAAGAGTAACAAAAGGGGCGGGAAACTATAAAGTGACAGTGGGCAGATAACAGTAAGAAATGTGCGAACTATTTCTCTGAAAATGACTGGAATACATTTAATTTATTTATGAATATTAAGGAATATGCTAAAAGAACACTTCACACAATAATATAATGCAACGATTTAGCCCCAACTCTACGACTTAACAAGATACGGGATTTTCTCCTTAGCAGTGCAAACAAAGATCCATTGAGGTGAATATAGGCGTAGCGACGTAAAAAGACATCGGATAGGCCAACATGTATGAATGAAATGAAACTTCTCTTGAAGATGACATATCCAAAATAGTTTTTGCATTTGGCGAATCGTAAACACGTCGCTTATCTCGAGATAAAAGAACGTGTAAACAAACTGACTGTACTCAATTATCACTTTTTTTTAATTGTTTGTGGAGTGAGTAGTGTGCATATCGCTATGTGTTTTGTATAAATTTTCATTCTGTCTGTTTCTTCTGCTTTTTTGTGTATATTTTCCTTCATCTTGCTTTCTCGGTTTAACAAAATTTGCCTGCATTCTACCGATGATCTAATGCTTCTCTATAGTTGCAATCCTCTTGATTTGACGAACGAGAAAGTTATGTTTGGGAACAGATGGCAGACAGAGGAAACGAAATATGGAGATGCTTCAACAAATCTCTAAATTTTTCCATCGCTAATAATTTATCATTTTTTTTTCATTAAACCAAATTTAACAAAAATCTCAATCGCCAAGTTTTATCCTTTTCATGGAACACTCATAATATGCCTGTCTGTTGTAGAAAGCTACATTGCTATTAGAGGAACACAAATTTAAATCAAAGTCCGAATATAAATATTGATACCATTTAATTTTTGACAGTTTGTAATTATAGATTGAAGAATTGTGTCAAATAAGAATAGGCATTCTATTTCACAGGATCAGAAATACGATGGAATTATTGATTGATACAGAGAACAAAGTGGCAATACAAGATTACATTGTTTAGTAATCAAAAGTTTCATGGTTAATTTAGCACTCACTACCTAGTGTGACATCCGTGAGCTACGATGACTTCATGACACCTAAGTGGCGTACCAGCCTCCTAATAAAGATTTGTGAGATTCTCTCCCATCTTTCAGTAAGTGCTTTTGCGAGCTCTCCCAGGTTCTGTGACTCGCGAAAAAGTTTTTCCAGCTTATCCCACAGATGCTCAGAACTGCATGCAGGCCAGTCCATTGCCATTCTTGCAGGACATCTTTCTATTGCGTGCTATAGGAGATTTAGCATAAGAAGAAAATTAGGTTCCATTCCATAAGCAAAGGGTACTACATGATGAAGGATGTAAACATCAGCATTCGTGCGTTGTGGGACAACAACAAGCTCTGTCCGAGTAATGCCAGCCCAAACCGCCTCAAATCCGTTAGCTCAATAAGGACGGCTGGAGCAAGACGATCACCAGGATGTGCCCATACCCGTCAAACAACGTATTGATACGTCTGTGAAGAGAACAGTCTTCCATTGGCGGAGCTGCCAGTTGAGATGATTCTGAGCCAATCTCAGCCGGGCTTCCTTGTGCTGACGTGTCAAACGAAGGGCTTGAAAGAGGATTCTAAATCTCAACTTTGCATTTCTCAGTCTGTTTCTTGCACTCTGATCAGAAAGCATCGCCCCGGTTGCTCATTTTGTAGATCTCTAGCTGTAGATTTGCGTCTGCACAAAGCTGATAAGACAAGATATCTTGCTGTCTTCTTCTTATGCCCTTGTCGGGGCCGCCTCTTATATCCACCTGTCTCTATATATCGTCTCCAAACCTTATGGATGATTGAAGGGCTGACATGAAGAATCCTGGAGACAAAGCGAATGGAATCGCCATCTTCAATCCACGCAACTACTTGTGCGATGATGTTTTATTCAGATATCTCATTGCTGTGTATCAGCCTCAGAGAACACAAAATAATTTCCTACCACAAATTGTTGTTAGAATTTGTTTAAAAAAAAAAAAACCAAGTCAAAGAGCACTTACTTTGGTTTCAACAGTTCTTGCAATTTCACTAATCTATTCAGAGAAAAACCCCTAGAATACCTTTATTATGGTTTTAAACAATACCCCAAAACAAACCACCTGACTGTCAAAAATTACATTGTATCAATATTTATTTTGGGACTTTAATTTAAACACGTGTTCCTCTAATTTTTTTAAGCAATGCAATTGAATCAATGACTTTACATTTCAAATGAAT
This sequence comes from Metallyticus violacea, assembly GCA_030762175.1. NCBI lineage: Eukaryota > Metazoa > Arthropoda > Insecta > Mantodea > Metallyticidae > Metallyticus > Metallyticus violacea. Next base: position 96,644,434 of record CM060841.1, on the reverse strand, counting down.
GCTTAAACATTTGCAAGCTTTTCATGCCGCTCTCGTTATTATCTTCTTCTTTTTCTTTTGACTGTAGTACCCGAGGACTTGCATTGTGTATCAAGGAAAATATGCTTAGAACAGCGGACAAAATTAGGATAATGGAACAAACGTACGTGATGGCAATGGACCGGGCAATGGAGAAAGCGCTCCAAAGAAGGTAAAAACAACCCAGTCATTAGGACAGCTTATGGATTGTCAAATTTACTTTTTGGAAAAAGGCAAAACCATAACCAGTGACCAAACGGAAAGTTCACAATAACGTGCAAGACCACAAGTCTGAGATTGGACCTCAGGTATGAAATGATTCCTCATCCCCCTTAACTCTCTCGGAGTACTCCCTGTTCCCCAACATGAAGAAATTCGCATCGAATGAAAATGTCGCCGAGATGGAGTAAACACTTATAAAAAAATAGATAGAATAAGTGCTTAGATGAGAAAGAGGCTATGTTGAAAAATAAAAACTATTTTTTTTCAAGGACTTGTTAAAACAGCCATAAAATGCCAAAGTTGCAAACGTATGAACTCTTGGACTGGAAGTCTACGGTTCGATTCCTGCCAGGACTATCCTCCTTGACTGAGACTTTCTCCAAGTTTTTCTCAGTAGTCAACAACAGCAAATGTTCGGGGGTGGGGACTAGGAGACTTCTATGTCAAAAAGTTCCCCAGTTGATCATTTCATCTTTAATAGCATGGGTTTCAACCGCCTGTGATGCCGCAATTATAAAAACTGGCCGTTAAGCACTAAATGGAACAGTGTGTGTTTACGTGGACAAAACAGCAAAAGGGATGGTGTATCTGGAAATGTGAATGACGTGGAGGCTTGCCAGGAAATCCCTAGTCTCTGGGCGAACATTTTATGCGGATATTAGCTCTGCTCTTAATGTTGTTAACAAATGCACTACAGTAAAGAAAGTGTGCCTTATAAATAAAGAGTTCGGTGACGTAGAAAGTATGTATTTACGACACTTCGCCTAAGTAACACGTGCGAGGACAGCGTCTGTGACAGAAGAGCAGCGTTTATTTATACGTCATATTGGCATGATAGTGAAGTAAACTTAAGAACGCAATCAGCAGAAGTTTCATTCTTACAAGTTAATTGTTTAAAAAATGAATTGCTTTCTGTATCGATATGCTAAAGAAAAACCTCGAGATGCGATACAACTGCACTTGCACTCTCCTGGTACGTCCATATTTCTTTTATAAATTTGTAACTGCTGGTTGACGGCAGGTCTGAGCGCCAAGGTCTTACAACCTTAAAGTCCAAGCTAAGGACTTAATTCGAAAACTTGTCAAAAGCACTACAGTACTCGGACTGAGATATTGTTTGAACAGTCGTTTAAAATGTTTTCCAGTAATGTAAGATTTCACTCGAGGAAACAAGCAGAAGTCGCATGGTGCAAGGTCAAGGCTGTAGGGTGAACTTTGGCGTTTCCAGTTTCCTCAAATCTGCTGCTGTTCTGTGAGGAGATGCATTGTCGTGCAACAGCAACAGCCTTGAAGTTCCTGTCTTTAGACACCGCCGCCTCAGCTCTTCAAATAAAGAATCCAAAATATAACTATCATAGTATTCTCTTTTCATTGTCATTCCTTCAGGCATACAGTCAACCCTAATGGTGCTTCACAGTTGAAGAAAACAGCGAACATTCGCTTCCGAGAACGAACATCTTGTCGAAGAGCAAATGAGTGGACTTGGGTCATTCTCATTTACCCACATGCAGTTCTGAGCTTTATTTGGGGTGATAAGTAATCAAACCAACTTTTATCATCAGTGTCAAATGTTCAGGACCATTTAGTGGAAGCATGATCATCAGTTTCCTTGCACATTCCTTTCTCCTCTTCTTCTTTTCATTGGTTAGAGAATGTGAACACATTTTGCACAGCTTTTTCACAGCTTTAAATGTTCATGGAGTACACTGTCAATGCTGCCAACACTGATACCCGCTTCCATATTTATCATTTCAACAGTAATGTGCCGATTTTCCTGCAGCAAGTTCCTCACTTTTTGAATTGTTTTCTCGTTCACAGCTTACCGAAACGAGGGTTGTCTTTCAAAGTTTCTCGCCATTCTTCAAATGATCGAATCTCTCTTGCTATGGTATAAAATGAACACACTTGATCACCATGAACAGATATTTCGCTCTTTCGCCTAACTTATATCTCGTGAAAATGTAGAATCTAAAGTTTTCTTTAGAAATATCCACGATTTTTCACCGGTAATTGACACAAGACAGTACGACAGTGACTATGCAAGTTTAAACTTGCTCTAATGTATTTTTTGATATCTTAAGGTTCATTGTTGCCAGCCTCGTCCAATAATGGAATGGCTGGTTGAGTGCTCTTCGTACAATTGCATTTGCAGCAAGATTATCTACCGTGACAATTAATGAACCCACACAATTGCATGATCAATAATTACAATAAATCTTGTATTTTAACAAAGACCAGCTCTTTTATGTGATTTTGTAAATATGGTATAATATCTTATTTGAATTGAATAACATATTTATACGTATCAGGTTTGCCTCATGAATGTAATGCATTTTCAGCAGTTGACAGTTCCAAACATGCAGAACATGTTTTAAGAATATTTGTATGTTTTATTCCTTACTGTTAATTCCAAATCACAGGCTTACAGGAATAAATGCATTTCACTTTATTACTGAATACAGCGTATTTTAGAGGTTCGCGCATTTTGCACATATGAAAACATATTTTGTTATTATTTTCAATCTTGCACTTAATACAACTTTAAAAATATGAACAATGAAATACAGAAGTAATGAAACATATTAACTTAATTATACAATGTGCATAGGACACTAATGTCGGCAAATATACAATACGATAGATATCAGTTTAGATTAAAAGCAAGAAGCGGCCTAACGCACATGTTAATATTTTGACGATTGTCACAAAAAATGTGAAACATAATTGGCATGAACGTTCTAAAAGTTCTCGCCTGACCAAGAACACAGAAGTTTTAAGAGAACTAGTCACATTCATTCGGTCCAACGTGTTAAAACCCTCAGTTCAGCTTCAACCTCGTCACTTGATCCACCCAGTCATTTCTTCAGATTTGGAAACAAAAAGTAATCGCTGGGAGCCAACTCCGCGAATATGGCGGATGTGGAAGCGGGTGTTATGCAACAATTCCAAACGTGTGTTTGGATGTTTGGACTTTTTCGCAAGGTTTGGACGTTTAGCCTGAATAGCGTCCTTCAATTGGTCCAGCAATGAAGTGTAATACTCTCCGGTGATGGTTCTGCTCTTCTGGAGGAAGACTACGAGCACCACACCATGAGAATCCCAGAGAACCATGGCCATGACGGAACCGTTTTTCTTTCTTTGGTGCACTTTCACCTGTTGCCACCCACTGTTTGGACGCTCCTTCGTCACTGGCGTGTAGTGATGAATACATGTTTCATCTACTGTTAGGAAACGTCGGAAAAACTCACTGGAATTGAATTTAACAAGTCAACTCTTGCGAAATGTCCATTCAAATGCATTTTTGGTTCACTGTTAACGAACACGGCACCCATCGAACGGAAAATTTTCTCATTCCCAAAACTTCGTGTAAAATGTTGTGGGAAACGGCCTATTGAGGTTTTTGCAAAGTCAACCAACTCGCGTACCTTAAATCGGCGATCATCGAGTACGGCATTATGAATTTTTGTCACAATCTCGTCGATCGTAGCAGGTTTTGGACACCCTGAGTGCTCATTATCTTTAATGGGCGTATGGCCACGTTTAAGTTCAGCAGCCCAGTTTTTAACCGTAAAAAACAAAAAGGAAGAATCCTTCAATGTGGAATCTAACTCCTTTTGTATTTCTGTTCTAAATAAAGTGCTTTATCTCAGCTCGTATTACAGTTTTATGCATTAACACTAGTTTGTTTACACGATCATCACAAACAAGTGGTACACTTCCGCATTTCGAACTTTATAGGGCGCCTTCTAAAGAGTGATACTTAACAACTATCATATTAATTTGGCCATCTTCACGACACTTCTAGTCAGGCCGAGAACTTTTAGAGCACTCTTTGTAAAATGCTGTGTTACACTTATGTGCATCTGTCCATCGTAACTTTAAAGTATTGTCCCTTCCTTTTGTTGCTATTGGCAACTTGTATAAAATTAATTTTATAATGTCTGTGGTGTTGTGAAAGGCGAGATGTCATTATGTGAGAGCTTAAATATCGTCCCGTGAAACATTCTTAAATGCAACAGAGAATGCAGAAAAATATGTACCTAAGCTCTTGCGTGTAACAGAATAAGTTGGTTGCATTGAACAGACATAGTCTACAGCTGTTTATTGCAACTCAGTTCAATGCAATTAACAAACTTTAAAGGGTTTGATTATTTACAATATTAATGACCGTCTTCTTGCTCTAGTAGTTAGCGTTGCTGACTGCTGGCCGGGAGATCTCAGGTTCGATTCTCGGTATCTATTTAAAAAGTTTCTTATTTAGGGACTATGAACCGGGGTTCACCAAGCTTCGTGAGAAAATTAGAGATGCCTGATAAAGAGAAAGCGGTGATACTGCACTCTACCGGTGAAGTCGCAAGACGGAGATACAGAACCAGTTTTAGTAGACCAAAATCCTGTAGCGGCTAAAAAGGCGTTGAGAAAAAAAAAATAAATATGTAATTTATCAAAGTATAATATAATATATAAATAATTATAAAGTATAATATAGGAAGTTTCTTGAAATAAAATACACCTTTTTCTCAATTTTAATGAGAAAACTTTTGAATGCATATGTGCATACATATAAGTCTTACTTTTACCTTATCAACTAGAAAATGCAAAATCTTTCAGTTATTAATAAGAAAATGTTCCATGAACTATTTTTAATGCCTAAAACGTAACATTTGAACCTTTTGTTGTTTTCATCCTTTTGCTGGCAACCTTTATCAGGTATTAAAAATGTTTACACGTGTAAATCCATGCATTGCACACAGTATCTCGTTCACCTTCAACCTTCATACTTTTTTTTTTTTTTTTTTTTTTTTTTTGCGCTAACAGCCTTTGATCTTTCGACATGGACCCGTGCCAGAGGTGCAACATATGAATGCACAGAAATAAGTTCCCAGACAAGGCTGTGTTGTCTGCAGCAAATGTAGGGTAACATATAGCGCAAGGCACTTGCACCTTTATCAACAGTTCAACGCCCCTTCAACGTCATTGGTCCAAGGTCATACTACGCGATAAACAAATACGCCAAATGGTTATAAATAAACAAAGGAATGTGTAGTAGACCAACGCCCCTGTAAGGAGCTTGCGGGCTGGCCTTGTCATGTCACAAGGTCAGTCATTCTGTATTCTACCACAACCACACGATAAACACGTGCCGTCTGCTTCTAGGTTTGAAGCCCGACACATGGAAAATTGGAGATAAATGTCATGTCACTGATAGTTCCGGTAATGGAGGAAAATAATATGCACAACCTAGTTGCCACAGCTTCCCCTAACTTGTGTCCGGGACGCGAAAAGGAAGAGTGAAAGTTGTGGCTGTCTCCAACAACGCCCCTCAGTCTGTGAATCTAATGAATACCCAGATGCTCTAATAGAAAATTAGGGAAATGTAATCCATCTCTGCTTAACGTCGTCTTGTCACAACAAGTAACGTTCCAATAGGCCCTCCAAGGCCCTATGTGCAAGGCACCACCGCCTTGTTATTACTTGACGTATTTTAATCATATACAAGACGAAGAGGACTTATCGTGCAAGGAAATCTACAGCAGAATAAAGAGGAATCGAAACTTGCCCAGCCCTACCCGCACTGAACCGGTTAGGTACTGGTGGACAGTTATAGTTTGTAGCCTGCTTCCCTCCGACCATGATATCATTCATAATACAGATAGTGACACAGTTCATAGCTCCTTCCTTCTGAACAAGATATCATTCATGATACAGGTAGTGACGCAGTTCATAGCTCCTTCCCTTCCCAACAAGATATCATTCATGATACAGGTAGTGACGCAGTTCATAGCTCCTTCCCTTCCCAACAAGATATCATTCATGATACAGGTAGTGACGCAGTTCATAGCTCCTTCCCTTCCCAACAAGATATCATTCATGATACAAATAGTGACACAGTTCATAGCTCCTTCCTTCTGAACAAGATATCATTCATGATACAGATAGTGACACAGTTCATAGCTCCTTCCTTCTGAACAAGATATCTATCATGATACAGATAGTGACGCAGTTCATAGCTCCTTCCTTCTGAACAAGATATCTATCATGATACAGGTAGTGACGCAGTTCATAGCTCCTTCCTTCTGAACAAGATATCTATCATGATACAGGTAGTGACGCAGTTCATAGCTCCTTCCTTCTGAACAAGATATCTATCATGATACAAGTAGAGACGCAGTTCATAGCTCCTTCCTTCTGAACAAGATATCTATCATGATACAGATAGTGACGCAGTTCATAGCTCCTTCCTTCTGAACAAGATATCATTCATGATACAGATAGTGACGCAGTTCATAGCTCCTTCCTTCTGAACAAGATATCTATCATGATACAGATAGTGACACAGTTCATAGCTCCTTCCTTCTGAACAAGATATCTATCATGATACAGGTAGTGACGCAGTTCATAGCTCCTTCCTTCTGAACAAGATATCATTCATGATACAGGTAGTGATGCAGTTCATAGCTCCTTCCCTTCGAACAAGATATCTTCATGATACAGATAGTGACACAGTTCATATCTCCTTCCTTCTGAACAAGATATCATTCATGATACAGGTAGTGACGCAGTTCATAGCTCCTTCCCTTCGAACAAGATATCATTCATGATACAGGTAGTGACGCAGTTCATAGCTCCTTCCCTTCCCAACAAGATATCATTCATGATACAGATAGTGACGCAGTTCATAGCTCCTTCCTTCTGAACAAGATATCATTCATGATACAGGTAGTGATGCAGTTCATAGCTCCTTCCCTTCGAACAAGATATCTTCATGATACAGATAGTGACACAGTTCATATCTCCTTCCTTCTGAACAAGATATCATTCATGATACAGGTAGTGACGCAGTTCATAGCTCCTTCCCTTCGAACAAGATATCTATCATGATACAGGTAGTGACGCAGTTCATAGCTCCTTCCCTTCCCAACAAGATATCATTCATGATACAGATAGTGACGCAGTTCATAGCTTCTTCCCTTCGAAGAAGATATCTATCATGGTACAGATAGTGACGCAGTTCATAGCTCCTTCCCTTCGAACAAGATATCATTCATGATACAGGTAGTGACGCAGTTCATAGCTCCTTCCCTTCGAACAAGATATCTATCATGATACAGGTAGTGACGCAGTTCATAGCTCCTTCCCTTCCCAACAAGATATCTATCATGATACAGGTAGTGACACAGTTCATAGCTCCTTCCTTCTGAACAAGATATCTATCATGATACAGGTAGTGACACAGTTCATAGCTCCTTCCTTCTGAACAAGATATCTATCATGATGCAGGTAGTGACGCAGTTCATAGCTCCTTCCTTCTGAACAAGATATCTATCATGATACAGATAGTGACACAGTTCATAGCTCCTTCCTCCTGAACAAGATATCTATCATGATACAGGTAGTGACACGGTTCATAGCTCCTTCCTTCCGAACAAGATATCATTCATGATACAGGTAGTGACGCAGTTCATAGCTCCTTCCTTCTGAACAAGATATCTATCATGATACAGGTAGTGACGCAGTTCATAGCTCCTTCCTTCTGAACAAGATATCATTCATGATACAGGTAGTGACGCAGTTCATAGCTCCTTCCCTTCCCAACAAGATATCTATCATGATACAGGTAGTGACGCAGTTCATAGCTCCTTCCCTTCCCAACAAGATATCTATCATGATACAGATAGTGACACGGTTCATAGCTCCTTCCCTTCCCAACAAGATATCTATCATGATACAGATAGTGACGCAGTTCATAGCTCCTTTCCTTCTGAACAAGATATCTATCATGATACAGGTAGTGACGCAGTTCATAGCTCCTTCCTTCTGAACAAGATATCTATCATGATACAGATAGTGTCGCAGTTCATAGCTCCTTCCCTTCGAACAAGATATCTATCATGATACAGGTAGTGACACAGTTCATAGCTCCTTCCTTCTGAACAAGATATCTATCATGATACAGGTAGTGACGCAATTCATAGCTCCTTCCTTCTGAACAAGATATCATTCATGATACAGGTAGTGACGCAGTTCATAGCTCCTTCCTTCTGAATAAGATATCTATCATGATACAGGTAGTGACGCAGTTCATAGCTCCTTCCCTTCGAACAAGATATATATTTTATACAGGTAGTGAGGTAATTCGGAACGCGATAATTATATCCTCATCCAGAAGATGTGTGTGTGTGCAGCTCATAAGTGGTTTCCTGCGAACACGATTATTATCATTATACAACGAGATAAACATTTCATAGCTGATTCCCTCGAAACACTATATATAAACTCATTCACATGATACAGGCTGTGGTGCAGTTCGTAGGTGCCTCTCTGCGAACATGACATATACGTGTGTATAAATATAATATATGTATATCCTCATTAAAAAGATGCAGGTACATATGCAGTTCGTAACGGCTTCTTTTCGAACGCGATATTTACACTCTTTTAGAGGATACCAGTCTAATTGCAGTTCGTAGCTTTGTTCTCTCATGACAAGGGAAACGCTCATCAATGTTAGGGATATTGTATGCCAAGGTGGCGGCACTTGTTTGCGAGGAATCCAAGGAACCGTTGTATAACAAGAAAAATAGATGAGCATCCTCCGTGCTTTTGTTAGAAACGAATTCATCGACACTATCTCTATTACCAGCCTTCCTTGATTTTAAAAAGTATATGTTCGAGCCAAGATTACGCTAAATCGAAATAGACTTAAGTGACCTGTTCATTTTGGCGTTTTCCGCATTCTCTGATGATTTTGGATAACTTAGAAAAACTAGAAATATTTATTGTGACAACCTAAAATAAAAATGTGTGCTTTATAGCATATAACTTACATAAAATATATTACCTGTTAATATGGTCGTAGTCACAAATTAAAATATTACTATTTCTTTCTTGTACGCAAAATAGGAAAGAAGATTTTGAAAAAAAGTATAAATTTTAAAATTTGCGGAATAATGATGTCGAAAATATTCCATGTTGGCTACTCATGTGAGAACCTAACCTGAAATGTTTCCTTCCTAATAGGATTAAGCAGATTTATTTCAACAGTTCTGAAACAATTAAAGAGGCTAGAAACATCAATACAATAACATGTAATGTATGGTATATTCAGGAACATGGTTTATTTTGTCAGTTTATCGCTACCTCATTAAGAATGTTAAGCGGTTTTCGTAGCATGTTATTACGATAACTGCTCTATGGTTTACAAAGAACTTGCACTGCTCGTAAAGAACGCCAATCCTAAGGATTTGATTTTCTCCAAGGTCATTAGGCACGGAACTCGGAGGAAAATAAATACGAATGAAATTAAATGCGATAAAAAGCACAATTTCCCTTAGAGCGATAATTTGGATAATGTCGATGAAAGAGGAGTAGAGGGCGTCCTTGTCGAGCGGCTCATACATAAACATGACCACGGGCGTATCGAGTGACCACGCCGTCATTATATGATGGTCATACCTGGCACATTAAAATAATTTTCGGCGCCAACACCTCCAGATCGGATCGGCATCTTTATCAAAGGCTATTCCGAAATGGTTGTTAAGTGGCCAATCTGAACGAGGTAACGGAGACACTGAAATATCCCGCTCGTGTTCATTAATTCGCAAGTGAACGGAGGAACAAAAGAAAGAAAGCATGCCATGCCAAGTCTCAATGGGTGCCAGATGAGAATGAAATGACCGCCCAGTGCCAAACTTGCACCCCAAACTGCGTCATCACCCTGATCGGCAAGGGAAAGTTCTCAGTTGTGTTCGCCTTCCGGCTGTAATATTTTTATGTAAAGACCGAAAATAGCCGCTAACCAATGATGAAAGTATAAAAGCCCTGGGGCGATATTGAAGGGGGGTCTGTATAATGCAGGAAGTCAGACAATTATAATATGACGTCACGCTCTTGTTGACACGCACTTCATTACGGAGTTCCCGGGTCATCACCAACAATACAGCCTTGTACATTTCACGACTACCCCGCACACATGTCCCTCCTTTACATCGGAATCTTCCCGCTAACTGATTCCCATATCCCTCTTCAGACTTTAATCTGGTACCGCATCCCACTCAGCAATAATCTGGTCACCACATCCCACTCCGCAATAATCTGGTCACCACATCCCACTCAGCAATAATCTGGTCACCACATCCCACTCCGCAATAATATGGTCACCACATCCCACTCCGCAATAATCTGGTCACCACATCCCACTCAGCAATAATCTGGTCACCACATCCCACTCCGCAATAATCTGGTCACCACATCCCACTCCGCAATAATCTGGTCACCACATCCCACTCCGCAATAATCTGGTCACCACATCCCACTCAGCAATAATCTGGTCACCACATCCCACTCCGCAATAATCTGGTCACCACATCCCACTCAGCAATAATCTGGTCACCACATCCCACTCCGCAATAATCTGGACACCACATCCCACTCAGCAATAATCTGGTCACCACATCCCACTCCAGAATAATCTGGTCACCACATCCCACTCCGCAATAATCTGGTCACCACATCCCATTCCTCAATAATCTGGTACCGTCTGGTCACCGCATCCCACTCCGCAATAATCTGGTCACCGCATCCCACTCCGCAATAATCTGGTCACCGCATCCCACTCCGCAATAATCTGGTCACCACATCCCACTCCGCAATAATCTGGTCACCACATCCCACTCCGCAATAATCTGGTCACCACATCCCACTCCGCAATAATCTGGTCACCGCATCCCACTCCGCAATAATCTGGTCACCACATACCACTCCGCAATAATCTGGTCATGTTATCCCACACTGAACAATAGTTTCATCACCACATCGCACACTGAACAATAGTTTCATCACCACATCCCACAGTGAACAATAGTTTCATCACCACATCGCACACTGAACAATAGTTTCATCACCACATCCCACAATGAACAATAGTTTCATCACCACATCGCACACTGAACAATAGTTTCATCACCACATCCCACACTGAACAATAGTTTCATCACCACATCCCACAGTGAATAATAGTTTCATCACATCCCACACTGAACAATAGTTTCATCACCACATCCCAAACTGGACAATAGTTTCATCACCACATCCCACACTGAACAATAGTTTCATCCCCACATGCCACACTGAACAATAGTTTCATCACCACATCACAAACTGGACAATAGTTTCATCACCACATCCCCAACTGAATAATAGTTTCATCACCACATCCCCCACTGAACAATAGTTTCATCACCACATCCCACACTGAACAATAGTTTCATCACCACATCCCACGCTGAAGAATAGTTTCATCACCACATCCCCACTGAACAATAGTTACATCACCACATCCCCACTGAACAATAGTTACATCACCACGTCCCTCAGTGAACAATAGTTTCATCACCACATCCCACGCTGAACAATAGTTTCATCACCACATCCCCACTGAACAATAGTTACATCACCACGTCCCTCAGTGAACAATAGTTTCATCACATCCCACACTGAACAATAGTTTCATCACCACATCCCATGCTGAACAATAGTTTCATCACCACACCCCAAACTGAACAATAGTTTCATCACCACATCCCCAACTGAACAATAGTTTCATCATCACATTGCAAACTGGACAATAGTTTCATTACCACACCCCAAACTGGACAATAGTTTCATTACCATATCCCACACTGAACAATAGTTTCATCACCACATTCCTAACTGGACAATGGTTTCAACACCACATTCCAAACTGGACAATAGTTTCATCACTACATTCCAAACGGGACAATAGTTTCATCACCACATTCCAAAATGGACAATAGTTTTATCACCACACCCCAAACTGGACAATAGTTTCATTACCTCATCCCACACTGAACAATAGAGGTCATTACATCCCACACTGAATAATACTTTCATCACCACTTCTCATATTGAACAATAGTGTGGTCACTACAACCACGCTGTACAGTAGTCAAGTCACCGAATTCCCACTGGATAACATGCCGGCTACCACATCCCATTGAGGTCCTGTCTAATTTTCACGTCCCACTCTGGAGCTCGACGTTCTCTGCCATACTGGTTACTACATTGCATTTTGCTCATCAATATCTGGTCTTATTTTATTTTTCTATCAGTATCTGGTTACAGCATTACCTAGACACTAAATCTACGCTACATTTTGGCGAGGTCGATGGCCGAACATCGTAAGTTTCCACGCGGTATAGACGACGGACAACACTCACTAAAAGTAGAATGCTGCAGCCAGGTGCTAAAATAAGCTTGACCTATGCGAGCATGTCGCCCTTGTTGCTTGCTGTATATCGTCATGTCACATTTATCTAATTGTACGTCAGTCGACACTAACATTGTAGATTTTTTAAAAACCTCCCTACATGGCGTGCGAACGGCGAACTGTTGGCTTAGCACTTCACGTGCAATGTGAGGTATTGTGGGTTTAATATTTCGTAGGGCCTCACACGGCTGCATGTCTGGCACAAGCAAAAAGTTGAACGACTTATTAAAATAGATTTTGTTTGGCTCTGAATACATTAGCACCACAGCCGGAAGGTGTGAACTGACTTGCAGTACACAAGTCTGACAAGATACAAGAAACAGCTCACTGCACTTCCCCCGGAAGGAAATTCTGTGATCTCAACTAGCCAAAATGTAATAGTAATTATTGAGCATGTTGCTGCGTTTCTCTTCGCATCATTTTAAAGAGGGGAGAGGCAGGTCACTGCACCCAACTGCAACGTTATTTATGTCTCTGTCATTGTTTGCCAAATATATCGTCAGGAGCGGTCTCCTATTTGATAACTTAACGTTCGCCAAGTGCAACTTTGGGATAACAATGTAAGTGGAGAAACGTGTCGGTTCACCAGTTACCAGTTGGCGATAACAAACAGACAAAAAAGCTACTTACTGCAGTCTTCGTAAAATATTTACCTATTCCTTTTCATGTTTCATTGTCCACTTGGCTTTCACCTGCCAGAAGCAAGACGGAACTCCTAACTCCAATAAAGACACAGCGTCTTTGTTAGTAAGAGAAATGCATGTAATTTGTCTTTTTGAAAAAACAACACAAAATAAACGATAACGGTACGCGTTGTTGGTAAGCACGCCCCCATACGACATAGCTGTCTTGACACCTTCAAGATGGATGATCAGGATGTACAGCATCCAACTACCTCACAGATGTTATCTTACATTATGTCTCTCTGGAGTAAAGTTGGCCAGAGCGTGTAAGTAGCAGAGACACAGGCTCTCGAGAAATATAAATATTTCTATTCTGACATTGAAACACACAAGGTTTGTGTTCTTCAAACATTGAACCGCGCGACAATTGTAAATGTTCTATTCTGACAGTGAAACACGCGAGAGATGTAAATGTTTCTGTTCTTCTGATATTGAATGTAAATATTTGTTCTTCTAATACGGAATGTAAATGTTTGTGTTCTTCTAATGCGGAATGTAAATGTTTGTGTTCTGACGAGGAAAGTAAATATTTGCTGTTCTATTACGGAATGTATGTTTATGTTCCTCTGACAAGGAATGTAAATGTTTGTGTTCTTCTGTCGAGGAAGGTAACTGTTTGTGTTCTTCTGTCGAGGAATGTAAATGTTTGTACTCCTCTGACGAGGATTGTAAATGTTTGAGTTCTTCTGTCGAGGAAGGTAAATGTTTGTGTTCTTCTGTCGAGGAATGTAAATATTTGTACTCCTCTGACGAGGATTGAAAATGTTTGTGTTCTTCTGTCGAGGAATGTAAATGTTTGTGCTCTTCTGTCGAGGAATGTAAATGTTTGTGTTCTTCTGACGAGGAATGTAAATGTTTGTGTTCTTCTGACGAGGAATGTAAAATATTTGTACTCTTCTGACGAGGAATGTAAATGTTTGTACTTTTCTGACGAGGAATGTAAATGTTTGTGTTCTTCTGACGAGGAATGTAAATGTTTGTGTTCTTCTGTCGAGGTAGTTGTACTTTTCTGACGAGGAATGTAAATGTTTGTACTTTTCTGACGAGGAATGTAAATGTTTGTGTTCTTCTGACGAGGAATGTAAATGTTTGTGTTCTTCTGACGAGGAATGTAAATGTTGTGTTCTTCTGTCGAGGAATGTAAATGTTTGTACTCTTTTGACGAGGAATGTAAATGTTTGTGTTCTTCTGATGAGGAATGTAAATGTTTGTACTCTTCTGACGAGGAATGTAAATGTTTGTACTTTTCTGACGAGGATTGTAAATGTTTGTACTCTTCTGACGAGGATTGTAAATGTTTGTGTTCTTCTGACGAGGAATGTAAATGTTTGTACTCCTCTGACGAGGATTGTAAATGTTTGAGTTCTTCTGTCGAGGAAGGTAAATGTTTGTGTTCTTCTGTCGAGGAATGTAAATGTTTGTACTCCTCTGACGAGGATTGAAAATGTTTGTGTTCTTCTGTCGAGGAATGTAAATGTTTGTGCTCTTCTGTCGAGGAATGTAAATGTTTGTGTTCTTCTGACGAGGAATGTAAATGTTTGTGTTCTTATGACGAGGAATGTAAAATATTTGTACTCTTCTGACGAGGAATGTGAATGTTTGTGTTCTTCTGACGAGGAATGTAAATGTTTGTGTTCTTCTGTCGAGGTAGGTAAATTTTTGTACTTTTCTGACGAGGAATGTAAATGTTTGTACTTTTCTGACGAGGAATGTAAATGTTTGTGTTCTTCTGACGAGGAATGTAAATGTTTGTGTTCTTCTGACGAGGAATGTACATGTTTGTGTTCTTCTGACGAGGAATGTAAATGTTGTGTTCTTCTGTCGAGGAATGTAAATGTTTGTACTCTTCTGACGAGGATTGTAAATGTTTGTGTTCTTCTGTCGAGGAAGGTAAATGTTTGTGTTCTTCTGTCGAGGAATGTAAATGTTTGTACTTTTCTGACGAGGATTGTAAATGTTTGTACTCTTCTGACGAGGATTGTAAATGTTTGTGTTCTGTCGAGGAAGGTAAATGTTTGTGTTCTTCTGTCGAGGTAGGTAAATTTTTGTGTTCTGTCGAGGAAGGTAAATGTTTGTGTTCTTCTGTCAGCGAAACACCGGAGAACTGTAAACTCTCTTTTTTTTAATGTTTAGAACAAAGACTGCTCTTTTCCTGTAGGTATAGTTGTCACTCTGCTGTCTCCCATCTGGTTCTGCTCATATGCTGCAGAACCATTGAAGTCAATATTTAAAAACTTCCAAATCTCGGTATAACTCAATTAAGCAAACCTCTATTCCCTTATGAGTAACTAGAGCAAAAATAAGACATTGTATTTCAGGCTGATCTAACAGTAAAAGGGAAGAATGTAGTTCAGTACTTCAGTCATTTGACACTAACTGGAGGAGTTTTCTGATGAAGTTTCCAATAAAAGGAAATATTAGATAAATATGCTGTCGGCTCTTCAGCCGATTCCACAGTATGAACACCTAAGCTGCCATCTCAATAAATTCTGGCGAAGGTGAAACATACAATCTTTAGATTTGCAGTTCATTAAAGAGGACGGAAAGTAAAATATACTCAAAGTATCGATTGTTTTGTTGTTTTTATTTTTTGAGATTAATAAAGTTAATTTCTTTTAGATTTATATAGCGAAGCTATTTTGTCCTACTTTCCATTTAAACGCCTGTCACGTGTTTGCTTATATGGTTCTACATAGGTAAAGGTAATCTCTTAAATATTAAAAAAAAAAAAAAAAAAAAAAAAAAAAAAAAAAAAAAAAAGTTTTTCTTGCACATGTGGAAATTCAAATTACTCCGTATGGTGCTAAATTTCCACCAATTAACTTGAAATTTCAACACAGGCTCTTTAGACACCAATAAATAAAAGTAACCGCAAGAAAATTTAAATACATAGATAAAAGCCTATTTTCTCGTGTAACGTTCCATTTATATTTATATAAGTAAGAGTGAGAATGTATTTTCTAAAATAAAAGTATATTGAAATAAAAATTAGGCAGATGGTAAAATTTTTATTATGTGTTTGGAACGCAAATCTTCAGAATTTTATTTCTTCAAAAATTTGAAAAGCTATTAGAGGGCACATAAATATACAAAATATGTTTTTAGTAAATATTTTATGAATTTCTGAGTTTACATGCATTATTTTTATTAATGTATGGTAAACATGAAGCGAATGGATCAAGAAATGTACAATTTGTGATTTTATCAGGTAGGTCCCCTTAAACAATTTAGTTCGAGATCTTGGTTTGTTTAAGAAAACAGCTGAACTAAGTCCATTTTTTAAAGACAGTTAAAAAACAAATTCTTTTTTCTCTTTTAGTATGAAAAAGCCAACGTGCTATTATAATGACATTTATCTCTTTATGAAAAAACTGGCAACTATTCACAAATTGTGATTTGTTCAGTTCATCTTGATGCTTTGCTTTCGTTGCAATATAATGATCATAACATGTCCCAGTCTTCAAAGACAAGCTTCTGATAATGGTAGATGCTTCTTTAATTTGTAGGAAAGGAGGCTAAATCTGTACTGTAGGGCACACATTGTGGAGCATTCAGCTTGTTGCCTTGCATATCATAAGTTTTCCAGCAGAAGTTGTTGTTTGTGGTTTCCACACAGAGCTTTGCTGCTTGCTCCAAACAGCGATTACCTTTAAAACTGCATGCAGCAGTCTCATGGGGAGTACCCATGAAATTTTCCGAATTTCCGAAAAGTGTTCTTACAATAACAGCAAAGGTGTTCATTTTTTCTTTTGTTTGCCAAAAACTGGAGCATTGGGCCTACCTTCCTTTAAAATTGATTGCTTAAACATTTTAAAGCATCTTCGAGTTGTGCTCTAGGAAATAATTCTCCATTGGTCTCTTGTGTTAGAAAGAAAACAGACTTTCAAAGCAACATATTGCTCACAGGAGGGAACAGCAAGTACTAGCACCACGCTAACAAAGATTGTTTGCCTAGCGCTCATCTCACCAGAAAAACATGACAACAATTCAAATATCCGAGGGTCAGTGAGGCGTCGCATATCATGGAAATATTTTGTGTCTGTGGTGAATCCAGGAGATAGACACCTGGCCTTTCCCTGGCCATTCAGGCGAATGTTAGGATGGATATTTTCCACTTCTCATTCCCCCAACACTCAATTTATATTTCCTCTAATCTTACACATTGCCTACATCAGGGAGTCGCGAGATTTTTGGGAATAAAAAAAATATGTAGGGACTACTTAAAACATATTACTGCGTTGGTGATGACGAAGAAGAGGAAGACGAATCATTAGTTCCTAGTTGAGAAAATATTAATTTATAGTCAGTGTATATTAAACATTTGTATAGTATATTTTGTCCAATGGCAGGCCATACATTGTATGTTAAATTATTATTAAAAACAAACAATATTCTTATTTTTGTTATGGAGTGTTTATATGAACATAATTGGACACATTAATGTATCACAGTGAAAGTTGAAATTTTAAAAAATTTAACAGGGATGCCCCAACTTCTAATCTCATTCCCAAAAAATGCCGCGAACGTATAAAGATTAAGAATCAGTGTCTCACATAACATCTAACTGACGATATAAGAGGAGCAGTCATAAAGTTATCGGCTTCAGCAATGAAGAACAATTTTTCGCTTTGCATTGTAGAAAGATCACGCGTCCTTGTAGGGTTCGCCACGTAAATCTACCGCGCTATTATTACGTAGAACGCCGCTAGAGTGCAAAATTCAAGATGGCGCTCTTTCTTAAGAAGATGGAAGCTCCTGCGGTTAGTTAATGGAAAAAATGCCTAGGAAATTCATGCTGAGAAGGTTGCCATGTATGGAGACGCTACCTTAAAGTTTGAACATGGTGGTTAAGTGGTGCAGGTCTTTCCAACGTGCACAAACGAATCTGGAAGATGGGCACATTTCTCAGCGAGGAGCCGGGAATTGCGGCGCAAGTGCTTGAAGACACTTGCGCATTAGTCATCGTTTACAACGTTTAGTATACCGCACTTCCTCACACCTAAACAAAACTGCTTGGCCAGGCTCAATCTGACGACTTTTTGAGCCTCAGATCACCATGCACGAATGTTGAAGCATGATCCACCACTAGAAGAAGAAGAAGAAGAAGAAGAAGAAGAAGAAGAAGAAACAAAATAAAAATAAAGCGAAGATACAGACATTATAGAGAACGGTCATGTTGAGCGTTTTTTGGGTATTCCAAGGTGTGCTTCTGACAAATTATGTCTGTAAAGGTCAGCAAATAACTGGAAAATATTACACGGACTTACTGAAGAGATTGCGGGAGGTCATCATTAGAAAACATCGCGGAAAGCTGTCGAAGGTGCTCATTTGCTGCGTGACAAAATGCCAGCACTTTCTTCACCTGAGACAGTGATGCATGCGGCTGCTTTGAGGTATGACATTTTACCCCATGCCCCATTGACCCGACTTGGCGCTTTGTGACTTTTTAATTTTTCCTCGCATGAAGACTCCACTGCGTGGCAGGCGGTTCTAAGACGACAATGAGAAGAGGTGGAGAGTTCTTTAGTAACCAAAGTGAGAAGTTCTACCCTCTGAGTATGCATTAGCCCATCCATAGGTGGGAGAAATGTGTCAGTTTATCCAGAAGCATAGCCTCTTCGTTCCATGGTGATAATAGGAACTGATGACCGCTCCTCTCAAACTGATTGCCTCAGAGATGCTATAAAGAAAATTCGTTAACTTGAACTCAGTTTCTCATTGACCAATAAAGTAAGTCTGGGTTACCCAAGATCGAAGTATTACTTGCTACCGATTCTTGTAAATGACACTGTCAAGTGAAAACTTGAAATACCAAACTAAACCATTTTCTTGTTATTCACTCGTTGAAGGGATTGAGGTATTTTTGACTATTATAATGTTCTGTTAACTGAACAAGTACAAGGTGAATCACCGCATATATCTGTGAAACGAGAAATAAGTCAATGTAACCCAAACGGTTCCTCTAGCGCAGTTACACTTTTCAAATCGAACAATGCCTATTGACTTCAAGAAAATAAATGGAGTTTCTAGGAGATATAGCCACTTTCAGAGAATTTCTCTGATTGTCAAATAACAGAATAAGAAGAGCACTACCTAAGCAGTTAACTTTCATATGGCTATGGCTCGGAAGTTTAGTTGCTTTACAGTCGGGGGAACTTCTTAAGGGTCTGAAAGTCCGAGCCGTACATATCTAGTAAACTACTTGGCCTAGAGTTGACTTTACCATCCCCAAAAGGCATTCTAATCTTATCTGGTTTTATTTGCAATGTCTACTTGAAAAATGTTAACTATAACCTAGATATGCATTTTATGGTTGTCAATGAAAATAGCGCCTCATTTCATTTCAGAAATATCCAATATTCGTAAATATAACCATGCTCCCTTACTTAACGAGAATATGTCCTGGTTAAAGCAAAACGGCCACAGAGTATGTATTTTCTGAATCTTCTTTTCTGCATAAAGCTGTCCCAATCCGTTTAGCTTACTTTTTTCAACAGATATACCTCGCAACTTTGTATTGTTAATCATACACAAAGTTGACACATGCTGGGAAGCTAGGAATTATTTCCTTTTAAATTTTCATAAACGTTTAATGAAACTACCGTCTGCTACTTTACTATATTAATTCATTTGTCTAGCTCCTCTTGATTTCTGATACGGATATTAGTTTTTCGTTGATTTTTTCTCTATGTGTGTAATATTTAATTTAACTTACAAGTATAGCGTTGGTTTACTCTTTATGTACACCAAAACTTATGTTTGAGTGATACAACTTTTATCACTATTTCTACCTTGTAACTTAATATTAATTTTCACTGGGCTAAATGCAAGGATTATTTGAAATTATTCTTATTTTTCAACATTGTCTCCCTCGACACTAACGCACTTTGTCCGCCAATGCTCCAAAGCCTTTATCCCATCCTCCAGACCTGCAAAATATGCAACTAATGATTTAAGCTCTTCATCGGACGAAAATTTCCAACAAGAAATAACCAAATGTGGCAGCAAATCACTGATTTTTGCCATTGTCAGGCCTTTTCTCGCGTACAAAATGTTAGCATAATACGCCTCAGTGGGAAGATAATTAGCAGAACACGGTCGATTTCACACACTTGGTGCTGGAGAATCGTGATGCTTCCGTTGTTTTGTTTCATCATTGTGAAAACTTTGTTAAAGATTTGCTTTTGAACCAAGACAGCAATCGCGACGCTGCCCAGAGCTTCAGCAATTTCGGACACCTTTAATCATTGATCCTCCAGAATCTTATCGGCAGTCTGTGATGTCGTGACGGATGTTGGTCGTCCGCTGTGTGGGTCATCTTCCAAGCTTTCACGGCTGGAAACGGTTAAAAATAAAGGTGCAGAGTCCCCTAGAGGGTTGCCATAGATTCATAACTTTCTTTATCAAGTACTTAATACCGGCACGATGTTCCCACGTCTGCGCTATAACTACTGAGATTCATGACCAATCCATGTATTATTACACAAATGTTTCTATGGTTACTGCATCTGTGAACTTTTCAAATTACTTCTAATAGTTTTATAATTCGATACCCTATCTGAATTGGACAAGCGGCTTGTTTCCAATATTTGACTCTTTCCAAGTTTCGTCATAATTCGCAAATTAAATAACTCGGATGGGTTCTTGGAAAAACGCAACTTGAAATGCAAGACAGGTCGCCAAAAAGTTCTGTTGCTTGATTGTATTTTCTTTTTCGCGATGCTTAAACATTAAGCATTGGCAACAAATACCATTTAGGCGAGAACGGATTGTTGCCAAGAGTTTGGTTCAATTTTTTCTACAAACATGAGCACCCCAAAGTTGTGTGCTCTGTCAATTTAACTGCTGTGAATGAACGGACGGTGCAAAGATGTCGCGAAACCCTCGAGGATGAGCAATGGACAGAAAGACCAACAATAATGGATAACAAGGCTTTGTCAGTGACTACTGAGGTGGACAGCCGTGACGTCTGCTTTTCATAGCAGTCACGTCAGCAAGGCAGCCCTGAAAACACCCCACGATTAAGCGAACACTGTTGGAGTAACAGCCACCACGTATTCTCATTGTCATCTTTTAGTGATTTCTGCCAGACATTCCTGTCCTTGAACCTCTCCATCGCGTTGGTTGTTCTACTGCCTCATACTCTCAGGTGATCTTGTCACGAAGCATGTTTCTTCTTCTGGCTATAACTGGGACTCCATCTCTAGTTTTCTTATATTTCTATGGTTTCATACTTTGTTAGAGCAGCAGGACCCAAACTTTGCTTAACTATCTCTCGCTGTCGCAGGTCTCTAAAATTTAATTCAGAAGTTACATGCTGTATATTTTGAAACCTGGTCATCACTGATGTACAAAACTTAAAGACATAGACAAACAAATAATTATCTTTTTATTGTAGTATTTTAGCAATATATTACATTTAAGAGTATATAAAATCGCAAAACTTTAATATTAATACTAACAATATACGTGACAGGCTATACTTTGGGGAAGATGCCACATATTCTACGTTAGAACGTTGTTTCACACAAGTAAGTTTTTCTTTGATAGTTCGGGAAAGATGTTGCCAGGAAAACTATGCAATTTTTTTTATTTATGGACGCTCTTTAACATCAGGTCATCAGCGTCTCAATCAATTCAGGGCGTAAAACAGCCGATAAATTTTTCTCAGAGGCCTCTTCTTTCAGGTTTTACTTCCCTTCCAAAGAAAACCATACTCAGGATATTTACGCACGCACGCGCAGACACTATGAGTTATAAGCCTAGTCCACATTTTCGGCTTCTCCCTACGGAACACCATAAAGCTGTGTTATCTTTCGTTTTCTCCTAATTTATACATACAACAACAACAACAATAATAATATAATGCTTCATGGAAACCTTCTGTGTCATACTTCATTATTAAACGCATTCTGGTTTACCTTCTTTTGCTGTTTTCAATGGAATTTGGCGCAGTTAACTGTGTGTATAACCTCGAAACCCTATTCATTTTCTGTTAAGGGTGATATTTGCACTTCCAATATCTGTAGCCATTATAATTCTAAGAAAAGTCCTCATAAATAACAAATGCCGGGGAGATACCCTAAACTTAGGAGTGGAATGCTTGCTTCCTTCCTTTAAAAAAAAAAAAAAAAATCCTTTCCCAAATTACTGCTTCATTTCATGTATCATCAGTGTCCACCTCCTGTGTTGCCTCAGTAGTTAAAAAGGACGTTAAACACTATTAAAAATTACACTGGTACTTAATGATACTTACAATTTAACCGCCATCATTTCTTTTGTTTATTGTAGTTGTCTAGATCTGTATTCTGTATTGCTGGCATTGCTCATATTTGAACAGAATGAAAAAATAAGTCAGTTCAATTGAAGTAGTATTGCCACATGACTAAATTAAATGTTCAAAGTGTGTTTAATAATGGCTAGAAAAGAATATAGCCCAGTTCGGAACTACTGAATAATCCGTCCTTTCTGGTAGAGCAGCTGTTCTGCAGCATTTGTAGACATTAGGAGAAAACCAAAACTTATATATGTGAGTACATTGAAGTAGAATCAAACAGAAGGCGAGTAATTGTTCCGGAGGAGACTTTCAAATAGGTAAGCCATAACACTAAGTTCGTTAGAGTGTTAGCACGGAACGTCGAAGATCCATGGTTTGAATCCCGGCCAGGACAACTTTTTTTTAAATCTGGTTCTTCCTTTCTAAATTTTAAGCATCATAAGACAGAGGTACCATCTCAAAGTTCAAAATGAGGGCGAAACCTAAAATGCCAATATCTAAATCGAATGTTTTTCTTTTGTTTAAAATAAATTTATCTTAAAAGATTGGCAAGTTTTCAAATGAAAGTCCTGTATATAGTGAGCGAGCTTTCCTAAATCTTGCAAGTTTCAAATATTTCTATGAATAAATAAATTCATAAATGCTCCATATAGTGATAAATTGTCACATCGTTTCAGCTTCACACTTTGGGCTGTACTGACAATATGGCGAAAATTGAAGGTGAGTGTTTCCGTGCCCGTGGGAAAACAAAGTGACGGGGCGCGGTCGAGACACAAAACAAATGAGGCTCTATCCGGAAGGACAGCCACTCATCTAATGGAGATGTAGTACATTCCACAAAAGTGAAACTTCTCAGTCCTGGCCTGCTTTCCCACACTCCCTCGGTAAATAACACTCTCAACTAAATTTAGATCGTACTACACATGTCAAAATCTGCAGCATGTGTTTGTTGAGAGCATACATCTCGTTAATTTCCTAAAGTTGCGAGAGGGCGTTGTCCTTTGCAGAAATAACTAACAAGTTGCAGTGCATTACTTCATTTTCATGCAGACGATGTCCTAACTTTGAGCCGGTTCTCAGTATTCAGCAAGTCACGGAACAGGCCCAAGGCTAAATCCATGCAACACACAAAAACTTCTGAAGACACAGGGTACATTCCCTGTCGCACAACCTTCCAGCAAACCATAACATTTAGGACACATGGCTACTACTCCAATCAGGCGTTCAACACATATCATCTAAAATAAATAAATATAAAAACCGACGTACTGTGTGCATATACACTAAGAGTAATGTCACTTCATATAAGCAACATGCGTTAAATTAGACTACTGTGTAAGGTGCTATTTGCACTAAGAGTAATACCCGCTCATACGAAACGTTGTATGCACTAACAAAGTGTGCGCGCCTTATCACAATTAAAGCAACGATGTATGTAATCTCACATACTATATACCAAATGGAAATGTGTACACTATGTCACTTTTTTTTTTTTTTACTACTGAAGCACCACAGGCGTGACACTGATGTTACATGATATGAAATGATATATTGAGAAAGGATTTATTTTTAAGGAAGGAATCGTTCCTGGCCTAAGTTTAGGGTACCTCCCCGGCATTTGCCATTTATGAGGACTGAGGAAAACCTGGAAAAAAAAAAAAAACTCAGGGAGTACGGTCCTGGCGGGATTCGGGCCAACCCCAGACCTCCCGCTCATGAGTCCGCGCCTTAACGACCTCGGCCAATCGTGGCGGTTCTATCACAATTAAATATATCGTTTGCTCTAATGACAGCATTCATTTTATATTACGATACACACTAGCGCCAGTAGATTCTCTAATGCACAATAAAATACAGTGAATGCATTAATGCTAATATAACGCAATACTTGTGCGTTAACGCAAAATTACTCTAAATACACAATACGCACGCACTAACGAGAAAATTCACTATCACAATATACTGTATGTACTAAGGAGAGTAGGTATACATTTTGTAACACCGACAGAGAATATACTTGTATGCTCTAACGGTAGCTGTAGTATAGTACAACTATCTGCGTGTTAATGTAACATGTACTTATCACAATTCAATATACTGTAACACTGCAAGCATACACCAATGACATAATATTTTAGCACAACCACACCACGGCAACAATGGAGGTACGAATTCTTCCGAACCTGTTATCGGGTAGCCCGGGGCTGGGAAGCGAGGTAAACGACCGGGGTTCGAGCTTCAGTTGCACTAACTCCTCCCTCACTATGAATGGGTTGTGCTTGTTAAATGCTCGCATTCTTATTGTTATTAATCACAGCGATGTATAAAAATTGTTTTTCTTTCACCGTATATTACGATGTTTAGGAGCTGTCTTTATCTGATATTTGTACGCACTTTCATCTCTCTCTTTCACTTATGTATTCTTATTTTAACATGGTTGAGTTCAAGCGAAGGCTTATGGTATCAACCAATTATTACGCTGAAATAAATTGCTGCCAATGGCGTTCCCATATAGTTAAAAAGGAAAATAGCACACCGTAAGAAAATAACGCCATAATCCCAAATACAGATACAATGAGGTTATTTGAGTTACGGGCTGCTTACTGAGGAGATGCAGGAAAAACGAAATAAAGTCGCGGCGCTTAAATTGATATTTTTATTTTTACTGAAGCATAAAACCTATTATAAATCACACGAACCTTTGTTACAATAGAAATTGAAAACGATGCCCCTCAGTGGCAACATATCTACGTAGGAAATTTCTGTATTTCACGTCTCTCGTAACTTTTTGTTTCTGTACCTGGAACATGATTGCCAGAATATTTTCTTGCGAATCGCCTTACACTTCTCTGAAGAATCCATTTTCACAATTAAAAAACTATGGCATGTCTAAAGGAGAACACATAGAAAGCACCGAATAACAAACGAACGAACTGACAAAGCCTCTCCTAACTAACTGCTGGCATGTGCATTATAGGCCTTTGACGACTGATTTTTCCCAGTTAGCAGCCACGCTCTTCCGGCCCGTAACTCAAATAACCTCAGTCTCCTTCCAATAGTATTATTCTTAGCGCTTTATGAGTTAGTAATTTGGATAGCAAACAGTATAATATTACTGAATTTGGCCAATAAGCAGTCCTTTGTCGCATCATAAATAACAAGCTTGTCGTAGAGATAAGGTTCATGATCCAAAAACTTTTTGTTACTTTGTAAGCAATGAATAACACACCAGTCCTTTGCAAACACAACTATGTATACTGTTGCAGAGCTTTTGTATTTTTTAATTATGCACTGTGTCTTACATGTTTGAACATTTCATCAGCAGCAACCGCTGTTCCAGTGACTGGACATGGCCGCCAGCTGTAATAAGCCGAAACCATACAGCGCGATCAGGAGTTCGAATCTCTTAGACGCTCCACGCATGGTTAGGACAAGTTTCGTTGCTAATATAAATAAACGGCAATAAAACATACGTATAGTTGGTGCATAGCCAAGAGCGCGTGTGTTTGATTCCCGTGTGTCTGTAGTGTTCAACTGAAAGCTGGCTCCTCTAAACAATAGGATGCTTTGACCAGTTTCTGGACGACCTCTACCTTATTATTCATGAGATGCCCCGTACAGGATAGCTAACCGAAAGAGTTGATACCACCAACTAGTAAGTCTTGAGCCATCGGTCAGTTACTCTCGTAGTCAACAGGCCAAATTGTAACATATCTAAAAAAAAAAAAAACCTAATTTAAAATGTCCCAAAAGGGAGCGCGTTTCGTTCATTGTCCTGCTGACCTTGCGGCGGAGATAGGAATGCTACCTGTCGCTAATTTTCCAAGTGACTGCTTCACAGCGAAGAGGGTTCTAACATGCTATTTACTTGCTGCACAAGGTCACAACACTCCATTCATAAGGTTAATTCACTCCAGATCGACCCCCGTACTTTGCAATCTTGGAGACGTGTCTGTTGCTGACTCAGGATAGGGCTGAGCTAAAACCGAAAGAACGTCTGGACGCCGTCCAACAAGATGGTTCATCGTTTTCAGTTGACATTTACCTTTTCTCTCTCTCTCTCGTCCTACCTTACAAAGTTACGCCTTTCTTGACGGTACAGGTGATGCCCACGTGGTGATGAACGTAAAAGGAGAAACACTGAACCGGCGCGCGCAATCACACAATGAATGCGTCTTCAAAACAATTGCAACATCATACAGTGAATGAGTGTGTCTAAATAAATAGAAACTACAGTAGCAATGAATTTGAATACTATAGAGGTAAACAAATCAGCAGTGGGGTGTGACCAAATAAACTACAACACCACAGTGACAAAATCAATGCAACTTGCACAATAAATTAACTGTACACTAACATTTGTGTGTACCGAAACAAACTGTGACTCAAAAGTAAAATTTTTAACAAAACTATTAGAATGCCGAAAAAAAATGTAAAGACCAAATATTAAACGAATAGAAAAACAGCATGATAAATAAAACCAAATACATTTGAACACCGTAGAAAGAACGTGACCAAATAAGTAGGAGGGTTAGGAGATTAAACAGCGTGACCAATAAATTTGAACACCGTAGAAAGAATGTGACCAAATAAGTAGGGAGGTTAGGAGGTTAAACAGCGTGACCAAATACATTTGAACACCGTAGAAAGAACGTGACCAAATAGTAGGAAGGTTAGGAAGAAAGAATGTGACGAAATAAGTAGGGGGGTTAGGAGGTTAAACAGCGTGACCAAATACATTTGAACACCGTAGACAGAACGTGACCAAATAAGTAGGAAGGTTAGGAGGTTAAACAGCGTGACCAAATACATTTGAACACCGTAGAAAGAATGTGACGAAATAAGTAGGGGGGTTAGGAGGTTAAATAGCGTGACCAAATACATTTGAACACCGTAGAAAGAATGTAACAAAAAAATTTGGATTCCAGGGGATAAAACAGCATGGCCAAATAAAATTGAACGTTGCTCGCAAACGTGATAAAATTTTGGATCGCTGGGAAGTAAAAGAGGGTGAGCAAAGGTACTCACTGTAGTCGCTGGCATCCTCTGTGGTTCCGTTGACGGAGCCATCAGGTAGGATCTGCAAGTAGCGGTGTTTGATGTACATCTGGATCTTTCGCGCAGTGCCCGTGATGTGGGATAGGTTGGTGGATCGCTCTGAGCGGACAGCGACGTCTTCGCCCGGAAGCACCAGGTCCACCGGCCTTGCTAACACAGTCACTACAGCACTTAGTAACACCAGCAACACCTTCAACATGACTATATCGTCTGATCATGCCCCATCTCCGCGGCCGCCCAACGCATCGCGCTAACCTCCTCACTTTACCGTCGCGGACACACTGACTGACTGCCTGCCTGTCCGCCGTGCCCGACGGCATCTCCCCACTCCACTCCTCTCTCCTTCCGCTGCAACAGCGCTCTCCATCACCAAACTTTGCCATCTAATTTCTACATATCGACTCCTTTTCCTCTCATTCCATTTCTTTTTCCTGTTTTTCAATAGCATGCCCACATGATATTAGGCAGCCTTTTCCTACCGCTAAATATCAAGCAACAAATGTTTCTGTGTAAACTCATCATGTTACACTGCCCCATTTATCAGACAAATCTGTTGACTATCAGCTCAATTAGCGTGCCGGCCACACTCCATGCAAGCATGATAGATGAAGCAGTGCAGTGGGGCCAAACCAGGAACAAGCGGGAAATGGGATTCGAAGAGAGGACCACAGAAGATGCTGAATAGCTTTGGATGTTTATCTCTTGCTGTTAATCAGCGCGATTTCGCTAAACTGTATTTAGCCACTTTTTATAAAACATTCAATCAAAATAATTTGCATGCTTACCTAAAGCTCAAACTACACTGAGAAGGCACTTGTAGTTTACTGAAACGTAATACACACTTCAGTGTAGGTGCGGTTATCTCAGCGACAGATAATGTTGATAGGGTTACTGACCGCTTTACACGTGAAACCAAAGTATAGTTTTTGGCATTTTAAACCTCAATTAAGAAGATTGTTTTAAAAATACAGTTTACTCTTGGCTTAAAGTTAGAGAAATGAATTATGACGCCAAGAGCGATTCCTAAATAAGAACCATTTACCGTTCAACACAGTGCACGATCATTGAAGCACATATTAACAAAAAAGTTCGATATTAGCGAAAACATTGC
This sequence comes from Metallyticus violacea, assembly GCA_030762175.1. Lineage (NCBI taxonomy): Eukaryota > Metazoa > Arthropoda > Insecta > Mantodea > Metallyticidae > Metallyticus > Metallyticus violacea. The sequence goes on along the minus strand of CM060841.1, from coordinate 96,615,776 downwards.
AAAAATAAAAACGTTTTGTTTACAATTTTTATGTTTTAACTTCCCGATGGCCCACATCTGCACCGGACTGTACAGGGTTCTAATGAAGCGCTGGATGACAACACATTGTTTGTTGTAGGTGGCTATGGAATGTCTGCCTCTGTTTACAGCCTACCATCCAACTTGGACCCAAACCCACGGCACGCACCCTGATAATGACACAAAGAACATAAATTTGACTCTAGTTGTCCCTCAAAGATTGAGGTAAGCAACAAGAAAATAAAACCCCGCCTTACATGCACAACAATGATTGAGTTAAGTAACAAGAACCTACATGGTAATAAAAACGGATCTACATGTACAACAATGATTTAATTAAGTAACAAGAACATATACGTAATAAACACGGCTTTATATGTACAACAATGATTTAATTAAGTAACAAGAACATACAGGTAATCACACGGCTCTACATGTACAACAATGATTTAATTAAGTAACAAAAACATACAGGTAATAAACACGGCTCCACATGTACAACAATGATTTAATTAAGTAACAAGAACATATACGTAATAAACACGGCTCTACATGTACAACAATGATTGAGTTAAGTAACAAGAACATACAAGTAAAAAACACGGATCTACATGTACAACAATGATTTAATTAAGTATCAAGAACATACAGGAAATAAACACGGCTCTACAAAGAATGATTTAATTAAGTAACAAGAACATATATAGGTAATAAACACGGCTCTACATGTACAACAATGATTTAATTAAGTAACAAGAACATATAGGTAATAAACACGGCTTTATATGTACAACAATGATTTAATTAAGTAACAAGAACATATAGATAATAAACACGGCCCTACATGTACAACAATGATTTAATTAAGTAACAAGAACATATAGGTAATAATCACGGCTCTACATGTACGACAATGATTTAATTAAGTAACATAACATACGTAATAAACACGGCTCTACATGTACAACAATGATTTAATTAAGTAACAAGAACATACAGGTAATAAACACGGCTCTACATGTACAGCAATGATTCAATTAAGTAACAAGTACATACAGGTAATAAACACGGCTCTACATGTACAACAATGATTTAATTAAGTAACAAGATCATATTGGTAATAAACACGGCTCTACATGTACAACAATGGTTTAATTAAGTAACAAGAACATACGTAATAAACACGGCTCTACATGTACAACAATGATTTAATTAAGTAACAAGAACATATAGGTAATAAACACGGCTTTATATGAACAACAATGATTTAATTAAGTAACAAGAACATATAGGTAATAAACACGGCTCTACATGTACTACAATGATTTAATTAAGTAACAAGAACATATAAGTAATAAACACGGCTCTACATGTACAACAATGATTTAATTAAGTAACAAGAACATACGTAATACACTGGGCTCTACATGTACAACAATGATTTAATTAAGTAAGAAGAACATACAGGTAATAAACACGGCTCTACATGTACAACAATGATTTAATTAAGTAACAAGAACATACAGGTAATAAACACGGCTCTACATGTACAACAATGATTGAGTTAAGTAACAAGAACATATACGTAATAAACACGGCTCTACATGTACAACAATGATTTAATTAAGTAACAAGAACATATAGGTAATAGACACGGCTCTACGTGTACAACAATGATTGAGTTAAGTAACAAGAACATATAGGTAATAAACACGGCTCTACATGTACAACAATGATTGAGTTAAGTAACAAGAACATACAAGTAATAAACACGGATCTACATGTACAACAATGATTTAATTAAGTAACAAGATCATATTGGTAATAAACACGGCTCTACATGTACAAGAATGATTTAATTAAGTAACAAGAACATACGTAATAAACACGGCTCTACATGTACAACAATGATTTAATTAAGTAACAAGAACATATACGTAATAAACACGGCTCTACATGTACAACAATGATTGAGTTAAGTAACAAGAACATACGTAATAAACACGGCTCTACATGTACAACAATGATTTAATTAAGTAACAAGAACATACAGGTAATAAACACGGATCTACATGTACAACAATGATTTAATTAAGTTACTAGAACATACAGGTAATAAACACGGCTCTACATGTATAACAATGATTGAGTTAAGTAACCAGAACATACGTAATAAACACGGCTCTACATGTACAATGATTTAATTAAGTAACAAGAACATACAGGTAATAAACACGGCTCTACATGTAGAACAATGTTTTAATTAAGTAACATGAACATACAGGTAATAAACACGGCTCCACATGTACAACAATGATTTAATTAAGTAACAAGAACATATAGGTAATAAACACGGCTCTACATGTACAACAATGATTTAATTAAGTAACAAGAACATATAGGTAATAAACACGGCTCTACATGTACAACAATGATTGAGTTAAGTAACAAGAACATACAAGTAATAAACACGGATCTACATGTACAACAATGATTGAGTTAAGTAACAAGAACATACAAGTAATAAACACGGATCTACACGTACAACAATGATTTAATTAAGTAACAAGAACATACAGGTAATAAACACGGCTCTACATGTACAGCAATGATTTAATTAAGTAACAAGAACATACAGGTAATAAACACGGCTCTACATGTTCAACAATGATTTAATTAAGTAACAAGAACATACAAGTAATAAACACGGCTCTACATGTAGAACAATGTTTTAATTAAGTAACAAAAACATACAGGTAATAAACACGGCTCCACATGTACAACAATGATTTAATTAAGTAACAAGAACATATAAGTAATAAACACGGCTCTACATGTACAACAATGATTTAATTAAGTAACAAGAACATACAGGTAATAAACACGGCTCTACATGTACAGCAATGATTTAATTAAGTAACAAGAACATACAGGTAATAAACACGGCTCCACATGTTCAACAATGATTTAATTAAGTAACAAGAACATACGTAATAAACACGGCTCTACATGTACAACAATGATTTAATTAAATAACAAGAACATACATGTAATAAACACGGCTCTACATGTACAACAATGATTTAATTAAGTAACTAGAACATACAGGTAATAAACACGGCTCCACATGTACAACAGTGATTTAATTAAGTAACAAGAACATATACGTAATAAACACGGCTCTACATGTACAACAATGATTGAGTTAAGTAACAAGAACATATAGGTAATAAACACGGCTCTACATGTACAACAATGATTGAGTTAAGTAACAAGAACATATAGGTAATAAACACGGCTCTACATGTACAACAATGATTGAGTTAAGTAACAAGAACATACAAGTAAAAAACACGGATCTACATGTACAACAATGATTTAATTAAGTAACAAGAACATACAGGTAATAAACACGGCTCTACATGTACAACAATGATTTAATTAAGTAACAAGAACATACAGGTAATAAACACGGCTCTACATGTACAACAATGATTGAGTTAAGTAACAAGAACATATACGTAATAAACACGGCTCTACATGTACAACAATGATTTAATTAAGTAACAAGAACATATAGGTAATAAACACGGCTCTACGTGTACAACAATGATTGAGTTAAGTAACAAGAACATACAAGTAATAAACACGGATCTACATGTACAACAATGATTTAATTAAGTAACAAGATCATATTGGTAATAAACACGGCTCTACATGTACAACAATGATTTAATTAAGTAACAAGAACATACGTAATAAACACGGCTCTACATGTACAACAATGATTTAATTAAGTAACAAGAACATATAGGTAATAAACACGGCTTTATATGTGCAACAATGATTAAATTAAGTAACAAGAACATATAGGTAATAAACACGGCTCTACATGTACAACAATGATTTAATTAAGTAACAAGAACATATAGGTAATAAACACGGCTCTACATGTACAACAATGATTTAATTAAGTAACAAGAACATACGTAACACAGGGCTCTACATGTACAACAATGATTTAATTAAGTAACAAGAACATACAGGTAATAAACACGGATCAACATGTTCAACAATGATTTAATTAAGTAACAAGAACATACGTAATAAACACGGCTCTACATGTACAACAATGATTTAATTAAGTAACAAGAACATACGGGTAATAAACACGGCTCTAAATATACAACAATGATTGAGTTAAGTAACAAGAACATATAGGTAATAAACACGGCCCTACATGTACAACAATGATTGAGTTAAGTAACAAGAACATACGTAATAAACACGGCTCTACATGTACAACAATGATTGCGTTAAGTAACAAGAACATAAGTAATAAACACGGCTCTACATGTACAGCAATGATTGAATTAAGTAACAAGAACATACAGGTAATAAACAAGGCTCTACATGTACAACAATGATTGAGTTAAGTAACAAGAACATACGTAATAAACACGGCTCTACATGTACAACAATGATTTAATTAAGTAACAAGAACATACAGGTAATAAACACGGCTCTACATGTACAGCAATGATTCAATTAAGTAACAAGTACATACAGGTAATAAACACGGCTCTACATGTTCAACAATGATTTAATTAAGTAACAAGATCATACGTAATAAACACGGCTCTACATGTACAACAATGATTTAATTGAGTAGCAATAACATACAGGTAATAAACACGGCCCTACATGTACAACAATGATTGAGTTAAGTAACAAGAACATACAGGTAATAAACACGGCTCTACATGTTCAACAATGATTTAATTAAGTAACAAGAACATACAAGTAATAAACACGGCTCTACATGTACAACAATGATTTAATTAAGTAACAAGAACATACAGGTAATAAACACGGCCCTACATGTACAACAATGATTGAGAAGTAACAAGAACATATAGGTAATAAACACGGCTCTACATGTACAACAATGATTGAGTTAAGTAACAAGAACATACGTAATAAACACGGCTCTACATGTACAACAATGATTTAATTAAGTAACAAGAACATACAGGTAATAAACACGGCTCTACATGTACAACAATGATTTAATTAAGTAACTAGAACATACAGGTAATAAACACGACTCTATATGTATAACAATGATTGAGTTAAGTAACCAGAACATACGTAATAAACACGGCTCTACATGTACAATGATTTAATTAAGTAACAAGAACATACAGGTAATAAACACGGCATTACATGTAGAACAATGTTTTAATTAAGTAACATGAACATACAGGTAATAAACACGGCTCCACATGTACAACAATGATTTAATTAAGTAACAAGAACATACAGGTAATAAACACGGCTCTACATGTTCAACAATGATTTAATTAAGTAACAAGAACATACAAGTAATAAACACGGCTCTACATGTAGAACAATGTTTTAATTAAGTAACAAAAACATACAAGGTAATAAACACGACTCCACATGTACAACAATGATTTAATTAAGTAACAAGAACATATACGTAATAAACACGGCTCTACATGTACAACAATGATTTAATTAAGTAACAAGAACATATAGGTAATAAACACGGCTCTACATGTACAACAATGATTGAGTTAAGTAACAAGAACATACAAGTAATAAACACGGATCTACATGTACAACAATGATTTAATTAAGTACCAAGAACATACAGGTAATAAACACGGCTCTACATGTACAACAATGATTTAATTAAGTAACAAGAACATATAGGTAATAAACACGGCTCTACATGTACAACAATGATTGAGTTAAGTAACAAGAACATACAAGTAATAAACACGGATCTACATGTACAACAATGATTTAATTAAGTAACAAGAACATACAGGTAATAAACACGGCTCTACATGTACAACAATGATTTAATTAAGTAACAAGAACATACAGGTAATAAACACGGCTCTACATGTACAGCAATGATTTAATTAAGTAACAAGAACATACAGGTAATAAACACGGCTCTACATGTTCAACAATGATTTAATTAAGTAACAAGAACATACAAGTAATAAACACGGCTCTACATGTAGAACAATGTTTTAATTAAGTAACAAAAACATACAGGTAATAAACACGGCTCCACATGTACAACAATGATTTAATTAAGTAACAAGAACATATACGTAATAAACACGGCTCTACATGTACAACAATGATTTAATTAAGTAACAAGAACATATAGGTAATAAACACGGCTCTACATGTACAACAATGATTGAGTTAAGTAACAAGAACATACAAGTAATAAACACGGATCTACATGTACAACAATGATTTAATTAAGTACCAAGAACATACAGGTAATAAACACGGCTCTACATGTACAACAATGATTTAATTAAGTAACAAGAACATACAGGTAATAAACACGGCTCTACATGTACAGCAATGATTTAATTAAGTAACAAGAACATACAGGTAATAAACACGGCTCCACATGTTCAACAATGATTTTATTAAGTAACAAGAACATACGTAATAAACACGGCTCTACATGTACAACAATGATTTAATTAAATAACAAGAACATACATGTAATAAACACGACTCTACATGTACAACAATGATTTAATTAAGTAACAAGAACATACAGGTAATAAACACGGCTCTACATGTACAACAATGATTTAATTAAGTAACAGGATATATACTATGCATATATTACAATGATAAACTGGACTCTTTGGATGCCACAAATGGTGAGTTAAACCACAGGAGATAAATATGTTTCCGACTATCCAGTGGCACAAAGGTTGAAATAAGCAACATACTGATATACACACGATATGAACCCGGCTATGCATGCTCCACAACGGTTGAGTAAACCACAGGATAGGATATGACCCCGGCTCTACATGGGCAACGATGGTTATTTTAAGCAATAGAATGTAAGTTCCAAAGTTCTGAGATTTATGTTAAAATTCCATACAGTTCCCATTGATCCTATAGTGGTTCCAAATCAATGTTATTTAAAACGTATTTTAGGTTATTATCAAGTGGTTCCTTAACTACACGTTTTACTTCTTCTTCTTCTTCTTCTTCTTCTTCTTCATCATCATCATCATCATCACCGCCACGGTTGGCCGAGGTCATGAGCGGGAAATCTGGGGTTCGAATCCCGCCAGGACCATCCTCCCTGACTGAGGTTGTTTTCCAGGTTATCCAAAGTCCGGGAGGTACCCTATACTTAGGTCTGGAAGGCTTTTTTCCGGGAGGTACCCTAAACTTAGGTCTGGAAGGCTTTTTTCGTTATAAAAAAATTTAAATCCTTTCCCATTCTATCATTTCATCTCGTGTATCATCAATGGCCACCGCCTGTGGTGCCTTGGTAGTTAAAAACGGTAGTTAAAGCACCATTTAAAAAAAATCAACCTGATCAATACATTTATTCCCATGAAAATCTTTCTGCATTTTACAGATATATTGTTTTCACGCAGCGCTAGATATGGGTAGCTGGGGGTGTCATATTTCGCGGAATCGCAGTCCTTAAATTACTTAAAAATTACCATATGAACTGGAATGTTGTCGTAAACTAGACCATCATGGGAGTCATCTGCGAGGTTCTCTCTCGGGACGAGACAGTTTAGCCCATTCTTTCTGGACGGAGCGATGGAAATTCCTACCTCATAAATATCATCTAAGAGCCTGTTGATGGGTTCGGAGAAAGTCCTTTCTTTTTATACTTTATTGCTAGGCGGCATTAATTAATATTAGTGTAAATTAGGATGCCAAACAAGCGTCTCTTGGTAGATTGCGTGTACAAAATTGAAACTGATAGGTTAAACTCCTCGTAGATGGTGCTTCTGCCATTCAGCATATTACAATCGGCGCAAACTAGCTTTACGTGTGCACAAGTATTGAAATAAGCAATAGAAGGTATACACACGATATGAACCTGACTCTACATGTGCACAAGTACTGAAATAAGCAACAAAAGGTATACACACGATATGAACCTGATTCTACATGTGCATCAGCACTGAAATAACCAACAGAAAGTATATACACGATGTGAACCTGACTCTACATGTGTACAAGTACTGAAATAAGCAACAGAAGGTATACACACGATATGAACCTGACTCTACATGTGCACAAGTACTGAAATAAGCAACAGAAGGTATACACACGATATGAACCTGACTCTACATGTGTACAAGTACTGAAATAAGTAACAGAAGGTATACACACGATATGAACCTGACTCTACATGTGTACAAGTACTGAAATAAGTAACAGAAGGTATACACACGATATGAACCTGACTCTACATGTGCACAAGTACTGAAATAAGCAACAGAAGGTATACACACGATATGAACCTGACTCTACATGTGCACAAGTACTGAAATAAGCAACAGAAGGTATACACACGATATGAACCTGACTCTACATGTGTACAAGTACTGAAATAAGCAACAGAAGGTATACACACGATATGAACCTGACTCTACGTGTGCACAAGTACTGAAATAAGCAACAGAAGGTATACACACGATATGAACCTGACTCTACATGTGTACAAGTACTGAAATAAGCAACAGAAGGTATACACACGATATGAACCTGACTCTACATGTGTACAAGTACTGAAATAAGCAACAGAAGGTATACACACGATATGAACCTGACTCTACATGTGTACAACTACTGAAATAAGTAACAGAAGGTATACACACGATATGAACCTGACTCTACATGTGCACAAGTACAAAAATAAGTAACAGAAGATATACACACGATATGAACCTGACTCTACATGTGTACAAGTACTGAAATAAGCAACAGAAGGTATACACACGATATGAACCTGACTCTACATGTGCACAAGTACTGAAATAAGCAACAGAAGGTATACACACGATATGAACTTGACTCTACATGTGTACAAGTACTGAAATAAGTAACAGAAGGTATACACACGATATGAACCTGACTCTACATGTGTACAAGTACTGAAATAAGTAACAGAAGGTATACACACGATATGAACCTGACTCTACATGTGCACAAGTACTGAAATAAGCAACAGAAGGTATACACACGATATGAACCTGACTCTACATGTGTACAAGTACTGAAATAAGTAACAGAAGGTATACACACGATATGAACCTGACTCTACATGTGTACAAGTACTGAAATAAGTAACAGAAGGTATACACACGATATGAACCTGACTCTACATGTGCACAAGTACTGAAATAAGCAACAGAAGGTATACACACGATATGAACCTGACTCTACATGTGCACAAGTACTGAAATAAGCAACAGAAGGTATACACACGATATGAACCTGACTCTACATTGCCATGAGGGCTGCGATAAGCAAAGGAGGTAGGATCCTGATGTGGATAATTGGGACACTTTACGAACAATAGCAATGAGGCAGGTTCCTAGTCGGGTTGCTTCCCGCCGCAGGCGCTAGCGGCGCTATGTGAGCCTACTTTACTGCAGCTATTCCTATGGTCTAGTGGAGGAACGACCTGCTGGCAAGTGGGCTTAACTCGTTGTGTTGTTTATTTTATTACCGTACCCTTGGACCGGGTTTGGGGGAGATTTGAATTTTAGATTGTCAATGACACAGTAAAGTTGGGAGAGAGAGAGAGAATAGCTGTCATTGTGGACCCGGCAGCAGCAGAGGAGCCAGATTTATGTGCATCGCTTAACGTTGCCGTGGCAGGATGCACAACGGCAGAGTTTCCAAGTGGTTAGAAAGTGAACAAGAACAATAAATCTGGTGAAGAACGATGTCCGATAAGCATCAAAAGGGCAAAGGAACCAACTCAGAATAAAAATTTGATCTAGGAGAAAGTTTGGTTTTTCCTTTGCAGTTTTGGTATAATGTTTGTTAACGATTATGTTGGTTCAATAATTCCCTGCGGCAATACAAGTGCACAAGCGGACTTTGGGTTCTTTGACCTGATTCAGTTTTCCCCGCCTATCAATAAATTGTATTAAACCGTACACAAGTAGCGCGCTAATTATTGAGTGTGCGTTCTTTGCAACATGACGAGCTGAATGAAGAACGGGGCTCATTGCGTGACCTTGACCTTGGAGCAAACAGCCGCAAGGATCGTTATATTGTGCGAATATACCGCTCCCTTTTTACTTGAAATAGAGAAAAATACAACATCCAGTCTATCCTAAACAATTTCCATAGATTGGTTCAAAAACAAAACGTCCGCAGTTTAAATTTATTGCAGCTCACTTGGATTATGTGATCGTGTCTCGGAAGCGCGAGCAGGGCTTAGATACTTTCGTCTTCATGAATTATTGTCGCTACGTAGGACACGTTTCATTAACAGGAAACTGCAAAACAATGTAATGCTGGAAATAAAACTTAAGCCCGAGATAGATTTAATAGCCGATTTTTGGGACTCGCGGAAAGGAAGAATTTAACAGCGAAATCGCAACGTTCTGAGCTATAATAATGTGCCCCCTTTACAGCCTCAGTTTCACACGAAGAGGTGTAGACAGGGTCTGACCAAGTTGCAGCGCACTAAACAGAAAAGTGTTTACCGCGTGGAAAGGCATGTTTGTCGAGTGAGAGGAGACTTACCGTATATTTTTACTTGAGTCAAACAATATAATTCACTCTCACACCTAGTGAAAGCTCATTATCTCAATTTTCTGCGACAGACCGCTACTGCGAGAATTTAAACCTGGTACATTTTGTGAATCTAATTTCCTTCACGGACGAATTTTGGTTACACTAATTCACAAAACTGGAGTTGAGAAAAACCCAACCTGCTTCACGATTGAAAGCAAGGAGTGTGGTAAGAGAATAATATGCCCCTCTTTTTTTAGTGATAGGTATGTGCAGAATTAACTGTTAGAGATGGTAGGTTCGCACTTTGCAACGGCACATAGGCCTATGTCTCCTTGCATGCAATTCATGACGAACAACACACGACTCCACTTAGCGCTCTGCGATTTTTTATCTCTGAGGAAGGTTAAAGTACAAGACAAATCCACACACATTAGATGAACGAAAAACCACATACGTGAAGAAATTCTTCCATTTCTTAGGGGGGGTTAATGTCAGAAGAAATGAAAGTTCCAGCATTTCAGTAAATGTAGCTTTTAAGTGTTAGTAACAATCATAGCTGCGCACTTGGAGCGGTGCTGCGTAGGAAAAATCGAGCACAATTAAAGAAAATACACGAAGTATGTGAGTACACTGTGTTGTGTACTTAAAGGCAAAGCAACATTTGCCCCATAGGCAACCTGCTTGCCAGCAAACTGAAGAAAGACCTAGAAATTTTAATTATAATGAAGTGAAGGACACCTTTTGCAGGAAAAAGTTCAAAATATTATTCCTTTTTTCTCCTTAGAAGTAAGTTAGGCCGGAAACAAGAAAGCTATCTCGTAGTGAAATACTACTGGATTACAAAATTTCGAGACAATGTACCGAACACTAAATCTTCCTCTAAACACTGGGAGCTATTAACATTCAACTTTCAAGCAATTCAAGTCATAGAATATTTCATTTGAAATGAAAATACAAACGACAGTAGTAATAGTAGTAGTAGTAATAGTAGTAGTTAGTAGTAGTAGTAGTAGTAGTAGTAGTAGTAGTAGTAGTAGTAGTAATAGTAGTTAGTAGTAGTAATAGTAGTAGTAGTAGTAATAGTAGTTAGTAGTAGTAGTAGTAATAGTAGTAGTAGTAGTAGTAGTAGTAGTAGTTAGTAGTAGTAGTAGTAGTAGTAATAGTAGTAATAGTAGTAGTAGTTAGTAGTAGTAATAGTGGCTAAATGTATAGGACATTACACATGAAAAATTAAAGTTCACTTCTCAACTGAAAAAAAGACTTAAATAATACGTTTACATCTACAAAAAGAATAGATCATAATATAGCTCTAAGCTGATACCAAATGGAAAAAGATTTAAGTAAAAATTTAAGGAAAAAATTATGAAAAAAGGGGGGAAGAGTGAAAAACAATAAAAGGAGCATAAGAAAATTGCTCTATAAATGTGCCAAACATAAAACTAATTTCCACGTTTTGCAGCCTTGAATAAAAATAAAAGCACGCTCTACCAAGCTAATACGTACATGTGGTACAAAACGATGGAGGGAGAGAGTCTTCTTTGACAAGGCAAAGCAATTACCAAGTTTCAGAGCCCTAACACGTAACCAATGTTTTCTAATATCCAAACTGTTAACTCTTTCAAGTTACTTACTGGAGCAGTAGGTTGCAAACTCAAACTGTACTTGGTCACTTCAGCCTTGCTCAAGGGCTGGCCAACCTCGGTAGTAATTTAGTAGTAAGGGAAAAGCCGGGCGGCGTGTCTAAGAACACACCGACGCCGACGGTGCCCCCTCCATGCCAGACGCATGGGCAGAAACCATTAACTACCCTGGCACTTTCGACCCCCTGTAATGAAATGAAAATTCGTGGAAAGTTAGCAACCATTCCAGCATTTGCCTAAACGATCAGAGGTAACCCAAGGTAATTATGAATTTGAACTTCCTTGACCTTCCGAATGCGATTTTCAAACGATATCGCCTAAGTCTACCCCGCTCTGTGGTTGAATATGCGGGGGTGGATGTTAAGCCTTAAGGCCAGTGGAGAGCGAGTCCCTAAATAACAAAAAGAGTTGAAGCTGGAAATATAAAATACAAAAACAGTACGGTGGCGAAACATTCTATTATATAAAACACATGACCTGGTGTACATTGTCTATTAGAATTGGTCATGGATAGGCCGTACTACAAACCAACAGTTACCTAAATGATACCTTTCATCATTATACTTAATTATTGACCGTTTCTCTTATTTCACTGTTGCACAATCTAATGCTTGACACGTGTATGTTTCTAACTTGCAATTATTAGTAGAATTTTCTGATACACTTGCACTTTAAAATGTGAAGTGAATTTCGTTTGTGTTAATATTTGTCGTGCACTTGTAACTTGTGTAGGAATATACGAGTGGAAGTTTTAATACCTTTTTGATAGTTTTTAGAATTAGTTGACCTAAATATGCTAAATGGTAAAAGCAGAAATATGTATAAAGAAAGAATTATTCAGTATTTGAGTATAAGGAACGCTTTAGCCTAAGCGCAATTAATGACTGATATTGGCCTTTCCTGTTTCAAATGCGCATTTCAGTCCAGCATTTTTTAAGATTCATTTTACATGCCATTAAAAATAACTTTTACCCTTTTCTTTTCTAGATAATCTCTTTTGACACAATTTTACCCAATTTTAGGCTTATACTGAAAATATGATTACTAAACAATATAAACAAATGTCTATAAATACAAAGGAACAAATGGACTAATAAAATAAATGTCTGAGCTCGATTCTTCTGCTATCGACAATTTAAATTGATGTTGCCAATTATCAGTATGCGATTGTCTCAAAGTTAACTATTAACTGGATGCATAATAAACTATTTAAATTATCATTATATTTGAGAAAAAATACAAGATCTATTTAGCAGAATTGACAATAATCCAACGTGCACATTAAAAGATTAATAAGGAGTGAACATAACCTAATTCAAAGTATGGCGACGGGTGACAAACAGCTGTTCCTCCATCTTGCTCTTATATGACGTCACTTGTAACTTTTTACTAATTTTTTATAAATATTGTGCTTTCTTTCGTGGAATAGATAGTTACAAGAGCATACTTTACAAGGACTTGTACTAATACACTTGTAATAGATTGGAATAGGGCCCTGGACCACATTTGTCTCGTTCAAGCCCGACCAGGATTGATGGATGGGAAATAAATTTAAAGGAATAGCAGTACTGAGCCACCGAAACACAGACAGCATTGCTCTTTCTCAAGAGTACATTCTGTCAATTTTATTAACTTCCGACAATGGATTAATGATTTTGAAATGTCTTTTCTATTGTTAAGTTTCATTGTGAAGAAGGTACACACTTTTGCACCATTAGTAGCTATAGCTGTTAGAAATACAAGTGGGGTATCTCCCTCCCAGTTTATTCTGCCCCAGAGTCTGGAATGGCTCGAACAACCAGGACAGGGATTCTATCTACGTTCGCCCAGTATTCGTCAACTACCGAGTGTAGACTCAAGAGTCAGGAGCAAGGGAAGTATACACTTCTTCCATGCCAAGTTTCACGTCTTCTCCATAGGGCGCAACGCCAGATGAAAGAAGCACAACCTCACAGGTTTAGAGCCCGTCACTTTCCACAATATGGAAACGCTCAGGCCCTGGTGTATATTCGGACAGCTTGAGGAGGAAAAAATTCGCTCCGGGATCGAATCCCGGCTCCTTATTAACTGTGTTACCCGTGAGACACCAATTTAAACTTCATAAACAGAGAATCCGAAACGAAGTTGATTACAGGTGAGGTGATTTGCAAAGTAATTCACATTTCAGTATATTTCAAAATACGCAAACAGGAACTGGACTAACTAGCCTACAGCTTGGTTCTATATTAAAAGCAAATTTGATGAGTTTTAATATCGCGGCACGAATTTAACCACAAGTATTTTCTCTCATTTAGCCTCCCACAAACAAACCCTAATGCTTCATTTTTACACATAAACAGTCCGTCATGCAAGATGCGTAAAGTAAGCGAATTTGTGAAGGGTATTACAGAACGCTATAGCGCTTTTAACATTTCTGTTTCAGGTGTGCCCCCACTTCCCTCATTTTCAGAAACTTTTTCTTATTTTATTTCAATGGCATATACAGAGTTTCATTGAGAGAAAACAAAAAATTGCGGCTGCTAGAGCACTTTTAAATTTTCGCTTTGGGTTAGCTCCCACTAACAAAGGTCCAATTTTTAATGTTAACGAATTTGATGAATGGTTTGTTTAAATGCCAAGTTTCGTCGAGAGAAAACTAAAATCGCTACCGCTAGAGCGATAACAAACACATATATAATTTTTGGCAATTTTTTTATATCTGGTTGGTAAGATCAATGGAAATTTTAAGATTTTTTTTTTCAAAAATATTTTCTTGGGTACATTGGCAATTCCTTGAGAACATTTTAGAAATACTTGCACTTTTTAGTACATTTCACCATTACACTATCCGTTCTATTACATTGTCAGTATTCATCCCAGAGGAAATGTGAGATTCCCCATATACAGTACAAATTAATATATGGCAGATAGCACACGCGCCCTAAGGTGTGGCCAAATGAGCCCACATTTTTAATGGACGCCACAGTTCTGCCTGGCTGTCGCCCTTTCTTGCGGTCCTTTCTTAATTCTCGAGCGAAAACAGCAGAAACTCTCCATTTAAGACTGTAAGTTTACTGGAAACCGTTTTGGGGCACTAGTAAGACATATAAGACATATGTGCTATGTAGACAATTATTACAGGCATTCGAAACGTATGAAATTCATAACTTGTGTGCTTTACTTCTTTTTACTTTTAGGTAAATGGCGGATGTGCATAAATAAAAAGATAAAATTAAACAATTAATAAAAGTGTTCATGGGATCCCTTATAAAGGAGGTAGTTTGCAGTAACATGCCTAGAAATGCCCTCATGATTTAGCGGTAGCATTCGCATGGACTCAGATTACATTACCGGTTGGGCTATTTTCCTCATTTCCTTTCCTTGTTCTTAAGGGAATGACTGGGAAAATTAATTCCTAAAACCCCGTGAGCTCTATTATTTGTCAGTACAAAAATCCCAAGGGGATTGTAACGCAATGATCATTAAAAAACAAACAAAGAAGCGAAAAAAGAAAACAGTACTCTATGAGGCAAATATGCGGAAATGTATTAAATATGAGTATACTTTTAGCATTGTTATATGGGATGGTCAAATAATAAGTAACGGAATTACTTGTAACATTTTATTCTCCTTGTGTTTCGATATGTCCTGAAGCAGCATGTCGTTCCAACATTTCTGATGTGACGTTAACAATTGAACTCGTACTGTCAAATCCACTTTTTCAGCTCGTGGAACGCTGTATAACATTTTCTGTCTTGTATTTATGTTCGCAAGTATGGATTTTCTTACATGACTTTAAACTTAGTGAGCGTTGTCCGAAACGTTTGATAAAGGTCGGGACGCCGCAGTAAAGTTGAAACAGTTAACGTCAAACTACTCGAGAATTGAGCCTTCCACCTTCAAATCTTTGATATCACTTGAATAAAACAGGATAAGTGATCACACATAACTTTACCTCATCCTATTGGCATTCAAACACCTGAAGAACCTGAGACGGTATTTAGAAATTTTATCGTCTCTAAATGTCATAAATGAAATACTAACATTTATCGATGCTAATGCTCATTATTTTGATTAATGAAGTTAAATTTAATTTATTGAAATTTAAATTATAAAACTACCATTCATTTCCGAAATAACTGTCATAAGATTTTAAGGTAAAATGTTATTTTGAAACATCTGAATTTGTTTTGTTTTATCCCCCCCAAAAAGTTTAGCCACCATATATGGGGGAAAATAGAAGAGAATAGTAAACTAGTTGAAAAAAAATGTTCTCCCAGGAAACCGTCAAAAAAAATGCGGCGTATCTTATCTAGTGAAACAAGCAAGGTTAATGGGCTAATTTATGACCTTTTAGTTTGAAAGTCAGCATTTTTGGTATATAGAGTGCGATCCAGTCCTAGCGGATAGTTCAATGGTATAATATATTTCTTGGAAGTTAAAATCAAATAAAAAAGGTATACAATTTCTACCGCAAGTATCTCCCTAATAATTCTACATGTTTATCTGTTATATAAAACTCCATGCAATGTCTCACACATTTCTTTCATTTTAAGCAGGTTCCTGAAAATGTGAGTGCAATATGGCAGGTTAAAAGGAAAAATGCATATATTAAAGAAAATCGTGACATTTTGTATAGGGTACTTTATATTTATATGTTGCCGTATCTATTCATTTGTACAATATGCATGATGTATTGAAATAAAACTAAAATTAGTGAATTGTATAAGAACACGTATTTATTTCAATTTAGCTTTTCACTTCATTCATTATTTACGATAATTCAATATGATAATGATATTTTGTATCATTTTATATTAGTCTTATGCCACATTTATTCTAAGTGTTCATATGGTCCACCAGGACCCGGAATAAGCCTTGTACCGACCATCTGATGGAACGATGGGGAAGAACTTGGTGGCAGCACTGCCCTGGACCGCAATGTAAACTTTATCGAGAGACGTGTGAAATTACTCTTAACTTGCTTTTTTTATATTTACTTTCTGACGCAAAATGTGCATTACATTGCGCCTCGTGTTATAAAGACAAGATAAGCTCTGTAACAAAATCTTTAGCGTAGACTATCGATATTTTTTTGTTCCATCAAAGCTCTAACTTTCCCTACGCAAAATGTTGGTGCTATGTATAAATAAATAAACTTTATTATAATCTGAACAAGAAAAGTGCAAATATAAAAAATAAAACTATAATAAATGATAAAGTTGTAAGACGACTGAACTAACACGCATAGTGATATATAAGTATTGTGTGTACTGATGTATCCGAGCTCAGGGTTGGATGAGAGGTAATAATGTTCATATTTTAAAGAGTCACTTGTGAGATGCACAGATGGAAGTTTATGTTAACAAGCAATGTATCTACTTGTTGTGCTAATAACGTCTTAAAATAAATTAACAGTCAGTCCCTCTTTAGTAGTAGGCGGACAAGATACGTGAGATGAAATGATATATTGGGAGAGGGTATTTTTAAGGAAGGAAACTTTGCATTTGCCATTTATGAGGACTAAAGAAACCCTGTAAAAATCTGTCAAGGAGGAACCCCCGACATCCCGCTCACGAGTCCGTACCTTAACGACCTCGGTCACCCCTGGAAGTATTTTTCTTATTGATACTTCTGTAACCAACATCTCATAATGACGTATACTTCTGCTTTAAAATCCAGCATTTCTTGTTATTACTGTCATTATAAATTCAAGTGGCTCCAAACACAGCGGATTTAGAAGTTTCGAAGTAAACTCATTTTATTATTTTTACCTGAATTAACAAGAGTTAGATTTCATTACATTTATTTCTTAAATTTTACATAAAGTAAATTGGTTGCATTTGTTACGAATTCTGACAAGAAGCGTTTACCAAAGGAATCAAGGAACTGCTTTAGAACACGGTCATACAACCTTCTTGCATAAACGGATGTCCTTCAAGTGAAAATATTTATTACTTTGCTCTACTACATGTCTCCCTCCCTTCCTTTGCGTATTTGTTCACTACCTCTATGTTTTCACTCGTAATATCGCACCTACACTTCTATCTCATATATGCATAATTATTCTACTTATTTGCAATTTATAAATGTATTGCCTGGAGGAGACTCGAACCCGGATCATTTAAATCAAAAGTCAAGCCTCTAGACCATTACGTTACAAGAACCATGCTGAAGTTAAGTTTCAAAATATTCCTCATATATCTATCTAATTAATAATTTATATTACAAACTACAAATTAGATACAAACTTAAAACCTCTCAAAATGTATTAAAAGTTCTGAAAAATTACTGCTAAGTATAACTATGCATAAAAATTTATAAAATATGAAAAAAAAAAAAAAAAAGCTATACTATTATCCATTAAAATGAGGGTAAATTTAACCTTAGTAGTGTGAAATATCAAGCATACCGAGTAACATTTGTATAGACGAAATTACAGGAGCACATACAAACACAATATAATCCACTTGGCATCACTCCAAGGAAAAATTACCAGCATATAATAGAAAAAAGACGTTTCCTGATTATATAGCAATGTATATGGTTGAAAAAAAATTTTAAATAGTGTTTAACGCCCGTTTTTATTATTGAGGCACCACAGGCGGTGAACACATGAAATGAAATGATATATTGCGAAAGAATTATTTTTTAAGGAAGGAAACGTTCCAGGTCTAAGTTTAGGGTACCTCCCCGGCATTTGCGATTTATGAGGACTGAGGAAAACCTGGAAAAACCTCAGTCAGGAAGGACGGTCCTGGCGGAATGGAGCCCCAGACCTCCCGCTCATGAGTCCGCGCCTGAACGACCTCGGCCACCCGTGGCGCTTTGAAAACAATGTATTCACAAGAAACAAAACAAATTTGTAACTTTTTTAGAAATAATTGCAAAACTAAAGTGGTAAAACCTGCCTATGTACGACTCCATTTGTAATGTTCCTGTTTTTCTTCAGGTTACTCTGTTCCTTAAAAATTAAAGTACAAAAATCCAATATTAGTTCTTTCACTACATAATTTTGTACAACTGAAAAATGCATTGACCTGACGATTGCATCCCCTCCAAGCCGGATTTAAGAATGGGCAACATTACTGGCATTCTAATGCAATTTTAGCGGAAACTCGGGAAAAAATTAAATTTGCAATTAATTCATTTACACACACAGTAACCTAACGTTAACCTCGAGTAAATCCTGGAAACCGGTGGACCCAGTGGTTTGCTGCAGCGAGCTACAGCCTGACGGCCTACGCTCGCCTCCTTTTAGTAAATACAAATTGATAGCAAATTTTGTGTTAGTATGTTAGCGGGCAAATCGTTGTAGTGGTGGCTAACCTCCTTATATTGCAGCAAAACGTAAGTAATGCTATCTAGGGGCAGAAATCATAAGCAGCTAGTCATAATAAACAAAATGAGTGCAAGAAGAACCTAAGTCCTGCATGAACTATTCGGAATAATTACCATAAATGGAATTCGTAATTAACTCATATACACTAACCCTAACCTAATCTGGAGTGAATCCTAGAAATCGGTGGACCCAGTGGTTCGCTGAGTCCTCCTTTTTGTAAGTATAAATTGATAGCGGATTGTATGGCGGTAGTGAGCGGGTAAATCGTTGTAATGTAAAGAAAGCACAATGTTCTGGAGTGCTGAAAATATTGAAAATGAGTAAAATGTGCTGTATTTGTGTAACAGCACCCCTAACATATAGGAAAGCACGGTAAATATGTTTTATATCTCGCGCTGATATTATTGCAGATCAACTTAACACATAAGAATTCTATAGTGTTATCTATCCGTGGGAAAATCATGACTAAAACTCCATATGTGAATGTAAAGTGCACCACTCTACAATCTATGGGCGTAATGCGGGTAGGAACTGAACGTGCTCGGTCGCTTGTCGAAAGTCAGAGAGCGAAACCTTTAATGTTGGTATTACTAAAGATGATATACGAAACTTGTGATGAAGTGAGTGCAACAATGACCCAAGTACGCGATAACCGTATTCTGAAGGTTAGCCTGATTCAACAGTAATTAAACTACAAACATTCACAGCTAACAAAAGCCATATTCTCTTTTTAACATCGTATTTAATCACCCCTGTCTTCCGAACTTAATTTTTATTCTATTTCCGCAAAGTTTGATCTCTAACTAAGTTGATGTTCCTTACCAAACATAGATATGTTGTTTTTTGTTATCACATTCTTTAGTGCATACTCATATTTGGTAATATGAGAAATTAGTTAGCTGCTAAGATGACTATTTCATAGTGTTTTTTGTTTCCTCTCAGCTTGTTTTTAAACATTTAGTAAATGCAGTTTCCACTGGCACATTTCTCTATAATCTACAAAAAGCATTGTATTATCTATAAATTTTATACTTACACAACGCACTTTCTTGACTATTGTAACCAAGTCAGCAGTGTCTCGATTTCTTTCACTGTTATTTGTGGTAACATACCAATAAACACGCATTATCATGCAGTGCATACTTTCATCTATTACGAGGAATTCCGAAATAAGTATTTACTTTTAGCCCAATCCACTTCTTTTGTTTGTTGATGTTCAGTTGTTACGGAAAATCGCCGTTACTAATCTCGATTATTGTACTGGTTAAAATAAGCATTCACTTAGCGATTTTCTAATTAAACTGAATGTAATGAAGTTTTTCAAAGGGTTAATTGCTTTTTTGGACTATGGCAGAATTATGTACTATTTAAATAAAATGACAATTTAAACAGGAAAATAGCGAGACAATGCTAGAGAGTTAATAAATTGCCTAAATATAATCTCCAGCTGACCAATGATAATGGTTGTGATGACACGAACGTTGGCGGAATGTGCATATATATCTGACGATCTTAGATCTCTGTAGCATGGATTTCAAATCCCGGGGACTATTTCTCTTCCTCGCGTGGATAGATTGAATGAAATACAGTGTCGGGGAATTCGCCATCGCAGCAGGCAGGTGCTTTACTTAGTTTTTTGATGTTTACACAAGAAAAACCGCGCGGCAGTTCGAGGACTTGACCCTTGCGGTCCTAGACAAGGAACAATTTGGGAGCATAGCCAGGTCGTCTCTCTGAGCATTCCCGCACATTTTACATAATTATTTGTAACTGGCAACGCATTACGTAATTGCATAAACGAAAGCCTAGCAAATAAGCTTCGGTTCCTCTTTCACATCATCGATTTCCCGCACCACATTGTCGTCAAGGAAACGCACATTACGTTGTTTACAAACAAACAACTTTCAGTAACGATTTCTTTCCAAATGCAAGAGGATGTCTGGGGAAGATCAAGAAGAGGTGCAGGATCTGGAGATCTTGTCTGCCATTGGTTTTGATGGTACGTATGAAAAACTTACAAAGCTTGTTTCTTCTAGTACTGAATGCAATACCATGCATTATTCATATGATGAGTAATATCCCAATCTTGTTTTGAAATATTTTTGTGAGACAAGGCATAGTTTGGACACAAATAACATTTAAACACACTAGTTTTACATACGTCAGATATGTCCGAAATCAGGACAAAAGATGATGTACGAGGGTATGTTCATAAGTTTCCGGTCTAATCATTTTCTAGATATAATAGAGGCAAACTATATTTTACTTTATTGCAATACGCTTCTCACATTTTTGAATTAACATTTCAATCCCCCTCCCAAAAAATAATCAGATGTCTTGTCTGCAAAATGGGCATAAACAGCATCCATCACTTCATCACACTTAAATTTCCTTCCTCGAAGGTCCCCTCTTGAGTTTTGAGAAGTCGAAATAGTCACTGGGAGCTAGATCTGAACTGTAAGGTGGATGGTCGATCTCCTTGAAGCCACATTTCTTCACAGTTTCCTTTGCAACAAGAACTGTGTACACAGGCGCGTTGTCGCGAAGAAGGCGCGGCGCACACAACCACTCACTTTCCCTTGCCTTTTCTCTTTGATGGAAGCACGTGATCTGTGCAGTAGGCCAGCACAGTACTCCCCATTTACTGTGGTGTCCTCTCCTTGAAGTCAATGAAGAGTATTCCTTCATAGTCCCAAAAGAATGCGGCCATGATCTTCGTTGACTGAGTGACCTTGGCCTT
Source organism: Metallyticus violacea (assembly GCA_030762175.1). Taxonomy (NCBI): domain Eukaryota; kingdom Metazoa; phylum Arthropoda; class Insecta; order Mantodea; family Metallyticidae; genus Metallyticus; species Metallyticus violacea. The sequence goes on along the minus strand of CM060841.1, from coordinate 96,593,473 downwards.
TAGAGGCGGTGTTTCGCCAGCTTTACGCTGCCACTCCATTGATTCTCTTTTGGACAAGAGATCATAATAGAGGACCATAGTTTCATCTCCTGTAACAATGGTTTGCAGAACTTCTCTCTCTCTCTCTCGTTGTCATGGCAGAGCTCCAAAAATGCCTGACAACAGATGACTCGTTGCTGCTTTTGGACTGAGGAAAGAAGTCTAGGCATCCATCTTGCACTAACCTTATTCATATTTAAATGTTCATGAATAATTTGAAGGACTGTTGCTTTAGAAAAGCCCAACCTTGCTACCACTTCTGAAACTTTGAGCCACCTGTCTTCCATAATTTCTCCTTCTACAAGAGAGATATTTTCAGGAGTGAGCACCTCCAAGGGCCGACGTGCATGCTCTTCGTCTTCAATGCTTTCTCGACCTAATGGAAAAGGTTTGGCCCATTCTTTTACGGTAGAATATGAGGGGGATGGTTCCCCATATACACCGTTCAATCGTTTAATTTCATTTGGAATAAACCCCTGCTTTTGCGAAGAACTAAATAACAGATCGATACTCCATTGTGAAAATTTCACAATCTTCTACACATAGCCTGCTTTATGCAACTATATCTGAGCAAGTGAACACAGCGGAGCGGAAGTTACAGCTGCAATTATTTACTTAACAGATAAGATATGACACCAGATAAGGTTTTTGTGAAGGCAATAATCCTTATCGGCGAGGCCTGAAACTTATGGACCTACCCTCGTATGTAACTTATACTTATTTATGGACGCTCCCACGGATGTAACGAATATGAAATTACATTATTACGGAATTTCAAGCTTAAGTGAAGATAGCATGCCCACATAAGCTACACACTTTTTCATATTTCTTTTATTGGATTTACTAATTTTGCAACTAATTTTGTCTGTATTATTTAAGAAAAGCAACATTAACACATATAAATATATTTTGTTTTGCTTATTAGATCCAGCAACGATCCTCTTTTCTTTTTCTTTCTTCCCCCCCCCCTTTTTTTGCTGCAGCAAAAAAAAAAATGTGTGCGTAATTTCTTACCTTTAAAGATGACAAATTTTAAATCTCCATGTCACACGAATAAGGTCCACTAAAGAAATTCACTTCATACCCCTCGCAAGACATTTTAAATTAAAGATGAATTTTCAGAGAGTATATACAGTAGGGACGGCTTGGTCTGCGTCGCGTGACACGAAATTGGCTGTACCACTGTTTTCTCCTTCAGATGGCTCTGTTTAAATGAAGGGACAAATTGAGGTTAAACCGAGAACATTTAATGTTATTTTTTAATAAATTGAATATCTATCAGGCATATACTTGTATGCATATGCCATTGAAATACGAGTGTCGGTCCTGGAGGTGTAGTGGTAACCATACTTGCCTCCTAAACCCAAGATCGCGGGTTCAATTTCAGCCAGAACCGATGGATTTTTTCCGGTGTACAAATACTAATTATGACTTCCTTCGGAAGGGAAGTAAAGCCTTGGGTGCCGTGTCGTACATTTACGGCACGATAAAGAACCTCAAGCCTGAGAGAAGAGGCCTCTGAGAAAATATGTCGGCCTTTTCACACCCTGAATGAATGGGACGCTGAAGACCTGAGATGTTCAAGAGCGTCTCTAATTTTTTTTTTAAAAAAAATACTAATAATAGTTATTATCGTATATAAGTATTCCGAAATATTTACTGTTGACGCTTAAGATTAAGTTACCGGCTCTTGTGAATAAAAACTTGCACAGGCTACGGCAACAATACAAAGTTTGATGTTGGACAATTCTGACCAAATGACTTTTTCGCTACTGGAAAATGTTAAAAACAATGAAAAGCGTTCCATCTAATGACAATAAATACTGATACTAAAACAAGCTGCGTGATACACTCTTCATTGTTATTATTTGAGGTTATGTTAGGATGTTCATCTGTGCTAAAACGCTTCCAAGAAAATGAACTACTGGAGGTGATATTTGTGCAGTGAAATTTGTTCTTAAATAATGGTTTATTTCATATAGTAATTTTTCAATACATTACTCATATATCTTTTCTTCCTTTACTTGATTATCGAGTGATGGGTATCACATTGTAAAGCGCGGAAAACACAATATACGCTATTCAGAGAAGTGCAACTTGCAGTAATTATAAATTTAGCTAAGCTTAGCTTAATTTGTTTTTTATATCAGAATCGCTGTTATACTTTCTCAGCTAAAAATAGAGTAAGAATTTAGGAGTAATAGAAGTATTCTTTGTGCTTAAAAAGAATTCAGAAACCACCAATAAACAATCAAAACCCGAAAACCAGATTTAAAAAAAAAACTAGATTTACCGACCTTAATTAATGGGGCATTCTGCATAGTTGCCTTTCTTATGTAAATCAAATACAGAAATGTTTAATATAAGTTGTGAAAGGAAAAAGCGCATTTTTATAAGTTCTAACTAACCAATCTGTATTTACAGTTGATTACTAAACGCAATTCAGCGTCATCTTATGGAATTATTGAGAAATACAGCCAACTGGGAGCAAGGACATCAAAGCTGTATGGTAGACACTTTTCTATGCTTTAACATGTCCTTCTATGTTGGATATTTTTGAATCCTGGAAGCTGGATACCCCTGACTTGATTGAAATTTACCTCTATGCTTATTAAGAACATTGGTATGGCTAATTTTTCTTTTCCTTTGCAAAATGTGAAAGTGTCGCGTATTTCCCACAAAGCGTAGGCTAAAATGAGTAGAGAGATATTTAGTTATTGCTCAACATGAATAACTTGATTCTCCTCACTCTAGGCTCCCAGTATTTCGTCCACGAGCCGCGAAAGCATCACGCATGTGTCCTGAAACACCATTTTTAACGTCTTACTTCTAAAACGCGTTGTGTCGTTGTTATGCTGTTACTACACTACAAATTCATTACGACAATGCTTGAGCTAAACGTTGCATAATTCAAAATGAGCTTTGAAGGTTATGTTTGAACTTTTTTCGGTGTTTATAATAATTAATGATTCTGGTAGGTGTGTTTTAAAATGTTGTTTCATATTGCAGCGCACAAGCAATTGGAAGATGCGGACAGTTCATTGGGGTAATTTTGTAATTATTAAAGAACGTGACTTTTTGCGTTTAACGTCCCGCCAACTGCCATATGTCTTCGAGACAAAATTACTGCTATCCAAACAATTTGAAAATTATCCTCGCTCGTTATACCATATAAAGTAACAATATAATACTTTCGTCGGTGTTTCTAGACTTTCGCACCCATTGTTGGGAAGTAATTGAGACGAATATCGGATATTGAAACTACAAAAAGTATTTGTTTCAAATTTGATCGTTACTTCTTCTATTTTAATGTTATTGGTCAATGTTACGGTACAATGTACTAATAATAAATGTGTAAATTAGCAACTGAAATTATAAAGTTGCACTTTTGTTACAATTATTTTATTAGTCTCCCAAAATCGATAACAGTGTATTTGGTTGTTGCTTGTTAGTTAACCTAAGGTTTCCTTGAAAGATTAGGTTCGTTTCTTCAACATGAAATTTGTTTTCCAGAATGCGCAGTAAACTTATATTTCTGCCAATTGACATGAAAATGTGAGAATATCGTTAGGCAGTTCGGATACCGGTAGAATTGGTTCTTTATGTTTACTTTTCCAGTGTCGATCTCGTCACTGCATACTTATGCCCCACTCCATTTCATCTATATGGTTTATTTACCTCATTTTTCAACATACTATCCTTGAAGACTGATGCTCTAACATTTTCATAGCTTTTTCTTCAAACCACGGTTCATAATCTGATGAAAATTTCCTCTCTTGGAAGTCACTGGGAGCTGTAAAAGTTCAAACCCTATCCAGAAGAAAGATTTAATCTCCTCTTCACTTTCCTTAATTGCATCTTGTAATTTGCATAATAATGATATGCTATTGCGGCTCTCTCCGCAAATGATCAATCAGAATCACGCCGCATGCATCCCCCCAAAATCGCCTTCTTTAGGTGCGAAGACACATTACTTCTCCCTTCCTGACTCTGTAATTTGATTTCAGGATCACGAATCTGTCCGCCATGTTTACAAATATTGATTCTGAGACGTTTTTTGAGTATACGTCGACATATTTTAATCTCTAATTTGTTTTCTCTACCACCTATTATCATAACCGCATTATACTTTATTTTGTTGTGACAACTTCTCTATACGGTCAAGAAATCGATGTTTGATTTTATGTATAATATGAAACGACATAGTTTGCAGATATAGTTTTTGTGTGTTTGCGGCAATTAAATATGGCGACCTGGCTAACACACATGCTTTTCTACCGATTTCAGATTTTGAATAAAAAAATTAATTCATTTTTGGTTTCATTGAAACTAAATAGTTTGCAGATTACATCCATGCATAATAATTTAGTTTGTTTGGGGAATTTAAATTGTTTAAATATGGCCACCATGCTGTTACACAATACACATTTTGTGTCATTCGATGTGAGGTGCATTTTTCTTAAAAACTATATAAGAGAGAGCTATGAATTCTTTTGTGCATGTATAAAACACGTTGTAAAAGCTTTTAATTTATGCATGCATGAGAGTTCTGAAAATATGATTGGAAATTTTCATACAATAATGATGCAAATATTTTCAAAAAATAAACTTTTGTTTTAAATTACATATTATTTCACCAGCAATGTTAAGTAACATGTTTTTAAACTGGTTTTAAAATCTGAGAATGATGAGTTAATATTTTATGGGAAAAATGCACCTAAAGCAGAAAAAATGTTAAAATTAATATTTTTCTGGATTACTAAAATAATTATAAATTAATACTAATTGAGGTAATGCAAAATTTAAATGCAGTTTATAATTTAAAAACAATTGCTTAATAAGTGGTGACATTTTCATTAGATAGACAGTATATAGTTTTTCAGAAAATTCGGCTTGCATTCTGTTGAGGTTCAGGCGAAATTTGCCATTATGTCTTTACTAAGTGTCGTGAAAAGTAGTAAGTTTACAATGCATATTTGTTTGCTTCCGTAGAACTGTTATGAGAAATAAGATAGGAGCTAATGTCAACTTAAGGAAATGATTGGTTCGACATGAGGTTGAACGTCTCACCGTGCACAAAGCAAGAGCTCCAGGAAGAGGAAAGTATAAATATCCATTGTGATCCAACCTGTATTTTCAATGCAGCGTGCGTTTCTCCGACCATCCAAACACTGGGAGGAGAAAAAGACAAATCTCTGTTGCAATTCCAACCCAAAGCAGTTACTTGCTGTGTTTTCAGTGCGGTTAATTTATTTAGACTTGGAAAGCGAAGTTTATTTTCTTTAGGAATTGTAGTTGTCATACTTTGAACACATGCCTAAAATATGCTAAAATAAATGTGTGCAAGTGAAAATACGCAGTTTTTAAGAGGAATTTAATAATTGAATGTCAATAAACGGAAAACTGCTGCATCATCCAGCGATTTATCATTGACTTCATATTGCACGTTGTATACCCTTTATCCACTCCTCCTTAAATAACTGCTCTTTATAAACTTTAAATGTGGTAATATGTGATACACTGTCATAATTAGAGGTACAGCCGGGCACAAAACAAGAATGACCCATGTTGAGCTAAATACATTCCCGGGGTCATTTCACTAAATAAGTATTAACTTAATAAAAACAGAAGATCTAACGCCACTGCTGGTTTACTTCCAACTATAACAAACCAAATAAACTCATGTGCTTAATAGCAGCAAATGCCTGAACCTCGATCGCTGTATTTTCAGTGCTATCATGCCCGCATTATGAAGTCTATCATGCTATTATGATCAATCGAAAGAGCTGAAGAGATGCTCTCCCAAACTCAGAAGTGGAGGCTAATCTTTGTTTATAGTTACACATTAGAAGCAAGTAGTACTAATATTTGTGAGTCGCCAATTCCTTTTAAGACAACATTACCCAAATTAATGTCAGTTCTTAGTAATATTGACGAAGTGGTAAGAGAAACAATTCAAAATATAATTTTAAAAAATCCAGAATATGAACAAACATATGAAATACAAGAAATGGTGGTTTAACGCCCGTTTTCACTACTGAGGCACCACGGGCGATGGACACAAATGATACATGAGATGAAATTATTATGGGGAAAGGACGGAAACATTCCAGGCGTAAGTTTAGGGTACCTTCCGGGCATTTGCCATTTATGAGGACCGAGGAAAACCTCAGTGAGGGAGGACGGTCCTGGTGGGAATGGAGCCCCAGACCGCCGCTTACGAATCTGCGCCTTAATGACCTGGACCACCCGTGGCAGTACAACTTTTGTGTACGTTTCTTTATCGTCATGGGAGTTTGGCCCAAGCTATATTGGCAGAAGATTGACTCCGTCCCAACAGTAAGGAGAGAAGCTCAACATTTATAAAATAACGTTAATGGCAGGCATATAAATTATATAACGGTTAATTTTAACTACATTATAAGGCATATTTTAGCGATTTTTACTGCTTGAAAACCCGATCCAGAGTATTTAGTAGAACAAGAGCTGCAGAACACTTTCCGGTTCCTTTAATAACTTTAGAAAAATAAGTAAAATAGAAGATGCATGATCTTACTTTGAAAGTGATGCTGACGATAAATTGTCGGTCCTGGTGATGCAGTACTTGCCTCCTAAATCCAAGAACCTCCCGGCCAGGATCGATGACTTCCTTCGGAGTGGAAGTAAGGCCGGTTTACGGTACGAAAGAGAACCTCAAGCCTGAAAAAAGAGGTCTCTGAGCAAAAGTTATCGACAGTTTTTAAATTTAATTACACACTAATATGAAGTAATATTTCTTCTATACTTCATATTAGCTTCAAAATGTTTACATGAAGAATCTTTTTTTTTTCTTTTTTTTTTTTTTTTTTAACCCTCAAAGTGTCCTTCAAACATTAGGTTCCCGCTTTCTCCTCTGCATAATAAATAGCAGAAATTATACAATTAATAAAATTGCTTTTAACGACCGTTTCAATACTTTGACATCAGGTGACGAACGCAAATTTATTAATGTGCAAAGCCAGGGAGGACGTTCGTGGCGAGATCTCAGCAACCCGGATAAGTAAGAAAAGTGTTGTGTTCACAGAGCAACAATTGCCTCAAGTTCCCAATTCTCCTCTCCCTGCAAAGAGGTCACCCTGGTTTACAACAGTGTGAGTCATAATGTTGTTTGTCACTTGGCTCAGGAACCGTTCCGCGAGGATTCCTCAGCCATCCTGATGGAATGCACTTCATATATCCCTTGGGCAGCAAGGTGATCATACTCAACTGGGACACCAAGAAGCAGACCTTCCTTACAGGCCACACCAATACGGTTTCCACTATGGCTGTGTCACCAGATGGCAGATATGTAGCTTCTGGACAGATAAACCACATGGGCTTCAAAGTGAGTAGATGACATTTGAACAGAACTGACGTTTTACTGCTCTTACTTACAGCTTTGTGTTTGACAGGCATTTGTATACCTATGGGACTTTGAAACAGCGTCGGCAATCTGCAGGTACGAGCTGCATAAAGTACGTGTACAGTCTGTATGCTTCACTACTGACAGTCAGTACCTGCTGTCACTGGGAGGTCGTGATGACAGCAGCATCATAGTGTGGGATGTCAACAGGAGGATAGCACTATGTGGTGAGTCTTATACTTCACTACTGACAGTCAGCAGTACTCTAACTAGGAGGTCGTGATGACAGCAGCATCATAGTGTGGGATGTCAACAGGCGGATAGCACTACGTGGTGAGTCTTATATTTCACTACTGACAGTCAGTACTTGCTCTCACTGGAGGTCGTGATGACAGCAGCATCATAGTATGGGATGTCAACAGGAGGATAGCACTACGTGGTGAGTCTTATACTTCACTATTGACAGTCAGTAGTGCTCTAACTGGGAGGTTTTGTCTGCGCAGCTGCCATGGCCAGTACCGGTACCACTGGAGACGCTACGGTCATCCTGCGCACTAATCTGCGAGGTTTGTGTTTCCTCACTGCAGGAGATGCCACCGTCAGGCTATGGACGGTATGTCCCGAGCGCCGCCAGATAGAGGCTGCTGACGTGAAGTTTGGTCAGATCAAGAGGAACATTCTATGTGCTGTGGTAAGGAACAGACCTACAAACACGCAGAACTTACATCACCTGCCTTCCCTCATATGCTGCTCAGTCTTTCAACTTGCAGGTAGATGAACGGGATACTTTCGCATACTGTGGAACCAGTACAGGAGATGTAGTGAAGATAAATCTTTGTTACTCTGCTGATTTGAACGTGCTGAACCCAGTCAACCCCCCTGTTCTTGCTGGCTGCTATGGCAAGTACAGCAGATCTAGACGACACCAAGCTGCTCGCTACAGTCAAGGTCAGTAACAATGCCTGACAGCATTCACATTCCAATATCGTTATTAATAGGCTGGTGACTCACTAGACCTCAGAATTAAGGTATATTTAATTTTAAAAAAATGTTATTAACTGACAGCGTTATTACATAATTTAAAGGAGTTAGCAATCTGAGGAAACTAAAAAGTCTACATTTTTTGACTAATTAACTTCATTTTATATTAATGGCACGTAATAGAATTAAGCTACGGAATCTCAGATATTTTCTGAGAAAAATATTTAAAATTTTTTCCCTATAATGAAATTCTCCTTTCGGCGCAGTTAAAAACTGCAATTTGTGTTCCGAACACACGATAGAGACAAAGTAACTGCATAATGTTTATTTGAATAAAGTATTGTTTTAGAAAACGTGCCCACGCTTACTTTTTGCATTTTGTTATAATTTAAAATATAAATGCAATATTACGTTAGGAAATATATTTTTTTATTCATGTATTTAAAATTTTATGGTAATTTTTACAGGTGCCCCCTCAAAAAACCGAAATACTTTGCTAACAGTTTATACACAACCATCACTATAGTGTTCTGCAGTCAATCACCCTAGACGTACGAGCAGCACACTTTGTGCAGAACTGTTTCACTGTTTTCACGATGGTCGTCTAGAGTACGAGTAATGGGTTTCTCCCACGAAAATGCTTCAGAACTTCGTGAAGGATACGGCACTTCTCAGTGTCTTGAAATCAGCCCACAGGGAAACATTCCCACCCAGGTTGCTCCATATTGTTGAAACTATTCAGCGCACAAAACGTTCAAAAACTTGCTCCTTTACATCTCTAATGTGACGTTAATTCTGTCATTGTCGTCGAATGTATGCATATCATCCGATTGTTCTCAGCATTTTGCTTATTGACATGCCACTCAATGCCACCATATTTTGGAGATATGCGTGCACAATATTAAACTCTTACTATGAAATCTGGCTCCTTCAGCTCATGGAGTACCACGGGTAGCAATTTCTTGTAAGAATTAATTTGCATACGATTTTCGTTTATTTTTTATTGACCATCCTGTCTCAAAGTTGATTAGTGAACTTTAGCTCCGCAAGGAGTAAGTTCAATGTCCATAGATGCAAGAAAAAGCAGTTTTGGCAAAAACGGCTTTCAATATTCAAGAGCTAATCATTGGACCCTGCAAGAAATCACAAAACCTTAAAGTAAAAATAGGACAAAACAGTTTCGGTATATTAATATTTTTCACAGGTTGGTACCCTCAAATATGCAATAAAATATCAGACAAATGTCTCCTACGATTTATTCGACATTTTTGTATTCCTTTGACATTATTGCTATTCAAATTGATCGATAACTCTTCGAATTTCAGAAGTATCTTTTATTTTTGCTGCTCAAACTTTCGACTTTTGAACCTTTACATTATTTGAGTTAAACCGGCATAAGCCAGGTTGGTTTCTATCTTCTCGTTTTATAAACTTTGCGCAATCTTGAGCGCAGTGTTGCGCGCATCATCCCAAGGTCACAAAAATTTCGGCATCATCATTGACGGTCAATACATTTTTGGGTCTCATTTTCTATGGCCCGATCACTCCACAAATCAAAATCCGTACCAAACTGTCTTCCGTTGGGCGTGCATCGGCTGTTCTTGAGCAACAAATGCGACACATCGAGATGGAAATGCGCTTTGTCACTAAAGATTATTTTTTGTTGCTGATTCTTCAGTACCCAAGCGCTTCAGTTTTTGGGTGAGCATGAGTACTGAATGGGTTCAAATGCAGATCTTTCATCAAAATATCCAATTCCAGTGACCGAAGGCGAAACTATCGCTTACAGTAACAATGTTTTCGGCACTTATAGGCAGGTTTTTTATATAGTTATTTTTTGACCAAAACTGACTATATTATTACATTTTCGAACCAGTCTTTCATCAGCAACATTTCTCCAACTGAAAATTTGCACAGTCTCAGTAAAATTTTCCAGTGCTGGTAATGGGTTTTAACAATCGTTACGCGCTCCTGCATCATGTATAGCTGATATCGGCTAACGGCAATATGTGAGTTGTAGGATGCTGCCAATACAACAAAAGGGACATTCATGATCGAGTTGAGCATATACTCAAAGCATTTTATATTCTTTTAAGTTTTTTGTTTAATGTTTATCTTACTATTTTATATTATAATCGAACTGGACTGGACTCGCGCGCGGTTCAAATTCCTTGGAGCAGGCATCATGACCTTGAGTTTTTTCTGGTCGTTTAGGGAAATTTTGAGATGGATATTTAACTTTGCACGAATTTTTCTCTATCCTATTTCATTCTGCTACAGGGTCTAAAATGGACAGATGTTGTACGCCGCGAAAGTGACTTGTTAGGAATCTCTTCCTCCCTGAGATGCCACGTAGGCATAAATAGCCTCTACCAAATCCAATGCAATTTTACATTATAACCTGATTCTTTTTACGTATCTCTGACAAAAAGCTAGTTTTCTCCAACATAAAAATTCAGCAATATATTTAAAAATAGTCTTTGAAGAAGTCATGGTTCGTTCTACATTCTCTGGTGATAAAGAACACGGTTTCAGTCCATATTTATGAGAGGCGCTGGAGTCTGTAATCGTACGCAATGTTAAGAATACATCAGTAATGGAAAAATAGCAAATGAAGCGGAAAAAACAATTAAAAGTTTTCGGCCTTACAATGAAGGAATGAGTTTATTTTCATTTTTCAACACTTAACCCAGAAATAACTAACATGACTGTCAGCAACACACTTTTTAATAGTTCCATGTTTTTGTTACATTGCCACGTAATAGATTCGTTTTAAAATTTATATGTGTACTGTTGTTTAAAAAACCTTGCTCATTAGAGAAAGCTGACAGAAGAAGAAATTGTTGAGTTACTACAGATGGAAGTTAATATTTTACTGAATTCGATTCCGATTTGATACTCATACACTCTTAGGAAACATTGCCAAGTACAAGATGTATGTCCTTGGGACAAAATGGTTTTTATATGGAATAAAAACCCTCCAAAATACAAAAGTAGAACATCATAAAATCTCAAAAACAATTTATTCCCAAAGAATGTTTACCAAGAAGGGACATAGAAAAAAAAGTTCTATGTACACAAGAGAGAGATAAGGTCGTGGTGCTACTTTCAGTTGTCAATGTTCAAAATGGAAATAAATGTGAGAATTACAATGAAATTTGCAAACGAACATTATTTATGAATTCAATTGCAGCATGCATAATATTTCTGGTTGGTTGAAAATTTGATATAGCCTTACATAACTTTACAAGCAAGGGTTAATGTCTCAAACATTAGGTGCTCTAAAGACGAAGTGATGCTACTTGTGTGACTATAAAAGTGGTTCATGTAAATCACAAAAGAAAGTGGCTGGAATAATGAAGCAGGACACCCTTACTGAAATATTTGACATTAAAAGTAAAGGTATGTGCAAAACATATTTTTATATAACTTGTGAACATAAGAATGATTTTCCAAAGATTTTACCGCATTCAGAAGGTTGTACCCATGAAAGGATTTTTGAAAAAAATTCTTCAAATCTCCATCGATTTTATCTACTAGACAATTAAAAAAATGTGAATATACATATGTGTGTGTGTTTGTTAAAGCTCTAGCGGTCGTAATTTTTGTTTTTCTCGACGAAATTCGGCATATAAGCATCAATTAATAAACAATTCATCGAGTTCGTTAACCAGCAAAATTAGGACATTGAGGTTGGGGATTAAAAACAAAAAAATAAAAATCGCTCCAGCAGCCACAATTTTTTTTCCTCAATAAAGCTCTGTATATACTATTTAAATATAATAAGAAAAATGTTTTCTGAAAATCAGTGAAATCGAGTCACTATGAGTGGGGCATACTTGAAAACAAAAATTTATTGCATTTAATTTTCTCTATATTGTATTAAAATAAAAGGAACAATTAACTGAGCATTGGAACGGGGATCTCCCCGACTCCTAAATCGCAGGAAATTGTGACTAATCATATTTAAATTCAGTCAATATAACAATTGCCACTCGCCCGCATACTTAGATTCGATTATTATAAGTACAGCATATCTTTAGATTGTCTTGTTGGAGTCAACTTGGAAGTATCGAAGAGGGTACAGGTTTCCTGATCCCAGCTTCTTTTTTCAGGGCAGAGTTCGGTGTTTCGGTGAAAGCCATAGGGGATTTATTGCGTTAGGAGCCTCCTGCCCTGCTGTAAGTAGCTGTTTTTCTGAGGACGATATAGGCGCGAAATTAAAGCACCAATGATAAGAGGTCCCGTAACTTGCTCTTATATCGCAGAACCAATGAGAAGCGAAGAATTGTAATTATAATGTGTAAAATTGACAAGACGCAACATTTCTAGCATATACGGGTGTTTGTTACCGTTGTGTGTGAACATCAACATTTTAAATAGTTTCACCAATCCGGGTCTTAACTGTGATGGAAAATTGTGAACTTTGGACCATAAGCGTTCACTGTTCTTAAATAAAAACAACATAGTGGATCTTCAAGAGAAGCAACTTTTCTAATTCTTTCCTTCGAGGTGCGTTAAGGCGCTTCCAAAAAGCACTAGTACGTCTCAGAGCAGTCGGAGCTGCGAAGAGATTCATTTCTTCGTAACTAGAAGAACAACAAGAAGAAGAAAGAAGTCAGGGACCGCCTGATGGATTCTGGAAATTCCAAGTTACTCAACCCATCACTCTAACTTACGCATCCTCCATACTCACCGAGATTGAACCCCAAAGACCAATCTGCTTCCTTACAATAAAAATTCCTGCCAATCAAATTATCGATAAATCAAGCCCATTACACAATTAAACATTACATCCTCATCGTCCCTTATTAAAAATCCCGCTTCAGCAATTAAACTGTATTTATAACGATGCATAGGTACCATTTTTCTTATTTTAACAAAAGTATCGTCGTGAAGATAGCAAATGTGAATTATATTTGTATGTAAGAGCGCTCTGTAACAACCTTCAGAAAACATTTACGTTACATGTTAATAACATTTAAATTACATTTCAAAGTCAATGAAAACTAACGGAACTTTCGATTGTTTATTGGTGATTGTGTACATTGAAATTGTTTTTAAATAGTAACAAGTTTTTGTTTTATTGAAACGTATGAACATATCTTCTTAAATACACAGTGAAACTCGAAACGTTGTTCTTTTTCTCTATTTAAGTGAATGTAAAGATATCAATGGGTAAGTTCATAAACACGGCTACATTTAAAAATGTTTAAATACCTACACAGTATAGCTTTGTCTATCACTGTTGTTACATTTTATTTAATTTGCAGTATACCACAAATTCTTGTGGTTTAATCTCTATTATAATAATTCTAAAAATGTGGTTTCTCTTTAGTGATACTTATAGACAGCAAGAATTCCAATTTTGTTCCCCTATTACCACACAGTAAAGCCATGACTTATTTCATTTCATTAATTAATAAGACATAATTTGGAGTTTATATTGGTTTTTAAAGTTATTCAAGTTGCTGAGGAAATTGCTTAGTTTATGCAACTCCTGCATGACGGACTTTTATGGTTATAGAGAGGGAAAAAAAAGTAGGCATATGTTTGACAAAAATATATTTCTAGAGTTTTTGTGCTAAAGAATAATTTACAATGTAATTAAATGTTTAAATAAATATTTGTTATAGAGATACAGTGAACCCGGAAGGCACATTTTAGGTGTTTAAAAGGGCTTAGGTATGCTCATTGCCATTGTCCAATTCCTCCACAGTTGCTGATTAGATGAAAGCTAGGCAGTTATAAGGAAAAAATTCAAATAGCTCAATTTTCCCACTTATGAGCAGGAGTGCATTGTACTCTATCCAAACGATTAGTAGATAATTAATGGTCTATCCTGAAGCTGAAACTAACTAATTGCGTCTCATCTTCGAGTCTGGGTGCTACAGAGATGTAATCCCTTCCTCCCTACACTCTAGGAAACTCTTGTACTTCGCCCACATTACCGAATCACACTTTTAAACATTCAAGGGAATAAACTTCCATTTCGGGTGAATAAGAGGGGTGGGTCACAAGCATAATTTTGTTCTTCGCCAAGAACTGTCGGAGGGACAGACATTTTCATAATAGCCTCCACTTCTTCGAAATTCCGGTCGTTTATATCTCACACTCTCTTCTTAAAAGTGCTGGCTCGCTGCAGGAATAACTTCTCTTTTGAAAATATTGTCGAACTTGGCGTTTCGTTGCATCTTCATAAGAAAGTTTGAACCATTCTCCAGAGTCACGGCTGGTGTGGCTAGACATAGGTATGTACTCCAAGGTATAACTTTACAGCTCTACTGGTCTTCCATGGTAACTTTCATATTTGTGTAAGCTACCCTGCCCTCTTCTGGCATATTTAAGAACCTGAAATCCAAAATTCAGACGATATTATTTTAATGTGTATATAGAGATATTTAAAAGTCTAAATAACTTTTGATGCACGTGGTTTAGTGACATGATACTCGATGTGAGGGGGATAGCCGTATACTGACAACTCAAAAATTATATCGCAGACTTTTTTTTCGATTTAACCGAAAGTAACTCCAACCCTCTTATTTTAAATGGAGTACCCAATATATTTTTACATTTTTCAATAGTCCTCATGAAGAGCTTTTCAAAAAGTACCCACATTAGATACTTTTGTACAAATTTATCGTTGCTAAATCAAGAAAGAAAAAAAAAAAAAATGTAGCGAATAATAACATATTCATTAACAACACAAAACACAGGTATCTCTATGTCTAAATTCTGTGTTCAAACTGATAGCCCTTAGTTTCTGTCAGTTATGAAATGCCTTAAACAGGTTTTAGGAATGTTTTGCACTCTATACTCCAGGTTTTCTAAGATGTCGGATCTTTCACGATATACTATTAACTTCAAATGGCCCCACAAAAATAAATCCAAAGAGGACACATCTGGGGACCTCTCAGTTGTGAAAAAACTGACGAACATTGTCCATAGTGAGCTGGAGCTCCACTATGTTGTAAGTTGACTGGATGTAGAAACAAAGAAAAAAGAACAATTGTGGGTTTACATCTGAGCAATATCGGCAGTTTGAGAAAAAGGTAGTTAGTTGTTAATGCGCTCGCAAAGTTCAATTGTACAAGAATGTTGCTTGGCACTTATCACGGAACTCTGGCTTATAGTTAAGCCTTGTCACTGTTGTATGTGATCCGGATGGATATCTTTAAATTAATTTGCCGCTTGCCTACTTAGTCAACCATAATTAAAATTAGAAAATTATTTAACACGCTAGATGGTAGGTGAGATTTAATATCTTAAATAAAATTTTTCTGTATCAATAATATGATTCCATGGATTATTGATTTGTTTTATTTACGGACGCTCTTTAACATCTCAGGTCATTAGGGTTCCATTCAAATTAGGGCGTGAAAGGGTCGGTAAATTATGCTCAGAGGCCTCTTCTTTCAGGCTTGAGTTCTTTTTCGTGTCGTAAATGTACGACACATGACCATGGCTTTACTTCCCTTCCGAAGGAAGTCATACTTAGGATTTTTAAGCCCGAAAAAATCCATCGATCCTGCCCGGGATTGAACCCGCGATCTTGGGTTTAGGAGGCAAGTATGGACCACTACACCACCAGGACCGACATTTCCATGGATATAAACATAGGACAGTATTAATGTTATTACTGACAAAATGCAATAAAGATCAAAAGCGTTTTATTATTCCCTACACTTTAATTTTCTTCATTTAGCAACAATAAACTTATATAGGAGTATCTAGTGTGGTTTTTTTTTGAAAAGCTCTTAATGAGCATTATACTATAATGTAAAAATATACTGAGAGACAAGGAAAAAAAACGCAACACTTAATTTTTTTTAATATTTTAAATTTTACGCATTATTATATCGGAATTATTATAATTTCATTCATTTTTTGAACATTAAGTACTTTTCCAAATATTTTACTACCACTCTTATGTTTTTGGATATCGTTTTCAGTCTATGAGCATTAACATTAATGTAATTTAATCACATTTTTACACCTGGGTCAATTGAAATGCCTAATGGCATTGTTGTTACATCAGTTTTATTCTATTATTGACATATTTTAATCAGTTTAACACATATTTTTATGAGGTAAAGTTGCTGTTAAGTCGAGAGCAGGCTGCTAAAGCAGTTGCCCTGTTGAAAGATGGACATGCGCATTGTTGCCCAGGTGTTACAGTCGATGTCTCTGCTATACAAAGACATGCCGAAGGTTCAGGGAACTATCTACTGCAGAAGACAGGATAGGGTCGCAGAAGGATGACATCTGCCAGAGATGAAGTTTTGCGTAGAAGCTCCAAATTGGTTGCAAAGAGCATCGCGAGTCAATGACAGCGTGAGAACAGTGAGAAGGAGATTTGAAGAAGCCCAGTTCTAGAAGACCAGCCAGAAAACCTTGCATTTGCTCGTAAACATCTGGGATGCACTGAGGAGCAATGAAAACTGTTCTTTTCACAGTGTGTGGATGTGTCAAGGTTCAGCCTGAGATCGCCTGATGGCAGGGAAAGAGCATGGAAGAGGTCTGGAGAAAGGTAGGCCTTTGCACCTTCTCATCGACTTTGACTTTCAGGGAAGGTTCCGTCATGGTATGGCTGGTATCAATGTGGAAGCCAATACAGGGTTGGTTTTTGTAGATAACGGTGCCTTGGATGCAAACCGGTACATTGATGAAATTCCTCAGGAGCACGTTATCCCCTATGCTCCATATGTTAGTCATGGTTTCCACTTCATGCATAACAATTCCTGTTCACATGTGGCAAAGTACTTGCGTGAGGCGGGGATTCAGGCGCTAGTTTGGCCAGCAAGAAGTCATGACCTCAACCCAATTGAGCATGTTTAGGACATGACGGAGAAAAATGTTCGTCGTCGTGTTCCTGAGAGCCTCAGTGAATTTCTGGTGGCTTTGCGTGAGCAAAGGGAGGGCATACCACAAGAAAACCTAAGAGCCTTGACCCTACCGCAAGGTTGCAAGCTGTGATACAAGGTAGAGGAGAAAGCACCCGCTTCTGAGAGTGCCACAAGCGTGTCGTTGTGTTACCCTACAGGTAAAATCGAAATCATTATGAAATGTGATTAACTTGCATTCATACAATAAAGGAAATTATAGACTCAAAATAATATTGAAACACATGACTGGTTGCAAAAGTATTTAATATTCAAAAATGAATGGAATTGTAATAATTCACATATAATAATGAGTAAAATTAAAAATGTTGAAAAATATTAGGTATTGCAATTTTTAATTATATATATTTTGCCTCTCAGTGTATATTGGGCATTCTATTTAAAATAAGAGAGTTGCTGCTACTTACGGTTAAACCGGCAGGCGGAAAAAAGTTGGTAATATACTTTTTGAGTTCACCGAGTTTCGGGTCACTAAACCACATGCTTCAAAAGCTATTTAGGTTGTGCCAGACTGTTAACTAACCCGATATGTGGTAATATGAATGGTGTTATTGTTTTATTTTAACAGTAAATTACACTTACTGTGACTTGTCATTATTAAAAAATTCTTAAAACTCCTTTAATCATATTTTGATTTATCCGGGACCGCTGATCCCTGTATTTCCGCGTAATGGTCAACTGCAGTGGAATGGCGCAGATTATACAAAAAGGAACTTTACAGAAAATGAATGGAGGATTGAACTTATATACAAGCAGATATTAGGTTGAGTCTTGGAAAATGAATTATTTTTTTTAATATTACAGTGTTGTGATAGGCGATGCTGCACATTTTACATGATAGTATCATGTCAGTTTTGTGCTTGTGACTGCAGCCACAGAAACACAGCATACAATAATTTTGTTATCGTGAGTGTCCCAGAGATGCCTCGTTATTATAACATTACAGGTTTACTTGCATGTTTCTCGTTTCAGCACTGCTCCAGGGTATATACTTGCGGTAGGCCTATCTCATATTTCATGTGCCTATGATAGATTTGTTTCTTAAAAAAACTGCTCAACAGTCTTTTGACGATCTTCATTAGTGACCTGTTGAACTTTCGATGTGCTTGTTGAAAGGTCATGATAGGTCGACATTTTGAAACTGAATTCCCAGAACTTGTGATTTACTGCAAGCGTCATCGTTAAAGGTTTGTCGAAGCATGACAGCTGCCTTTTCTCAATAAAAAAGAAATTTTCAAGCATAAACTTTTTCTGTATAGCCACCAATCACAAAAATACTGTCACGATAGCCGAAGTCGTTAAGGCGCGAATTCTGAGCGGGAGATCTGAGGTTCGATTCCCTAATGACCGTCCTCCCTGACTGAGTTTTTTCCCAGGTTTTCCTCGGCCCTCATAAATGGCAAGTACCGGAAAGGTACCCTTAACTTAGGCCTGGAATGCTTCATTCCTTAAAAAATCCTTTCCCAATTTACCATTTCATGTCATGTATCATTAGTGCACACCGCCTGTGATGCTTCAGTAGTAAAAACGAGCATGAAGTATTATTAACAAAATAGCAGATGTCACGTCAAATATAAACAATGGCGCAGAAACAACGGCTAGCGACACAATTCTTTAGTGCAGTTAAAACAGTATTTCGTTATTTTTGGATTCTCCTTCGAAATTTCTAAGGGCTTTATTCTTTCACAAAACTGCTAAAATAGTCCTTAAAAATCCACTCTCTGATAATAACATTTTGTTTAATTAGTTTAAGTTTAGGACAATTTTGAGAATAAAAGGAGTTAAAAATATAAAATCAAAGGGAATCTTTTTAGGTCAAGTTAAAGACAAACTGTGAAGAAAGATTAGTGGGCATAATAAGGAAGAGAATTTAAATAGAGACGAATAAAAAATTAATGATAATATTTATATGGTCAGGGGAAAATCAAAAAGTAAACAAGTAAATTTTTACAGCCAAACGGAAATGTGTTCACAAAAACTGAAACATACATTTGGAAAGTTGAACATAGCTCCATTCATATTTATACATTTGTAACATAAATTTATTTGACTGCACGTGTAACCAATGACGGTTGGCTACTAGGATTCATAACTTCCTTGTTTGCCGGCAAGACGTTCCTTCATTGGTTCGAACAGGTGAATTTCTAACAGGGTCAGGTCTGGACTGTATGCTAGATGCTTGAGAATTTCCTAATGCTAGGAAAGTTTTGTTCACTGATGCAGTCACACGGGGACGAGCATTGTCATGGAGAATGATGACCTACTCCAGAGATTTTGTTGCATGTTTATGGCGCAGTTCGTAGACGATCCAGTGTAGCTCAATCAGCAAGAATGACACCCTGACTGTAGGCAAATCCTTGCAGACGGGGTAGGGATGTGTTAGTGTGTTTCCATATCATACGCTGTCGGTAACAATGCGCTCGAGGAATGCGTTTCCAGCCCAATGGTACCGGAACAAATGCTCAAGACTGTATGCTGACACCAAAGTTCTTCGTGCACTGCCTCGCTATTGTTGTTGACCGCCTCCACAGCGTCAACATTTTTCTATGTGAATGGGATTCATCGAAGACATTGCACACCAGTTGCTGACTTATGTCGCTATACACTGCACGATAGATTTCAAGTGGTTTCTGTTCCTTTGACCACAGAAACCGAATCATCCTCCGCAGCTCAACGTGTCAAAAGTCTCAACAATTGTCTCTTGGCGTGCGCGACATGCAATCTCGTTGAAAGATAGCGAAATACTCGTACTTCCAAAATGTTCAGTTTTTGTGAATAAATTTCCATTTTTCTGTTAAAAAATGGCCCAATTACTTTTTTATTTTCCGTCGTATACATAATATCATCAATACATCAACAACCGAGGGTTATGGGTATTTATTTCTTTTTTATAGAATTTAACGCCCGTTTTTACTACTGAGGCCCACAGGCGGTGGGTACTGATGATACATGAAATGAAGTGGTAAATTGGGAAAGGATTTTTTTAAAGGAAGGATGCATTCCAGGCCTAAGTTTAGGTCCCTCCCTGGCATTTGTCATTTATGAGGACTGAGGCAAATCTGGAAAAAACCTCAGCCAGGGAGGACGGTCCTGGTGGGAATCGAACCCCAGATCTCCCGCTCACGAATCTACGCCTTAACGACCTCGGCCAGCCATGGCGGTCTACGGGTATTGAGACCAATAAACATATAAGTTATAAATTGTGTATGTGAATTTTGAAGGTCAGGCAAAATGCATGTTAAAGAAATAAATAGCCGATTGGTTTAATTTTTAAATATTCTATTATTAAACGCTAGATATTTTTACACTCTATTTAGTTTAATATTATTTGGGCATAGATGACCCAAGTCTTCTGGATTCCAGTAGAAAACTGCTGATGAACAATTTGTTAAGATAATCAAATCGTTGCAAATTAATTAATGAAGTGAACCTGTCTGTAGGAGTTACCAGCCTGGCACTTTGGCCCAATGACACAGAGGAGAAGATGATCATTGGTGCAGGAGACGGTACTGTTGAGCTGACAAGGCCACATTTGGACTCCAGTATCACCCGCTACACGTCTTATGGCATCAAGGACCCAACCATACCTATACTTATTGCTGTAAGTTCTGTAGAACATCTGCACTTGGCACTTCATTTTATAGAAGGAACAAAATTGAATGAAAAGTAGAACGATGGGAATTGCCTGGGACCCTTCCCATTAACAGAACCGAAAGTGATTACTATGAAAGAAGTATGTTGTTTTGTAGAGTAGTGATATGGGGTGTTTCACTTGCTCTCTGCCCCGAGTTTTAGCATAAACTATAGGACATTTGATGCAAACATAGCCTGATATACGAAAAACACGACGATTTCATCTTCACAGTCACACCCAATATGGTGGGGCATGGTAGTAGTGAAAATCCTTTTAAAATGACACGATCCTCGTCGTCAAGCTGCGTTGTATGGAAGAAGAGCACAACCAGGCTTAATATGAGAGTCACTTTTTAATTTTCAAGTAAAAGTCCGTCATGCAAGAGCTACGTGAACTAAGCGAATTCCTCAGCAAGAACAATTTCTGAATATTATTACAGAGTGCTCTTACATACAAATATAATTCTCACACACATATACGTCGGTCCTGGTGGTGTAGTGGTAACCATACTTGCCTTCTAAACCCAAGGTCGCGGGTTCGAACCCGGCCAGGATCGATGGATTTCTTCGGGCGTAAAAATCTCAAGTATTGCTTCCTTCGGAAGGGAAGTAAAGCCATGGGTCCCGTGTCCTACATTTACGGCACGAAAAAGAACCTCAAGCCTGAAAAAGAAGAGGCCTCTGAGCAAAATTTATCGGCCGTTTCACGCCCTGAGTTGAATGGGACGCTGATGACCTGAGCTGTTAAAGAGCTCAAAAAAAACAAAAAACAAAAAACAAAAAACAAAAAACAAAACAAAAAACATATAAGACTGATATTTCACATTTGCTATCTTCACGACGAAACTTTAAAACATATGCAACGTTAAAATTCAGTTTATATTTTTAATTAATTTATCACTTTATTTTGAAACAATTGAGAAAACATTAAACGCTAGAGTGTTTTTTAAATTTCTGTTTTCAGATATACCCCGACTCCTAATAATCTGATTTCGATGATTTTCAGAAAATATTTTTCTTATTTTATTCCAATGACATATGCCAAGTTTCATTTAGAAAAAAAAATTGCAGTCGCTAGAATGATTTTCTAATTGTCCCTTTAACCCCCATTCTTTAAATTTCAGTTTTCAGGTATACCTCCATTCCTAATGGTCTTATTTCCCTCATTTTCAGGAACTATTTTTCTTATTTTATTTAAATTGCATATACAAGTTATGTAAACTAAATCTTTCGGAATGGAAGACCTGGTCCAATAGAATTCTTGGATGCAGTGATTCGTTTTCAAGAAGATTACGTCTAGCACTTCGCTGAAGATGTCCACCGCAGTCTTTGACGAAACGGTTGAGAAAATGAAGGAAAAGAATCCCATTGGACCACGGCCTTACAGTCCGGAAGGCTCAGTTTACATAACTGACACTGGCCGTGAAAGAAAGCCTACGTTCTACACTGCACATAAATAGTTTCGTTGCGAAAAGCAAATATTTTGACTATTTTTTAATTTTGGGTTTCAGGTAAACCCCCACTAATAGTAGCCTGGTTTCGCTGATTTTTAAAATTATTTTTTTTTAATTTTATTTTAATGGCATACACCGTCTTTAGTTCAGAAAAAAAAAAACGAAAAAAAAAAAAAAAAACGAAAATTACGGCCGCTGGAGCGATTTTAAATTTTTGCTTTAGATTAATACCTCCCCCCCATGGCCCAATTTTGCTAATTAACGCACTTGATTAATCATTTGTTAATTGATCGTTGAGAAAAAACAAAAATTGTGGCTACTAGAGCGTTAACCGACACACAACGTTTTTATCGTCATTTTTGGTGCCTAGTAAGTAGGATCGATGGAGATTTAAATTATTCGAAAATCTTTTCATGGGTACAACCTCCTTCGGAATTCGCTAGAAGGCTGTAACTCACCAACTCTGCCTATTTCTTTTCAAAGTAGTTTCCCCCACTCTCCTGAACCAATCATGCACCATTCTCCTCTTGGTACAGTGGTCTCTCGGCTTTACTATACAGTTGGAAACAAGACTGATTTACAGGGAGCCAGAAATCCCATTGTTTTCGCGGTGAAACAACCAAAGATTCCGGGAAGGGAAACTGTGGCGTAAAAGTTGGCAGTGTTTCAGAAGTGAAATGGGTGCTGGGGGGGGGGGGGGTCACATTGCACTCTTGCTGCCTTGAGCTTGGGAACCCTCAGGAAGATTTCTGATTCCTCTGTCTTCTTGTACTTCACTCTGCAATCCAACTACATGCGGATTTCTGTACGAGAATGTGCAATGTCCACTGATGTTGGCGTTCATAGTATCGGCGAAGTTCGACTTTTAAATTAATTTAAAACCAACAACCAACAAAATATCCCGTTTATGGTCAATTTCAAAGACGTAAGAACTTAATTTTTTATATAATTTTTCCTTTCAGGCCGTACTTGTCATACAAATTCATCGTACGACATTCTTTAATACACAATACGCATTTTATTGCAGCTGCCTCGCTGCCAAGTTCCGAAAATTAAATAGCAACCCTCGCACGGGTATCTTAAGAAATATTCCCATGTGTTCAGTTCTTACAGTAGTGACATGATATGCTGCGACAATTGACGGAAGACCTGCGGGGAGAGCTGTAGTCATATATCACTCCTGGCAGTTTCAGGTGCCCTTTGTTTATTTTGAATGGAGAATATTGCATGTGGTTTCCACAATCCAAACCAATGTCTTGTCACTTCTTTATCCATGCGGTGTATTCCTCGCACGCCAATGCCCATGCGTGACACACGAACTACTTAGACAGTAGACCCCCCACTTCAACTACGCTTCTCGTGAAAAAGCCCTAGTGAAAAATCACAGAATTGAGTTGTAAGAAAAACTCAAGGACTGAGAGCAAATGAAAATTTATACACGCAGATAACTGATGCAATGTACACACCTTTAATTAACATTACCATTAAATTATGTTGTTCATTACTATGAATAATGATTAATAATTTCTTCATAATGCTATCAATGAGTGGGATTACAATCAAAATTCAGAATAATATTGTACTACACATTCAAATAATGGATATCTCTGCCCTTATGCTGAAGGAATCGTAAGAAATGTGACGCCAACGACCATAACAAAATGGCATGAGTGAGGTGCAGTGAGCAATTATCTGCGCGTGTTTTTTCTTCTTTTTTCTTTTCTTTCTTTCTTTCTTTCTTTTCTTTTCTTTTCTTTTTTTTTTTTTTTCTTCCAAATTCGTCGAAGAATGAAGGCAATGAATAGCAGTGAAAGTTTAAAAGTGGATTGTCAACTCGCTCTCGTTGAGCGCATACTGCTACTACGTCAGACACTATCGTTGCAGTAAAACAAATGATACGAGACAATCGATGAGGTGACACTAGAACTGAAGATCAGTTGTGGCTCTGCGCACCACCTTCTGCGTATAGTCTACTGGTGATTTCCAGCTAGAGATCAAGCAAGCCAGCATTCAATTCGCCAAAACCAAAAGACGTTTCCTACTGCTTTGTCAGCCGGTAACGGACGCAATGTGATCTGCTTGAGAACCATTTGACACCTGCGATCAGGTCGAGACTTCGAGGTTTACTCTTACAGCATGATAATATAAGACCTCACACGGCTCATGCGACGGCACAAAAATTGCAGATCTTCATTTTGGGTGTATACCACATCCTACTGGCACCTTCAGATTATCATGTCTTTGGACCACTCAAAGGGGCGGCAAGAAGTCCCGCACTGACGACGAGGTGCAAGGTGGTTATATAGTCAGGCATTAGTGAAACGCTGACACACTTACACTAAACTTGATGAAAAATGAAGAAGTGTTTTCAATCCTAATGTATTATATTGTGAATTAAAAAAATATTACAATTACTTTTTGACTCAACCTAGTTTCCCATATTACATAACAGAAGAAAAATTGGCATAATAAACTGTTTTGAGGACAGGATTGGAACTAGCATAATATATATTTATGGTATATGTGTTTTCTAATTTAAATGCCTGTCAGCTTGAAGACTCGTTTAATCCTAAGTATGGCTTCCTTCGGAAGGGAGTAAAGCCGTGGGTCCCGTGTCGTACATTTACGGCACGAAAAAGAACCTCAAGGCTGAAAGAGAGGCCTCTGAGCAAAATTTGTCGGCCGTTTCACGCCCTGAATAGAATGGGACGCTGATGACCTGAGATGTTAAAGAGCGTCCATAAACAAATCAATAAAAAAAAAAAAGACTCGTGTTGGTATAGTGTACTTGATTGTAATGTGCAGTTAGATAAGTTATGAATAAATGGAAAATAATTCTTTTTCATTGTTAAGAATATTTTAAATATGTGGCAAAAATATTTAATTAAATTTGACCTACTTTATATCAATATAAACAGTATATATATATATATATATATAAGCTATGCCTTCCGAATGCTGAAGAATTGCAGTTCACAATGAAAATCATCTTCAAGCTATCAATTTCAAATGACCGATTATCACAGAACATTGATTTGTAAGGGGAAAAAGAATGCTCTATATCACAAGAGGTCAGTATGGCAAACACTTGAAACTTTACGCACAGTATGAAATTCACTACTTTTTTCAAACACTTTTTTTGTAATTTTTTTTAAACACTTAAATTCACTGCATCCTTAACTTCTGCAATATATTGCTGCAAATGAGAACTACTACTTGCTTTTTGCTTTGGACATCATTAAAGAAACATAACTATGAAAACTATAGTCTCACAATGCCAAAAACTGAGTAATCTCAGCTAACAGCTCAACACCGAAGTAAAGACGGTGTTCTGTTCAACTAAGGACTAGCACCAGTTCATAGATATTCTGACATAGAGAAAACTTGTTGGTTCTCATTAAGCCAAAGTCTGAAAAAACAGACATTTCAAATGTTTGAAATATCACACACTATACCCTAACTGCCCTTAACCACCTGACAAGGAGAGAAAAGATAATGCACACAAAACTCCTGCCAGCAAAAATAGTGACAGCATTTAAATTATATACAGAGCAGTCCATGATAGATATAACAGAATTCTAATAATCATTTGGCTGTTTATATTAATATACTGCAATACATGTGATATGAAGCACAAGTAGAGGATAATTCCATTCTATTTTATTAAAACTCACTTTTAAACAAATATGTCTTTAAAATGATATCAAATTTTAAATATAAGCTGAGTTTATTGCATCTAAAGTTTTAAATATGCTTGTGAGTTTCTTTTGCAGTGTAAATAAAAGATATATTTACCTAAGAATTAGAGACCTAGTTATGACTTTTTTGGCTTTTGTTTTATCTAGATTTCATGAAAATTTGTTGTTTTTACCAGTTAAACATTGTAATAATTAACATAATTACTTTTTTCTGCAATATTTCAAAATTATTACTCAAAACTATTATACTGGTATCATCAGCAAAGAGAACAGTAATACCAAAATACTTAGCAACAATTAGAGATCACATATATAAACTAAAAAGAACAATGAGCCAAGTATGCAGGTTCAAGCCTGGGCCAGGGTTAATGGGTGTTTTAGGGTGTAACCATTTGGAATATGGCTTCCTTCAGAAGGAATATAGAGCCATTGGTCCTGAGATATAGGTTTACAGAACATGAAAGAAAGAAACCTCTGAGCAAAATTTATTGGCTGTTTCATGCCCTGACACTAATGACCAAAAGATGTTAAAGAGTGTCCTTTAATAAAATAAATTTACCCTATGTAGCTTCATTTTGAATATTTCCCCAATTTGGAATATTATACTGACCAATGTAATAGCATTTTATTTCCTATTATCAAGGTAAGAAATGAACCATTTTGTCCGTTTTTATTCTATCACAATTACACGGATAATGGAATTAAATGCTTTGAATTATAAGTTTAAAAGCTGAATTTTCTGTGGATATTTCTTCCCCAAATTCAAATTGTTCATTTACCAGAATATTATAACTGTATAACCTGTTACATTGTTACTTTACCAAATACATATTAATCATGTACAATTATGGCTTCATTGGTGATTTCCTGTGATGCTATATTTGGAACCAAAAATTGTGAAAGCTTCATGACTGACAAGCTTTTAAAATTTTACTCTTCATTTCATCATAACAAATGAATGTTTATAAATATTGTACTTATGAAGCTGTTGACAATGGAATGCTAATATATCCTAAACTTAGGTATTCATTTTTTTACACTAAACTCCACTTACATAAAAGTTGGATGCATTCCGGGAGAATCACTCCCATCTTCAGTTGCTCACCGAACCACCATTACTTGAAACAATGACTGGACACCCGGATGTTTCTGTGGTGGCCTCTGTAGGTAGAAGTAGGGAATTGCTGAGTTCATCCATAGGAGGAAACTCGAAATTCATTTGGTTTTCTCTATTTTTTAATATAAAAATTTTTTCCCAAGTGGATAACTCCAATGGGCTGCGAAGATGTTTCAGCAGTTTAATTTCCAGTTAATTCAGAAAAAAATTTTATATTAAAAAATAGAGAAAACCTAATGAATTTCGAGTTTCCTCATATGGATGAACTCAGCAATTTCCTACTTTAACCAACAGAGGCCACCACAGAAACATCCGGGTGTCCAGCCATTGTTTTGAGTAACAGTGGTTTGGTGAGCAACTGAAGATGGGAGAGATTCTCCCGAAACACGTCTTACTTTTATGTAAGTAAGTGGAGTTTAGTGTAAATAAAAAAAATTAATACCTAAGTTTAGGAAATGAATGTTTGCTTCAAATAAGTGCATAGCTTTAATTATTTCTAATGGTTTTATTCTGTAAATATACAATGCTGAAGTTTTATTATAGAAAGATGTTATTAATATGTTTAATTTGTAGTATATTAAAACTATGAAAGAAAACTACTTTTCCAGAAGGCTTTACTCTGAAATAAAAGATGTCTTACTCTTTGTGTTTCAGATTCGAACAGCACATGTAGACTCCAAACCAACTTCACTGCAGATACAAAACAAAAAAATTTATGTTGCAACAGTACTCTGTGAAATCTTCAGCGTAGACTTTGATACATTTGATGTGCAAATGCACATAACCTGCCATACAAATGCTGTTTACAATGTGGTGTTCCCATAGTGAGTAATTCAAAATAATATTTTTGTAAGAATTTTTGGACACAGTAAGTTTCGTTGTGTTAATCAAGCCTTGTATGTCATACTAACTTTCTTGTGATTTTTGCAATATTAACCATTGAAATATTAATAAAGATACTTTACTGCAGGTGCAGAAATTAAACAAATTTGGGAGATGGGGGTAGATATGTTACAGAGAGGGATGCAAGTTTCTTTATTAGTAATTACCTTTTCCAAAAACTATGGATCTGAGAGGATCTGCAAGTAAACTGCAAATGTCAAGCATACTTAACATCCAGCAAACACTCACTCTTTTTTCAGTATTAATTCAATTTGGAATCTAACAGTGAAATACCCATTAATTATCTCTTCTGAGTAGAACCATTTAAACACACTCTTTTTGGTTACACTTACTGGAGATTTAACCAAGACATGTTTCATGGACCCTAATTCAAATCCTCAGCTGTTAAACAACTGTTGAGATTGGATTAGTAGGTGTCTGGGTTGACTCTGGTGGTCTTGTAATAAACTGCTTCTGGGATGTCAAATTTCATTAAGTTTTGCTAATGTTTTTTATGTAAATCCTTTCCCATATGTTTCATTTTTTTGGTTGTTGAACCGTTCTTAATAATTTGATATCTTTTTTCTATATAATGGTTTTTATTCCAAAAATGTGCTGCCACTGCTTGTTTTTTCTATGTACATTTTTTCACAATACTGGCAATTAATTTGGTAAACTCCAGATATTTTCTCTTTGGATCTGGAATTTGTTTTCTTTAATTTCAATAAATTTTTTATACTGTATTGGTTTTGAGGTGCTATGATATTGTATGGCTTGAAAATGTTCTGAAATTTTTAATTGGCTAGTGGGTGGTACATGAACTTTTTAAAAAAAAAATTTCTCTCTGCTGAATCACTCAGAGTTGTGATTTGTTTATTATTTTTTATTTTTGGAATTTCAATTTTTTTTAATCATCTGTTTGCTGAGCCCATTTGATTTAGAGGCTTCTATTATGTGTAGATATCACTGGTCAACATTGATTCTGCAGTATAAAGGAAAATATGTGACTTTAATGGAAATCAGTGCTCTGATTTCAAAAATGAAGTCCATTTTTGGCTATATGACATGTGCATGTATGTCTATGGTGCTAAATTCATTCAGCTTATGCAGCTTACTGCTACATTTCATTACGCTATTCTAAATCTGTTTTTGATTTTCTTTCTAATCGGTTCACTTCTATCCTCCCTTATCACCTACATGTTTATGTTTATGTTTATATTCCCAGCACTTATCAGTTTTGGTCTATGGGTCAGGTCAACTTCTTGCAGGTATTTATGTTTACATTTACAGCTATCATAGATTTCAACTTCAGTTGAGCTGAAAACTTGTGTTAATACGCACGTTTGTCTTCGGTATGTGTAGTGCTAAAATGAAAGTTCAAGTATGACTTATACATCAGGATTATGCAGGAGACAGTGTCTACAAAGTCCTCAGAAGTTTTGTTATGTGGGTATTACATGTTTGATGGAAAGGTACGTAAAATAGACTCACAAATAAAGCAACTTTATTACTTATATTTTAAATAGAAAGTGGGTGATCAGGAAATCATTCATGCCTCATATTGTATGTAAGAGTTGTGTTGAGGGGTTACTTATTGGTATGAAGGAAAACAGAAGGCAGTGCATGCCGTTTGGCAAAACAAATGATATGGAGAGAGCAGCAGAATCACCATGATTATTGTTATTTTTGTATGCACAAAGTTGCTGGATACAACAAAAAAAATATGGCAGGAATTAAATATCCAGATCTGAACTCAGCTACATGGAGCCAAACTACCCATACCTACACCACCTCAGACCTCAATTTTAGTGAATCTGAAAGCAGCTCCGTGACTTCCAACAATGAGTTGGTTTCTGATCCAGAAAAATCTGACAATTTACCACAACAGTTTAATCAATTTAAGTTAAATGATTTAGTATGGATTTAGGCTTCACAAAACAAAAAAGTGAATTACTGGGCTCAAGACTACAGGAGAAGAATCTGTTATCACCTGGCGTTACATTTTCATGGTATAGGAATTGCGAAATACAGTTCCACAAGCACTACAAAGAAGAAGATCAATTTGTGTTTTGTGTGGATGTGTGTAATCTTATTCAACAGTTGGGCAGGGAAGCATATGAGCGAAGTAACTGAATCTTTTTATTGATTCTTCCACAAAGTCTTGAGGCATATTTACTTCATAAAGGCAACAAGTTAGCTTCAGTATTGCTTGCACATTCTAAGAATCTCAGAGACTCTTTTGAAACTCTGAAGCATGTTCTTGAGAAAATTAAGTACTGTAACCATGAGTGGCAAATATGTGGTGACTTGAAGTTCAATGACTGTTACTAGGACAACAGGGAAGATACACAAAGTTCCCTTTTTTCTTTGCAAATGGGATAGCAGGGCGAGAGACAAACATTAGGAAACTAACCAATGGCCTGAGAGGCAACAGGAACCTGGATCAAAAAAATGTTACTAATATGCCTCTTGTTGATCGTCAACAAATTCTACACCTTCCATTATACTTAAAACTTGGCATGATGAAACAATTCCTGAAAGCACTTGATACAAGTTGCCCTTGTTTCCATTACTTATGCACAAAGTTTCCATCATTGTCACAGGCTGAAATCAGAGAGGGAGTATTTGATAAACCACAGATAAGGAAATTGATGAAAGATGTTAATTTTATCAGTTCTATGAATGAAATTGAAAAAGATGCATGGAGTGGATTCAGAGAGGTTGTTAAGAAATTTCTGGGCAATGTGAAAGACCCTCATTACAAAGAAATTGTCAAAATGTGCTGGAAAATTTCAGACTGCTCAGCTACATTATCAGTTTGAAGCTTCATTTCCTCAAATCACATCTTGACTACTTCCTGTCAAATTTATGAGCTATTAGTGAAGTGCAAGGTGAAAGGTTTCACCAGGAATTGAAAGATGTTAAAGAACATTAGCAGGAATATTGGGACATACATATGTATGTATATACATAAAAGCAGATAAAGGCAATAAAATAGCCATTTTAGATGAAAATGAATACATAAATAGGGTTGAAATTATGTTAAAAGGAAAAGACTACAAACCAATTGAAAAGAATCCACTCAATAAATGCAATAAAATGTTAAACAAAACTTTGAATGAAGTCAAAACACTATCAACTACTGTAAAACAGAATATCACACAGAGTAATCCAGTACTACCCAGGCTTTATGCACTACCTAAGTTACATAAAAATGATAGCAACATGAGACCAATAATAAACAATATCAATTCACCCACATGCCAGGTAGCAAAAAAAATTATCATAGTCTTCAATTCTTTTAAGAGATTCCAAAGTTTGAGCATTAAAAATTCAGTTGACCTAATTAAAAAACTTGAAAATAGCAGAATTACGGCTGGAGATATAATGGTTTCATTTGATGTAAAAGCCTTATTCCCAAGCATACCTACAGAGAAACTCATGCTCATGTTAAAGAAATGGTTAACATCAATAAATTTAAAAACAGAAGAAATAGAAGACTTATTAAAACTTACTAATATTTGCATTCAATAAAATTACTTCAGCTTCAACAAAAAATATTACCAACAAGTTTCGGGCCTAGCTATGGGAAACCCTTTGTCACCTTTTATAGCAGAATTATTCATGAGCTCATTTGAAATACATATCACAAAAGCCTTCCCTTTAATTTTCAAGTCATGGTATAGGTAAGTGGATGACATTTTTGCAATAATATCGAAGAAACACTCAACAGATGCCCTGAAACTTCTTAATTTGCAACATGAATCCATACAATTTACTATAGAAGAAGAAAGAAATGCATGGCTACCATTTCTAGATTTAAAAATTATAAGAAATGGAGATGGTTTGAATTTTGGAATTTACAGAAAAGAAACGCACACAGAAAACTACATAAAAATGAGAGTTATAACCCCATTCCACATAAATATGCAATTTTTCCCAGTTTGGCACACAGATTGATGAATATTCCACTCACAGAAGCAGAGTACAAAATGGAATACAAACAAATAATACAGACAGCTATAATGAATGAATTCAACAAAGACATAGTGATAAAAGTTATCAATAAATCTAAAAGACAAAAAGGGATAAGGGAAGTTTCCACACTGAAAAACACAAAAGAAGAATACAAATTCAAAAGTTCCACCTACCATCCAATTTACCACAACAAGTTCAAGAAAATCTTCAAAGAACATGGGATAATGTTAGCCCCAAAGAACAGATACAACATCAAGAATTTATTAGGTTGCACAGTAAAAGACCACAGAACAAAAATCAGGAATTTATGAGATAAAATGTGCAGATTGTGAACAGAGCTACATAGGCAAAACAAAAAGAAATTTGGAAATTCGGAGGAAAGAACATTTTAGAAATATTCAGTTTAAACAGGTGGATAAATCAGCAGTAGCAGCTCACTTTTGGACCAAAAACCATGAAATAAAAGCAGGAATAAGACTGCTGAAACATCTTCACAGCCCATTGGAGTTATCCACTTGGGAAAAAATTTTCATATCAAAAAATAGAAAAAACCTTATGAATTTCAAGTTTCCTCCCATGGACGAGCTCAGCAACTTCCTACTTCAACCAACAGAGGCCACCACAGGAACATCCATTTGTCCAGCCATAGTTTCGAGTAACGGTGGTTCAGTAAGTAACCGAAGATGGGAGAGATTCTCCCGAAACGCATCTTACTTTTGTGTAAGTGAATGGAGTAAAGTGTAAAAAAATGAATACATAAGTTGAAAAAATACATTTTTAATATTTAATGTGTTTAGAAGCTATTGATAGTAAAACAATTAAAAATGTAAAACTTGATTGTAATCAACACAGTAAAATGTATGTAATTTCTTTATATACAACATATTTCAAACCAGTTAAAACTTCTTTCCCATGGATACACATATGGATAATTATATTAAGGCCAATGGTTTCAATTCATTAACACATAAAGCAGCAGCCTTCAACAGTAATATATAACAGATTAATTAATGTGCCACTGAACAGTATTGAATGTAAGAAAGAATACGAGTACATAATAGACACAGCCACTTCTAATGGTCTTAAAAAAAATGATAGATCAAAAAATTGTAAGATTTCAGATACAAAAGAAAACTAAACAAATTACCACATTCAGTGCTTTATCTAAAGATAATATCTACTAAAAGTTTACTGGGCATCCACAATTGAATAATAAATTTCAAAAAATTTTTAACAGTGCAATATTATATTGACTGCTCAAAGTAGATTTAATGTCGGGAAATTGCTGAATCTAAACAAAGTAGATGGTAGACTCAAAGAGAGAAAGATAAATATCAGATAAATTGTAAAGAGTGTGAAAAGCTATACATAGGAAAAACTAAGAGAAACATTGGTATCAGAATGAAGGAACACATGAGAAACATTAGATACATACAGATAGAAAAATCAGCTATAATGGTACATTTTTGGAACAGGCACCATGAAATTGACAAAGATATTAATTTACTAAGAGCTGTCCAATTTCTTAAAGAACTGAGCATATGGAAGAACTTCTGAATCAAGAAAAATGAACACAAACATATGAACTTCCAAATTGTGGAAGCAGATAACATTTTATATAAGTTCTTTCATAGACCATCAGAGCCCCTTACAGTTACTTGCCTCTCCAACTCTAGCATGACTCGTTAGTTGTATCAGTTGACAGTGTGATTGACAGGTCATGAAATATGTTCTGAATTTTAATAATTTAAAGAATGAAATGCTTAAGTGAGTTGAATATTTTAACCATTTTAGAATTTTAAACTTTCCCATGGGAAAGAGGTTTTAACTGGTTTGAAATATATTTTATATAAAGAAACTGAAGATGTTTCTGAAAGTTGACACAAACTTTAATTATAGAGATTTTAATTAGTACATGTTTTGAGAACCATTGTTCCCATCTGCAGCTATTGACCAAATGCTTACTATTTGATAAGTTTGGGTTGCTTCTTTGTATTATTGCAAACACATCATCTACATATCTGTATTGAATGTTAAAAAAAATAATGGAAAAGCATTTATAAGATGTGTTTCAAAAAACTCATAAGTCTGACAGAAATGGAGAATGTGGGTTCTGATGGCTGGTCCTGATATTTGTTGGTAATTTTTTTGTAGAATACAAAAAAGTTATGCTATATACATATAGGTTTGTGAGTTTTATTAAATATTCTCTTCCTTCTGTTTTCAAATATATAGATTTTAGCCAATTTCTTAAGAGGTCTGTAAGTTTTCCTGTAAGAATGCTGGGGAATGTGGCTTTGAAATCAAAAGATACCATTAGGTCTTCCATTGAAACTGTGAAGTGTTTTAATTTTTCATTTTGAAAAATAGAGGAAAATTAATGATTTGGATGTTCCATCCATGGAATTCTCCATAGAGCCAGTTGGCCTCTTGTAACCACCAAATGCACTATTGGATCCACCTGGGGTCTAAACCCACTGGGTATATGTTGCAATGGTTAGATGCCTGATATCTTATGGTGCCATTGCCTCATGGCAGAGAACTTTAAAAACTACTATAGAAGGCAAGTTTACCAAGCTACATAGATTAGCATGCTTATGTGTTACAGAGGCTTTCAGAAGTACTCCAACCATTGCATTTGAAGACTCTGTTGGGTCTCCCTCCCATGGATATCTATTTATAAGTGGAGGATAGGTTTACTGCATATTGCTTGTTGCATTCAGGTAACTACAGAGGCGGTCTGGTACAACTGGACGGACATACCTCCATTTTAAAATTCCTGGATATTCCAGAACTTAGGATGAGGTCTGACCTAATGAACACTCAATGCTGTACTTTCTCTCCATTTAAGGCAACTTTCAGGTCTTGAGAAGATTGGATGGAAGGAACTATGCCCATGAAAGAATATGATCAACTTGTATGGTTTACTGATGGATCCCTTATAGGGATATAATTCTATACAGGCATTTATGGCCTATCTACAAGAACCAACATCATATAAAGCTTGGCTATACTGCACAGTTTTTCAGGCAGAAGCACTTGCTATCCTGAACTGTGCCTTTAGAGGACTTGAGAAGGATTACCTCTGTAAATGAATTCTGATCCTTTCAGATAGTCAAAGGCTTTAAAAGCACTTTCCTCTGATCAGGTAAAAATGTAAATTGGTATGGGAGTACCTAAATGCCCTGTCATCTTGCTACAGGATTGAACTGTGATGAATGCTGGGGCACAGGGGCCTTTATGAAAATGAAAAAGCAAACATTTGGCAAAAAAGGGTGCTTATTCACCCTTCTCTGGCCTTTAACCGACAGTACGAATTAATTCATGTACTGCTAAGACCACAGTTAAAACATTGATTGGAGACAAACACCAACTAAGGTGGCAAACCTATTCTGGACAAAGGCAAGCTAGGAAGTTGGTCCTAGGTTCTAGTAACATTCTTTCCACATCTCTTCTAAAATTGGACAGAAGAGGAATAAGGAAAGGTTTCGTTAATTACTGAACTTGATCACTTCAGGAAACATCTACAAAAAGTGGGACTCTATAAAGATGAACCCACTTGAAGAATATGTAAACAGGATGAGGAATCTGCCTCGCATATCCTGGTAAGAAAGAGACTTACTCTTGCTATATAAGGGAAAATCTAGGAATGGACTCTAACATTGAACCAAAATACTGCAACTTGTTCAAGGAACAGATTTTTGGAAACGGTGAAGGTGTCTCTTCCTATTGGTAGCACAATAAGCCTTATAGGCTGATATGCCATAGCTCGTTTAAACTCCATTGATACCCCATTATCTAATCTAATATAATCCACCCATGGATGAAGTTCCTATTAGAACCATCAAATTCCTCTACAAGCACCTCAGGTTCCAGCCATTACATTACATACTCAGTCAACATCTGATGATGAGAGCGATTGCCCCTGAAACATGCTCTAATGATGTATAAGTAAGTGGAGTTAGTGTGAACATTTTAATAAACCGTACATGAGGAAGTGTGATCTTCCTCATATAGCTTAGTGAGTGTTTGTATGCTGTGGTATCATTGACTTATTGAAACTTGTAACCAAAACTATTTTTTCAGTAACTACACAGGTGTGTTTGCAACATGCAGCAAGAATGACATCAGATTATGGAATACAGAAACTTCACTGGAATTATTGCGCATCACCACGGCCAACTTCATATGCCACAGCATCCAGTTTGCAAGAGATGGGAAGTCCATTATAAGTGGTAATAACTTAACCAGAACAGAACATTGCTCTGTGTAAAGTGTATTAAGGTTCATAATATTTTATATGCAGTATGAAAGATTTTTTTTTAGATGATAAATGTTCTAATTGATATTCCCCTTTAATCCCATATGACTTGGGATCCACAGTAAAACGGTTTCTGTATTTCTAATCTGAATTGTATGTCAGAATTTCTCTTCAGGATGAAACTAATCAAGGATAGCTACTGCCCACTGTGTAAGGACATGAATACTATCCTAAACAAAGAACATGAATTAAAATGCAACCAACTTGATAGCAACAAACAAATGAAAAATAATTTGGAAGCTCTTTACTGGGAAGACAGGGAAAAAAAATTATAGAAATCAACATCCCCAATGGCCACTAGCATCCAACAAAACAGCCAGTCAACTTTAACTGACGTAACTGTTTTCTATCAATTTATATTCTTGAACTATTAACAGTGAAGTAATAGTAAATAACAGCAATATAATGATGATTATGATGGCGATGATGATGATAATGATGATTTTTATTATGATGATAATGATAATAATACAACCAAATAATGGTGATAACAATAACAATGATGATAACAGCAGCAGCATCAACAGCAACATATTTTTACAATAGCATCTGACATTGACATATTATTTAATCAAATGATCACTTGTTTATTCAATAAATTACTTCACAACAATTAAAATGTAAAATATATTACATAAGTGCAGTCATATCTATCATAGTTCTGTGGCCAACACAGGTGGCCGAGGTTGTTAAGGTGCAGACTTGTGAGCAGGAGGTCTGGGGTTTGATTTCCACCAGGACCATTCTCCTAGATAGAGGTTTTTTCCAGGTTTTCCTCAGTCCTTGTAAATGGCAAATGCTGGGGAGGTACCTTAAACTTAGGCCTGGAACTTTTTCTTTCTTTCTTCCTATGATATATATTTTTTTCAGGGTCTTTTGGAAGTAAAAGCTTTGGTTGTACAAGACAATTTTATTAACAATAATTCATGGAAAATAGACTTGTTAGATAGCAAAATTATTTTAAATGAAGTACTGGAATAAATCAAATAGTTATAACCTAACAAGGCATGTGGAATCCCAGTTGAGTGTTAGAAAGTTTGGGCAGAAGAC
Organism: Metallyticus violacea; assembly: GCA_030762175.1. Lineage (NCBI taxonomy): Eukaryota > Metazoa > Arthropoda > Insecta > Mantodea > Metallyticidae > Metallyticus > Metallyticus violacea. Next base: position 96,556,036 of record CM060841.1, on the reverse strand, counting down.
CTAAACAGATCAAACATATTCGTGCGGTTAGTGAATTTAATCTTTAAAGAAGGAAAAATACCAAAAAATTGGAGATTGGGAATTGTAATGCCAATTTATAAAGGTAAAAGAGATATTAGGAACCCAGCAAATTATAGAGGACTTAGTTTCAATTATTGAGAAAGTTTTCACTGAAGTGTTAGTAAAAAAATTACAAGAACAGGCAGAGAAAAAAAGGAAAATTTCAGTATTCCGATCAGGCTTTAGGAAAGGCAAAAGAACAGTTGACAATATTTTATAATTAGAACTCGATAAATATCTTAGTAATAAAAGAGGTAGAATCTATTTATTGTCTTTGAACTTAGGAAAAAACTTTTAGCCTAAGGAAGCGCTTTGGATGGAAAAAAAAAAGGGAGTAAATCAGAACTTAATAAAGGTAATTCAATATATTTATAAGGAAAATGAATTTTGTATTAAATATGAAAGGGAGGGGGTTACAGAAAAAATATCAAACAATGTAGGTCTAAGACAAGGATATAAATTAAGCCCAGTTCTCTTCAGTCCATTTATTCATGATGTTTTAGAATAAATTAGTAAATTGTACATTTGTGCACCTTAAATTACATAGAGATACCAGGTTTGCTCTTTGTAGATGATCTGGTAACAGGTTTTTTAACAAGTGTAGTATTAGCAGAAAGGAGAATGTAATGTGATTTTGTATAAATAAAATACTAAATATGCAAATAAAATGGTTAGGGAGAACATGTGGTTCAATATTGGAGAGTAGAATGATGTATGGAATGGAAATTTGGGGACCAGATGGAGGATGGAAGGAGATAAATGTGATAAATAGACTATTATGTAGAATTGTCCTAGGTTTATCTAGATCTTCACCTAACTTGGTTGCTCTAATGGAACTAGGAAGATTGGGCTATAAAAACAAGGTCATAGAAAGAGTACTGAAATATTGGTATAGAATACAGAGATTAGAAGAGGAGAATATCATCAATCAGTGTTTGGTAGCACAAGAAAACATTAGGGGGAAGAGAAACTTGGGTATCTAAAATCCAAAATATTTCACAAGAAGTGGGCATGGGATAAACAATATATGAGGGGGGAAAGAATGGGAAAAGGATTTTGGAAAGAGATAAAAACAAGAATTGAGGATATTGAAAAACAGGAAATGTGGGCTAATCTAAATGTCAAAAAATCTCTTAAATTATATAGCACACTAAAAATGTATGCGGAAGAGAAAGATATATTGAAACCTGTGATAAGGCAGGAAGGGAAGGACTGGCATGATTTAGAACAGAAGTAATACATTTAAGTGGGATAAGAAATGGATATATTAAGGGGATGTGTCCAATGTGTGAAGAACCAGATAGTATTTGGGTTTTACAATGCAAGCAAACCATTTGGAGGGAACAGTTCTTCCTTTTACTAAAGTGGGAAAACTTACTAAATGAAATAAGAGGCAGAAGAATTTCCAAAATCAGACGAAATATAAAGAAACTTGGAAAATACATACGTAAGGTGAGACAAAAACGGTTATGGAAGGGGGCAAGACAAATGGAAACAATAATGTTATCAATGGCACTATCTAGGAGTGAATATATACTCTGTTATTTGCTCAACCTGATATAATTGTAATGGGATATGAAAGGAATGCAACTCCACAAAGTAAGGGTGATTAAGATGGAAATTTAAACATTTAAATAGTAGTAAGTTTACATGTATTAAGAATGTGGAAATGTAAGCTGTTTACTTTGAATTTAACATGTTTACTAACAAATTTAATATAGTTGAGTCAAATTTGTAACATTTACATACTTATTATTTAAGGAGGAAAACAAGTTTCAAGAGCTAATTGCTCCAATCCTCAGTTCCAGGTTAACTGCCAGCTTTGTTCTTTGTGTTGGTTTGGTTTGTCTCTGGTGGTGGTTGGATGAACTTCTGTAGTAAGATGTCACTTGACAGAATTTCAAAGTTAAAAATGTGGTTTTTGTTCTTTCAGATATAAATGTTTTCCCAGATTGTCAGTTCTGTGTTTCCTGTGATATTTTTAAGTAGTTTGGGATTCCTGTTAATATTATGCTGTTCCTTCCAAAAATGCCAAGCCACTGCTGATTTTTCATCCTGTTTTTCATTTATGTTCCTAATATGTTCTTTTTCTCATATTTTTATGTTTCTTTTGGTCTTTCCAATGTAGACTTTTTCACAATCGATGCAATTTATCTGATATACTCCTGGTTTCTTGTCTTGTGGAATATCATCTTTTAGTTTAGAATGGAGTAACTATTTTTAGGGGCTAAAATGATATTGTGTTTATTTAAAATCCTTTGGAATTTATAGCAACTGATGGTATGTGAATTTTTTGAAACCTATTTTCTTTCTTGTTAGGAATGAGTGTACTGATGTCTTTGAAGTTCTTTTTGTTCTTTACTCTTTAACTTTCTCATATACAATTTCTTTATTAAACTCATTTTCTGTGGCTATGTTATATTGTTCAGTTCTTAATCATACTCCTCTTTTTTCATGGGGACATTTACCAACCTGTGTGTAAGACTATTTAGTACTGCATGTTTATGAGCGACTGGATTATAACTCTTGTATTTTATGTAGCTATTGGCATTTTCTATATATGCCGAATGTTAAGTGATTTTCTTTCCTGACTATTTCAAGGTCTAGAAAGGATAGTTGACCATTGCATTTTTTTTCCAAAGTGAATTTTATTGATTTTTCTTATGGAAGTCCACCACACTTAACAAATTAACATGTTTACTTGATTGTGAAATATCTGCATGTAAATTAGAAACTACAAAAAATAAATTCATTCATTCATAAATCAAGAAAAGCATAGGTCGCAGCACTGATCCCTATGGTATCTCCCACTGTACTATTATAGTCTGATTTAATGGTCTGTTATGAGATCATTTTTCCAAATTATTTCTGCACATTGTATATGATTTATTGATTTGCCCTCTAAAACCATAGCATTCTAATTTTGAAATTAGATGATCATGAGACACAGAACAAAAACTTTATCTCTAAAGGTATGTCAGAGCCATTTAGAGCCCATTTGATGACATTTATATTTTACTACTTGGTTTTTAATTGGACACATTTCACAAACATACACTCCTATCATTAGCAGAAGACAAACTAGTGGAAACATACCCTGTAGATGATTGGAGAAATTTATTTAACATAGCTATGATGATATCTCAAAGTTCATGATATGGCTTTTATTTTCGATAATATAAATACTTTCCCACGTCATCAGTTCCAAGTTTACAAGTGTGTTTCAATGTCAAAGACACAAGTTTGTTATTACAAATAAAGGAAGATATGCAATTAAAAAATGCACATGCCATCTAGTGCAATCAATAATTTTCAAAAAAATTTAAAAACACAGAATAATTATGGGTTCTCAAAATGTCCACAGTACTAAAAATGTTACTAAAATCTTTTTGCAAAGATTGTGGTTAAGTTACATTATGAAAATGAAAATAAATTTGGAAACCTGTAGTACAAAAGAACATTTCAGTGGCAGCTCACTTTTGGTTGAAAAACTGTGAGTTTGATAAAAAAACAAAATTATTGAAACAGTCTTACAAACATTTAGAACTAAGGCCATGCAAAAAAATGCACATCATCATGAACTTCAACACAACAATGTTCGATATGCTCAATTAATACAGTCTGTTTCCACCATTTGGTTTTCTGCTCATGATGGGAGTGAATGTTTGTGAAGTATAAATGTCAGCAAACCAACTATATATCACAGTGTATAACTGTTTTAGTTTAAATTTTGATAAAGAAGGGCTCTTAAACTTCAAAAACACATGAATACAGATATAAATTAATAATCATATGCATATTTAAAACTTATCAATTAGTAAAAAGATAAAAATTAAAATAGTGTGGATATTGTATGTGTTGCAACAGAAATTTTACTATCAGGTTTAAAATTCAGAATTTATAGAATCTTACATCTTTTGTTTTGTTTTACTTTATACCTATTAATAAATTTAACTATTCTAAATGTTGGAATTTACATAAGTATTTTATGTTGTTTTAGCTAGCTGGTTAATTCCTTTTGACAATTGCCAAGCTTTAGTTATAAACTTTGCATGTTCATGCAGTGTTTATTTCTCAACTACTAAGTATACCACAGCAAGAAGTATTTTACTTTCTAAAATGTGTATACAATCTTACTTATAGAAAATCTGCCAAGATCACCACCAGAGATGGCTCTAACCAACGGCCAGGGTGTTTTTTCTGAAATAATTTTAAAAGTTCTTAATTATTGTTCAATAAATTGCTATATAATTTATTTAAACAAAACAAGCTAGTTGATTAAACTTAATTCATTTAAATGGATTTTAAAATTTTATTCATACTGTGTATGCTATTTTTAACACATGGCACATTTTGATTGAAAACAATCAATAAAATATAAAATTTTTAAAGCACTATTAGCATTGTATATTCAGTAAATGCACACTACAATCAGAATTTTTTGATCACTCGATACAACCAACAATGCTCTCTGCAATGAAAATAAGATATATCTGGCAGTGTCAGTTATTTTAACAATGATAGAAAATATTTAATATTTCTGGTATTCCTGTACTAGTGATGCAATCATGCAAATTAAGAGGCCTGGAATTATGAAACAAAATAATACATTTTTTTTTCTGTGATAAATGCAAGTGTGATATTTATATGATAATAATAAAAATCACCATAAAGCCATTCTAGGTATTAATCTCAACAGCCCTTTATTAACTATTAATCAGCACTGGGACTAGAAGCAAATTAGAGATTCAACAAAATCTAAAAGTAATATCATATCACTTCAATCTGTGGATCCTATGATGGGTTTAGCCAACTCTAGAAATGTTAGTCTTCAGAAATTACATACATTATGTACATTTGATGAAATTATCACACTCTTGCAACAAAACTGCATTTTTGGAATAAAAACGATAAGATAGAAAAAGCATCAAAGTTATTAAAAACAGTTCAATAACTACGGAATTAAAAAAGGGGAAAGGTTCTTCATGAGAAAAACTTAATCATTCAGCTCAGGATCTGATTCAGGTTCCTGAGTAAATCCAAAAAGAATTCAACTCAGAAGATTATTAATATGTGCTTCCAAATATAGAAGTTATGGAAGTTTTTGGAAAAAATATATTGAGAGACAAAAAGATTAACAATTTTTTAAAAGTTATAAAGGCCAGAAACACAATAAAGATTATATGAAAATAAAAATATCAATTTACCATTCAGATATATTTAACAAGTAACAAAGAATGAAAGGTGTTAAATGCCCATTTTTGCTACAGAGGCACCACAGGTGGTGAACACTGATGATACATGAGATGAAATGATATATGGGGAAAGGATTTATTTTTAAGGAAGGAATCGTTCCAGGACTAAGTTTAGGGTACCTTCCTGGCATTGGCCATTTATAAGGATTGAGGAAAACCTGCAAAAAACCTCAGTCATTGAGGACATTCCTGGCAGGATTTGAACCCCAAACCTCCCACTCATGAGTCCACACCTTAACGACCTTGGCCATCTGTGGCGATTTGAAGCAGGTGAAAGACATTTTAAACATTTCCTTTGAATTGATATAAAACAATTAATGTATCAATTATTATTTGTAACAAAAATTCTGGACTGTATTTTAAAACATATTCAAAGTCCACTTTCAAGTTTTATAAACAGGCATTTTTTAACATATGTTTAGATATGTTGAACAATAGAAGTTGCACACAGTGAAGAGATCCAATATTAATTAGAGAGCCAATATTATAACACATTACATTGCATTTACTCAGGACATGTTTTAGGAGCACTTGCTGTCATCTTCAGCTCTGGAATGACAGGCAAGTGATCTGGAAGTACCTTTCTGTGTGCATATTGATGTGGAGATATTTAATGTAGATGAATTCATGATGGATCCACTGAGCTGATCTAAGGAGGGATATCAATGTTATGCCAAGATCCTTATTCTTTTGGATATGGATTCTTTCCATGATGTTAGTTCTGCTGCTATGAGGGTAGGTCCATAAGTTTCCGGCCTAACCATTTTCTAGGTATGATAAAGGCAAAAACTATATTTTTCACCTTTCAATATAGTTACCCTTTATTGCAATACACTTCTCACATCTTTGAATTAATATTTCAATCCCCTCCCCCAAAATAGTCAGAAATCTTGTCTGCAAAATGGGCATCAACAGTATCCATCACTTCTTTGTTACATTTAAATTTCTTTCCTCGAAGGTCCTTGAGTTTTGAGAACAGAAATAGTCACTGGGAGCTATATTTGGGCTGTAGGGGATGGTGGATCTCCTTGAAGCCACATTTCTTCACAGCTTCCTTTGCAACAAGAGCTGTGTGCACAGGCATGTTATCTTGAAGAAGGCACACAAAACCACTCAGTTTTCCTCGCCTTTTCTCTTTGATGTAAGTATGTAGTCTGTGCAGTAGGCCAGTATAGTACTCCCCATTTACTGTGGGTGTTCCTCTTCTTGAAGTCAATGAAGAGTATTCCTTCACAGTCCCAAAGGATTGTGGCCATTATCTTCTTGGTTGATGAGTGACCTTGGTCTTTAGAGGCATGCTTTGCCAGTTTTACTCACTCCATTTACTTCCTTTTGGACAAGGGACCATAGTAGAGGACCATAGTTTCATCTCCTGTACTAGTGGTTTGCAGTACTTCTCTCTTGTTGCCAGGGCAGAGCTCCAAAAAGATCTAACCAGATGACTCATTGCTGCTTTTGGACTGAGGAAAGAAGTCTAGGCACCCAACTTGCACAAACCTTATTCATATTTAAATGTTCATGAATAATTCAAAGGACTGCTGCTTTAGAAAGGTCCAACCTTGCTGTTATTTCTATAACTTTGAACCGCCAGTCTTCCGTAATTGCTCCTTCCACAACAGAGATGTTTCAGGAGTGAGCACTTCCATGGGCCAACCTGCACGCTCTTCATCTTCAATACTTTCTGGACTCATTCTCTTTTATGGTAGAATATGGGGGGGATGCTTCCCCATACACACCGTCCAATTGCTGTTTAATTTCATTTGGAGTAAGCCCTTCTTTTGTGAAGAGCTTAATAACTGCTCAATACTCCATTTTGAACATGTTACAATCTTGTACACATAGCCTCTTTTTAGCAACTATATCTGAACAACTTAACACAGTAGAGTGGAAGTTACAGCTGCAATTTACTTAACAGATAAGGTATGACTCCAGATAAGGGTTTTGTGAAGGTGATAATCCTTATCAGCAAGGCTGGAAACTTATAGGCCTACTCTGTACACTTCAAGAGTTTAGCAACTAGTTTTATATCATGGTTTGTGTAGAAGAAATGGGTGGCAACTGCTCATTTTTTCAATATAATTTTGTCTAATGCATCTAAGATATTTGTTAAGTCTAGTTTCCAGGTTACACTGGTTATATTCATGGAACTGTGAGCAATTTATTTAATATATCCATTAAATACTTAAGAAATGGCTTGCTTCCATAAGATTACAACAGACCGAAATATACAGGGTGTTCCACATAAAATCCATAAGCCTTACTGCATTCATAAATAGATATTGGCATCACCGTCATTCTGGCACTAATATTTACATCTCACTACATTCATATTTAGAATTTGGCTACACTGCACTCTGTTAATGTAATTGTTAGAGTTTGACAGTAAATGTCATGATGTCTTGGAAATATGTGATAGTAATGATGCAGCTTTTAGTTGAACACCAAATCGATATTGTGGAATTTTTCATAAAGACAGGCTCCATTAAGGAGACTAAAGATATGTTTGGGGCGAAATATCCTGGTATCAAGCTCTCACAATTCAAGATCTGTATAAAAATGGTGGACTACAGGATCCATTGTGAATGTGAAGAGGAATAAGTGTTTGACCAGTGAAGACCCTCCTGGTATTTGACAGAATTCACATGGACACAACAAGAAGTCCAAAAAATTGATAAGGGGTTTATCTCAGCAAATTGGTGTATCCTACACAGTATGCCATCATGTGCTAAAGAACTCAAATTCTGAGCATTTTGTGTGGGCCTAGTGCATGAATTGAAAGAACCAGACAAATAAGTTACTTATTACAACTGGCTCTTATCTTTGAGTGTTACTTGGATCCCAAGCCTGGCTTATATGTCTGGTTATGTTAACTCACAGAATAGCAGGATGACCCACATAACCTTTTCTCTCAAAAAAGATAGGCGTCTGGTGTGCAGTGTCAGGAATGCGCATTATCAGCCCCATTATTTCAATGAGATGATCAAAAGCACAAGATATCTGCAGATCTTTACATAGGAATTAATATAATATAGTGACACATGTCTTTTACATGGATGGCAGTGAGAGAATGAGGCATACTGGTTTTATGTGGGACATTTTGCATACAGCAAAATCTCTTCAGTTTTAATGGTAACTATCACCACAAAATAAAGAACTAGCTATAGCAAACTCACTTTTTCTGTTCTTGGCAGGTCACTTTGAAACCCAAATCACAAAAGCCTTTCCAATGACATTCAAAACCTGGTTTATAATATAGATTATATATTTGCAATAGTCCTAAACAAACTCAAACTATTGAACATTCCAAATAGAGCCATGCAGTTTAAGAAATGGAGAAAGATGGTGGTTTTTTTTTTTGCCTTTTTTGGATGTCAACATTATGAGAAATGGTAACAACTTCAACCTACACATACAATTACATCAAACACATTAGTTTCAATCCTAAACTACACCAACATGCTCTACAATCTAATATACAGGTTAGTGAACATTACACTCGACTAGGAAAAATACCAGAAATAATACTAACTAGCCCATGTCTCATTAAACTTGCACCCTGTAAGTGAAAACGAAATATTACAAGTTACTAACAACCTTAAGAATAAATTATACAGTGGATATGATGATATTCCAGACTTTCTTGTAAAGAAGTATGCAGAACATCTTATAAAACCTCTGACTAATATTTGCAACAAATCTTTTTGAACTGGTTGTTTCCCCAAAGCACTAAAAGTGTGCAAAATATAAGCATATATAAAAAAAGGGGGGGGGGATAAAACAAAAGTTAAAAACTATAGATCAATATCTTTACTGTCTTTTTTATCAAAAATAATTGAAAAACTTATGCATAACTTTCTGGTACCTTTTCTGGAAAAATATGATATAACTTCACACTGACAATTTGGTTTTCAAAAAGACAAGACAATAAACAATGGAATATTTTCTTTTTATTTTGCGGAATACCTTAAATGCAAAAGACAATAAAGAAAATATTCTAGCTCTAGTTATAGATCTTACTAAAGCCTTTGAGTGCTGGAACATGACTGCTTGTTAAAAACCTGGATGCTTACGGTTTAAAGTGGTTTGCTATGTATCTTAAATTTAGAACTCAATTTGTAGAATTAGATGGAATTCAATCTGCTCCCCTGTTGACCAAGTTTGGTGTACGACAAGGGCCAATACTCTTTTACTCTTTACCCTTTACTCTTATTAGGTTGCAGAATAAAGGACTACATGCCAACAGAACAAAAGTCAGGTATTTACGAAATAGAATGTGGAGAGTGCGACAAAAAATACATTGGAAAAACGAAGAGGAATTTGGGAATCCGGAAAAAAGAACACTTCAGAAATATTCGCTTAAAACAAATTGATAAATCAGCAATAGCAGCGCACTTTTGGAATAAAAATCATGAAATTAAACCAGAGATAAAACTACTGAAACAACTTCATAATGCAATAGAACTTTTCACTTGGGAAAACATTTTCATTACAAAAAATAAGGATAATTTGATGAATTTCGATTTCCCTCCATTGGATGAACTCAGCAAATTCCTAATAGAACCAACAGATGCAGCCACAAGAACATCAAGAGACCCAACCGCCACGTTTAACAACAGTTTGTCAACAGGATGAAGATGGGAGGGATCGCTCCCGAAACATATGTCCAAATTTTATGTAAGTGAATGGAGTTAGTGTGAAAAAAACTGTATACATTGTTTATATATATACCACTCCATTGTCAACAGCTTCGTAAGTACATTTAATTAAACTAATGGTAGTCACCCACTTCTTCCTTAAAAACCATGATATACAACTGGTTGCCAAACTGTTGAATTGCCCAGAAATAGCAGCAGAACTAACAAAACGAGGGGAAAAAATCCATATCCAGAAGAATAAGGATGAACTTTGACATCCCTCCCTCAGATCAGTTCAGTAGATCCATCATGTCAACCAGGCAGTATGTCTCCATGTTGAAACACCAGCAGATAGGCACTTCTGTATCACTCACCTAAAACTGAGTATGGTAGCAAATGCTCCTGAAACATGACCTAAGTAAATTCAAGTACATGAAGTGTAAAGTGTTACAATACTGACTCTCTATTTAATTAAAATGTTTATATGTAATTTGTTTTGGTGTGAGGAACTCAGCTGCAAAGTTTGTCTCAATATTTCCATTATACTTTGTATATTGGCCAAACAAAAAGTAGTTTAGGAAAGTAACATTTCAGAAACATTTATTGCAAACACGTAGAGATATTAAGATCATTATATGATTGAGTTCAACTAACACTCTTTTGCTCCACTTGTAACTTAACAAATAATTGGAGCAAAAGAGTGTTAATTCGACTCAATCACACAATGATCTTAATATCTAATTAGCTTCATTGTGCAGTGTTCCATTTAACACTTTTAGAAGTAGAGATATCATATTTCTAGTCAAAAAAATGACAAATATAGAGTGGACTCTTTTTAATTAGAACATGGATAATTTGAACCGAACTTTATTCCCCTTGTAATTCCTATTGAAAAACAATGTTAAGAATTTCTATTTAATGCAATTTTTTTAACTTTTTACTTGAATAATTCAAAAGCAGGATTTTATTTATTCAAAAAGCAGTGCTTATTTCTAAATTTTATTTTTTTTGTATTAATAGAATTTCCTATTGCAAACAGAATAAGGCAATTTCAACTGATTTATTGTTATCCAAAAAAGTGTTGTTCACTTATGCTGCACCTGCAGCTTTCACCCTCTCCTCAATAATACGGATTTTCCATCTCTTTTGTGGGCAGGTATTTGTCCTCCAAACCCCTTCCCATTAAGATTTGTAAGACTGTACAAACTTGTAAAAATCTTCATAGCTGCACAACTTATTTCATTGCAGTTGTTTATAAAATAAGTGGTACAGAATATGAAAAAATCTACATTGGAAAAATAAATAGAAACATGGTTAAAAGGGCATTTCGGAAACAAAATACAAGCAGTTGGAGAAAAATCAGCAGTGACATCTCTTTTGTGGACAGAAAACCACGACATATTGAATAAAACAAAATTATTAAAATCAGCACAAGCACCTAAAGAATTAGCAATATGGGAGAAAATCTACATTTACAAGTACAAAGATAGTTTAACAAACTTCAACACTTCCGGCAATGAAAACATAAACTTCAGGTTCATCACACCTGCACCAGAGCAGAATACACATCCTCATAGCATAACAGTTTATCTTCCAGTTGACTAGAGGCTGACAATGCGAATGAAGGATGAAACTGGTACTACATATTTAAAAAAATAAGTGGAGCAGAAGAGTACTGGTTCGACTCAATCATACAATGATCTTAATACATAATTAGTTTCACTGTGCAATGTTCCAATTAAAAATTTTAGTTAATTTGGCTTTGTTTATTTTCCATGATACCTAATGAATGAATTAATTTTATTTAAAAAACTACATTAATTACATTATACAATATTCTTGGAGTGCTTGTTATTTAGGAACTATGCATTTAACTCCCTGGTTGTATATGCTATAGATGCTACTTCCCACTCACTACTCCTTCCACTGTCCTCTCCCTTTACTTTTTCTTGACCACTCTTCATCAATCTTATAATATAACTCTTTAAAATCACCAATAAACCCCTTGTAAATATTTATTTTCTATTTCTTCCAAATATAATGCTCTAATTTTGTTCTTGTGACTCCTTTTTTCTGACCCTATATTTTTATCACCCTCTTATTTCCATCAAACTCCCTCCAGGTGATGCCATCACACTCAAACCTCTTCCCCCTTACCAATTCTCTTCACCATATCATTAACTCCACTCAGCTGATTCCCACTCAGTGAAATCCCCATCACTCTGACTACTAAACACTCCTCTCTTCTTTGCCAGCTGCAGATTGTTCCCCTTTGTTCCCACCTCTTCTCCTACCCAACATTCCTCATTTTAATGCATAATATAAATACATTTTTGTTTTTATTAATTTCAATATTGAAATAATAATAATTATTTTTTTTAAATCCATATCCCCTTGAATCTTGAATTTTGAATTAAAGGAGTCCACTGCAATTACTCAAAAATTATAAAAAACACTAAGAGTGTTTTGGAATTAGCAACATGGGAAAATATTTTTATCATTAAAATAAGAATCAAATTCGGAACTTCAAGATTTTGCCATTGAATAAATTCAGCAATTTCTTTCTACCACATCAGAGAAAATTTCTCTCAGTTGACTTACTGATGATGGTGGGAATGACTTTTTGTGAAACTTGTCTATATAGAAATCATGTAAATAAAGTACACTACCATCATTAAAATTGCAACACTCATGAGAGACATGTTAGAATTGCATTTTAATTTCATAAATGAATATAAAATTTGGTAAAAAAGGCTACATTGCCTTATAAAAATTTACAATCTGCTACTTCATTTCAGCCAGCAATAATAAGTTATTCTCAACTTGGAATAATACACTTTATTTTTGGAGCTTGGGCAAGAATATTAGGTACTTTAAACCAACCCCACATTTCCTAGAAGGAACTCATTGAAAATATTACAGCACCACTGGCAAGTGTATGAATTTGATCAATGTCAATTTTACCTTGACACTGAGAATTGGCAATGCCATTTCATGAAATTGGTACTTATGTTGGACATGATGTTTTCACAACAAAACACTGCCACGGGTGGCCGATCTCGTTAAGGCACGGACTCATGAGTGGGAGGCCTAGGGTTCAAATCCTGCCAGGACTGTCCTCCCTGACTGAGGTTTTTTCCAAGTTTTCCTCAGTCTTCATAACTGGCAAATGCTGGGGAGATACCCTAAACTTAGACCTGGAACGTTTCCTTCCTTTAAAAAAAAAATCCTTTCTTAATATATCATTTCATCTCATGTATCATCAGTGTTCCCAGCGCCTATGGTGCCTCAGCAGTAAAAAAGGGCATTAAACACCATTGAAAAAAGAAAACAAAAAGAAGCAAATGTAAGATCAATGGATTGGTGTAGGATGATCATACAAACATGAAGGATTCCAATGGTCCTGTCAAACAACTGAATGAGAAGACTGACATCATTTCAATATGGCTATACTGTGCTGCAACTTTAATGGCCAGCAGTGTATATTCCAAACCTGCTCAAATTATTAACTTGAATATTGAATTTATAGAAAGTAACTCACACAAATAACAAAATATTTAAGTAATATTTGCATAAAAATTATGTTATTGTAGAATTTTTGCAGCATTTCTAACATCTTGAAGGCTTTTTCCTTATTGGAGCTGCAGTTTATTACAGAACAATAAGCACCTTTTTATTCCTAATTTTTATTTATTTTTCTAAACACTTCAAATTAACTACAGAAATTGTTTAAACTACCATTTATAATATGTATACAGTCAGAAGTATTGTTAAGTGTTATACAAAGTGAGAACTAACAAATTTCTTTCTTTATTTATTTCAAAACGAATGATGCTAGCCTCAACTTATTTTAATGTGGAGTATCTTTGGGAGATTATCAACCTATATATAAAATGTTGAAAATGTCCTCCTTCCTGAATAAGGCATAGCTCAACAGGTCATTCCATGTTACTGGCCGCTTGCTGGAGGACTGTTTTGGCAATACCATTGATTGATCTCCTGTATAATGTTGTGCTTCAGATCGTACAATGTATGGAGGCCATGTGGTGTCTTTTAAATTAACCGCATAGGAAGAAGTTCAATGTTGTCAAATCAGATCTTGCTGGCCACAGGTTCCTAGAGATTTTCCGGTTGTCAAAGACTTTCAATTAGTGCCATGGATGTATGGCATCTTATTGAAAATATCCATGACCCAGCTTTACATTATCCAGTTTCTCAACAAACTCCATGAAAATCCAGAGGTACTCTGCAGTGTCAAAAAAATTGGTCCCACTATTCTCTGTGCGTATATTGTGCACCAATCCCAAATTTAACTGGATGCATAGGTGCTCCATGAATGGTATGTGGATTTTGGACAGCCCAATAGCATAAGTTCTGTGAGTTCGCATAAATGGTACCATGCTACATCTGTGAACCATGTGATGGATAATATATCAGAATTTTGCACAGTGAACGACATATGTGTTATGCCTTATGCAGAAGGGAGGACATTTTCAATATTTTCTATAGAGGTTAATAATCTCCCAAGGATACTATACACTTGAGGTATAAAAACATCATTCATTTTTAAATAAATAATGTGCCAGTCCTATATTATTGACTATCTACATGCAGATGAGCAGTATACTGAAACATGATGTATTTTGATGCAAGTCAAATGTCATTATTTCAGGCTGGAATGATGGTGAAATACGTGCATTTACACCTGAGACAGGACAACTCATGTATGAAATACATAATGCTCACAATAAAGGTGTAACAGCAATTGCAGTAACGTCAGATATGAAAAGAATTGTCAGTGGTGGTGGTGAGGGTCAGGTAATGTCTATGAGATAATAGGACTTCATGAAGAAAACTTTCTTCCTGTATCTGATGAGTTATATTCATTACAGGTAAGAGTTTGGGAGGTGCATGCTACATATCAGACTCTGGTGGGCATACTGCAGGAACACAAAGGTCCTGTATCTTGTCTCCAGATTGCTTCATCCGACAAGCAAGTGGTTAGTGCCAGTACTGATGGAACCTGTGTTATATGGGATATTGAGTAAGTCAAATTGAGTTTATAACTGTAACATTTTCATTTACTCCATTAAGCTAAACACTATTGTGTGTTTTGTCCAGGAGAATGGTACGCCAGCACAGCTTGTTTGCCAACACACAGTTCATGGCAGTTGCCTTTCATCCATCTGGTGTGCAGGTCATCACCTGTGGAACAGATCGCAGGATTGGCTATTGGGAAGTATATGATGGTTCTCTGGTACGTGAGGTGGAGGGTTCACAGTCCACAGGACTGAATGCAGTTGACATCAGTCGAGATGGGCAATACATTGTTACTGGTGGGAATGACCAATATGTCAAGGTACAATTTAAAATATAATAAGAACAAGTTGGTACGCATGCTTAAATATTTTTTCAACTAGCAATTAGGTAGTTGAAGCACAAGAGAACAGAGTGGTGGTGAGATGCAAAAGTTTCATTACATACACAACAAAATGAAGCAAAATATATTGACATATCTTTATAAAATAAAATACAAGAATTACTCTAACAAACTTAAGTTAGGTAAGTTAGATAATGGCCTAGGGGTTACACTTTTAAACTGTTACACTTGTAGTTTAAATTAAAAAGTTGGATTAGTTAACAACTATAATGTAATACACATTTGTTACCTTTATGTTCATGTATGATTAAAAAATATTTTTAAAACAAGAAAATGGGACATTTTAATATTTATCTCAGTGAAAAAAGGCAAAAGAGGATGCTTGTTTTATTATAAATACCTAGGTATGGAAACTAATAACAACTTTTATAATGTAGTAATATTGAATTCACTCCATCAAACAATTCCTTAGAATTATTACTGCAGCATTCATTGATATTTTGCTGATGAACGGATCTTCTTTAATAAGTCCTCTTTAGCACACAGCATTTTGTAAAATTTTACACAAGTGTGATTAAAGCTCATCTTATTAATCAACATAGCTTTCAAAATTTGTATTGAAAGAGTTAAAAAGTCGATAGGTTATGATTTTTCCAGCTTCCTTTTATCGAATATTTTCTGTGTTATGCATTCTTTAATATACACTGATTATACAAACCAGTATCATCTATTATAAATGAGGGAGCCACTTTGAAAATGAAATCTTCAGTCTTTTGTATATCCTTCAGCTGGATGTGATCAGATTATATAGGAAAAACAATAAGAAATTTGGAGACAAGGACCAAAGAACACCTCAGAAATATAAGATATAAACAGGTGGATAAATCAGCAGTTGCAGACCATTTCTGGACTTACAATTATGACATTGCAAAAGAAGCTAAATGTTGATAGCTATAAACAATCCCAAGGAGTTGGAAATATGGGAGAGGATTTACATTTTAAAAAATAAGCACCAGGTTATGAACTTTGACATCCCTCCAATGGACTTCCTGTTCCAGTACTTATTGGAACCATCAGAGGCCACACCGTCACTGCCAATGTTAGTTGGTCCCCAGATGAGGATGAGAGCGAATGCTCTTGAAACATGTTCTGAAGAATAAAAATTGGTAGTGAAGTGCAGTGTCGTCTAACGCCGTCTTAGTTGCATGATGAATATCTTTTGTTAAGTCTGTAAATAATTCTTATAACTGTTTTTATAAAATTATCAATCTATTTAGGTTACCAATATCTGTGCTGTCCCAGAGTTCTATGCCATACTGTATATGGGGATGAATTATACCATAATATGCCATTTTTAGTACAGCAGTATCCAGATATTTTGAGAGTACCATTAACAGATATAATCCTGCACTTATTTTCTTGCATGTGTGATATACATGGTAGTTATATGTCAGACTCCTATCAAGCTATAATCCCAAAAAATTTAATACAATGAGTTGCTTCTATCACTTTCCCCTTTAACATTATTTCATGATTATTACTTTTATTGTTGTAATGCTTGAAGTGTAGAATTGTTTTCTTGGTTAGATTTATTTTTAGATTATTATTTTTAAGATATTTCAGCCTGACTGTTGAGGAGTCTACTATTAAATGTTTTACACTCTCTACTGTCTTATCCCAAAATAGTTGTGAAGTATCATCTGCATATAAAATTACTTTGCAATTCTCAAATTGAGGAATATCGTTCACATGTATAAGATATAAGAGGGCAAAGAACTGAGCCTTGAGGTACTCCACACTTTACTATGTGTTGAAAATGTTTTAATAATATTACTTATGTTACTCTGTATCCTGGTGCATTGTTTGCAATTTGTCAGGTATGATTTTAGTAATTCAAGCATTTTCGCCCTTATACCATAGTTTTCAAGTTTTATCAATAATAAGTCAATAGATAGACTATAGAATGCCTTTGATAAATCAAGAAAGAGTCCCATCACTATTTCTCCAAGTGTGCAAATGCTTCGTCGATTAGCTCTGCCATAGACGTGAGTGTTAACCAAAGCCATGCTGAGTACTAACAAGTAATTGATATTTATTGAAGAAGGTGACCAATCTGATATTTATAACTTTCTCAAGCACTTTACCAAATACAGAAGCGAGAAGTTCATAATATTGTGCTCATTTCCCATTTCAAAGATTGGTCCGACTATATTTATCTTTAAACAATCAACAAAGGTACTTGTATCAATTGAATAATTAACTAAGTGTACTAGTATGTCTGTAAGTTCCATTTTACAGTACCTAAGAATCTTGAGAAACCTACCCTGAAGATGATTGACATTTTAATTCATGAATTATTTTGCTAATTTCCATGTGTGATGTCTAACTGAAGTATATTGAGTGTGGTACGTTGAGCTGAAAACTATAAGCTAAAACTTGATTAGTGTAGGTCCCATCATATTTGTAAAATAATAGTTAATTACATTACATATTTCTCCTGGTGTGTGTATAATTTATTCAATCACATTTTGTTTTATGTTTTTTGTTTGACTTTTCTGATTCTTTTGTTCCATGCAGTTTTAACCTTATTTGATGATTCTGATATTTCATGCTATATGTTTGAGATATCTGTATAGCAAGAGTTTAAGCATATTCCTTTTTCAAGGTTTTATAGATGTTATTATAAATTTCAAATTTTGTCATTTTATTAAACTCACACATGCATTTCATCCTCTCTCTTAGCATTTTTATTTCATAAGGTAATTGAATTTTCTGTTGTTTGTTTTTTTGTAATTTTTTTAATTTTACTGGACATACCAAGTTTAAATATTGGTGGAATGTATCAACGAAAGAATTCCCGTTCTTGTTTGGGTCTTCTGTTAGGTATACAGATTCCCATTTTTCCAATTTTAATATATTTCTTAACTTTCTTAGATTTGTGTTACTAGTCTGTCTTATTTGCTGTATTGTATATTCAGCAGCTTTACGACAGAAACATTTCTTTTACATGTGAAATAGAAAATGATAACATGTTACCATTTTTAGATATTAAAATTATGAAGAACCATGAGAATCTGAGCTTTGGGATATATAGAAAAAATACACATACAGATAATCAAACCAAGGCAGATGGTTTTGACCCTTTAACACACAAATATGCAGTTTTCAACAACTTGACATATCGTTTGGTTAATTTACTAATTAGTAAAGAAGAGTTTAAAAAAGAATACAATAAAATAAAAGAAATGGCAATTTTAAATGGCTTTAATAAAGACCTGATACATAAAGAGATGGAATGATTTAAAAGGAAAAAACTTATCAGAGATACCACCACATTATTAGCAGATATAAAAAAAAAATTTAAAAAATTGATATATCATCCAAAAGCAATGAAAAAATTTCAAAATAGTTTTAAAGGTTTTAATATAAAATTAGCACCCATTAACAGATTTAATTTAGGAAACATCTTAAAAGAAAAAATGGCTGTTAAGACCACACAAGAGAAAAAAAGCAGGTATTTACAGAATAACATATGCAGCTTGTGAAAAGATCTATATTGGAAAAACAAAGAGGAATATAGGCACATGTTTAGAAGAGCATTTCAGGAACATAAAATATAAACAGACAGATATATCAACTGAAGCATATTATTTTTGGACCAATAACTATGAGATTGTGAAGAAGGTGGATTCATTAAAAGAGACTCAGGGACATATAGAAATGGATACTTGGGAAAAAATTTACATTCATAACTACAGAGATCGATTAATGAACTTTGATATTCCAAAGGTAGAAAACACCAACTTTAAGTACATTAAAACACCACCAGGGCGGCGCTTCAACTCTACAGAGCTATTGGATTCTCCAAACAGCCATACCCTTGGCCGAAGATGAAGACGAAGGTCTTTGAAACTGGTTCCAAATATCACACAAGTAAGTGAAGCAATAAAAGTGTTTAGTACGACATATATAACATGAATTTATTCAGGTTGAGACATGTTTAGTTCCATCTATAACAAAATGGAGGGGACATACAAGAACAATATGCTGACCTGAAATTTTGCTTTCATCTCAACAAATCTTCAGCTGAGCCTATGCAATACAGAGAACTATGAAGAGTTTGTTCTTCCTTACAGCACAGCCCAAATTGGTTTAAGATGTTTAAAGAAAGGAGGTATCTATTTCAAAGGAATTTCATTCCAATTTATGCTCTATTAGAGGAAAACATTAACACAGCTGCTGTCATTGTGACACAGAATCACCAAATAACAATAAGAAACTGTGAAAATTTCACTGTTGGAAAAGTAGCACATGATACAGGTCTGTTCCAAGACTGCTGACTGTTGCATGCAGTTAAGGATGATGTTACAGGAAAATGCAGAGTTTCATTCAAAGGTAATCACTGCTGATGGAACCTGGCTACACCATTTTGATCTTGGAAGCAAACAGCAAAGCTCTGTGTAGTCACCTAGGAAAGTTAGGGTCATATCATTTTTTGATATTACCAGAATGTCGTACCTGTACACACAGCTGTAACTGGACAAAATTCTGCAAAGCCATATCACATTTTCATGCATCAAGCTGAATGCAAGATCGCAAATGTTGTTGCTGAATGCCTCACAAAAATCTGACCCTTCCTATAATCCACATGACTTTGCTTTTCCCCAAATTGAAGAAGCACCTTAGTGGGAGGAATTTTTCCATCATCAGAAGCAGTGGTGAAGGATGCAGAGGCAATTCAGAAGGACCTGTCAAAAATGATTACCAGCATGTTTTTGAAAACTGGCAGAAATGCTAGGGCAGGTGCATTGTATCTAGCAATGGCTACTTAGAGAAAGATGATCAATTTTGAGGATAGAACTGTGAACAGCAGAAAGGAATTATGTTATGAGACCACTTTGCGAAATTCCCTACAATATATCTTGGAATTGCATTTACTCAGTTAAATGAAAATTTGTTCTTTTCTTTTCTTCTGCCCACTGTGTATTCTAAAGAGAAAGCACTCAATTATGTCCAAGTTGAAACAAAATATTCGACTTAAGGCCCTAAACTCTCATTGATAGCAGTAGTTTAATTATATTATTTTAATAAGTTCATTTTCACATGTTTTTATATTAGGTAAAGGCAATAATACTCAATATAAAGCTACAAACATTTAAAAGCAATAGCTATTTAGCTATGTTAATTTAAAAAATTCATTTACGTACATTATTATGTAAGATAAAAGCTATAATATGTGATTTAAAATTCAAAACATTAATTGATAATATGTTTTTTATTATATTAATTTATTACATCTATTTGATATGTTTTTATATTAGGTAAAGGACATAGTGCTCAATATAAAGTCACAAACATTTAATGGAATTAACTATTTAGTTAAATCAATTTAAGAAGTTCGTTTGCATATGTTGTTACAAAGATAAAGGCCATAATATTCAATTTAAAGCTCCAAACATTCATTGATAATATATTTTTAATTATATAAATTTAATAAGCTCATTTGCACATATTTTTGTGTTAAGTAAGGCCTTTAATTTTCAATTCAAATAACAAATATTTGTTGGTTATAAGTTTTAAATCCTATAAATCTAGTAAGCTCATTTGTATAGATTTCATGTCTCAGATAGTGACTATTACAATGTATGTCTTAATGTTTGTTTGTTGGCCTTTTATGACAATATTTATAATATAAAAATGCAATAGTTCAAAGGAACACATACATAGTCAAGAATATGAAAAGATTAAAACTGCAGATAAGAAAATTGTAATACTAAGTGAATCAACCAATGGCAAGTGTAACCACATTAATAATGTGTACCAAGAATGAAACACGAGACAGGCAGCTATATTGCTACTAAATAGAAATTAACAAATTTCATTCACTTAGTATACATATTTTGAAAATATAATGCATTCTAATGTATAGTATTATTACAATTCTATTGTAATAAGTGACTGTTTATATCTCAAAATTAGTTAGTTATGCATTGGATTCTGTAGAGAGAAGCTATGTTTTAAATTCCATTAGCAGAAATTGTGGTTCGTATTTCGCATAATGAAGCTATATTCTAACATTATATAAAGATAAGTGGCAATTAATATTTCATGGAAGAAATTACAAAATTATTATTTGTGGTGAATGATAGGAGTTGTGAGCTTGAATTAATATTCATATAGGAAAATAGTATACAAGTTATAACAGCACAAAAAGCACATTTTTCAGGAGCGAAATATACATTATATCAGGTTTGTATCATATTCAGTCTGCATCTAATAATATTCTCAGAGCATATCATAATTGGAAAAGTGTACTGTTGGGTGATAATAACAAAATATTAATAAACTTCGTAAATTTCTATCCATTGTGATTTTGTTATACTTAAAATCACACTCCTTTCACCCCAGAAGTATCAATCTGAAAAATCCAGCTATAATAGCAAACCCTGAACTAGCTGAGCATCCATGTTGGCATCTCCATTATTCCGCTAAAAGGTATAAAGAAATAAAACTGCACTATTTTTAACAATCCTGAATACTGCTCCATAGAAAAGCAAAATTAAAAAAAAATTCTTTAGATTTCGCTTGAAAGCTTATATTAAAAACCTTCCTCTCTGATGTCTAATGAAAAAAATTTAAAGTTGAGCACCTAGTCAGTGTTATTGATTTAGTTTATTTACACATGCTCTTTAACATCTCAGGGCATGAGCTTCAATCCAGGGCATAAAACGGCTGATAAATTTTGCTCAGAGGCATCTTTTCAGACTGAGGTTCTTTGGTTTGCCATAAATCTATGACATGGGCCTGATGGCTTTAATTCTCTGCTGAAGGAAGCCATATTTAGGTATTTTATGTCCAAGAAAAGATCCTTCGATCCTGGCCAAGATTGAATCCATGATCTTGGGTCTACAAGGCAGTTATGGTTACCACTAGGACAACCAGTTCATCAGAGAGAAGCATCATATTTAGTTTACACAATGCATTATCTTGTGTCTATTTAACAGAGGTACTGTCTTCAGCAATAACCAATCAAAATGTTGAAATTCACTTCATTTATGCAAATAATCTACTGAGTTCTAATAGAATAAGATGACCTTTACATTTCATTAGATCAGACACAGTTCTTTAACCTTGAAATAAGGAACAATATGCTTATGTGGGAAACTTAAATTTTGCAGATTTCTGTTTATCTGCATTCAGAATCATAATCTTCCATCTTTTTGCATTATAAAATCATGGACAATTATCAAAATCTGTGGTATACTACCTCAGACTGTTTAGTACTGAAACTAAATGCTGAATATCTTGATATCCTAGTATTGTGATATAAGTACCAAAAAATTATTTTATAGTTTATGGGAGTGTTAATGGAAATATTTTAAACTATATGAACTTTGAACTTAAAAGACCTTAGAGTTTAATTTTTTAAAGAGTTGGATTTGGTGACAATGAAGTCAAATTTTTGCATGTGTTCATATAGTTCAAGATCCTTTTGGAAAATCTTGTTAAATAAAAATAAATGAAAGTTTTAGCTTTAGAGATGGATGTGTCATTGGAAACCGAAATTCTAAATTCAATGGATGAAATGTGTATCTCTTTAACCAAATGCCATGACCAAGGTTATGATGGTGCAGCAAATATAACAGAGTAAAAGCAAGGATTGAGCAGCTAAATATGTTCAGTGTGCTACACATAATTTTAATCTAGTTCTTGGTGATGCCATTAAAAATGTATATGAAAATAATTTTTTATATATAGTTTATTTGTTTTTCAAAGTACAAAGTGATGGGAAATGTAATAAATATCCATATACATAAGTCATTATGTTAATTAGCTTAACTACCTTGTATCACATTGTCTTTCTTTCTTGTAGTTATATTTAATCTAGTATATATTGTAAATGAACTTAGGTTAAGTATTATAAAACTTGATCGGAATTAACACAGTGAAACGTATGTAATCAGAATGAAGGAACACATGAGAAATATTAGACATAAACAAATAGAAAAATCACCTGTAGCGCACATTTTTGGAATGAACACCATGAAATTAACAAAAATATTAATTTATTGAGAACTGTTCAACTTCCCTGAGAACTAAGCATATGGGAAAATATTTTTATTAAGGAAAATGAACACAGGCTTATGAATTTTGAAATACCGGAAGTGGATAATATTCAGTACAAGTTCTTCCATAGACCACCAGAGCCCCTTACAGACACTTGCCTCTCTAACTTCAGCATGACACATTAGTTTATCAGTTGACAATGTGACTGATAGGTCACGAAACATGTGCTGAATTTTAACAGCTTAAAGGGTGAAATACTTAAGAGTGTTGAAGATTTTAGCCATTTTAACCATTTTAGAATTTTAATCCTTCCCATGGGAAAGAGATTTTAACTGGTTAAAGATAGGTATTATATAAAGCAATTAGGTTAAGTATATTTGATATCTAAATTGTATAAATTTAACTATTGACATATCCTGTATCAAAGTACTATGTATAGAATTGATTTTAGAGGATTAATAAATTGAATTGAACTGATTTGAATTGAATGTTATCACTAGCTTCTTACTCTTACTCTTTAAATCTCAATAGCCTACACATTGGTCATCATGATTGGACTGAATAAAAGGCAAAAGCTCTAAGATATGGTTATTTATGTTATGAAGGCACTAACTACAATAGTGTTTGGATCAAACTATGCAAATGACAGTAATGAAGCCAGTGCTCTTACAAAACAAATAGAAAATTTTGAATGTGTTTTTCAAATTGTCCTGCATTCCACAATACTTGAAGCTGTTTCTTTTGTTCCAAAATTACTGCAATCTATCAACCTTCTATGTTTCCCAAGCTTCAGTGTTATTTCTACCCACTGTAAATTTGCTATATGACTGCAGATATAATTTCCTTCCAGGAAGCATTGTTATCCAACATGTCTCTTGCATAACAATACGGAGTTGACACCAAATTTGAAAACATGAGATTCTGCAAAACTAAGAGGCATTTTGATTAACCGGCTAAAAATGAACATCTGTCAGATCCTGAAAAATATTTTAAAGTAAATGCATTTTACATGATATTATTTATTATTATTAATCAAATCAAAATTAGGTTGAATTTTATGAAATGTTTAAGTGATCTGTTCAGTGTACTCACCCCACAGTTTCCATTTACTGCAAAAGATGAAGGATTGCATAGTAAAGTAGTACAACATTTACAACGCAGTATGTTGAAGACTTAACAGAAGATTTTTCATTTCAGTTACATTGCATCAAAAGTGCATTAAAAACAAGATAAAGTACAAAAACCTTTGTTTGAGAATTGGCCACCTCTTGCTAATCCAAAATTATGATTTAGCGTCAGGTATACAATACATTTGCACTGCTTTCATTTTATTTCTCTCTCTATACCTGTAACTGTTGCATCAGCTAAATGATCCTTTTCAAAATTAAAACCA
The DNA here is from genome assembly GCA_030762175.1 of Metallyticus violacea. Taxonomy (NCBI): domain Eukaryota; kingdom Metazoa; phylum Arthropoda; class Insecta; order Mantodea; family Metallyticidae; genus Metallyticus; species Metallyticus violacea. Next base: position 96,531,247 of record CM060841.1, on the reverse strand, counting down.
ATAAAAACATATTTACATAGTACCATGCCACAAGTGCAATTAATTGGATTCAATATTTTAAGTATCAATTGTGAGAGAACAGGAATTGACACGAGTGAAGGGCTGGAAGTAAACTTTAGCCTCAAAGAATACTAGATATCTTCTTTGCCCCTTCTAACGAGTCTTAAGGATTCTACATATTACAATGTTTCTGTGCTAGATTTTGGAGGTAAGCGTGTACCATGTATCTAACATCTAGGAAATAATACTACTTATTTCCTATTTCTTGACGCCACCACCACCAATAATAATAATGTCAGTCCTGGTGGTGTAGTGGTAACCATACTTGCCTTCTAAACCCAAGATTGCAGGTTCAAACCCAGCCAGGATACCATCAATTATATTTTCGGGCATAAAAATGCAAAGTATGGCTTCCTTCAGAAAGGAAGTAAAGCCGTGGGTCCCATGTCGTACATTTATGGCACGAAAAAGAACCTCAAGCCTGAAAATAGAGGCCTCTGAGCAAAATTTATTGGCCGTTTCACACCCTGATTTGAATGGGATGCTGATGACCTGTGATATTAAAGAGCATCCATAAATAAACAAAACAAAACAACAACAACAATAATATAATATTAATAATGGCAACTTTTAATGCCTCCAGCTCCTCCAAGGTTCTGTCAGCGTATCAAATTTGATATTTCCCGCAGTGGAAGACATGCTATACTGAACCTATTTGCTTGAACATGAATTGTTTTCAATTAAAAATGAATATAGGAATCCACACAGTGAAACTATCATAATCTTGTTGAATTAAAAGTAAAAATTCTAAAATCATGTCAATATATTAAACTCTATTGACGTTTCACATTAAAACTTTTTTTATTAAAAAGTAAGTAGGGACTAGTTTCGTAAGTCACTTGCTCACATTGTCACCAATTGAAAACGAACGGATCTCTTCATGTAGGATGTATACTTGGCTGTGTGCACTCTGGTGGTCTGTTGATGAACCTGTACAATGTGTTGTCTGCTTTTAGTATATCAAAATTCATAAATCTATGATTATATTTTTTTATATAAATCTTTTCCCATATACTAAGATCCTTTGGGTGCTGAACTGCTCTTAGCATTATTGTATCTTTATCTATTTCATGATTTTCATTCCAGAAATGTGCTGCTACTGCAGATTTTTCCATTTGTTTGTATCTGATGTTTCTCCATTGCTCTTTCAATCTAATACCCAAGCTTCTTTTGGTCTTGCATATATATACTTGATCCTATATATGCCTGAACTATCTTCTTTTGATCTGGGTTCAATTTTGTTTAGATTCAGTAATTTTCCTACACTGTATCTATTTACAGGTGCCAAAGAGATGTTGTATTGTTTGAATATTTTTTGAAATTTGTGATTGATGTAAGGGTGGTACGTGAACTTTTGATAAGTTTTTTTCTTTGTATAAATTGCTGAGTGTGGAGATTTGTTTGATTTTCTTTTTTCCTTTGAATCTTTTTATTTTTCGATCTATCATTTGTTTACTAAACCCATTAACCTTTGCTGTGAGTATTATATGTGGGTATTCATTCTCATATTTTTCTTTTTTAAGTGGTACATTAATCAACCTATAAATCATACTATTAAATGCTGCTTCTTTGTGAGGTCTAGGATTGAAACCTTTAGCTTTTATGTAATTATCGGTGTGTGTATCTTTTCTGTATATGCCAAATTCTAATTTGTTATTATTTTTTATTATCTTCAAATCTAAGAATGGTAAAGTATTTTTAGTTTCAATTTCCATAGTAAATTTTATTGTTGTTTCTTGTAAATTTAAGAGTTTGAGAGCATCTTCTATGTATGTTTGCACGATGGCAAAAACATCATCCACATACCTGTACCAGACCTTGAATATATATGGAAAGGCTTTAGTTATGTGCATTTCAAAAAAGCTCATAAATAGATCTGCCAAAAACAGAGAGAGAAACTGCCCATTACTAAACCTGAACTTTGTTCATGAAATTTTCCTTCAAATGTGAAGTAGGCCTGATTTAAACATAATTCCATGAGCTTGACAAATTCTTGTATATGTGTTTCTGTAATGTTAGTGGATAGTAACCATTTTCTTAACAATGTCAGGGTTTTCTTTTTTGCAATACTTGGAAACAGGGCTTTTACATCAAATGATACCATTTTTTCATCTGTAGATAACTTACTATCTTTAATTTTATTTATAAGGTCTAAAGAATTTTTTTAGACTTAAGCTCTTTAGACCTTATAAATAAAATTAAAGATCATTTAAGTTGAGCGGAACTGTTAACCGGCATAACTATGTCTACTGGTGTCCAAGCAATCCATATGCTATTTTGGAAAAGGCTATTAATTTACCTGAATTAATGTTTGGTGTGGATTTTCATCTAGGGGTCTAAATGGGCAATTCTTTTTTGAAGGAGCAGTAACTGGCCCAGTATATCTGAACATGAATGTACATCCACCTTACTTGCCATTCATACACTCTAAGGAAATGAGGAATTTTATTTCCAAAAGGATGGTGCACCACCACATTACCACCGAGATGTATGTGCATACCTTGATGACAATCTTCCAAGGCAATGGATAGGACGAAGAGATCAGATTGAGTTTCCATCGCATTCTCCAGATCTCCTATGGGGAACTTTTAAGGATATTGTATACCATAGAAAACCAGCTACACTGGCAGCACTTCAGGAAGAAATTGAAATGGCATGTGCTGCAATCGCTGAGAACACTTTTACAAACGTTGCTTAATCAGTAGTTCAATGTAATTAGAAGTGTATTGATGCCGATGGTGGGCATTTTGAGCAACTGTTGTAACTGTAAAAGTCTAAGATGATTAGTACTCATCATTTTCTGTTTATATGAATTCAGTTTTGTTATGTTAACACAGTTTTTTTTTCCTTGAAGTGTCTGTACATTTTTGGCACCCTCTGCATATATGTTTTTATAAAGTATTAAATGTTTTAACATTACCTTCCATATATATATGCTGTTCCATTCATTCCACAGCCCTAATTTATCCAGAGAATTTAACATTTCTTCATTTGCTACTTGTTCTTCTAAGAACATCATACATATGTTATCTTATAAGCTTTGCAAAGCTTTTTATATTGGTTTAACTTCTACTGTTGTTTCGCTACGTATGAACAATCATAGACGTTCTGTTAAAAACAAGTCTTCCTTGCCGGTTGCCCAACATGCCTTATCTCACTGTAAGGATTTTGATGATGCTTTTAATCTAACACTTATTGATATGTTACCTACACATAGCTCTGAAAGTTTACTCAGAGATAGAGAAATGGCAGCTATATTTTTACATAAAGCTCATATACCACCTGGTTTAAATCTTATGTATTAATTTTTTTCCCCCACACTCTCATTTCTGGTTTCATCTGTTTCCATGCATAATGCTACGTTCGATATTCAATATTTACTTTTATCACCTTCACTTGTCTTCTTGCCATAGAAGAACTCAACAAGTTTGAAATATAGCGATTTCAAGTGTGACTTTATCTTAGTGTTTATCCTTTTCTACTTTTATAATTACTGCTAATATATATATATTACACTTTATCTTAGTGTTTTATCCTTTTCTACTTTTATAATTACTGCTGATATATATATAACAATAACTAGAGCAACAGAAAAGGATAAAAAATTTGTGAATTTGTAAGTGTTTTACCCTTTTCTGTTTCTCTAGTTATTATTATTTTAGTTACATGGCTCATAGTGTTACTTTATTTTTCATATATGTACTTATATTTTAGAAATTGTATAATTTTTTCATAATAATAACCACTTTACAGGAATAATGAAGATTATCATGAACATTACACTAGATCAGATGGGCTAATTCACAAAGAGTAGTCCCACAAATTTACTAAGTGCATCAATTATGTGGCACATAGAGGTACAATCCTATATAATAAATTAACTAACACATTTATTACACTTCAAGCAAACAAAATTTAAAAATGTGTTAAAAACTAATTGTTAAAGCATAATTTCTATGCTGTAGAAGAATTCTTGGAAATTGAATTATAGCATTAGATATGTATATATGAATATGATAACTTTATAGTTGAGTATTAGTGATGGTGCCAAATGTACAAGCAGTACATAATCAGTTAATGAACATACATTTAAAAAAAAGAAAAAAAAGTTTATGGATGTCCTAGAGATAACAGGCAAGCAAAATGCAACAAAAACAATAACAATAATTACAACAACAAAAACGATAATAACATTTAAAACAAGAGGCCAATTTATCTTATACAACAAAAAGGTATTTTCATTTATACTATAAACAGTTATAATTTACCATATTTTATACACATATTTACAATTCATTTATTCTATACATACATTTATCTATCAAGAAGTTTTTAAATTCTGTTTGTAACTCTTTCCCTCTTTGACTTTTAATAGTTAGTGGCAGTTGAAGCAATTTTAATAAGGATGCCACCATTGCCATTTGTTGTTGTAGGTGTTGACGTCGGATATTGAATATTATAGCCTTTATCTTACACAATAACATATGCAAATGAACTTCTTAAATTAACATAACTAAATAGTTATTACCATAGATGCATGTGGTTTTATATTGAGCATTATATCCTTTACCTAATATACAAACATGTAAAAATGAAAACTAATGAAATTAATATAATTAAAAACATATTATCAATGAATGTTTTGAGTTTTAAATCAAATATTATAGCCTTTATCTTACATAATAATATACACAAATGAACTTCTTAAATTAACCTAGCTAAATAGCTGTTACTATTAAATGTTTATGGCTTTATATTGAGCATTCATGTAATATACAAACATTTGTGAAGAACTTATTAAAATAATGTAGCTAAACAACTGCTATATATGAGTGTTTAGGGCCTTAAATCAGATATTTTCTTTTTCACAGCTTATTATACAAAACTCTTGAATCCCTTTTAGTACCTTTTTTATCATTATATTAACTTTTTAAATGTGTTTAACTCAGTCTGTTTCCTTGTTCATTAAGAGTGAGAATGAAGGTGTTTTAAGCATTTTAAAATACTTTATATACCAGAGAGTCTATTTATATTTACACCACATGTACTTTCCCAAACCTCAGTTGCATAACAAAAATATGGGTAGATTAAACCATAGTACCCTAACGTTAGACTATCTGAATTTAAATAATTCTGATAGTCTAAATTTTAATTGTGATAATTTCCTTGATAAATTTATACTTTTTTACATGCATAGTCCACATGGCATTTGAAAGTTAATTGATCTTCATTTATGACTTTCAAAAAATTTATATGATTAACTTGTTCTATTGCTTTTCCATTAATTATAACATTCTTGTTCTAGAAGTGCTTTAGATTTTCTGTACATTTAGTGTTAAATTATTGCTAAGTATTTGTAAATGGTATTTTATTCTTCTGCCATAATTTGTAAATTTGTTTTGGTAAGAGATTTACAAGAAAATAGCAGGGTTGTATCACCAGCATATGATATAGTGTTACACTTGTCAAGATTGGGCAAAGCATTTATGTACGAGGGTTGGAACTCAAATAGTGGCAACTATTTATTTACAACCGATATAAAAGAGTTACATGTTAGCAACCTTTACTTACCTTCAATGTAGTCACCAGTGTTGTGTATAACCCATTGCCCCAGCGATGTGGAAGTCGTAGTATACCTTTAGCAGAGCCTGTTCTCTTGATGGTGCAGATGGAGTGGTCTACTGCCTGTCGAATCTCTGGAACACTTCTGAAGCGAATGCCACGAATGGTTCCTTCATCTTTGGAATCAAATCAAAGTCACAAGGACTTAAGTCCGGGAAGTATGGTGGATGGAACAGTACTTCCCAGCCCCATCGACCGAACAAATTAGCCAAGCTTGCGCTGTATGAGCCCGAGCATTGTCGTGCAAAATGATGGGTGGATTCTGCAGAAAGTGTTGCCGCTTCTTTCTCAAACAAAGCTGGTGGCAGGTGGTGCTCCAAAAACGAACGGTAATACTCAGCATTGACGGTCTGCCGTGGAGGAATGTAATGCGTTAGGATAACACCATCACAGTCGTACACGAGAATCACCACTTTCACCGTATTGGGGCTCTGACGAACTTTCGACTTTCGTGGTGACCCATACTGACGCCATTTGCTCGATTGGCGTTTCAGTTTAGGCTCATACCATTTGGCCCATGTCTCATCCAGGGTTATGATACGGCGTAAGAAAGTCTCTCCTTCGCGCTCATAGCGCTCCAAGTGCGTCTTCGCAGCGTCGTAACGCAACCATTTCTCCATTTCGGTCAAATCATGCGGAACCCATCGTGATGCAATTTTTCGCATGCCCAGGCGTTCCTTCAGGATGTGAAGCACAATTGTATGCACTAATCCGGTTTCTTGGGCGAGCTCACGAATCGTCTGACGTCAATCACTGTCCAGTAACTCGGCAAGAGCATGCACTTCTTCACTGACGCTCGTAGGACGACCTGCTCGATGAATGTCTGCCACAGTTTGTCGACCATCTTTGAAGGTTTTTACCTAACGTGCCACTGTTCTGTAAGGAAATGCAGATTCCCCGCAAGCCTCTTGAAGACCTTTATGACACTGTCGTGCTGTACGACCTCTGGACATTCAATCTTGATCCAACTCCGTTGTTCCTGTTTGGAAAACGTAGTGACAACAGTACGTTAGACCGCTAGCTCACAAGTGACTGTTTTTCTCGATGGTGCGCACGCGGGTGATGTGGGAAGGGAGAGTCCATTTGCTCTGAGAAAAGATAGGTATATAAACAACGTGTGCTATCAGCGACAATATTAGATTCCGTTGCATAGCGCCTCCACAGCAGTGTTGCCACTATTTAAGTTCCAATCCTCGTATATTAAAAACAATAGTGGGCTTAGTACAGATCCCTGTGGTACCGCAACTTTTGAATCTTTAACCTCTTCAATCCAATATATCAGATTCTTTTCCATATTTGACTTTTCATTTATAATGTTTACAAAGTAATTATTAAATATTTGGTAAACATTCTGTGGACTATCAATGATTTGATCATTTACATTTAAGGTTATATTATCAAGCCAATTCTTATTTATGCTGTTATCCTTAACCTTCTACTAAACTGGCTTATTTATATTCATTGATTCAGCTATCCTATTTGTAAAAGTTTGTTTCTTTCAATTAATAAGTGACCAAGAGTATTACATTTTTAGATTTCTGTATTTGGTTCTGTAAATATTCATGTTAGTAGTCTTTCATTTTTTCCCCAATATTTTAATTCATTTGGTATCCTTAAATAATCACCTCCCAATTTATTCATTGTTTTTCTCTTTATTGGGCAATATTTATTTAAGTACGCTGTTAAAACAATTAAAAATTTTTCCATTTACTATTTATGTCCTGCACGTTACAAGCTCTTTCCCAGTTTTCTTGCTTTAAATTTTAACAGAGCTTGCTAAAATTTACATTATTAGTGTGTCTAGTTAATATAAATTCTGTTTAAGCAGATTTACCTTGCAGTTCATGATGTCCATAATCTGAGCACAGTGATCAGATATGTGAAATTCACTAACAGATAGTGAGAATTTGTTCAATATTAGTTTTAAGATGGCCACCCAACTTGCAACATGCATGAAAGAAGAACAACTTTCTGCCATGTAATGACGGTGTAAAATTGATTAAAAACCATCAACAAATGAATGAGAAATGGTTTTAAAAAGGATATGAAGTTGGGAGGTGACAAAATTGGATTATTGGGATTTAAGGGTGAATGTCAATGAGATTGGAATTAACATAAGAGAAAAGTATTAACTAAATGATAAAGTGTCAGTTAAGGCAGTAATGGTTGCCTCATTGAAATACCTGAAATTAATGTTGATTGGTTGGAAAGAGTTTAAAATGCATTAGTTGAGGAGAAGGTGTTGTACGAGTGAAAATTGGGGAGAGAAGGGTGAATGGGAGTTGTTTATTTAGAACTTTTAATAAGCAGATAATTGGGTTTACTGAGAGCATCCCCAAATGAATTCATTATGTTGGTTAGGTTAGATAACAAAAGCAAGTTTTTAAAAGTATCAAAGTGCTGGTTTGGATTAGAAAGTTACAAAATGAAAACACTTTGAAATAATGATTAGTTTTTCAGAAGAAAATTGAGAACCAAGGATAATAGGGTTGTTAGGATTTATAATTTTCTGGAAGAAATAAAAATGTACAATACACTAAGAGTAGGAAATAAATCAAACAGGGTTTTTGGAAGCAAATACCACAAAAAAATAGAAGACATAGATAGGCAAGAAATTCTGACTAGTCTTAGAGACAAAAAATCCATAAAATTTAAAAACAGGACTGGAATAGAGAAAAATATATTGATATCTGTAATAAATGTGAGAGGGGGATTTTGTTTTGGCAGCTTAGGAATGAGAGAAGAATAGAGGCATCCCATGTGGGTGGTTCAGGCATTAACACCCTATTATGGTTTCTCCTGGTCCCATAGTCAAATGCTGAGATGGATATCTGCTCTCCGTTTTCATACAATTTCATTCTGTTGATTCTCTTATAAGGTCAAAAGGGTCAGGGCAAGGAGCTCTGATGTGGTGTGATGGCTTGTGCTTTCAAAAGATTGCTGCACAGAATCTGCAATGGAAGCAAACTTTCTGAGGGGCTCCACCATAGATCCCAGCCACCTGGTGTCCCTCACCTCATTCCTTTCTCCTGGAGGTGCCCCCAGGAGGTGTCTAATAAAATCTGAATTGTAAAAGGAGATAAGAATATTACAAATAACGATTTTTATTAGAAAAATGTGAGGGAGTGGATAGAGAAAAGGGGAAGAGGATATAATTTTGGATTGGGAAAGTTAAAAAGCTTTTACATTAATGCTTTCAGTTGTTAACACTAACTCCACTTACTTATTTAAAACTTTGGACTAGTTTCGGGAGAGGTTCCTCCCATCATCGGCTGTTGTTGACTGAGTGCCGTTGTTCAAAACGGGGGATGGATGCCCGTTCGCCCCTGTGGTGGTATCTCGTGGCTCTAATAGAAACTTGCTGAGTTCATCCAGCGGCGGAAAATCAAAATTCATTAAGTTGTTCTTATTATAAGAACAAGTTTCTATTAGAGCCACGAGATACCACCACAGGGGCGAACGGGCATCCATCCCCCGTTTCGAACAACGGCACTCAGTCAACAACAGCCGATGATGGGAGGAACCTCTCCCGAAACTAGTCCAAAGTTTTAAATAAGTAAGTGGAGTTAGTGTTAACAACTGAAAGCATTAATGTAACATATATTACCACTCCATTGTCTACAGCTTCGTAAGTACAATTTTTACTTAATTTAAAAAGCTTTTATTAATGTTGGAAATCAATGATTAAGTGGTACAATGTAAAAGTTACTGTATATATAGTTGGAATTTTGGTATGCTAATAACATATATATTTAAGTTGTATTGGGACTGAGTTTATTTGTAAACATTAATAATTGAAATAGCAATGCTCATATTTTTTATTTGTTTTTGCTAGTTGGTTTTTCAAGGATTGAATTTTCTTTATTCATAAATAGAAATAATTTATTTCATTTCAATATTAATTCAATTTGTAATCAAACACAGTGAAACACGCACTAATATTCCAACTCAGAAGAGAATTTATTTCTGCTTATGTGCTAGAACTAAATTCATTAATTTGTTTATTTAATTTAATGGCATGGTTTAAATTGTGCAAAGTGTCTGTAACTGTTTTCAATTATAAGATAGAGCTCTTTCCAGAGATTTTGTTCTGATTCAATAACTTGTTACATACACAGTGACCTGTTTAATTTAGCTTGTAATGATTAATTCTACCAATCAGATCAGAGTAACGCTTGACATGCATTCAAACCCTGCAAACTAACCTGACCAAGATTTTCCATAGTTTTTCTCAGTACACTTTCAGAAAGGGTACATGCTAGAATGGTATTTCTCTGTCATGGATTCAACTTCCATTTTATGTATGTTTGTGTTTATGATGTCTTTGAAGTGTCTCTGGTGTTGGGCTGCCTACCCAGTCAGGCAGCCCCTAAATTTTTATGTGTATTTGGTCTTTATGTGTGTTCCAAATTAATTGACTCCCTGATACGCAACTGATCCGGTATTGGCTTGTAAGGAGAGAATAAAGAAAGAAATTATCAATTCTAATGTTTTATTGCAGATATGGAAATATAATGAGGGTATTGCTACCTTTATTGGTGCAGCTCATGCTGGGGTCATCCTGGATGTCAGGTTCTCTCCTGACAATAAGTACATCATGTCAGTGAGTTCTGATGGAGGAGTTATACGCTGGAAATGCCCATATGATATCCCACCTTTTCAGGAGCAAGAACTCATTAACTATGATGAAGGAGATCAACAAAGACATTCTCCAAAGAGCTCCGGTACACCAAATGATAAAGGTACTCCAAAATGTTCTGGTACATCAAAAGAAATCCACACTCCTAAGAGCTCTGGAACAGCAAAAGATGAGTGCAATTTAAAAAGTTCTGGTACACCAAAAGAAACCAATACTCCTAAGAGCTCTGGTACACCAAAAGATGAGTATACTTCAAAAAGTTCTGGTACACCAAAAGGAATTCACACTCCTAAGAAATCTGGTACAGGCACTCCAAAAAGTTCTGGTACCCCAAAAGGCATTCACACTCCTAAGAGCTCTAGTGTAACAAAAAGCAATGGTGCACCTAAAGGAAATGGCATTGCAAACATTTGTGGTACAACACCAAAAAACATTGGTACTCCAAATAGTTCAGCAAAACTGGAAAGAGCTGGGTCTCAAAAAAACCTCTGATGTCTCATTTAAAAATGATTCAAAGCCTACAAAATTGAAATGAGAGTGCACTGCAACAACTTACAAGCATTTTCTGTTGTAGACATAATTTGACCATGCAGGCAGGGGCTTGATTATGGCAAAAACTGCAACATGTATTTTTTCAATAAACAGTATGTTATTTTCTACAGAGTACGTATATTTTATAATATTTTGATATATTAAGAACATGTAAAGTTTGTAGAGTATTTACTTCATGAAAAAAATAAAGAAAAGGCAAAAAATAGTAACAAAATTTGTTTTTTCAGGCCTTGACCTACATCACTGTATTTCATTTTATGTTTATTTTGGTCTTTATTTGCCTTCTATCCTTTTCACACACTCAGGTATCTAATTTATTTACATAATATCTGTTTTCTAGGGCTCTGATTTTGAAAGACCAATATAATAATTTGGCAATAAGCGTATCATAAACTAATCTGGTAAGAAGGATTATTTTACAGTCTTTTGTACATGTTTTTGTCCATTTTAATATTTTTCATGAACATAGCACTGGTCAAAAATATTTTCTCCTAAGGATAAAATTATGTGTTTAGTACATAAGAGGGTTGTTCAATTTCTGCCATTCTTCTAAGACAGGTTGGAAAGCAATTTTTGACAGTCCTTCAAAATTGCCTTTACAGCCTTCAACCCTGCTTCTGATGATATAAAATGCCTCCCATGAAGGTCTTTTTTTAATTTGGAAAAAAAGAAGGAAGTAACATGGGGCTAAATCTATAGGTAGAGTGAGGGACACCTTTCACATTGATTTTTGTGAGATATCCAGCAACAACATTTGTAATGGGCAGCAGTGCATTATCCTGGTGCAGCATTCAGCAATGGCACAAAATTATGGCCTTGCAGAGTTTTCAGAACATCTCCAAACTATTGACCAGTTACAGTTGTGTGTGCAGGCCAACCATTCCTTGTATATCTGAAAATGATGGCCACAACTTTCCCAGCAGAAGCAACTACTTTTCCTTTTTTGGTGTTGATGACCACACAACTTTGGTGTTTGCTCTCAGGATTGAAATAATGTAGCCAAATTTCCAATGATTAACTTTGAAAGAAATTCTGCATTTTCCTGTAACATCATCTTCAACTGCATCAAACATTCTTTTATTTGGGAATCAACAGTCTTGAACCCAACATACACAAACACATCTCATGTACCAACATATGGCTGACACCTAGTGAAATTTTCTGAATTTCTGAAAGTGATCTCATAATGACAATAGTGGTGTTATGTTTTCATTTATTAGAGCAGAAATACTCACTAGAAATTACTGGAGAGTCAAAAATAAGAGATGCAGCAACTTTCACAGTACAATAGTGTTAGTAACATGCAAACTGAAATATTTTTTTTTTACCCATTCATTATTATGATTGATTAACAGGTAATTTTATATTATTATTATTATTATTATTATTATTATTATTATTATTATTATTATTATTATTATTATTATAATATCTGATGCTACATCACCAATGTAGGCAGTTATTTCATTAACAATAAAAATTAAATAACTTACTATTATGTAGACTACTGCTTTTATTGAAGTTAAAGGTCAGCCTGTGCTACTCTCTTGCACAATCTTGTCAATATGAGCTGGTTAATTTCCTCAGCAGCTTTTCCAGATTTTAAATGGAGGAATGAGATTTATGTTTGCCTTTGATGAACTTTATCTTGCTGGAAGTTATTTCACAAATATATGTTCATTCAAAATTTTATATGCACATAAAACCAACTTTTCCAGCTGTTTTTCTGGGAATATATTCCAAAACTCTAAAACTGAATTAGTTTTTCATTTCTCTTGAAAAATACCTTCCAGTTCTGAATCCAGGCGGAGACTAATAAGTTCACTTTTCATATTTCTAATTTCCAAACATTAACTCCTCAGTTACATCTACTGTAGTTACTGACCTGGAATTTTTGACTAATCGAAATAGGCTTTGAAACTTCCAAAAACCATTAAATCTCATGCTGAAATCATGATGAAGTACAGTGCTATTCTATGAAGAGTTTATTTCTTTCTCTGAATTTCCTTGAGTAAGGTGTTGAAAATATGGGAAACTAGTAAAATCATTATAACTAATTCTTCTGTATATATTTTTAATTATTATTCCAAAGAAAAGATAGCAATTGTAACATGAGTAATATGTTTGTTTTACCTTGCAATCAAATTTGGACATCCTACAGTGTTCCTGTTATAATCAGCAAGGAAGACAAATTTAAACATGATGAAAAAGAGTCTAGATGTGTCCAACAGCAATTGTACTGCTATGTACCAAAGTAATCAACTGGATCAATGGAAATACTGAGTAGATCAGGGTATTTTTTATCTTTTTCACATAAAGATAGTTTTATTTCATGGCAAGATTAAAAATTCATTCCAAAACTCTTCCGTTACTTAACCATCTTATCTCACTGTAATATAATCACCATACTATGAATTAAGTTCTTTAAGTAATTCTATGAATTGCCTAGTTCACATAACCTAAGAAATTAACAACTTTAATTACTTCTTCATCACAGATTTAAAAATTTTATCAAATTTAGCAGCAAGATTTTCTTGATATAAAATGAAATGGTAGGAGGGTAGGGCCATAAGTTTCTGGTCTTGCCGATAAGGATTATTACCTTCACAAAACCCTTATCTGGTGTCATACCTTATCTGTTAAGTAAATAATTGCAGTTGTAACATCCACTCTGCTGTGTTCAGTTGTTCAGATATAGTTGTAAAAATAAGGCTATGTGTAGAGGATTGTCATATGTTAAAAATGAGTGTCCAGCTGTTATTAAGCTCTTCACAAAAGAAAGACTTACTCCAAATGAAATTAAACAGTGATTCGAGGCATCCCCCTCATATTCTACCATAAAAGATAATGGGGTCAAGAAAGTATTGAAAATGAAGAGCGTGCAGGTTGGCCCTTGGAGTTGCTCACTCTTGTGGAAGGCACAAGAAATTATGGAAGACCAACGGCTCAAAGTTACAGAAATAGCAGCAAGGTGGGTCTTTCTAAAACAATAGTCCTTGGAATTATTCATGAACATTTAAACATGAATAAGGTTAGTGCAAGATGTGTGCCCAGGCTTCTTTCCTCAGTCCAAAAGCAGCAATGAGTCATCTGTTGTCAGGCATTTTTGGAGCTATGCCATGGCAACAAGACTGAAGTTCTGCAAACCATTGTTACAGGAGGAGAAACTATGGTTCTCTACTATGATTTTTGTCCAAAAGAGAATCAATGGAGTGGCATAAACATGGCAAAGCGCTACCTCTAAAGGCCAAGGTCACTCAGTCAACCAAGAAGATCATGGCCACAATCTTTTGGCACTGTGAAGGAATACTCTTCATTGACTTCAAGAAGAGGAACACCCACAGTAAATGGGGAGTACTGTACTGGTTTACTGCACAGACTATGTGCTTACATCAAAGAGAAAAGGCGAGGAAAACTGAGTGGTTTTGTGTGCCTTCTGCAAGATAACATGCCTGTGCACACAGCTCTTGTTGCAAAGGAAGCTGTGAAGAAATGTGGCTTCAAGGAGATCGACTATTCACCCTACAGCCCAGATCTAGCTTCCAGTGACTATTTCCTCTCCTCAAAACTCAAGAAGGATTTTAAGTAAATTTAAATATGACAAAGAAGTGATGGATGCTGTTTATGCCCATTTTGCAGACAAGACTTCTTACTATTTTTGGAGGGGGAGAATTGAAATGTTAATTCAAAGATGTGAGAAGTGTATTGCAATAAAGGGTAACTGTGTTGAAAAGTGAAATATAGTTAGGCCAGAAATTTATGAACCTATCCTTCTATGTTAATAACTAATCTCCATTTAAATTATTTTTTCAACACAGAAATAAATCCTAATGGGAATTTACTATTGAGGGGAAACCTTCAGTATACACTGATATATGTTTATTCAAGTAATTTTTGTATTTACTGAAAATTATTTAATTGCCTCTAAAATCTTTTCAGAATGACTGACCTGCATAGGTATTACTGTTAAGAATTTTGCTTTATAAACCCTCTTTTACTGTGATATTTGACAAATAAGAGCAACTGAGAGGTGGAACTATATCTACAGATGAATCAAGAGCAAAGTTGAAAGAGTCACACTCATAAATATGTTCCAGAGTGCAAAGCAGCATATCTCCCAACATTTCATTAACACAAGTAGAGTCAAAAACTTTCTATGTCTGATTTGCATTTGAATATTAAAAAATAACATATCGCTTGCAGTTCTATTACATAAAATTTCTGCTACTTGATACAATGCTTTTGTTGTCAATTCATTTTCATTTATAGTAGTATAAATAATTTTTTGTTCAGACATTATTGACATTTTTAATGTTTTTAAATTCTGCTCTCAAATTAGAATCTTTTGGAAACATTTTGTTAAAATTTAAATACACAATTTTGTAATGCCTATTAAGATTAAAATGTTCATAATCCTATTCTGTATAATGACATAGTCTCCCTTCCTTCTTTGCAGATATGAAGAAAAAAATCATGCTCCCAACTGTTTTGAAAGACTCTTCTATCCTTTTGCAGTCTTTTTTTTTTTTTCCCCCTTTGAAAAAACACCAGGCGTTACTAAACACAGCACTTCAAAAAAACTTCCATTATTAGTCAACTATTCAGACCAAAGTAAACAAAGAAATATGTTAAATTCAGTGGTTTGTTCTTTGTTAGAAGCTAAAAAGCACTAAATTTCATTATTACAGCTATAGACAACAAAGATCAAATTAAAACAATCTTCCAAACAATAATACACATCACTGTTAAACACAGATGCCACTTCTATGAATGATACAAGGACATTCTAAGTTTTCTAGAATTTTGTATATATTTAAGTAAATATATCAAAAGTAAAATTACTTCAAGGGCCATTAAATGTCATCGCCTGTGGTGCCTCGGTAGCAAAAACGGGCATTAAACACTAGTCATTCATTCCATTAAATGTCTTTAAGAGCTGCATGCAGCCCTTAATGAGTATCACTCGAACTGGAGTCCACCTACCCTTAAATTTGACTGTCTCCCATCTTTAAACATTTTAAACCATCTTCAAGCTATACTATACGGAAGAACAAATTCTTCATAGGCCTCCTGTAACATTGCAAGCCTCAGCTGAAGATTTGTTGAGATGAAAGCAAAATTTCAGAGCAGATATTGTTTAAAGCATATCACCTCCATTTTGCTATAGACAGAAGTGACAAGAACAATGGCATATGTACATTAAGCTAATAAAATATTGTAAAGTTAAATTTTTAGACAAGAGATTATCATTTTGCCCTTGTATTTTTGCTTTGAATCTCACCATTAGCCATAGAGGCTCTATATCAATATTGTGACTAATATATACTTTACATGTATTGACATTATTGTGTTTTTCTTTTGAAAGTGGCATATTTTGCTTATGGGTAGAGCAAGTAAAAATATGAAATTTCATATTCTAAACTACGAAGAAGAATGAAGCAGAAACCAGAAATATTTATATTAAAGGTAATGCAGAATATATATCACTTGAGAATAAATGTAAAATTTCATAATATTTTGACAATATTTTCATAGTTTAAGAACAGTTTCATAACATTGTGGATCTTATAATGAGTTTAGCCTAATCTAAAGGAGTTGGTCCAACTATAAGATGTACATTTTGTTAGAAATTACATACAATATGTGTTTTCATGAAATCGTAACTTTGGTGTAGAGATTGTCAGATGATCATTTTTACATAACTCTAATTTAATTTCATGTTTTCCGATTTTAACTGAAATTTAAACTATTTCTGAGTGCGACATGCGAATTTATTGGCAACAGCGTGATTCTTATGCCCGTATCCTTGGAACAGGCCAATCCCGTTAGAAAATCTGACTGCACCACTTGCTTTCTGTTTCATAGCGGTTGCCATGGCAACGATAGACACTTGTTTTATGCTCCAGGACAGCAAGTACAATCAAAACTGAGAATCGGAAGTGGGTAGCATATAGAGCGGGCAGAAATATGTGTCGTTGATTAGCTACCCCGCTTCCATAGAGCTTGGATAAATGCACGAGTCGGGGAGGATTGCTAGCTTGCTGAATATAAAATTTTTGAGACTTCGTATAGCTACTACAAATGTTACATTTAACTTTTACTGGTATAATGAATTAGCTTTGTTTTATACTCTGTTTTGGATAGTTGACGTATTATTTTAATTGCTATTCCATATAGCTCTGTCTATATTGAATTGTTGTGGTACTACTGTTCATAGCTTCGGCTTTCTATGACGCCATTTCGGTGCATTATTGCGTTTACATAAATGGCATACAAACAGTGAATCTTGTATAAGTATGTAATATAGAGGATGGGCCACCAAAAGTCACCACCCATTGTAAACAGAAATTGATATATTTGGTTGTGATCTTCCCATTGATTTAAATTATGCGCCTTTTGTTTGTATCTGATAGTTTCTTATGAAGCCACCCATGTTCATTTGGTATTGTTGATTCACAAATGTGAAAATGTTTACAACTGCAGAAAGGGTTTTTATTTTAAAAACCTATTACAAAGGTGGTTATAATTTAATTATTATATTGAGTGGAATAAACATTTCAATACTGTTCAATAAACACGGAAGACAATCTACAATCTATGAAAACGTTCTGAGGATACTGTAGCGGACTGCCCCAGGCCATCATTAAATGATGAAAGTAAACTGAACGTTTTACAAGCAATTATCCAGAGTTCTAAAACGTCTATTCTTAGGCTGTCACATGAACAGGCTGTTTCAAGAACCTTCGGATAATTTTACATTCTGTATATACCTCGTCTTGTACATGGCCTATTGGAAGATGATCCGGATCAAGGTTATGTTAAATGAAATGATTTCTTTTCTAAGATAATTTGGAGTAATAAGACATCTTTCAAATTAAGAGACACAACTGCACCTACTGGTACACCGAGAACCTTTGAGAAGCAGCTGAATCAACCTGGTGTTACTGTGTGGGGTGGAATAGAGATTTGTTGATTTTTTATTTTTTTTATTTACAGGCGCTCTTTAACATCTCACATCATCAGCGTCCCATTCAATTCAGGACGTGAAACGGACGACAAATTTTGCTCAGAGGCCTCTTCTTTCAGGCTTGAGGTTCTTTTTCTTGCTGTAAATGTACGACACGGGACCCACGCCTTAATTCCCTTCCGAAGGAAGTCATATTTAGGATTTTTACCCTCGAAAAAATCCATCGATCCTGGGCGGGATTGAACCCGCGATCTTGGGTTTAGAAGGCAAGTTAGGTTACCACTACACCACCAGGACTGACTTGTGGAATGCAGAGAAATATTAGCTACTCATGTCCTTCCAGGGCTACATATGCATTACGATAATTCAACTAAATGTACTTTCAATGTCATCGCCGCGTTATGCGCGACTATGTTGATGAGCCTTTTCATGGTAAAGCTATTGGAAGGCGAGGGTCAGTAGAAATACCACCTACATTGCCAGACCTTACAACAATGGATTTTTCTTTTGGGGCTACATTAAAGATAAGGTTTCTGCTACAAAACCACAAATACAGGACTTAAATTAAGAAATCGATCAGGTACACGAAGTATGCCTAGGCGTCCCAGATCGTCTGCAGATATGTATCGACAGAGATGAAAAACAATTTGAGAAACACTTTTATAAATAATAATCATATACCTTCAATAAAATGTGAATTCCATTGTATTGTAGTTTTCATTAAAATTAGTAGTGACTTTTGGCCCACTCTGTGATTTTTGAAAGCTCATTTTTCTATTATACACCTCCTGTAGTACCTCTGATGTGTTGTATAACAAGTAAGTACAAATAATTGTGTATATCGGTGTATTTTTATACTTGAACTATATAGTAGATACTCAACAATATTTTCAAATCAAGCTTCTTATGTCACGAGCCGCTACTGATTCAATTTTGACCTTGGTTTCCCTGATATCCTGGGAAGGATATTTATATTCCATGAATTTTCTACTCATTTCATTACATCAGCTACAGAGTCTTCAGACGTGTGACGGTAGCTTGCGCCCCCGTGTTCTGTCTGCGGGCCTCGGGACACCTAGGTGGTTCTTACGGGCCCTCCGACATTTCTGGAAATATTAGGGACCCCGCCTGGGTATCGTCTCCTCGAATTCCTGGTCGTCTGGTGTTGTTCCCTCGGGAGCATATGCACAATATGACCATTAGCGACCACAATACTCTATAGCGAAACTTATTTCTAACCGTAGTGTATTTCATTATCACCCTGTGTTTATTTAATTGTTCAATAAATTGCAAATTACTGTAACACTAGAACGTTGCGATATTTTGGAGAAAACATGTAAAATGAGACGATAGTATAATTAACATAGTCAATAAAGTGTGAAACAATTTAACACGATAAGAACAGATTTCACTGTTAGGAAAGAATTAGGCGCATGTAGGACACCAGCAAAGAACGAGTGTTCGCCTGTAGCTTCAGTTTTCAGCGTACGCCAGCCATGTTACAAGCATAGCCATGATGTGCTGCCGCTTCAATCCTTATTGAATATCCTTCGTAAAATGTTGTTTTTAAGCAGGAATTGAGGTATATACCTAATAACATTTAGTATATCTTACTATTAAAAATAATTTAATCGTAATATAGGATCTTGAAATTTTGTTTACTGAATGCTAAAATATCAAATACTGAAGTATTAAAGTTGTAATTTCAGAACTCAGAAAAATGCTAAGTTCCTCAAAGGACTGAGATCGTTTAGTAAAATATTTTAAAATATATCATCATTAATTATAATATAAATGCTCTTTGAAACTGCAATTATAGGGAAAACAAATGAACTCTAACGTGACTAACAGCCACAGACAGGAGCATTTGAATCGTTTGACAGGAGATAACAGACACAAATGGCGAGGTTCGCACGGGTGGGCAGGAGGTCTGGGATTCGATTCCCACCAGGACCGTCCTCCCTGACCGACGTATATTCCAGGTATCCTCAACATAAGCCTTTAAAAAACCCTCTCTCAGTTTATCACTTCATCTCATATTATTATCAGCAGTGTCCATCGCCTATGATGCCTCAGTAGTAATAGAGAGTTCAACACTTAAAGAAGAAGAAGCGTTGGCAAAAGATCCGTAGTTCGATTCCCGGTTTTTTTTTTTTTTTTGCCCTTTTTACAACTGCAATGAACACTGATGATGCGTGAGATGAAATGATAAATTGGTAAGGGAATTTCTTTATTAAGGAAGGAAGCGTTCCGAGCCTAAATTTAAGGTATCTCCCCCGCATTTGTCATTTATTAGGACTGAGAAAACCAATAAATTAGACTGGTTCAGTGCAAAACAAATAACACACGCTAAGACGTGCAGTTTTAACAGAAGACAAAACTGGCGCAAAGTTTGAACGTTCGCCAACAAAAGCACTACCGAAATTAGCACAAGTTGGGGTTTAAGTGTCTTTTGCAAATAAAGCAACAAAACTGTTAAAACTCGAACTTCACAAATGTGCACGCGTCTACTGTTCCGTAGCACAAGTGGCTTATTGTTTCATCAATGACTGAAGAGTAAATCGACCCATAGCATGCGTTCTTTTCAGACTAGGCGATTTTTTAAGGGATATATAGTTTTTTTTAAAAAAATAATTTAATTCAGAAAATATAAATGTTTTATGATTTCACCAAAATGGTTGTGTGAGCACAGACACTCGTTATTGGCGTTCTGAAAATCGATACAAGAACCCCGCTTTATGATAGGAGCTTGGTGTGTGATTAGTACCGAGACGCGAAACCTCATGCGAGTGGTAAGGGCATGATCTAGAAGCCCTGTATATAAATGAATGCCATTCTGGAAGAAAGTTTAGAATTTAAATCTAACATTGACAATTGCTAAGAAGATTTCTTCCATCTTTACTTTAGGTGAACTAAAACGTTTGTCTACTATTGATGTTCCATTATATGAAATAACAACATACTCAGCAATGGTATGTGGAAAGAAAAAAGTCTTTTTGTGTTTTATCCTTCTGAAAGATACATTCCACTAAGTAATTTTATTTCTATTCGTTGTAACTGTTTATACGTATGACAGAAATGTTATATAGAACATTTGAGTAACATATTTACACCTCAGCAGCTTTACTTAAAACAACTTATTTTGAGCTCTGCCAGGTAACTATTAGATATCTATGTACTTCGGGACGATTTGCATCATTGTCTCGTCGACCTTGACATTTGGAATGGGACATTAAACATTTAAAAATAAAGTAAACTTTGCAATTCATTCCAAAAGAAGAGCGTTCAGTTGGCTGGCCCATCGTTCAGTTTTTTATTTGCTTTGGTTTAATTGCATTCTTCGTGCCGTCCGCACAACTTTCTCTATTTGGGAGCGACAAGGCAGTACGAGGGCTGACTTAAAAGCAGTGAAATTACAGAGATAGCATCAACAGCCACTACCTGTCTTGCATCTTCTAATGGGAGCCTCCGGCCGACTCACAAAGGTTTGAGAAGTAAAAACCTGTACCTCGTAAATTAAGAACTGAAAAGTTCAGTTTTCATCCAGTGCAACACTAGGCACAATTGAAACAAATACCGAAAGAGTATGAATAATACATTTTCAAAACAATAATAAATGGAAAAGAAAATGTTATCTCCTAAACATTCCGAACATGTTTGAGAAGAAGGCGTGTACAAATATGAACTTGTGTTAACGCAACTCCTATTTGGAATCTCACTACGAGGAAGGGCGAGATGCACTAGGAATGTGAACTTTTCCAGATCAAAATGTTTGCGTATTATTCCATGCAAATAAGAGCCAATTTTCATGATAAGTATGGCCAGAAAGTTTGCTCCTTTGTTCTTTCAAATCATGATCACCTCTAGTATTAATAGTACTGATAATAAGGTCATCTCTCAGCTGATTTATCCCTAATAGCTGCTGTAAATCATGATTACCTCTAGTATTAATAGTATTGCTAACAAAGGTCATGTATCAGCTGATTTATTCATAATAGTTGTAAATCATAATCACCTCTAGTATTAATAGTACTGCAATAAAGGTCATGTATCAGCTGGTTTATTCATAATAGTTGTTGAAATCATAATCACCTCTAGTATCAGCTGATTTATTCATAATAGTAGTTGTAAATCATGAATCACCTCTAGTATTAATAGTACTGCAATAAAGGTCATGTATCAACTGATTTATTCATAATAGTTGTTGTAAATGATAATCACCTCTAGTATTAATAATACTGCAATAAAGGTCATGTATCAGCTGGTTTATTCATAATAGTAGTTGTAAATCATGACCACCTCTAGTATCAGCTGATTTATTCATAATAGTTGTTGTAAATCATAATCACCTCTAGTATCAGCTGCTTTATTCATAATAGTTGTTGTAAATCATGACCACCTCTAGTATTAATAGTACTGCAATAAAGGTCATGCATCAGCTGGTTTATTCATAATAGTTGTTGTAAATCATAATCACCTCTAGTATTAATAGTACTGCAATAAAGGTCATGCATCAGCTGATTTATTCATAATAGTAATTGTAAATCATGAACCACCTCTAGTATTAATAGTACTGCAATAAAGGTCATGTATCAGCTGGTTTATTCATAATAGTAATTGTAAATCATGAACCACCTCTAGTATTAATAGTACTGCAATAAAGGTCATGTATCAGCTGATTTATTCATAATAGTTGTTGTAAATCATAATCACCTCTAGTATTAATAGTACTGCAATAAAGGTCATGTATCAGCTGATTTATTCATAATAGTTGTTGTAAATCATAATCACCTCTAGTATCAGCTGATTTATTCATAATAGTAGTTGTAAATCATAATCACCTCTAGTATTAATAGTACTGCAATAAAGGTCATGTATCAGCTGATTTATTCATAATAGTTGTTGTAAATGATAATCACCTCTAGTATTAATAATACTGCAATAAAGGTCATGTATCAGCTGGTTTATTCATAATAGTAGTTGTAAATCATGACCACCTCTAGTATCAGCTGATTTATTCATAATAGTTGTTGTAAATCATAATCACCTCTAGTATCAGCTGGTTTATTCATAATAGTTGTTGTAAATCATAATCACCTCTAGTATTAATAGTACTGCAATAAAGGTCATGCATCAGCTGATTTATTCATAATAGTAATTGTAAATCATGAACCACCTCTAGTATTAATAGTACTGCAATAAAGGTCATGTATCAGCTGGTTTATTCATAATAGTAATTGTAAATCATGAACCACCTCTAGTATTAATAGTACTGCAATAAAGGTCATGTATCAGCTGATTTATTCATAATAGTTGTTGTAAATCATAATCACCTCTAGTATTAATAGTACTGCAATAAAGGTCATGTATCAGCTGATTTATTCATAATAGTTGTTGTAAATCATAATCACCTCTAGTATCAGCTGATTTATTCATAATAGTAGTTGTAAATCATAATCACCTCTAGTATTAATAGTACTGCAATAAAGGTCATGTATCAGCTGGTTTATTCATAATAGTAATTGTAAATCATAATCACCTCTAGTATTAATAGTACTGCAATAAAGGTCATGTATCAGCTGATTTATTCATAATAGTAATTGTAAATCATGAACCACCTCTAGTATTAATAGTACTGCAATAAAGGTCATGTATCAGTTGATTTATTCATAATAGTAGTTGTAAATCATGAACCAACTCTAGTATTAATAGTACTGCTAACAAAGGTAAGCTGTCAGCTGATTTATTTATATTGGTTGTTTAAGTCATGACTAGCTCTACTATTTGATAAATTTCGCATATTTTAAGGCAAGTTTAAGATTCAAACGGTGTGTACCTTAGTCTATATTTTCCCCTAGTATCTTATACTTCCGTGTAGAGGCAGAAGAAGAGGATAGAGATGAATCAGGTATGTAATCTTATTTGTCAGAATAGTATACTGGAAAATCTCCCTCCTTGTGATATATGTGACAGTTCAAAGAATGCTGCGATGTTCTCAGTCACTGCAAGTAACTGTTTTAATTGGCTATTTACTGTGGCGTCTAATCGAGGCATCTGTTTAAAGCTATACTCAGTTCATGGTCTTACTTTTGCTGACAGATAGCCTCAATTGCTCAGTCTCTAACAGATTACTGTTGTAATAAAGTGATTTAGTGCGTGGTAGGCTGCTATTGAAACTGATTCGTCCACTAAAGTCATATTTTGTAAAGATGTCGTACTTTTACTGTCCCGGTTGATTTTGAGCCGAGAACATGAAGTAGTAAAGCTTCGAATATAATTCTCTCATATAATTGACGAAAACCTTTCAATACCACTTTCTTAAAAAAAATATTAGATTTTTTGAGGGTTTGTGAAATACTTTTGTGTTTGTTAGCGTTTATTTTTAGTACTTCTGTCAATTTTTCTCTCGCTTCATATACATGAAGTATGTAAATTGGGGTGAAATAATTTAGAGATATGTCCCCTACAAGAAACCATTTAAAAGGTTCATATGAACTAGGAACTGAACGTTCTAGGAGTTTACAGTATATTTACCCCTATTGGGTAGTCAAATAACTTTATAATCACTTTCTTCTTTCTTTCTTTACCGCCACGGGTGGCCGAGGGCGGACTCGTGAGCGGGAGGTCTGGGGTTCGAATCCCGCCAGGACCGTCCTCCCTGACTGGCGTTTTTTTCCAGGTTTTTCTCAGTCTTCATAACTGGCAAATGCCGGGGAGATACCTAAACTTAGGCCTGGAATGCTTCCTTCCTTAAAAAAAAATATCCTTTCACAATTTATCATTTCATCTCATGTATCATCAGTGTCCACCGCCTGTGATGCCTCAGTAGTAAAAACGGGCGTTAAATACTACTCAAAAAAAAAGCTTTCTTCTTTAAAGTAGATCATGGCATTTGCTTTCCTCGCTTTTACTTGTTTGCTGGAAGAAAAAATCACTTCGGGTATACAAAGTATTTACACAAAACTAACATATTTCTTTCTTTATTTGTTTCAAAACGAATGCTAGTAGCCACAACTTATTATATCTCAAATATCTTTGGGAGATTATTAACCTCTGTAGAAAATGTTGAAAATATCCTCCCTCCTGCATAACTGAACAAGTCGTACCAAGTTACTGGTTGCTCGTTGTTATCAATACCATACATTTCCTGGGTAATGTTGTGCTTCAGATCGTCCATGTATGGGGGCGTATGGCGTAAACTCTGTCTTTTAAGTAACGTCACAGGAAGAAGTCCGGTATTGTCAAATCAGAAATCTTGATTGCCACAGGTTCTTGGGGATAATCTGGTCATCAAAGAAACTTTCATATTAATTTGTGTATGGATGTAGCACCATCGTATTGAAAATATCTATGACCCAACGTCCAGTGGCTCAACAAACTGCATGAAAATCCGGTGGTACTCTGCAGAGTCCACAGTCTGGTCCCACTGTTCTCTGTGCGGATGTTGTGCGCCAAACCCTTGACTTTAACTGGATGCACAGGCATGTGGGTTTTGTACGGTCCAATAAATGAAACCATTCTTAACTATTGTGAATTTGCATAATCAACGCCGTGTTGTGTTATGCAGAAGGGAGGAATTTTCTATATAGGTTAATAATCTCCAATAGATCTCTACATTTGTGGCTATCACAAAGAAAGAAATGTATAAGAACATCTAGTGGGAATGCATTAGAAACGCGTGAGAGACATGCTCGAGGAAAGTGTGCGTAAACACATCAGATAGTGCAAAAATTGCATCAAGGATGGAGTTAGTCACAAGAGTAAAAGTACTTAATATGGCAAAGTTTTGGTTACGAAGAAAATTGTGGTCAATGACGAGGCGGACATATAAAGGGAATATTTCCAGCTACGCCTGGAGCAGAAACATTTCCTAAACGCTAGCCATCATTACACAGCATGACCCTATAACAGAATGAAATATCCATTCCAACATTCGCCTAAGCGACCAAGAAAAACAATTCAAGGTCATGTTGACGGGCCCTAAAGGATTTGAATCCAGCAGCTCCCGAATATCAAACGCAACAACATATGTAGCGGAAATAAAAGGCAACGCTGCCGCCGTCGCCGTTTGTCGTCGTTCCTAGCTACCATCACAATATGCTCAGCTAGTTC
Organism: Metallyticus violacea; assembly: GCA_030762175.1. Classification (NCBI taxonomy): domain Eukaryota; kingdom Metazoa; phylum Arthropoda; class Insecta; order Mantodea; family Metallyticidae; genus Metallyticus; species Metallyticus violacea. Next base: position 96,505,295 of record CM060841.1, on the reverse strand, counting down.
AGGGTTTGGTATTATAGCCGGATTTTTCAGATTGATACTTCTGGAGTGAAAGAAGTATAACAAAATCACAACGGATAGAAATCTACGAAGTTCATTATCATACAACAGTACACTTTTCTGATTACGATGTGCTCTGAGTAGATGCAGACAGACGTGTTATAATTTGTTTCTCTCCGGAAAACTTGCTTATTCCTGTTGTAACTAGCATACTGTTTTCCTATATGGATGTTAATTCAAACTCGTAACTTACGCGCAATATTAATCGCCACTTATATTTACGTAATGTTAAAATATAGCTTCATTATGCGGAATACGAACCACGATTTCTGCTAATGGAATTTAAAACAAAACTTCTCTCTAAGGAATCCGACGCATACCTAACACATTTTCAGATAAAAACTGTCACTTATTACAATAGGCTTGTGATAATACTATACGAGGGTAGGTCCATAAATTTCCGGCCTCGCCGATAAGGATTATTGCCTTCGCAAAAGCCTTATCTGGTTTCATACCTTATCTGTTAAGTAAATAATTGCAGCTATAACTTCCGCTCCGTTGTGTTCAGATATATATATATATATATATATATATATATATATATATATATATATATATATATGCATAAAGAAGGCTTTGTGTAGAAGATTGTGACATGTTCAAATGGAGTATCGAGCTGTTATTAAGTTCTTCACAAAAAAGGACCTACTCCAAATAAAATTAAACAGCGATTGGACGGTATATATGGAGATGCATATGATATGAGACCTTTCAAATCCCATCTATTTCTCTTATTCTATCGTTAAAGAATGGGTCGAGGAAGCATTGAAGACTAAGAGCGTGCAGGTCGGCCCTTGGAGATGCTCACTCCTGAAAACATTGCTCTTGTGGAATGAGAAATTACGGAAGACCGCCGGCTCAAAGTTACAGAAATAGCAGCAAGGTTGGACCTTCCTAAAACAACAGTCCTTCAAATTATTCATGAACATTTAAATATGAATAAAGTTAGTGCAAGATGGGTGCCTATACTTCGTTCCTCAGTCCAAAAGCAGCAACGAGTCATTTGTTGTCAGGCATTTTGAAGCTCTGCCATGGCAACAAGACAGAAGTTCTGCAAACCATTGTTACAGGAGTTGAAATTGTGGTCCTCTACTATGATTTTTTGTTCAAAAGAGAATCAATGGAGTGGCGTAAACCTGGCAAAGTACCGCCTCTAAAGGCCAAGGTCACTCAGTTAACCAAGAAGATCATGGCCACAATCTTTGGGAACTATGAAGGAATACTCTTCATGGACTTCAAGGAGAGGAACACCACAGTAAACAGGGAGTAACATGCTGACCTACTGCACAGACTACGTGCTTACATCAAAGAGAAAAGGCGAGGAAAACTTAGTGGTTTTGTGTGCCTTCTTCAAGATAACGTGCCTGTGCACACAGCTCTTGTTGCAAAGGAAGCTGTGAAGAAATGCGGCTTCAAGAAGATCGACCATCTACCCTACAGCCCAGATCTAGCTCCCAGTGAATATTTTCTCTTCTCAAAAATCAAGGACCATAAGTAAATTTAAATGTGACGAAGAAGTGATGGATGCTGTTTATGTTCATTTAGCAGATAAGACTTCTGATTATTTTTGGCGGGGCCAGGGGGGGGGTTGTTACGCTTGTCATTGATTGATTCACTTAGTATTACTAGTTTCTTATCGGTAGTTTTAATATTTTCATATTCTTGGCTATATATGTGTTCCTTTGAACTGTTACAGTTTTATATTATAAATATTGCCATAAAGGTCAACAAACAAACATCAAGAACATACATAAAATGTTATACATGAAATCTATACAAATGAGCTTGCTAGATGTATACGATTTAAAACGTATTACCAACAAATATTTGTTATATGAATTGAAAATTAAATCCCTTACCTAACATAAAAACACGAGAAAATAAAATTATTATATTTATATGATTAAAACATATTATCAATGTGTGTTTGGGCCTTTAAATCGAATATTATAGCCTTCATCTTATGTGATAAATACACAAAGAACTTCTTAAATTAACGTAGCTAAATAACTATTGCTATTAAATGTTTGTGGCTTTATATTGAGTATAGTTGCCTTTTCTAGTACACAAACATATGAAAATGAACTTATTAAACATTATAGTTAAATAACTGCTATCAGTGACTGTTTAGGGTCTTAAATAAGATATTTTCCGTTTCAATTGTCCCCATCATGGCAGTCCTTGTTCCAGAGGAATAAAAATATCATGATGCACATCTCGCATACTTTAATTTGTTTTAAACATCATCATTTTAACCTTAATAATAAAAGCATGAAAGACAACAGAGACACATCTAGTACTTTAGCTAATCTGTGTACATTATAATATTTATACATTTCATTTTTTGTGTTGATATTCATATTCCTCCCTTATTGTTTTTTCTAACCTTTATGTACTTTTATTTTCACTTTCATTTCTTTCTAACTTTTTCATGACTTAGTTTATTGCTTTCTTATTTGTATATACCATTCATAACTTTTCCTCCACTTAAGCTTCATTTATTGACAAATACATTTTACATTTGAATTGCTGATTTGGATTAAAACTAATTCTTATGATATTGAGATGATTTAACATTTTTAAACGTCTCAGGTTTCTTGCTTCATATTAATTAATATATTTACTACATTTTCCTGGAGCGTCTGAGAAGTACTTTGTTCTTCCTCAAGACCATATGCAGAATTAACCCTTTCTTTTAATTTACCCAATAATTCATTCTGTATATCTAATTTTGATTGCAAAGTTGTTTAATATCTACTGTGGCTCTGTTAAATTGTTCCTGGCAATCTTCGCATAACGCTACATGGTTGCAAAATGTTGACTTATCTTCCATAGATTCCCTATTTGTCTCATTTCTTAATCCTATTATTACATTCACTATACCTATATTTATTTTCTCTACGAAAAAAATCTCATCGCGGAAATCTTGTTCTTCCTACGATATTTTTACTTCGTCGTCGAATGGCTCATATGCGATCATTAATCTTTATCATTTTACTTAAAAAATTAATTATTGCCTTTCCAGCGTTAAAAAAAAAAAAAAAAACATCACAATCAATAATATCTGCAGTAAGTTGTGGAATTACTAACATCAATTCGAACTATTTTCCATCAATTTGTGCCTTCAATAATATTTGATATTTTCTTTTTCTTTCTTTTTCCCAGCACCACAAATAGGTAAATACATCACGTTTATCTTGTCGGTTAATAACTTCTGGGGGAAAAAATCATGCTGCATATATTATGTGACACACCAGTATCTAAAAGTGCAGATACCTATAAAATGTTCCATTTTAATTTTGGGGATATCATAAATTTTGTCCTGCTTATCCGTGTCTTGTGAGGTAATTTCTTTGTCAAATTTAGTGGCGCTTTTGACGTTCTCTCCGAGGTCTGTCGGTTACGTCTGATTCAATTACCCCCCCCCCCCATTAGACCCTGGTAGTGGTATTACTCCCATTCTCCTGTTATCTGTCCGTTGTGGGACGATTCCTTGTTAAATCTTTGAAGGGGTTTGCTCAGGGGATCTTGGCTTTTGGTTGTCACTATCTCGGGTACTCTGTTGCCTTTCCTGTGAATCCCTTCAACAGTTTGTATGTCCTGGCGATGTTTTCGTATACCGCTCCTTGGTAGCCAAGTTCTGGCATTTCTCCGTCGTTCTTCTATAACTCTTCTTGTCCACGGTAAAATTGGTGTGTGCGTGGTCTTTGGAGGTACCTCTGATTGTCGATCTTCCTGTAATCCTTCACATCCTCGTGATGTGGCCTTGACCTCTGGTTGTCATTTCTCCGTCGCAATGTCCTCACGAAGTTAACTCATCTAGATGCTTCCCCCATCTCGCAATATTTTGCATTTCCTCTTTGTAACGGACGATCCTCATCCTTATTCTGGTATGTAACTCCTCGAGGTTGGTAATCTTTGCGTTGATTTCTTTGTAAGTCAAAGGCTGCTAGTAATTCTATCATGTCCGCAAAATTATAAAACTTTGCAGCTATTAAATGACTATGGATGTTCTCAGGAAAGTGTTTTGTGACAAGTGATATAAATTCACGGTCAGACAATGGCGGTTCAAGTAACTTACATTTCTTTCCTAAGGACAAGAAATAATCAACCACATTTATCCCTAACCTGGGATCGTATTTACTACTAGGGGGGGTCCATTCTGATAAAATTTTGTTGTGATGCGCTCCAATAATGAGCTAAGAAAAGAATCTTAAAATGAATGTAAGAGGTACAATCGGACATAGTTAACCTATACCAATTTGCGGCTTGTTCTTTCAAATTTCTACGAACAAACATCATTTTCGTATCATCTGGGACGTGTTTTATTCTGAAATAATCTTCAATTTCCTGTAAAAATGTTTTTTTAACTACATCCGCGTTCTTCGCAAAAATCAGGTGTGTCAATCTCGCTTACGAGTTGATTCTGCCATGATATATATTGGTAACCCACATGGAACGAAATATGGCAGCATATTTTTACCATAATCATGTCAATCACATAAATTCAACATTGGCATAGATATATTATCATTAAACACGTTATCCTGCATATATGCTCTGTCCGTGGAACTGAACAGAGGTTCTTCTGCCTCCACTATGTTACGTGGACATGTTTTGTGTTTCGATTTTTATCTAATGCTTGTACTATCATTTTAACGAATTTTATTTCTAATGATATATTCTTCCATACCGGAGCATTTCGATGTAATAGTAGCACTTAAATATTTCTTAATTTCATTTATATCTTGCCTTATTTGGCTAACTTTACCTTCCCATTGGTTATGATCCTCCATTAATTTTGTAGAAAGATCGGATTGTACCTTGATTATTCCTTCTAACTTCTGATCTATTCTAAATCGCAGATTTCATCATTATCATTAATCATCTAATTTCTTGTCTAGCTTTTTACTTAATTTCTCATTTGCCTTTACTAATTGAGTATTCAAATTCTGACGTAATTCCTCATTTTATTTGTCTAATTTATTTCATAATTTCAAAAGGTTTTGGGTAATTCCACATTTGGTTTATCTAAGTTTTGACGTATGACGTAATCTTTCATTTTATTTATTTAATTCTACGCTAGATTTTTCTAACTTCTGACACAATTTCACATTTGATTTATTTAACTCTACGCTACAATTATCTAACTTCTGACATAATTTCACATTTGATTTATTTAATTCTATGCTAGATTTTTCTAAGTTCTGACGTAATTCTTCGTTTGATTTAATATCTGTATTTGCATAATTTCTAGCATATTTATTAATTTATCTTCACTATTTGATTTTTTTAATTGTTTTTTTTTCTTAGAATATTCTTTGGCCTTCCCTATTGTCTTAGTTACCTCCATCTCTTTGTTTGTTGATTCCTCCATATCTGACGTCCTAGAAGCTATTCCCTGCTCTATCATCCCTATTTTTCTTAGGTTATTCAATATCATGAATTGTACCTCCTGTTTTAAATTACCCTAGTACAATTAACAAAGTAATCTTAAGTTGTGTATACTTTCCATAGTTTTTGTTTGTTTGTTTTTTTTTTTTTTTGTTCCATCCAAGGTTCGTGGTGTTTCTTTTGTCGATGTAGTCCGTGGCGTCTTCTTCTTCATGATGCATTGATGTGTCTGCTCCCAGCTCGTATCCTCTCTCTTCTGCGATGTCTACTTCGTAGATGGTCCAGTCCTCTTTGGATGTCGTGTGTCTTCTGTAGGTTCTCTCCAGCTTCGATCTGCCGATACGTTGGGCGCCAAATTTCTGATGGAATCAATTATGACACGTGTAGGTGGAATTGATGTTCACTAATTCCAACACGTTGGGCGTCGAATTTGTCGCGATAATAAGGAGACGTCGACGTCATCGAATGTCGGGTGCCAAATTTATAGCGGAATAAAGGAGACGCCGATGTAGACGTTTGTCATCGTTGCTAGCTACCACCACAATATGCTCAGCTAGTTCAGGGTTTGGTATTATAACTGGATTTTTCAGATTGATACTTCTGGAGTGAAAGAAGTGTGATTTAAGTATAATAAAATCACAATGGATAGAAATCCGCAGAGTTTATTAATGTTTTGATGTTCCCACACTACAATACACTTTTCTGATTGTGATATGGTATGAGAATATATTAGATGCAGACTGAATAAGAGACAGATGTGTTATAATTTGTTTCTCTCCGGAAAACTGTGCTTATTCCTGTTGTAACTAGCATACTATTTTCCTATATATATATATATATATATATATATATATATATATTTACGTAATGTTAAAATGTAGCTTCACTTTACGCAATACGAACCACGATTTCTGCTAATGGAATTTAAAACACAACTTCTCACTACGGAATCCAACGGATAACTAACACATTTTGAGATATAAAGCGTCACTTATTACAATTAAATTGTAATAGTACTATACATCACAATGCATTATATTTTCAACATATGTACGACTAAATAGAAATTCGTTAATTTCTATTTAGACGCAATAAAGCTGCCTGTCTCGGGTTTCATTCTTGATACACATTATTTATGTTGTTACGCTTGCCATTGGTTGATTCACTTAGTATTACAATTTTCTTATGTGAAGTTTTAATCTTTTCATATTATTGACTATATATGTGTTCCTTTGAACTATTGCGTTTTTATATTATAAATTTTGTCATAAAGGCCAACAAACAAACATTAAGCTGTAATATTCTTTATCTGATACATGAAATGTATACAAATGAGCTTAGTAGGTTTATATGATTTAAAACGAATATTTGTTATTTGAATTGAAAACTAAAGCCCTTACCTAACATACAAACATGAGAAAATGAACTTACTACAATAATATTGTTAAACAAAAGCTATTAATGAGTGTTTAGGGCCTTAAATCGTTTCACATGGGATGTATGAAAGTAGCACGCCTGGCTGCTTACGTTGAATGTCCTTTTCAAGTTTCCCGACGATGTCACACTAGGAGTTGACCTGATGCCTGGAATACAGTGAGCAGCATTCCTTCGTGTCCATGCATTGAGATGCATCTTGTGCAGAAAACCGAACCTTTCACACATATGAGGTGGGTCATGCAGCGGCTATAGACAGCCTTCTGTCTTTTCGGATTAAGTATTCAATTCTTTGCAAATTCTCTCTGTGACAATCTCCGTTGACCAGCCGATACGTGCCCTTCTTTTAGAGAACGCCTGCACCCAATGGTAAATACTTGACGTGACAGACATTTCTCATCGTAGGTGAACAATGCAGTTTTGTACGAGGGTTATACACCCGTCACCAATGCAGTATCCCACATCAATTTGTGTAACTTACCCTTGTAAATTCTATTGCCTTCAGAAGTTTTACACATTAAGATCAAGTAGTCCTAAGTTTTTTTTTTTTTAAACAATATTATGCCCGATAAGCACAGAAGCGGAAGGATTGTATCTAATTAATTTGTTTACATTTTGAACTTTACAAGAGGGTAAATCTAATTTATCTAATATTTAATTAATAATTGCCACAACATCCAAAATTTTATTGTTTCAATTGAGTTTGCTGCAAGTAAATTATGCTAATTTATCGATTTCTGGCCAAGAAATAACCTGACTTAGATTTGTTTAGGGAAACCACAAAACATTTTCACTCGCTAGCAACAATTCTTTTATAATTTATTACAGTCACGATTGGCAACATGATAACAGTTAAATCTTAAATGCAAACCGCTATCAGCCATGTTCAACTAGATAAAAGTATTTGCACATGTCTTACTAAGTATGATCAGTGACCTCAGTTCATTTTATCGGGATTATTGTGTATCCGCTGCCTAAGCAATCAGTACATTGAGCATTCCAGAGTACGGCAGTTCATGGTGAAAGTTGACAACTTTAAGGTAAGCAAAACTGAGAAACTAAATAAAATTAATCTTACATGAATACTTGTTCTTAGGCTAAGGATTTCCAAGATTCTCTATATGTACATTATTTATTTCTTGTATAATTTTATATGGTAGGTAGTTTTATGGAAATTCTGCAAGTTCGCGTATTGAATTGAATTTAAATTCCAATAATATTTCTACAAAAACAGTTAACAAATTTCAATTAGCCACCCACAGTATCTCGATATTCGGCTTATCAATGATTATTCAAGTAATTTCCTGAAGACTCGGTTTCGGCTATATAAAATATTTATTTATAAATATATACAAACATTATTATTTACCAATTTTACCGAAATATTTATCCAATTAACCTACATTATAATATTAATAAACCTAACGAGACCTCATTACACACAACTCCGCTTCTTATATTTCCTTTTTTTAGCTATTTTAACAACCATACTCCAGTTCTCGTATCTTTCGTTCATGCATGCGGCTGATTCCAGCCTGGTAGTGCTGGTTTACTTAGAACTCCACAAATCAGATTATGATATCCACTTACTTCTGACCTGCGCGACGCTCCACATGGTATAGAGCCTGGGAAGATTGGTGATAATTTGGTAATATTCCGGATAAGAATTGGAAGAAGGGAAAGGTACGCTAATGAAAAAAACAAGTATTTGTGTTTGTTAGCTGTAGTGTTAATTGAAGACATCCAATTGAATCCAGGCGCCGAATATATGACTATGTTTAAAATTACCTCAGAAGATATTAGTTGATTTGGGGGGGGGGGGACAGAAAAGAGGATCGATATGAAGTTGGATAATACGATACAAGTCAAAGATTTGCTATATATTATTAAAAAAATGTGCATGAAGAGATACACATGTGTAAAGAAGGGAAAGTTAGGAAATCACAATTTGATAATATTTGGGGTCAAAGAGAACAGAGGGAAACGATTGTCGCAAATAGTTGAGATATTTGAGATGAATTTGTGACTAGCTTTAGAAGCGGAAGAAGAGAAAGCAAACCCAGACCAACAGTGGTAAGATTAGCAACGAATATGATAAATCAGCTGATAAACGGCCGACACATTTATTAACAATATTATTAATACTAGAGGTGCTCATGACTTAGAACAACGAATATAGATAAATCGGATGATAGCTTATTAAACATATATAAATATAAACCGGAATGTTGCAAATGAAAGTTACCAATGTCCATCTCGGAAACAAATATTTGCGCCGTTTGTGCCTTATCAACTTGGACGATTTCTGAAATCTCCTCTGAGGTTGGGACAAGTTTTAAAAGTGTTGCAGCCATTATTTCAGATGACTGACGAAGTGTGTAAGAGGCTCAATTCTGAGACTAGCATCGATTAAACACACCGCTGAATCGAAGCAAGCGAGCTGGAGTGGGGTAAAGGAAGGGGAATCAGTCCCTGACAAAGTAAAAATTCCTCTGTTAACTGGAAAGGTTCCCTTGAAAGTTTGCTGGGACTGTTCATTAGTGAAACAGTTAGTACTACCGCCAAAAGAAGATAAGTTCTTCTTAGACAACACTGCTTTGATGAACAAATTCACTGGACAACATTGGAACGCCCTTCCAGACTTATCCCCATATATTTGGACCTTTGTGCACTACTGCGACTTTGTTTAATAATGGGGATTAAGAAGTTTTGTATCAATCTTTTAATAAAAATTTGTTTTTATACTAGACGCAAAACACAAAGGTCATGAAATTCATTAGTATCTGAGATTTCTTCCCTGATATTTGTTATCCTTAGAGTAAACTAAGTGTTTTATTATATTTACAAGTTGTCTGTAGTTTTCAGAAAGTGAAAGTTCAGCTTTTCCGAAGCAAGTACACAGCCAAATGGTGCAGAGGAGACACGCGCCTACAAACTTCCTCATTTGTGTGGATCCCACGGATTTTATAAATCCGGTCGTCTGCAGCAGACAATACGACGGGTTATCATTGTAACCGCATTTGTGTTGGCAACAGTCCACAACAGTAGTGAAAACTTCCCGTCTCCACCAACACCCTCAGATTACTTGAGACATCGGTTTCTCTGTCCAGGGATGTACAACTTCTCTGACGGATACATGCGATGTAATACAAAAGTAGAAAGTGTTCGGATTTAGGGTACCTCCTCAGAATCGTATATTCGAGACAAATAATACGAGTATACATGACTTCAATGCACCCACATCCATGAAATGGAATATATATATATAGGTACACGAAGGTATGGCTAACCATTTTCTAGGTATGATAAAACAAAAACTATATTTCACTTTTCAATATAGTTACCCTTTATTGCAATACATTTCTCACGTCCTTGAATTAACGTTTCAATTCCCTCCCCCAAATAGTCAGAAGTCTTGTCTGCAAAATGGGCATAAACAGCTTCTATCACTTCTACATCTCCTTCTTGAGTTTTGAGAAGAGGAAATGGTCACTGGGAGCTAGATATGAGATGTAGGGTGGATGGTTGATCTCCTTGAAGTCATGTTTCTTCACATCTTCCTTTGCAACAAGAGCTGTGTACACAAGCGCGTTATCTTCAAGAAGGCGCACACCACCACTCAGTTTTCCTCGCCTTTTCTCTTTGATGGAAGCACGTGGTCTGTGCTGTAGGCGATCATAGTACTCACCATTTGCTGTAGTGTTTCTCTCCTTGAAGTCAATGAAGAGTATTCTTTCACAGTGCCAAAAGATTGTGGCCATGATCTTCTTCGTTGACTGAGTGACCTTGGCCTTTGGAGGCGGTGCTTCGCCAGCTTTACGCCACTCCATTGTTTCCGTCTCTTTTGGACAAGGGATCATAGTTTCATCTGCTGTAACAATGGTTTGCAGAACTTCTCTCTCGTTGCCACAGCGGAGCTCCAAAAATACCTGACAACAGATGACTCGTTGCTGCTTTTGGACTGAGGAAAGAAGTCTAGACACCGATCTTGGATTAACCTTATTCATATTTAAATGTTCATGAATAACGAAGGACTGTTGTTTTAGAAAGGCTCAACCTTATTGCCATTTCTGTAACTTTGAACCGCTGGTCTTCTGTAATTTCTCTTTCCACAAGAGCGATGTTTTCAGGAGTGAGCACCTCCAACGGCCGACCTGCACGCTCTTCGTCTTCAAAGCTTTCTCGACCCATTCTCTTTTACGGTAGAATATCAGGGGAATGCTTCCCCATATACACCGTGCAATCGCTGTTTAATTTTATTTGTAGTAAGGCCTTCTTTTGTGAAGAACAGCTCGAAACTCCATTTTGAACATGTCACAATCTTCAACACATAGCGTTCTTTATCAACTATATCTGAACACTTGAACACAACGGAGTGGAAGTTTGATTTGCAATATTTACTTAACAGATAAGGTGTGGTACCAGATACGGGCTTTGTTATCGGCTAGGCCGAGAGCTTATGGACCTACCCTCGTATTTTTGTGTGTATGTTTAGGTAAAGCCACACTTGAAATTGCTATATTTCGATCTACTTCTTGCCATAGAAGAACTCCAGTAGTTCGAAATGTAGCATTATCAAGTGTGACTTTATCCAAGTGTTTAACCCTTATCTACTTTTATTATTACTGTTAATTTGTTACATTGTTAATAGTGTTACTTTATACTTTATTTTTATTTTTCATTTTTATATATAATTACAACAAACTGTCCAGTGCGAACTACATTTGCCTCGCAGACCCAAGATCGCGGGTTCAATACCGGCCAGAGTCAATGAAGGTTTTCGGGCGTAAAAATCCTAAGTATGGCTTCCTGAGGAAGGGAAGTAAAGTTGTGGGTCTGTGTTGTAGATTTACGGCACGAAAAAGAACCTGAAGTCTGAAAGAATCCCGGAATTAGATGGGACGCTGAACACCTCAGATGTTAAAGAGTGGCCATAAATAAAACAAATAAACGAAAAAGAAAGAAACTAAGTAAAAGAACTGAGGCTAATTATACAAAAAATTTGCCTCTATCCCTCATAAATGCAAAGTATGGCCAGTCATAAATATAAAACTTTCATGGAGTGATGCCTAACGTGTGGGTTCATTCATAAATCACTAGGGCCATTCTGAAATATAAAACTTTAGAATCATCTATACATTAAAAATATCTGGCTGGAGTCGTCCAAAAATAAAAATCTAGGGATCGCTGAAAAAAAAATTGAGTAATTCATATTAGTAAAAATATGGGCTTGGTCAGGCCAAGCTGTTTCGGATCCTGAGAAGATGAATGCCAGATAGTTTTAAGGAGCTCATTTGCGCGATCACACTGATAGATTTCATGTTCACAATCTGCAGATATAAGGTCATTCCGATTAGTTCACAGAAATATATTTAATACATAACCATTACAAAAATAAAAATAATGCAAAGAAATAAAAATCCATGTCCATTAATTAAAATAAAAATATCTTGGTTCACCCCTCAAATTATGCATAAAAATAAAAATAGGGCAATCTCTAAAAATGAAATCTGGTATTATTCATAAAAATAAAAGATCTGGTATCATCTATAAAAAGCAAATAGTTGTGTTTAAACGTTTATTAAAGACTATAGTATTGCCAATGACCCCAAATGTTTTTATTTTATAAATTACACTAGAATTTATGTCTATGAACAACTCCAGATTTTTATGAATGATCACGGCATTTTAATTTTAGTCAATGACCCTGGATGCTTTAGCGAATTCTGTTGCGACTGTACCCATGAAAAGATTTTTGAAAAATTTCCTCAAATCTCCTTGGATCCTACTTACTAGGCACCAAAAACGACGATGAATGCGCGCGTATGTGTGTGTGTTAGCGCTCTAGCAGCAATTTTTGTTCTTTCTCAAGGAAACTCGGCTTATAACGACAAATTAACAAACGATTCTTCGTTAACCAGAAAAATTAGACCATTAGGAGTGAGGGTTAACTTAAAGCAATGCATACAATTTTTATTTATTTAAGCACATACATAAAACAGAACATTACAATTAGTAAGTTAAGCTTGAAAGAGCAAAAGCATGTGCTCGGGTATAAATTTAGTTCTTTATATACATTGAAATTCTGTACATGTAATTAATAATGCGGCTACGGAAATTTGAGGCAGTAGAAAGTAAAATTCCGGATATGTCAATATGACACAAAGAAGAGCTAAAATATATGAAAACCTTAAAAATTGTACACTTTTTTTTTAAGTAGTGTTTAACGCCCGTTTTCACTACTGAGGCACCACAGGCGGTGGACACTGATGATACATGAGATGAAATGATAAATTGGGAAAGGATATTTTTTTTTAAGGAAGGAAGCATTCCAGGCCTAAGTTTAGGTATCTCCCCGGCATTTGCCAGTTATGAAGACTGAGAAAAACCTGGAAAAAAACGCCAGTCAGGGAGGACGGTCCTGGCGGGATTCGAACCCCAGACCTCCCGCTCACGAGTCCGTGCCTTAACGACCTCGGCCACCCGTGGCGGTCAAAAAAAAAAAAAAAAAAAAAAAAAAAAAAAAACATTGTACACGAGTGCTAAACATAAAGCAATGTATCATATGAAATTAAAAAACCGAATAAAAGTTAAGCATACAAATCAGATTACTTCTAGTTTACAGATATTTAATACACTTGTAGTGTGTATGTGTGGGAAATTTATCTTGAAAATAATTAATAATTAGACGAATTATTATTATTTTTTGAGCTAAGCTCGCCCAAAGTTGGTGGTCTGTATGATATACGGGTTCAGTAATTAGGAAACCATGATATTGAGCTTTGAAATTATGAAAATAATAAGCACAGGTAGTTTGATTATGTATGTTAACGCTCTAACTCGTAATTATATTGTTTACTGACGCAAGTTTGTAATTGTATATATAAACGGTAGGATCAAATTAATTTTTATGGATATCACAAAAATACAGGCCTGTGTTGCTGATATTCAAACATTTAGCCCGAATCAAAATATGTATATTTTGCATCTTTATGTGAGAAATCAATTGGCTTATATATAATTCGGTAGAACTCGTCAGTTTAAACCGAAGCCGTCATAACACTGAAAAGAAATAAACGAACCAAGCTACCCGGTTTTCGTTGTTTGTCGAGCCAGCCAAGCCCTGCCTCTATTAGCGAGTGTTTTCGGAAGGCGTAGTCCCCAAAACCCACTCCTGGAGGCCACTTGACCTTGCAGCAGCTGCAATGTGTTGTTCACGCATTTTTGTAACGTTTGTGACAAAAACTACATATGTGAAACGACAAAGTCATTGCTAAATTAAATATTAATTTCTTCTCGTATGTTGCTTTGTTAATTTTATTTTATTTTTTCCGTGCTCTAGCAAATCTCTTATTCCCAAAGCTTTTATCTTAAGGAAAAATGTTGTAAATTTTCCAAATTTTTATTTCTATATATCTATCCTATCCTGTCATTTATCTGCATAGCGTACCCATGTCTAAGAGTTAGAAGAGCTAAAGGAGAATGGACAGAAACCACCCAGTCATCAAAACCAGGCTATGTAAAAATAGTTTATATATATGCACCGTGTTTCGCATTTTACAGTATATCAGTACTTCACCAGTACATCCGACGTGGAGATTTGCTGATAAGGAAACAACACCAGAAAGACTCAATTTCATACCTAAAGTTTACTTCTGTATAGGCGGCACCCACGAGTACAACTGAAGTTAAATAAAGTAATACAAACCCTGAAAAGCAAAAATTCACGAATATATGAGAAATACAAAAAATATTAGCAATCCTCTAAGTCGTATGTAACTTCTCTTTTTTAACAGGGACGTTTCCGGACAGGTTAAAATATTCTAATTAATAGGAAAGGGCAACATCGAAGTACAGACCAGTATCACAGCTTTGTCCAAAGTATTTGAAAAATTAATGTTCAAAAGAATATATTACCATCTAGATAAAAATAATATTTCAGCAAGGGAACAAACAGTTCGCATTTAGGAAAAACATGTCAACCACTTTCAAGTTAGTTAATGAAGTTAAAATCCCTTAATAATAAATGTAATATATTGAGAATATTCTGTGATTTATCAAAAGTTTATCATAACAAAAATACAGTTTATCAAACAGGAAGCAAAAAGGTACAATAAATTCTTCAGGCAATTACAACATGTACTTGGTCGATGTTCCTCCAAGTTCAATATTATCAATGATCTCCCCTCAGTAATTACAATAATGTATAATCAACGTTTTGCAGTATTCTCATTAAAGAATACAAAATCAGCCACTTCTCAGGTTTATCCAATGATATTTTCAATACACTAAATAACTAGTTTGACAGTAACAAAATTCATATAAACTTTGAAATAACCAAATACACGAAATTTCACACAAAAAATTAAAACGTTCCATACGACAGAACATGAAGACAATGAAAATATTGAATGTAGTAACATAAAATTTCTTGGTCTTATGATTAACCATAATATGAATTGGAATTCTCATATTTATTACATCTTACCTAAACTAAGTTTGATATGAATGAACGGGTGGGTGTTTAACGCCCGTTTTTGCTACAAAGGCACCACAGACGGTTAAGTTTGGTATGCTTTTCAGTTAGATCATTAATTTATTTTATAAATAAGATCATCCAAAAACAGTATATAATGATTACTTCCATTTCTTAATGACTTATGTGATAATGTTGTGGGGAAATTCAGCAAATGCTAAAAAAATAAAGAGTAATAAGAATAACGAACAACTCACTGTAAACCACCACTCAAAACATTTGTAATTATACCATTAGCTTGCGCTGTACTTTTATTTGTAGTAAACAATTCACATAAAATACACACAGCGAAGAAACCAGACTAGATCAAGTAATAACTCCAAAAAGGTGTCATGTATTGTTATTCACTTCCAAAAGCTATTAGCGAACTGCATACTAATAAAAATACGTTCAGGTTAGCACGCTAAAGTTATATCTTCTTTACAGAGGAGAATTTCATAAAACCCAAAATAATTACACTATTTTTTTTCTCAACTCCACTTAATCAGCTTTGTAAATCTACTTAAAGGGAAATACTTTTAAGTTACGTTCTGTAAATACGCTAGACGTAAATAATTAAGTAATATTCTTTCTAAATTAGCATTTTAATGTAAACCTTGTAAAAATGACCATTTCTGACAAACTCTACACCAGAGTTAAAATTTGTAAATACGAAGAGTGTGACAAACTCATGAAATGTACATAACATATGTAATTTCTGACTAAATATATTTAGAGTTGGATGTTACCGTTCTGGTCAGATAAAAGGTTAAACCGTGTTAATGTCTATTACAGTGTTGTTTGTATTGGACCCGTTAAAAAGTTCTGTATGTGGTTAACGCTGCTCACTACTCTCGCTACAAATTTCCACTTTTTATTAAGATACGGAATTTTGTTTTGGGAGAGTCATGAATAATGACAATTTTTTCAGTTGCAAAAAATGAGTAATAAGATTTAAACCTAATGTTTCAAATAACACCAGATGTCAGGAATATTCTAACACTTGGGGGTTTGTGTTCAAATTTATTTTAAGAATGGTTTAACACCTTTTTTGAAATCCAAAAGATCATCATTCAAATTCTCAAGGAACTGCTAGAGAATTTTAAAATATTGTTTTTATTGCTGAAGCATCGCAGGCGATGGGCACTGATATAATAAATAGGAAATATTTTTTTTTAAGGAAGGAAACGCTCCAGGCCTAAATTTAGGGTGTCTCTCCGGCATTACCCATTTAGGAGGACTGAAGAATGTGTGGGAAAATCCCCAGTTAAGGAGGATGGTCCTGGCAGGAATCGATCCCCAGAGCTCTTGCCTTAACAACCTCGATTCCCCTCATGGTATACTAGAAATTGCTCACTTTTACTAGAGGATTTTATTATTAATTATTTGTTATTTTTTTGCTTATTATATGTATAATTACACTGTTTCTTTCTATAAAACTTTTCTTCATATAAAAAACTTCAATTAATTTTATATATTCTTATCACTTATTACAACACGCTTTTTAGGAATTTAGTTTTCTAAGTTACTCTCAATCTCACCCTGAACAGGTTGTTCGTTTTCTCCTGACAGAGACTATTTTTAAGTACAAAAACCTCTCTAAATTATCTTCGTTATTTCCATATAGTTAGTAAAAGAAGAAAACAATTTGGTGCATATTTCTTCAGTGTAACAAAATAATAACACTGCAGTTCACATTTTCGAATTTGTTACCAGCAACACCAAAACTTGCCTATTTGAAGAAATCAGACCTGAGTAGTATATACCCCCCTTAGCGCACTCTCCGGGTACGATGCCTATCCTACTGCCGTGCGTATCCAACAGTAGTAGGCGAAACCACGGGAAATATACTAAGAAAAAGTGTTTTTATTTATTATACAAATTATTCATTAAAATTTTTATCATACAAAATGGCGGGAATTTATTTCCTCACCGATCTTCAGCGGTATGCAAAGATATGACAGGAAGCGGTTTATTTAATTGAATGGTAGGAATTTGTTACCTTAGTGATATTCAGCGGGTGTACAAAGATCTGGACGAAAGAGGATTATTTTATTGATTTGATAAAATATTGATTTAAAAATTTGGGGCAAGCATAAGTTCAGGGGCGAGCATTATTTTATTAATTACCCAAAATTGTGAAATTCTAAAAAATTGTGAGACATTTTATGTGGTTGCAAAATATATTAACGATGGAATAAACAAATTTAAAAAACAATTCTCATTTACATTGAAATGATATTATGTTGCAAGCAAAATGCTAAATGCTGTAACTTTTATGTTATTTTTCAATATTTTAAGATGGTAGTAGGAAATAAGCTGTGAAAATATAAAATAACATTTACTACCTGTTGCGTCCATGATTTCTAGTTGCCTACTGAGCATGTGTATCCAACAGGGGAAGTCGCGCATGTTTTATGCCACGAACAAGTTTATATCTTGCTCTGGCGCCACAGAGTGTCTGAACAAGGAATTGTAAAGGTACAAGGTTTCCTCCATTTACCTGTTAATGTCATTTCAATGTTTACCTTTGGATAGGAATTTCTTAGGGGTTACAAGGTTTTATCTCTTTACCTGCTAATGGATTCCCGTCCCTTCACTCCATTCTCTGCTTCGGGCATAGGGCCGGTGAGCAAGGGCATGTGCAGTAGGGAAAACTAACCTGATTGGATGAAAATCAAGAGGGGCCGGGAGGTATTGCGCATGCCCAGTAGGGAAAACCAAACTCGTGGCGAGCATCGTAATTGTAACCAGCAATAAAGTTATTCTGTTGCTACATTCTCACTTAAATTACTCCATTTATAAAAATTTACTTGAGGATAGTTTGCAATAGCCTTATTTTGTGTCGAATTTCACACTTACTGGTTTTTATTCCTCTCTGTTATTTTCATTCCCACATCACCAATACGAAAGAATTTAACCGAATGCAATGATGATGAATTTAATCTTAAAGTTTTATTTGAAACGATTTTTTTAAAATAGTAATGAAAATTTATTTATATGCTTAGAACAAATACAAAAAAATACAAATAAAACTACCAGGGGATCTCCACCTATCTGGCCCAAGCCATTTTAGGGTATGCCCCCTCGCAATTACAAAAAATATATGTACAATAATTAGTTTTATTCAATCACCTTTATCCGAATTCTAGCAAAATTGAACAATACAACATTTCCACCATGATTGCTTCAGTCCCCAGTCCCCCGTTCATCAGTAACAGTCCACTGGAATTCCAGGGGACCAGTATCCGATGAATCTAAGGTCCTAAATAAACATTGTCCATTACTCCACCAATACCACTATTTTGTTAGCTAGCTACAGCCTCTACAATCTAATAATGACTTTATTTTCAAATACTAAATGCTACATTTCAAAGTTAATAACATTATGACCCACTGCCAACCATTATCACCTTTATCTGCTTCTTAATATAATTAAATAAATGCAACATTTTAAGTTATTTAATTTTCTTCCCTTTTTAGTACCCAATTCAATTTATTTTTAAAAATCTCAGGAAACCCCTTACATTCCTGCTATCTTTACTAAAGGTTTTCATTATGACTATTTTTCTATCTAATTTAAACCATTTCTCATTACAACTTTTTCCTCCAGAGTTCCGTCCCTTTGCACTCAAACACTATATGTTGCATACCTTCATTTCCTTTAATTATTGGGCACTGATTCTGAGAAAATCCTTTTCTTATTCCTTTTAATCTCCAAACATATGCTCTTAACCAAGCAATGTCCTCTCTTTGTTATTTATTTGATTTATCAATATATTTCTCTCTTTTCCATTTATTTTTTATCGGTATATAAAATACTAAAGATCTTTTGCCTGCTACCTCGCTAAACGTTTTTTGTAATCCTATATCTTCCAATCTCTTTCTTACTACTTTCCAAAAACCCTCTATTGTTTTCTCTCCTTCTCCAAATGCCCCCCATTCCATTGTTCTCCAGATTTGTCCTAAGACTATTACTCCATCCATTGCTCCTTAGATTCTTTTCCTGAAATTCTAAGCATTTCCTTAACAATTATCTTTCATCTAAGTTTAGGATTCTGCGCCAATATTTGAGAGTTCTTTCCATAATACACCTTTCCTTGCCACTCTTCCCATTTCAATTTGTGCAACTTCCTTTGCTGTTGTATTCGGTACACCTAAAATTGCTCTACAATACATCCTATGCACAACATCCACAATCCCATCCTCCTTCCTGTCCCCATATTTCAATATCATACAGCATTTTTGCTTCAACCACCATACTATAAATTTTTTCCAGTCACTTAATATTTATATCTGGTAATTTATATTTGCAACCTCTAACTGCTGGCATTGTTCCTTTCCCTTTTGCCAAAGCTATCTTTTTTTGCTTTTCCCATTTTCCATTCCCATCAATTTTAACTCCTAGATAAATGCAATCCCTATCTGCCTTATATTCTTTATCTCTTTTCATTCAGTAGTAAAAACGGGCGTTAAACACAATTAAAAAAAATCATCTTTCCTCCACTTCTCACATTTACTCAATTTTGCTCCTTTCTTGAATACTGCTATTTGAGTCATCTTCTGATTTACCTTCAAGTCCCAATCATTACAATGTTTGTCTATTTGCTGCAAGGATTGCTTTAAGCCAATTATTCAGATGGATCCAACAACTAAATCGTCTGCAAATAATAACCTCGGAATTATGACATTATTAATAACTGGCAATGAATTTTTACACTTTTTTATCTCTGTTAAAATGTCATCAATAAACAAATTAACAATTCCTGGGCTTAACATACACCCTTGCCTTAATCCCATCTCTTTGAATTATTTCTCTTGTTACCATTCCTTCCCCAGCTTTCACACAGAAGGTATTTCTCTTGCTTAATAATGCTTTAAGAATATTCACAATATGACAACTTACTCCCTTACTAAGTAATTTATCCCGTAACAATTTTAACTCTATGCAATCACACGCCTTCTCTAATTCAACAAATGCCATGTACAGTTTTCCTCTGTTATCTTTTAAATATTTATGCATTAATGTTTTAGTAATGAACACATTATCTGTCATGCGTTTTCGCCTGCGAAATCCCATTTGGAATTCTGAAATAATTTTATACTCTTCAACCCAATTTTGTAACCGATTTGTCAAAATTCCTGTAAAATCTTTAACAACATTCGATAATAATGTAATACCTCTGTAATTTTTTGGCATATCTACACTTTCCTTGCCTTTGTATATTGGGTAAATGATTGGTTTCCTCCAACTGTCTGGTACACTTTCCTTTGTCATAATTAAGTTAAACAGTCCTGCAAATATCTTAACTCTGTTTACATCACAACACCATTCTTTTATAAATTCTGGTGGGATACCATCTATTCCTGTTGCTTTATTCTTTCTCATTAATTTCACTTGTTTGACTACTTCATCCCTCACCTCTTTATCCAACCTTTCTATATAACCCATTCCTACTTCTGACATTGTTTTTAAACCACTATGCTCTCCAAAAAGAGTTATAAAATATCTTATCCATTCTCCTGGATTTATGTTGGATTTAGTTACAAACATGTTACTTTTAACATTTTCCACATCCTACCAATATTTCCTTCACTTAATTATCCAGATTAAATACTTCTCAATTTCCTTCTCCACTCATGTTTCTTGCCCTCTATCAAGTTATAAAATATTTTCCCATCTAAATATTCTTTCTTTGACTCCCCATTCCCTGTCTCTTTCCATTTTATCAGCATTTGCTTCAGCACTTTTTTTGTTACTTTGCATTCATCATCATACCACTCTTCACCCCTATCCTTGACTCCCATCCTGTTTTTCATCCCGTCTCCAGCTCTTTGCATTAATGTATTTATGCTATTTGTTGCCTTCTGTACTTCATTATTTTTTAACATATAGCTTATTCCATGTTGGTATATTTGACTATACTTTGATTCCAGAGTCTGTTTAAATTTATTTCTGTGATCCTCCTTCCATTTAAAAGTAGTATATTGGCTAGTCCCATTTATCCCTTCCCCTGAATTATCTATTACATACTCTAATTGAATTTTTATATCCACTACCAACAGAAAATGACCACTACTAAAATTAAAATTAAGTATCTTAAAATTGCTCACAACAAACCCCAAGTTGATTGGCCATAATACATAGTCAATAACACACTGGCCATTTTTATTAACAAAAGTAAAATTCCCCTAATACATCTTCACCATATTTACATTCAGAATATCTAGTGCATTCACTTCACAAAATTCCAAAAAATGTTCACTACCTCTATCACTGTACTTATCTTTGCTATGCCTTACTATATCTTTTTTAATCATTATTTCATTGTCCCATACCATATCAGTCCCAAAGTCCACACCCCCCTCACTTACTCTGATGTTGAAATCCCCCACTATTTTAATCTCTGCATTCATTCTCTTATATTCTCTATATCACTTTCCAGTTGCTTAAGCAGATCAGGGTTATGGTACTGTGAGGATCCTGGTGGGTTATACACTACTCCTAGGCATATGATATTTTCATCTATCAACTTAACAAGCAGTGCAACCCACAACGCATTTTTTGACCTTGTCCGTGTTTCTCTTATTAATTTTCTCAACGATTTCCTAACAAAAAACCCAAGCCTCCCGAGGGTCTCCCCTTCTTTGCCACCATTTCTTTTATTCCAAACTATGTAAAATCACCCATCTGTACATTCACTTCCATTAGCCATGTTTCTACTACTGCCAAGTAATCTATCTTTCCTGGTAATTGTTTCAACTCCCCTATATACATTTTATTTTTTAAACCTTCACAGTTCCAAAATCCCAACTTCCTTACTTCTCCCTTACCCTGTTGCGATTCTTTTCTGTTTCTAAAGTTCTCTTAACACTTTCTTGCTCCGTAGCTCGATTCCCTCTCTTGAAGTTTCCGCCTTTTCTTTGTCGAGCACAAGTATACTGCCATTTGGAGTCGATATGATGCTGTTCTCATCCGTTACCCCCTCGCTGCTCTCCGACCACGCCTTGTGAACGGAAACTTGCGAATGGAGCGAAACCCATTTAAAGTTAAGGCATTTTTTCTCCGTGGCGTATATCATGTTAATTTCAATGATGCAGAGCCTTTCCGTTACTTTGTGAAATGTGAAGACGTTACAGTTCTAAGTTCCAATGCTTCCTTTGCCATATTTGAATAAAATGGATAAAAACGCAAATTTTTCATTCAACCTTTTGTGGTAGATCCTATCTATAATTGGAGTTGTACGTAAACTCCGAAATTATTCAACAAACTTTAAGACAGATATGGAACCGGTGTACCGTGGAGAGAAATGTTTTCGTGTTTTTGTTCCACTTCACAGGCAAATAAGGGAATGTGACACATCTATTGCGTGCTGTTCTAAGTGCTAATGTTTTTCTATGTCCAAGATTTTTTTAAAAAAAATTATATTTCGCTGACATTGTTCTACAGGCAAGCTGCAACGTTCGATGTTTGTTTACTTTAAAATCGTGAATTGAAACATTTTCGGATGTGTGTGATGTTTGTTTACGAGGTAAAGTATGGTTTACTTAGTATGTTTAATTTATATTAGGTGCGACTTCGATATATTTGTGATAAAATACACCTAATGCAACCTCTATTTCTATGTACTCTTTCATATACGTCGCGATGAGCATCCATCAGTTCTCCTGTAACGTATATCACACCAATTTCAATGGCGCAGCACTTTGCCACCTTGTCACAAACAGATAAGGTTTTGCGATGCTTCTGATGCCATTTTATGCAATGTGAAAACGTCACAATTCTAAGTTCTAATGTTTTCTTACGCTTGTTTCTGTAAAATGTTACTAAATTAGGATTAAAACGCTAATTATCATTTAACATCTCATTGTGACAGATAATTGGAGTTGTACGTAGGCTCCTAAATAATTGAACAAACTTTATGACATATATCGCACTGTTTGGTTCATGGTATAGCATCTTTATTTCATTTTTTGTAATAGTAAATCATTGTATGAAAACATTTTTTTTTTCTGCGTGAAACATAATATTTTTCATTTTCTCAAAGTTAAATCTAATTTATCCTGAATCGTATTCCGTATACATATATTTAATTCTTTATAACTCGGGATAAGTGCATGCGTGTGTTTCCGCTCTTTCCATTATCCCAAAAAATGTAAGTTTCGCTTCACAAGTTTTTTTTTTTTTTTAATGAATCCTCTTTTTAAAAATAAGTTATTTGAGTTGTACGAGTTAAGTACTATCATATAATTTTGCCTGCTTCATTTACCGTAGTAAATCATTGTGAAAATATTCTTTGCTTGCAACATAACATAGCATTTTCATTTTCTTAAGGTTAAATCTGGTTTTTAACGAACCGCAGTCCGTATACATACATTTCATTCCTTCTTAACCTTTCAATGACTTGGGATGCATGCACGTGTTTTTGATCGCTCACTTCACAACAGATAATGTTTTGTATCGATCGTACGATCACCATCTTTGTCTATTTTAGCATTTTTAGTATGTTTCCTAAGTAATTGTGATTGTTTTACTTACTTTTGCTTATATTTACTTATTTTAGTCCCTTTCCCCCGTTTTCTCGTTTATGCTGCTTGTTTGAGCCTTTTCGCATTTTTGCAGGATCATTTTGCCTATCTGAACTTCTGCCTATCTGTGATTATTTCATACATGTTATATAACGTTTCCAACGAAATTCTGCCCAGGAGCATATTTCAGCCAACATTTTTTGCAGTTTATATAAAATGATCGTGATTTTTGCCAGTTTTAGCATTTTTAGGCTGTTTTAGCAGTTTATCATTATCTTTATTTAATTTATCAGATTTCACGCTTTCCCTAATAAATTCTGACAGTCTGCCTCTTATTCATTTTCTTTCCCGTTTTTTAAAAAAAAGTGCTTATTATATTATCTTATTTTTGCCCTTTTCCTCCGTCTTCTCAGTTTTTTCTGTTTATTTGAGTCTTTTTTACGTGTTTGTAAACTCATTTTGTCTATCCTAGTCTTTTCTTATAATTTACTGCTAGACCTATTAGCTATCTTGTCATTTTTGTAAGATTTTTTTTTTTTTTCCAATTTTTGCCTTTTTCTGGTTTCTTATTTTAAACAATTTTCATCCTATATTTGCCTATTTTAACATTTTCACCTGCTCCCTTAGTAGTTCAGCCCATTTTGCCTATTCTAGCGCTTTTCACACGTTTCTTAAAAAAGTCTGCATATATTTGCCAACTTCAGCCTTTTTCTTGCTGTTTGAGAAGAAATTCTGCGATTTTAATGTAGCAGACTTTTTCTGTACATCGCGGCGTGTATTATTGAGGCACACCAAGCCGTTTTTCGGTTCTCCGTAGCGTATTTCATGCCAATTTCAATGGGGCAACAGACTCCCAAATAATGAAACAAACTTTAAGACAGAGAAGAAGAAAATTAATTGCGCGACCATCTTCCAAGATAACTTATGAAATCGCAGTTTTTTAAGCTATTTTTCCTTCACATACACTCATTTTCAATTGGAAATGGACGTACTACTAGACATCTGACATAAGCCAGTAAGTGTGAAATTCGACACAAAATAAGGCTATTACAAACTATGCACAAGTAAATTTTTATAAATGGAATAATTTAAGTGAGAATGTAGCAACAGAATAACTTTATTGCTGGTTACAATTACGATGCTCGCCACGAGTTTGGTTTTCCCTACTGCGCATGAGCAATACCTTCTGGCCCCTCTTGATATTCATCCAATCAGGTTAGTTTTCCCTACTGCACATGCCCTTGCTCACCGGCCCTATGCCCGAAGCAGAGAACGGAGTGAAGGGACGGGAATCCATTAGCAGGTAAAGAGATAAAACCTTGTAACCCCTAAGAAATTGCTATCCAAAGGTAAACATTGAAATGACATTAACAGGTAAATGGAGGAAACCTTGTACCTTTACAATTCCTTGTTCAGACACTCTGTGGCGCCAGAGCAAGATATAAACTTGTTCGTGACATAAAACATGCGCGACTTCCCCTGTTGGTTACACATGCTCAGTAGGCAACTAGAAGTCATGGACGCAACAGGTAGTAAATGTTATTTTTTATTTTCAGCTTATTTCCTACTACCATCTTAAAATATTGAAAAATAACATAAAAGTTACAGCATTTAGCATTTTGCTTGCAACATAATATCATTTCAATGTAAATGAGAATTGTTTTTTAAATTTGTTTATTCCATCGTTAATATATTTTGCAACCACATAAAATGTCTCACAATTTTTTAGAATTTCACAATTTTGGGTAATCAATAAAATAATGCTTGCCCCAAATTTTTAAATTAATATTTTATCAAATCAATAAAATAATCCCTTTCGTCCAGATCTTTGTACACCCGCTGAATATCACTAAGGAAACAAAGTCCCGCAATTTTATAATCAATTTTGTAATAAATAATTTGTATTATTATATGTATAAAATTCCCACAATTTAGTAATTTGTAAAATAAATAAAACCGCTCCTTCTTAGCATGTCTTTCCCGAGTGGTTGTATACTACCTGCTGGATACGCACCGCACTTGAAGAGTGCGCTAAGTAGGGGTATACACTACTGACCTGTATATCAGGTTGAACCAGTCGTTTTAAATGTGTATGGCAGTAGTTCTTCGTCTTCATATTGATGCTGTGACCTAATGATTGATGGTACAATAAACATTCCATCTCTTTCGCACCTGATCGCAATAGGCAGAATGTGAAAACTGAGGACCTAGCTGCAAAGTTTGACACCAATATTTTAATGTGCTAAATTGTGTGAAAATATAAATTTGTTTGTGATGAATTTACCTAAAAGACGATGACGTGGTTATGGGCAGTTTGCTTCTCATCATTTCATTTACTTGAGGAGTTGTAGAAGCACACTGATGAATTTAATTTTTATTTCTACCTGAGTGAGATTTTGTCCCATTGATGTAGTTAAAATGGAATTTCAGGAAGTGCCTGACAGATACTCAGACACAGTGTCCAATCTCTTCACAGCTAACACGCTAAAAGTGCACTGAAAAAAAGATTAGATTCTGGAACAGCTTTGTCCCCGCGAAGTAATGTAGCGCCTAATTCCTTTTTAAATAATTTGTCTAGATTTGAAAGTGTTGCTTTTCACCTCTTAGTTAATTCGACACAAATAGAAGTGATGTCATCACAAATCATTGCAAGAGGTACAGGAAGCAATAATATTAAAATTAAATAGAGGAATTCATGTGATTAGAAAAGTGCTACAAATTATGAACATGGAGTGTCTAAAATAAGTGTACTGTGCACCTTCACCTCCCATCTAAGTTATGGTATAATTCCGTGGGGAAATAAATATTACACTTAAAATACAAAAGAAAGAAATAAGAATCATTAAAAAATTGAAAATATTAGACTCCTGCAGAAATAACTTTAGAGAACTGACATTTCCATTATTATATAAATGAATGTATCACTCTAAAGGAAGTAAAAGTACATAACAATCTACAGTATAGAAAACAATTTATTATTGCTTGCGTAAAGATGCATGGGAATGCATGTTTTAGAATACATTCAAGCAACACAAGAGTAGCCGGTCCTTGTACTCATCAAAATGGCCATACACACATACATACAAATATACAAACACATACGTTTTCTATTAGTAATTTTATATACAAATACATAAACATGAATGGAACCCTTACTCTTGAGCCCCTCTTCATTATAGCCATTAACCTTCTTTGTTGGGTCTTCTCTAGAAATATTTTCAATTGTGTGAGTACGGCAAATGCTCAAACTTCTATTGGCATTAAAAATTGCGGCGGTAAATGCTCCAGCTTCTTAAAATTTCCGTTTCCCTGCATTCTGCCAAAACATCCCTCCAGGTATCGCTTTCTTCTCGCCACGGATGTCTAAATAATCCCCCCTCCCCCACACCTGCAAGTTAAGCGATACTTGCTGTTTGTTAAACAGAACCCTTGGTGTTAGTGTGTATGAGGTCTCAAGGATAGAGATTTAACTGAAAAAGGAGGAAGTCAGTAGGTAACTGCTGATGACTGAACTAATATTATTGGAATTGCCTAAGACACTGATCCTATTTGTTATACTTAATGTTTAACGTTTTTTTTTTCTTTTCTTTTCTTTTGATCACTAGTTATAACATTTTGTATGTTGATGTATGAGAAATAAAAATTAAATTCTATATAAAAAATAAAATTGGGGATATCTTAAAACTAAGAGAAATTAAAAATTACTTAGCATTTTGCATTTTATTCAGTCTAGGAATACAAGACAGTTAGCACAGATCTATGCTTTCAATATGTGATATATGTGTGCGTATTTACTTTATTATCATAGTTTCACACGGCAGAAGCCGAATGTCTATTCAGAAAGTATTAAAACAAATGATATTTTGACATGAACATTTGTACTTTTTTTTTTTTTTTTTTTTTTTTTTTTTTTGACAAACTTGTTTTGAATTTTATACTTGTATTGACGATGCTACCTGTATATGGGACAAATGCTGACAGGTTGACATATATAACTCTTTTCTTCAGTTTTACAGATTGTGTGCGCTCGAAATTCTTGCGGAGTTTTGTATGATCGGTGTCAATTTGAAAGATCATTCTTCAGTCTTATTGGTAGAAGGATTAAGAGACAGAGTCATCTGCTATAACTCATTGGATCTCGACGGTATGGTCAACCAATTTGCTTTCGTTAAAATGGATAGTCCTTAAGTTTTTTACTTCTTAAAATGGTTTTATTGATTTTTATACTTTAAGTTTTATTGATTTGCATGCTTTCATTTTATAGATTCTTAAAACAAAATCTAATACCACTGTTATTAAACAAATACTTGTCTTTTACTCAGTTTACTATATATAAACTTTTACTTTATTTTAATTTGTCTGGTCATTAATAAAGATATACGTTTTAGTTACATCGTTGCGAACATTTACAAACTTTCTATCCCGCTTGATGTCGTGACTTGTATATTTACAAATATCATAGAAGTCGGTGCCTATGTCCTTGCTATAGTCAACAGTTATATACAAGATTGTAATTGTCAATTTACAAATTTAAGCATAATATGGTTCTATAAAGAATTCTTTCAAATTATAAAATGACCTATCCAAGAGCAAAGTTCAAATAAGACGTTTTAAACATATGTTCAATTGCAAAATTCAAAGGAAATGTATTGCCAGCCTTAGAATCATATAATGAAATTTGTTCTTAGTGTTATCTAAACAAGTCAGCTATTATTATAGTGTCTAGTATTGCAATTATGTTGTTTTTTATACTTAAGCAAGTTATGAGTATTATCCTTAAAAGATATCACAGTCATCATTTTAATTTATTAAACAGAGGTTTACAATAGATTACAGAAAACACCTTACACATATGTGCACGGAGTTACCCTATAACAATAGGTCATATTTGATATGACTTCTTACATTGGTACTTGATAAACACTCATTTTCTTAGTGAAAACTTTGAAGATGCAGAATCCGTCACGATATGAAAAATTAAAAATGGTCAATAAGGCGCATGGGAAGCCCTGGGCAAGAACGCATATTTCACGTTTTGAGGGAAGAATTGTGCTTGAAAAAATGATCGGCAAGATGGGTGTCGCGACTGCTGACTCACGATCAAAAACGAATCTCTCAGCAAAGTTTGGCATACTCGATTTGTGACCAGTGATGAAACATCACGATTCCCCACCACCAAAGAAGTCCAAGTGTGTGAAATCGGCCAAGGGATTGATTATTTTCGCACTGGAGCGCATTATGCTAAACTTTTGAAGAGAAAGTCATTCTGCATCAATATAGTGTTGGCCTTCACACAAGTGTGGTTCCAATGGAGAAAATCAATTAATTTGGATATGATCTGCTGCCACATCCGCCTTATTCCCCTGACTTGGCTCCATCTTTTCCTTAAAGAGTCTTCGTGCAACGAAGAGTTAAATTATCACTGAGGCGTATTTTGCGGGACTGACTTTCGGGATGAGTTAAAGGTTTTGTAGCATCAAGGGAGACTATTTTGAAAAATAAGAACAAATTCAAAAAGCTATGCCGTCATTCTGTGAATCAAGCAGAGAGCTTTTCAAATGACTCTTAATTAAACAACGACATTCGTTCTTTTGGTATTTTCCCTCGTTGACTGAACTTGAAAGAGATAAAAAATTCCTGAAATGGTAATATTTTTCATCTCTGACACGACCACGTGTAGTAGAGAGGGCGACGTTTCCGGGAATTAAGGTTGCGCGTGCCAAGCCGCCATGACGTCATCATAAATGACGTCAACACACACAAGAAAGAACAAAGGCTGTGAATTGGTGCAATATTACACAAGTGCTATTTATATAGTGCAGTACCGCATTCAGGATTCGAATATTGTTTTTCTGTAAAAGTACCGTCCGGTGTAACGCCTTGATATGCAAAACTGAATTCGTGCCTCACACTTGCTAGAAACAGGACGCCCCCGCTTTCAGCCTTTTTCCGGAAACAATGCTTTATCTTTCCCGAAATACGGTGTACGATTACGATGCAAGGTAGGAGGCGGAGTTCTGCGTGTGTCATACTTCAAGGCCAGGACGTAGCTTGAAAAAGATTTGGTGCAAATCAAATTAATTTTGATCTTGAAAGCATTGGCATTACACCATCTGAAACAACTATGAGGCACAGCCTTTCAGAAATGAACATAAAAGCACGCAGACACTAATTAACAATTGATATGGTTGCAAAACGTCTCAAGTAGAAGAATCACACGCGCAATCGGCAGAGATGTAAATTTACATGTTAAAATAATTGACTAAACTAAAATCCTTTTTTTAAACCGAATAATCACTGAACTTTTCCATTAACTCAGGAGTTTTATTGGTAAGAGCATTTTTAAAATTCTGGCACACATGGCTCATTATGTGCGACTCCTGTTACACAAAAGTGCGCCCAAAGTGTACGGACTTTAACGTAGACTTCTGTTCCATTAATATATGGTCTAATACAATAAAGGTGTACGGATTAACGTGTAATTATTAGAAGACTTCTGTTCCACAAAAGTATGGTCAAATACAATACAAGTTTATGGACTTTAACGTATAGTTACGCCCGAAAAAAATGCATCGATCATGGCCGGGACTGAACCCGTGATCTTAGGTCTACGAAGCAAGTATTGTTACCACCAGGACCGACCCACAGGTACAAGAGAGAGTACAATGTTGCATTACCAGCATGCCAAAGCGAATCGAAGCCTTAATAACTGCCAAATCCAGTTTGATAAGTATAAACTGTGTATGCTTAAGAAAAATAATAAATACATCCTTATTATGAACAAAGTGTGTATACCTTTACAAATGTTGAAAGAAGTTAAAATTTTCCATTGTGAGTTAGTAAAAATAAATTAAGTGTTATTTTTGCCCTCTCGTACTATATTTAAAATTGAAAATGCATTTAAAAGTATGGCCGGAAGGCATTAATGCTAGCACATTTCAGTAATTTTAGTGCATTAAAATTCAGTCTCCGTTAATCAGGCAATAAGTGGAATGGACAATTGTTTCTGCTTGTTGTGGTTGAATTACAGGTTCTCAGCAAAATAAAAGTGTAGAATTGAACAATGAAGGTTGAGTGCTCCAAAAAAGAAAACTTTACTTATGTGAACTTCATCACATCGATTATTTGCAAGAAATTATATAAATACATTTCAGCCCTAATCTAAGATACAGAGCATTCATTGTGTGCCCCATTTAGTTTAGAAAATCTAATCAGGGAAGGGAGAGGCAGAGTTGACCTTTCCTCTCAAAGGAACAGATTAATGTAGAGGAATGTGTTTATTGCTAATTTTTGTATACTGTGCAGAAAGCACGCACGCATTGCTGAACAAGCTGTGACGCCGGAAGTGTGTGACTCGCATTAAACGTCGCACAAGTAGAAAGCACTAATTTAAAAAATACCAGCAGATATAACATAGAACTACTTAATGAAACTTATCACACCCAAGTTACCTCTTCTACTAATGCGCCAATACTTTACCGAAGTTTAAAACATTGTCATAATAGCGAGACTCTAAAATAGACGCTGAAGGGAAGGTATACTTGACAAACGTGCCTAGTAATTCTGTCTAACTTGAGAACACTGTTAACTGCTTATTCTTGCCATAAATGCTTTTATAAAATTTTGAAAGGAATTGAGCCCACAAGCCCCCCTTTTCATTTTATTTATTTGTGGGCGCTCTTTAACATCTCAGGTTATCAGCGTCCCATTCAATTCAGGACGTGAAACGGCCGACAAATTTTGCTCAGAGGCCTCTTCTTTCAGGCTTGAGGTTCTTTATCGTGCCGTAAATGTACGACACGGGACCCATGGCTTTACTTCCCTCCCGAAGGAAGCCATACTTAGGATTGAACCCGCGATTTTGGGTCTACAAGGCAATTTGGGTAACAGGACCGACAAGTTTGGTACAAGCATGGAATTGTAACTTTCTGATCTCTGAAGAATCTGTAACACGTGATAAGTATCAGTAACGTCATTTGGAAGAACAGCTGTTTGCATTACCTTGAATTAGGCTATGTCCACATCTTAATAATAGATTTGTATTTGTGTATTATCGTCATTCCTGCTAAACAATGATATGCATTTATCAATAGTTCACTTTGAGGCACGATCGCATGCGGATAGTTGGCAGCATCAATTTCAATCGTCGAGAGATGGTAGAAGAATTTATCTTCCTCATTATACTACAATATTTATTTTATCTTTATATGTATTTGTTTATTATAAGCAAAACTGGGAAAATTATTCAGAAGAGATTATTTTAAAATAGAATAAGAAATGTAAAGAAATTATTTTGGTGCCATGTGGTAAGAATCTTATAAAATAAAAAAGAGCTGCACTATAATATGCGTATGGAACAGGAAAGGCCAATATCAATGAAAAACCGTACTTTAATACTCTCGTCTTTATCATTACTTTCACCAATACTTCGCATATTTTGATCAACTGATTCCAAAAGCTATTAAAAAGACATTAAAAATTACTCTAGTATTTATAGTTATCAATATTCCTACACTTGTTATACAAGTTACAAATGTACGACTAATACTAACACTTGTACATTTGTAAGTGTAAGTACAAGCGGAACAAACCCAGATAACAGTTTTGCTGCCAAACGTTGTTAAGTTCAGGTACAACGGAAAGATTATTTACTTAAGGTATAACCACAGAATGTATAGGGAGAAAAGTCAACAAGTGCCGCAGACAGTTGCGTGCACTCATCTTTTCTGCAGAGGGTGCTACACTAACAACAACCGGTTTTTACTGACGAGAAAGCTACAATCATTAAAACCACTTAATGAGAGTCCAAAAGTTAGGTCTCAATTATGGCGAAATCTGACAAAAGGGATCGAAATAATTGAATGTTGGAACCTATGGTGAAGAACCAGAGCATAAACGTGCTCTAGAAGCTTGTGATATGAGAGAAATTATGTTCAAGAACCTTCTAGCGGCATTTCTGTATCCTGTGAACCACAAACTGTGGGCATGATTTTCGTTTTTCCCATAAATGAGATACTTTGTCACATGTGAGGAAAAAACTGATTGATGCTAAATATTTGAGATACACAAAAGAAAACGTATTAAAGACAAATTATGATCTAATTGCTTCACTATAAGTCTCTAGAAATATGGCAAAAATACACAGAAAATAAATTACAAAGATAAGACATGTAGTTAAAATATTCCAATCCCTAAACAATAATTTGTGTTACAATGGTACCAGCTAGTGTGAATAAGTCAGATAGATTGTTAGGTACTTAGGTAGGTGGGTAGTTAGATAAGTAGATAGGTAGGTAGTTTAAAGTAAGGTGTTAGGTAAATAGTGAGGTAGATAGTAGGTAGGTAGAAAAGTGGATGCTTAGGTACTTAGGTAGGTAAGTTAGGTTAGAAAAAGGTTGGTAGTTACGTAGGTAGATAGAGCGTAAGTTAGGAGTTATGTGGGTAAGTAGGTAGTTAGATAGGAGTTAGGTGGGTAAGTGTTTAGTTAGGTTAGAGTAGGTGGTTAGGTAGGAGCTAGGTACGTGAGTTAGGTAGCTAAGTATGTATGTAGATAGTAAATTGGTTATGTAGGTAAGTAGGTTATTAGATTGGTAGTTAGGTACATAGTTAGGAAACGGTATGTAGTTAGATTGTTAGGTAGGTAGTTATGTGGATAGGTAGGTAGGTAGGTAGGTAGGTAGTTAATTAAGTAAGTTAGTAGGTTTTTAGGTAGGTAGATAGTTAGTTATGTTGAGAAGTAATATTTTTGTAGGTAGTTTGGTAGTAGTTATGAGTTAAGAAGGTAGATATTTGGCATTAGGTATGTAGTTAAATAAGCCAGTAGGTTGTTAGGTAGGTAGGGAAGTAGGTATTTTTGTAGGTAGGTAGGTACAAATTTGATATGTAGGTGGTTAAGTAAGTCAGTAGATTGTAGGTAGGTTGATAGGTAGTTAGGTAGAATATGTAATTAGATTGTTAGGTAGGTACTTACTTAGGTAGGTAGTAGTTAGTTAGTTAGGTATGCAAGTAGTTAATCAATAGGCAGGTAGTAAAGTGGGAGGTATGTAGGTAGGCAGTTAGGTAACAGGTATGTAGTTAGTTAGATTGTTAATTAGGTAGGTACTTAGGCAGGTAGTTAGTAGGTAGGAAGTTAGGTAAGCAATTAAATAGGTAATTAAATATATTTGTTAGGTATTAAATAGGTAGTTAATTAGTTAGCTAAGTTAAGTAGGTAGGTAGATAGGTAGTTAAGTAAATCAATAGGGTGTTAGATAGCTAGATATGTAGTTAGATAAATACATATGCCGTTAGGTAGGAAGCAGTTAGTTAGGTAAGTATTTAGATAGAAAGATAGGTAGCCAGTTAGGTAGATATTTAAGTTGGGGGTAGTTAGGTACGGAAGTAAGATGTTAGGTAGATAGGTATGTAGGTTATTAGATAGGTAAGGAAGTGTTTAGGTAGTTGGATAGGGTCTACCCCCCCCCCCCCCAAATTGCTTAATGAGCGCCAGTAAGCTGGTAGTGGGGGACTCCCATATAGTGTACCCACTAAAACCCCTCCCCACTACGGAATCACTTCTCAGTATTGCTTCGCAATGCAGCAACCGTGTTAATGTACCTTTTCTTTTGTTTTGATTATGGTGGTTATCATTTCCTCAATAGTTATTCATTTCCCTTTATTTTGAAACATTTCTCCTATTATATTTTCCACTGTTTTTTCGTTACCAATTTCTCTTACATTTTTTGTCTAATTTCTCTCTCTCTAGTACATTGAAGTATGGTATGTTCAGGAACATCCCTTTCGCCACAGTATATACAGTTTTCATTCTTTGCTATTTTCATTTTTTATAAATACGTTTAAACCAATCATGTCCTGACAAAAATTGAGTAACATAGTATCCAATTTCTCCACGTTTCCTTTTAATTCATGATTCTATTTCAGGTATTAATCTCTTTGTCCAGTGAGCCGTCCCGGTTTCTAATTCCCACTGCTTCTGCCATGTTTTCCCTTTCATTTTTCTTTGGGCCGTCTTTATTAATTTTATTTCAATATACACATTCAACGGGTGTATGGGTATAGTCCCCATTATCAGCTGCATTGCCCTAGTAGAAATAGTTCTATAGGCACTGGCTATTCTCTTTCGCTGTAACTTCTCAATTATTCTCCTGCATGTTCTTCTTTCGACCCAAATTTTCCAGCTGGCTACGCTACCCAGTACTTTCCTTTTTACTGACTTTGGTCCTCCAATGTTTGGCATTAGCCGTCCCAGTGCTGCTTTACCAGCCAGTACTTTATATATATATATTCATGTTATTGGATGCCTAAGTATTTAAGATGTCTTTCGAACCTTATTTCCAAATAGTCAATTCTGACATTTACTCCTTTTAGTGTTCTTCTCCCCTCTAGGATGGTTATTTATGTTTTCTCAGGAGCTAGCTGTAATCATCCATATTTCAACCATTTTATTTTTTCTTCCATACCCTCTTTAGTTTTGCCACATCGCAAGCATAAGCAATAGTTTTAGTTCCTGTCGTTAATTCCTCTCATAATACAGATTCCACTAGGACCAATCCCTGTGGTACTCCACAGCTCATATCCAGCTTTGCGTTTTCCCTGTCTGTCTTTTACATAAGTCTAGTTAAGTATGACGCTACTTTCCTTCTTTTACTATGTCTACCCATGGAGCTGAGTTAAAACCAATTTTAACATCCAGTGTAACCATAACTGCATACTCGTTCGCTTCATTTGTTTCTGTTTTTATAGTTTTTATTACATCTAGTTTAGATAATCCTTTCCTGAACTGAAAGTCTTTTTATTCAATCTCTTCGACGAGTCTTTTGTTAATGATCTGTTCAAACAATTTCCCTATTATATTTGTTACACAGAGCGGTCTATATGACATGTTACCATCCACTTTTTTTGGCTTTTCATTGAATATTAGGATTGCTATTTTCCATTCTTTTGGGAAAATTGCTTTATTAATCAGTTCATTTGTTGTTTTTATTCAAGAATATCAGCACTTTGTTTCGCTATAGCCTTTATAGCTTCTGGGAACCCCATCAGGCCCCTCTGCTTTTCCTGTTTTTATATTTGTTGCATTTTTACATTTCTATGACATAGAACTATTTCTGCTCTATTAATTTCTATTCCTGGCCTTATGTTTATTTTATGTTCTGGGAATAAAGTTTTAACTATGTTTAAATGTTCTTCATCCGTCATCACTAATGGTGATCTAACCCCTATCTTTCCTGTTACTATTTTGTATCTTGTGTTTTTCATATTCTGGAATGTTGTTTTTCTCTGTTTCCTTAGCTGTGTACCAGTATGTCTTTTTTAAAGCTCATAGTCACATAATCCGAACATCTAGATTCTTGTTCTATCTTTTCAAGTACTAAGTCTTTGTTCTCTTTTTTAAATATTCATCCTTTTCTTTGTCTGTTTCTTCGTGGTTTCCTGTAAGATTCTGTTTTTGCGGTAAAATAGGTTTTCTTCACCATTTACTGATTAGCTTTTCTACTTCTATTGAACATATGTATGAAGATCCATTATTTCTTTCGCAGGTATGCATCTTCCCATCATTCAGGATGTTGTAGTCGTTTTCGCTGATCCATTACTCTAGCGTACTGCCTCTCCTATCTTCTGTTGGTGATGCCCAACAGTACGCCTTGGCATTAAAATCTCCTCCAAATAGTACATTGCTGTTTTTCCCATGCTGTTTAATGCTATATCTTATTTCAACCAAAAATTGTTGTATTTGTTGTAGATGAGGCATGGCAGGAGTACAGATCCATCTCATCAGTTTCCACCCATACATATCTTTTGCCACTCCCTGTTTCCCTTATCTTTAGTTCCTGTTGTGGTAGTTGATAGCGGAATCAGTTATCCATGCTGAACTAAGTTTTGTCATGTTTACGTTTGGCTCTGTGATTATTGCTAGATATACACCATATACCATACATAGGTCCATAGCCCGTTTTCTCTTATCAAGATTTTGTGTTCGGTTTACAAACAAAAAAATAATCCTTTTCTCCCTTTCCTGAGTTTGTATAGTTCTGGTCATTCCATTGTCTCTGCCTTGTGCTCACTAGATTGACATAAGTAGCATGTTGTTACATTGTTACATTCTTTTATTTTAACATTCATTTCTCCACAGTTATGACAGATTTGTTCTCTTTGTTTATGCGAGCAATTACTTGCTTTGTGTCCCACCCTATTATAGTTGTTGCCTTTACTCTCCAGCTAGCCTATCCATCAACTATTTTTTCTTTATTATCAATGTATTTGCCACTTCTATGTTTGTGGTTATAGAGGGATATTTTACGCCTTATGCATTGGCTTTTTCTGCCATTTTTATGTTTGAGATTTCTTTATTTATGTTAAATTTCTGCTTAAGAATTTTCTTTATATCTTCTTCATGTACACTCTCATCTATATCTAGGATTATGACTGTTTGGTTTAGTATCTTCGTTTGGGTAGGTAGGTAGGTAGGTAGATAGGTAGGTAGGTAGGTAGGTAGGTAGGTAGGTAGGTAGGTAGGTAGGTAGGTAGGTAGGTGGGTGGGTGGGTGGAGGGAAGGATGGATGGATAGATAAGATGGACGGACGGACGGACTGACAGACAGACAGACAGGCAGGCAGGCAGGCAGGCAGGCAGGCAGGCAGGCAGGCAGGCAGGCAGGCAGACAGACAGACAGACAGACAGACAGACAGACAGACAGACAGACAGACAGACAGACAGACAGACAGACAGACAGACAGACAGACAGACAGACAGACAGACAGACAGACAGACAGACAGACAGACAGACAGACAGATAGATAGATAGATAGATAGATAGATAGATAGATAGATAGATAGATAGATAGATAGATAGATAGATAGATAGATAGATAGATAGATAGATAGATAGATAGATAGATAGATAGATAGATTAGTTAGGTGGTAGGCAGGTGTTAGGTAAAAATGTAGGTAGTTGGGTAGGTAGCTGGGTAGATATAAAGGTATGTAGTTAGGTAGGTTGTTAGATATGTAACCAGGTAGTTAGGTAGTATTTAGGTAGGTATTTAGATATATGTTAGGTAAGTAAGTAGGTAGTTAGGTAGGAGTTAGGTAGGTAGATAGGTGAGTTGTTAGGTAGGCAGTTAAATATGTAAGTGGACAGGTAGGTAGGTACGTAGTTATGAAATTAGTGATGTAGGTAGATAGAATGGTTGTTAGGAAGGAATATAGTTATGTAGGTAGATATGCAGCGAGGTAATTAGTAAGTTAGTTACATTGGAAAGTAGTTATGTAGGTAGATAATTATGGCTAAACAACTGGAATTTTTCAATATGACCAAGCACATTGCTTTTTATTCTATCCAGTACAGTTCTTGTGAACAAATGCATTCCTTCAATGGGACCAGGCATCTGAATATTTTAAATACTCTCACAAAAATGAACAGACTTAATGAAACAAAGTTATGTCATTTTATAAACTTTAAAATTATATTAGAGATGGTTAAATATATTTTATAGTTACATTCAAACTAAGCCATATTATAAATAACTTCCTCCAAAAGTACTTAGCGTTGTGCTCTCCTCTCAGTCTTGCTTGTTTTTGGGAATTTTAAGTTATACATTTGAGGGTTGGCTTTTCTTTTCATTCATTCGAAGTACTAAGATGCTCAATGATACTTTGCACGGTTAAAATTTACATCAATGCAAGTATTATTGGCTTTTGATCTATAACTGACATATTGCTACCCTTTTCTAGTTTCTTAATTAATGGAAAAGTAAAATGCACTTTGCCTCTTTAGCAACCAAGTTGATCCTAATGGACTAGTGGTAAACATACTGGCCCCTCGTAGACCCAAGATCGCGGGTTCAGTCCTAGCTAGGATTTTTTCGAGCATAAAGTTTCTAAGTAAGGCTTGCTTCGCAAGTGAATTAGATTTACTGCAAGTAAAAGTACCTCAAGCCTGAAAGAAGAAAGGAGCAAAATATGTCGGCAGTTTCACGCCCTGAATATAATGGAATGCTGATGATCGGAGATATTAAAGAGCGTCCGTAAATAAACCAAATGAACAACAATTAATATACTGTTTCGATGTATAAATATTTGTAACGCAACAACAATCAGTCTGTGGCATTTGAAGTTCTGTAAACAAGAGGATTAAATTGTAAATACAAAGACCAAACGCATGTTGCAAGTACATTACAGCATTCATTGATGGTTTTGTTCGCATGAAGCAATAGTTATAGGACTTAAGTACAAGACATCAAAGGTGAAGTTGTTTTACTCTACATGCCAATCAAATATATATCAACAACAACATTAGCTAACGACCATCCTTAAAAAGTTGTACGAGTCTTACAAAGAAACATTTATCCCCCCCCCCCCAAAAGTAAGTATCGAAAACAGCGAATGTGAAATACGAGAAACGTGTCAAGATTTTCACCTTTATATTCATGCAAGTTATGGGAATAGATTTTGAATGAGATCCCTATGAACGAGTACAATAAACGTGCGAAACAGCTGACTTGCTGCTCCATTGTTGTTGTTGTTATTGACAGTCTAAGCATGTTCTGAAAAGTACCACAGTAGGTAATTCGTTTAAAAGCCACTTAACAGCAATTAGTAATCTAACATTTCTGTCATTTAATACACTGAAGATGAGTACCCGTACATCATGTTGACATGTCTCACATCCGTGCAACGTTCCTGCTTATTACAAAAATGTGAAGTTTAAGGCTATTTTGGGTCATTTCAAAATTGCTCTTAACACTTAAAGAAATGTCGGGTAGTTTTAAGTGGGAGCGTATTTAACAGTAAACATGGAGTCAAATTCATGAATATATATACAGAGGGTGCAAAAAACCGTGTTAACATAACAAAACTGAATTCACATAAACAGAGGATGAACACTTATCATCTCAGACTTTTACAGTTACAACAGTTGCTCAAAATGCCCACCATCGGCGTCGATACACTTCTGAGTACGTTGAACTATTGATTGAGTAACGTTTGCGAAAGTCTCCTCAGCACATGCCGTTTCAATTTCTTCCCGAAGTGCTGCCAGTGTAGCTGGTTTTCTACGGTATACAACATCCTTAAAAGTTCCCCATAGGTGGAAGTCCAACGGAGTTAGATCTGGAGAACGTGGTGAGAACTCAATCGGACCTCTTCGTCCTATCCAGTGCCTTGGAAGATTGTCATTAAGGTACACATGTACATCTCGGTGGTCATGTGGTGATCTGCTGGATCTGTCCTTGTGAACATCGCATACGGTACCACGAGTCTCAAATTTGTCTCGAATGCGTGCAATTGTTACTCGCGTTGGCGATTCTGTTCTGCACGCACGTCTCCATTGCCTTCGAACTTCAACAACATTCTCGGTTTTCCAATACCAATTCAAAAATTCTTTCCGCTGTTCAAACGATAATATTGGCTCCATTTTGTTGTAGCAACGCTAGCATAACGTAATGTGAGTCACGTCTGTTTACAGAACATCATACAATAGTCTTGGCTTCATTTGTTCATTGTTGAATTGCCTGTCACGTAGCAACGCTATCATAATATATGTGAATCACATCTGTTTACAGATCATACTACACATTACTGTTTTTTTCGGTCCAGCTTAGAAATATATTAATAGATGTTTACTGTGAAAGGGTGTATACATTTTTGGCACCCTCGGTATATAATGTGTGTATGTGTGTGGTGTGCATGTCCATTATTGTTTTTTCTTAACGAAACTCGGCACTGAACCATCAATTAACAAACGATTCATCGAGTTTGTTAATCAGCAAAATTGAACCATTGGGTGTAGGGTTTAACCTAAAGCGCAAATTTAAAAAAAAAAAAAAAAAAAAAAAAATGCTCTAGCGGCCCTAATTTTTGCTTTTTCTGAACGAAACTTGGTATATGCCATTGAAATAAAATTATAAAAATTGTTTCCAAAAATTAAAAAAATCAGACTATTAGGAGTGGGGGTTTACCTGAGACCCAAAATCGCTCCAGCGACACCATTTGCTTTTTGCCAATAAAATCTGTATATGCCATTAAAATAAAATAAGAAAAATAGTTTCTGAAAATTGGGAAATCGAATCATTAGGAGTGGGGGTTGCCCTGAAAGTTAAAGTTTAAAGCGTTAGGTATAATGCGAATATTTGAAAAATTGCTCTAGCGGCCTCGATGTTTGTTTTTTCTCAACGAAACTCAGCATTAACTATTGAAGTAAAACAAGAAAAATAGTTTCTGAAAATCAGTGAAATCGGACTATTAGGTGGAGGGTTACCTGAAAACCAAAATTTAAAAATCGTTTAGCGGTACCAATATTTGTTTTATTTTTTGTTTTGTTTTTTTTTTTCCATGACAAAATTCGGAACATACCATTTAAATTAAATAAGAAAAACAGTTTCTGAAAATTAGTGAAATCGGACCATTGGGAGTAGGGGTGTACATGAAGGCGAAAATTTAAAAGCGATGTAGCTTTAAATTTTCCCTTTATTGTTTCAAAATAAAAAGACAAATTAAGCTAGTCTATAAACTGTATTTATAGGATGCATTTGTTTTATATTTAACAAAAACATCATCATGAAGATAACAAATGTGAAATATTAATCTATTATGTGTATGAGAATTATATTTCTATGTAAGAGCGCTCTTCCTTCAGAAAACGTTTCCATTGCATGCTTGTTCTATAATAAAAGTTAAATTAAATTTCAAAGTCACTGAAAATCGATGGAACTTTCGATTTTATATTGTTGTTTGTGTATATTTGTTTAGTACATTACAAAATACTAACATGCTTTTGTTTTAATGAAACATCTTCTTAAATACATAATGTAACTCGAAACTTTCTGTTATTTCTCTATTTTAGTGAATGTAGAGATGATATCAAGAACCCACCCGGTTCATAAACACGGTTACATTTAAAAAGCTTGAAAATATTGAAAATATAGCTTTGTCTATCAGCGGTCATATATTTCATATAATTAATAGTATACCATTAATGTTTATATTTTAATTTCAACAATAATAATAATAATTACTACTACTACTACTACTACTACTACTACTACTACTACTACTACTACTACTCTACTACTACTACTCTACTACTACTACTACTCTAAAATGTGGCTTCCCTTTTGTGATATTTATAGGTTGCAAGAGTTCTAATTTTGTTCCTCTAACACCACACAGTAATGCCGTAACTTCACTGCATGAATTAATAAGACCATAATTTGGATTATTTTTTAAAGTTATTCAACTTGTTGAGGAATTTGCTTAGTTTACGCAGCTCATATTAAAATCGTCGTGCAAGGTTGCGAGGTCTGACATTCCAGTTCATCAAAATAATCAATGCAGACAGAGACCGCTATGTTGACGTACTCACATCTTGTGTGCAGATTTCCTGACCGAGCTGTAAACGTCTTCTGTGCAGGAACTTCTTGACCACATACCGCAGTTAAACGTATGTGAATTTCTGCAGTTTTTACACTTTTTTCCAGATAAATGTTTGTCCATAACCGTCGTTTAAGTCTTTCTCTACTTCCCCTGCTTACAACCGCAATCTAACGTACTGATATCGCCTGCTATTGTAGCTCCTTTTCAAACATTCCTCGAAATCTTGCCATAGTGTAACTTTTTTTCTAATATTTATGTACACAATTAACCATATTGGCAACATTGTCGGTCTGGAAGCTAATCCTATCATTGCAAGTGCGCATCCTAGCTTCTTTCAGGGTCAGAAATTGTAATAATAACAACAAAATAAATGTTTTATTTGTTACCCCATCAAACTGTATTTAAAAGTTGCTAATTACCTCTGCTGCGATAGCGGTACATTTAGATAACTTTCTACTGAGTTGAAAGTTTGTAACTTTTAACACCTGCATGTGGTAAGTGCATATGCAGGGAAACGAGCATTAGCAAAATTAGGAAGATCTTTCAATAACAATAAAAAAGAATGGAATAGAATAAAGGGATTGAGAAAATGAACAATACCAAACAAAACGAAAAGAGCTGTAGATATATGAGTATAGATCATATTTGGAGAAAGACAGAGAATCTAGGAATAGATTTACAGAAAGAAATAAAAAATGTGTTATCTAGGCAATGAAAGCATGGTAAATTGAGAGAGGAGGATTGCAAGGATGTAAATAGGTTGAGTTAAGCAGCATACTTCCATACCTCAGCCTTGCGCACGGCTGGCCATTTGTGCCTACGCCCTTAATGACGGCACCTGGGAGAGGTGAGAGGAGCACCGTGTGGCCTGTTCCGCAGAAGTATTAGTCGTGCTCTACAAGCATAGGAATATTGGTAACTACAAATACTAGTGCAAGGTTTAACGTTTTTGGAAATTAATTGATCTAAATAAGCGAACATGATGATAATGAGAGTAGGAATAAGAACGCTTTGTATTTAAGTATCATGGACAAGTTGGATTAAGTGCGGTTTATGAAAGACCCCATAAGATCCAGTTTCTCTTTTGCACTAAAGTAACTTATTTCAAATAAATCTCTTTTCTCGCGTTAATAGTTTCACTTCTTGTTATTTGTATGCAAACAAACGTATATAACATTTTATTAAATTCTTCGATAACCTTCATTATGAATTCTTGATATTATATTCGTACACCCTGGGGCCTGTTCCACAAAAGTGTAGTTCTTGTAGCTTTCTGTTACACAACATTAGTAAAGCTATAAGAGCTGTCTGCCATACCTTCAATCAGGCAGACTATGGTGGATTATCATCATTCCTGCTAAGGGGGTCTTATATTTTTTCTCAGATATAACGATAATTTAAATACTTTATTTTACATTTCAATATTCAAGGGTTATTGTCTCAACGGCTACATTTAGGAGCATCAGTTTCATTCGTCGAGAGATGGCAGAAGAATCGAGGTTTCCGATTGCTCTTGGTCATTTATTTTTTCAGTGCATTTGATCATTTATGTATTTGTTGATATTGCTTGACAATTACCTCTCACTATAAGCAAAACATTGGGAAAATTGTGTCAAAAGAGATTGTTTTAAAAGAGAATAAAGAATGAAAAGAAATTATTTTCATGGCATGTAGCAAAACTCTTTAAAAATACGTTAACTTAGATGCATTTGAAACAGGAAATGTCATAAGCCGTACTTAACCTAACTTATCATTGTGCACAAATACTAATCATATTCCTACTCGCCATTATCATAAATTTCGCTAATTGACTCCAAAAATCATTATATTTTGTGATATTCCTATACTTGTAGAGACAGTTATACAAATTACCAGTGCCCGACTAATACTTCTGTAGAACAGAACAACGAAAAAGTATGTGCAACAGAATTTTGCTAATAACTACCTGTAATGTATTAGACCATACTTTTGTGGAGCAAGGCTCTGATTAGGGCAAGCCTTGATCCTTCCCCCCACAGTAATAAAAAAGTCGACCACAAAGACGAATGTCGGGCGTAATGCCTATTATCAGGAATATATATTTACCATTAGTATTTTTCAATACAGGTTAGTTGCACCTTTGGGAGAATTAATTCATTTTTAATACGAAAAGCCAGCCCACTGTGCGGATAAGGGAACCCACTTAGAGACTGGCCATCTTATCAGACACATGGCTGAGAGCACGACACGCAACTGTCTCCGGTTACCAGGTAACCAGACACTCCATCACACACCATTACCTTCCCTTCTGCCACTTTGACTT
This sequence comes from Metallyticus violacea, assembly GCA_030762175.1. Taxonomy (NCBI): domain Eukaryota; kingdom Metazoa; phylum Arthropoda; class Insecta; order Mantodea; family Metallyticidae; genus Metallyticus; species Metallyticus violacea. The sequence continues at coordinate 96,460,692 of CM060841.1, read as the reverse complement.
ACCGACCTCAAGTCTTCCTACACATTTGTCTAACCTAATTTTGAGACCAATCACTGTTTGAAAAAACACTACACGGCTAAATACGAAACAAAAGAACGCAGAGATGCAAACGAGCGAAGTTCCCCAGGCTAGTCACGTCAGGGCATGTTTGGGGATGCTGGTCACACAGAGTTTCCGGCGTGTGTCTATTGTTGGTTGTTCCCTAGCGACACGTGGCGCTTCAGCACGACGTCTAATTGTTAAGTTTCTCTTGCGCAGCTGCTCAGGATTACGGCGTTTTCTTTCACAGTGAAAATGTTCTATCAAAACGGACGTTACTTGTCAAAGTGCTAGAACAGCAACTTAAGTTGACAGTCTCTGGCAACTTGCAGGGGTTCCACATTGACAGAGCATAGCATTTTATATAAATAAATAAAACAGAATGAAAATAATTACACCAAAGAAAACAGAAAACAAATACCCATAAAATGTAAATTATGAAAAGGAGAGCTTACTTAAATTGTTCCGTAATGGTTGTAAATTAAACCTTTTCCAGATTGTGAAGATGGTAGAGGAATAGTTACCACGACTTTCAACATGTAGCCTATGACTTTGAAGTTTATATTTTTCCTTAGGGTGTCTTGGTATTTAGATATTAACTTTCTCAGGTTTATGGTAGCATCATTACATAGGATGTCAATCATATCGATTCTTCGGGAACTTTGTCAGACAGCGAACTTCTTCAAAAACCCACTTGGGGCTCTTTTGCGATTATTGAGTGATCACAATACACTTTGTCCAGACTGCACTGGTCTAAATTAATATAATTCAAACTGTAATTATCTAAATTAATATTATCTTACTGCATTGATCTACATTGATATAATTTGAGTGTTCAAACTGTATTAATAGAATTTAATATAATGTTATGGTTAAAACTGTAATGCTCTAAATTAAAGTATTGATTTAAATTAATGTAATTTTATTTTAAAAACTACTGATCTAAATTAATAGCTTTATTGTTTAAACTGTATCGATCTAAAGTAATATAATTTTACTGTTCAAACTGTCCTGATATAAAATAATAAAAATTTATTTTTAAAACTGTAATGATGTATTTAAAATAATTCTTTATTTTGATTTATATCAATATCTTTATTGTTCAAACTGTATCTATCTAAAGTAATATAATTTTACTGTTCAAACTGTACTCATATACAATAATACATTTTTATTTTTAAAACTGTAATGATGTAATTTAAAATAATTCTTTGTTTTGATTTAAATTAATATAATTTTACTTTTGAAACTGTACTGATTTAAGTTAATGTCATTTTATTCTTTAAACTGTCGTAATATAAATTAAACGAATTTTTCTGTTCAAATTTGTATTGATATAAGTTAATGTAATTTTATTGTTCAAACTGTACTCATCTAAATTAAATTAATTTTATTGTTCAAATTGTACTGATCTAAATTAATATACTTTTTTGTTCAATCTGTACACAAATTGTCAAAAAATTGTATTGTTCAAACTGTACTAATTTAAATTAATGTCATTTTACTGTTCAATTTGTACTGATGTAAATAATATAATTTTATTGTTCAAACTGGAGGGATCTTTACTAAGAAGAAGCGACGCTCAGAGGTAACTCTATACGTATGTTCGTTGGACCGAAACGTTACTCATCGCGACACTTTTGGTTCCCTTGCACCAGACTTTGGTTGTATCTGCACGTCTAAACAAATACTATCAAGTTCCTTTACCAGTTTTATTAATGAACAAATCAACAAAGCACACGTTAAGAAAATGTACATCACATCCTACTCAGAATATAGCAACCTAGTGCACAGTCGGTCAAAAAGCATACAAATGAAGTTCTAGTAGAGAATATCTTGCCTCAGCCAATGATGTTGATACAATTAACATGCAGTCAGCCAAGTGTTGCAGCCTTTAGTGGCCAGACCGCAAGGAATTTGGTGAGCTGCTCGCTCGATAAGGAAGCTTGTTACATTAACATACAACTCATGCCTTTGTTCAGCCGCCTACGTATTTTCCAATAGCTGCACCCTGAGAAATAAGGGTAGGAACACAGGGACAAGCAAACAGAAAACATTTCTAAAAAATAGCCCATGTTGAATGTGCTTCACAGAAAGTATGTATGCAGTATATTTAAGGGGATCAACCTGAAAAATATCAAAATAGAAAAATTGTTTTGTTTTATCAGATCAGTTCTCTTAGGTTTATGTAACGAGAATGTTTTTGTCCTACTTTCACTTTAAAGGACTTTTTTACTACCGAGCGGTGAACACTCGTGATACATTGGGAAGGGAATGTTTTTAAAGGAAGGAAGCGTTCGAGGCCTAGGTATTTTTAGGATACTCTCCGGCATTTGCCATTTATTAGTAGTGAGGAAATCCTGGAAAAAATCTGAGTCAGGAGAACGGTCCCGGTGGGAATCAAGTTCGCGCCTTAACGACCTGGGCCACTGATCACATCGTTCTTAAAGCTGCTTTTTAGCGGTGCTAAATTTCACTGGATCTCTTGAAATGGACAACGCTTATGCTTACGCGAAGATAGTAGGCGGTTGCTGCGCAATCAACCGGTTGTGTGAGTACTGGGCTCTTGCCATTATTTGGGTTTATGAATGAACTGAGACAAACACTTTATTTATTAATAGGGAAGTTCCGGCACATAAGTAAACAAGGCTTCACGCAATAACGAAATTAATTCTCATTGGCGATCCCTTGAAAATGTTCGTGAATTTTCCTGGCCGCTGGATAGATATTTCCGCTCCCCCATTCATTCCGTTGGTACTGTTACAGGGTCAAAAGGCCGTTTCCCTTCTGAGGGACTAGAGCTCCTTGTTTATCTGAGTCCCTGTCTTAGAGCAACATATTGCTGTAGGCGGAACTGAACACTGCTCACAGTTCAGTTCGACAATTCTTCATTGTATTTCGCATGTTCAAATCTGAAGGAGAAAATAACCCACACTGTGTGTTTAATTAAGTGAAATAGCCTTCGATCACAGCAAGATAAAAGACTTAACCGAGAGGCTCGATAAGGAGGGGAGGCAGTCAATTTCAAAGGAAGGTTATGCCCTAACGAAACCGTTGCAGTCATTGAGAGAAAGGATCGTCGAGTAACTTAATTCAGAAAGTTGACAATTTCATTGGATGCCACCCACAGTTGCACCTGAGACGTGGGTACCGTGCAGGTGATGAAACTTGGCTATCTTTTCGATCCTGAGGTGTGAAAATTCTACCACCACCAATAAATAAAAGGCAAAAGTGGTGGGGAAGTTGCAATCATCTCATTTTTCGATATTCAAGGAATGGTTCATCTGCACACAATTGTACTGAAAACTATGCAAAAGCCTGTGACTTTGGAGGCTGCGGAGGCGGTCCTGTCAAAAAATGGTTTCTAGTACATTTTTGAAGACTGGCAGGGGAGAAATATCAAAGTATTATTTTGTTTATTGAACAGCCTTCCTATTTACTGTTGACCACGTTAGTAGTGCTTGGCACTTCCCACCTCTGAATTTAAGTCAGTGCACAGGTTACATTTAGTTCTTATCAAATGATGATAGAAGTTCCAAGCTCACCCCCACTACTGCAAAATCTTCTTCGTTGTTGTCACACTCTTCTTATGTGACAAGATAAAATAAATCCAAGTGGTAATTGTGATGAAGCTGCTGCAAAGCGCGCAGACTTGCCAACTCCCTAACCTAACTATTTATATCAGAAACATTTTATTTTTTCAGCTAAACATAAAGTAGGTATTTCGGAAAAAATAAAATAATAATAACAAAACTCACTGTCATTCAGAAACCACCAAAAAATAGCAAAATGGAAAACCATAGTAAAAAGCAAGCATAATTGCTTTTTTATCAACGATAAATACTGTAATGTAACTCCCGCGTTCGTTCATTGTAACGACAGCAGCAAAGTTATTCGTATGTATTTGCCAACATGGTGTTAATGTTCCTTATATGCAAGTCTTGCTATTTATTTTCCTTTTCCCTTGTTTAATCTGTTTCTTCAAGATCCATATTTACATTCATCAGTCATTACCTTCGCGTGTCTATTGCCTTTGAAGAAAACAAGTGGTCGAAATACTTGCCTTAGTTTCATCGTTTACTTTACGAAGTCTGCTCAAGAAAGACGTGGTTTTCTTCTTTTGATGCAGGTGTCAGGTCCTTGAGAATCGCCGTCCCCGGGAGTGGGATTGGAGCTGCAAATGTAATGTTGAATTTAACCAAAAATTGCACGACTGATTCGCGTTGTCATGATGAAGTGGTCGTTTCTTTGCAATGTGCTTCCTCAGGATGGAGTAGAATTGCATGCTGCTAAATCATTCTCTACAAATGGAACAACTTTCGAATTTTTTGGGGAACCTGAAGATTTTTGCTTGTTTTTCTTCAGGTTCATGATGACTCATCCCCGATGATAATTGATTTCAGATAAGCATCAGCAAAGACACGCAGCACCTTTGTTCAGGAGTTGACAAACACGGGTTATATGGCGTGTAGAGATGTGCTGGTACAGTCGGGTGCCACCTCAGGTGCAAAGCAAAACAATTAACGAGAAAAATATTGCAACCAACACACGCACATGCACACACAAAAGAAGCAGTGCGCAAGCTGACACAGGAGTTTGTCTTGGCAAAGTGGCAACGATACACAAGCGCTCTGACTTCATCCAGGATGGTTGTAGGTTACTGACAGCTCAACATGCACAGAGTTGTGAAATGTTTGATAAGAACGGGTGTCAACGCGATGTCTTATAAAGGAATCCCACTGAATGCATTTTTGTGGCTTTGGTCTGCTAAAACAACGCCTTGTTTCTGGATGCCCCACCAGAATCTCTGGAGGCTTCTCTTGTTCTGCGGCGCAGTTTCCTGTAATGGAAGTCCGTGGTCATGAAAGTAACATTATCCCATATTAAGTAGGGTAACTCTTTTATTCTCTTTATTTTCTTTTCTTTACGGACGCTCTTTAACATCTCAGGTCATCAGCGTCCCATTCAATTCAGGGCGTGGAATGCTTCAGACCTGAGGTTCTTTTTACATCCGAAAAAACCCATCGACCCTGGCAGGAATTGAACTCACGATCTTGGGTCTAAGAGGTAAGTATGATTACTACTCTATTACTCCTTGTATGTCACAGAAAGCCTACGAAAATAATTACTTAATATTTGGAAGTTAATGAAAGTTGTTTTGAGCACTTCATAAAAAGGATTTATTATTTATTTATCTATGTTTCGTCTGAAGTATCCTATAATTTTTCACAATTTAATTGTAAGAAATGTGTTAGACAAAAGTTGCTTAGATTGTTGAGAATATCTAAAATGTGTACAATCGTTCTCAAGTTATCCTACCCCACCCCTCTCGCCAGCCCCATGTAGGGGTGAAGTGTTACAATGAAAGTTCATTTCCGATAATTTAGATAACTTTCTTAACTTGCAAAACATTCCATCGGATACACTGTATATAAATAAATATAAAATAACTTCCAAAGAGCTAAAATAGTTTGTATATGATATAAATGTACTGCTTAAGGACATGTTCATCTCAGTTTCATTTGCCATTCCTGCAGGACTCTGAAACCAGAGGTGAGAGATAAAATTGATGTTCACCTGTTTAGGGATTAATGGGCTCAAGTATGAACCCAGCAGGGGTATTCAATTAGCAAATATCGACATGATTAGCAACAGGTGTTTGTGTTGGACATCCCTGTGAGGCAGAGGGCAGCACTGGAGTGGAGAGAGACTGGACCAGTCTGGCAGGCTCGTCAGACCGGCCGAGTTAGTGTGGAGTTGAACGTTGTCGAAGAAGGGGCAGGTGTGTCGTGACGTGTAGTATGCTGTTACGGTGGTGATGGAGGTGTGCAATGCTTCCCTTGTATTATTTCTACTTGTTACTGCTGCTACAGGGCGCAGCGGCGAACAGCTTGGGAGAGGAGTGCGACTGGATCGGCAGGTAGGCACAGTGTCCGTCTTGGGTCTCGAACCCTTTCGGGCGTTGTCGGGTAACGCCCGCTCTTTGCTTGACAGTTCAACCTGTGCTTTTGACTCCTTATTTAAACATGTGGGCGGGCTCTCTTATTGTTACTTGGAGATCGAAACGAGACTGCCCTGGGCCAGGCAGGTTCCAGGTATACGGCGCGCCGTGGCGGCTGAGTATTTACAACGTGCCCACATTTTATGTTCTCACGTTTATAAAGATTTCTAAATCATTCTTTAATAAACAATTTAACTAGGAACTTCGGCTTTAACATTAATAGGTATTCTTTTCTTAATGCTTTTTTTCAAAGCAAAGCTGGTGAAATTTTGTTTTCTACAGACCTGTTTTTTTTTTGTGGAAGGGGGGGGGGAATCTGGTTAAGGGGAAAATATTTAACGAGGAAGTTTTGTGATTAAGAAGTATATAGTGCAATCAACATTTTATTTGTTTTGATGTGTGAGATATAAACTCGAATCATCCTGGAGGATGAACAAATACGTAGTCCCTAGTCATAAAATATACAATCTTTATTTTTGCACTTTCAGAAACATTCTGTCTCAGTATTAGTCCGCAAAGACATCTTTTGTTAAGGACAAAATTTCTACAGCACTTTAAGAAGGCGAAAAAACTGCATTTTCTATTTTCCAGAATCTGGAATGTCCGTTAGGCACGAAAGAAATAATTAAATTATAGGATTTTTATTGTGCATATTATTGCACCCAATTACATTTATATGCAGGAATAGTTAGTTGAACTAGAAGCTTCTTATCACCAGATCCTGGTTGCATGCTAGGAAGAGATGCTTCATTTCAAAGTTTTAATTTGTTTCTGTACTAATGTTATTTATTCCCTGTAAAAATACTCTCTTTTAGATGTACCGTTTTTGCAAAGAAAGCGATTTCAATAATTTTAACATCTACGAGTAATATTAATTACATTGTACTTACAAAACACTCTGAAAGTCGGCTGGTTCATGCATTATCAAAAAGTTTCCGGATACGAATCAAATAAACGATTACATCTCATTATTCCTCAAAACCAAGAATGGAGCATGGCGCAGCTACAGCAGTCCGTTCTTCACTAAGGGAAACAGCAGAGTGACACTGCCCGACTTCTTCAAGGGAAATTGTGGCCACTAGAAGCCGCATTTTGTGTAATATAAATTTGAGAAATATGTAATGAGGCAATTGTATATAAAATCAAATTTTTAATTTCTATTCAAATTGAAATTATATTAATGTAAGAAAATTGGCCCCCATTTAAACTGTTCGGTTACATTGGAAGGGGATGCTGTCATCCAATAAGCAGAGAAAGAGATTTCACTATGCTTCTACATGAGCTATGTTTTCATCTGTTACTGAACGCCCCTCGTCCAAACTCTGCAAACCAGTTCAAGAGAAGGAGCTCTGCATACTTGTTGGCCCAGGCTGCGTATCGCATCAAAATGCCTTCAAGTCGCCTCCACCTTAAGAACGCACGGTCACAATTTGTATTTTGCTGCAGCTGCAACAATGGATAACTTCTGTAATCAAACGCGTTCTTTCCAACAGAACATTTATATCTCTCATAATTTCCTAATATATCGAAAATTAATTAGCGACACCTTTATAAACTAAAGTTAAAAAACGGTTATTGAAGCTTTAAACGCAAACGATGACAAACATTTACAGATTACCAACATATCCCTTCCCTACTTTATACATATAAATTTGCAGTGCAAATGTGAAATATGGAAGTCAAAACACTTCACAACTTTTATTGCACGCCTGTGTAAACTATACGCTCTCTTGCTTGCTTAAACACCAAATTCCTTCCTCTTGTTCATGAAGCGGAAATAGCTTGTAGGGGACGAAGTGCAGACAGAGACACCTGTCCCTCGTGCTTTCTTGAACTTTGCTGGCTAATTTCGTGTCATAACTACAGATACCCCCCTCCCATTTTTCTATTTAATAAGTTAATACTTTTCTCTTCGTAGCGAAAAGTGTATTGCACGTTGAAAATTCAGAAAAGCAATCTAAACTTAGAAACAGGTTACAGATTTGAGGTGGTATCAAAAAGTTCCCGAACCGGTTCTGTTACAAAGAAAATATTTCATTTACCTAATTTTGAACACCAATTCCTTGGGCAGCATTTCTTTTTGTTTGTGAACCTTGTGCAGTTTACAGAAGCTTTTGCCCAAACAATGTCAGCATTGCCGTACGATCCTGATGAACATTTTCGCCGGTGATGCTCGCCGTGTTACATTTTTGAAGCGCCCATACCGTTCGAAATATCGCACGAGGTTAGTGCCGATTTCGCAAGTTTAACCCAAATTTCACATTAGTTCTTTGTTCCAGTTTCTAACCATGGCAAAATCGCAGATTGCACTACTCCCATTATAAATACAGGGCACTGCTAGTTCAAGGTTACATCCTCCTAGCGCACAACCCTTTACTGGCATCTGTTGTAGTGCTTCAGAACCAGTCCGAGAACTTTTTGATACAACTTCACAATAACAAAATAGCCATTCCCCAGCAACCTTTCCTTCACTCGACACCCCCCTCCTCTTTATAGTCATCAAAAGCTCCTTGCCAAGGCTCGTTCTTCTGGTTACTTAAGCAGAACATCTCTGCTGCCTGTTGAAAACACTTTCACTTGTCTGTGAATGCCCAAATGGTTCAAATTGGTAAATCTAGGTCTCTGCTTTTGAAACTAACTAAAAGTCTTATTTTCGACCTTCAATGAGAATGTGCAGCACTTAGGTTCCTCACATTGTTGCAGCATAAGAAACGATCACCGAATCCTTTTTTTTTTTTTTTTTTTTTTGATTGATTTATTTACAAGCGCTCTTTGACATCTCAGGTCATCAGCGTCCCATTCTATTCAGTGCGTGAAACGGTCGACAGACTTTGCTCAGAGGCCTCTTCTCTCAGGCTTGAGGTTCTTTTTCGTGCCGTAGATGTACGACACGGGACCCACGGCTTTACTTTCCTTCCGAAGGAAGTCATATTTAGGATTTTTACGCCGGAAAAAAAATCCATCGGTCTTGGCCGGGTTCGAACCCGCGATCTTGGGTTTAGGAGGCAAGTATGGTAACCACTACACCACCAGGGCCGACGAGTCCTTACGTGTTACCCCTTATTCTTGTAATAAGGACTCGCGTTTTCATGACCTGAATTTTTTAAATCACATATGAAATAATAGCAAAATCCCGTTAAAATTCTAGAAATTTAAAAAAGCCATCACGCAGGAGCTACGTAAACTAAACAAATTCCTCAGCAAGTTGAACAGGTTATTACAGAGTGCTAGAGTAGAGAATATAGTAAAATACAAATAACGCTAATTAAAGATATACATATGTATTTAATAATAAACATAACTTTCAGGCATGTATACGAGGTCTGTTCAAAAAGTATCGCGAATTTTGTGTTTTTTCAAAAAGTATTTATTTATTCATGAATATATATTTTGTTTTCTTCAAAGTAATCCCCACCAGATAATATACACTTATGCCAACGTTTTTTCCAATCCTCGAAGCACTTTAAAAAATCGTTTTTTGTGATCTTGTTCAGCTCCTCCTTCGATGCCGTCTTTATCTCCTCAATCGTGGCGTAGCGTCGTCCTTTCATGGGCCTCTTCAGTTTTGGAAACACAAAAAAGTCAGGTCTGGGGAGTACGGTGGCTGCGGCATCATAGTGTGTTGTTTTTGCCCAAAAATTCGCGCACAAGCAACGATGTGTGAGCAGGGGCGTTATCATGGTGCAAAAGCCAATTTTTGTTCTTCCACAAATCCGGGCGTTTCTGGCGGATTGCTTCGCGAAAATTGCGCATAACTTGCAGGTAATACTCCTTATTGGCCGTTCTACCCTGTGGCAAGAACTCATGATGCACCACGCCCCTGCAATCGAAGAAAACTGTAAGCAAAACCTTCACATTCGACCGAAATTGACGCGCTTTTTTCGGTCTTGGCTCGGTGGCAGCATCCATTGGGATGATTGAGCTTTATTTTCCACGTCATAACCATAAACCCATGATTCGTCACCAGTTATGACCCTCTGGAGCAAATTTGGGTCGTCGCGGACAGAGTTCAACAACTCCTTAGCTACGTTAATGCGATTGTGTTTTTGGTCGAAATTGAGCAACTTTGGTACGAATTTTGCGGCGACCCGTCTCATGCCCAAACCATTGGTAAAAATCGAATGGCACGAGCCAATCGATTTGTTTAGGTCCTCAGCAACTTCTCTAACGGTGATTCGACGATTGGCCAATACTATTTTCTTCACTTCTTCAATGTTTTCGTCTGTTGTTGACGAGCTCGGGCGTCAGGGATGCTCTTCGTCGTTCACATCTTCTCGACCCTCTGAGAACATTTTGTACCACCGATAAACGTTGCTTTGGTCTAAGGTAGCTTCACCATATGCCACAGTCAACATTCGGAATGCATCCGCGCACTTAATTTTGTTTTTCACACAAAATTTGATACAGATTCTTGGTTCCATTTTTTGGAATAGGCAAAAATCGAAGACGAGCCAAAACACGTCCAAGCAAAATAGCTGTCAACAATTAACTGAACATTCAAAATGGCCGAGCTTGTCAACATAAGTGAGGATATGAGTACCAACATAACGCCACAAAACAATCGAATATACGAAGCCCGCGGAAATTCAAAATTCGCGATACTTTTTGAAGAGACCTCGTATGCTATGCTTTTTTCAGTATCATTATTTTATTATTAGTTTAATACTTCCAATTGCACTTAGCTGTATAACAAAGAAAATGTGATTAACATTTAAGCTACATGGTTAATTTTAGGCGTACGGTTGCTTGTTTTTCTGTTTTTACAGATTTGTATATTCGGATTTTTCCGCTGCCTTTCGGCACCGGACCACCGTTTGTAAGGGCAAGTACGATGCGCAGACTCCCCCATACCCTTTCACATGACACTAATGGGTTTATCGCTTGGCACGAATACGCAATTGTTATTGCTAACATAAACATCCCCCCCCGTGTGCCACAACTTCCCCGGACCTCCTTATCGACATCCTCTTGGTTACAAAAATTCGGTTTTAGGTATACCTCCACTCCGAATGATCCGATTTCCCTAATTTTCAGAAACTATTTTTCTGATTGTATTTAAATTATATATATGTACCGATTTCATTGAAGAAAAAGCAAAAATAATAACATACCGTTATTCATTCTTATAATGTTGATGAACTCTCTCAAAGTAGTCCTCGTTGAATGCAATGTACCTGTTCCAGCTTTTCAGCCAGTGTTTAAAGACATGCTGCAAATCACTTTTCGCAATCTTCACCACTGCTTCTGATGATGGAAAATGCCTCTCACGAACGCGTTTCTTCAATTTGAAGCAAAGAATAAAGTCATACGCAGCTAAACTAACACACTTCACATTGATTTCTGTGAGATATCCAGCGTTGGCCTTGCAGAATTTTCAGCACCTCCCTGTAGTATTGTGTGTGATGATGGAGATATCCTCACAGAGCCATGTTTGCTCTCAGGATCGAAATGATGCAGCCAGTAAACCTTTGAAAGAATATCCGCATCTTCAACTACACGCAAATCTGGAAACACGTCTCATGTGCAAATTTTCAGTTACCCAACATTCGGGTGGACCCAGTGAAATTTTCAGAAATTTCTGAATATTATTAGACTATCATTTCTTCCGTTAGAGCACAAACTGGAGCGCCTGCTCTGCTCTTTAAACTTTTAAATCATCTTTGAGCTGTGCTATAAAGAAGAACAAACTCTCCTCCCCTTCTAACCTGGCCTAGATCTCCGCTGAAGATTTGTTGAGACGAAAGCAGAATTTCAGAGTAGCATATAGGCGGGAACCATTAATGACAACAATAAAACTACCTGTATATTACGCATTAAGATAATTCCGTATTGAACAATCACTGTCTTAATATCTCAGCTAAGGCTGTTAAAAGAGACTCATCAAAATACGAGCTCCACTAGTCACTAAGCATCATTTACGGTCCTGCTTTACATTTTATTCCTTGGATTCTGTTACAGAGTCGAAAGTGTCAGGACGTGGTGTTTTATTTACGGACGCTATTCAACATCTCAGGTCATCAGCGTCACATTCAATTCAGGGCTGAAACGGCCGACAAATTTTGCTCAGAGGCCTCTTCTTTCAGGCTTGAGGTTCTTTATCGTGCTGTAAATGTACGACACGGGACCCACGGCTTTACTTCCCTTCCGAAGGAAGCCATACTTACGATTTTTACTCCCGAAAAAACCCATCGATCCTGGCCGGGATCGAACCCGCGATCTTGGGAATTAGGAGGCAAGTGTGATTACTTCTACACCACCAGGACCGACGCTGGCGGGTGTGTCTGGAATGGAGAACCTTCTGTGCGACTCGTACAACTCAAGAGGGACAGGGGTGTCGAAGTGTTCTACTGGAACTGTAAGGAGCACCGCACCATCTGCATCCCTTCCACCCGAATGTACCAGCCCTGAGCTTCGAAAGTATCCTTCGTTCCAAACAGACTGAGGATCTCCTTCGTACAGATAGTTATTAACGTCAACAAGGGTTGATCTCTTTGGCATTTTTCATCGTCCATATCCTCACATGTCCAATCTATAAAACGAAATTACAATATACAGGTTAGTCAAAAGTTCCGCACCACCTAATTAACTTTTGAAGCATGTGGTTCTGTGACATGAAACTCTGTGGGGGATAGCCGCATACTGACAACTCAGACATTATATTACAGAGTTAAACCGAAAGATACTTCAGTATAAATTTTTGTTGCTAAATCAAGAAAACGAAAAAGGTGGCGAATAATAAAAGGTAGCTGAACGTCTAAATTCTGGTAGCCCTCAGCTGCTTGCCAATGTGCCAGTCGGTCATAGAAAGCGTTTAAGGAATGTCTTAACCATGCTTTAGGAATTTCTAAATTGTCGCGTCTTTCTCGGTTATATTACTGACTTCGAATGGCCCCAATAAAAAATGTCCAACTGGGAATCTTGCTGGTCACTCTGTGTAACCTCTCCTATAGTGAACTGGAGCCTTTGACTGGATGTGGGATTTAAATAACAATAGCTCGCACTACGTGATTTCGAATATTAGCGTTTAAGGTATCTCTAAAGAAGAAAGGACCAAGCTGCATGTGCTTCTCCATCCATTGTGGATTTACGTCTGACCGGCAGTTGTGTGATAACAGTGTGGCGTCTTCTTGTCTAAGAAGAACAGCATTGTTGTTAATGCATTCTTCTATCCTGATTGTCCGCTAAAAACTTCTGCAAAAGTTTTAATTGTAAGGATGTTGTTTGGAAATTTGTGATGTAAACTTTTGGAATTTCTTGCAACGGAGAAGAACATCCAATGAAGTTGCACTTTACCGGTAACTTCTTTACGCTTTCAGTTTGGGTAACTTTCTTCACGATCCCCGTCACTGTTTTATGTGACATTGGATTGCAATTTGGATGCATATCACTGAATAAATTCGCCGCCTCTCGATGAGATCGTTGCCTATCACCATAGACAACAAAATTAAAGTGATTAATTTAATTCCCTTTCGCTCAAATCAGCGCTTAATGACCATTATTAGAATATATAGGGTTCTTTATTTAAAATAAGAAGTTACTTGAAATAAAAAACGTCAGTAATATTTTTGAATACACAGAAGCTATCCGAATTTCATGTTACTGAACCCTTTGCTTCAAAAGTTGTTTAGGTGGTGCGTGACATTTAACTAACCCTACGTGCACTTTCGAACAACCCAGAAACATCAGGTACTCATTTATTTTCAAGTTGCAAGAGTTGGCACATACGTTTATGCAAGTATTCCGGAGCACTTAGTTATCTGTAAATCCAGTGACTAAAGATGTCATTCGCAACTCTACGTCATGGCGTTGGGTATATATCTAATTTTAATATTTACAAATCATTTTAACTGAAATTAAACCGAATTGCTCGCACCCGTAAAATGTTCATTATTACACTTGTGACTTTAACGTTGCATTCCATTGAAGTTATCTGACAAGGAATCTTTTAAATGCATGAATGGCGTTTTCCTAAATTTTTATAGATACTGTAATGTATTTGACAAGAAATTAAACCCATCTTCAAAGTAAAGGTCATTAGAAGAGGTTTCTTATCCGCGACGGTACCAGTTACGAAGAATTCGGTGATACTTCCACGGCTTCATTGTTTTCCGAAGTTCTTCCAGGTAGGCCGTGGATCAATACACTGCCGGTCAAAAGTATTTGGACACTCAGCATTATATTGAAAATTTAATAAAAACTTTTATATTTATTCATCGTGCTTTATATACAGATATGTAATTGCTCCACTAAATATGTAACTAGATTGATTCTAGCATATTTTCATCAAAAATATGTCCTTTACGGAAATCACCTTTTGCATTACCCTTGGCATTCTAAGAACAAGTTTTTCTCAAAACCTGAAGAACTTCCCATAGTAACTGGGTCGGGTTTAAGTAAGGTGATTACTGTTCTTTGTTGCCAAGGAACTGCTTACGTTGTTGCAACACATCTACTTAGAATAGAATGGTAGCAGATTTGTTCAATAATCCCCGAAGTCTGCCAGTATAACTGCACACCATCACCATCTGCGCCGCTGACCAAATACCAAGAATCTCATAGGATGCGCTCCCAGTGTTCTTCGCTGTTGTAGCTATGGCTCCCTGTTTCTTTATTCTGCTTGAGCCAGATTTCTATGTAACTAACAATATCCTTTCTTTTTCTTCACGAATGCTGTAACGTTCTGAACATGTTTATTGTTCTAGGCTCAGAGATCATCTTGGAGCCATTACAAAAATATTATTAACACGATAAACATTTATTTAACAAATGAACAAAGAATCGTGTAAATTAATAAAAAAAAAACAGATAATTCAAATTAGTAAACTCAAATACTTACTATCTGTCATAAATGGCGTGCCAAGAGTCTGCCAGCAGTGCACTTGCTATGTATGACTTTGCAACAAACCGCACTACAGAGCAATGTGAGTAGCCAGTAATCATCACCTTATCGAAAATGTGATTCCTCAAACACATCCAGGTTGGTAGCATGGTGTCAGATACACAGTAGGTGTGTGTCCAATACTTTTTATCGGCGGTGTAGATAGTAATGTGAAGGCGTAATTCCTGAATTTTTCAATCGGTGTTCGAGCGGTATGGGGTGTCGCACTGTCCTACTGCAGGATAACTCTATTTCGATTAATTAATATTGAGTTTCTCTGTTTCAAAATTTCATGAACTCGTTCCAGTTGTTTGCTTGTTTGGAACAAACTCCGGGTGAATCACACCTTCAAAGCTGCACCCTGACGATCGAGTCACTGCATCCAGGTGACAGTTCTGCCGATAAATGTAACATCCATGGGATAAGCTGACAATAGATACCCACACTGCAGTACAACTTATGTATGATATTTTTTAAGTGCTAGGTATGGTATATTCTTCTGACAGCCTACAGTACTTTTTGCAACTTTTCTTCCCAAACTCTGCGTATATTTTCAGTATTTCATAACTTGGGTCTTCCAGATCTTCACCATTATTGAAACGCTGTGCTACTTCACATATTGTTCGAGCCGCGGCAGCAGCTTTATAATCTAGTATCCAGTACTCTAATCTCAAACTTTGTTACCTCCATTTTATGATTGTGTATTCACATATGTTCACATTAATTACCATAACATTCTGTAAACCATTAAAATCTTACAAAACATCGACATTCCTTATGAAACAACTAATAGATCATAACACAATTATCATCAAAATATTAAAGCTCTCGTCTTCTCTTTTATTAATGTTTGAAGTGTTATAAAGATTACAATAATTGATATATTAAAATAAACAAACAAACTAAAACAAAAACTATTTCTATGTTGGGCATAAACGACATTTGGCTTTTATAGTGTTTCTTTTTGCATTCCATAGTTGCTATTTCATTGATAGGAAATGAATTATTTTTTACTCAACAGTGCGTAAATTTGCTATTCGCTCAGTTATTGTTACAGACTAAGGCCCGTTTTTAAAACTCTTGTGCGTAAAAATTAATTGACTTACTTTACGAGGCAGCGGGGAAAAAAATCTTCGATGTACAAACTTTATTCAATAAGAAATTAATGATTTACCACATTTTAGTCTGTAGGTGTTATTCTCAGTTATCACAGTGTGAATTTCTGTCCCTGCTCTCGCCATAGTTACAGATTCATTAATTAAATGGTTAACTTTAAAGAAAATATACGTTTTCTTTTCAAAATAGATATAAAATTCCAGTACTGACACTGAAATAGAAAGTGTTTGTATATAAAACCTTGTGTATAAACCGTGTTTTTTTTTTTGGCTCAGGTTTTCGGTTTTGATTAAGGCATTTACTATTATTTCTTTTTCCCCTAAGTATAACAACGGTTCTGATAGAAAGGCGCTGGGGAGTGTAGCTTAGTTTTATAATTACCGTAACTGAAAAATGCATATTGTGTTTGTCTTGCTTTGCAGCAGCTTTACCATATTATATTCATTACTTGATAATCAAGTGGATCCAGGTCAATGTCGATGCATTTTTTTTTTTTTTTTTTTTTTTTTTTTTTCCAGACATTAAACTCCTAAGTACGGCTTCCTTCGGAAGTGAAGCCGTGTTGTACATTTACGGCACGTTCTGAAAGAAAAGGCCTCCGAGCAAAATTTATCGGCCGTTTCACGCCCTGAATTGAATGGGAAGCTGATGACCTGAGGTGTGAAAGAGCGTCCGTAAAAGAACAAAATAAATAAAAGCATAGAAGAATATCTAAAGAGATATGAGCGATGTCCTGCAAAATTAAACCTCGATTTCTTTCCTGGGCAGCATTTTACCACACAAGAACCTGAAATAGTAGCAACGAAGAAAGATCCTCCAATTTGGTATTAATAATTATTTGGGGTGTTTTTAACATTTTCTAGTAATAAAGCATGAGCTTGGGACCATTCAGAGGAATTTCATTTAGCATTAAATGTATTTTTGTCGTAACCTGTGCAATGAATTTACAGGAACAAGTAGGTAATGCCAACCGCCCTTAAACAGTGAATGCTGAATTATTTTTAAGGTTTTGATGCCTGAATGATTTGTTAAAAAAATGTTCCGGTTTGTAATCAACTGTGCCTCACTAATTTGCTAAATTGAACAGTAACGTCTGAGCAGATAAGTAAGTGGGAGTGCAATGTTGTCACCTCGTAGGTAAACAGCGCAGCTGACTTATCGCAGAACACGCGGAAATGTCATCTTTGGTACAAAAACAGACAAGCGGAACACACGAGATGTGATCAAAAATATCCTTTTTATTTCGCGAGCTTCATAAATCCGATTTTCAATTTCTTTTATCTTGTTGGTTGACATGTTTCTGACCAATGTTGGCGTTTTCAGCTGTTTTGAATGTTTAGTTCATTGTTGACGGTCGAAAAGGTTAAATGTGTTTTGGTGCGCTCGGCGATTTTTTACTTTCGAAAAAAGATGGATCAAAGAATTTTTATTACATTTTGCTTGAAAAATGGAATAAAGTATTGGAAATGTAGACTGTGGCTTTTGGCGAATCTGCTATGAGCAAGACAAGAGCTTACGAGTGGTACAGACGTTTCAAAGAGAGCCGTGAAGACTGAAGATGACTACCGCCCTAGCACATCAATAACCGCCGACAAGTGAAGAAAATGATTGTGGAAAATCGCCGAATCAGCTGATGATGTCATTTGGTTCATGCCCAGCAAGTTTTTCGGATGTTTTGGGCAGCAAAGTTTGTTCCGAGATTGCTGCTCACACCTCGCTGCTTGTTCGTTATGTTGCCATGGACTTCTTTCTATTCCCGAGGCTGAAGAAAAGTATGAAAGGAAGACGTTTTGTCACCAATGATGAGGTGAAGGGCATATGGAAAAGTGAGTTGCAGAAGTGCTTCAAAACGCTGACACAAGTGTATCATATCCGTACGGATTACTTCGAAAGGGACAGAATCGATGTTTATGTATGAATAAAGAATCTTTAAGAAAAACGTATATTGCCGTTATTTTTTGATCACACCTCGTATACATTTATAGAATGTATTCTATCAGTAGGAACACATACAAAGTGTTATTGCCTAGCATTATTCTTTTCACAAATATATAATAAAATTATTGCAGTAAAACGGTTTGGTTTATACATGGATCGCATTGACAACAAAACCGCAGAAGCATCATGTACGTTATGCATATACTTGCCATTTAGAGGGCTAGGCTGAAATTTCCACCTTGGAATGAACGAGTTTTCCAAGATTAAACGCATTACATCACATATATTATAAGAATAATTTGCAAATTGGTTCTTGTCGGCTCCATTTAATTTTAACTGGTATTTACGTGTTTTACATCTATATAAAAAAAAAAAAAAAAGAAAGAAAGAAAGAAAGAAAGAAAGAAAGAATGAATGAATGAATGGACTAAAGGAAGAAAAAGAAAATGGAGGAAGGGAAGAAAGTAAAAAATAATGGACTAAAGGAAAACAAGAAAAGTAAAAGAAAGAAGGGAGGAAGGGAAATGAGAAACTGAGAAAGACAAAAGGAAAGGGGAAAAAAAAAAAAAAAAGTATGAAAAGAAAAATAATAGGGTGGAAAGATGGTAACGGTACAAATAAAGAGGGATAGAAGGAAGAGGGCAAGAAAGCAAAGGAAAAAAGAAAGCAAAGTAAACGAAGGAAGAAAAGAGAAAGAATCGAAAAACGAAAACGAAAAACAGGAAGGACGGGGTAAGGGAGGGAGGGCAAATGAAAGGAATCCTTCTCCAGCCTGATTGAGAGGCAGGTAATAAGAGAAAAGGGGAACATTGAAGTTTTAACTTACTATGTGCTCTAGCAGCTTCCTTCCATCTACTTGTTATTTGAAGTAGCAAGGTCACCTCCCTGACTGAGGTTCTTTATCAGTCCTACACATAGGCAGGAACGCTGCCTAATCTTTTCATATCTCACATAATCACCGCCTAAGCAGCGTGTCACATTACATAGCTCATCAAAGCGCAAGAACTTGAACATAACGGAGCAGAAATAAACAAAAGAGTGCCGCCAACTTATAGGAAGTAGAAATACCAGTTTTTATTCAAATATTCTTGTTTGGTTTAAAAATTGTTTTTCAAAATAAAGGGCTCATAGGAGATAAACACGAGCTTGGGAACAATTTGTGCTATCTACATCGGGGTACGCCTATATGGGAGGGATGTGAAAATTAAAAAAAATAAAGTATAATTTATATTTGCTTAAATATTTTAATAATCATCACATTTTGTACTGAACGAAAGTTGGTGGCACTGAGAGTTACAAAATACAGTTTTTAGTTTGAGTGCCTTGTGTTTTAAAAGTATTTGTTGTTATTCAAGAAATAGGTCCAACTAAAATAACTTCCCCCCATTTAGTGCATAATACGTAGTAAAATATTAGCGGGGTAGATCCATAAGTTTCCGGCGTCGCCGTAAGGATTATCGGCTTCACAAACTCCTTATCTGTTAAACAAATAATTGCAGCTCTAACTTCCCCTCCGCTGCGTTCAGTTCAGATATAGTTGCATAAAGAAGGCTATGTGTAAAAGATTGTGACATATTCAAATGGAGTATCAATCAAGCTGTTTTTAAGTTCTTCAAGAAAGAAGGACTTATTCCAAATGAAATTAAACAGCAATTGGACGGTGTATACAGGGAAGCAACCCCCTCATATTTTACCGTAAAATAATGGGCCTAGAAAGCATTGAAGACGAAGAGCGTGCAGGTCGGCCCTTGGAGGTGCTCACTCCTGAAAACATCGCTCTTGTGGAAGGAGAAATTATGGAAAACCGGCGGCTCAAAGTTACAGAAATAGCAGCAAGGTTGGGCCTTTCTAAAACAACAGGCCTTGGAATTATTGATGAACATTTAAACATGAATAAGGTTAGTGCAAGATGGGTGCCTAGACTTCTTTCCTCAGTCCAAAAGCAACAACGAGTCATCTGTTGTCAGGCATTTTTGGAGCTCTGCCATGGCAACGAGAGAGAAGTTCTGCAAACCATTGTTACAGGAGATGAACCTTTGGTTCTTTACTATGATCCCTTGTCCAAAAGAGAATCAATGGCGTGGCAGGCGTAAAGCTGGCGAAGCACCGACTCTAAAGGCCAAGGTCACTCAGTTAACCAAGAAAATCATGGCCACAATCTTTTGGAACTGTGAAGGAATACTCTTCATTGACTTCAAGGAGAGGAACACCACAGTAAATGGGGAGTACTATGTTGGCCTACTGCACAGACCACGTGCTTCCATCAAAGAGAAAAGGCGAGGAAAACTGATTGATTTTGTGTGCCTTCTTCAAGATAACGTGCCTGTGCTCACAGCTCTTGTTGCAATGGAAACTGTGAAGAAATGTGGCTTCATGGAGATCGACCATCCACCTTATAGCCCAGATCTAGCTCCCAGTGACTATTTCCTCTTCTCAAAACTCAAGAAGGACCTTCGAGGAAGGAAGTGTGAAGAAGTGATAGATGCAGTTTATGCCCACTTTGCAGACAGAACTTTTAAGTATTTGGGGGGGGGGGTTCAAATGTTAATTCAAAGATGTGAGAAGTGTATTGCAATAAAGGGTAACCTATATTCAAAAGTGAAATATAGTTTTTGTCTTTATCATACCTAGAAAATGGTTAGGTCCAAAACTTAACGGACCTAACCTCGTATATTCGTTTATCCTGAAATACGAGAATTATGAAAAAGTTCTCGGAATTTCCCACAGATTGCAGCAGAAATTCCGAAACAGTTTATCATCTATAGAAAAATTTGTGAGGAATCGTAGGAGATATTTTATTAAGTACTTGGACGAACTCTCCGGCAGCGAAAGCTTGGAACATCAGAAAGTATCGATAAAGTGCAAGACATGCTTCTGGAATATCGCCACTCTTGTAATTTTACGGGAACGCATTTTAAGGAAAACAATTATCAACAAGATGAGTGTTGACTCAGGATCAAAAGCGACCCAGAGTGCAAATCTGTCAGCAACGTTTTCACAGAGATCCCGCCCACTTTATACTCGTGGGATGCTCTACCGCCAAGTGTGTGACGACCATGGCGTCGCTTTTCTGCGTTGAAAGGGGTATACTGCTAATTGGAATGTATTGTGTCTACAAAGACAAATATACGCGAGACGATGCCTGCCCTTACAAATGTGCGAAAATCAGTGGATTAGGGGTAGAAACAAAATTTCACCCAATCGGTTGAGGTCTAAAGAATCTGATTGCAGGAATTATGTACAGGCTTTGGGGAACAAAGGAGACAATGTTGAAATATAAGAATAGTTTCAATTGAGCTCACCTGTTATACAGAGTGTAGCATGTTAACAACTTCCTTAGATGCACTGAAGTAAGGGCTAAAGAAATACGATGATACACTAATCATTTACCTCATGGCTAACATATGAATATAAATACGAAGGAGCCCCAGCCTCCAGGTAAGTTAATGACCCTATTCTTTGATATTGATTTAGATTCGGACTGGTGTAAAATTGTTCCGAATATACTTGGAGAAAATTATTAGTCAAGAGCAAGCCTAGGAGATAATGAGAAAGGCGATTTAAAAAGAGGTCCATGTTCGCTAATTTTGAGAAAACACAAAATTTTACCGAGAGGAGGCTCAGGCCGATCATCCCAACTTTGCTTTTTTGTGGTGTGAAAGCGATCCTTCTAAGTGACTGGAACATTTTAGAGAAGCCTGTCCCTAACGATGCAAGAAGTCCCACAAGTGTTGTTGTTAATTCACAAATTTGTGTTATTTATTTATCCCTTTTGTACCTATAACGCTTACATTTACTAAACGCTTAATGCTGAAAGTAATTGTGTTCACAATAATGAACCCATCTTACATCTTATATGAAACAGAATGAGTAATTTGTTTTCAGTTATTAAGATCAAAAATTGTAACTTTAAGCAACAAAAGCACAGTGACCTAATTTTCTGCAGATGTAGAGCGTAATACATTATTTATTAGAAACTTTCACGTACAATATTCGAAAGAAATGAAATAAACAACACTCAAAAGAGACCACGTTCACCATTCTCTCACCTCAAATTTAAATAAACCTGTAAACACATACTTTAATATTGCCAGTGTGTCTCGAAGGTTGGCAGCTTCTCAATTTTAGTTTCCTGCTTTTGTCTGTATCGTTTCTTTGCCCTTCTAGAAATTGATATTTGAATAAGGTGGCAGAGGTCGTTAAGGCGCGGATTCGTGAGCCGGACATCTAGGGTTCGATTCCCACCAGGACTGTCCTCCTGACTGAGGTTTTTCTCAGGTTTTCCTCAGTGCTCATAAATGGCAATGCCGCGGAAGTAACCTAAACTTAGGCCTGCAAAGTTTCCTTCCTTAAAAAAATCCTTTCTCAGTTTATCATTTCATCTCATGTATCATCAGTGTCAGTGGTTAAATACTATTTAAAAAAAAGTATGGGACCACACACTCGCTTTATGCCCATTCAGAAATCTCGGAACATACACGTTTCGAAAGTCCACTTTTAGGCCAGATCTAGTGGTGTTTTCAATACACTGCTAGTATGTATGGCTGTCAAACCAGCATAATGGGAAAACGCGTTATGCTTGGAAACTGCTCTCCTATTACGCCCAGAGTTGTTAATTTCTTAAATGTTTATATCCCCTTAACACAATAGGAGAAAAGCAGGGTTCACAAAACATAATCAACGATTAACGTATTGTGTTCATTTCCAGACAAATGCTTCAGGGGAGTTTCGGTTTGTATGTTTAAAATAATGGCACTGCAAATTTATGTATTTTGTGCCTCAAGCAATGTGACATTATTAGAGCATTTCGGATTGCTCATAATTAAATTTAAACAAACTTCTGTGTGCACAGTTTATGCGTGGACACCCAATAGTTTGTTGTCGCAAGTACCCAGACGTTGTGTGTGTTCCCATGCCTCTGCAGAGTCGCCAAAGTCTACATAATTTTACCATACAGTTCTGTTTTGCTGTAGGTGTTACATTTTTCGCCACAAGGGCAAATTTATGCGTCAGCTTCAGATTTTCTTCAACGTTGTGCATCTGCATAAGCGGTTAAACGTTTGTTTTTTAGAGTAGCCGATATATGATGTACCAATATGTTCGCATGCATTTTTTCCTAATAGGAGGCGAGCGGAGACCTTCAGGCCGTAACGAGCCGCAGTAAACTACTGTATCCTCCTAGGATTTACCCGAGGTTACGTTTAGGTTAGTGTTTGAGTTGATTAATAATTGCATATTTTCAATTGCTATATTAATTTATTTTTTGCGTTCTCAGGATGGAAGGAGGTTAGTACCCAGAAACGCTACCACAACACCCAATACACGCCATTTTGATGCTGTTAACAGAACAAGTAATAATGGTAGCATGAATGCATTTGTCCTCACGTCAGTATGTTTCAACATATGTTAATAACACAGCATCTAAGAGCGGGTAGTTTATTTCCCAAATTTCCATCCGTATTTTATTTACTACTTTGAAAACGCATTACATATATTATTTATAACTTCAGATAACATTTTACATGATTTATTCGTACATCCCCGTTTCACTGTTGGTACAGCCGTGACATAAGCAATTTCCCCTCCTTCGTTGGATTTCAGTAATAAAAATAGATTAACTTTATTGGAAGGTGTATTAGCTTTTAACAGAATCACATCTGATACTGTTTTTATTGTCTGTCCTGTTATTCTAGGTTTGTTTTAATACTTTAATTTCTGTGACGTGCATATACGGGAGTTTCACCTATTGCATATTACGAACTCCTTTTCAGAAAAATGTAAATATTAAAACAAAAATTAATGCTTTTTTTTGTTTAATTATTAGAAAGTGGACGTTCTCAGGCAAAACCGCTAGGGAAACTAGGGTTGTACTTCGTCTCCATGCTAATATCACCACATCAGCACTTTGCAGTAAGAACAGCTAAGTGGACATGCCATGAAATCTAAACTATCATTTAATAAGGACAAACAGTTTCGCAGATGTTTCAGACTATGCCTGATCGCCATGGACATCGCGCATGCGCCGTAAGTTGCCGGACCACTTCCCCCTGCTCGCCCGCCTGACCCATGTTGCCAAGTCGTGTTGTTTACTCTCCCTTCCCGCCGCAAATCAGAGCATACGATTAGAACGCGATTCTAATGGTCTGAGAGACAAATCAGGTCCTGCGTTTAAATCCCGGCTGAGGCACAGTGAATGCCTCATAGGCAGCTAAAGATTAATTTGGTAATAACTATGAACTTTCTGTCCATATCGCTTTGAAACATGAGGGGCGTTTAAACACCAGAATTTTATAAAATAACAGCCTGTGTTTTAAAATGTCTTTTTTTCGAATTTAATTTTTCTTACAGATGTTTCATTCAAAATGTTCTACGTTATACAGCTTTTATCCAATTTTCTTCAGATTCTGAAAATGTAATCGGAAATGGTGCACAAAAAATTTGGTATATACGTTTCAGAACATTTTTATATTATTCAAAATATGATATAATAAATTTGATCAATTATAGAAAAATGTAGAAAATGTAGAAAACGAAGTGTTAAAAAGTTTAAAAAAAATTTATAGGGCAACTAGGGCAGTACGAAAAAAAAATTTATTCCAATTTATTTTCTCAATATGAAATCGATATATTAATATTTTAATAGGCCAAAAGTAAAGATTGTGCTTGTGTGCAATATCTTATGTGTGTGTGTGTGTGTGTGTGTGTGTGTGTGTGTGTGTGTGTGTTCTTCTAGCATCTTGTCATTGAAGAACTCAACGAGTTCAAATATAGCAATTTCGTACGATAACTTTGGCTTCATTTGTTCATTGTTCATTTACGATAATCTTGGGATTCATTTCTTCATTGTTGATTAAGCTGTCACATAGGAACGATATATAATATATGTGAGTCACGTCTGTTTACAGAACATCATACGATAGCCTTGGTTTCATTTGTTCATTGTTCATTCACGATAATCTCGGCCTCATTTGTTCACTGTTGATTTACCTGTCACGGGGCAAAGCTATCATAATGTATGTGAGTCACATCTGTTTACAGAAGATCAAGCGATAATCTTGGCTTCATTTGCTCATTGTTGATTAACCGTCACATAGCAACGATATCATAATGTATGTGAGTCATGTCTGTTTACAGAACATCATACGATAACCTTGGCTTCATTTATTCATTGTTCATTCACGATAATCTTGGCCTCATTTGTTCACTGTTGATTTACCTGTCACGAAACAATGCTATCATAATGTATGTGAGTCACGTCTGTTTACAGACCATCATACTACACATTTCTGTTGTTACTCGGTGCAACTTTGAAATACATTAAATAGATATCTACTGTGAAAGGGTGTGTACTTATCTTCGGAAGGGAAGTAAAGGAATGATTCTCATGTCGTAGATTTACGGCACATAAAAGAACCTCTCAAGTCTGAAAGGAGGTAGACTTCTGAGCAAAATTTATCGGCTGTTTCACGCCCTGAATCGAATGGTACGTTGATGACCTGAGATGTTAAATAAAACAAATTAACAACTTACGTACAGTTGTCACAGAAGAAATGTTAGATAACTCTGGAACGTTTCCCTAAAAATCAATTTCCTATTCTTCTGTTCGAATGGCTACAAAGCTACTGAAGTTAAAGCCCTATAAAATTACTGTGGTGCACAAACTTAACCTGGGTGAGTAGGATTTGTGAATGGACGGAGAAATTGACCGTAATGTAATTTTCTTTACGGACGAATCTTCGTACTACATAAGTGAGTATATTAATTGGCAAAACAACCGATAATGCATTTCAGAAAAATACCCAACCTGCTTCATGAGGAACCTCTGGGTGATCAAAAGGTAGGGGTGTAATGCGCCATTAGCGGCGAAAAAAATTATAGATAGTATTTTTTAAAGAAACAATAGCGATAGGTATGTGCAGAACAGGACTGTACAACGGCACAAACAGTGCATGCAATTCAATAAAGTCTTGACTAGCAACATATTGTATCCCCTTTACCCCTCCCCCCATTTTATCTCTGGGAGTGGGACATTAAAGGAAAAAGTGTACAAGGCAAGTCCACACACATTAGATGAACTGAACTGAAAAATAACATTCGTAAAGAAATGTCTTCCATTTCTCAGAGGGTAATAGATAATTTCATAAGCCGATGCCGGAAATGTAGGGAGGCAGTTCCAGCATCTTGCTTGATAAAGATTTAAGTGTTAGCAAAGCAAACTGCGGGCCTTCACCATGTAACCGACTGGCCGTTAAGTGTGGAGCGTAAAGGAAAACATTTCCCATTATAGTACATGTGCACAAGATAGTGCGCTTGACCAAAATATCGCAGCAGTATTTGGAGCGTTTAACAGGTAACTGGTTGCATCATCAAACAAAAACCAAAGAAAACAAAGTTGCTTACGACATCAGTCTTTTGGGACGCTATTAATTGAAAATCTCTAGGAGAAAACGGTTTCAAAAGTGTTTTAGCATCCACCTTACTGCCCAAAGTTAATTCCTTCATACTTCTAGCTGGTCATCGTTTTTCATCAAACCAATAGGCGATTGTAACTGTATAGGAGTATTTTGTATTATCTAAGAGAAACTGCATAAATCTGTATGTGAACTTGGTTGTATAACAAAGCAGATATCTAAGGCAAGGTATATCAGCTTGTTCTAGATTCACAATTAAAGATAGGAAATACAAGTAGTACATCACTATAGATTGCGGACCGCCACGGGTGGCCGAGGTCGTGAGCGGGAGGTCTGGGATTCGAATTCCGCCAGAACCGTCCTCCCTGATGAGTTGTTTTTTTGTTTGTTTTTTTTTTTCTCCCGTAAAAACCCTTACTAATATATAATCTCATCTCATGCATCATCAGTGTCACTGCCACGGGTGGCCGAGGTCGTTAGGTCGCGGACTCGGAGCGGGAAGTCTGGGTTCGAATACCGCCAGGACCGTCCTTCCTGACTGAGGTTTTTTCCAGGTTTTCCTCAGTCCTCATAACTGGCAAATACCTGGGAGGTACCCTAAATTTAGGTCTGTAACGATTCCTTCCCTAAAAAAAAATCCTTTCCCAGTATATCATTTCATCTCGTGTATCATCAGTGTCCACCGCCTGTGATGCCTGGAGTAGTAAAACAGGCGTTAAACACAATTAAAAAAAGTGCGTCGGTAAAATGAATAAAGATAAAACCTTTAATTAAACTTATAAAATTAGTTAGGAATGCTTGCACTACTGTTGTCTCGATCACCACCTGTACGTTGTACGTAATAGTTCAGCACGGGAGAATACCTTGAACCAGAATATGTCCACGTTGCCTTTCTCACCGTCATCAAATAAACTACGTTCGTGACGTTTTTCTCTTAAAGAAGCATGGCCTGCGGTATGACGTCACTGTTGGCCGGAATCTTGGTGATCGCGTGTGAGCCATTGACAGGAATGTTCGACACACCAGTCGGCTCAAGGGCTAGCCCTTTTTTGCCTACCTCCCCGAATCGGGGGCACCTCCGGAATTAATTATTTAGTTTGCGGACAATCTTTAACATCTCAGGTCATCAGCGTCCCATTCGAAACGGGCGGTGCATTTTGCTCAGAGGCCTCTTCTTTCAGACTTGAGGTTCTTTTACATGCCGTAAATGTACGACACGGGAACCACGGCTTTACTTCCCGCCCAAAGGAAGCCATACTTAGAATTTTTACACCAGAAAACATCGATCGACCCTGGCCGAGATTGAACCCGCGATCTTGGATCTGTGAAACTAAGTAAGGTTACCGTTAGACTACCAGAACCGACTCTCCGGGATGAAGAGATGAGTAAAGGAGACACTGGGGGGGGGGGGAGGGGCACGAATATAACCTGGGTTCCTAAAACTATTTTCATATATGGCACCTTAATGACGACGAAGTCCCTCAGAAAGACCGCTTTTACACCTACACTTGCCATATTTTCAGAATTTACACATGGGGCACAAATGCTGTTTTCTAATCATAAAAATGACAATCAATCATTTAACGTCGTAACACCAGAGCTCATGCGCATACCAGTTCACCCCACCGTTAGAACTTTATTTCCATTTATGTGAGAATGAGAAATTAAGAGGAACATTTCCAAGTTCTGCGTTCTTTCGAAATGCAAGAAAAGAATACTGGATTTTTTAATGTTACTACTACTTCCAAATGGAAAACAAGATAACTTTAACAAATACGGTACATGCCGCATTAATTTACACCAGGCTCAGCACAAACCTCCCTCCCTTGGCACTTTCGACCCTGCAATAGAACCAGCGGAAAATTCGTGAAAAGCATTGCCTTAAGAGGCAAGGGAAACCACGAAAAGACCAAGAGCAGGATAGTCGGTATTTGAACTCGGGACCTCCCGAATGACATGCTGTCCCATAGCAGCTAGTTCGAGAAAGGACAGGTGAATGTGTGAGAAACTTGGCTGAACGGGCCGGATACACAGCCGGATGTTGATAATCTGAGTTTGTTTCTTTGCAAGGGAAAGGCTGAGAGTATTTTACTTCATTTCGTCCCCTTACAGAGAGCAATAGAAGATAAGGAAAACGGAACAAAACATTGCTCCTTTACAGCGCGCATTTCTCTAAGCATACTATACAGTTGTTTGTGAAACATACAGAAAAGTTCTCTGCCTAAGAAATATTTTGACGCAAAACTAGGTCTGTCTGTCGCAACTATAACCTCCGAGTCATGTTTTAGATTTTGGAAGAGGAATTCATTCTACTTTGCGATTGAATTAAAGAAGTTCAAAGCGCTCTTTTCCTTATCAATGATTGAGCATCCAGCACCCACTGCTGTCAACGATGTGATGTCACAAAAACTCGGGGTGAACATGTTGTGAGCGCTTTTGCAAGATCTTTGCTCGAATATTGTGGATATGTGCCACGTTTTCCTCGGTCAGCATGGAAGAAGACTGTATTGATTACATCGGCGATGTTAACCTTTAAAAACGAAGTAGTTGATCAATGAGTGACATTCGATGCTGTAAATGCATAGGAAAACACTTTACTCTGCTTGTTTGAAATTTGCTAGGATCATTTTTGAGCTTTTTCTCCGTATTAGGCCGAGAAGTTCAAATTTGCGCACACGGAAGGTAGGAGTTGAGTACTTGTTACAGAGCAATGCAGGTGTAAGTTTAATGAAATGAATGGTCTAGCAGTTAGCGTTGCTGACAACTGTATTAGAGAGGTCTGGAACGGGGTACACCCCCAGGCGGTAGCGCCATGAGAAGAATAAGAAATACAGCTGAACCTGACCGGGTTAGTAGTCGCAAGCGCTCGGAATATTCGTGCACGTAAATAAAACAAGAATGTTGGACAAGAGAAATCCATTCCACAAGTTGTAGCTTGTAAAGTATAAGAGCAAGATGGAGGAACATCTACTCCTTAGTGATAAATTCCTATTTTGTCTCAGAAACAATGATAATTTAAATACTGATTGCATTTATCAATCGTTCACTTTGAGACAGCGATAGCACAATAATGGAGCACATTAATTTTTATGTAGTCCATTTGATCACTTATATGTATATAAATATCTTCATATTGCTTGGCAATCATATTTTCATCATCATAAAAATTATGAAAAGGCGTGAAAAGAGAATGAAGAATCGCGGCACATGGCAAGAAGGGGAGGCAAAAAACCTAAGATGAGGAGCTGAAATATGCATTTAAAACAGGTAAGGGCAATGTCAGTCGTAAGTTAATTGCACTTTCCTACCCTCATTATATTTACGTCAACTGATTCTAAATCGATACATATCGATACTCCTACACTTGTGGAGCTCTTGAGCACTGCGGTCCGAAAACGACACACACTTTCCCATTCGGAGAGTGAGACAGCTCCCTCACATTTTAACATTGCGCGTAAGTTACGAGTTTGAATTAACATCCATATAGGAAAACAGTATGCTAGTTACAACAGCAATAAGCAAATTTTCCGGAGAGAAACATCTGTCTGCATCTACTCAGAGCACATCGTAATCAGAAAAGTGTACTGTTGTATGATAATGAACTTCGTAGATTTCTATCCGTTGTGATTTTGTTATACTTCTTTCACTCCAGAAGTATCAATCTGAAATATCCGGCTATAATACCAAACCCTGAACTAGCTGAGCATATTGTGAGTAGTTAGGAACGACGTTAACGCCTACTTGGCATCCAACGTCTCCGGCGGCATCGCTCTATAAAATCCGCTACAAATTTGGCACCCAACATTCAACGACGTCTCTTAATTCCACTACAAGTTGCATGCAAAATTTTTGGATCGGTAATTTAATACTCTTTTGATTCAGGTTGACTTTCATATGTATCTAATTTGAAACCATTATTATTAAGTATAAGTATTTTGTGTAATATAAGCCTACATGTAAATGAAGACTTTTTTTTTTATAGATGTGAATATGCTTACCGTAGTTTCTCCCGAAAAATGGAATTAAAACTTATTTCTTTAATTTTTTACAGATTCTAATGAGCAATTCTCAACTTCTACAGTATGTACCTCTCATAGTCGTGCCTAATGTGAGGAAAATCTGTATCTACTGCATGATTACTTCTGGGTGTCAGTATACGTTTGTGGTTTGAGTCAGTACCATTCAATTCGCTCTTAAAATTATTTTTCCTTAAAAAGATCAATATAAAAATGTCCGTCATGCAGAAGCTGCGTGAAGTAAGCGAATTCCTCAGGTTGAAATTGCGAAGGTTACTTAAAAAAAAAAGAAGAAGAAAAAGAAAAAAAAAACACTACTAAAGTCATTGAGATCTGTGCATCTTCCTAGCACGAACTTCAAAAAAGAATTAAAGTATATTGCGGCCTTATTCTAATTTTTAAAAGTAATGGGAACAGAATTTTAAATTCTTGCTATCTAATGAGTATTACAAAGGAGAAACCACATTTTTAGAATTATTCTTACTGTTAAATCACAAAAATGAATGGTATATTATTAAGTAAATAAAATGTACGATCACTGATAGACAAAGCTACAATGCGTGGTATTTTTAAATGTAACTACATTTATGAATTGAGCCCTTTATATCATCTCTGCATTTACTAAAATAGAAATAACAGAAAGTTTCAACTTACATTATATATTTAAGAAGTAGATGTTCGTTCATATGTGTCAATAAAACGAAAACAATTACAATGTACTAAGCAAATACACACAATCAATAACATACAAACAAAAATTCCATCAATTTTCGGTCCCCATTCCATTCAGGCTTTTTCTTGGCTTTGAAATGTAATTTAAAGTTATTGTATTAAAATATATAACGCAAACGTTTACTGAAGGCTATTACAGAGAGCTCTTACATACAAATATAATGCCCAAACACATATTAGATTAATATTTCACATTTGCTGTCTTCACGACGATACTTTTGTTAAATATTAAACATATGCAAAGTTATAAATACAGTTTATATGCTGAATTATGTTTTTTTTATATTTTTTTAAACAATTGAAAGAAAATTAAACGTAAGAACACTTTTTAAATTTCGACTTTCAGGTAATTCCTACTCCTAATAGTCCGATTTCTTTAATTTTCAGAAACAATTTGTTTATTTTAATTTAAATGTGATGTATAGAATTTTGTTGTGAAGAAACAAACATTGGCACCACTAGAGCCATTTGTAAATTTTGGATTTTAGGTAAACTTCCACTCCTAATAATCTGATTCGGTTATTTTCAGAAACTATTTATATTCTTTTATTTTAATGATATATACTGACTTTCGTTGAGAAAAAACAAATATTGCTGTCGCTAGAGCGTTAACACACGCGCGCGAGCATGCATATATATATACCGACGGTGTCCAAATGTATACACACTTTCACAGTACATATCTATTTAATGTATTTCAAAGTTGGACCGAAAAACAACAGAAATGTGTAGTATGATGTTCTGTAAACAGACGTGACTCACATACATTATGGTATCGTTGCTATGTGACAGGTTAATCAACAATGAACAAATGAATCCCAAGATTATCGTAAATGAACAATGAACAAATGAAGCCAAAGTTATCGTGCGATGTTCTGTAAACAGATGTGACTCAAATTACGTTATGCTGGCGTTACTACAACAAAGTGGAGTCAACATTATCGTTTGAACAGCGGAAAAATTTAAAAGTGGTATTGGAAAACCGAGAATGTTGTTGAAATTCAAAGGCAATGGAGACGTGTGTACAGAACAGAACCGCCAACGTGAGTAACAATTGCAGCATTCGAGACAAATTTGAGACTCATGGTACCGTATGCGATGTTCACAAGCGCAGATCTGAGAGACCTCACACAGCAACAAGCCCCGCGACCTCGGCTATGATTTTGGAACGTTTTGAGCACTCACCACTGAAATCTACAAAGCAATGTGCACGTGAGACTGGGACTAGCAGAACCAGCGTACGTCGTATTATTAAAACAGCAAAGTTGAAAGTTTTCATCCCAAGACTTTTGCATGCATTAAATGAAGACGACCCTGATTGGAGAATGCAGCACTGTGAGTGGTTTCGGATTATGGTACAAGAGGATGGGGCCTTCGGAGGGAAAGTTGTTTGGTCACCGATGAGGCACAATTTAAGTTGAACGGAACTGTTAACCGGCATAACTGTGTCTACTGGTGTGTAAACAATCCACATGCTATTTTGGAGAAAGCTGTTAATTTACCCGGAATTAATATTTGATGTGGATTTTCATCTAGAGGTCTAATTGGACCATTCTTTTTTAAAGGAACAGTAACTGGCCCAGTGTATTTGAACATGATACCCGCCATTCATACAGGGTATGGAAATGAGGAATTTTTCTTGGTGCACCACCACCGAGATGTATGTGCATACCTTGATGACAATCTTCCAAGGCACTGGATAGGACGAAGAGGTTCGATTGAGCTCCCACCGCGTTTATGGATTCTAACTCCGTTGTACTTCTACCCATGGGGAGAACTATTGATGATGTTGTGTACTATGTTGTGGCCGAGGTCGTTAAGGCGCGGACTCGTGAGCGGGAGATCTGGGGTTCGAATCCCGCCAGGAACTTCCTCCCTGACTGAGGTTTTTTCAGGTTTTCCTCAGTCCTCATAAATGGCAAATGCCGGGGTGGTACCCTAAACTTAGGCCTGGAACGTTTCCTTCCTTAAAAATCAATCCTTTCCCAATGTGTCATTTCATATCATCTTCAGTGTCCACGACCTGTGGTGCCTCTGTAGCAAAAACGGGCATTACACATCACTCATTCATACATTGTGTACCATAGAAAACGCTGGCAGTACTTCGGGAAGAAACTGAAACGGCATGTACTTCAATCGCTGAGGACACTTTCGCAAACGTTGCTCAATCAGTAGTTCAACGTACTCAGAAGTGTATCGACGCCAATGGTGGGCATTTGAGCAACTGTCGTAACTGTAAAAGTGTAAGATGATTGGTGCTCATTATTTTCTGTTTGTGTGAATTCAGTTTTGTTATGTTAACAGTTTTTTCTTTGCTTGAAGTGGCACCCTCTGTATATACAAATATTTTCGGTGCTTAGGTATTAACGATGGATATTTGAAGAACATTTTCCTGGGTACAACCGCAATAGCTACATTCTTTCGGAATTCGCTAATAGAGAAGGATTCTATAACAAGAAGCACACGTAGTCATAAAGAGGACGTGTTGAAGTTTGTGACGACCGGACAATTAGCTGCAGCTGCATGTAATAGAGAATTCGAAGGTTAATATTCAATTGCCGGCCGGGTCACGAGTCTGGCCGGCGACTGGCAGGTGCTGCTTTGCAACAAGTGCCGTGGCAGAATGTTTACTTTCTATAAATATCACCTAAAGTAACTCTCGTTTTAATATCAACATTTATGCTTTACATAACAAACGTTGCCCCATTTCACCGAGGGTAAATTACATAAACAGTTTTTGCATCAAGGCATTTCCAATACTGGGGGAAAAAATAAATAAATAAACAATAATAAAAATATAATAATAGTAATAATAATAATAGTAATGATATACTTTCAACATTGTATTTCCACGGTTTCACATCTGAAATATTGTAATCATGTTTAAAAAAAATAAATAGTTACATTCCCTTTATTTTATAACCGTACATTTAAAAAGTTTAAGGTTATATTTTCTTGAAAACCTTGAATATTTCAGCATTAAAACTGGTGGAACAGAATTTTTATTTTGCGAAATAAAAAAGTATAAATGTTATACTTAAAAGATCCTGCAGCTAGATTAAGATCCATTCCGCAGGATTGAGCTAAACTGACAAATTTCGTTGCTTTACCTACAGTGCGAGGGCTGATTATAATTTTTTAAAAGGCGTCATTTCTGGCGCTAAAATATAGTACTTAGAGTACTTCCGGTGCAAGTTGAGACATGTTCAGTTCTGCCTACAGCAAAATAGAGATGATACACGACGAACAATAAGCTGCTTTGCCTCAACAAATCTTCAGCTGAAGCCTGTTCTTCTCTAAGAAATCGAAAATGTTTAAAGAGGGGAGACAGTCGGGCCTCCAGTTTGTGCTAACGGAAGAAAACATTAACAGCGTTACTGTCATTGTGAGAGAAACTGAAAATTTCACTGGGTACCAACAACATTGCCCATGAGACGTGCTTGTGCACGGTGGGTTCCAAGATAGCACGTTTGACGGAGTTGAAGATAATGTTACCAAAAAAAAAAAAAAAAAAAAAAAAAAAGGGCAGAGTTTCTTTCAGTGATAAAACTTGGCTGCATCATTCCGATCCTGAAATCTCCACCGTGACCGAAACAAAAGTGGCTGCTTCTGCTGGAAAAGTTATGGTCAATTCATTTGATTTATTAGCATATCGTACCCCCGCGACCGCCTGTAGTAAATCAGCAAGGTCGCATTTCCGTACAACAAGCTGGATGTGAAGTGTGTCCTCAGCTTCCCTATAGCTCAGATTTAGCCAGGTGTGACATTTTCCTTTTCCCCAAATTGAAGAAACGTGTTCGTCGGAGCATTAGTGATAAAGGTTGCGGAGGCGATTCCGATGAAACGTGGGACAGGTGTAACTA
Source organism: Metallyticus violacea (assembly GCA_030762175.1). Taxonomy (NCBI): domain Eukaryota; kingdom Metazoa; phylum Arthropoda; class Insecta; order Mantodea; family Metallyticidae; genus Metallyticus; species Metallyticus violacea. Next base: position 96,425,698 of record CM060841.1, on the reverse strand, counting down.
CTATGAGAAAGATCATCAAGATTATGATTATGAGAACGAGTAAAAAATTATAGCCGTTCTTTATTAAACTGCCTAGTATTTTCTAAGAAAATGCAACTCATTGTGAAAAAACGTAAGTTTTGAAAATGCTTAGCTAAAGTTTCAGCTTCATATCCTCCTAATATCTATTCCATTTTCTTGATGTTGACGGGCTCAAATGTCCAGTTACTCGACTGAAACTTTGGAACAGTATGCATTGTGAGGTTATGGGAAAATAGTAAATAGCATCGTAATATCACCGACGACCGAGGTCGTCAAGGGAGATCTGTGTTCCATTCCCGTAACAATTGAGGATTTTTCCAGGTTTTCCTCAGTCCTCGTAAATAGCAAATGCCTGGACTTTCTCTTAAACGTATTCTTCCTTTCCCAATTTCTCATCTCATCGCATGTATCATGCCTCAGCAGTAATAAACTAAATGAAGATAAATAAGGTGTGGTTTTACATCACTAGCACGTATTGGAGAATAGGAAATGTTTAAAACTAGAACGGGCCGCACCTCAACATTTCGGTCTGGTTATTAGGATAGCTTAAGGAAAAAGTGTGTTGACAGAATAAACTTGGACTTTTGGGAACAAGGTTTTAGTTCAAATATTTTGTTACCAGACAACGGATTGGAAAGAAAGGTTCTGAAAATTTATCTTGTGTAACCTATAACATTATCTTTCTTTATTCAGCACTATAATCTATGTTAAGAAATAAACATGACATTTACTGGGTTACATTGGATTACGTACATTTCTATATATGTAGCTGGCGCTTTGATCTCAGGAGATCGTATATAAGGAGAAACTAAATGTTGTAAATTTATTATAAGAGCCGACCCAGATAGATAGGGTAGGTCAGGAAATGCCAGTTATCGGGAAGGTGACATCAGCAGTACCACAAGGTAGCGTTCTTTGGCCACTATTTATATTAACGATCTTTGCTTAAATACAAACTACTATTATTAGCCGGATTATTTACCTATAGAAACATTAACGACAGTTCCCATATGAACAAATATTATCAGCAATTGGGCGGTTAAACATAAAATGAAAATAAATGGTTGTAAGACTAAAGCAAAGCCGAAAAGAAATTAATCTTTATTAAAAATTCGACGAAGCCCCCAGGAAAACTGCTGTAAATACTTAGGAGTTTACGTAAAGTCTAAACTTGCGTGTGATAGTATAACGAGGAAAGCATGGAGAGGTTTACACTTTATTATGAACAAACCACAAAATTCCAGTCCAATATCGAAGGAAATAACATATTTATCCTTAGTTCGGCCCATGGAGCAGCTAGTTGAGATCCATACAGGATATATCAAAGCTTAGAGCAGCAAACTTCTAAAAGGTAAAAATAAAGTGGGCATTGGGTTGGAAATCACTAGCAGAGATACGTACGAATAAAAACAGCGAGGGTAATGTTATTATACAGGGATATCACAATTACCAACATAGTTTTAAAATCAATTGTAGGACACAGATAATGGATGCAGGTAAATTCTCTTTCGCTAATAAAACTATAATGAAATCCCTGCTATTGTCCTTCATGTAATTAGTGTTCAAATTTAAGTTGAAATATTGTATTTAATTGACTAGCTTCGCTTAACTTGATTATAGCTGATAAGTTTGTAGGCCTATGTTTAATAGAACTAATTATTTTATAAATGTATTTAATTAAGTTAACATATGTTTAGTTCGGTTTAATTAGGGGAAATGTATAATTAAACTAACATGTGTAAAATTATCTGTAAATACATTTAAATTATTCTATATCCTCATACTTTACCATTGGAGCTGCAAATGTATAAATATACCTGTTATATGCTGTACAAAAGGAGACTGTACGGTTTTATGTAGCTGCTCAAGAATAAATTATTTTTGCTCTATCATTTATTTTTCCGCCTAAACATGAAATAAGAGGTTAAAAGGGATGTTGAAGTATCAGAAAGGAGTTGAAAAGGGGTGAATACGCTATTCTCGCAAAAAGTTGCAACAAAATGTACGTATTTTGCTTCATTTCATGTCCTAAAACACAAATCAGTATGAAAAAACTTCTTTAGTTATGACCGTGATAGAACTCTCAAATGAAAATATTAGCTCAGAGCTTCATTGAGAACTCAAGTACCTGTGAAAAACACTTAAGGGAACTCTGTCCCACCCTTTGGAAGTGGATAGGCTTCATTATTGAACAGCCATAGAGTAGGTTATTGAAGAACCGAGGAATGGATTGCAAAGTTTATTTGTGCGTAACAAATGATGGAAAACATGTGCAGTGCTGATAGCAGTCAGAGATGGAAACAATGTTCTCCATTAGGGCGTAGTTTGCTGAGTTTTCAAAGAAGAATTGTATTGATAGAAACAGAGGAGAAATTCTCAACGCTTCAGCTGGCTGTTTGTGCAAGAAGGGATGAGATGAGGGCCGTTGAGGTACCAACATAAACCAAGTCCTAACTTTTTCAGACAAAGCACCCAAACTCCGAAGCAAAAACATTTCCCAACTGCAAGCCATCGCACACAGTACCAGCCCACCTCACAACGAAAGGTAGAAAAGAAATATGCATTGCAGCATTCGCCTAAGACGACACCAAGCATTACAGCCTGAACAAGCCGCTCTGTGTTTCACCGTGTATGGCTGCACCGCTAAAGATTAATTATTTGATCCCCAAATGGTCACGGGAAAATAGTTCGGTAATGACAACTTATCTACTGAACAATGTTCAGTTTTATGGAATAACCAAAGCTTTAGAAAAAGCTTCATATTTCAAATAATGCTTAAGGCACACGTACACACTTTGACAAAAAAAAAGTCCTCAGATTGCACGTGTCGATCGGAGAACTTCGGGGACGCTGCATGCAACAACTGCACACTACAGTGGGCGCTTTGTCTGTAAACGTAAATTATTATTATTTGTTTATTTACGGACGCTCTTTCACATCTCAGGTCATTCAATTCAGGGTGTAAAACGGTCGACAAATTTGCTCATAGGCCTCTTCTTTCAGGCTTGAGGTTCTTTTTCGTGCCGTAAATCTACGACACGGGACCCACGGCTTTACTTTCCTTCCAAAGGAAGCACTTAGGATTGTTACGCCCGAAAAAATCCAACGATCATGGCCGGGTTTGAACCCGCGATCTTGGGTGTAGAAGGCAAATATGGTTACCACTACACCACCAGGACCGACTGTAAACGTAAAGGTTACATTCATAAACATGTGAAAAGAAAACATTAGGTTAGAGTACCGGGCTGAGCTTTTTTGCGTAAAGTCCTGGGTTGTTTTTGTTCTATTTTTATTATTGGTTTTATAATCATATATTTAGAAGTATCATTTGATTTTTATGACACTATCTATGCACGCACAAACCAACGTATTCTTTACAAATTTTGCGTTCGAAGGTGTTTTTTAATTTATTGTTAGTCACCAATGGTCACCTATGGCTGAAACCAAGACCGCATATGGTTCACTCGCTATTATTGATTTAAAGTTAAGGATGACATTGCATCTGCATAATGTTAGCGGCAGTAACTTACACCTTTTTCAACTGTGTGGATGTACTTGGTAAATAATGGATGCTCTTTCTTTCGCGGTGAACGGGAGTAAGTCTGCAGCTACGATTGTCGCGTTAAATTATTAACTTATTACTAACACTTGTACATTTATACCTTCATGTAAGGCATATTTACATTTACTCACAAGTAAGAAGTTGCAGGAACTGCCTTCTTTCGTTTTCCATATATTTCTTACATCGGTTTATGAAATTAACCTGCAGTTCTCTTTGAGATATGGAAGAAATTTCTTCCCGAAAGTTACTTGTCAGTTCATCTAATGTGTGTGAATGTGTCTTCCACACTTTATGCTTTAATGCTCCCCAGAGATAACCAAGGGAGCCATATATTGTTAGTGATGACTATCGTTGAATATTTCATGAATTGCATGCAAAAAGACACAAGGAATGGAAATTGCAGAGCCTCGTTGAATAGTCGCGAACCGACGTCCCCATACGTTAATTCACGGGAAAAAAAAAGTATTGCACCTATCACTATTGTTTCTTAAATAAATAAATAAATAAATAGAGTCTTATTCTCTTTCCTATATATATATATATATATATATATATATATACTCATAAAAAACACTCAGAGTGCAATATAAAAAGGTTCACATAAAATTTCACACTAAAAACCGTAAAATTGAACACTAAAATCACACTATATTTCGAGCTTGGCTCTTGGTCACGTGATGAAAATGAATGTTCATCATATATATAGTGATATCTTTTGATCATGCAGGGGTTCCTCTTGAAGCAGGTAAGGTTTTTCTGAACTTTATTATCGGTTGTTTTGGGAATTAACATATCCACTTATGTGGAACCAAGATTCGTCCGTAAAGAAAATTACCACTTTCTCCGCCATGCAGACCATACAAAAAATCTACTCCTGAATGCAGGGTCACCCGGTTTAAAGTCTTGCACTAAAGTAATTCTCTAGGGTTTTAGCTTCAGTAGCTTTGTAGCCGTTCAAACAGAGGAATTGGAAATTCCGTTTGCTGAGAAAGTTGGGGTGCGTTCCAGAGCATATCAAACGTTTCTTCTGTACGCTTTTTATCAAGAATAATGCCGTTTTACGAAATTTATTTATCGAACTTGGACTTGGAAGTTGAAACAATCACCAGCCGACTGTGAACGCACGTGTAAACACTTATATCTGAATACACTCGCTTAATTGCTTGCTTTCAACCGCCAAAATATTAGTGCATGTTTCATAATAAACAATTTATAGTGTATATATGACAGATCTTAGTTTTGGGATCTGTTACACGTTTATCAACTTGGAGACATCAATAGCAACCTTTGTTTCATCAATATTTAATGACACATACACTTTGGCAGCTAATTCTTGTCTACACCGATGTCATCGGCAGATCATTAATGAAAGAACAACGAACGCAGAATTGATTCAATGTTTAAAAATGCACCATTCTGAAATATTACATGATTACATTTTGCTTCCAATTGTTCAGATATGCGATTAATCGTTTAGCATGGTCACAAGTTTTGGCTGAACTGACTGCAATCAGAAAGTTGATATTCCTTTTCTGAAACCACATTGGTCTTTTACCAGAATGTTGTTACTTTTTTAAGGTAATTACAGTCTCTTGAACATTAATTTTTTTAAAAGTTTTAGAAAAATGGCTTAAAAGTTAAACGGTGCTATAATTCGAAACATGACGTGTATTTGCTTCCTTAAATAAGGGTATAACAAGAACATAATTAAGCCTTTCAGAGAAAATTCGAACCTTATGGTGCAGTTAAACTTGGAGCATGCTTTTAAACCTTTATGCTAATTTCACCGTATCTTTAACAAATTAGTGACTTATTAGGTTATACTTTTCATTTTGGATATATGAATCTTACAAATTAAAAAAGCAGTCAGAAATTTAAACTGCAATACTTGCAGAAGAAATACTGTTGATGAAACATTGTCTGTACTGCACCAGGAGCGCCACAGGAAAAACCCAGATGGAGATCTATACAAGATGGCGGTGGGTGCCCGCCCAGGCCCCAGGCGGGTGTCGAATAGCCTTCATTATAGTCTTGTTGCTCCACCAAGCGACTGGGTGGAGACTATGCAAGCGTTGACCCGATCCACGTGCCAACGGCTGGTTTCCGCTTCATCAGACGCCATGAACAGCTTATGACCTACACCAATAAACTAGTAACATTCGAACTATCTTAATAACTGTCATCAGATCATTTTGAAAATAACAACCAAACAATAAAGCACTCCATCACTAACAATCATAATAGCACTTTCGACATGTGCTTAGTTACCTTGAACGCGATTTTGGCTACCTAGTAGCCTATAAAATATTAATTTTAAGGCATAATACCAAAAATAAAGCGTAAAAGCATAACATGCTAAATAAAGCTGTTTAATTTTTAGTTAAACATATTTTACAAGCAATTAAAAGAAATAACAAACCTTGATTATTAGACTTTTCAAATATTTAAAAAACTCATAAGTGAAAATAAGAAATATGACAATTAGAAGCAGGTTACAATATGTAAAATACTAAAAATTCCTATGAATCGCTTCCACGGACTACTTTGTGACTCTTCATATACTTAATGATTGCTCAGTGTAAAGTGCGGGACCGAATTGCAAGCGGGTAGTAACAGCACGTCCTCAGGATACAATACTCCTGTCCTAGTGTTTCTGCCAGCTCCAAACACTACTGCACATTCCGCAGCCTTCGTCTTCTCATGATGGAAAATGCCTCCCATGAAGCTAAATTTACGCTTTAGAGAGGACGATGAACACATTTCACATTTATTTTTGTTAGATATTCAGCAAAAATATTAGCGTTATGCGGCCGTGCATTATCGTGGTTTGTTGCACAGAAATGTGGCCTTGCAGAGTTTTCAGGGCATCCATATAACATTGCCCAATTACAGTTGTGTGTGCACGTATGACATGTCGATAACCGTTGCTTGAGTATCGAAAAATGAGACGACTATGTTTCCCATGTGTTGCTCATGCTGTTTGCTCTCAGGATCGAAATGATAAAGCCAAGTTTCATAAGCAGTGGTTGCCTTTGGAAGAAACTTCACATTTTGAACTGCACGTAATATATTTTTGTTCGTAAATCATGTTGGAAAAGTACTTCTCTGTTTTTTCTTCCTTAAATTGAGCATGTATCTGCAGTGCAAGTACGGAATATAAATCAATCGTATTCTTAAACTTATTTACGGTTTCTCTATCCTCTGCTCCAGTTAAAGACGCTTTTCTTATCTTAATTGAATTTTGAATACTGAAAGATCGTCTCTGACGGAGGAATAAGCAAATAAAGAGATTGAGAGCGATATAGAAGACTAAATTGCTCAACTTTCATCCAAAGGATCCAAGTGCATCCAACTGAAATAGGCGATTAGTTCATTATATCTTTTGATTTTTAATTATAGGCATGAAGAACTTTTGATTGTAATTTATAATTATTATTTTATTAATAAATAAATTAATTATTTCAAATATTTGTATTCTTTATCTTAAAACAAGACATAGTTAACAAAGAGGGGGTTCTGTAGTTATTACACAAAGGTGTATATACACAGTTTCTTCACTAATATCACGAGTGCTGGTAATTTAATTGACGTTTGTTGTCATTAGATAATTAAATTAGTTAACAAAAATTATAAGCAAGATTCGGCAAGATAACTGAAATGTGAGAACGATGCCGTTTTACTGTACCTGAAGTGATTTCACTCACCTGTTTGATCTTTCTGAAAACCTACACAATTTCATTAGCAGAACCGCGTGGAGATCTAAATTAAATCAAATACAACTGAACACTATTACAACAATTATCATTTATTACTATTTTTGTATCAACTACGTCATGTTTCGTGTTGTGATGAGAACTGCTTTTGAGAGGCAGTGAAATAAATCGAGGCAGATATTATAGGAATAAAAATAACGAATGTAGGAGAAAAAGCGATGAGCACCGTGCTCTAAAACTGTCCATTAAGTTCCATTCTGATTGGTGAATAAGGTATCAATGAAACGTGCAATTATCTCTTATCTTTGAACGATTTGACAACATCCTTTAACGAGCGAAATCAGGAAAGCAATAAAAATGATGACAAGATCAATCATACATTTTGGTACCAAACGCCACAAAAACTGCACTTTCTGTACAAGATTCATTTCAAAACACGTGCAGTTATTTAATAAGCCTATTTTGTTCTTTCTTGTAGGATATCAGACTCAGACAATCCAATATAGTCAAATATTTGAAAATTACTCATAAAAAACTTAAGTGTGTAAGTACCGTGCGATCAGTTTTGTTTTCCTCCGAAGTGTTTTGCCAATGAGCAAGTACGCCGCTCGTTAGCCGACCAGCTGGTCTTAGTGATTAGCGGAGGGATAAAACAACGGGATGTACAAACCAGTTTAAGAGTCGCTACTTACCCAATTATCAAATGAGATGTTGAAACTACCGCCTTCACTCTCCTTACATTTTTGGAATTATTTATCCGGACAACTTCATGACAGTATTATCTTCTATGATGTGCGAATTCATTTTGTGCACGCATTTTTTAATTTACCCCAGAGATAAAAATCGCAGGCTGTAAAATCAAATCCCCACTTGTGCGAAGAGATTTTTAGGAGAATTTTCTAAACTATTATCATTGTCACGTAATCTTTCTTCGGTCAAAACTTTTTTTTTTCCCCCGTTCTTAGTTGGGCGCTTCCAGTTTCCTGAAATTTAATGATGGGCTGTTTCACGATTTTGCTTGAAACAGTCTTCGAACTTTTTTTTTTTTGATTGGTTTATTTATGGACGCTCTTTAACATCTCACGTCATCAGCGTCCCATTCTATTCAGGGCGTGAAACGGTCGACAAACCTTGCTCAGAGGCCTCTCTTTCAGGCTTGAGGTTCTTTTTCGTACCGTAAATGTACGACACGGGACCCCCTTCCGAAGGAAGCCATACTTAGGATTTTTACGTCCGAAAAAATCCATCGCTCCTAGGCCAGGTTCGAACCCGCGATCTTGGGTTTAGAAGGCAAGTATGGTGACCAATACACCACCAGGACCGACTCTTCGAACTTGACGAGCTGAGTTAACACGTCGAATTAAGCAACAAACAACACAACACACACCCGGGAACAGGCATGCTACTACTGTGACAGTGAGCAAGCAGGCTTGTTACCCACCCGCATCACTGATCTCACCGAATGTGTGTAGTCAAATATCTTAAAGTTTGTAAGGAGGATGTGAGCCCTGCTTATAGCTTGGCGATGTCATGCAGAGCAGGACATCACGAATGGATTACCGATAGGCAGCTCTCATGTCGTCGTCCAACAGTTTGCAGCAATACGACGTATTCACAGTCCTTCGTTTGTAAAGGAAATCGAAAGGGAACACACCTTTGAAATCCCAAAACATGGTCGCCAGAATTTTTCCGGCTGACAGGCGAGTTTCAGTCTTCACCGGAGCACCCTCCCCTCTCATCTCTTGTTTTAGGGGTGTAATGGTAAACCCACGTCACAATTAGGGTAAAACAACTGTTCGCTTTCTTCCTCAAACCGATCCGGAAACCTCTGAACATTTTTCTATTCATTAGAGAGGAGACGTGGGACGTCATAAAGAATGGCGTGTGCTCTTCCACAACTTATGCCCCTATGAAGCGATTTGGAGCTCGCTTAGGCGTCACAAACGGCCTGGCGCTCGTCCGTGACTGCGTCACGACCGCTAAGGAACTTCTTGTACCATTCATACACTTGGGTTCTTGAAAGCGTAGCTTCTCCAAACTGTGCCCGAAATCTGGTCAAAATCTCAGTCAGTATAAGTCCTTCTTTGGTCAAGAAACAAATGATAACACTGCAACCTGTTGTTCAGACATGGCGTTACTGACGATGGAACGACCAATACGAAAGTATCCGTTGGATCGCCCTCCTCGTCATTCTTTCCTAGTTTAAATTTGAATGATCCTCGTAAGATAGAGAAATAGGAAAGTGAGGGGATTAATAAACAAGTTTTAATTGTGTTAATGAATCCATTATCGCAATAATCACAGAAGCAGTCAGTAAATACATTAGCTCCACCTGTTACAGTCCTCAAAACTCTTTTGTTTGATATTTTAGCTTCAGCCAATAGCAGTAACAGTAATCCAGGAAAGAGTTTATTGTTGGGGCTTTCTTTGACCTGTCGGTGGTTAACGAGAAAGCCGTGGCAGTATTACTTTTGTTGATCGATATGCAACTCCTTGATTCATTATTATTAGTTTTATTTATTATTTATTAACATCTTTAGTCTTTAGCTCCCCATACAATTCAGAATTGAGCTTCTTTATCTACATGGGACGAATGGCCTTATTTTCTTCTAGGATTTTTACTCCCTAAAATTTATATCGACTCTATTGAATTTAAACGCACGACCTTGGGACTGCGAGGCAAGGTATGGTTACCAATAGACCACCAGGATCGAACCCTCGCTGTACCATAAAATAATGTAAATGTGTTACATCGTCTCCCATTCTTATTTTCCGTATTCTGGATTAAGCTGCAGATTACAAAAAAATAACTACGTACTGTAAAATCTTGTCCTCAAATAACATGTAGATAAATCCGCTCGAGGTGTCAACATTTGTTTTAAACAGGTAGTTATTCATACTGGCAAGTTTTAAAATGAAATGCTGTATCTTGTGACTTCTTGATTGAGCTATAAATAACTAGGTCTGCCTTTTTGTTCCGTACTTGGCATCACATCAAATTGATGATACGGACCACGGAGAGATGGAATATGTAGCACGATCGCCTCCCGTCATTTATCATGTCGAGACAAAGGACGGTCATTTGTTATCTGTCAGATTGACCTTGTTGTGTTTTGCAGCGGACTGTCCACGGCCTCTGAAGGGCGGGGAGTGACGCCCGTATACCTGCGCTGTTCCCAAGGTGTTGTGGAGTGGAGTTACCCAAGAGGGGCCCTCAGGGTCTTGCTACGACTGGGGGCTTCGGGCCGAGAGTTTCGTGGCTGCGTCAAGGTTGGCTGCGACTTCGGGGGTGCGAGGATCTACCTGGAGGGTCCGCGATCTCTGACGCCGCTCTTCTTGGCCGAGGACGGCGAGCCTAAGCGACTGGCCAGGTGTTTTCATAGCAGAGGTGGCCAGGCCGCCCTCTACGTGGAGGCCACGGAACCGTCAGCCGATTTCAAGAAGAGCATCGCCTCTTTGACATACGATCTAGAGGCATTGCCTCGCGGGGGTCGCTCCTTCGATCCTTCCGAAGGTAAGTGCTGGACATCACTCTAGCTGCCTAAGTAAAAGCGAGTTGGTGTAGGGGCTAACTCCAGTCTGTCTGTTTACAGAATGCCGGCCTTGCACCAAGGAGGAGATGGCGCACGTGTTCTGTACCAGCGATCTAGGTAAGTTCCTTTCTTCCTGACTAAGTTCCCACTTCTGTGCACTGTCCACCTCGAGGCTAAGGAAGTTCCTCTTGCGTTGCAGTGACGCGGGGCATGATCCGGAGTATCGAACACAGGGACGAGCTGCAGGTGTCGCAGGTGAAAGTGAAGGTGACGCAGATGCTGAGGCAGACGGCCATCTCCGGCAGCCAGGACGGCGTTGTGGTGCTTTCGGTGCCCGGACATTGCGGGGCGAGACACGGCAGTGGCGAGTTCGTGTTCATGGCACGCCGCAAGCTGGGGGACCTGGCGCTCTCTTGCGCCCCGAGACTCGAAGACTGGGCGTCCGTTGTGAGAGATCTGAACAGACTGGGGTCAGCCCATTGCGTTCTTAAGGTGTAGAGTTCCTAGGTGCCCTCTCCATATTGGAGATGTGTGAATTCGTTGTGCCAAACGTTTTGTATCATCAGAGCACTTGTGTATATGTACATAGTTATTACGTTGCTTGAAGGATCTCAGAGTTTTTTTTTGTAGCAATCACAGACTGTGATAAAGAAATAAAGTGTAAATACCAGGCTACGAGTGCGTGTTCATGCTTCACATTCCTCACCTCAGGATAAGTCAATTCGCAGTGTGTGTGAGCCCGAGGGCTGAACCAGTTCATGAATATTTCACTGACAGCCCGCCCTGCCTTTGTTCGCTTACCTGACTCTGTCCCGCAGCGGTAGACCCAAGTCTTTTGTCTTCACATGCCTGTATGGGTTTTTAATAAAACCTACCCTTACTTTGTTGTGAACAAAGCGAGAATGTATTGTGATATATTTCAGCATTCAGGCGGCAACGCTTGCAACTTGAATTTAAGAGGGCCCTGGTTCATATCTCCGTGGCCAAGGTCGTTAAGGCGCGGACTGAAAGGAAGGTCTGGGGTTCGATTCCCACTAGGATCGTCCTCCCTCGCCGAGGTTTTTTCCAGTTTTTCTCAATGCTCATAAATGGAAAATGTCGGGGAAGTTCCATCCATTTAAAATTATACATTTATAATTATCCATTTAATTATACATTTATAATTTCATCTCATGTATCGTCAGCGCCCACCGCCTGTAATGACTCAACACTTAAAAAGGACTGGCATTCCTTACGTTGGGATTTTTGTCGCTTAGAAAATGCCAGTTGCAGCTCGTGACGACCCTTCTGTCACATATTTGAAAATAATACAGTATGAGCATAAAATGTGCTGATAACTAGCGCAGGAAAGTGAACTTTTAAAAAGATGTGTCCACACATCGGTTTATTAAGAAAACCCAAGCTACAAACATAGGAGTGTGCTGTACCAGAGGATACCGTGCTACTATATACTGCATACAGCCAAGCTGTACGATGGATCTTTTCTCTCCTGTTGGAGGGTCAAGAATGCTGCGTGGCAGTGGCTTGAGCTTGGAAATCTTTCTATCCCGACGTCGCTCTTTTACGGGGGACTCCATCGACGTCAGGATGTTCTATCTGGAATCAATTTTAAGAAAATCGTCTACATGTTTGACTCACCGTCCCTGCATCCTGAAGCTGTCCCAATGGAGATGTACACATGAAAGGCCAGATTGCTGATAATTCCTCTTCTTTCCTACCAATCCAATACCAGCATCCTGCCGTTAGTGCCTTGCAGTTTCTAAATTTCAGGAAATTTGCTGGATTTAGTCATGGAAGATATTTTAATCATATGTCACAGAAGAAAAAAACACGAATATTGTAAAAATTGCATCCTACCAATCCAATACCAGCATCCTGCCGTTAGTGCCTTGCAGTTTCTAAATTTCAGGAAATTTGCTGGATTTAGTCATGGAAGATATTTTAATCATATGTCACAGAAGAAAAAAACACGAATATTGTAAAAATTGCATTCTTCCAGTAAATTAATCATCACACCAGGACGTGGCACATTAAGACCATAATTACAATATGCAAATAGATCATTGAATCATTTCTCTTAACACATTAAGATGAGACAGAAGTGAAATTTGGAAATTTTGGAAGGTTAAAATCCAGAGCTTTTGGATTTTACACTCAAATCGCCCAGACTTTTAGTGTTACCCTAGAAAATTTGGCTTAACTGGTCAAATTTTTCTATCGTTTTAAATTTTTTTTTCAGTTAAAAGCTATTGTTCAAAACCCATCTCCTCCAATCAAAGTTTAATTTTTCTGCAAAACTTTGTATATATGTTCTAAATATTTTCTTACACAAAAGTAGACATGGCTTTTTAATTGTGATCATAAAATCAAATAAAATGTGCATTTATAGGCAAAATCATGGAAATTGCACTAACTGTAGTAATTTTTTTTATCTAGTTTTATGTTCATAGAATAATGTATACTGTTTTTTATGAAACATTCTACAGAAGGTCTCAAAAAGTTCAATAAAATGGCAGTTGAGTTAAAGTATGGAAAAATGTTCTTGAAGTTTTGCATGCTTTATAGTTAAGGGAATGCTTCTGTAAAATGAATTGAATTTTTGTTTATTCGACTTTCATAATAAGTCGACAGTTGTGTGCGCCTCTGCCTGATTTCAATGCCCTGTAGGTTGGTATGGCTCTTTCAATGATTTCGATATTTTTCTTTTGCAAAACCTAGCAAAGTTTTCCATTTAAACTGTGCAGAGACATCTTAGTAAACTTGTAGACCCCGGAAGAATGTCCTGGGGGTGATTTTTTTTATAATCGAGTTATTGCCATAGGTGAGAAACCCCTAAAACATGAAGAGAAACTTTCTTTTACCTAGCAATAAAGCCTGTTTACCAAGTTTAGCTAATAATGAGAGAGATGTACTAAAGTCACAATACAGAATGCCTTACATTGGAACAGATGCCCTAAAAAGTTTTCTGTTTCGAAAAAAAAAAAGGTGCAAATTGTAGTTACTGCAGCTGTTAGTGAGTTTAATATCGGATGTGTGCTCACAAAATACGTCCAGTAGGTAAAAACTTGATAATATTAGGGATTGAATTCTAAGCTTACACATAATCTAGTAAATAGGAAGTCAAATATAAAGAAGAAGCCAAAGAGGTAGCTAAAGGACCTTCATAAGGAGCAGGGGGTTCTAAAGAAAGGAAATGTGTTTCTTATAGCTAAATCTTTAATTTGATTTTTAAAACATGTCTGAATGTTAAATATATTCCATGCAACAACACGATTTTCAAAAAATGTCTAAGTGAAAATTTTCATACAGATTTTTAGATAGATTCTTAATAAAAAATGACAATTTAATCTTCTAGATAACACATTAATTGTTACATAATTTTAAATTTGACAATTACTAATAATTGAAAGAAATTATAATTTTTTTGCATAAGAAATTTGTTTCTCCAAAACGGTTTGTCATAGACAAATGAAATAGCTACATTCTAATGGAATAAAGGCCGAAAGTTTGTCCTATTTATAATGCGTAGGGGTTATACACACCAAAACTGCAATAACAATTCTTTTTGCAAAAACTATTATAAATGAAAGAATGTAAATAATGCCAAACTTTAAAAATATTTGGATAAAAACTATGCATTTTAGGTTTTTGCACAGATGCACCCCCTTAAAGGGCAAGAATTGAGGATGGCTGCTAAAGCAACTGTTCCAAATGTTCCCGGGATTCAAAACAAATTTTAAGAGGAAAAACTAAAAAAAAATTTTTAACCAAAAATGGCACTTTGGCATCTCCTTAAATCGTCAAGAATAGAATTTAAAAATAAATTTACCCAACAAGACAAAATAAAATTAAAAAAAGTTTGCCCCACAAGACAAAACAAATTTATTGCCAAACAGCATAATAATGCTGCAACTTAAGAAAGCAATTTCCCTTGGTTTCACCACAAAATTTACTTTTTACCAACATTTTTAAAAATAATGCTGAACAATGCTCAAAATATCGAAAGTAATGCAATATTAAAAACGTCGTGTCTACTTTTCCCAAAATAATAGCTAAGATAGGAATCCAAAGTAAGAAAAAGTCTCCCAAAATACAATCAGCACAAACAGTGCTGCCAAAGAATGAGGCGGCGTATTTAATGCTAACGGTGACTCAGCCAACCAACTTCATGAGCCGAGAAAGCTCCAAAAGATGAAGACTGCAAAGCGTACACATAAAACATTTTACATTTAATTTCCTATAGTTACTACTGAATGCGTAAAAACAAAAACATTTATAGAGGACTTCTACCATGAGGTTAATTAGTAGACGCGATGAGTTTGTGCAGTATTTTGATCGGGAGGTGGGAGGAGCCTATGTGTATGCACCACCTGAAACTGATTTATGTTGCGTTACAGAGTTTATGACAGTACATATACAGTAGTGGCGTTAATTCTGGGCACTTTAGAGAACTCTGTTAAACGTTACATTACGCTTTTGATTTTAACTGAATTTTATGCTTTATGTTCAATGTTTCAAAATTACAACAACAGCTGTAAATTGTACATTATTGTTCTTCGTGGCACCAAACATTGGAGATCCTACTGGGATACCGACATGACACCAAAACTTCCAGCCTTCAATTAGTTTGAGGTCTCGCCAATTGACGGTCCCTGAACCATTTCGAGCACTTTGCGCCATCCTGCTGACTGTCACCCCCAGTAGTTTTAAGTGTAAGACCTCTTAGCATTAACTGTGCTAGGCGCCCGACACTAGTGGTGTTTTTTTTTTTTTTGATTGATTTATTTATGGACGCTCTTTAACATCTCAGGTCATCAGCGTCCCATTCAACTCAGAGCGTGAAACGGCCGACAAATTTTGCTCAGAGGCCTCTCAGGCTTGAGGTTCTTTTTCGTGCCGTAAATGTACGACACGGGACCCACGACTTTACTTCCCTTCCGAAGGAAGCCATACTTAGGATTTTTAACTAGTGGTGGTGATGCCATCACTTCTCCCCAATCCCCGTGTGCTGGAGCCCACTCCACATGCTTTTGCTTGAGATATTGCGTTTTTGTCTGGTTGTCCGGTCAGACACTAGTAGCCCAAGAGTTTGTTTTGGTTTTCTGTCACTTCTTGGAGAGTTATTCTGCTCCCAGTTACTTCATAGGGCCACCACCCAACGTTTTCGCTATTTATTCATAGGCATAGCCTTAGTTTTACTTGGTGACCGATCAGCGCGTTTTGTAAATTACAGCATCACTTTTGAACTCACACCGAAAGACGTTCACTTCATAAAAGTTAGTGACGATTCGGAAACAAAACACTTTATACAGAGAAAGGAATGTATACGAAGAAAGAGGGGAAAATATGTAATATTATATAAGTTTTAAACGTGCTATAAAACGAGACATCTCTTTATATTTATTCCAGTTCTAGTTTCAAAGAAATGTGAGAGGTGTTCAATAAAGAATTATAATTCTCGCGCTAAAATTTAACTGTACAATATTTTGTTTAACTTAATAGTTGTCACTTCCAGTTCCTACCTGTAAGGGGTGGGCAAGTTGAAACATGTTTAGTTCTCTCTAAGAAAATTGAGCTAACACACGACAAACAATATGCTGCTCTGAAACTCTGCTTTCGTCTCAAGAAATGTTCAGCTGAGGCCTGTGGAGAGTTTGTTCTTCCCTACAACAGTTCAGTTTGAAAGGAAGGTAATGCGTTCTATTGGAAGAAAACAGTAACACCGCTGCTCTCATTGTGAGAGTAACATTAAGATTACGTTCAGAAATTATGAAATTTTCATTGGGTACCACCAAACGTTGCATATGAGACGTTGAATTTGCGCAGTTTCTATTAAAGGCAATCACTGCTGATGAAACACCACATCTTTTCGATCCTGAGAGCAAACAGCAAACCCTGTGTGAAAATCTTCAGATCACCAACACTAAAAACGTAAAAGTGGTTCTTTCTACTGTAAAAGTTATGATCATCTCATTTTTCGATATTCAAGAAATGGTTTATCAGCACACAAACAAATGTAACTATAAAACTGCAAGATCAGCAAAGTGGATAATACTGTGGCACCCTCCATATAGTCCTGATGACTCTTTCCTTTTCCTAAATTGAAGAAACACCTTGTGGTGAAGGCTGCGGAGGAAATTTTGAAAGACGTGTCTAATATGGTTTCCTACATGTCTTTAAAGACTGCTGTGAACCTCAAACCTGAAAGAAGAGGCCTCTGAGCAAAATTTGTCGGCCGTTTCACGCCCTGAATAGAATGGGACGCCGATGACCTGAGATGTCAAAGAGCGTCCATAAATAAATTAATAAAATTTAAAGACTGCCAGGGGACAGGTGCACTGAGTAAAGATCGGTTGTTACAAAAATTATGATCGTTCTTTAATGAAGAGACCCCGTGATTTTCTCGCCCTAGTACGCGTATTGATTTATTCTGCTGTTTATCTTCAAGCCTGACAAGGCTCAAGGGTTGCCAGGACGGTTTATGTACTAATATCACTATGGTTTGATTTCAAAATATGTAATTGTTATCACATTACCGGAGTGTTATATCTCTTAAGTTTTCAAAATCTAGTTTCAATGGCTTACGTTAAAGGACTACTTTTAGTCTGAGATGTTTAAAAATGAATTTAAAGAATGAAAAAAAAAAATTATTTCTCAAGGTCATCATCTAGAATACCAGAGTAGGATGATGGCAACCAGATTATAGTGAAGTAATAAAAAAGTTCTTCAACAGGTCGTCATTTCTGTACCTGTGGTCATCGGTACTCGAACCAAAGAGTGTTTCGTCGTCTTTTTGTTATGTGAAGGAATAAATTGAAGAAAATGAGAGCCAGTCCAAACCAGTTCTCGCGTGTTCCACAGATCGATTATATCCGTGTTCTCGCCACGCCGTGAAATTACATACCAGTCCAGCCATTGCTCCAGGGCGCTTCGCCCTCTGCGTGTGCTCAACCCAGTAACGTGCCATCATCACTGAAATTTCAGTTTCAGTTTTAGTTAGAACTTGTTTATATTCTTGTCTCGACCGGACGGGTCACTAAATCCTTCTCCGCTTAGGGGCTTCAAACAGCGCCGCCTTGAGTGATTCACAGAGTCATCTACTGGCAGACTTGTCACTGGAAGACTTAAAACCTTTCGTGAAGGCACGTGCATTTCAAAAGTGGAACAAGTTCACAATAAACAGCCGAATAATGTTACTGAATTATTCATAGATAAAAAAAAAGTTTAATGTGACCTCACAGCCCAAGGAAGCGATACTTGTTCAGCCCTCAACTACCAACTTATTTTCAGTCCATTGAAACATTTTTTCTTGTTCTTAATTTGCTAACATTCTTTTTTGGTCGAATGCTAGTCCATTGTTATCATCAGTTTGTGGTTATTCTCCTACATGGCGGTATTGTAGCGGACTTCTGAAGCTGGGATGCCCATATGGCAATGCTACATTATTCTACAGATGATTTTGAAGAATATGGTTATGGGACACCGGGGAGTTCCACCTATTGAAATGAATTTATGATGGCGCAAATGATCGGAGTTCTTCGGCACATAAAAGCTGTCTGACATTCACCTTCTCAGGGTAAAGAAAAATAGGAAAAAAATCTTACTCAGACAACTTTATCAGCCGGGAATCGAATCCAGGACCTTCAGGTAGTAGACTCAAGCTCTATAGCTAGAACACCGAGGTTAGCATACAATCATGCAAGTAAATTTAAAGAAACTTTTAATAAATGAATACTTTGTTAGATATCCGTTCTGTGCCAAATACCAGCCGTGAAAGCTTAGGATATGTTTTCCTTACCCTTTGATTTAGTTCATGCCACATACACGTCTGTAGTAACTATTGGAGGCCATTGTTCTCAACACATTTAACTTTTCCAACACTATTTTATTTATTTATTTTTATTTGGTTTATTTACGGACGCTCTTTAACATCTCAGGTCATCAGCGTCCCATTCAGTTCAGGGCGTTAAACGGCCGACAAGTTTTGCTCAGAGGCCTCTTTTTTTCAGGCTTGAGGTTCTTTATCGTGCCGTAAATGTGCGATTTCAACACTCAATTTGTTCCTTCTTCATACACACTAGTTCCCCAAACCTTCCCCGGGTTCCAAGTTCTGTTTTTTTAACTTCATCATTCACTTACGCCAGACCATAATCCCCACATCTAAACCAGATAGATTTCATTTTTCTTTTTCCCATGAGTGAAAAGTTTTCTCACGATGTCTCTCTCGTCTTTATCAACATTTGCATATTGAAAGCTTTTCTTTCTGTCCATTAAACTAGGGATTTCCAAGCCATTCTTCCACTATAATAGTTTTCTGACAACTTTTTACATAGGTGTGCGAAAACGTTTCTTGGTCGCCCATCAATTCAGTCCTTTCTTTCAAAACTTCTGTCATACTGTATCCAATAAGTCGGCATTTTGTTGTATGGCGTCCTTTAGCATGATGAAACAGCTGTCAACTCGTGATATAAAAAGTTGGCAGCCCTACCTCCACACAAGGAATTTAATTTGAAAATAATGTTGAATATTTCAGTATAAAAACATACACCAGAAGGCTGATAAAGTATAAAATACAGCACAGCAGATGCATAAAAGGAAAATAAACGCACTTACGTAAGATTCGCTCTTTGTGCGTCATTTTATGTAAATATAATAATGCATCTTACGCACTAGAATCAGTCAGTACTAACACACCAATCACTTCACATAGCCGGATTTTAAGTGCATAGCAATTAAAGTAATGCCGTAACAATTCAAAACGTTTATATTTGTAGCTACAGACTGTAAAACTAAATCACTAGTCAGTAAACGCAAAATTTAAAAATTGTTGTATTTAAACGAAATCCCAACAAATTATATTTAAGCAAGCTGGCAATACTCGCCGGCTCGTGCATCCTTCTGAGTTGCTATGGAAGCTGGTAGCCAATCAACGATACACTTTTCTCCCCGTTCTACCGTTCCCATTCTCAGGTTTGGCTGTACTTGCTATCTCGTAGCATTAAGCAAGCGTCTACCGTTGTCATGAAACAGGTCGCAAGTACAGCCAAATTCATTCTGACGGGAATGTGCTATACCAAAGCAGCGTATGTAGTTAAAAACGGAAAATCGTGAAATTAATAAATTAGGTATACACTGAATGAAAGATAAATGCACCTGAAAAGCTGGCCCAGTTTCAGTACTGCAAAGCACGTTAGATCATGACTACAGTAAGAAATCAACTGAGTTCTATCAGCTCCATCCAGCGGCGGGAGGAATACTCCGGCCGATTAACCATTGCTCAAGGTCAATAAAGGAGCAGACGAATGGGGTTTACCGAACTGCTACGTTGGCATTGAGTCTCACGCCACCCAGTGTCGTTTGAACAATGAAACAAACAACACTTGTCTGATCCAGAGTAAATATTACTAAGAATACTAGGCCTAATTGACAAAGTCGCAAATCCTACCGACTCCAAGTGAAACTCCCAGGTCGTAAACAGATAACACCCACTTCGTGATATAGGTGAGTACATAACTTTTAAGTGTATTAGCATTTATTATAGTGTCACTCCAATATTTGAGTAGCCCATCTGGCCATGGTGTAGTCCCCACCACGCCATTCATTAGATAATTGGATGACTGGATATAATTTAAGAAATTATTTTTAATGGGGGTTCTTCTTGATGGAATATTAAAACAACAATAACACGTTTTTTGTCTGACAGAGAGAGAGAGAGAGACAACTTATTTTTATTAATAATGTTTTCTGTGAGAAGTTAATTAATTAGTTTATTTATGTCCCTGTCGAAATGTTATATTAAATATGGCACATTCATATTTACAGAATGTGTGCTTTCTTTTTGTGTTTATGCCTTCGAAAATTTTAATTTTCATAGATATACGACGTATTTATCGCACTAAAATATGGATCAAAGAAGAAGCAACCTTCAGATATTAGTCATGCATATCTGAACTATCTTTATATAATTTTGTGTGAGCAATACCAATTTGGAGTATATAACTTTTCCCTCAGGTTTTCTCAGGAGCATATCTAGTAGACATCGAAACACAAACTTAGGACTAAATTAATTTACCAAAAATATCAAACCTATTTATTTACTTTACTTTCAGAAAGAACTTACTTTTACATTAAGTGCTGGATTAATATCGTGTATACATGCAACGAAAATTAAGTTTTAATACTCACTGTAGCAGAATTCATGATACAAAACCTGTATTGTTATATAAACACATACTGTGACAGTGCAACTTTAAGGATGGATGGCCATGCACATAATCCATATTACCCCCAGTTACAGTAAATGTTTCAGTTGTGCAATATAAAATTATCATACTTTTACAGCCTTAATTCCCCGCGTCAAAAATTAACTTTGCTTAATGCGTTCCTGTGAGAGGTGTGCAAGTTGAGACACACGACGAGTATTATGCTGCTTTGAAGTTGGGAGAGTTTGTTCTTCTCTATGAAGACGGGATCAAGATGCAAGAAAACGTTAGCACTGCAGCTGTCATTGTGAGAGAGGATTGTCGAATGGCATTAAGAACATTTTCAGAAATTCTAAAAATTCCCTGTGTACGGTGGATGATGCGGAGTTGCTGATGAAACTCAGTTATATATATCCATCGTCGTGGTGGTTGCTTCTGCTGGGAAAGTTATAATCAAGGAATGGTTTACCTTTAACTAAGAAATATTACAAAGATGTGCTAAAAACTCTGCACGCACGAGCTGGATGCTGAATATCTCCTACCCCGTGGTTTCTTCCAATTCCCTAGATTGAAAAAAGCGTTCAGGGCGTTTCCAGAATGTCTTTGAAGACTGGCATGAGGATTAGTAAAGATATGAATTGTATACCTCACAGTCAAAACACGGCTGTGTTATAAAGAACCTAAATCTAATTCAATATGTGTGTTTGCTGTTCCTCCTTACTGCAAATCCTGTGATTTTTACAATGATAAAGCTACAGAGCTACGTCCGGGTTGTACACATTCATTGTTTATTCTGAGCAACAAGTGAGGGCCTGCATTTTCAAGAAGACGCCAACCAGATGGATACAGCTCAGGACGTTTTCGTCCAATATGTTCGGACAGGACGCTCAAAACAATTTTGTGACCCTTTGCGGAAGGTGCACTTCGTGTTCATAAACCATTCGCGACAGTCTAAGAACGAATACCGTTCCTGGCCTTCTTTGATGTTGGAGAATCGGGTGATCGTATTGGTCTCATCACCTGTAAAGTTGGAATTAGTTAAGCCTCACCGAGCATCTTCAGCCATCTGACACAGGCGCAAGAGATCATGCAAAAACTGTAACATGTCTGCCAGTCTGTCCATTGTTATTCGTCGATCTTCCCGAACAATGATGGCTGCTGTGGTAATCATTGTCCCATTCACTGCAGTGGTTAGAGTACCTGGACCGCCAAGCTTTGTTGTTGAACCACTGGAAGTATAGTTGATTGTTGCAGAACATCATTGCCATTTTCTTGCTATAAAATCACGCACGCTTCCATACCGGATTTCTGCAGATGGGAACAAAATTTCAGAGAAGCGCACTGCTCATTATGAAGCGCCTCCATTTTATTCCGCGTACTGACAAACATTCGCAATTTGCTGGCATTTTGTACTAAGATTGCTTCTAATTACATTAGAACTGTTGTTTCACGACTATATCTACAAGAATGCACTAGTCCTCGTAGATTCGTAATTATAGTGTCTCCCTGAAGACAGACACTCTAAGCGAATAAAACTTATACAACTTTAATGAAATTTAACAAACATGTACGATACCACACTATTATGGTGTGTATACAATTTGGTAATTGTAGGGACCATAGTTTTGTAATGGTATATTCTTTATTTTATACTCTTGTCAAAAACCTCATTTTGACCTCATAGATTTTTGGACGTATTTCAGATTTAGGGGTCACAATTTTTTGAATATCAATAAATATAATTTTTAACGTTTTCGTTGTTCTGTTATGACTAACGTATCCAAAATTCATGAAGTATTAAAATTACAGAAAAAACTAAAATTTATTTAAAATTGTTATACAAGAAACGTAAAGAAAATTAAAAGCAAGGGAAAAAGCGAAAATATTCCCCTCCCCCTCTTTACCCATAGAAATCTGCCCTACATCATTAGATCACTTCCTCAAAGCATGGCAACCTGTATTTTTTACCTAGCAGGATTACTCTTAATACTCATATTTGGGAGGTCTTGCGTTCAGATCCCTCATAGTGCGGTCAGCCATCCTGACCTTGGTTCTGTTATAAGGCGGAATGTATGGACTTTGTGTCATGCGACAATGGCTTGCGCTTGGAAAGGTTTGGAAGTTGCCCTTCTGAGGGACTCGAATTTTTTCGGCGGCTTCGGAATGTTCTGTTCTGTGCCCCTTTGGGGTGTAAGCACAAACGGCCAGCCCTTGAGCAAGGCTGAAGTACCGAAGTATTCTTCACTATTAGCTCAATCCTATGTTTTAGAACATCCGAAATTGTTCTAGCCGTATGTAGGACTTTACTTGAAAATTTTTGTTCACGGCTGGGATTCGACCATTGATTTTTAGCCTTCCATACTAATGCTCCTCCTCAAGCGCGGCTCATATTTTAAGTCTGTTTCTTTCTTTCCTTCCAATTAATCTCCTACATGAAAGAACTGTTTCTATATATAGTTGGTGGTTAAACTCAAAGCCTCTTAAGAAATAAATCTTTCGTATTAGAGAAACCTTAGGGATGTAAAGAATCAAACGAGAGAGAGGTTCGTGGTTCCGCGCGTGGCGGAATACACGGTAGGTCAGTTGGCTAGAACGTCAGCACGAAAGGCTTCTGACCCGAATCTTTCAAGATTGACTCTTCCATATTTAAGTTAGCTACAGCTTTGAGTACTATAAATTCAAGTTTGTTTTTGACGTTTTCTTCAGAAGATGTTATGAACAGTTTACGATCCAGCAGCGAATACTTTGTCAGTCTTCAATAACATGACATTAGCAAATGCTTCTGACAATGAAACTTGTCTTATTTAATAAACAGCGTGACTGTTAAATGTACGCAGATTTTTTAAAAATGACATAATCAAAAAGGATTATCACTTTTAGATAGACGGATAAATGAAATACTTTATTGTGCAAAAATTGAAAGTTTGCTTCTGCTTATACCTACAATCAATAAAACTTCACTTCAGTGTTCCCATAAACATGTCTAAGTTTAGTAAACTACACCCGCATTTGCAATTGATGACTACTGAGAAAAACTTGTGCATGATTTCGTAGCTTCACGACTTTAACCCTCATGTCAGCGAAAACACAGTCTGTTAGTATATTTATTAATGTTCAGCTTGGTTCTTAGAAACTTTCTAATCATTATACTCGAGATAAAGGCATAAATGTGCTGAGACAGATTTATGCAACGTTTATTTTCCATAACCTCCATTCGCCAACTGCAGAAATTATTGGTGTCACCAATGTTGAAATAAGAAGCATAAGCTATCAATATGTACTAGGAAGAGCTCATATAAATTATAGTTTGAACAAAATGTTATATTTATGTAATTTAATGCAAACAAAAGCAGTTTCACTGAAAAATTTCGTTTCATATTTCAGGTACACGATTTTTCTATAAATTTTATTTTATAGTCACCATTTTTTCCCCTCAGTTACATAAAAGATGCCTTTCAAATAAAAGCAAATATCTATATATTTTATGTCCTTAACTGGAGCGCAATTAAAAATTGTAATTTTACACGAAAATTTTGCCTTTCAATCAAATAAAGTTATAGTTAGTCCACTCATAAAAGGAAGTGCTCATTCAGTAATATTTTGCTAATATTATCTTTAAGGGCACTTAGTAGGGACATGTGCAGGATCTCTACCAGAATACAAGCCCAGTTTTCTGCAAAACTACACTGTCAATCTAAATGAAAATGTTTACCATTTATTAAGCAATTATTTCCAAATTATTAAATATTTTTAATTATTGGATAACCTTAATTGTAATTATTTTATAATTATTTTAATAAATTACAAAAAGAATTAATTTTTAATAATTTTGCAGCTTTAGGCGAATTTTCTCTATAAACTATTGATCTCAGCAGTTTCAGATATTAGTATTGGTTTGAAAAAATGTTTCTTACATTGTTGGTGAAGTACATAATATGTAATTTAAATCAAAAGGTTCAATTTTTGAAAATATTTGCATATAGTGTCATTATTTCTTGCAAATTTCAATGAATATTTTTTTTCTTCAAAACTCTTATGCATGTACAAGTTAAATGTTTTCACTAGCTATATTGAATAATGTGTTTTGTACATTTATAGCTCTATCTTACACAGATTTTAAGAAAGTAGGTCCTGGCGGTGTAGTGCTAACCATACTTGCCTCCTAAACCCAGATCGCGGGTTCAAACCCGTAGGGGATGGATGGATTTTTTGGGCATAAACGTATTAAGTATGGCTTCCTTCGGAAGGGAAGTAAAGCCGTGGGTCCTGTGTCGTACGTTTACGGCACGAAAAAGAACCTCAAGCCTGAAAAAAGAGGCCTCTGAGCAAAATTTGTCGGCCGTTTCACGCCCTGATTTGAATGGAGCGCTGATGACCTGAAATGTTAAAGTGCGTCCATTATAGAAGAAGAAGAAGAAGAAGAAGAAGAAGAAGAAGAAAGAAAAAAGTGCACTTAATTTAAAAACACGCAAGTTATGACAAATAATAAAAAGGAAAAGAGAGCGTGCTGTGTAACAGTATAGTAGTAATTTAAACAATTAAATGCTGCAAACTATGTAGTTTCCTATTATGCATAAAGCCAAAAATCGAATTTTTTACCCAAAATCTCTACCATGTGTCCTTAACATTTTTTTTATAAAGAAAGAGCACTTGAAACATTAAGCTATGAGAAATTGAGGTGAAGGTAAGATACGACGTGGACGTCTCGGGTTCAAATCCCTTGGATTGAGTTTTTTCGCTTTGGTGACTCTCCCATTTAATTCCGTTTGTTCTGTTACATGTGACGGCGAGGGTTTGCAACTCCTGGCGTTGGGGCCTTCGTCCTTCATAAACACTACATTACATATTAATCCATAAAGTAAACTAAATTTAAAGCAAAACTCGTAACCTTTCAGTGCCCTGAAACAGTCATTTTGCGCCTCGTCCTATATAAAGCTAATATATTTGTTTCACTGAGACCAAAACTATTAATGCCGTGATGTACGGAACGCGAAACAAGTATTCCACTGTTGAACTCACGCTCGTTAACCAAAACCTGCTTAAAGGTATTTTATATACGGGTGGCCGAGGTCGTTACAGCGCGGACTCGTGAGAGGGAGGTCTGGGGCTCGAATCCCCTGACTGAGGTTTTTTTTTTGATTGATTTATTTATGGACGCTCTTTAACATCTCAGGTCATCAGCGTCCCATTCAACTCAGGGCGTGAAACGGCCGACAAATTTTGCTCAGAGGCCTCTCTTTCATGCTTGAGGTTCTTTTTCGTGCCGCAAATGTACGACAAAATCCATCGGTCCTGGCCGGGTTTGAACCCGCGTTTTGGGTTTAGGAGGCAAGTATGGTAACCACTACACCACCAGGACCGACGTTTTTCCAGGTTTTCCCCAGTCCTCCAAAATGGCAAATGCTAGGGAAGTAACCTAGGCCTGGAACGTTTCCTTCCTTATAAAAATATCCTTTTCCAATTTACCATTTCATTTTATGTATCATCAGTGTAACCGCCTGTGATCCCTCAGTGGTTAAAACAGGTGTTCAACACTATTAAAAAAAGTTCAGGGTGAGCAATGCTTGACGCAACCGCGGGATCGTCTGGCAGCGCTATGTCGGCATATATTTCCCCTCCGCGAGACTTCAGTGTGAGTTGAAAGTAGAACGTGTTTGTTAGGTGACGCAATACAGTGTATTGAGTTAAAGTGTATCAAGTAAACCTCGCCTGCCGGCCACACGCCGCGAAATCGGTTCGTGAAGGATTGTTCACACTGCAATTTGCAAGAGAGGTATGAACGTAACTATGAATGAAACGTAATGAGGGATATCACAACTGGGTTAGAAAAATCAAAATATTGTGATAGGTAGGATCATAGTTTTAAAATCAATTATTGGCAACAGAGAACGGATGTAGGTAAATTCTCTTTTGTAAATAAAACCATAAATGACTGGAATGAATTACCTGCGTTGTCTTTGAGGGTTTTCCTTCATGTAATTAGTGTTCAAATTTAGTTTTTCGCAGACTACTTGAAATATTGTTGTTTAGCTCTTTATTGTATTTAATTGACCAGCTTCGCTTGACTTGTTTATATTATTGTTCAAGCTAATAAGTGTTTATGCCTAAATGTGCTGAATTATATTCGATAAAGCTAATACTTTTATAAATGTATTTGGTTAAGTTATTGCGTGCGTGTAAAATTAAGCTGGCGTGTATTTAAGTAATTGGCATGTACTTTAGTCGGTCCTGGTAGTGTAGTGGTAACCATACTTGCCTTCTGAACTCAAGATCGCGGTTTCAATCCCGGTCAGGATCGATGGACTTTTTTCGGACGTAAAAATCCTAAGTGTGGCTTCCTTCGGAACGGAAGTAAAGCCGTGGGTCCCGTGTCGTACATTTACAGCACGAAAAAGAACCCCAAGCCTGAAAGAAGAGGCCTCTGAGCAAAATTTGTCGGCGGTTTCAGCCCTGTATAGAATGGGACGCTGATGACCTGAGATGTTAAAGAGCGTCCCTAAATAAATGAAATCAAAATAGGTGAAATATAAAGTTCATATGTAAAATTAAGTTGGCATGTATTTAACTAACTTGACATATTTGGCTAAATTGACATATTTTTATTTATGTGAAATGTATTTAATTAAGGGGGAAGTAATCAGAATCTTATATTATTTATTCGTGGGAAAGTTATATCTGGTTTAATATGTGAGAAATTAATTGCCAGCATTTAATCATGTTGACATATTTAACTAGTGTAATAAGTAATTGACATATTTTGAGTTAGGTAAAATGTATTTAATTAAGTTAACTTCATGTAAATATGTGTAATATTAATTAGATATGTGTTTAAACTATATTGATTTATTTAATCCTATGTAGGCATGCATTTAATTAATTTAACTGGTTTATTTTTTTAAGTGTTTTGATGTAAATAATAATTGTAATTTCATTATTCTTTACTGCCACCTACTGTAATCCTAATCGCAGTTAATACATGCAATTCTTTTAAATATAGCAGAAACACTCAATAGACCCATCACTTCAGCCCAAAGCATTATTTATGTTTAATAACAAGGAATTAGCGCCCTTCAGCCCTAACTGAAAGGGAAAAGCATCAATATTGAGATATACTGTTATTGGAGGTAACAAAAACATTTGGGGAAATACTGCACACCATGGGGAACAAGCACGCCATTTAGAAACCTTATCTTTATCTACTGGAAGAATATAAAAGAGAGCAAAGTTTAACCTTTTTGAATCAGATGGAACGGCAAGAAGAACGAAATTGGGTGAGCAGAAGCATAACGCATTTCATGGAGGGTATTGTGTATAAGAATACATTGCATTTTCATCTTAATAATTTTGTGGAAGACATGGGTCTATCTTGTGACTAAATTTACACCAGAACAGAGCAAACATCACCACAATCGTCGAATAGTCCCAACTCACTTGCCGGGCAATTGCATCCGGCGACTCCTCTGCTACGTGATTAAGACACTTAGCGAGAAGGCGTCCGTACCAGCTTTTCAATTTTGTAATTATATTACTTCTGTTTTACTTGTAACTGTTCTTATTTTCCATTATTATGACTTATTTATAAACGTTTATATAGGGTGTTTTAAGTTTGGTGGGTTTATTTGTTAGATTACATTTTAGTGTTACAAATAACGCCAGCAAAATGTAAAAATAATAATATATAAATATACCATTTCATAAGTACTGAACTTTGTTATTTTTTGCATCAATATGTTTTATATATTCTGGTATTTATTTCCTGTAATTATGTTTATATTCAGATAAAGTGTAGTTTGTGGAACAGTGTTTGTATGGTTTTGGCAGTTTGTTGTGAATGACAATGAAGGTTTTGTGCCAATTCATAAAGCATACATTACACATAAATATTAATTAAGTAAAGTATTATAACTTATATGCAAGTAACAGCAGACTTTTCATTAAGTAGTAATGAAAGTTTTGTATAAATTAAATTAATACATTTACTTATCATCATCTCATAAATATTGCAAATAAACAATTTTATCTTTGACATTAATATTGACTTCGTTACATAAAATAATTTTGTAAAATAACATGTTGGATTGGGACATATTTACTTGGCAATAAAACAAATAATTTCCAATTGTGTAATCTGTAACATGTTATACTCTTTCTCTCTCTAATATATATGTTAAAGAAATAATATAATTTCAGATCAGGAAATAAATTTAGCATTTTAGACTTAATGCAATCAAAATATTTATTTATACTTTCTTTGAGATTTGTTTTTTATTTAAACAAATGTTTACATTGTCTTTTGTTAATAGTTCTTAAAGTGATATGACACAGCTGATTCTTTCATTTATGTATTTTCTGGCAAACTTAATTGCCCAGACATTAAAAATAGTCAAACATCGCTTTCTGAGCCCCAAGACCTTTGGTCAACCTCGAACGTAGTCCGCTGCAACTACGACAGCTCTCTGCCGCTTAAGCAAACTCCATGTTCAGAAACGTGAGAACAGTGAATTGCCTATCATTACAGATTTCACAGTAGAAACACACTTTGTCATTATCTTAAAACTGAAAGCTGCTGTAAATAAAACATTATCTAAAGGAGGTAGAGGGGGGAAAAATCGAAAGATTCACCACCTACAACACATAAGTGAGTGGAATCCAATTGCAGAAGAGATATGCGAAGTTTAGCAGGACAATTTTCTACTCACGTCCAAACAACATACACAAACGCATATTAATTTTCTTTTGTTTTATTTTATAGTAATGATAATTATTGGGCCAACATAGTTTGCATTAATTTCAATGTCACCACCGTTAATTCGGGTTTGTGGGATGTTCCCGCAATTTAGTGAGAGAGTAGCTGAAGTTGGAATCCCTGGATAGCTGTCGGAAGGATGATGCCATAATTCGGCCGCATGAGCTCAGGGGGACATTGTGATCTAATTTTTCCACGCTCCTATTATTAATATTCACCTTAAGACTCTCAGGAAAGCCTCTGGAAGGAAAAAAAAAATAATAATAATAATAAATAAATAAATAAAAAAAAAAGACCCAATCGGGAATCGAAACCGGGCTTGCCCCGTAGTAAGCACTAATACTATTACTGGACCACGTCATGTTATTATGTAAATCAATGATGAGGGAGAAACACACACACACACACACACACACACCTTGTTTCCTGATTCTGAAACAAGTTCTAAAATTGACTGTGTTCTACCCGCAATTTTTACTTCGACAATTCATCTTGCACACAATAGTGCGCACAATAATGTCGACTTTCTGACGTCATTGTCTCCAAATTAGGAAAGCTAACGAATAAACCTGTAATAGAAATAGCTTGTTCATAGGATGGAGCGACTTTTGCAGCAAATCCAAACATATAGACGTGGTACGTTGCTGTATTTAATAAACGTGCGATTAGAAATAAATATAGATTAATTTTACAAATTTCCTCGAACAGTGAATATAAAGGGAACGTTAATCAGCAACTGTAAAGTAAATCTACGTAAAGATTTAAGTTTGTCTAAGCAATGTTAAAATTGTTAAATTATTGACCACCTTGCCGCTTCCAAATATATAAGGTCGCACACGACCCCTATGATCCGAAGCATCTTCTTGGCAAGATGGAAGGGCCTTGCCATCAATCATACTCTGCCCCTCTTATAGACCTATATAATTACTTTTTCATTGGCATTCTATGCGTTTTGCTCAAATCTTGAAAATGGCTTCTGACTATGAAATTAAATGTATGGTGTCTGTGAACAAGAACGTCTATCCAGCAACAAGACATGAAACGGTGTTAACTGTTACGTAATAAATTTTGCTCTTGAAACAGTTTGTCGATAATCATGCTTTAGGTTAGGCAAACTACTTACGCATTAAGTGTTCCTGTGAAACTGCTCTGGTTCCTCCGTTCGTTTGCACGTTTCCTTGGTGTTTAACTATGTCACCACACTAAATTTATTACTCAAGCGTTCTTTCACAATTACGTATTTTCAATATTAAAACATGTTTCACACTCCACTTTTTAGAAGCCACTAGTAGAAAATTTGGCGCTGAGTGCCTACTAGTTTTCATTTGTTTATTTTATTGGAATAATGAATAACGGGAAGAAAAGAAAATAGTGTACTATTTTATATTATATTCCCACAATCTTTCGGTTTTTAATTGCTCTTCCGTCAAACAAAACTCTCAACCTGGGAAAATCAATCTTTTCCGCATTAGTAGTCAAACTTAATTTATTACGATTAAAGAAAAAATAACATACGAAAGCAATATTTAAAAATAGGATTGTATTTTATGTCCATAACAGCAACTATAACCCTTATGACTTGGCAATGAAATAATATTAAAGGGGCACGTTTCATCATAAAGTTACTTTCTTACATGTTCTCTTTTGTCTTGAAATATCACTTTTGAACTAGGTATAACAGACTTTCCATTTTAATGTGAAAGCAGGTTGTTAACTAAATTATATTTAAAAAAGATTACTTCATAATTTAGTTATTGGAAAAATATTAATACATGATATTAAAAAAAATTCTAGTTTTTATTTCAAAGAAATGGTGGATCCATCAATAGACATTTCATAACTTCAATACAAACGGGAATGTGAATAAAATAATAATCAGAGAAATATAATAAAAAGGATAGGTTGCTCATTAACATCTACCAACATGAATTATATCCAAGTAAAGTAAATTCATACGTTGTTACAGATCTGATTAGCATATCAGTAACAGGTTTATGATACAACAGTTCCCCCATAAGAAAAACATCACTTTAGTTCTGTATTAATTGTACTCACATTGCAATCACAATAGTGACAAATAATAAATAATTATTGTTATGGATTTCAAAATGGCAAACTGTATTGTAAATGAGTAAGACATTATTGCAAGTACACAATTATTACAAAAACTGTGGATGTCACTATTTCATACAATTTTGTACTGCTATATAGAAAGTTTTTATACTAAAACCAACCAGAACAGTACATAATAATATCTTACAATATGGAACGAAAGACATCAAAATTTTACAAAACAGAATAACATTCCATTCTGCTATGATCAATTTTGATCAATTTTTTTTTTTTTTGAATTATGTTTAATGCCCATTTTAACTACTGAGGCATCAGAGGCAGTGAACACTGACAATTCATGAGATGAAATGATAAATTAGCAACAGATTTTTTTTTAAGGAAGGAAGTGTTTCAGGCCTAAGTTTGGGGTACCTTCCCAGTGTTTGCCATTTATGAGGATTGAGGAAAACCCGGAAAAAGCTGTCAGGGAAGACGATCCTTGTGAGAATTGAACCCTAGACCTCCCACTCTAATGTCCATGCTTTATCTTTGGCCCCCTGTGGCAATCTGAGCCCCAATATATAGAAGTACTTTGAATGTTGTTCAATGCCCGATTTTACTACTGAGGTACCACAGGCAGTACTTTGAACATGGAACATGTCAAGTTTTTAGGGTAACCAGATTTTTGTTGATAAAAAAAGGACAAACAGTTGAAAAAGGAGAACAATATTTGAAAAAAGAGGACCCAAAATATTCATTTAGATTTAGGTTTATATTGTGCTTAAGATTATGTCTATATCTATTTTATACAAAATATTTATAATAAAAATAATGATAATGCTTTTACAGTTAACTACATATGAAACTCAAGGAAAATTAAAATATCAAAAGACAAAATGGCAGCTCTAATATTACTTTGTAATGTGATTCAGAGGTATTAATTTTTCCCTGGTTATTTGCTGTTTTGGATGGTCTGTGGTGGAAGAGGATATTTTGATACTTGAGCCTTGGGTCACCTCTGGAAGAAAGAATGAGGTGAGGGAGACATTGGAATGTGGCTCCCTAACCTGTATAGAACACCAACACCAGTGGAGCTTCTTCCAGATACCATGGCAGAAACTTTTCCAAAGTGCAAGCTCACCTCGCATGGAAATGTTGTTAACAAATCTGATTAGCCTATATGAAATTACATTTTGATTGGTTGCTGCACATTGCAAATATTGTTGCTGATTATCTGACAAATATCAAGTAAAGCATGTCCCTCACCCTCCCTATGGTCCAGATTTAGCCTCATGTCTTTTTCCTTTTCTCCACATTGACGAAATGCCTTCACTGGAGGCATTTTCCATCATCAAAAACAGTGAACACAATGGGAGCCATCCTGAAGGAGCTACTTTGAGAAAGATCATAAAAATTATGAAGACGAGTAAAGTTATGTTGTCAAAAAAATTATGATTAGTCCTCATGTATTTCAGTGTAACCCTCTGATAATTCAATAGACTTTATTCACTTTTCCTGTATGGGTTTTCCACTTTGAAAAAAAAAAAATTGGTTGCTCTGAAAAACAGTAATTTATAGTAATCTGACATCTTCATCAGCTGAAAACTGCTATCCATAATCCGAGAGGCCAAATGAGGATTATGGTTCAGCTGCTAAATTCTTGAATGCCTGTCATGGAGCACAGCAGCTACCACTAACCTTGGACATTCCCAAATTTTCTAACGTGTATTTAAATGCTTTGTTGTTAGTTATCATCAAGACATTCCAGTAATGCTACACATTATGTTGTGTAGCATTACTGTAATGTAATGTTTAAAGAAAAGTAGCACCTTTGAGAGTGAAGAAAATATTAACTAATATCTTTTTCATTTGTATTTGGGAGGGCATGTGAACATGTGATCCTATGGTAGAACTGTCTCTGGTGACCATACTGGTTGCTACTATACAGTCATGCCGATATTGGTGGTCTAGTCATAACCATACTTGCCTCCTTAACCCAAGATGTTGGGTTCAATCCTGGCCAGGATCGATGAATTTTTTCAGACATAAAAATCCTAAGTATGGCTTCCTTTGTAAAGGAAGTAAAGCCATAGGTCCCTTGTTGTCGATTTACATCATGTAAATGAACCTCAAGCCTGAAAGAAGAGGCCTTGAGCAAAATTTATCAACTGTTTCACACCCTGAATTGAATGGGATGCTGATGACCTGAGATGTTAAACAGCATCCATAAATAAACCAAATCAACACTGATACTTTTCTACTGAGACCTGGCATGTTCAACAGTTGAAATTTGTCCTGGTTTAACTGGAGCAGTCCTTTATAGTTGTAGCCAATGCTCCTACGTGAGAAATGTCAGGAAACATAACAAGAGCAGGTAACCACTGCAAATGATTTTTATTGTGGCATTTCACAAAATACACTGAGTGGATGGCAATACAAAATACACATGTTCCAGGCTCATCTTCACAAATGCTAAAGTACAGCTCAACTAAACTTTTACACAAAGGACACTTATGTAAGGCGCTTGTTCAGAAAAACCTATTTAGTCTGTTTTGCAATGTGTTGGGCTGTTACAGAATTTTATTTCTCTCCTGTAACATTATTTCCTGTCTCAGCTATACCTCATTTCCAAGACACTCAGCTGTAAGTTACTGAAATGATGGCATTCATCTTCTCTGAGCAACATGGTGCTATGGGAGTCTGTACAAATTCTTGTTGCAATGAGCCTGGACCTTGGCTTCAGACTTTGAGCTGGCCAGAGGTACCACAACCAGAGAGCTGTATGAACAGCACCCAATTAGCTCTAGAGGAAATTATAAAATAGTTTTTCTTTGAAACATAAAACATATAGAAAAGCAGCAAAAATCCTTTCATACACACACACACACACACAAAATACATTCACTCCCCAAATTTCCCTGTATTAAAACTATACAACAATACACACATGCATACAATATCTGACTAGCTATATGGTGATAGTACTTTAGTTAGGCGTGTTTCACATCCAACATCAAAATGCAAAAGCTATTAACATTCACTAACATTAAAAATATAGCTCCAAATTACTTCTGCTGTTTCATCTTGGCACAACTCATGAAACACGCCTAATGTTGAAAGACATCAGTGAAATCTGTGGGACAGATGGAAACTGTTGGGCCCAGGAGCTCTTTGGTATAGATATTATTATGGAAACTGTTGGATCCAGGAGCTCTGTGGGGCAGATGGAAACTGTTGGGTGCTAGATCTGCAAGGATTCACCTGGAGCTCACCGCTTTCAAAAGTAATGTTTTCTAAACATTTTCCCTTATATGAGGGTCATTTGAAAAGTTCTAGAAATGGCCCACAGATTGCAGCAGCAGCTCCAAAGCAATTTTTTTTAATCAAAACCTGTCATCTTCCAAGTAACATTTGTGCAACAATACATGGATTGGTATTGAATCATATTAACTATAATGGTTTGTTACAGTGCAGACAGGTCCTGCTATTATTAAGTACTTGGTAAAGAAGGGTAAGGAATGCAATAGAAAATCATGCAGATATGACAAACTATCTAGGGGACTGTGTCCATAATTTTCAACCATTTCTTGGTGAACCAGCGGGTTTAAATGTGGCCATGTAAGCTAGGAAGAAGACACTGCAGCAAACGACCATATTCAATTATGACTTCAGGAATGAGTAAAGGTGTCGGGAGTTGGGGCTCTGGGCATTTCAGGGGAATGCACATGTCACATTTTGAGGGATGAATTGGGCTTGAAAAAGAGTATCAGTACTATGAGTGCCATGACTCAGGATCAAAAGCGGATCAGAGTGCGCTCTCAACAAAGTTTAAGCTATTTTCAGAAATATTCCATCAATTTTACACATTTTGTGATCAATGATGAAACATGGGTGCACTACTACACATCTGAAACAGGCCAAGTTTAAACATGGAAGCATCACGGTTCCCTACCACCAAAGAAGATCAAGTGTGTGAAATTGGCCAGGAAGATCATGAAGATGATTTTCTGGAATAACAAGGATGTCCTGCTAATTGATTATCTTCCCACTAGGATGTATTATGTTAATCTTTTTACCTAATAAAAACAAAAATAGGTGAGAAAAGGCTGGGTTTATTCAAGATGAAAATCATCTTGCATCAAGACAATGGTCACCCTCACACATGTATTGCTACAATAGCAAAATTCAATGAATTTGAGCAATTTACTGCCATATCTGCCTAATTTCTCTGATTTGGCTCCATTTGACTTTCATCTGTTAGCTAAACTGAGAAAATTCCTTGGTGGAAAAAATTTTCATTCGATAATGAGCTTAAATCATCAGTTAAAGCATCTGACTTTTGTGATGGTATTAAGGCTTTGGAACATTGCTGAACAAAGTGCATTAGTGTCAAAAGAGATTGAGTTGAAAAATAAGAAAAATTTCAAAAAGCTATGGTGTCATTTTGTGCTTTATTCATAGGACTTTTGAAATGACCCTTGTATTTGCATATGTTTAAATCATTTTTCTCCAAATATGAACAAATTAGCTAAAGACATATTGTACATTGGGGTTTCAGGCTTAATGATGATACTTTTAAAGCCTTTACATCTGTAATAACTACGTGACTTGGCTTTCACATTTGCCATTTTCAGTTTCTTGACTCACTCTATAAAGAAACTAAACTTATTAAGTAACTCAGTAATATGTTGAAATACACTTAGTGCTAGTGCTCAGGTTTGAAAATACAAGAAAAACAGTAGCTATAAAACTATTGATAAAGTTTTAGAAGACTAAAACATAAATGAACTTGCAAAAAGAGTTTTCTGGATTGTAAAGATATGGTCTAATGGGATTCTTATTCCCAAATGTTTTATCTATGACTGTAGTGGACATCATCAATGGTATAATCTTCTTGAAAATGAGGCAGGATGGAAATTGTGGCAGTACACAGTACTGGCAGTAAGTTTGCCTATGGAACTAGTCCTGATTGCTTTGCTTGGCTGAGGGGGCTGGATCTCGTGCACGTTTCTGGCAGGGTGTTGGTTATTGATTGATTTGCATAATTTCTTTATATTGGTATTTTGTAAAGCCAGATACCATGCTCAGTGCACTTTCTGAAAATCTTCTTTCCTACAATAATGTATAATATGTTTACACTAACTCCACTTACATAACACAGGACATGTTTTGGGGGCAATTGTTCCTATCATCAGCTGTTGACTACCTACCTGGGAGTGATTATACTACTGCCACGGGTGCCCGAGGTCGTTAAAGCGCAGACTTGTGAGTGGGAGTTCTGGGTTTTGAATCCCATCAGTACCATCCTCCCTGACTGAGGTTTTCTTCCCCCCCCTACCACACCCCCAGGTTTTCCTCAGTCCTCATAAATGGCAAATGCCTGGGAGGTACCCTAAACTTAGGCTTGGAACGTTTCCTTCCTTAAAAAATCCTTTCCCAACATATCATTTCATCTCAAGTATCATCAATGTACACCACCTGTGGTGCCTCAGTAGTAAAAATGGGCATTAAACACTATATAAAAATGTCCCCAAAATATGTCCTAGTGTTGTGTAAGTGCAGTTAGTGTGAACATGCATTTAATGCATTATTGTAGGATTGTCTACAGCCAGGATGATGAGATGTTGAGGCTAGTGTGTCAGTATCTTGAAAACAAATGCTTTCTGTCAGCTAGGAGAGCATGTTCAGCAATGGCTGATTTATCTGTCTGATCTAGGCGGCAGTGTCACTTAGGTTCTGAAAGTCGTGTATTAATGCTGCACTATGTGGTACCAATATAAACTACACCACATGAACATGAAATTCTGTAGATACCAGCAAGGCAAGTGGTTTCTTTGTGGACAGAATGTACTTCTTAATTGTTTTGTAGGTTAAAAATTATCTCTACATTGTGTCATTTAAGTAACTTGGGGATACAGTTAGTGACTTTTTTCAGATGTGCACAGTGTATCAGTCTATTTTGTATTCTTTCTGGATGTAAGGCTCTTCTCACTTCCCTGGCTCTGTACCTTTTAGCTTATCTTCCATACCTTAAAGGAGAAGTACAACATTAAGAGAACTGAAGCCTTACCACCTAGGCTTTACAGTAACTTCACAAGCAGGGTCCTATAGTTAGTGTTATTGGCTCCCCCAATTAGCTGCTTGCCAGATACCTTGCCAACATGCTTAAATCCCAAGTGGGAACTACCAATTAACACATAAAAGATTCAGGACATTTTATTGAAAAACTGTTTCATCTGGAGACCTTCTGGTGAGTTTTGACATGTGTCACTTTTTACTACTGTTCCAGTTAATGAAGCCATTTGGCATTTCAAAGAAATATTTCCACATGAAACTTCAGTTTTGTTCTACCATGTTTTGACCACCACATATTTTCAATGGAACGGCAACTTCTACAAACAGATTGATGGTTCACTAAGGGAAGCTCCCTTAGGCCTTTCATTGTCAATTTTTATATAGAGAAATTTGAACCAGCAGCTTTACAGCTTGCTCCGCATAAACTGACCTGTTGGTATTGGAAGTGCATGACACCTTTGTAATGTGGAATCAAGGGGAACCTGCTCATCATGATTTCCCGCAACATCTAACAGCATCATTTCAAGGATCCCACTTAAAATGGAGGTGGAAACAGATAATAAACTTCCTTTCCTGAATGTTTTGGTCAACAAGAAGAGTGATGGTACCCTTGGGCATACAGTTTATTGTAAGCCTACACTTATAGACAGATAACTCCACAAGACCTCCAATCACCATCTGAGGCAAAAATGCTCTATGATTAAAGCTCTCCTCAATCCAGTCTCCCAGATCTGTGAATCAAAGCTCCCTGGGATGAGAGAACAAATACCTAGGACAGATATTACAAGCACAGCTCCCTAAAAAAGCAAAAAAAACCCCACTTGCTTCAGCTGGTGTCTATAGAATACCATGCAGTATTGTGAGATTTACATTGGTACAACACATGCCTTTTAGAACATAAGAGATACTGCTGCCTAGGTCAGGCAGATAAATCAGTTGTTGCTGAGCATGCTCTCCTAGCTGATGGAGAGCATGTAATTGGTTTTTGAAATATTGACACACTAGCTTCAACATCTCATTATCATTCTCGCTTATATCAGGAGGCAACTAAAACTTACAGGCATAGTAACAACTTTAACAGGAAGAAGCAGCTCAGAAATGGCACTCAGCATGGTATCCCGC
This sequence comes from Metallyticus violacea, assembly GCA_030762175.1. Taxonomy (NCBI): domain Eukaryota; kingdom Metazoa; phylum Arthropoda; class Insecta; order Mantodea; family Metallyticidae; genus Metallyticus; species Metallyticus violacea. The sequence continues at coordinate 96,386,672 of CM060841.1, read as the reverse complement.
ATTACAAAATACCAAGATAAAAAAATTATGGAACTCATCAATAACCAACACCCCACTAGAAACAGCCATTAGCTTCAGCTTAGATCCAACTCCCTCAGCCAAGTGAACCAATCAGAGATCAGTTTCACAGGCCACCCCACTATATATCGCCACAATTTCCACCACCAAGTCGGTCACTCCCTCATCTTCAAGAAGATTATGTTGAGCACACCACTGATGATATCCACTGAGTTGTGGATGAAATGTTTGGGAAGATAAAGGAGATGAATCCCACTGGACCACAGCTGTATAGCCCAGAAGACTCTGTTTGCATAGTGAACACCAGCCACGAAAGCCTACGTTTCACAAAAATGAATTTGATTGTGCAAGTGATTAGTGACATTTCAAATATATGAGGTTAATATTGTGTGACACAAAGCAATCATTTTTTCAATACAAAACATTATTCTGTGATAAAAGACTAGGTTTGCAATGGAGATTTTGGAAATTAAGTTTGTTGTTCATTGCAATTAACTTTCTATAATTGTGTTAGGCTGCAATTGGTCAGTAGCAATATTTATTTTTCTATTTTCTCATACTTTTTTAAAATTTTGTTGAAATATTTTTTTATAGATTTTAGCATGTAAATATCTGGACACCTCATATTACTCCTATTGCTTAACCTTGAGAACAAGGAACCAGATTTAGTCCTTGCAGACCTCTGTAGCTTATCAACATAATGAACATTTGCACATTAAAAGCAAGAGACACTTATAATCATTAAGTTTGGAAATTCATTTAAGTACCAACATGGTGCAGTCACATATTATAACCACTAAAATGCCTAAGTGGAATAAACTGCCCACATTCACATTTACTTTATCACAAACACAATAAAATATTTAGAATTTGAATACTCAATAACAACTCAATGAAAAACAACAGATTTAACAATTCACACTCACCATCTCTCCTTTCAAAGATCACAGTTTATTGTCTCTAGTCCATAGTGCACTCCATGTAATACCTCGATGTCATCTCTTGTCCTCATTTGTGACAGTTGCAATTAATTATTATTATTTTTTTTTATTCAATTACTTACATAAATGAGGGACATTATTGCAGAATTTGTTGTTTTCTCTTGGAATAAACCTTATGATATTTCTCATATGGTACATCTACTAAAACAAATATTTCAGTTGACAGTTAGCTGATGATGCGAACAAAGGGTTTGTGAACTAGTTCTATATATTCAAAACAAGTAAGTGGAGCAATAAGAGTGTGATTTCGAATCAATGATCAAATTATTACTGTGGAAGCTTTGTTTTCCAACATAAGCCTATTTGTGCAGTTCCATAACTATTTAAATGCTGAAAATATTTAAGTATTACAAATTTATTTTTACACAAAGCTTGGAATAAACCCACAAAATTCTAATTCTTTCAAAGAATCATGCACATTATATTCTACCTGCTGAAAGCCTAATGAGGAAAAACTATTTAGATTATTCTAGTTCAATACTAGGGCTGTATCCTCTCTGTTTTCCTTACACCTTTTCCACTACTCAGACATCACAGGTGATGGACACTGATGATATCTGACATGCAATTATAAATTGGGAAAAGAATTTCATTTGAGAAGGAAGTGTTTCAGGCCAAAGTTTAAGGTACACTCTTTGAAAAAAAGTCAACTCTTGAAAGCAAAATTCTTCCAAGTCCTACTCATTACAATGTATGGTTCACCAGGTATATAGCAAAGCTGTGTAGCCACTGAAGCATGCAGTGATGCCATGGTTACGAGTGCAGGTTCACCCCTATATGAAACACTTTTTAGTAAACTTTTGTAACATATTACAACAACTTAGCACTATACAATGTGTTTACATTGTACATAAACACAGTACAAAATGGAAAACCAACAGATAATTAAGAAAACAATAACCAATGGTTTCAACAGAAATACAGTAATAAAAGCTATCAATAATTAAGTAAAAATTGTACTTACGAAGCTGTAGACAATGGAGTGGTAATATATGTTACATTAATGCTTTCAGTTGTTAACACTAACTCCACTTACTTATTTAAAACTTTGGACTAGTTTCGGGAGAGGTTCCTCCCATCATCGGCTGCTGTTGACTGAGTGCCGTTGTTCGAAACGGGGGATGGACGCCCGTTCGCCCCTGTGGTGGTATCTCGTGGCTCTAATAGAAACTTGCTGAGTTCATCCAGCGGCGGAAAATCAAAATTCATTAAGTTGTTCTTATTTTTTAAAATGAAGATTCTCTCCCATGTGGATAGTTCTATTGGTTTGCGAAGTTGTTTCAATAATTTAATTTCTGGTTTTATTTCATGATTTTTGTTCCAAAAATGAGCCGCTATTGCTGATTTGTCTGTCTGTTTCAATCTAATGTTCCTAAAATGTTCTTTTCTTCGAATTTCTAAATTTCTTTTTGTTTTCCCAATGTAGCTCTGTTCACAATCTGCACATTTAATCTCATATATTCCTGATTTTTGTTCTGTGGGAATGGTATCTTTCATTGTGCAGTCTACTAAATTTTTTATATTGTATTTGTTCTTTGGGGCTAACATAATTCCATGCTCTTTGAATATCTTCTTAAATTTGTTGTGGTAAGTTGGGTGGTATGTGAAACTTTTGAATTTATATCTGTCTTGGGTGTTTTTAAGTGTGGAGACTTCCTTAATCGATTTTTGTCTTTTAGCTTTTTTGATGATTTTTGTTATTGAGTCTGTGTTGAAACCATTAGTTATAGCCGTCTTCATTATATGTTGGTGTTCCATTTTGTACTCGGTTTCAGTCAATGGGATGTTGATTAGTCTGTGTGCTAAACTGTGAAACACTGCATATTTATGAGGGGTGGGGTTATAGCTATCATTTTTTATGTAATTTTCTGTGTGTGTTTGTTTCCTGTGAATTCCAAAGTTAAAACTGTTTGCATTTCTTATTATTTTTAAATCAAGGAATGGGAGACAACCATTTTTCTCTTCTTCTATGGTAAACTGTATAGATTTGTGTTGTAAGTTGAGGAGTTTCAATGCATCTGTAGAATGTTTTTTAGGTATTATTGCGAATATGTCGTCCACATATCTATGCCATGTCTTGAAGATCCACGGAAATGCTTTTGTAATGTGTATTTCAAAGAAGCTCATGAAAAGATCCGCCAAAAATGGAGACAAAGGATTTCCCATGGCTAGGCCAGAAACTTGTTGATAATATTTTCTATTGAAACTAAAGAAGTTTTGTTGGATGCATATATCTGTTAATTTCATCAAATCATCTACTTCTTCTGATATTAAGTTTATTGATGTTAACCATTTTTTTAAATTTTGCATCAAGTTTACTATTGGAATACTCGGAAATAAGGCTTTCACGTCATGGTGTCATTCGACGTGAAAGCCTTATTTCCGAGTATTCCAATAGTAAACTTGATGCAAAATTTAAAAAAATGGTTAACATCAATAAACTTAATATCAGAAGAAGTAGATGATTTGATGAAATTAACAGATATATGCATCCAACAAAACTTCTTTAGTTTCAATAGAAAATATTATCAACAAGTTTCTGGCCTAGCCATGGGAAATCCTTTGTCTCCATTTTTGGCGGATCTTTTCATGAGCTTCTTTGAAATACACATTACAAAAGCATTTCCGTGGATCTTCAAGACATGGCATAGATATGTGGACGACATATTCGCAATAATACCTAAAAAACATTCTACAGATGCATTGAAACTCCTCAACTTACAACACAAATCTATACAGTTTACCATAGAAGAAGAGAAAAATGGTTGTCTCCCATTCCTTGATTTAAAAATAATAAGAAATGCAAACAGTTTTAACTTTGGAATTCACAGGAAACAAACACACACAGAAAATTACATAAAAAATGATAGCTATAACCCCACCCCTCATAAATATGCAGTGTTTCACAGTTTAGCACACAGACTAATCAACATCCCATTGACTGAAACCGAGTACAAAATGGAACACCAACATATAATGAAGACGGCTATAACTAATGGTTTCAACACAGACTCAATAACAAAAATCATCAAAAAAGCTAAAAGACAAAAATCGATTAAGGAAGTCTCCACACTTAAAAACACCCAAGACAGATATAAATTCAAAAGTTTCACATACCACCCAACTTACCACAACAAATTTAAGAAGATATTCAAAGAGCATGGAATTATGTTAGCCCCAAAGAACAAATACAATATAAAAAATTTAGTAGACTGCACAATGAAAGATACCATTCCCACAGAACAAAAATCAGGAATATATGAGATTAAATGTGCAGATTGTGAACAGAGCTACATTGGGAAAACAAAAAGAAATTTAGAAATTCGAAGAAAAGAACATTTTAGGAACATTAGATTGAAACAGACAGACAAATCAGCAATAGCGGCTCATTTTTGGAACAAAAATCATGAAATAAAACCAGAAATTAAATTATTGAAACAACTTCGCAAACCAATAGAACTATCCACATGGGAGAGAATCTTCATTTTAAAAAATAAGAACAACTTAATGAATTTTGATTTTCCGCCGCTGGATGAACTCAGCAAGTTTCTATTAGAGCCACGAGATACCACCACAGGGGCGAACGGGCGTCCATCCCCCGTTTCGAACAACGGCACTCAGTCAACAGCAGCCGATGATGGGAGGAACCTCTCCCGAAACTAGTCCAAAGTTTTAAATAAGTAAGTGGAGTTAGTGTTAACAACTGAAAGCATTAATGTAACAGCTATCAATAAATTTAAAAGACAAAAATCTATAAGAGAGGTTTCCACAATGAAGAACATCAAGGAAATACACAAATTCAAAAAGCTTCACATACTATCCAACTTACCATAACAAATTTAAGGAGGTATTCAAACAAAAAGGTATAATGTTAGCCCCAAAGAACAAATGTATCAAAAATTTATTAGGTTGCACAGTAAAAGACATCATACCAAGAGAACAGGAATCAGGAATTTATGAAATCTAATGCGTGGATTGTAATCAGTGATACATCAGAAAAACAAAGAGAAATTTGGAGGAAAAAACCCTTTTGGAATATTCACCTTAAACAGGTTGATAAATCAGCAGTAGCAGCTCACTTATGGACCAATAATCATGAAATTAAACCAGAGACTAGGCTGCTAAAAAAATTTACAACCCAATAGAGCTATCCACTTGATAAAAGATTTTTATCTTAAGAAATAAGAAAAACTTCATGAACTTTGATTTTCTACCCATGGACGAACTCAGCAAGTTCCTACTAGAACCATCAGAGATTGCCACAAAAGCATCTTGGGATCCAGCCACCAATAGAAGTTAGTCAGTCACAGCTGATGATGAAAGTGAGGACTTCTGAAGCATATTCTAGTGTTGTGTAAGTGTGAGAACATGAATATATTAGTGATTACCACTCCATTGTCTACAGCTTCATAAGTACTATTCAGCTCATTGTTAGGTTTAAAATTTTTAAGATTGTCAGCAAATAATTTTATAGCCTTATAAAATGGGGAGATTCTCACACATTGGACCCATAAAAATATTAACAAGAAGGGGTCTAATACTTAAGTAAGTGCAGTATATATTTCAGTACTATCTATTGTAAACATTAAACAGAAATGTTAATTAATTTTCCTTTAGATTTCCCGACTTTATATTAACTGTAATTTAAATGTCAAGAGAAAAAAATTGCAGGTTTATTCCAAGTTTACATAAAAGTGTACAGTTTTCGAAAATATTTCTATGTTTTAAAACATTTTGAAAAATGGAACATCTATCTTAATTGGAGGTATCTCAAATTTTTGGTGCATATCACACAATCAGAGTGCAATTTTAAAATGAAGTTACCAACTGTTTGGATTTGCCAAGAACAGATAAATTAAAAACTTACTGTAAAAACAGTTCATCTTTTGGTTTCTACAAAAACAAAAGGCAACATGTCCCATAATTTGTTTTAAGTATGGATTGCTTATTTCAATGAAACCTCAGAAATGACATGCTGCCATATCCTCCATGGAGTGAACGGACAGAGTGGTCCCTCACATGAGGTAGTATCACAAACATTACTCTGGCAGTGCTGCAGACATTGGTGATATCACCAGGTCATCCATGTTTGGAAGAACAAACTTTTTCTGTAAAACATACACAGCATTAAATGTTGAACTAGTTGAAAAAAATATTTCTGCAAAAAGAACACATGTTATGAATTTAAAGTTTTGAAATGTTGAAGAAAAACTTAAGAGCAGAAAGGAAACTTAAAACTGAAAACAGATATTTGTGTTAGATACATGAAGATAACTACAAATGTGACTAAAGTATGTTATAATATACAAAGGGCATTCAGAAATTATATACAATATTGGTTTTTTATGAATACTATGCTACCTATGGAACATCCAGTTGTAGGGTTAAGGATTGATACAAATATGTCATGCAGACCCTAGATGGCAGTTTTAAGAGCATTTATAGTGAAATGACAGAGTTCATTTATTGTCAAGTAAAGAAGATTAGGGCAACAGGAAAGTGATTATTATGGACAAAGATGGACTGCATGGTCTTTGTGAAAGGAAGGCATCAAAATTGTAGAAATTCACAGACGTTTAACTGTGGCACGTGATCAAGAAGCTCCAGCACATAAGTCATTTACAATTAGGCCAATAGCTTTGCCAATCGCTTGGGATCTGTGAATACTGGTCATCCCTCAACATCACTGTCTCCCAGGAACATTAAGGTTTGTCTGAATTAATTATAGCTGATAGGTGTATGACCTTTGGTGAACTGGAATGTCAGACAGGCCTCGGCTGCACCATTACTCACAATGGGTTTCATGGGGCTTGACACTGTCACATAAGGAAAAAGGGTTGAAATCATCAGCTATTGGAAATACACAATAAAGATTCAGATTTTTTGAAGAAGCTGGTTACTTGTGATTAGTCATTTCATCACTACCACACATCAGAGAAGAAAGTCCAATCAATGCAATGGAAACATCCAGGGAGTCCCAAGCCCAAGAAATTTCTGTTTCAGCAACATATGTAGGCAAGCAGATGATCGTCTTTTGGGACACTTCAGGCATGCTGCTAATGGACTGGCTTCCTCAAGGGAGAGGTGTATTTTGAGACCCTTACTCATTTAGACACAGTAATCAGCAATGAAAAGGGAAGTAGTTAACAGGAGTGTTACTCCAATATGACAATGTGCAGCCCCACACCAGCAGCACTACAACTTCAAAGTTGGCATCACAGAGGATCATTGTTGTGCCACACCCACCATATTCACTAGATCACTCCGTCTGTATATCTTATTGAACAACATGAAGGACTCACTAAGAGATAAAAAATTTGGCAACAATGAAGAAATTTAGGCAGCTGTCCACAAATAGTGTTGGACCAATTCCAGGGAAAAGTAAACTACACCCCAAAAATAAAACTAACAAATAAGAAATAAATAACCTTTGTAATATGTACTTCATACATCACAGTTTAATTTACTTTTCAGTACTACTGTTTTCATGTTTAATTTCAGACCTTTTCAAGGCATTCAAATTAACATGTTATTTGCACCCGAAGGTAGTAAAATAAACACATTTTCACCTATAAAATTACATAATTCATTTAAATTAATGGCTACTTTTAAACACTCTAGTATGATCAAAGTTGAATCCCATGCACTACATGTAATTACTTAACGGAAAGGCAACAAAGGTTATTATTTACAGAGAATGTTTCAGTCAATTTGTTTGATATTCTGTATGCAAAGCTAACTTTTTTAAGCTATTTTAATTGATCATAATCATTACTTAACAAATAACTAGGGTTTCCTAAGAATGGACCATTATTGCTGTAATGTAATTGCATTTTCTCTTATAGTAACCTAATATATATATATATATATATATATAATTGCATTTTCAAAGCAAATGAATATATTTTATATAGTAATCTAGACAACAAAATAACACTTTTAAATTATAATGTAATATTTGTTATTCTTACAATAAATACTAATAGAGAACTATTTATAGGAATCAAACATCTGTAAATATTAACTAGTTTACAAGACATACGATTTACGACTTATTTCCATTAAAGTGTGTTTTATCTTTCATGAAAATCTCACCACAGTGATATGGTTAAAACAAAGTGATTCATGTTCAGAAAAAAGAACAAAGAGTGGCTTGTTGTATGAAATCTAGATATCCAATCTTACATAGCGCGCTTGCACTGTCAGTCACATAAAGGCATGTGAACAGTTCCTGAATAATTGTTACATTTTTGTCACTGTGCTGTGAGCTATACACAAGATGTTTCAATTGCTCTTTCTTCAGCAGAACATGCTAAAAGATATCAGGGGAGAAAAATTACAAAGAAAAACAATGTGAAAGAGAGGAAAAAAAATGAGCTCTTCTCAACTGAGATCACACTGTGAGAAAGCTTATGAAAAAAATACATCATGAACTGAAGAAGAAAAATGTACAACAGAGTGAAGAGGCTGCCCATCTTTGGGTGCCGAAGTAACTCAAATTACACATACATCTACATATAAGTGTAAACAAACACTCGGAAACCCAGTGAGACGTGTGTAAAAAATTGTCCTCAAAAACAGCAAAAAATTGTTTTGGTATTATTCCAAAGGTTGGAAGTGCACGTCCATTGTAAATAAGGAACCTCTTGGAAAAACAAACCACACTTTCTGCAGAAGAAGTCAAAGAATTCCTACAATGAGATGATATAAGTTGGCAGTCATCCAGGGCTAAAGACTTTATCTCCAGGATAGTTCAGGATCAAAAACAAAAATTCAGAAATGATTTATGTTCATCACTATGCAGGAGGCATATGAAATCTTCTAGGAGAAACATTCCATGTCAGTTACACCATTCATCTTTCTGTGCACTGTGACCAAACTACATCTCCCTGAGAAACAAGACCTCCAGAAACATATATTTATGCAGGCAACATAAAAAATTTTTTAATACTTCAAATTTTTTTAACTTTATTTAGAGGCACTAAATAAGTGAGGTCTCAATAGCCCAATTAAATTTTCCAAATTAACAAAAATTTTAGCATGTGATGACAACAGTGAGCATTACATTACTGGCACCTGTCAAATTTGTTTAAAGAAAATTGACAAATTTTTACCATCAGAAAAATAGCAGGTGATGAAATTGATTGGTGCTCACTCTGAAAATCAGGTGTTTCACATTCAGCATTGTTATGAGAAACTTGCTGAGTCATGCCCTTCATTTTTAAAACACCTTTATATCAAATGAATGCAAAGCAAAGTACTTTGAGGAATCAAAGAAGTAAGTTACACATGTCAGTTGTTTTGCAAGTTGACTTTGTAGAGAATTTAACCATTTTGCTATAAAATAATACATAGAGCAGCCATTGGTACCATGTTTACAGGTGTTGCATGGCTACAGAGGGATTTACATTTATCCTATGCATTACTATCAGACCATATGGATCATAATTTAAAATGTTTTAAAAAGTTGTCCTTTTTTTAAAAATTATATATGGAACTAACAAAGTGAAGCTCATATTATAAAATCATTTAAATATGTCATCTACACACTCTTTATGGTTCACTTACTTTTTGAAATATGGAACTGGTCGTCACGTTGGCTGAGGATGAAGATGATTTGTCTTCAAAATTGGTTCCGTACTTCAAAAAGTAAATGAAGCATAAAGAGTTTGTAGATAACATATTTAAATGAATTTATCATATGGATCATGTTATATATGCTGCTCACACCTTCATCAGCGATATTAAAGACATTGAGAACATCTCCATATTTTCTGATGGTGTTGCTAGCCAGTTTTCAAGAAGACTTCAATGTGAATGTGACATGGAACTTCTTTGCTTCTGGCCATGGTAAGCAGATGATGGTGTTGGTGGAACTATAAAGCGTAATTTTAACATTGCCTTGCGTATAAAACAAGATACACTGATTGATATTATGTGGTTGCATTTGCAAATAAAAATTGAATTAAGTCTACAGTAAAGTTCAAGAAAATATAGAATTACTAGATTGCCGCTTCTTCTTTGTCAGGGCTCTGTCACAGACCCACGAAGTACATTTCATACAGTCAGTCAGTAGACACATAGTACAGTCAAAACAATATTCTGTTCAGAAAACCAGTACCCTGACTATCCCTGTATAACAAACATTTCAAGTTGTGACGTTGTGCTCAGAAAATAGAATGGAAAGAGGAATATGAAGTATTACTTTGCCTTAATGATGAGTGAAAGTGAAGGCTATAATGTGACCAACTTTAAGAAATGTGAGTGAGGTAAACTGTTTAGTAAGCCCTCCAAAAAAGACAAATGCTTTCTGTTGTTCCAAGTTTCACTCGCAACAAGTGGCAGTTCGATGTACTGATTCCAGAAGCGGAGTAGTAATAAACATTCAGCAGACAACGGACTAGAATCGAAAGATTATTATTATTCCTCCATTCTTAAACTATGATTTTGTGATGCTATAATGAAGTTGTCAGGAAGATGGTGCATTGACGTTGGTGAGGAGTATATTGAAAGATTTCATGCGCATTGAACCATGTTGCATAATAAATAAGGTACAAAAATTGCTATTATAAATCATTTCCAAATGACCTTCTTATTTATAAATAATTATCCATTGGCCTAAAATACAATAAAATATATTGTAACTTGTGTCCTTTTTGCAGATAATTTTCCTGCAAAATAAAAACTAAAAATGTTATTACACTACCTATATCTTAAAACAATAATGATTCTATACATCATAGTTATTCATATATTGACTTCTGAGGTCTTTATTAGTATTTTATAAATATGTTTAGTCTATGTCATTTGCATTTCATCAAATCTAAAATCAATATCTCTACACTGTATGTTAGATTGCACAACCATTAAGATGGCCGCATGAAAAACTTCATAAATCTGGAACAGAATTTTTAGTCTTGCAATACTCAAGCTTCTTGACAAATATTTTCTTTTCTCTGAACAGATTGACAATATAATTAAGAAATTGAATAAGAAAAACAACATGTTAAGAAGACTAGTACGTGTCAAATGGATGATCCAAGATCTCCTTAATGATACATACAAAAACTACATTAAGCCCAAATTGCTCTATGGATGTGAGATAATATCCATAATAAATAACCAATGCAAAACTAAATTTGACACCATACAATACAATAGGTCATTAAGAATAACATGAGTCATATAAACAACACTTATTGCTGCATTGCAGAGCATAACTAACACCTGCCAATTAAAACAGGGCTATATATTAAAACGACAATACTGGGACAGAAATTAAAAAATTAATTAACCTAGGAATAAATGCTTTCATATTCCTGACAGCACACAGCAATTACCTGCCATTATACCAACTGATCCTTTGCCATATATATAGATGCCAGAGTAAAACTAAATCTGGAAATCTGGATCAATGGTCTCTGAAAAGAAAGTATACCTGAAGTATTAAGATTAACAGCACTTAGTACACTAAACAACTTTACTTGACTGATACTGGTGTAGAGTATATACAGATAGTTCTCTTAAAAATAGAAGAGCAGGCTTTGGAATACACTGGGAAGAAAATTCTCAATATATACCTTTGGGACAATACTGCTAATAATTTTGATGGTGAAATAATGGCCATTAGAGCTGCTTTAGAAAATCTACTGTGTAGACCTAACATAAAAGAATTGTTATCTTCAGTGACTCTAAAGCAGCACTACAAAGTATATTAATTACAGTTCCTGCCAACATACCTATAAATGAAATAAAAAAAAACTATACCACACAATCCAGATCAAAAAGAGAGAAATAATTTTACAATGGATTTCAAGCCATGTCATTAAAGGGGAATGAGATTATTGATACTTTAGAAACAAAGGAGTTGCCATAAAATTAAAACCAGCTTTTAAACTAGAACTTCCCTCTAAATTGAAAGTCATAAAAATATTAATAACCTAGCAAGAATGCAAAATTATCCAATAAAAACTTAAAGAAAAATCATATGAAGATCTAAAGACTTTCGAACATCTTTTATTGAACCCGACATGATGACACTTAGTGAAAGCCAATTGCTTCTGCTTCTATTTTTCCCATTTTCAAAGCTAATTGACCCTTTCTGTATCAGTCAGAGAAATTTAACATTGGTCTCTCAGAGTTCATGATGCAGCTTTTATTTCTAATGATGTAAAATAGTACTATAGGATTGCAAGTATGTTTCAATAATTTTGTTTTTATATCAATTTTGTGGTTTTTGGACCAAAAGTGGCAATTTATCGATCTGTTTGTAATGGATATTTCTGAAATGTTCTTTGGTATGGCCTTCCAAATTTCTTTTCGTTGTTTTAATGTATGCCTGATTACAGTCTGCAGATAATTTAATAGACATCTATCTCTTTTGTTAGAAGTTATAGGGTCCTTGTAGAAAGATAGTAATATATTTTTAATAATGTAGACATTTTGAGATGCTGAAATCATTTTGTGTTTATTAATTTTTTTTTAAAAAATTATTGAACACACTAGGATGATTAATTTAAAAAAACAATACATTTATTTCCTTAAAATGTCCACTGCATTACTGCCTCTCAGTTCAATTTGGCACATCATAATTGTAAATATTAAAAGGTAGGCGATATTTTAAAACTGAGGTTCTTTTAAGTTAACAATGAAACAAAAAGCTGCAATATTGGGAAATCCTGTAGCAGGATGAATAAAATGAAGCAAAAAAGGAATTCAGTCATGAAATACAGTTATGCATTACCTGAAACTCTTGAGTAAGCTTCTTCTCTATCCAAGAGGTCACATGACCAACACTAACTTGTCGCTCCCCAAACTTGGGCTGAGTCTGCAGCCAGATTTGTGGGTTGTTACGGAAACCATACCTGTTTGTAAAACAACAGATCATCTGTACACTTTCTCAATTTATCACATACATCACTCTGCTAATCAGACTAGAAATTATGGAGCCAGTCAGCACTTAGGGTTAATATATCGATCAGGCTTTCCATTCTCAATTGGACAGCTGGTTGATATATTAGTCGCCGAGCACTACTATTCTATTTACTATGTGAGGATCAAGGAAAATTGCTCCATTTTGTGCCTAAGCATGTCATCGGTTAGTTAAGTAACTAACAAGTTAATTTTCTAAGTGATTCTCAAATTCCAAAGCATATCTGATTCAGTATAAACATTTAGAAGCTGGATTATTCCTGAGCTCTCATCTTGCAGATGCATGACTTGCCTGTTTCACATGGATGAGCTTACAGGTGAACCAAGTCCAGAACTGCTCATGGATTCTGATTCTGAAGAAAATATTGACATAGACTTGTGTGTATTCAAACTAGCAGTGAATGTCACATCATTTATTAAATATACATCATTCATACTAATACTTCTTAGACTTTCATGATTGAAGTTATAATTAAAACAGTTAAAATCTTCTGGGCTGTTTTGCTGTGGTCCATGGTTTAAATTGCTACCATAGCTTTCACCAGCTACTTTGGTTGGCATCATCAGTGCACAATGAATAACACCTGACTGCTAAGAGATGACAGTATTGATCCATCTCTGTCTGTTTTTGATTGTCGATTGATAAGCCTGGAGGAATTTAACTGTTTCAATTATATGTATTGTTTGTGAAGGAAAGCTGCCTCATAAGAAATTTAGAGAATAGTTTATAAGAAATCTTGTAGAAAATGCACAGGATTTGAATCCAGCACCTTCAACATGTCAATGTGGAAGACCTTCAAAACTGGAACGCCGACACGGGTGGCTGAGGTCGTTAAGGTGTTGATTTGTGAGTGGAAGGTATGGGGTTTGATTCCTGCCAGGATTATCCTCCCTGACCGAGGCCTTTCAGGCTTTCCTCAGTCCTCATAAAGGGCAAATGCCAGGGAGGTACCCTAAACTTAAGCTTGGAATGCTTCCTTCCTTAAAAAATATCCTTTTCCAATTTATTCTTTCATCTATCAACAATGACCATTTAGATGGAATACAGCGATTTCCTATACATATGCTGGCAATGTAGTTCCACTGAGGGGCATCATTTTTAACATCTCTTATAACACAGGTTAGTGCTTAATATACTCAGTTTTTTAAATACAGCAACATTTAATGCTTTCAGTAACAGTATAAATACTAAAATATGCACGGCGCCTCTATTTCCATTTTTCTGGTACAGCTGTTGCACTTCCCCAGTAAGCAGGTAGCCTGTAACTCAAATAAATGTTCTGTGTCTGTGAGCTGGCTGCTGCTGGTGCCCCAAAGTAACTAGCACTCTGATTCATTAATGCTTCACATAGGTGTTTAAAATATAGGACATGTATCAAGAGTATGCACCCCCATCCTCAGCTGTCTTCTGGCAATGGTACGATCTCAAAGTTAATGATGACGTTTTCATTTTTTATAATTAAAATTTTTTTCCAAGTTGCTAAATCTGTTGCACTGTTAGCAGTCTAACAATTTTGGCTCCTTTTTAATGTCATGATTTTTAAACTAGAAATGTGCTGAAATTGCCAATTTTCTTAATAATCAATACATTTTTAATGCTAAATGTGTTCTGGGGAACCAGCAATACTCTTTAAATATTAACATTTAAGAGAAATTGAGTCGAAATAGTAACATACACACCACTAAAATTGAATTGAATGGAAGACTAGTTTCGGGAGCCATCGCTCCTATCATCAGTTCCTGGTCGACTGCCGGCCTCGTTGTTTGTGCTAGATCGATTCGTCTCTGGTGGAGGTTTGATGAACTTTTGTATTAGTACATCACTTGGCGGGATTTCGAAATTAAAAACTTTCTCCTTATTCTTCCAAATATAGATATTTTCCCAGACTGTAAGTTCAGTTTTTCCTTTAATATATTTAAGTAATTTTGGGTTTTTATTAATGTTATGTTGTTCTTTCCAAAAGTGCCAGGCTACCGCCGATTTTTCTTCTTGTTTTTGATTTATATTCCTAATGTGTTCTTTGGCTCTTGTTTTTATGTTTCTTTTGGTCTTTCCAATATAAACTTTATCACAGTCATTGCAGTTCATCTGATATATTCCTGATTTATCTTCATCTTGTAGGCTATCTTCTTTTTGTTTTGAGTTAAGGATATTTTTAATGGAATAATTATTTTTTGGAGTCAGAACAATGTTGTATCTTTTAAAAATCTTTTGAAATTTATGAAAGGTTGATGGATGGTATGTGAATTTTTTGTATGTCCTGTTTTTTTCTTTGATAGGAGTAAGTGTAGTGTTGTCTCTAATTTTCTTTTTCTTCTTCTCTCTGTCTATTTTCTTGTGTACAACTTCTTGTTTGAAGCCATTCTCTGTAGCTATATGTATTATATTATTCATTTCTAGTTTATATTCCTCCTTGTTCATTGGAATATTAACCAGTCTGTATGCAAGACTATTTAAAACTGCATGTTTATGGGGAATTGGATTAAAACTGTTACATTTAATGTAGTTATCTGTGTGTGTAGGTTTTCTGTATATGCCAAAATTTAGATGATTTTCTTTTCTAATTATCTTAATATCCAAGAAAGGTAACTGTTCATTGCATTCTCTCTCCATGGTGAATTTAACTGTTTTTTCCTGTAAGTTAAGCAACTTTAGTGCATCATCCAAGTGTCTTTCTGGTACTATTGCAAAAATATCATCAACATAACGGTACCAAGTCTTAAATATCCAAGGGAAACTATTTACTATTCTAGTTTCCAATGCACTCATGAAAATGTCTGCCAATATTGGTGATAGTGGGCTACCCATTGTCAGACCAAAATTTTGTTTGTAATATTTGTTATTGAATGTAAAGTAATTTTGTTCTAGACATAAGTTGATTAATATGATGTATTCTTGGATATCTTTTGTGGTTATTCCTACTTTTTGTAACCACTTTTTTATCAGGGAGTATAAATTTAGTGTAGGAATACTTGGAAACAGTGCTGTTACATCAAACGAAACTAAGGTATCTGTTTTTTCTATTTTTATGCCTTTAATTTTTTGAATAAGATCTAATGAGTTTTTTATACTAAGAGATTCAAATCTTGGAAAAGTAGAAAGTTTGTAAGTCAACCATTTTGCTAGTTTATAGGTTGGAGCATCTATGTTATTTATGATAGGTCTCATAGTTTTCCCTGGCTTGTGTACTTTTGGGAGACCGTAGATTGTAGGTATTGCAGGGTTATCTACTTTAATTTTATAATGTTCCTTTTTATCTATTAATTTGCAATCAGTAATTGTTTTATTAAATGTGCTTTTGCATTGATTTAGGGGATTTTTTGTTATTATTGAGTATTCAGTGTTTTTTAGTAATTGTTCCATTCTGTCTATATAGTCATTCTTATCTAGAATTACAACAGTATTTCCTTTGTCTGCTCTTGTGTAAATAACAGGTTTGTCTTTTAGTGTCTTTATTATCTTTGTGTAAGGGTTGGTATTGTTTTTATTTCCAATTTGTTCGATAATATTACAACACTGGCTTTGAATTGTATTCTTATCTATTTCTGTAAGGTTTTTGGTGGCTATCTGTATGTCTGCTACATAATCTTCAGTTTTTTTGGAGAAATTTACACAAGTTTTTAAACCTTTATCCAAAAAAGTGATTTCTGCATCTGTGAATTTTTGTTGTGATAGGTTATAGACATTTTTTGTGGCTTTTTCCTTGGATGGTGTTTTTATTTCTTGTTTTTGGCATAAATTATCCAATTTATGTTTAAGTTTGTAGGTGTTATTTTTCATATTTAGGTTAAGTATTGTCAGAAGGTTGTTTTCTAAATTTTCCCAGATTAAATTGCCTAGAGCTTTAGTCAATTTTAAATGTAAGTTATACAGTTGCAATTCTATTTCAGTTCTATTTTTGTAATGTTGGTTTTTTTCCATTTCAAGGATTTTTCTCTCTGCTGCTTTCTGTTGTTTACTATTATGATCAAATTTAACTATTTTCCTGACGAATTTTGGTATGACATTTTTAATTCGGCATAAGTGGAGAAACCGTATATTCGCGGCTATTTCTCGTTTTTTCCTTTGTAATTTTTCAAAAAGTTTAATTTCTTTCTTGTACGTATTTATAACGGTGGAAGTAGATAAAGTAGATCCTACCTTACAGGAATCCATTTTTAAGGTTAGCGTAGCGATCTTTTGGCCGTTTTTGTTCACAGGTTTATATACCTAATAATTGTATAAAATATAGTGAACTTTTGTAACAGTGGTGTAAATTATTAACATTTAAGAGAAATTGAGTCGAAATAGTAACATACACACCACTAAAATTGAATTGAATGGAAGACTAGTTTCGGGAGCCATCGCTCCTATCATCAGTTCCTGGTCGACTGCCGGCCTCGTTGTTTGTGCTAGATCGATTCGTCTCTGGTGGAGGTTTGATGAACTTTTGTATTAGTACATCACTTGGCGGGATTTCGAAATTAAAAACTTTCTCCTTATTCTTCCAAATATAGATATTTTCCCAGACTGTAAGTTCAGTTTTTCCTTTAATATATTTAAGTAATTTTGGGTTTTTATTAATGTTATGTTGTTCTTTCCAAAAGTGCCAGGCTACCGCCGATTTTTCTTCTTGTTTTTGATTTATATTCCTAATGTGTTCTTTGGCTCTTGTTTTTATGTTTCTTTTGGTCTTTCCAATATAAACTTTATCACAGTCATTGCAGTTCATCTGATATATTCCTGATTTATCTTCATCTTGTAGGCTATCTTCTTTTTGTTTTGAGTTAAGGATATTTTTAATGGAATAATTATTTTTTGGAGTCAGAACAATGTTGTATCTTTTAAAAATCTTTTGAAATTTATGAAAGGTTGATGGATGGTATGTGAATTTTTTGTATGTCCTGTTTTTTTCTTTGATAGGAGTAAGTGTAGTGTTGTCTCTAATTTTCTTTTTCTTCTTCTCTCTGTCTATTTTCTTGTGTACAACTTCTTGTTTGAAGCCATTCTCTGTAGCTATATGTATTATATTATTCATTTCTAGTTTATATTCCTCCTTGTTCATTGGAATATTAACCAGTCTGTATGCAAGACTATTTAAAACTGCATGTTTATGGGGAATTGGATTAAAACTGTTACATTTAATGTAGTTATCTGTGTGTGTAGGTTTTCTGTATATGCCAAAATTTAGATGATTTTCTTTTCTAATTATCTTAATATCCAAGAAAGGTAACTGTTCATTGCATTCTCTCTCCATGGTGAATTTAACTGTTTTTTCCTGTAAGTTAAGCAACTTTAGTGCATCATCCAAGTGTCTTTCTGGTACTATTGCAAAAATATCATCAACATAACGGTACCAAGTCTTAAATATCCAAGGGAAACTATTTACTATTCTAGTTTCCAATGCACTCATGAAAATGTCTGCCAATATTGGTGATAGTGGGCTACCCATTGTCAGACCAAAATTTTGTTTGTAATATTTGTTATTGAATGTAAAGTAATTTTGTTCTAGACATAAGTTGATTAATATGATGTATTCTTGGATATCTTTTGTGGTTATTCCTACTTTTTGTAACCACTTTTTTATCAGGGAGTATAAATTTAGTGTAGGAATACTTGGAAACAGTGCTGTTACATCAAACGAAACTAAGGTATCTGTTTTTTCTATTTTTATGCCTTTAATTTTTTGAATAAGATCTAATGAGTTTTTTATACTAAGAGATTCAAATCTTGGAAAAGTAGAAAGTTTGTAAGTCAACCATTTTGCTAGTTTATAGGTTGGAGCATCTATGTTATTTATGATAGGTCTCATAGTTAATAGGTCTCAATAATAACAAAAAATCCCCTAAATCAATGCAAAAGCACATTTAATAAAACAATTACTGATTGCAAATTAATAGATAAAAAGGAACATTATAAAATTAAAGTAGATAACCCTGCAATACCTACAATCTACGGTCTCCCAAAAGTACACAAGCCAGGGAAAACTATGAGACCTATCATAAATAACATAGATGCTCCAACCTATAAACTAGCAAAATGGTTGACTTACAAACTTTCTACTTTTCCAAGATTTGAATCTCTTAGTATAAAAAACTCATTAGATCTTATTCAAAAAATTAAAGGCATAAAAATAGAAAAAACAGATACCTTAGTTTCGTTTGATGTAACAGCACTGTTTCCAAGTATTCCTACACTAAATTTATACTCCCTGATAAAAAAGTGGTTACAAAAAGTAGGAATAACCACAAAAGATATCCAAGAATACATCATATTAATCAACTTATGTCTAGAACAAAATTACTTTACATTCAATAACAAATATTACAAACAAAATTTTGGTCTGACAATGGGTAGCCCACTATCACCAATATTGGCAGACATTTTCATGAGTGCATTGGAAACTAGAATAGTAAATAGTTTCCCTTGGATATTTAAGACTTGGTACCGTTATGTTGATGATATTTTTGCAATAGTACCAGAAAGACACTTGGATGATGCACTAAAGTTGCTTAACTTACAGGAAAAAACAGTTAAATTCACCATGGAGAGAGAATGCAATGAACAGTTACCTTTCTTGGATATTAAGATAATTAGAAAAGAAAATCATCTAAATTTTGGCATATACAGAAAACCTACACACACAGATAACTACATTAAATGTAACAGTTTTAATCCAATTCCCCATAAACATGCAGTTTTAAATAGTCTTGCATACAGACTGGTTAATATTCCAATGAACAAGGAGGAATATAAACTAGAAATGAATAATATAATACATATAGCTACAGAGAATGGCTTCAAACAAGAAGTTGTACACAAGAAAATAGACAGAGAGAAGAAGAAAAAGAAAATTAGAGACAACACTACACTTACTCCTATCAAAGAAAAAAACAGGACATACAAAAAATTCACATACCATCCATCAACCTTTCATAAATTTCAAAAGATTTTTAAAAGATACAACATTGTTCTGACTCCAAAAAATAATTATTCCATTAAAAATATCCTTAACTCAAAACAAAAAGAAGATAGCCTACAAGATGAAGATAAATCAGGAATATATCAGATGAACTGCAATGACTGTGATAAAGTTTATATTGGAAAGACCAAAAGAAACATAAAAACAAGAGCCAAAGAACACATTAGGAATATAAATCAAAAACAAGAAGAAAAATCGGCGGTAGCCTGGCACTTTTGGAAAGAACAACATAACATTAATAAAAACCCAAAATTACTTAAATATATTAAAGGAAAAACTGAACTTACAGTCTGGGAAAATATCTATATTTGGAAGAATAAGGAGAAAGTTTTTAATTTCGAAATCCCGCCAAGTGATGTACTAATACAAAAGTTCATCAAACCTCCACCAGAGACGAATCGATCTAGCACAAACAACGAGGCCGGCAGTCGACCAGGAACTGATGATAGGAGCGATGGCTCCCGAAACTAGTCTTCCATTCAATTCAATTTTAGTGGTGTGTATGTTACTATTTCGACTCAATTTCTCTTAAATGTTAATAATTTACACCACTGTTACAAAAGTTCACTATATTTTATACTCTTTAAATATGTTTATACTCTTTTGGGTTGAGTATGTGAACTTCTTGCATTTGATATTTTCATCCATTTTTATACATGTGCATGTTTCTGATGGCTTTAATAGTGTTTAATGATTATTTTACTGAGGTGGTGGACACTGATGATACATTAGATTTAATGATAAGCTAGGAAAAGATTTTTTTTTTGAAAGGAAGGAAGCATTCCAGACCTAAGTTTATGGTACCTCCCCAGCATTTGCCATTTATGAGGACTGAGGAAAACCTGGAAAAATACCTCAGTCAGGAAGGACTGTCCTGCTGCAAATCAAACTACCGATCTCCTGCTCACGAGTCCATGCTTTAATGACCTTGGCCACCCATGACGGTCCCATTTTAAAATGCGTGTTGGCTTTTTTTTTTTTTTTTTTAATTCCCCTTTACCAAGTAGAATATCAACCAATCTGTGTGTCAGACCATTTATAACTGTTACTGGAGTTTGGGATTGAAAATATTTAAAGAGTATAGTATTATGTTGGTTCTAAGCACAAATTTAGCATTAAAAATTAATTAAGATCATCTCAAAAAGATGCAGTGCCAAATTTCAAAATTTCTGGAATTTGTCAAATTAATTGCATGTCTGTAATTAGATATATATATGGGTTAAATATTAAGTTGTCTTTATCAGGAATACACCCTAAGGTGGGGCATTATTTTTTGGAACTTAGGTATTTAATCTCTATGAAATTTTTACATTTGATGTATGAATAGATACGCAGCAATATTCAACTTTTTCATTTGACGAAGCTGGTTAGTTATATTGACGTTATACTCTTACCCTCCTTTAATTATATTGGGGATGTATTAAATATCTCTAAAATGCAGATTTGAGATTAGATCAGGCAACAAGACATTACCTTGGTAAGCTTTCAAATCTGTATATTCATCATTGCCAGGCAGAGCTAGGTATTGGCATAGCATATCAGTTTCATAAGGACTTTCCTATCATTAATGAAACCCCAGACCTTGAGTGTATTTTTAATTTACCACACCCAGTCGAGCTGATAGTTACTGAAACTTTATAAGGTTACACATGCTGCCAGTTGGGAACTAGTAAACTTTTCCTCTTGCCAATTATCTGATCCAGAACGGTCTCCATTGGAAAAATGTTCGTCTTTTGTACTGGTACCCAAATTTGACAAGTCCTGCTTGATTATAGATGTGGTAAAGTTTTGCTAACTATTACAATGGAGGTACAATTGGCCTGCGCATCCTGAAGGTTCTACCTCGTCTTTCAATACAGGGCGACTCCATTTTCATCTTCCTTCCATTAATGAACTTCCAGCCTTAGCTTCCTCTCATCCAAAGGAATGCTTTATCGACAAATTTCTTGAAGACATTAGTCACCCTAGATTTTTGAAGCTTTTTAAGTCTAGAGACAACCTTTTCCCCATTCAGAGAGTTCTGTTACACAAGCTATCTTTGAACCCTATCATTATTTTGCCGCTGACAAGGGCTCTTCAGTCATTATGGACCAGGCATTTTACATCCAAGAAGACTTTCCAAGTTAAACGATGATGATTATTATTTAAGTTTATCTAAAGATGTCACCCACAACTTTAAACAGAAACTACATATTTTGTTTCCACTAGAGCTCCATCTGAAGGTTTCAACAAAACCGACATTTTATTATTAATTTTAGTCTTTCCAATCACACTTTTCCTATATCTTCTCTCCAAAATACATAAAGCAGGCTACCTAGGATGACCCTTAGTACCTAGTTATGGCAGCTATACCAATATTCCTTATAAGGACCTAGAGGCTCTATTTTCTAGATAAAACCAATTCCACTCAGATCCCATCTAATGACTTTATCTGCCAATTAGCATATTTTGTCCTCACATATGTGTTTTTGTTTAAAAAGGTAAGTATTTCCTTCAAATCAAGGAGACAGCTATGGGAACTAGAATGGCTCTGTCCTATGCCAATTTATACATGGTCAAATTGGAAGAATTTCTACATTCAGAATCTTTAGTCTATTGGTGTGGCGCAGATTTACAGATGATATTTTTATCATTTGGACTCATGGTATTACATTTGATTCTTTCTTTAATAGGTTGAATACAAATTACCCATTTAAGTTCACATCTATGGTTTCCTGAACTGAAACCATTTTCTTAGATATAGAAATTCAGTATAAGCAATTTTTGACATCAGTCCATGTTAAAACTACCAATTTACAGCAGTACCTACACTTTGATAGTTGCCATCCATCACATATTAAAAAAGTCATTCCCTTTTCTTTGTAACTGGGTTTGTAACAACTACCAAACTCTATATAGATATATCACCTGTTAACTGGTAATTAGTTGAGCTGGGATACCCCCTTCCTTGGTATGGTCTAAAATTCAGGCTTCTCACATAAGTACACTCCTAGGATTTTGAACATAATGGTCAATAACCGGTTGAATTTCATAGTAACATATTTTCTGGATATAGAAAGACTTAAGGCTATCTTAAAGGAGTTTCAACATTCTCTCATTCAAAATCAGTTAACTGCCTCATTTTTTCAGGTATTAGCATGGCTTTGTTACCAGTCGGCTTGAAACCTCAGAAACATTTTTCGTAAGAATATTGATTATCCCCAGACTTCTTTTTCTATACCTGGTTCTTATCCAAGAATCACCCTAAATGTAAAATATGAGCATTGATACCCCTATGCTTATCATTTATTAGTCTGAATCTGAAATTAAGAATTTAAAATTTACTCATTTTCGAACTGTACCTCAATGCATGTTGTGTATTTATCAAATGCAAGTTTTGATTAGCATTCTATATTGGTCTTATGTCAACTACAGTTTCTATCAGAATGAACAATCATAGGCATTCAGTCAAAACGTGTTCCTCATTGCCAGTAGCACAGCATGTTAATCTCCACCAAGTTATCTTTGACGATTGCTTTCCTCTTGTTCTCACAGATGCCGCCCCTCCATCTTCCACCACTATTTCACTGAGAGATAAAGAGATGGCAGCAATTTTACATAAAGTTTGGACCCCACCAGGCCTCAATCTCTCTAATTTCCCCAGGTTTGCCAAGCAATCTCGCTATGTTATAATTGGTGGCCCTGCCAGCCATGTTAGAATCCCCAATGCCTCACCAGGAGGGGTATTGCCCATTTCATTTCATCTTGTCTTACAGTGCAAAGAAGAGCCTAGCTAAAAATATCTTGTGTTTTTAGTTTTCAGTTTTGTCATAATTTCAAGTGTTAACTTTTTATATTGGAATGTCTCAGTGCCATTTATGTATTTTATGCCTTTAGAGGAGCTCTTTTATTATTCTATTAATAGAGTTATATATAATATTACACATAAATAAATAGAAAAATTGGTATTTACAGTAAATTTATGGTTTAAAAAGGAGACAAAATTGTTAAAGATCCAGCAGAATAGTGACTTGGGAAAATATTTTTATTTTAAAAAATAAAGATGTTGCCATGAACTTCCAAGTCCCAGCACTATACTGTTTAAGTGAACTTACCCTGCCTTCCCCAGAGGATGTTACTTGATCTAAGCTGAGGTTTGGAGCATGTTTTAAGTGAAGCTTAATAGTATTACTATTATAGACTGCTAATCTCATTAATGAATGATATAATGGTTCACTGTCAAAAACTTGTACTTAACATGCTGATATCTACCAGTCAACTCACAGTTCTTGTCCAAACAAGGTCACAGACTAGAACCGATCAATACTGGCTATAACTAGAGAGGAATATGTTGTAGTGCAAGGAAGGACATATCATGTTGAAATACTCACCAGAGTCTGTCTGATGGAGGTGGAGGTATGTTGATGACTAGTGTCCCCACCAAGCCATTCACAATCACTGACAACATGAGCTTTGTGTTGGACACGTGTTCCATCACATTCTTTATGTACTTGTACTCAGTAGCCTGTAACACATAGATCTGCTACAGTCTGAAAAAGCACTCCATTGTAACATCTAATGTTTGGCAAGATACAACACTTACATGCTGGAAATACTTAGAAGCAGCGATCTTGTTGACCAGTCGTATCACCTTAGTTCCTGCCTTGGTTCGACCCCCAGAACCACCACCACTACTGCTGCTAGAATAAATGCACATTATTTTAAGCATTGAGGTATTTGTGGACTGAGTAAATAGTATTTTTCATTATGTATCAGAGGCCTAAAGCTCAAACATGTCCTATCTTGATCTGTTCACTACTGGGTGAGTCTTCTCATCCTATGGATAAGCTGCATTTTACAGTTGATGAGAATGCAGTGCTCTTAAGTGACTCCCTGCATTCACCAGACCATCCTATAAGGCTATGATGGACCCTTTATTAATGTGCTGTGCTGGTGTAACAATTACCATACTAGATTTATAGGTTCAAATCGCAACTGGAATGCATATTATATTTCACTCCTATATTTCCAGAATATTCTAGAATAGCATTTGCCCTAGTGCAGATACATGGAACATTCTAATGATTGAATGCCTTTAAATGCTTGATACCACCTGCTCGTGTGCTGTTTTCCAATAAAGATATCTGTACATGCTGTTATTATATGGGGAGGTGCAGCAGAATGCAAAACAGTACATTGTCTATACCAACAGAAATTTCTACAGAGAAGAATTTCTATGCATAACATGTTTCTATGGGTTGTGAACTGCCTTCTAGAATCACGAACACTACACAAGATGTATCATCCTGTCTGTAACCAGGCAATGAGAGAATGTGATTGATTGTGTCATTCATCATCTGCATTGTAGTATGAAAAACCTTCACAGGTTTTTCAATATCAGCCAATCTTCCGCATGTACAATACCATATAATACAAAGTTCCATCCTTACCACAAGTTACTAGGAGCTGTGACAGCTGATCATGTATGGAGAGTGTTGTTTGTCAGGTTGATCATATAAGAAACTGAACAAAATCCAAACCTTTCATCAACAGATGAAGCAGGATTCCACAACAGGGACCAAGTAAATTACCACAGCATGCATAATTGGGGTATTGTGCACCATCAATGGATCCAAGAAGTGGTCTTTCAGTTCCAAAGAGAAGCCACCATTTGGTTGGCATACTTGGAGATTTTCTAATAGGACCATTTTTTTATGATAACCCACTGAATGGAGATCACTAATTTGCTTTTTACAACATGAGCTGCCTACTCTCTGATTGAAGTGCCATTGCAGACTGGAATAACAATGTGGTGGCAACACGATAGAGCATCATCTCAATGCCACTTACCCAGAATGCTATATAAGAAAGTATGAACCAGTAGCCTGGCCAGCACACTCATCCAATCTAATCCCATTAGACTTTCCCCTATTGGGATACCTTAAACATATATGTACTGGGGGAGGCCAATAACTCATCAAAATGCATCATCTTGACTTGCTGTTACATCACATTGTGGTCATATAGAGATGGATTAGGCTGGCAGGGTTGTCAGCTCAAACACCTGTTAAAAACTTACGGGGGAAACAGGTTAAAGTAAAATTTGATGTCACAGTACTTGTTGTTATGTCCACTTGGCAAACTAGAGAGGTTCACAACAATTACAATAGGCACTTTCTGCAAGTACTGTCTACATATCATTCCAGAACCACTCCTTTTGTATCTAATAATATCTACAAACAGTAAAATATGCACTTTCTGCAAGCAGTCAATAGTCATTTATTCAATTAAATGTACTTACGAAGCTGTTGACAATGGAGTGGTATATATATAAACAATGTACACAGTTTTTTTCACACTAACTCCATTCACTTACATAAAATTTGGACATATGTTTCGGGAGTGATCCCTCCCATCTTCAGCCTGTTGACAAACTGTTGTTAAACGTGGTGGTTGGGTCTCTTGATGTTCTTGTGGCGGCATCTGTTGGTTCTATTAGGAATTTGCTGAGTTCATCCAATGGAGGGAAATCAAGTTCATCCAATTCCTAATAGAACCAACAGATGCCGCCACAAGAACATCAAGAGACCCAACCGCCACCTTTAACAACAGTTTGTCAACAGGCTGAAGATGGGAGGGATCGCTCCCGAAACATATGTCCAAATTTTATGTAAGTGAATGGAGTTAGTGTGAAAAAAAACTGTATACATTGTTTATAGTCATTTATTCATCCATTAAAAATATGATATTGGATACATCAGGTTATAGAAAAGATAGTTTGAAAATTAAAACTTACAAAATATACAGAAATTTCAAATTAGCATTTATAGTTTGTGGATAAGGATAGGTGTATTTATGTTTAATTTTAAATCTTAATTTATTTAAGTAGTGAGTGCCTCCAGATATGCTTCTACACTGTAAAAACAATATTCAAGCAGTAAGATTCCACACCAATTTAAAATTTTTTGGGCATCTAGTGTCTAGCAAGGATTGCGGCAGTTTGTTGTATAATTTAGTACAATTATATAATGGGCTATGTTCATATAATGCAGTATTATGACTTATGCTGCTTAACTGATGGTGTTTCTTGTGTTATAGTTGTGTTTGTCTTTGTTCAACTGGAAAGTTGATAAATGCTTTTTAATGTACATTAAGGCTTCAAATATATAAATGTAGGGAACAGGTAATATTTTTAAGGATTTAAATAGCATTTTACTGGATTCAGTTTTCTTTTTACATGTAATTATTCTTAGTGCCCTTTTTTGCTTCTCAGTGTAGTTTGACTAACCCTTTCCCTTATTACTTTGAAGGCAAAGCATATTTGACTCAGCTTTGAGGACAGCTTCTCAACATGAATATTCCATTGCAAATTTTCATCTATCCATACTCCTAAGATTTTACATTGTTTACATAGGAAATTGTTTTGTTTTCAAGTTCTATAGGAGGTAAGTATGAATGTGTATTTCTTAGATGCCGAAAAGATATTGCATGAGATTTTTCTATGTTAATTACAAGTTTGTTTTTCTGAAACCAATTTGGTAGCTGACTCTTTGCCTCACTTATATTTGTATGTACTTGATTTTTATCACCATTAAAGGAAAGATTTGTATCATCAGAAAATTGGGTTATCTGAGATTTTTTTTGCATGATTGATAAATCATTTATATAGATTATTAATAGCAAGGGACCCAGCACTGAACCTTGAGGAACACCTACATTGAGACATTGTGTAGTGGAACTGTGGGTTTCATAAGTATTTGTACTTTCATTTCTACTGATTACCTCTACAAATTGTTTTTGATCACTGATGTATGAAGAAATCAATCTTTACAATTCCCCTTACACCATAGCATTCCAATTTTTGTATAAGAATTTTATGATCAACTAAATTAAAGGCCTTTGATTATTTCCAGGAACAGACCTATTCTTTTTTATCGAATGATTTGTAAACATTTTCTAAAAAGGCATAGATTGCTGTCTCATGGATTTATAAATCCATGCTGTGCAGGGTTTAGAATTTTCTGTGTGTTAAAAAACAACGGTTAAACATTACTTTTTCATAAATTTTTGAAACCGAGCACAATAATGATATTGGCCTATAGTGATCTACTTTGGTTTTTTCCCCCTTTCTTAAATATTGGAGTTATTTTAGCAGTTTTCAAGTACTTTGGAAAAGTTCCAGATGATAGTGAGAGATTTATAATATAACACAAGGGATTAATAATTTTTCACAACAATTTTTCCAGATAATATCTGATATGTCGTCAATTCCACAAGTATACTTAGATTTCAAATTGTTTATAATATTTTTAGCTCGCAGTTAAATAGTTAACAGGGTAAATGAAAATTGAACTGGATGTGGTAGGTATACCTTTATGTGACCATATCTCTGTATTTTTTGTTGTAGTTTATTGGTAATGCTAACAAAATATTCATTAAATTTATGAGCTACTTCATTAGGTTTACTATATGTTTCACCTGACTCACTCTTGAGATGGCATACATCTTTTTGGTTCTTGTGTCCCATTTCTTTTTTAAATACCATGCACATTGCCTTTGATTTATTTCTGGAAGAGCTAATAATATTATCATTATGGTATTTTTTTGCAGCAATTAAAACATTTTTATAAATCTTTCCATAGTTATTAAAATAGGTCTAAAATTTGTTACAGTTACTTCTCTTGCATATATTGCTAAGAAATTTTAGCCTTTCTGAGGATTTTTTTATGCCTTGCATAACCCATGATTTTCCTGTATACTGATTTAATTTTAGTCTCTGTTTTGGTATAGCCATATTCAGGTAATGCTGCATTACTTTTAAGAATGACTCACACGCTACGTTTGCATAATTTTCTTTATAAGTATTGTCCCATGTTTCACTAGCTAGCAGTATGTTAAGAATTTCTACATTATCATTATTAAATAACCTCCCTATTTTATATTCCTTCTCATAGTGTTTGTTATGTTTCGTCCGGGTATTATTAATTACTGTAAATTCTTGTCCATAATGATCAGAGAATCCAAAATCAAAAACATTAATGTTTTTGACTATAAGGAATGATTATCTTACTAAAATTTGATCTATAATAGTTTCAGATGTTAGTGTTACTTGTATAGGGACATGTATAAGAGGTAACAGATTATGTAACACCATGAAATCTGCAAATTTTTTTATGTAGTTTTCCTGGGGTGAAATCTAAGTTCCAGTCACCTACTATTAAAACATTCTTTGTATATGCTATTCCTTCTATTACTTGTCCCATTTTAGATGTAAGTAAATCTATATGTGCTTCAGGAGTTCTATAAATGCACACGACTATTATGTTCTACTCAACTAATTCTATCATGTATGCCTCAAAGTGGCTATTGATACAAATAATATAATATTTAGTATACATTTTTGCTTTAATACTGTCCCTGATAAATATACAAGAGTCACCATGTTTGGTTGAAGACCTACAATAGTATGCACTTAATGAGTACCTTGGTAAGTGTATTGCTTTTAGCTCAGATTCCGTCAGTCAATGTTCCATAAAGCATAATATGTTATAATTATTACTTTGCAACATAACCTCAATGTTTAGCATTTTATTTCAAATACTTTGTATGTTTTGGTGATAAATGTTTAGGGTTTGACCCAGATTTATATGGGGAATTTTATTACTGTTTACAGAGTTTGATTTTAATAACGCTTTATTATGTTTAGGTTTGAGAGCATAGCCTATCTTAGTAATTGGGATTCTTACATTTGCTTCAACATCCACTACCTTGCTAGTTAGTTTTCCTTTAGTACTGAATTTATCGCCTGTTCATCAAATTTCCAAATTTAAAAGACCCCCTTCTATTTAAGTGCACCCTATCTCCAGAAAAGCCATTATCATCTAGTCAATGAATTGCATCAACCAGTAGAAAATCTTTCATTTCCCATAACCAATTTGGTTCTTGATTTATTTTCATAATTCTCCTAACATTTACATCCCATCTACGGAGTACTCCACTTATTATTATTTTAGTACCTTTTGATTTCAATCTAATGCTATTTACTAGATCCATGATATCGCCCATTATCTCCTTTGCCATTACCCCATGTTGAATATTGTTTGCACCTGCATGTATCAGCATCACATCTGGTTTTTGCTCCTTAAAGTCAAACTTCTCCACTTTTCCTTGTAGCTCTTCAATCTTTATTCTCAGAAAGCATCTCACTTCATAACCCCTTTCCGTACATACATTTCCAGAAAATTTTAAGATTAAGTCGCCCATCACTAGCACTATTTTATTTTTAGTTTCCACTTCACACTTACGTTGATTCACCACTTGCACTTCACTTCGTACACTATCATATAATTTGTCCAAAATCTCAAACTTGTTGTTGATCTCGATTCCAAAACTGCCTTGTTTTGATGTAGATTCCGATTTGCCTTTCTTGGTTACTACAGCAAATGTTGCTTTCCCACAATCACACTCTTTCTTCTTTCTAAGTTCCTCATTCTCCTTTTTTAGTATGCTCACCCCTTTTTAACATTTTTTAGATCTCTATTAAGTATATTTATGACCACGTGTAGTAATGCTATATGTTGCCCTTCATGCTTCCATCAATTGCATCTAACTGCTCTCTTGTTTTATCAGGAAACTCCATGTTTATGTTGTCCTCTGCTTCTTCATTTCCCTTTGTTACTTTAGCATTTTTAGTCACTGTGAGATATTACTTTGTTGCTTCCCATTAAATGTAAATTTTGTTTGCTTCTTGATCGTTTTTATTATTCCTAAGGCCTCCATCTTAGAACTGGGAGAGGGGGAAAAAAAACTGTGTACATACCACTCCAAAACCCGGAACCATTCCTTTTGTATCTAATAATATCTACAGTCAAATATGCACTTTCGGCAAATACTCTGTACATATCACTCCAGAACCCAGAACCACTCTTTGGTATGTAATGTCTTCAAACGGTAAAATATCATTCAATGCTTTATGTTTGCCATTCCACATTAAAGTATAGTTATTCACATTTACTTATCATGTTCAATAAAGTAGATTATTATATTAATTTGTGATTTAACTGAAATTTACATAATTAGGATTTTTACAGGGGACAGTGCTTAGGGGATGTCTATAAAATTCTGCAATTGTACAACTTTTCAATTCACTGATGTGAAGATTCACTGTGTGTGTGTGCTGCATGTGTGTGTATATATATATAGCAAATAGTATCCCCAGTTTTTAGCTTTTCTCAGGGGAATTCAGAAGGTTTCTGGTCATGGGCCAGATATTAGAGATAAATTTCCGGTTATCACTAAAGAATGGGTTTTAAGGTGCCTCATCTTTACAAAAATACTCATATAGCTGATTTCATACCAATTGTTTCAGATTTGCATTTCAGGGAATGAAATAAAGTAAAATAGACAAATTTTGTTGCATGTTTTTTAACCTTTTCATGGGTTTAACCCATTTATCCCCTTTTCACCCTCTCTTTGATGCTTCAGTACCTTTTTTGTGCCTTCGTTTATGTTTTGTTAAAAATATCAGATGGAAAAATAAATGATTTCCAATCTTTAGCGGCCACATAAAATGCTACTGTCACATTGTAGAGCAGAACAAGAACTACAAAATCCTACTGTCTGATTGTAGAGCAGAACAAGAGCTATAAAATCCTACTGTCTCATTGTAGAACAGAACAAGAGCATAAAATCCTATTGTCTCATTGTACAGCAGAACAAGAGCAATAAAATGTTATAGTTATAAATTTATATACCCAATAGTTTTCAAGTTCATGTAGCAAGAGAAACATAAATTTCAATTAAGGATATTTGCCACAATCTATTAACTAGAACGAGTTTTTTTTTTATACCAAGGTTTCAAAGTAGAAGCATAAAAAACTCGTTCCAGTTAATAGAAAAAATAAAAAAGTTTAAAGTTCTACCATTTGATATTTTAGTGTCTTTAGATGTAGTATCTTTGTTCCCGAGTATTCCAACTGACAAGTTTTCATCGTTTTTGAATGACTGGTTAAAGGAATTAGGAATTAATGAAACTCACAGGAAAGAATAAGTCCACCTTACTAACATTTGTATAAACCAGCCATATTTTACATTTGCAGGAGAATTCTATAAACAGGAAATGGGACTCACAATGGGAAATCCTTTGCCCTCCTTCCTGGCAGATTTATTTATGAGTACATTTGAAACTCACGTAATTTTCGCCTTTCGACATTATTTTAAATGCTGGTACAGATACGTTAATGACATTTTTAGTATAGTGAAAAAAGAATTTGTTGAAGATGCTTTGAGGCTTTTAAATATACAAGATAGGAATATGTCCTTCACACTGGAAACAGAAACAAAGGGAATGTTGCCATTTTTACATATAAAAATTAATAATAATCATGGAAATTTAGAATTTGGAATCTATAGAAAGAATATGCACACAGATAACTATATAAAATCAAATGGGTTTAACCCCATAGCTCACAAGCACTCAATTTTCAACAGCTTAATATATAGACTGGTGAATTTACCAATCAGTAAAGAGGAGTACAAAAAAGAATTTGAGAAGATACAGGAGATTGCCATTATAAATGGTTTTAACAAAAATTTAGTAAACAAAAAACTTAATAGATTCCTAAAGAAGAAATTGATCAAGAATACCACCACACTATTAACTGGAAAAAGAGAGACTGGTTTTTAAAAAATTCACGTACCATCCAGTAGCTTTGAATAAATTCCAAAAATTTAAAGATATTAACATTAAATTGGCACCTGTTAACAGATACACTCTGAAAATTGCTTTAGTGGACAACAGTTTTAATAACATGTAAAGAATGTGATAAAATATACGTTGGAAAAACTAAAAGGAACATATAGGAACACAGTTAAAGGAACATCTCAGGAACATTAAGTACAAACAGATTGATATGTCAGCATTGGCACACAATTTTGGAAAGATAATCACAACATAAAAAGAGAAATAAAGATACTTAATGAAGCACATGGACGTACAGAATTGGACACATGGGAGAAGATTTACGTTCATAAACATAGGGATCATCTTATGAATTTCAACATTACTGGAGAATGTAACACCAATTTCCAGTTTATAAAGAAAAAACACCACCAGGATGGAGCCACAGGTCCTCATAGATGTTAGTTTCTTGTACCAGTCGTCAAGCTGGTTGAAGATGGAGAGGATGTCTCTTTGAAACCGGTTCCACTGTATTTAAAAGTAAGTGAAGCATAAGAGTGTGTTAGATGACAGATTAATTATAATTTACATTTAACAAGCTTCACTGTGTGAGTTCCAACAGAATTTTTTAAAAATGTCTTATTTTTCGAAAGTTCTTAAATGAATGAATTGGGATTACTGTTATGTGAAACTACTGATGTGCTACAATTTAATAAATGTGCTGGTGTTTCCATTACTCAAAGCTAAAAATTCAATTCATGAACAAAGTACCATTTACTATGTATTTATAACATTTTGCTGACAATAAACTGCAAATTTTTATAAATTTATAAAAAAAGATGCTGGTACCGTGTACTGTTGCATGTTGCCAAAAAAAAGCACTGCTGTAATTGCTTTAGAATTACTGCTGCAATCTGTGAGTCATTCTGAGAATTTTTAAATAACAAATACCCACAGACGAAGTACCCATTAAGAGTGTAAAACTGAGCCTATTGAACATTAGTGTGTTAATTTTCATTCACAAACTGCTATTTGAACTAGACACTGTTTGATGAGTCTGCTTTATGCAAGCATAGTAGTGATTTTGTGGAGAGAGTCTCTCATGGTAATTTTCATTAATGTGCAGGCTAGCCTTAGGCTTGACTCATTGCTTAGCCTGCCCTCTTCTGAGATTTAGTAGAACCTGAAGCTCAACATTAAGACAATATCATTTCTAGCTGTATTGCAGTAATATAGAATGATATTATTGCTTTATTTTAACAGTAAATGCCACTTTAAACTTATATAAAGCAGATTTAAAGATGTGTCATGGAAAATGAATAATTTTTTTATTATTACACATAATTTAATTCGATTATCATGTACAGGAGGCAGCAGAAACAATGACTCATTTTAAACATTATACTTAAGCATGAAAAATTAGAACAACATAATATTGGTATACATTCCTTGAAAGAGCACTTCATACTATTCCTTATACATGTCATGTTTTGAAAATTATGTCCTTCAGATGACCACCATGGTTGGCAATGTAATCTTTGACCAGAGCAAGCACACTTTCCATAACCTTACAAATAATATCACTTGTAACGGTCCCATTATGGTGTGAAGGTTGTTTTCAATTCCTGAATATTTGCTGGCCTGTTAGTATTATACTTTTATTTCAGAAATCCCCACAGAAAAAAATCACATGCTGATAAATCACGCAAATGGGATGGCCAGCTGATTGATTGATTTATTTATGGACGCTCTTTAACATCTTAGGTCATCAGCGTCCCATTTAACTCAGGGCGTGAAATGGCCGACTAATTTTGCTCAGAGGCCTCTCTTTCAGGCTTGAGGTTCTTTATCGTGCCGTAAATGTACGACACGGGACCCACGGCTTTACTTCCCTTCCGAAGGAAGCCATACTTAAGGATTTTTACGCCCCGAAAAAATCCATCGGTCCTGGCCGGGTTCGAACCCGCGATCTTGGGTTTATGAGGCAAGTATGGTAACCACTACACCACCAGGACCAACATGGCCAGCTGACATCACCAAAACGGGAAACAAGGTACTCTGGAAACATTGTTCATTGTACCATCCTGTTAGAACTGAAATGACTGCATATGGATTAAGGTGCATTTGCTGCATTACAAACTGTTACAACATAACACATAACTATGACAGAGTAACCTGCATTATTCCCCCAAAAAATAGGGTCCAATAATACCCTAGGAAGACACTTCACACCACACATGGCTGTTCATGAATGTCAGGATTGGTAGGCACCCAGTAACTGAAGTTTTGTTTGTTTACATAGCCTGGCCTCTTCAGACATCATAAAATTGTTGGGTTGAGGGTTTATCATCTCCAGAAGTTGTATACATTCCTTTAGATCTCTGGGAAATAATTCTGCACCACTTGCATCTTGTATGGATGAAAATGAATATCCAAATGTAACATATGCTGCACACTTCTATCCAATATCTTAAGGGCTTGAACTGACTGTGTTGGACTTTGGTCTTACAGCTGAATTGTAGTCAGAGCGCAAACTGTATGTTACCAGTGGCTTCTTATTTGAAGCAGATGTTCTGAACTGCCTGACCCATCTCATAAATCCCTTCTTTGACAGAACTTGTCCATTCCAGCAGATGTTGAAATGTTGCCAAAATAAACACCGCATTCTTACGACACAATCACCACATTTGAAAAACATTTCAACTGCAAATGCACAATGTTCATTTTAACAGCACTCTACACTGACTGCCAAATAGTACCACTGCGCAGCGGAGTGAGTGGCCAGAAAATGCTCTGAACTGCACTATGCTATAGTACAAACATCAGCTCTTTAGGAAGCTGTGAACAACAATAATGCATGATTTAAAATGGGTCATTGTTTCTACTGCAGCCTGTATATCATTGACAAATGGAGAGCATTGCTCCCCAAGGAATTCTTCACTAGGGAACCTGAGAAATTCATTGCTGAGGAAAATTGCCTGTCAATTGGAAATGGATTTTTTAAATACCTACAGCCAAAATTATGTATTCATTTCATATTATAGTCTTGGTTGCATCTTTTAGCATTGTTATTAAGATAGGCAACAATGTCAAAGAGGGCAAAACATATTATGCATGAGGCAGTTTCGTTTGTTATAATATAAGCCGCAGAAGGTTGAGTATGTTGTCGACTATGTTTGGCAATTATCATGTGCCAATTTTTATCATATATTTACATTCACAGGAAACGATCACTTGCAGATACAGATATGCAAGTACATTAGATTAAAGTTGAAAAATGCGCTTATTAAGGATGAATGTGTTCAGAAATATATCTTTATTAATGACTAGTGGAAAATACTTATAATATTTAATCCAATAATTTTGTTATCATGAGCACCCCCAAAAGAATTTAGTAAACTTGGCAACTCTGCCATCATGTACATTATTATAGTTACATTGCTATAAGTTTTAGCATGAAAAAAGTGTATTATAAAATTACAGAGCCATTTTCATGGTATATTCATCATAAAGTAGACTTTTAACATCTCATGTCACAGCCTACTCTATACAGAAAGCCACCGCAATAACTCTTGTAATTAGACAAAATGCAGATGGATTATGGTATTAAAAACTTAGTTATCCGCTAGAAGAAGATGAAGAAATAAAAGATATGCTGTGGTATTATTGCAATATTGAAAAGCAAGCTTCATTATAAAGAAGGAACTCACTATTCCTCTGCTGATGAACTCTTGTGTTCATCGTTCTCTTCCTCGTCATCTGAAGACTCTGCACTGTCATCCATATCACTGTCATATATGTGAGGTTTCCTGCAACACATTCCATGACATGCTCTGTAGTTCAAGCCATGAAAAGGGAAATCCATGTTTGTATGTAGAATAGCAACTTACTTGATCACGACTTCCTCCTGCTGTGGGGCAGAAGCTGCTTCCTGCCCTGCATGCTTTATCTTCATCAGGTTCAGCTTTGTTTCCAAGGTACAGCAGATGGAGCCATCATATGTTATCTCTAGGTCCACCCACACTCCACGTTCATCCAGAACAGGGCGAGATGCCTCATGGATAATGGGCATGGAGTGCCCCAGATCCATTTCCGTAAGCGTCAGCTCCTCAATGAAGTATGGCAGCTAAACAATAATAAAACAGTTTACAGCAGAAGATAGGATACACAGTTATTCTAAATAATAGACAAATGAATGAGGTATCAATGGTTATAATCATCAAATCTCCAAAAGAAGAAGCTCTATTTTACAAATGTTGTTAACAATCATGGCCTCTTATTAAATGAAAGGATGCAACTGCATTCTTCCATGGATACTTAGAAATTAAAGATTGTTGTTCATTGAAATGCTCCCATCTTTACTTGTTTGAAATTTCATAAAAATGTTGAAAAATTATACAGAGTTAGTCAAAAGTTCATCACCATCTAAATAACTTTTGAAGCATGTGGTTCAGTGACATTAAACTTAGTGTGTGGGGATAGCCATATATTCAGAACTCAAAAATGATATTATTGATATTTTCTACTTCTGGTTTAACCGGAAATAACTCCAACTTTCTTATTTTAAATGGAATACCCAATATATTTATACATTTTGAATTCCTGATGTAATATTAAAAATGTACTAGGTTCCACAGTAAAAGACACTATATCAACAGAACAGAGACCAGGAATTTACAAAATTTGAATGTAATCAAAAATGCTTGGTAGAATGAAGGGAAATTTAGGAATTTGGATAAAAGAACACTTTAAGAAATTTTAAACAAATTGATAAATCAGCAGAGTAGCTTACTTTTGGACCCAAAATCGTGAAATTAAACCAGAGGCTGAGCTACTGAAAATCTACTTGGAAAAAAAACGTTCATTCCGAAAAATTGAGGAAATTTAATGAATTTTGATGTTCCACCTAATGCTGAACTAAGCAAATTCCTATTTGAACCATCAGATGCCTCTATAGAAACAGTTCAGGATCCAGTCACCACATTGAGTAGTTGCTCATCAGCTGATGATGGAATTGCCCCCAAAACATGTCCTAATGTTGTATAAGAAAGTGGAGTTAGTGTGAACTTATTTAATAAACTTAATGAGATAAACTTGGATAGCTTCCCTGTCCATTGATATCCCATAATAAATAGGCAAAGTTATTCTATTAATTTAGAATAATCCTGTACTGCAATACTGTGAGATACACTAACCTTAATGGATGACAGTTTTCTCTGAATCCGATCTTTTATCTTGTCATGCCAGAAAGGATTGTTCATAATGTCAAACACTACACGGCCAATCAGGGCATTCACCCACATCACGGAGGGTGAGATGGGCTTCTGCACCTCCCGCTCTATTTCAGCTTCTACCTTCTCATGCTTACTAGATGATTTTACTGGTGGTGCATGCTGTAAACAACAAAGTTTTCAGTTTATGTTACAAAAAGTTAGAGAGCTTTAATGGGACTGCTTCATAAGGATCTTTAACTAAAGATATACTTGTTTAAGGGGACACTCAAGTACTTTTTGTTCCTATTCTGAAATGTCTAGATTATAGAATGAAGTAGCACACAAACCTTTTTATGAAATACTATTTGAGTCTGGATGTTCAAAGCTGGCAGACAGTAAGTCTGAATTCTCAATTTGAACTGTCACAATGAAGCTAAATACATAGTTATTTATATGCTGTGACAAGTCGAATTAAACACTCTTGCAGCTTCTCTTCCACCGCCTGTGGTGCCTCAATAGTGAAAATGGGCATTAAACACTACTCAAAAAAAAAAAAAAAAAAAAAAAAAAATAATGCTGTATTTGGAGCATGTAGTATTATGCTCTGATGGACATCTTAAGAACTGAAAAATTGCATTTTCTTCTCCTAGGTTTTCAAAATTTATTAAAGGATTTTTATATATCTGTGTAAATTTTTCCCTACATGTTAAGTTCTGTATGTTCTACTACCTTTAGCAAATGCACTTTCTCTTTAATTTAATGATTTGTTGTCCAAAACTGAGTTCATATTTGTTTATAATTTGTTTCTGCTATGTTCTTTCTGTCAGATACCTATATTCCTTTTTAATTTTCCAATATATATATTTTATCACAGCTTGCTAAATTTATACAATAAATTCCTACCTTTTTACCTGCTGTTATACTACCTATGTGTTGGTTGCTTATAAGATACTTTTTAAATTAAATTTATTCTTTGCTAAAGTGACATGCACTTCCTTAAATATCTTTTAAATTTGAGCACAGACCATGAATGGCAATTAAATTTTTTAAACATGTTCTTTTCTGTAACTGTCAAGAGTATTGAGTTTTCTTTTAGCTGCTTAAGTTTTGAATTTTCTTGCAAACAGCTCCTTACTTAATCCATTCTTCACTGCGGTTTTTTCTATTTGTTTGAACTCCTTTTGATATTCTAATTCTTTTAATGGTAAAGCTATTAATTACTGTTTTTTATACCGTCTTGGCTTTTAAGTAGTTGTCTGTGTTTATCCTTTTTACATATTCCAACTTTCCATTGTTCTTTATTATTTTATGTATAATAATGGTAGGTAATACATTATCTGTTTCTGTTTCACATGAAAATACAAGGTTAGTTCTTGAAGTTAATTAGTTTTTTTGCATCATTAATATGTTTTTGTTTACTATTGCAAAAATATTATCCATGTATCTGTATCACAGTTTGAATATGCATGGAAAGGTTTTGTATGCGTTTTTCAAACATCTGCTCATAAATAAATTAGCCAGAGAGGCTGATAAGGGGGTTCCCATAGCTAGGTCTAATTATTTCCTGTAGAATTTTCCATTAAACATCAGCAAGCCTGATTTATACACATTTCTGTATGTTTTACATATTCTATGTTTACTGAGCTTATTTTTATTGATTTCAGTCATTCTCTTAGACACTTGAACAGTTTATCATTTGAAATATTTGTAAACAGAGAATTCACATTAAACAAAACCTAAGAATACGTTGACTGCATCTTTTTATCTTTTATTTTTCCCATTAATTCTAAGCAGTTCTTTATGTTGAGAGTTTAAAATTTTGGCATGTCCTGAAACCCGTATTTTAATCACTTTGCTAGGTTATGAGGTGTTTTGATGTTGTTTATGATTGGTTGCATGCTGTTGTCAGGTTTATGAGTTTTGGACAGACAATATATTTTTCCTAATATTGGATTGCTCTGTCTATTTTTCTGTACAATATTGCAAGATTTTAAATTATTTATGGATTTTATGCATTTGTTCAATGGACTCAAATTTATTTCTATAAAACTTTTTAGTAGTTTTGCATCCTATTAATGCAATCTTCTCTGTCCAGAATCGCTATCTTATTACCTTATATCGTTTTGTATGTATTTACATTCCATTTTGTGACTTACATATCTTTCTATAGCTACCATTTCTAAGTTTTTCTTTATATTTTCTAGTATTTTTCTTTATTTCTTTCTTTTCATCTGAGTTTAGGCCATCTATTATCACTACCTCTATGTCTACTAAATTATATTTGTGAGAAAAAATTTATATTAAAAAATGTAAAAAAATCAGTTAATGAACTTTGAGATCCCAGGAGAAGAAAATACCATTTTCCAGCTCATAAGATGTCCACCAGAGCATAATAGTACGTCCTCTATTTACAGCAGTTCTTTTGGCAGTTCAAAAACAGCTAATGATGTGAACAAGGGTCTGCAAAAGATGTTCTAAAGAAATAATAAATACATGAAGCTACAAGAGTGTTTAGTTTGACTCACCACAGCATAGTAATAATTAGGTAAGTTTGAATTTTATGCTACAGACATTAATGGTTCAATCAGGTGCTGCTCTGGCAAAGCAAGTGATAACCATGAACAAAGATGGTGTGTATGCTAGCATCGTCTACATGTGAGCAGCAGCAAGGTTAGTGTGTTTTTGGTGAGCAAAATGAAAAGCACTAAGCAAAATTCACAGAGAAATGCTGGAAGTACAGCAAAATCTCCAGATGATCAAATGTACCTTGCTGATGAAGTAAGCTATGGATGACCTGGACTGTTTCAACACCACCCAATGTCAGAGACCTTGAGGCAACAATCTGAAAGATTGGTAGATGCATTTGCTAGTCTTGGCTCAACAATTCAACATTCACAGAGTACAATATTGTGCCTGAAGATTGGCATTTTATAATGTCAGTATGTGCTAGGTGCAAGAAGTGCTTGTGTCAAGCTTGGACCACTGAAAAGCATGCAATGATCCACCACCATCCAGATCTATTACAATGTAGAGTACATATGTAATAAAGTAAGTACAGGATTAA
This sequence comes from Metallyticus violacea, assembly GCA_030762175.1. NCBI lineage: Eukaryota > Metazoa > Arthropoda > Insecta > Mantodea > Metallyticidae > Metallyticus > Metallyticus violacea. Next base: position 96,345,825 of record CM060841.1, on the reverse strand, counting down.
TTTATTAAGATTTTATCAAAATATTTAAGTACCTCTGCTTTGGAAATGACCTGATATACCCACATATATAATATAGTATCGACATTTGGATACCATCAAAAACTTAAACAGAGTACTGACTTTGTTAAAATGTTGCCTTATAACTATTTATAAAAATGATTTACTATCTGCCAATGCTTAGAGATAGTTATCATTCCTTCCTGTACATCTATTCAAGAAAATTACAAAGAAGCAAAACAGAAACATTTATCTCAAACACAACTGCTTGTAAATACATGATGTAAACCATGCTTTTAAAGAAATTAAACATTGGTGATATTGTGGCCATATTATCAAAATACAGGGAAATGCCTAAGCAAAATTTAATTTGCTCCACATCAAAATTGTCCAAGGAACAGTACACACTTTAAATAAAATTATTGCCAAATAATAAATATAGATATGTTGTTCATTTGTGTCCTACTAGTTATCATTTGTTTTATTTATACATTGTGAATGAGGAGTCTAGCAACTTTTCCCTATTAAAATATTTTTAACAAACAAAATGAATGTCCAACTTCATGATTTAAATTGAGATAAAATGTTTATGGTGATTTGAATAATTAGAAACAATGGAACAAGGATTTTTTTTTATATGATTTAATTATAGACGCTCTTTAACATCTCAGGTCATCAGCATCCCATTCAATTCAGGGCATGAAACGGCTGACAAATTTTGCTCAGAGGCCTCTTCTTTCAGGCTTGAGTTTCTTTTTCATTCCGTAAATGTACGACACGGGACCCATGGCTTTACTTCCCTTCCAAAGGAAGCCATACTTAGGATTTTTATGCTCGAAAAAATTCATCAATCCTGGCTGGGTTTGAACCTGCGACCTTGGGTTTAGAAGGCAAGCATGGTTACCATTACACCACGAGGACCGACGGAACACAGGATGATTCGCTAGGGGTTTTAAAATTGGAAGAGGGCTATATCCAGGATTTGGAGACAATATCAAAAACCCAATGTTATGGGTTCAAACTCGGTCAGAATTGATGGATTTTTAGGGCCTAAAATTCCTAAGTGTGGCTTCCTTTGGAAACGTGGTAAAGTTATTGTAGATTTATGGCATGTAAAACAATTTCAAGCCTGAAAGAAGAGGCCTCTGAGCAAAATCAATTGAATGTTTCATGCCCTGAATAGAATGGGATGCTAATGACCAGAGATGTTAAAGAGTGACAATAAATAAACCAAATAAAACATAACAGTCCAAAAGAACATCATCCAGGTAAACCAAAGATTACCACTAATCTACAAGACAAATTTCTGTGTCTACGAGGGTCACTCTGAAAATTTTGAGAATGTGACAAGGTTTTCCTATTTTTAGATAGCAACATGTACAAGTCTAAGTGTGCTCCAATGTATGAGAACCTGGCTGTTGCTGTAACAGATGTTAGGATGGATCTCAAGTGAGAAAATTCTGTGCTATGATTTACAACTTTAAAGTTGGCTTAGCAGAGATAGAATGCCTTGAAAGATTGTGTCAGAATCTTTTCGCTTAAAAATACACTGTTTATCAATGGTTAGCAGATTTTAGGAGCAGAAAGGTCTTCCTCACTGTGCAGGACAACCTGCTACATTGTAGAGTATTTAAGGTCCAAGGCTCTGAAGTGTTAATTGGGATAGGAAGATAAATTGAATGGTAAACTGCCATTTTAGTCTTCTTACTGATTTCTTTTTTACCAATAAATCTATTAATGGCAGCCATTCTGTAGCTTAACTCCTAGTCGTATTTCCCATCCTGACTAATGGTTGCTCCAAAATATTTGAAGTGAGTTACTTGCTCCAATTGCTGATCTGTGTATGATGAACTTAATTGTATGCAATAATCATGGTTTTAGTTTTCTCAGTACTAGTCACCACAGCTTTTCTACTCATTCTCTTCTTGCCACACCTTCAAATTTGCTTGGAGTTGGCCACAAGGGCTATGTCAATGGATAAAGCTAGTTCTGAGATCTGCACTGGCAACAATTTCCATCTGCCAAGAACGAAATGTTTAGTACATCTCTTACACACTTTCATTACATCATTACACCCTGCCTCACAGCTGCTGTGGTTCTAAATTCTTTGGAAGATCTTGCTGATTTCTGCAGGTTTTGTAGAAACTTCTAACGGATTCCATCCCGCTTCACTTAATGTTCCATTTCCTAAGAATCTTTCACAGTTCTCCCCAAGGCACCCTCTCAAATTTCTTTTACTATATGTGTGCTTCTGTTTCTCACTAATTGCTACAGTAGCAATGGTTGAAAATGTGATGAGAGCAGAGAGTATATTGCTGCACATATTATCAGATTCAAGAAGCTCTGAATATTGGATTGCCAGCAGTGAAAATAATCCTCAAAGAAAAACCCAATGTCAGGAATTTCCGCAGCTGTTGGATCCTCTGCCACCTCACAGATGAGCAGAAAATAATCATGTGTGTGTTGGTGCCAGGAAATGTTGCACTAATTTTATGAAGATCAAAAAACATATTTAACATCATAAAAGATGACAAAAGACCAGTATGTTACAGCAACAGTCATCATTATGGGTCTTCTCAGGAGAGGACCCCCTAACGAAAATGAGGAGAGGTTGGCAAGAAAATGATTTCTACTCAACTATTCCACCCATGGGACAAAAAACTGTCACTATCAGATGGTACACCACAAAATTCCTGCCCCATTTTCCTAAGCATTCTAAGGCTGGTCTGCATGGAATCCTGTTGCATCTTAACAATATTTTTGCCTACAATGAACTGGAACCAACTCAATTTCTGCAGGAGTAAAATGTTTGCCACATCCTCTCTACAGTCCAGATCTGGCTCCGTGGTACACTTTCTATTTTCCAAAATAAAAGAAAAAATTTGTGATTAATGATCTGAATCACCTGAAGCTGCATGTGAAGAATGTATTTGCACTCTAACAAAATGGCCTGAATAGATGAAACATAGTACAGAAAGTAATGGATTTATTTATATATGGATGCTCTTTAATATCTCAGGTCATCAGATTCAGAGCATGAAATTTTGTTCAGAGACTCCTATTTTAGGCTTCAGGTTCTTTTACATGCCATACATCTATGACACAGGAACCACACAGCTTTGCTTCCTTTCTATAGAAAGCCATACTAAGATTTTTATGTCCGAAAAAATCCACTGACCCTGGCTGGGATTAAACATGCAATCTTGGGTTGGGCCTAGGACAAATATGATTACTACTTGATCACCAGGACTGACTATGTAATGAAAAATACTTTCAAAGATGCAATGATTAGTTCACATTTTTTAAAACTGTACAAGTGCAGATTGTAACTCTGATATAAAACATAGTAAATAACTATATTTCCTTCTTTTACTTTGCCTCTTCCCCCCCCCTTTTTTTCAAAAACAAAAATTTATTTCTTAACGTTATCTTCTTTGAGGTCAATATATTTTGTTCAGCACGATTCCAAGATTTTATCTCCTCAGGGGAAAAAAAAATCTTTTAAACTATACATAATAATACTTGTTTACAGCACAGATAACCCCCTCATTTTATGAAAATTTCTTCTCCCCAAGCCAAATTTATACGTTAGGAAAGAGAAAAAAGTCACACTGGGCAAATCTGGGGAATAGGGTGGGCAGGAAACTTTCGAAGCCCAGCTCATCCACTTTTGCCAGTGCAATGCCAGATTTATGATTAGGCACATTGTCCTGGTGAAGGAGCACTTTTTTGCATGCCAATCTTGGTCACTTCTGCTTCAACTCACTATGTCAATATTCCAATAATGTTGCATAATTACAGTCAATTACTGTTTTACCCTTTTCCAAATAGTCAATCAAGATGAAACCTTATGAGTCCCAAAAAGGTTGCCATTAATTTTCCCATCAACAAAACAGTTTAAGCTTTCACCTTTGCCAAACCACTGTTTTGTCTCTGGGGTGTATGGTGGATCCAAGTTTCATAAAACAATGCCAGAAGTCATTCTGATTATGCTACAATTTTTCAAATGTTCTTCATCCAGCATTTTCTGGTCTGGAGTCAACAAACATGGCACACTCAGTTTCTTCACATGCAGGATATTATGTACCCATTCACATTAGATGTCTACCATCTCAGCAATCTTAATGCAATGGTCTTCAATTACGATACCATGAATTTTATTGACCACTTCTTCAGAAGAAACCTCAATCTTGTGTCTGGATTGCAGTACTTTTATGGTCATATTTAATTTCATTTATCTAGTAATAAATGATCTCGAGTGCTGGTGGAGAGTACCTGTGCACTTTCTTCACATCAGTTTGGGTCTGGGGCGCAATCAACTTTTTTAAATAAAATGTGTTATGCCAGATAATACTCGTCTTTATCCATTTCCAGGAAATGTGTTACACCAATCACTAAAGATAGCTGCAAACAAAGAACTATGTGTTGCATTTGCCATCATTTTGTTGAAACTTACCAGACTCATCAATGTGCCCTCATATTTCTTTCAGAGTGACCCTCTTAAGGACAGCGGTCAATTGCTGTCAGTTTAAGAAGTGCCCTGCAGAATGTTGACAATTTAACTGTTTCAACCCATACTATTAGAAATAGACTTCATTAAAGAGTATTTTATTCCAGTCACCTTTTAAGGTGTCCAGCAATGAGTAAAGAACAAGAAAAACCTTAATAAACTCGCACTATTCCATTGACTTCTGAGTGTAGTGTTGTCACTTTCATCTAAATAGTTACATACTGCCAAAAGACACCTGGTAATTCGCCAGCATTGTAAAGTAGGAGTTTTTCCTGTTTCCTATATTGAGGATGCTTTATTTTCACTTCTATGCCAGATTTCTGTTAGCACTAAGCAAGTACTGATAGAGATTGCAGAGATGTGATCAAACTTACTTCATTCCTCATGCTTACCATAAATAAGTAGTGGCAATCAAGTTGTTCTATGGTATACATTAATTTACTTAGTACTAGAAGCTAACGAGAGCAATGGAGTCAGATGGATAAACTTCAGTCCACATGCATATGGAAGTAACCAGATACAGAAAGAATGAGGCATATACAGGAAGTTAATGGTGTCTGGAGAGGAATAAAGACAAAGAAAATCTTTGGGAGAGGAAAAAAAAACTTGTTTTGATAAACAGGTATATTCAAGACATTTTGCAGCCTGGGTCCTTCCTGGCCTCATGCATGAAGCAAGATGTTTACAAAGTACAATGTTACAGTACTACAGTGACCTGCTCAGTCCCCAGATCTAAATTGGTGGAATACCCTTCAATAAAGAAGATTTTGAAAACATTGAGACTCCGTATTTTATAAATTCACTGGAATGCACTTTTACAAAACTAGATATAAACAACTTAAGAAAGAATAATTAGAATATTTAATACAGCATATATGAACAGTATTTATGCAGAAAATCCAGTTCTAAAATGCTTCCGATTCTTATGGAAAATTGTAAATAAAAAAAGAGGTAGAACAAATGAATCAGAAGACCTACAACTAAATATTGATATGAAAATTGAAAAAGATCAATTAAAATTTGTGAATATATTAACATCATTTATTTGAATGTTATACCTCACATCTCACATCAATTATCAGGAAATAGTAAGAAATTATTTATTATGGATACTGTAAATATAACTGTGTATGTAAAACCCACAAACATGGATGAAATTATTAAAATAATAACTCTTCTAATGAGTAAAAATATATCAGGTTCGGATGAAATAGTCCTAGGCTATTAAAATACTGTAAGAATGAATTAGCAAAACCTTCAAGAACATTTCATAAATTTTGTGCTTACGAAGCCGTTGACAATGGAATGATAATATATCCTAAATTAATTAGAAATGCTAATTGGAACTTGTACAGTGAAGCCAATCATATAATTGAAATCATTGTATGATTGAGCCAAACTAAATGCTGTTATTGCTCTACTTGTCTATAAATATTGAATCGATTTCATAAATCCTCATTTGCATCGCCAACTAAAATATTTCATAAATTCTTCAACTTAAAAAGGAACATTCCTAGAATGTTTAAAGATAAATATTGTATTATCTATACACATAAAGGAGGTCGGTATTAGACGACACTATATTTCACTAACTAAATAATTTACCAAAACACAATTCAAGAGAGACTAGTTCATTCCCAGCTGAAGATGAGAGTAAATGCTTTTGAAACATGTTCTGATAAATTAATCATTTAGTAAAGTATAATGTCATCTAATAATGGCTTCTTATGTATATAAGCAATCAACTTCACTGTTTTAACTTCTATTAAGTTTACAATTATAAGATCTGTATTTAAAAAGAGAGATAAATTTAATATTAATAATTACCTTAACATCTGAGATTGGGAAACTTATGAAAGAATTTTTCTAGCTATAGTAGAAAGCTTCCCAACCGTAACTGCTGTAGTTCATCAAGTTTTTGAGTTATTAGAACATAATAAGAAGGCAGGTACATTATATTTTTATTTATCAAAAGCTTTTGATAGTGTCAGACATGATTTTTTGCTATATAAGTTGTAATTTTCTACAAAATATGTAAATCTTACTTCATGCATAGAAAATAAAAATAACTGAAATTTATACCAAAAAAGATTATCTCTTGTCTAAAGTAAGGTCTCTATGTGAACTAGTAAAATATGGTGTTACACAGGATTCAGTCTTGGGTCATTAATGTTTTTAATATATGCAAATGATATTGACCAGCCTCATAAATCTATTATTACTCCTTATACAGATTATCACTAAATTCTAGGGGGGATTATAATAAGTCTCTAATGGACACAATTCTTTGGGTACAGAGCAAATCCTAAAATATTTTAAAAATTTATATGTAATGTGAATTAAACAAAATTGGTGAATTATATTCTTAATTAGCTGGAAAGTTGATTTAATATTCTTAAATCAACTCACCAGTTAATTAAGAATATATACTTGCTTCAGTTCTGACACAAAGAGAGAAATTTAAAATTTATGAAATTTGATCTAGTTAAAAGTAGGCTTTATAAGACTTATGTGTGATTGAAAATAACATTTGTAAGCAGGTATATATTTTTAGGGACATGGATAGATAGTAAATTAGCATGGGTGAAACTTGAGGCTAGGGGATTACAGCAAAGATGCACATGGATAGATTAGTAGTTCTATTTGTTGTTAACAGTAAACAAGACAGGACTGCCATAATTATAGCACTCGGACTCAGAACAATTACTGTCTAAATATAAACAAAAAAGCTACTGAAAGAGATCCAAGAGCTATTGGTAAAATTTTGCATAATAAACTGCCACTAAGAGTTAAAAGTCAAAGAGGGAAAAAGTTTCGAACAGAATTGAAAAATTTCTTATATATATTATTAGTGATTAATGCCCGTTTTCAGTACTGAGGCACCACAGGCGATGGACACTGATGATACATGAAATGAAATGAAATGAAATGAAATGAAAAACTGGGAAAGGATATTTTTTAAAGGAAGGAAGTGTTCCAGGCCTAACTTTAGGGTACTTCCCTGACATTTGCCATTTATGAGGACTGAAGAAAACCTGGAAAAAACCTCAGTTAGGGAGGATGGTCCTGGCAGGATTCGAACCCCAGACCTCCCGCTCATGAGTCCATGCCTTAACGACCTCAGCTACCCCTGGCTGTGAAAAACTTCTTGACAGGTATAGGAAAAATGTAAATATGTATATAAAATATAGTTGGATGTAATTATTTATGGAAATACCCCCATTATTATATGAGGTAATTGATTCTTGTTTTTAAATTATTTGGTTTACCAATGTATTTTGTTATTAATGTATTTTATGACAATGACTGAAACTCAGGTGCACAGTCTATCATCTGCAATAAAATTATTATCATTATTATTATTGCAGAAAAAACGTATTAGATTAACTGATCTCTTTTTTTAAAGTTAATAAGGTTAATTTATAAATTAGAATATAGAGAGTCTTGTAAGGATTCGTTTATAGAACTGTCCATTCTCTCTATGTGTATAAGGCTATATTAATATATAAATAATAAATCAAAGAACTTTACATAAAATAACAATATCCATAGCTATAATAGAGAAATAGTAAAGATTATATATATATATGCTTATAATAAACGAATAGTATGTAAGAATATCCTATTAAATATGTTCACACTAACTATACAACATTAGAACATGTTTCGGAGGCAAATATTCCTATTATCAGTTATTGGCCGATTAGTCAATTTGGTGGCTGGATCCCAAGGTGCTTCTGTGGCGATCTCTGATGGTTCAAGCTCATCTATATGTGCAACATCAAAATTCATTAAGTTTTCCCTGATTTTTAGGATGAACAGTTTTTTCTCCGGTAAAAAGCTCTGTTGGGTTGTGAAGTTCTTTCAGCAGCTTAGCCTCTGGTTTAATTTCATGATTGGGTTCAAAAGTAAGCTGGCACTGCTGATTTATCAATTTGTTTAAAACGAATAATTCTAAAGTGTTTCTTTCCTCGAATTTGTAAATTTCGCTTCGTTTTTCCAATGTATCTCTGATCACAATCTGCACAATAAATTTCATAAATTCCTGATTTCTGTTCTGTTGGTATGGTGTCTTTTACTGTGTAACCTAATAAACTGATATTATAATGAGCAGTGGCAGCTAACTTTGTACCTACAATCATGAAATAAAACCAAAGAAAGGACTTCACAACCAAACAGGGCTATTTATTTATGGAAAAAAAAAACTTCATCCTAAAAAATATGAAAAACTTAATAAATTTTGATATTCTATCCACAAATGAACTCAGCAAGTTCATACTTAAACCATCAGAGACAGTCATAGAAGCACCTTGGAAACCAGTCATGTCCCCAAAACAAGCCCTATGTATAAAAGTAGAGTTGGTGTGAATATATTTAATACATTAAAATAGGATATGTTACCACTTTATTGTCTATAGCTTCCTTAGTACAGTTTTAATTAAATATATAAATATAATAGGTACTCTTTGGTATAATAAATTACCAGCAGAGATCAAATGTGTAGAAAAATGAAACTTAAATATCAGTTAAAGAAATATTTAATAAGTAGATGTTTATATTTAATGGATGAATTGTAAGTTATAGTTTGTATATAGTACTGTAACATAACATTTGACAATGTCAGAAACTTGTATTACAAGTCTATTGGCAGTTATTATTATTATTATTATTATTATTATTATTATTATTATTATTATTATTATTATTATTTGAATCTCCATCATAGCTAGCAGATTGATGAATAAGATGAAATTCTTTATCACATTTCTTCACTTGGTCCTGGTTGTCTAGTGTCAACTCATAGACTCAAGGTTATGGTTTCAAACTTAATCAGGGTCAGTGAGTTTTAGAACATAAAAATTGTAGATATAGATTCCCTGGCAAGGAAAATATAAAGCTTCAGTCCTATGTTTAGACTTACTGCATGTAAAAGAAGCTCAAGTGTGAAAAATAATCAGCTGTTTCACACTGATGGGATACTAATGACCAAGATGTTAAAGAGTGTCCTTAAATAAAAAAGGTAATAACATTTTTTCAATGCTAAATAGGTGCTAAGCAGTACTTATTATAACAGGTGGTGGTACAAAATACTAATGGCACAAGCAGTATGGGAAGCTTGAGAAAAAATGCAATTTGCCCTAAATTTGTGATTATACATTAGTATCTTAATATTTACAAAATTGTATTACTTTTGTTTAAAATAATTCATTGATAATTATTAGAACATATAAGAAAAACACCATGTATCTTACACAATTTTCATGTATGCATGTGAGTTTGGGAAAGAAATGAATGAACTAAAATGTATGTAATATTGCAAATGGCTGGTGTCATTTCATACTAACTTTGGGAAAGATATATACTGAAGCCAAGATTCGTACAGGGTCATTAGCTAGGTTTTGAGATAAAACAATGTGTGTCAGTTGCATCATAAACTGACATAAAATGAGCACTAAGCAGCTGATTGCTGATGTTGTCTGAGTAAAACTGTAACTGTAAAATTATGCTTGAAAAGAGTATATTTTCATCAAAGAAAGTAGAAAATTCCTAAGTTTCACATATCACTTAACTTACCAAAGCAAATGCAATAAGAAATTTTGGTTTTATCAGATTTTAATGGTTTTCTTTTGTTTGCCAATGTTATTTACAGGATGCCATAGTACTTATTGTGAGCATATGTCAGTTGTCAGCTGTCAATCATAAAATGGAGGTAACAAGTTTGAGATTAGAGTTCTTCTAAAGTACTTCTGGAAACAAAATTATAAAGCTGCTGCCATGGCTTGAACAATCTGTGAAGTGGAGGGAGGTATCATTAGTGAGCATTAAGCACAATGATGGTTCCAGTGTTTCAATAATGGAGAAGAAAACACTAAACATTTACCACATCCTGGAAGACTTTAAGTATGGAATATTGAGAATACAAGCAGTGTTTGGAAGAAAATCTGCAAAAAAGTACTAGTAGGCTGCCAGAAAAACTTAGTGCATCAAAAGATACCATACATCACCACATTAAAACACTTAAATATATTGACACCCTGACACCTCAAAACTGTGGCTCAATCCCTGTTAGCCTGCCAAAGTCATTGCTAAACAAAAGCGGTTTGGCCCCAAAGTAATGTTATGCATCTGGTGGAATTTTGAAGGTGTGATTCTCTGGGAGACTGTTCCAAAGGGGGTATGCAGTGGATGCAAATCTTTATTATCAACAATTGGAACAAGTTTGTGAAGTTTTGAGACAGAGATACCCAGCAATTAGTTAATCGAAATAGAACTCTCTTGCAGCAGTACACTGAAAGATCTCCATATCACTTAAATAACTATGGGAAAAACCCAGGAACTTGGAAGATTCAAATTGCTACCACACCCAGAATATAGCCCTGATCTTGTGTCTTTCAGATTACATCTATTTTGATCCATAGCATTTTTCCTGCATCGAAGAAATTTAAAAAACACTGAAGTCATGGAAGTGGGTATCATCAAATTCTTCACATCAAAACCCAGAAATTGGCACCATTGTGGGATGACAAACCTTAATGAAAGGTGACTCAAGACTATAGAGTCTAATAGTCTTTACTTTGAAGATTAGTTTAATTTTTGTTAAATAAATTTTTGCTTAAAAGCAGATATTACTTATAAGACAATATCTTATTCAATGAACAAACTTATTAAGTGCTACATTAAAGGACGCCATACCAACAGAACAGAATTGGAAGTGCAGAATGTAATAAAACATACATTGGAACAACAAAGAGAACTTCGGAAAAATGAATATCTTAGAAATATTCAATGAAGACAAATAGGTGGCAGCTCACTTTTAGACCCAAAATCATGAAATTAAACCAGAGGCTAATCTGCTGAAAGAACTTCACAACCAAATATAGTTAGTTACTTAGGAAAAACTTTCATTCTTAAAAACTGGAAATTTAAGGAATTTTGACATTCCCTCCTGCAGAAGAACTCAGCAAGTTCCTATTTGATCATTAGATGTCTCCAAAGAAAAACCTTGGAATACAGTCACCACATCAAATAGTCAGTCAACAGCTGATGTGTTGCCGCAACAATGTCCTAAGTGGAGTTAGTGCTAAATGTTTTAATAAATACTAATAGAATATATAATTACTCCATTGTCTACAGTTTCTATGTTATTTATTGTTAGAATATTTTTATATAATCATGGCTTCAACATAAAATTCAAGTTTCCTGGTATCGACACCACCAAGCCAGCAAATCATAAAATAAACAAAATGCCTACAGCATGAATGTGCTGATGGTGGAACAATCTACACATTGCCCTCTCTTGTTTCTTATGGAGTCTGTAGTGGGGCACCTGTTGTGTTTTGGTCATGAATCTCAGATAGTCATAGTCCCTCTGCTCGAACTGCGTCAATGTCATGAACTCGTTCACTGCTAGAGACTGTGTATCATCCTCCTTCTGTGGCTGCACCTCATGCTGGGCAGAAACAGAAGTCTCTACTGAAGTCGTGGTGGCATCCACTTCTGCAGATTTTGCATTATGATCCAAGCTGCTATATTTTATTGGACTGTCTACGACTGCAATGAAGTCTCGGAAGTTGGTTTTCAAGACTGGTGTGCTCTCCAAATATTCATCCATATGCTGCCGTGATTGTCGAATAGCAGTTGCAAGCTTCCTGTACCTGCAGCACATTTCACTGAATTCAATACTTGGAATTCTTCTGTAAACAAAGTGCTCTTGCACCTATCTCAGATTATTAAATAGTTCTTTATAGGTTTTACAAGGAAGTTCAAATATAAATCAGCCTGATTTTTTTTCTAAACATATGAATCCAATAACTTAAGAAGTTAAAGATACAACCTCTATACTCCTTTCTAAGTGCTTATCTGGGATATATAAGAAAGATGAAAGGGCCATGCTACAGCATACAAAAACACATAAAATTTTCTATATAACTAGAACTATAGTTCTAGTTATAGTTCAATAACATATACCTATAAAGTTTACACATAAAATTTTCTATATAATGAACTCCTTATTGTTTAGTAACTCTAGCATTAGATTACCAACATTACCAACATAGAATGCTAGAGTTACTAAACAATAAGGAGTTCATTGAAGTGGAAAAAAATCCCCTACACAAATGCAAGAAATCAATAGAAGACATATTAAAAGGAAATAGCTTACTCACAAATTCAGATGTTTACAAAATCAAAATACCTAATCCATCAATAGCTAAAATAATAGGGTTACCAAAAATACACAAGCCAGGAAAAGACATGAGACCAATAATTAACAATATCAATACCCCATGTTACCTCCTAGCCAAATGGTTAACTACAAGATTTAATACATTTCCCAAATTCCCAAGTCTAAGTATAAAAAACTCGTTCGATCTTATAAACAAAATCAAAGATAATAAACTAAACTCAAATGATATCATGGTTTCCTTTGATGTAAAAGCATTGTTTCCAAGCATTCCAAAAGAGAAAACCCTGAATTTGTTAAAAAAAATGGCTACTATCTATCAACATTGCAGAAACACACACAAAAGAATATGTAAAACTCACAGAACTATGTTTAAACCAAACTTACTTCACGTTTGAAGGAAAGTTTTATAAACAAAAATCAGGTTTAATGATGGGTAGTCCAGAATCTCCATTTTTGATCTGTTCATGAGCTATTTTGAAACACATATAATGAAAGCCTTCCCATATATATTCAAAACATGGTACAGATATGTTGATGATGTGTTTGCCATTGTAGAAGATAGATTCATAGAAGATTCAAACTATTGAACTTGCAAGAAAAAACCATAAAATTCACTATGGAAACCGAGATTAATAATACTTTACCTTTTCTGGACCTAAGGATAATAAAAAGGAATAAAAATATAGAATTTGGTATATACTGAAAGGACACACATACCGACAATTACATAAAAGCAAAAGGTTTCAACCCCAGACCCCACAAGGAAGCAGCATTCAATAGTATGACATATAGGCTAGTTAATACACCACTCAGTAAAGAAGAATACAGGAAAGAATATGCACATATAATACACACAGCAGAAATAAATGGATTTAACAAACAAATGGTAGATAAAATAATAAAAAGATTTAAAAATAAAAAGGAAATTAAACTAATCACCACACTCAGTTCTTCACTTAAAGAGAATACTTATCAAAAATTCACATATCACCCTTATGTTAACCATAAATTCCAAAAAATTTTCAAAAAGTACAACATTACTCTAGCACCAATAAACAGATATAGTGTTGGTAAACTATTAAATCTAAATAAAATTAAACAAAAAAAAAAGAAGAAGAAGAAAATTCAGGTATATATAGAATTAATTGCAAGGATTGTGACAAAATATACATAGGAAAAACAAAGAGAAATCTGGGGATAAGATTAAAGGAACACTGGAGAAATATTAGACACAAGCAAGTAGAAAAATCAGCAGTGGCTGCACATTTTTGGAATGAGAATCATGAAATAGAGAAGGACATAACATTACTAAAAACAATTCAACATCCGAAAGAACTTAATATATGGGAAAAAATTTACATAAAAAAATATGAATACAAACTTATGAATTTTGATATACCGGAAGCAGACAACATATTGTTTAAGTTCATTAACAGACCACCAGAGCAAGCATAGTAATATACATACTTTGCTGAAATTGGCTCCTCAGTCGTCGTTTTGGTTGACAATGTGAGGAATGTACCTCACGAAACATGTACCAAAATTACTTTTATAAGTGTGTTTGTGAAACTTAAAGAGAGTTTTAATGTGACGACATGATTTTTAGTGTTTTACTTTAAATCAAAATAAGATTAAATAATTAGTCTTTGATGTCAGTACTGCTCTTTTATTAGTGATGACATCATTGAGTTGGAAATGTGCCGAAGCTGAATAATGAAACAAAGTAATATTTTTAAAGTATTTTTTCCCAAGGATAATCACAAGCGCAATACTAGTACAGCAGTACTGGAACTAGAAGCAAATTAGCACTAGGACAAAGTCTAAAAATAATACTAGCAAATTTAGAAAGACTGAATGTGAACCCAACGAGCCGAAATGTCTCAAACTCACCCCCGTAATGACAGAAGAAGAACATAGGTATTTCAGTACCAAAGGTCACATCTTGATTTCCAAAATTTCTCTTTCTTTTGTTTTAGTATTTTGATGTGCTAGGGATCAAAGGTTAGTTACTAAATGTTACGTTGTAGTGCATATACATATACTTATATGGAGGGTATTAATTTTAGATCACTGTTGTGATCTGACCTCTGCATTGCAGTAACTAGCTTCTGATTCTCAGTTTATAGTTTTAAATGTATAAAATGTTCTTAAAATAAGTACTTTATAACAATACATATTGTGTAACTGAATACATTTCATAAAATTGGTTGTACTAATACTACCTCTATATATTCATAACCATGATCACTTTTCCTTTGAATACTATTACCCAAGATGAATGACTTACCCAAAGTATTAAGATTGATAATACTTTGCACAATAAACAACTATTATCTGACTGATATATGGTGTACCCATATACAGATGGATCTATTAAAAATGGAGAAGCAGGCTTTGGAATACATATTTGGGACAGTATGTTAACAATTTTGATAGTGAAATAATGGCCATTAGAGCAGCTTTAGAAAATCTATGGTATAGACCTAATATAAATAAAAGAATTATCTTAAGTGACTCTAAAACAGCACAACAAGTATAATGAATTATAGTGCCCACCAACATATACTATAAATGAAATAACCATAACATACAATCCAGATCAGAAATACAGAAATAGTTTTACAATGGAACCCAAGCCATGTTGGATTAAGGGAACAAGATTGCTGATACTTTAGCAAAAATCGGAGTCACCATAAGATTAAAACCATCTTTTGAACTAGAACTTACCTCTAAATTCAAACTCAGAAAAAAATTAACAACTGAAAAAGAACAAGAAGACTCAAACTTGACCCAAAATTTACTTAGTTTTGTACACAAATATATTTTCCTATAATTAATTCCGCAGATTTCTGGACTACCTTTTTAAATTTTGGTTTATTTTGAAATGGTGTGATACTGCTGATTTTTCGAATTCATAAAATCTACGAAAGCTTAAAGCAAAACCATATGAAGATCTAAACACTTTTATTGAAACCAAGAAAAATTGGAATTGCCCAATTCTGCTCAAATTTTGGCATGATTGCCTGTCAGAACATTTCTTCAGGTGAAGTCAATCAATTGCTTTGTTTTGCCTATTGTTTCAAGGATGAGAATACTATTCTACTGAACATCTACTGAAATGTAGCCAACTTGATAGCAACAAACAAATGAAAAATTATTTGGAAGTTCTTTATTGGGAAGCTAGGGAAAAAATGATAAATATTAGCATCCCAAATGGCTAACAGCAACCAACCATTACCCAAATTTTCTGCTTCAATCCCTCCCCCCAGCTTTAAGCATCTAGAACCACTGCCCTTTTATTACATTACACTATTCAATACACTTTGACCAACAAACATAGCATTATGCATATGTGCAATAAGTTTGAAGAAGAAGCAGAACAAATCTTTGCTCCTGCATCTTAGCAGGAATTGCACCTTAACAGGCATACAGAAGGAAATTGGGTTTACATTTTTTAAGACTAGAAAAACAATAAAAGGCAAGTGGTACCTTCTACTTCACATCCCAGAAATGACATCAAGTGTTTGAAACTTCTGACACATTTTGAACAGGGAATAAAACTGCTACAAAATATACAGAAAGCTTAAATGTAAGAGAAATAATAGTACTTCTTACTTTCACGGCCGGTGTTGTCATTAAAACAATTAAATTCTCCCGGGCTGTTTTGCTGTGGTCCATGGTTTAAATTACTACCATAGCTTTCACCAACTACTCCGGTTGGCATCTTCAGTGGACGAAGAGTAACACCTAACTGTTAACACGACGACAGTATTGATCCGTCTCTGTCTGGCTGTAGAGGACGATCGATATGTGTGTGGCGGAAGTGGAGGGGAGGAGGATGGAGGGGAGGTAGTTGCTTGTTTTTAAGAACCGGTTTCCATGTGCTGCTTAGTTGATAACCGCCATCCCTATCAAAGTTGATAGGATGTTGTTGTATTTCCAATGCTTCCCTCCTGGCTAGATTGAAAAAGCCTTGAGTTTTTGCAACCACTTTTGTTTTGTTAAAGCATATACCATGGCATTCCTTTATTGCATGTTCTGCTACTGCCGAACGTTCGGGCTGATTTAGGCGCAAATGTCGTTGATGTTCTTCTAATCATTTTTTAATCAATCTTCCAGTCATGCCTATGTAAACTTTGCCATATTCATATGGTATTTTATAAATTCCTGTGGTGTCAAGGGGATGCCTAGGATCTTTTGCATTGTTTAGCATATGTCCTAATTTTGCAGTTGGTGTGAAGATTGATAGTATGCCTTTTCTCTTTAATAAGCGTGCTATACGTACAGTAATGTCTTCTATGTACGTTAGAACAGCTTTAGGTTTCTTGTTCGAATAGGTGTTAGATGCTGCAATTTTCTTAGGGCGAATGGCTCTGTCAATATCTTTGTTGCTGTATCCATTGGCTTTGAAAACATCGTGGAGATGATTTAATTCTTGCTTAAGATATTCAGGTTCTGCGATGGTTTTTGCTCTGTGCACTAAAGTCTTGATTACAGTTCTTTTTTGTGCAGGATGATGATTCGATCTGGCATTGAGATATCTTTCCGTATGTGTGTTTTTTCTATAGACTTGATGACCAAGAGCTCCTGATGATTTTCTTCGAACTAAGACGTCTAAAAAGGAAAGCGTGTTATTACTTTCCTTTTCCATAGTAAATTTAATTTTTTCATGGAGACTATTTAGATGTTCCAAGAAGAGTTGTAGTTTATGATGTCCATGTGGCCAAATTACAAAGGTGTCATCCACGTATCTTAACCAGAGTGAAGGTTTGTATACAGCAGTGTCCAGAGCTTTCTTCTCAAAGTGTTGCATAAAGAAATTTGCTATTACAGGGCTTAGTGGACTTCCCATTGCTACTCCTTCTTTCTGTTGGTAGAATTTGGTTCTCCATAGAAAATAGCTGGAAGTTAGGACGTGTTCAAATAATGTGATCTCTTCTGCTTTAAAGTGGACCTGTAGTAGTTCCAAGGTGTCTTTAATGGGTACATTTGTGTATAGAGATTCTACATTAAAACTCACCAGAATGTCATTTGGCTGTAAGTTGATCCTATCGATGATTTCCACAAAGTGTTTCGAGTTCTTAATGTGGTGATCAGAGTGAGCTATTAACGGACGTAACAAGGATGCCAAGTAATGCGCCAATTTGTATGTTGGTGAGCCGATCATGTTGACAATAGGCCTTAAAGGAACACCTGGTTTGTGCACCTTCGGGAGTCTCTACAGTCTAGGGGCTAGACTATTAGTTGAATGTAGCTTTTTTATTTCCTCGGGTTTCCACTTGGTGTTTTTTTAGAAGAACGGCAGTTTTTCTTTCCACACTTGTAGTAGGATCCTTAGGTACTATTCTGTAGGTATCTGGTGTTAATAAGGAACCCATTTTTTCTTCATACTCAGATGTGTCCATCACTACCGTGGCATTGCCTTTATCAGCTGGCAGGATGGTGATATTGTCATTCTCACGTAGGTTTTTGAGTTGTGCTCTTTCCTTCCTATTAAGATTATTCTTAGGAGGCTTTGCTTTCTTTAAAATTCTGCATGCTTCTGAGTGTACCTCTTCTGCATCAGCTGTTGGCAGATCACAAATAGCATTTTCTACTTGCGTAATGATGGTTTCCGTTGGAATCTTCTTGGGCACTAAGGCAAAGTTGTTTCCTTTAACTAGAAGTGAAACTGCATCTGGAGATAGCTGGTGGCTAGATAAATTCACAATTACCTTGTTGGGGTCCAAGTTTTGGCTAGTTTCTTTTTGATATAGCTGGTCGAATTTTTTCTTCTGGCGTTCTGTTGCTATGAAGCCATGATGTTCAGCACAGTTGAATGCAATAGAATCTATCTTGTTCCACATGTGTGTTGACATTGACGATGCTAAGTGTATATGTAGCTTTAGAAGTTCCATGGAGACAGAGGCTAGTTGAGATCTCGTCGAATGTATCTGTTCTCGAGTAAGTGCTCGTCCGGCTCTATTATAAATCCTATTTGCAGCAGTGCTCTTTATGTTGTTACGCATCTGTAGGTATTAGGTATACAATTGTAGTCCCTGCATCGGCTTAAAAATGCTAAACTTGAAAGTAACATGCTTCTCTTCTTACGCAATTTTTCAAAATGGCGTATGTGTCTGTGAACTCCCTCCCCGTAGAGGTTCGTTATAGTACTTCTTAGGCTTTCACGCCCAGTGTTGTCATCAAAACAATTAAATTCTCCCGGGCTGTTTTAAAGAGAAATAATTTTATAATAAAATTTACTTTTAGGAAAATATTAGTCTCATTTATATTTGAACTACCTTGTTACTAAAATTTAGGTTCCAAAATTTAGCTTTCGGCACCTAGCACTGATACATGACACAATGTTGAAAATATTGCACATTTTAAAAAAAACTCTTCAAAACTAAACAAGAATTTATGGTAATTATGGCTATTTTCACTATGAAATGTAACAAACTGTTGTGAATTTGATAGGAAATCACTTAAATTTTACTAATTTTTTACCCTTTACTTGGAATGTTTCAAGGACTGCTACATTCATTATCAGCAGCTTTGTATTGTAGCATATCAACGACTCTGTAGATTTTATGAATTTGAAATTAGGTCATTGTTGTTTGGAAGATCAAAATTAACCAAAATTTACTTAATTTTGTGTACAAATATATTTTCCTATGAAATTAATTCTGCAGGTTTCTGGACTACCTTTTTAAGTTTTGGTTTATTTTGAAATGATATGATACTGCTGATTTTTCAATATAGTTATATTTGGCATTTCTCACATGTTTCTTTTGCTGTCTTCATAACTGATTTCATAAATGCCTGATTGTTTGTTGGGGAATTAGGTTCTTTGTATTGGTTTTAGGTTTTTTAAGATGCAATTGTTTACTGTGGCCAAAACAATATTTCTATCTTTATATTTAAATTGTTTTGTATTTGTATCGGTCTTTATATCTTTCAGGGTGGTGGTTTTTGAATATATCAACATTTTTAAAACTAATTAAAACAATTTTGATAAGGGATCACTAAAATTTCACAAATTTTTAACAACTATGTTGGACATGTTTTGAAGACTGTTGCCTTCTTCTTCAGCATGGATTTACTACTAGTTTTCCAGCATGATATCCAGATTCCTTTGTAGATGTGATGAATTTGGAGATGTCATTGTTTGGAAGGCCATTACTAAGTAATTTATTTTGGATAAAATAGTTCTCCCAATCCTATAGGTTTCTCAAGGAATGAATGATTATTTAAGCAAACACATTTCCTGTTTATGGCATAACTTTAACATGAACTGAAGGCGACATTTTAAACCCAGTACCAGCAAATGGTTCTGATGTTTTTCAAATCAGTTACGGTTTATGATCATTGCTAATTATTTTGTTGTTTAAGGGTGTATAAAATATGTAAATAAAACATTTCTAAATTTTCATATACACAATGGCCAGACACACACAGTCATAGAGTATAAATCAGTGGTTCCTAAACATTGAAAAAAATTGACTCAGGAGATTGAAATAATATTCTAAAGGCTATTACCATTAAACATATTTCATTTCATGAAAAAAGCATGTATAATTTACTACACAACCAAGAGTATGAAAATATAACAACTGATCCTACCCAAAAATATGTCAGTTCAGTAAGCAAATTACTAAAAAGCATAACCATACTAAATGAGGAACAAAAAAAGAAGATTTTACCAGACAACCCTACCACACCCAGAATCTATGGACTACTGAAAATACACAAGCCTGGTAATAAAATGAGACTTATAGTAAATACAATAAATTCACCCACATACAATTTAGTCAATTACTTGTTAAATCAATTCAACAGGTTACCGAAATACAAAGCCAAAGTATAAAAAACTCAACAGAATAGAGAAAATTAAACTTATGAAACTGGAAAACAGGAACTTACTAGTGTCTTATGATATGGTTTCTATGTTTCCTAACATCCTCAAAGAGAAACTAATAAATGTTTTAAAAATGGCTAACCTCAATCAAGTTACCTGAAGAAATAGAACAATATCTGAACCTCACCAAAATTTGCATCAATCAAACCGACTTCACATTCAGAGGCAAGATATATACACAAAAGGAAATTTGCCTTAGAAACATGTCCAAGTAAGTGGAATAAAACTAGTGAAATTTGAGTGACTTCCTCATAAATAATTTGTTATATGATATTTCATTAGGTATAAATAATGACTTTTGACAATTTCAATAATGAATTCATCACTTGGTTAGCATGTCATGCATAAAGTCCAGTTAATTTTCATGAAAATTTGTTAAGTTGCAGCTCTGTCAGCAAGCATAATTCTTATAACAGTAAATAACAATTTATGTACAGCAACCATCTGAATTACCTACTGTTGCATCTGCCATAAAAATATTTAATTGAAACACAGCTGCACAGATTAAAGCTGAGATGGATGAGGCTCTTGAAAAGTTTTAACCCTTTGCCCTCTGGCTACTTAATAAACACAAAGAGCATTTAAATTGGTTGGAAATGTAAATTTTCTGAATTAATACTTCATGACACATAGGCTCTTTCAAATAAATGTTGTGATATACAAAATCTTGAAAACCGTTAAAAGTATGGGGAAGATTTAATAAGTAATTTTCATTTTTAGACTGAATACATGCTGCTTTTCAAGTGAAATCAAACTCCATCACTTCCTCTGTGTATTTTGAAAGCCAGAATGTTTATTACTTATGTCTGAAATTCAATACTTCATGCCTAACTCAAAGCATTCATTCCTACACATACAATCACTCTGTGTTTCTGTCACCTCCCCTTCACAAGTAGTGATGTATTTCATGGACTTGCTAAATTAATTAACTCTGCAAACCACCAAAAAAGCTTCATTAGAAGCTTAGAAATAATGGGTTTAGGGTGTCTTATGATGAAAATATGACAGAAATATGGAAGTAATGTATAAAAACAAACATGGCCAGGTTTTGCACAAAGTAAAACAGGATATGTCCACAATAGTTGCATTTATACTGCAATTACTGTAAAGGGACTACAATATGGGGTTGTCTGGCTGAACAGTAATTCACCCTATGGAACCTGTTCTTGATCAGGGATTGTGTGTTTAGATAATTGCTAAAACTGAACAAAGTTATTGATTTCCTTATGTAACAGAATGTGGAATGTAATTGAAACAGTATGTTCAAATCATATTGTTTTGCCAAAGTATGTAAATT
Organism: Metallyticus violacea; assembly: GCA_030762175.1. NCBI lineage: Eukaryota > Metazoa > Arthropoda > Insecta > Mantodea > Metallyticidae > Metallyticus > Metallyticus violacea. The sequence continues at coordinate 96,323,939 of CM060841.1, read as the reverse complement.
TATAGGTTCCAAAAAGGGGGGGGGATAGAGGTGTATAAGCTCCCATTATTGACACACATTGCTTGGCAAAGTAGAAGGATAGTCACAGTATTATCAACTTGTAGTTACACAATTCTGATTGTTGATACACACAAAATGGTTGCCCTGCATTTATGACAATTTTCACACTTAATAATATACAGGGATAGGATTGATTTAGTTCATCTGATATTGCAGGCATTTTACATGTTATTTGGAGAGCTCTAAACCCACAACATCAATGAAATACATGGATTTTTGATTATCAATTGCTCTTAGCCTAATTGCAGACTACAACATTCACAGAATTCTGCACAAAGGGTGTAAAAAATACAACAAACTTGCAACCTTTAGATTAATAGAAAAACATATTCCAAAAAGGATCATGCCCACAGCCATAAACTTGCATGCATTTCGGAAGTGTATGGTATTACAAAATGGGGAATTTACAAGGAAACCAATGTGATTTCTGGCAATTATAAGGTAATATGATGTAGCCTTTCTATGTAACATATCAAAAATTTTGCAGGTAAACTTGAATTATGTTGTATAAACCTTTTCATGGAAAAAAGATGAATATAATGAAGGTTTTAAATGTATTAGTATTATGCATATGCAGTATGTCAAATTTGTGTAAGAGGTTAATATGACTGTAACTTCACTAAAGATGATCACACTCTGAAGCAGTATGTCTATATATATATATCAATATTGTGTAGGGGCAATTTAAAAAAATTGAATCAAGATTATAACATACACACCACTAAAATTCAATAAAAGGAAGACTAGTTTCGGCAGCCATTGCTCCTATCGTCAGTTCCTGATCGTCGACATCACTGTTACAAAATTCACTAAAGATGAATGGAACTGAAGTACAATGAAGGATATCATTGAAGGATGTGTAATGGAGAGTGTCATTTGAAAATGTACCAGATAACTGCGGCTGCAGGTATCTCAAAACGAATGTGTTTTCAATATCCTGTGTGACAATTTGCATGTACACAATAGATGCTTTGACTGTTGAACTCGGATAAAAATGCAGTGTTTGGTGAAGTTTAATTGCAATCAGAAGTACATTCATTCAATTGCAGATGAACTGTTGATCTGAGTTAAAGCAATAGACATTGAGAGGTACAAATGTATAAGATAGCAAAAATAATTATGTTGGCTGAGAAGGTGATGACTTTTGGGATTCCCAAGAAATTAACCTGATAGATGATGAGGGTCATGAATTAAAATCTGAATTGATGTATGATTGGTCATCCTGGTAGGGAACCACATTAGATTTGGTGCAATTAGATTATCAGTGTTACATGTTTGCAATCTTGCCTTAATGCATCAATAGTGCTGCTACATCGTCAATGGTTATTCATGTATATTTTATTATTAGCTTTTTCTATTTCCTATTATTTTTCTTATTATACAGGTTCTGAATAATATCTCATATAAATCTGTATTACCTACACCATTATTTGAATTTGTCTGACACATCTTTATCATCTCTTATCTACCACTGTTTATATACACAAAGTATGTAGATCTTGGACCTTGGGACTTTGGGGAGGCCATAGTAATGGCGATGTTCGAGATACATGGCTATTTCACCTTTCTGGAAGTTGTCATTTAGAAAACCTTGTACAGGTAATGCCCAATGGTCCAGCTCATTGATCTTGGTTCAGTTAGTTGGGATATTAATCAGTGTCAAAGCATCTGCAGATAGTTTCTTCTATTATCAGGCTCTTCAAAAGATATGGCCCTACCACAAAACCTGCTCACAGTATAATATGTGGTAGATTATATTCCCATTCCAATGTGAAATGTGGATTTTTCTTTGCTAAAAAATGATATTCTGATCATTATTGCTGTGGTAAATTGCACATTCACCAGAAAAGATAACGTACTGTGGAAATAATGGTGGAAACTTCTGGAGTAATGAAGTAATAAAGCACATGTTTGGCTACATTTATTCATATAAGTATCCTTATTTATTGATGAAACAGGAGCAAAATGATCTCTTCTGTAAATCCTTTTTCATATGACAATGCATTGTTGAACATGGTACTCGGAGCTTGGCTGCTCATTTACGTGTTGATTTACGAGGTGAATCTGATTCTGCAACTCCAGCACATTTAGTCCATCTGATGACTAGTTGACAACTTTGTGGACTGTCTTTGATACTGCCAGAAGGAAACATTCATATGTACCAAACTAACAGTGTTGCTTTTTTTGGAGGTGACTTTCCAAATCTCTGACTGAACTGCATTAAAATTTGTTGCATTGTCTGCCCAATGTATATTGTTGAACACCAAAACTCGCAACGATCGAATAACTTCTTGTACTTGCCATCTTGGCAAATTTACACTATTACTATTTTCAGCTATTTGTTATTTGTACCAACTGTTTCCCTTGCTGCCAACACATTGTTTCATTTTTGCTAAAATACTCTCATCTATCAATATATGTTATTCAAAGTTATAATGTACATAAATAAATTACATAAACATGACATATTGTGAAATTAAATAGGGATATGGTGACATGAAGCACCCTGTAGAAAGTGAATGAAATGTAGAAGTAAAGAACAAGAAAACAGTTTGAATACTACAAATGTGTGCACATTCTACATGTACTACTAGATTTTAAAATATGTGCAACATACATTTAATTTTAGTATTAAAAAAAATGACTAAGTGCAACAACTGAAATCAAAAGAAACAGGCTTATAGTATGTGCATTAGAAAAGCAAATACATTCAATTCATTTGAACAGAGTAAAAATTATTAGGCTGTAAAATGCAAAAACAAAATCTACAGAAGTCAAGGAAAAGCAGAAGAGTAAAATGACCTGCATCACAATGTGAGAGCTTTAGTTACCATAGTTCCTTTTCACGGTCAGTACGAGCAAATAAGTACAGACAATTCATGTCCAACTCCACATGACAGAAAGTGTCTTCCTCACTCTCTAGAGTCTCCACAAACTCCTGATCTTCGGTTGACGGCTGCTTTTCTGTAAGTTCACATTACACTTTAACCTCAAACAGAGCTAGCTCTATTTTGAGAGAGATCTGCAATGTAACACATGCTAATATATTTATACAATAAATTACAGTTTTTAAATCAGATTCCTACAGCATGGGAAAGCAAAGCTGAAATATATATAGAAATGCCAGGGTAGATAAGCAATTGGGTATATGAAATGAAGAAAACTGTTATTTCAAATAGTTGAACATATTATTGTGTGCTTAACTTTGTTAGATTCCAAATTTTGTTAATATTGGAATAATGCTTGTGTATTTACAAGGTGGTTCCAATATGTTTATTGCTAAATTGTTAACAATGAAGTGCGTAACTTTTGTGCTTTCAATATTTTTCATAGACAGGATTTAGTGGAAGTGGATGGACATTGCTGAAGCTAATCATTTAATTATTTATTTATTTTTTCTGGCAGAGCTAAGGCCATTAGGCCTTCTCTTCCACTCTACCAATCTAATAATAATTGCATGAAGTTATAGTGACAATATCACAACATTGACAATAAAGTTGACAATACTTGTACACATATACACCAATGTAAAACATGATGCATATAAATAAATGTATAATAATACATAAATATAGACAATGAAAAATATTAACTTAAGAAGAAGAGAAAAAATAAGAAAATAAAAGAACATAAATGTATAACAAGCACCAGCAATGACAATTTATACATATATCAACCTATATAAACCCTGAAAGTGGAAATAAAGATACAAGCAAAATATAAATTAAAAACCATGTATGAAGGAGATAGGAACATTTATGATTGTAATAAAAATTATACAATGAATAATTCTACAACAGGGTAAAGCAAATAAATACATGTATTGTAACAAAAGGAGATTCTGAACTGATAATTTCTAATAATATCAAACAATCTCATATGAAATGCTGCTGAAGTTTGGCAGTTTGACATCCAGAGATGGGAAGTGGTTATGGTGATGATTATGAGTAAATTGATGTTCGGTGCAATGGTAATAGTATGTGCTGGGATTCAGAAAGCATGTAGATGAGAGGAGGACAGGTTTTGAAAATGAGAAGACAGATAAGATGGAGAAGATGTATGGATGATTTTGAAAAGTAGTGTGAAACAATGAATGTTTCTGCGGTCTTTCAGGTGGAACCAAGACAGCATATTGAGGAAGGGTGTTATATGATCGAACATTGCAGATGTAACGTATGCACATATAATGAACATGCTGTAGCTTTAGCTTAAGTTAAAGTTTAAGTCTGTGAGCAGAAAATCACAGTAGTCTTTATTTTAAAGCACAAATAGTTTTAAATTCCTAATGTTAAGAGTTTCTCTTTATTCTTCTGATGCATATCCTCATCAGTCTGTTTAAGATCGCATCACAAGACCAAGCATCCTAAGAGCTTCTGTAATCTAAAAAGTAACAAAAATCAGCATAAAGGATGACCCCCCTTGTAACATGCGAACATTATCAGATATGTATCACTCATTCATTAATTCCTGAATAGGACCAATACCATCTAGAATAGCAGATCTTAATGTAACTGTCAATACTGAACAAAAGGGTGCCACTGTCAGATGTATAATATGCAAATATGTGGTAATCACGTGTGAAATACACAAAATTTAGTTTTTGCCTAATTGTGATGGTAGTTCAGAGAAATTCATATAGCTCTATGTTTATAAGTTTAGCATGTACATCTTTAAAATAAGAATGGGTTATTTCTGGATGAATCCAGCTAAAGTGCTACGGATGCTTCAGCTCTTGGATTTCCTAAGAATAAAATATACATACCCCAATAATGTATACACTGAAATAATTGTAACAATATGTCTGTAATATTAAATTTCACTTTCTTTAGTACATAACATACCGTGAAACATATTTTTAATACTTTTCATTGATTTTATGTTTTATATGTATAAAACATAGAATCATATAAAACAGGAACTAGAGAAGCAGAAATAGATAAAACACTTAAATAGTCACACAATTATCACTGGCTTCTTTTTCCTTCCCTTCCCCTTTTTTTAATGTAATGAGTGGAAACAGTTTAAACAAGAGTGATAGAGAGAAAATATAAATATATTAATATGTAAAATTTAAACCTGGTAGTATATGCGCTTTATACAAAAAATATAGCTGCCATCTCTCCATCTCTGAGTAAACTTTCAGAACTATGAGTTGGTAGCCCATCAATAAGTGTTAAATTAAATGCATCATCAAAATCCTTACCGTGAGAGAGGGCATGTTGGGCAGCTGGCTAAAGAGACTTGGTTTTAACAGAACATCTATAATTGTTCATATAGAGCAAAACAACAGTAGAAGTTAAAACAATATAAAATGCTTTGTAAGATAACATATATACGTAGTTTCTTAGAAGAACTGGTAGCAAATGAACAAATTTTAAATTTTCTGGATAAATTGTGGCTGCAGATAAATGACATTGTATAATTAGTGCACAAGTTTTACATTTAGGGCATTGGCAAGGATGTGAGTCTGAGATGGGACGAGGTAATTTGGAAGGAAATAGGTTGCAACAAAATATACTTTTAAGGTTAAGGGGTGCTCTAAAAGAAGGTGGGGTACAAATTTGAAAAATCACTTAAAGATGAATGCATTAATACAGTATTGTGACATTCTTACAAAATAAGTTTGATGCTATCAATTCCATGCAAGTAGTATCAAGGTAATTAATATTGCACTTACAAAGCTGTTGACAATGGAGTGGTAATATATCTTAAACTTTGGTATTCATTTTTTACACTAAACTCCACTTACATAAAAGTAAGATGCATTTCAGGAGAATCTCTCCCATCTCTCCCAGGTTAATGAAGTTCTTATTGGAAGTTTAAGGTTTGCATTGGATTATATTTTTAATTATCTAGTGAGTTGATTTGATAATCTTATGCTCCACTTACTGTTGTATTATGCAAAACTAGTTTCACATAATTTAACAGTAATTGGAGCGTAAGATTACCAAATTGACTCACTAGATAATTAAGAATATATCAGTTGCTTCACTGTAATGGTTCCAACATGAAATTAAATTTTATATTTTCATTCAAATGATTTATGCACTGGGATGATACGATATTCTAAAAGATAGAAAGGATAATTTTGGTCTTGGAACTTTCAGGCTGGTTTTTATTATAGGTGTCAAGAGATGAAAAGTTGTTACAAAAACAATGGCCATGGATTGAAAGGAAAAAAGAATATATTTTGGTATGTGGGGGATGACAGCTATCAAAATGAAGATACTGTTGTAAATTGGTAGGCTAAATGTGCACTGATGTAAGAAAAGAGCCATTGCATAAAGAAATATAATAATATCTAGCAATATAGCTGCATTGGGAGAGATAGAAGAAGTGAATTTAATTGAAAATTTGCAGTTAAGATTGATAAGGAACTGATCGAGAGATTCTAAGCTATTAGTCCAACACACAAATATGTTATCAATATATCTCAACAATAATAACGGTACCAGAGGTTCAGACTTAAGAAATTCCTTCTCTAAGCAAGCTATAAGATGTTACCGTTCTGGTGCCCATTGCAGTGCCTTTAATTTGTAATATTTATTATCAAAACTAAATACATTGTGATGAGAACCAGATAAGATAGATTAAAAATGAAATCTATGGATCTAGGAGATGCTCCAGATTCCAAGAAATGTCTGATAGCTGCTAATTCTCTTGATGGTTTGCAGTGCCTTTAATTTGTAATATTTATTATCAAAACTAAATACATTGTGATGAGAACCAGATAAGATAGATTAAAAATGAAATCTATGGATCTAGGAGATGCTCCAGATTCCAAGAAATGTCTGATAGCTGCTAATTCTCTTGATGGGGAACATTAGTAAAGTGACGTCACATTGATAGTGGCCAGAAACAAATTATAATTAGCCAAAAGGTAAATTTTCTTAAGCAAACTTAAAAAATAGAAGGAATCATTGATGATTGACTTAACAAAAATCTACGAGAACAGAAATGTGTTCAGTGGGGGAATCAAAACTGGCTACCATTGAGCAGTTTGGACAGTTCTTTTTATGAATTTTAGGGAGAAAATATATGGTAGCAGTACGAGGGGCATTAGGAGTAAGTAGAGTAATATCTTGGGGACTAAATCCTTCTACAGTACCAGAAGAAGTGATAAATGAAGCAATATCTTGGTTAATTCTATGAATATTTAAGTATTTTATTCTATTTTTGCTTCTCTAGGTGCGTGCGTGTGTGTGTGTGTGTATATATTGCTAATTTAATTACAGTATTAATAGTGTTACATTATTTTTCTTGTATATTATACATATACCACACACACATACATTGTATGTTACGTATATAATTACGTATACAATATATAAAATATACAAAGTCTTGCACAAGAGCTCAGTTATGTTTCGTATTTGTTTATTTTGAAGCTGTTTATAGTGAATATATTATATTTTAATTAATAACAATGCAGGTAATTTTCTTACACAATTCAATTACTGTTTAGAGTTAGGACATGTTTCAGGAACCAACATTCACAACCTCAGCTGTTGACCCACCTGATCAAGAAACAGTGTTATCAGTTACTCAATTAAATGTACTTACGAAGCTGTTGACAATGGAGTGGTGTATATATATAAATTCATAAAAAAAAACATTCAGAGTGCAATATAAAAAAGTTCACATAAAATTTCACACTAAAAATCGTAAAATTGAACACTAAAACCACACGGATATTTCGAGCTTGGCTCTTGGTCACGTGATGAGAATGAAGTTCATGGAGTTCATTCCATGAATGAAGTTCATGGAGTTCATTCTCATCACGTGACCAAGAGCCAAGCTCGAAATATCCGTGTGGTTTTAGTGTTCAATTTTACGATTTTTAGTGTTCAATTTATGTGAACTTTTTTATATTGCACTCTGAGTGTTTTTTTTATGAATTTTTATGCTTTTTAGAAGTTTTTATTGCTCCATTAATAGTATATATATGTAATAACACTTGTTTGTTTGTTTGAAAAAAAAAATCAATCCTGCTTAAATCTGAACCAGCTTGTAGTAGCATTTCAGTAATAACTTAAAAAGTTTACTATGCTCTACAATATATATATATATACTGAGCTTCTCTGTCACATAAAGATTAATTCCTACCAAGACTGGAGATGTCACTGGCACTCTGAGTTCTATCAAGATTTTCTGCAGTTGACAAATACTCATCATCTTCATCAGCATCCTCCAAAGCTGTGTACATGTTCATACATTTGACATCATCGTGCTTTTTCAGTACAATGCAAATTGGGTACTTCTTACTCCATAACCTGCCAAAAGATGCATATCAATTAAAAAAATGAGAAAACTACACAAGGGCAGTTTGATCGGTAACTTGGTTTAATATTAAAGAGAACAAGTTCAGTCTTTATTTTTCAACATAGTCCCCTCAAAGTTCAACATTTATACCAGATTCACGATTCCTTCAGTTCAGTTCAGTTTAATTTCTATAGGATTTTGTGAGCTCACAAAACTGTTATAAAGACTTACAAGCATAGAATTTGTCATTTACAATAATTACAAAATTGTACATTCTTCTACAGTATATATCTACATATAAGTTTACTATACGATACAAAATCAATATAGTGTTGTATGGATCAGTACATATGAACAAAAGTAATGTTAAAATGACGTATCATCCCTTAGAAACAAGAGACATAAAAATTGGAATACCACAAGGATCAATATTGGGCTATTGTTATTCTTATCATTTGTAAATGATCTAGAAATAAACATTAATCAAAGTCTGTTATCAAAATAACAGTTTAGAAGCATGTTCTGTTAAATTAATCAGTTAGTGAAGTATAATGTCACCTAATATTGACTTCTTTATGTTTATAATCAATCATTTTCATTGTTTCTAACTTCTATTACGTTTACAACTACTATTCAATTTGGCATAGTGAATTTCAGGCCTGGATCAGGTGCCTTTAATCTAAATAAAGGGACCTTGTATCATTGATAACAGGAATCTTACTCTGATTCAATCAACAACAATGCTGCTAAGATTTAAAATGATTGAGTCAACTTTGTAACACTTACATCAACAATATTTTAAAAAAGGAAAACTTTCAGCTTTGAATTCCTGTCAAAGGAAAAACAGAACTTACAGTCTGGGAAAACATTTATATCTGGAAGAACAAAAATCATGTTTTCAACTTTGAAATCCTGCCAATTGACATCTTGATACAGAGACAAACCAAACCACCATGAAGAACAAGGCTGGCAGTCGATCTGGAACTGAAGATGTGAGCGATTAGCTCCAGAAACTTAGTTTTTCTTTTTTAAAATTTTAGGGATGTGTTACAAATTGAACTCAATCATTTTAAATTCTTAGTATTAAACATCGCTGTTACAAAAGCCCACCATATTTAACTTGATCCTTGGCACAAACTTTAGTAATTGGTAAGCATTAGTTCTATACCAAGTGCCAGTTCCTCTTGTTTTACAACTAGGGTCTTATACTTACCAAGATCATAAACAGCAATTATCTTCTCATTGTTAGTTTTAGCACATGTCTAATGACAACCATCATAAAACACACCTTCCTTCTACATGCGCCACACTTAACACTCCAACTTGGACACAACACAAAACTCACATATGTATCACACTAATTCTAAATCGGCTATAACTCATCATCAACTACACTTATGTAAAATAAAGAAATGAAATACAGATAAACAAATCAAACCAAATATGGTGCACAAACAACTGATTCAAGTATACCAATATGCAAAACTAAAAATAATAGATCAGGAATGATACTTAAGCTATATTGTATATAAAGTTGGAGCTCAAAGCCTGGTACAGTATGATTTTTTTCTTTGTGGTCTCTCATCTGCATGAGCTCATATGGGTTTCTTCAAGGTCCTGAAAATATTTTTTCATCTCCTGCATGGCCTCTTCAATTGACTTAAATTTGTGTTCGCTAGAGAAGTTTTGAATTTCGAGAACAGACAGTAAACCAAGGGAGTAAGATCATGTGGAAGCATTTCAAATTATAATTCTGTCAATTGTCTTGGATGTATTGGCACTTTGTCATGGTAAAACAACATCTTTTTGACAATTTCTGGATGTTTTCCCACGATCACTGTCTTCAGTTTCTCCAAAAGTGATGCACAGTATTCTCCTGTGATAGTTTTCTCTTTCTTCCAGTCAAGAAAATTCCTTTTGTGTGTCTAAAAACTAAAGTCATCACAATTCCAGCAGATGAAGTGCATTTCACTTTTAACAGCCTTATGTGGTCCATTGTTTTATTTCCAATGTACAGTATGAATCCATGTTTTGTCTATAGTTACAAAATTGGATGGATTCTTCTTAAACATTTCCAAAAATTGGCTGATGTTCTCATTTTGCTTCAGGGTGACCAGATGCAGCATCCTTCTTTTCATGTGTTATTCATTTTGTAAATTAAAACTAACCCATTCAGTTCAAATGCCTGTGGCATCTATTAATTCGCTCATCTGTCAGCCAAAACAATATCATGCACTTAATCAATTTCTGGCTTCACAGCTACTTTGGAGCTCCAGGACAGGGTGAATCTTTCATGCTCAAACTTATCTATCCAGAGTCAAATTGTTTCATAGGAAGGGTATGCATCATCTAATGTATGCAAAATCTTCTCACAAATTTCCTTTGCTGTTTTTCCTTCCAATAACAAGATTTGAATCACACCACAAATAAATAATAAAATAAAATAAAATAAAAGCTGCAATACTCTATCCCAGCACCTTGTTGCCTATACCAGGACGTATATTCCAAATTTTATCATCTATTATTTATTAAAATTATTTCATTATAGATAATAAATTTTACAGACCATAATCTATAAAGAAAAGAAAATATATAACATAATGATAAACTGAATAGAACATAAAATCAATCAATTCTTTAAGAAATTTAATAATGTACATGCTACTGGGAACCAAATGGTCAAGGTGGTAACCAGCACCTGCCTTACCCTAGCTACGTAAGAGAATTTAATTCCTATTTTACTTTTACTCCCACATTCTGTATTCACTTGTTATTTAAATCATTATTTCTCTTTAGGCTTTAATGTTCATGTGTTCTTGAACTTACAATATTAATATGTACATGTTTTGAACTCTACCTATATTGAGCATGTTTTTACTCTTGCTATTTGTGCATATAATCTTTACTCAACTGCTTTCAATGTTTATATAACTCATCTGTATTCATCACTCAACTTACACACTCATCAAACACTTAAACAGTTTTACTATCCCCTGTTAATTACCACCATTTCCTTCTTCTTGTACCGCTTACCCCTGGCTTCTCCTTCCCCATGATCCTTACCTCCCCTCCAATCTTCATTCATCTTCCCCTTTTGCAGTATGTTGTTTACTATAATAACTATCATGTCTACTCTTCTTCATTAGTTGAATGAATTAGTGTTGTGTTAATGATATATTTGTGATCGATTATCACTCCCTTCCTTTATCTTTATTCTTCAATTGGTCTACTTTCCTCTTCTCCTTCCTCCACTTTTCTTTCTATCTAATGCTGTTAGTTATTGTTTGGCAATCATTGATATAATTATCACCAATTTCTTCTTTTACTACTCACGCCTCTGTTTTCCTTCTTCCTTCCTCTTCATCTTTTTGTTTTTCTTTTCTCCTCTGCCTTACTCTCTGCTCTCATTATCTTTATTATTCCTTTCATTTTCTCCTTCCTCATGACTTGGTATTATATTTGCTGAGTTTAATATTCTGGCTGTTCTTCTAATTTCCTCTTTAGCTTGTACCGCAGCTGTTGGTATCTCTTCCTGTGCAATTCTACTAATTTATTGAGCCAGATTATTTAATAAGTCTTGTACTTACGAAGCTGTTGACGCGTCTTACTTAAGAGTAAGTGAATGGAGTTAGTGTAAGAATGTGTATACATGAGTTGAAGCAGATTATTTAATGCTTATATAAAATGTATTTCTTATGATAAACAGCAGTTATAAGCCACCTGAAATTTCCCTTTCATCCTTGCTGTGTTGTACACTCAAAAAGGGCCTGTTCTGGGGTCTCTTGCTTATTTCGTTAGATGATTTATTAATTTTGTTCCAGTAGGTTTTATATGGTCCATGACATGTTGAATATGTATAAATTCCTCAGTAGGGTTTATGTGTTTTAATTTTAATCTCTTATTGATGTTATTACAGGTTCTTCTTCCCACTTCACATTGATCCCATTCACACTGCCAATTTGCTTTTAATATCTTTTATTGAATGATTGATTGCAAATCCCAACTATTTCTCTTACTTTTTCAAAATTTTCCTTTTTAAGCCAGTAAATTGCTCCACTTAGCTTTATTAAATAATTAATGCCCAAAAGTCCATTGTTACTAATAGGGCCATTGTTGGTATGGACCTTACTGCACCAGTGTATTTTAGTAATATTTTTCGCTGGGTTCTTCTTAGTTGATTTCTTGTCAAAACATCTTTCATTCTGTGGGCCCATAAGTAATTATTGCTGCAAATATACGATTGTGATAGGATGATATTGTATTTAGTGTTTTTTTGAATTTTGATTGATTTAACCTTGCCAGTTGATCATTGTTTTTTCCGATTTTGTTCTTATATATTGGGTTTGATTTTTGAAATGTAGTTTTTTATCCAATAGTAATCCCAAATACTTGACCTCTTTTAGCTTTCTTATTGCCTGATTATTGTAGTCTATAGTTGGGTCTCTTTTTAATTTTCTTTTAAAATCATGTATCCTGATTTGTTTGGAGCTATTTGTAGTTTGCAGTTGCTACGCCAGAGTTTAGTTTGTTTGTTAAGTTGTTGGCCTTTGCTTCTACCTCTCTTCTTTATTACCTTCTATTATAAAGATGACATCATCTGTATATGCTATGGTATTAACTGTGTTCGAGTGTTCTTGCAGCCTATTCCATAAAGGTTCAAGAGTTATGTCCCAGAAAATTGGTCCTAGGAGCAACAACTGGGGACATCCCTTAATTATTTTTTTTCTATTTTTTCCTCCTATTCCTTTAATATAAACTTTTCTATCATTACAATAATCCTTTATTAATTTATAAGGACTTGTCGGATAGTTCTTATCTCTTAGTAATTCAAAAAGAAGAGCCACCATATATTATCAAACACCCCTGATATATCTATAAAAATTCCTAATACATATTCCGATTTAGATGTATTTGTTATTTTTAGTACTTAATTTATTGCATCCTCGGTGAATTTTCCCTTTCTAAAGCCATATTATTTGTCGTTCATTCCAATCATTGTTCTATATTCAGTGATTCTTCCACCAATCAATTGTTTTCAAAAATTTTCCCCATTGTATTCAACAAACAAATTGGCTAGTATGATTTTGGATCTTTTAAGTCTTCATCAGCACCCTTTTTCAAAATTATTACTTTGCGCTATTTTCCAACAATTTGGGTATCTTCCCAACCACATATATTCATTAAAAAGTTTAAACAAGAAGGGTGTTAATTTTCTTTCAGACATTTTATGACTGTATTTGTTATTTCATTAGATCCAGCAGCTTTCTTTTCCTTAAGTTTTTGAATAGTGTGTCTTTTTTCTGTAATATCAAACAAGTCTATGAATTCTTTATTTTGATAGTCTCTGTACATTTACTTCTTTTTAGTATGTTCTCTTCTGTGTCAGATTGTATTTCATCATCAGGTAATAGTTTTTTGAGAAGTACATTCATTGAGCTTTCCCAGTCGGTTGTCATTGTCCCATTATCGGATTTAAGAGTGCTTTTTAATTCTGGTTTTTTGATTTTGTTCATTACAATTTTTATAGGGAATCCCCAAGCATTTATGATTAAATTATTTTGTAAGTTTTCTCATGAGTATACTTCATTTGAACCAGTAAAATTTTGAACTTTGTTTTGCTTATCGACAGTTTCTTAAGTTATTTATGCTTTCCTCCACAATGACTGTCTTTTAATACATTCTTCTCTTTTTCCTCATTTGTCTTCTAGTTTTTTGAAGTGCGTCAGTCTAAACCTTATTAAAATATTTCTTAAATTTAGTTATTAAAACTGTTTTGTCAATTGCGGTTTTTATCATCTTCGTTAGATTATTTGCTTCCTGATCCACTGATAGTCCTTGGTATACTAAGTTAGAATTATCAAAGATATGTTTCCCAATTTTCCTGTGCATAATTGTGCCTCCAATCTTCAATTGAGTTTCCTCTATCTACTCTTTCCATATCATAATTGAAATATATTAAGCGATGATCACTTGCAGTTTTGTCTTGACCCACTTTCCAGTTTATAAGTTTTCTGTCAATTTTACTATTACAGTGGGTTAGATCAATATTAGCAGATGCACCGGCTCTGTTTTCAAACGTTGCAGGATTATTTAGTTCATTCTTTACTATTAGATTTAATTTGGATATTAAATCCTTTTATTTTTCACCTCTTTTGTCCTTTAATCAATTAAATACTCATTCTGATTTTGCATTTGCATCCTATGTGTGTAATATATCCTTGTCCCCAAATGTTCTATTGATAATTTTAATTTTCAAGAGGTATGGTTGAATTTCATGACCATACAGAAAATAATGATTAGAAAGTATAAATTTGCCATTTTTATGGGTAATTTTGATGCAATTAGTATGTGAATCATTAAATTGTGTGATGCTAACTATTTATACATTAGTGTTATTTATGATTATACCACAAATACCAATTTTATCAGTTTTCACTGCACTCGAAAGCTTGTATTTAGCGGTTACTAAGCAATTAATTAACATCAAAATGACTTGTGGCCATAGAATATTGATAAATAGAAACTAAACTTTATGACTACATATATTACGTATTATTGCTGTACCCTTCTATTAGCATGTGAACCAAATTACTTATCAAACTACCTCTTATCAAGTTTAGTTTAACAATGCAAAGCTGCCAAGAATTGCCACTGGAGGAAACTTAAAACCTAAAAAGGGAACCTTAATCAATGTTCACAATTTATATACCACTCAAAACAGCATACTAAATATGTTTTAAATTAATATATTATACACTGATATGTTAAAGAGGCATGATGTTATCCTGCCATTGCCAGGAAACATTGTAAGATGAGCATAGAGAGCAATTAAGCATTATCCTACTTTACAGCTGTTAAACAGAACATTATGCAATGATACAAATTATACATCAGTAGTAGATAAATTTCTGGGCTTGAAGGCTGTGGTCCTCTTCCCAGACATTTCGTTTGTAGCTGTGACAAACTCGGAGGCAGGCTGAAGTACTCTCTTGGAAATTTCAACAAATGATAGGCAGTCTGTCTGTGTTACATGGTCTGGAATGATCTTGCTCCAGATTGGTTGCCATGGTTTTCTGCTTGCTGTACGCTGGACTGGGATGGAGGGGTGTATGTAATGGCTATACGTGTCAAGAAATAAATATTTATTGTCCTAGCTGTCTGCACTGCAATGTGATCTCCGTTGGGTGCTTTGTGAGATTTCTGTAGAGCTGGGTATCATGCCTTGTTTAGTTATTCTGTATACAACAATCTTCAACCCAGAAATGTTGTGAAAGCCTACAGTGCATGAAATTATACACAATTTTAAATGTGCCAAACCTTATTCCTTTGTGTTCTTTGCACTTATGCACTTGCTCCCTCTTCCCTTCTTCTTGGAGCTTTAAGACAGTCGTTCTCCAGTGATGGGTATACCTTTGACTGAGATGCTGAAGCTTTTGTTCTGGTTGTAAAATTACTGAACACCTGATCTAAATTACTCCATAGTAGATATTTTTGTTTTTATGCAAGGGTTATTTGCAAAATTCTTGGAATGACCCACAGATTGCAGCAGCAGTTTTGTTAGTAAAACTCATCATCTTTCATATAAATATTTGTGCAATATAGATGGATTGATCAAAAATCACATTAGCTATAGCTGTTTGTTCCAGTGTTTATTGAAAAATGGCAAATATGCAATATAATGCAGTTATTAAGCACTTAGTAAAGAAGGATATGGATGCAAAAGATATTCATACAGATATGAAAAATCGCTAAGGGACACTGCATCATCATTTTCAACTGTTTCTAAGCGAATCATGCAGTTTGAATGCAATGTGAAAGCTTATAAGATGGTTCATGCAGAGGAAGGCTAAAATCCATCACATTAAAAATCATTAATAAGGTGCCAACATAGTTCTGGAGGACTACCAATTAGAGATGTTCAAAATTGCTGAAGCTCTGGGCATTTTAGCAGAATGCATATTTCACATTTTAAGAAGAACTGTGCTTGAAAACATCAATCAGGTGGGTGCCGTGACTGATGAATGAGAAATGAATCACAGTGCAAATTTCTCAGCAAAGTTTGGTCATTTGTTCCATTTTCAGAGGGACTCTGCCAACTTTATACATTGATTTGTGACCAATGCATACTACACACCTGAAATAAAACAGCAGTCTAAATAATAGAAGCATCGCAATTCTCCATTGCCAAAGAAGGCCAACTGTGTGAAATTGGCTGGGAAGATCATGGTGCTGGTTTTCTAGGATATCATGGGTATACTGTTAACTGATTATCTTCCCACTGGAACATTTATCACTGGAGCATATTGCTAACCCTTTTGATCTATTACAGATAAAAATACATAAGAAAAGGCTGTTTATCAAAGACAATGCTCAATCTCAAACATGTGCCATTGTCATTGCAAAAATCAGTAAATTGGGGTATGATTTGCTGTCTCATCCGCCATATTCCTCTTGACTTGGCTCCTTGGACTTCCATGTGTTCTCTAAACTGAGAAAATTCCTTGGTGGAAAGAAATGTTCCTCAGATGAAGAGCTTAAATCATCAATTGAGATGTATTTTGAATGCCTGAAGGAATCTGACTTTTATCATGGGATAAAAGCTTTGGAGCATCACTGGACAAACTGCATTATTGTCAAGGAAGATTATGTTGAAATATAAGAATCATTTCAAAAGGCTATGATGACATTTTGTGCTTCATTCTGAGAACTTTTCAAATGACTCTTATATTCACCAGGTAGGCTTCTTGGTATGTAGTAGTAAAATGGAGTAATGAACAACTAAGTTTGAACTGAAAGAGGTTTTATATTATTGCTAAAGTTTAATTTTGCTTTGTATGCTTTTATTTAATTTTATGGCTGTTGGATAAATTATCGTTTATCAACAGAGCACAGAAGTTCAGGATTTATTTTGTTAAAATAGAGAGGAAAAAAGGGACTCATAATACTGAAAACAGGCAGGAATATAATTAAAATAGACATTTATTAAACGTGAAAGCACAGGGTAATATCATTAAATATTTATGAAAAAAGGTATTTAGGATAACTTAATAATTCCTTTATCATATAATTAAAGTACTTCAGCTTATTTTACTTGGTTACAAGCAACAACAAGATGTTTTTTCAAGGTATCAACAGTCATAGTTAGCCGCTTGTCAGAGAAAATATTTTTCATCATGGGAAAAGAATGTTCTACTTCCACTGAAGTGATTGAAGCATATTTAAAAAAAAGCTATTTCATAAGGACTCACACCAATTACAACAGAACATTCACCTTTCAGGACATCATGGAAATGTTGACAAAGTAAAGTAGTTCTGAATAGTCCTGGCAAATGAGTAAAAGATATCTTGTGGTTTCTGATCAAGTTCATTTTCTGTTTATGCATTTATAGGGGAATCAGGTTAGTTTGTTACATTTATGCAGCTGAGAAGTTAACCCCAACACAAATTTCCTAGAATTGTTTCATGCAGATCAATATAAGGTCATTTGCCAGGATTATTCAAAACTACAGTACATATTAATTTATATAATGTGGGTAAATTTCTTACACACTTCACTTACGGTATTTAAGTTAGGATATGAACCTGGTTCTCAAAACATGTCCTATCTAAAATGCAGTAAGTGAAGTGTGTAAGAAATTTATCCATATTATATAATACCTCACTGTAAACAGTTTCAAAATTAAACACCGTGTATACTAGAGTACTTCTCTCATCCATTTGTATGCCCGAGGTAACCATGTGTTTCTTTCACTAAAAAGCTTAAGTGAATGGGTTACGGAGAAAGTTTTGGACTGCTTGAAAAAAATAAATGTATAGCAAGATTCTGAATAGATATTTTTGTCAGGTGAACATGCCATTAAATTTTTAATTTTGTTCACTTCAATATATTGATATTCTTTATGTGCTTTTTACAATGCATAAATAATTGCAGAAAAATCCATAATGATACAAAAAAGGTATGGTCCTACCGACCAGATATTCATTTCTATCTGACTCTTATTTCCCAGATAGAAAAGTCATTTTGCTAACTTCCAGGCTCTGTTTATCAATTAGGACCCATTGTTAAAGTATTGGTTAGTGTGTCAAGTCAGTAAAATGCTTTGTTTTGGTTCTTTAAAATGGGGCAGTTTTGTATTAAATTGTGATTTTTTTTCCCCAATGACAGCATATTATTCTTGTATACTTGTGAGTATTTCCCCCTGGCATGGTAGCATTGTAGCAAACCTCAGAGGCCAGGATGCCATAGGGCATCACTACATTGCTTCAGTGGAAATGATGGTGTAGGTGATATGGTAATGGTGCTCCAGAGGAATCTTTAAACCTTTAGGAGTATCTAAACATAATCTGTAGGGATGAATGAAATGAATTAATGATGGTGTGGAGTCATTGGCACCTTAAAGCTATTGGGCATTTATCTACATAGGGTAAGGAAAAATTAAAAAAAGAATCTTACCCAAACAGCTCGACCTGATTGGAAATCGAACCTAGGACATCAAGATTAGACACAAATGCTACGAAACCAAGAGGTGGTGTTTTTTGTGGTTATAGAAATGGTGCTTAGCCATTACTCTTGTACTCCTGGCTAGTTAATTATTCGGATTATTTTACACATTAAATTTTTATTAGCTCATACTTCTGTAAAATTTAATTTCAGTTACGCAATACATGTTTAAGAATCTTTAATTGAATGATCTCATCCCACAAAACTTTTCCTTTCTCCATCTGTTTCTCAGATCTTACTGAAGCCTTAAAACATTCACATCAGGTTTAAATGTGGAAACGAGAGTCTCAGTTGTGAGGATTACTGCTTCACTGACAATGTAATTTTTGCAAGAATCAGGAGTGACACTGGTGAACCCCTCACCATACAGTTCATATCTGGCTACTTTCAAATGCCTCAGAAAAACTAATAGACCATCAGCTTGGGAGTCTAGAAGAAGCTGTTGCATCCTACCACTACCCAGACTCCAATGCAGAAAACAAAAGGCAGTTGTTGCCCTAATTTGTCAATAACAAACACAAAAATTTTACACCATAATATGTTTACAAGATGAACTTATTCATCATTAGAAAACATTTTAATGGTTTTTAAAACTCTGAAATTGGTTATAAACAATATTTCTCATATTTAAACAAAATGTAAAATAATATAAATTCGGCTGACAAAATCATTCATGTACAAAAATGTTAATTGACTACTGCCCATTACTGTTTACTGTACTGCCATAATGAAATAATAATAAGAATAATTATAACACTAACAATATGCATAAACATTATCTTAAGTAAATTTACTGCAGTGCAAAATTAATGGATCTAAACACATGCATATATCATATATATAGATATGACTTTTGTAAACCCATAAAATACAAAATGGTTAGTCATTTAAATTTATTTACAATGTTTTCTACAAGTAGTTTTAACCAAACTACTGAAAAAGAAAATGTGATGCAAAATACAATTTACCTTATAATGGATGTTTCCAAGTGGATGATACAAACTTTCAGGGATGAAGGAGAAGGGCAAATGTGCCAATAAGAGAACTGGAAATGATGGAGTCGAACATTATAAACCAATGTTGTTGTGGGGTACCATGTAACAGTGGAATATGAGAACCCATGAATCATTGTTTTATGAAAAATCTTGTATCTAAGACACCAGTTGAAACTGAAGAGGATCTCTTGGTAATACTTCTTGCTACCTATAACATTGTTCAAACGATAGCGGTTTGTTCCAAAGGGTACAATGAAACTTATGCTTACATCAAAGCTGGGGAATGCCACTTTGTGCCACTTTGAACAGCTATTATGAATGTAGCACCTTGTGAAAGTTGTACAGATAAATAAAGGCATTACATCTGCATACAACGAATTTCACTTATAATTTTTGACTCTGCCATTTCCGAACCAGGGTTCCTGATCTCAATTGATTCATTTACCCTTCTCCAATATATCGGAAAGTTTGCACCATCCGCTTGGAAACACCCAGTATATGTATAAGAAAAAGTTGCAGCCCAAATAAAGAGCTCTGCTGAATATGTAATTTGATTTGCATAAGAAAGCTTCAATTAATCTAATGCAAAGTTTATTTTACCAGCTTTCTCTGTATCCAAATCATGATCTAGGGTAAACTTTCCTCGACAAGGTTTATTAATGAAATCAATCTTTCAATGACAAGATATTATAATCAGCAAGGAAACACACTAAATTAGCCAATTTGCCCCATCTGTTACATTTTAACTCCTTACTTCCTCTGCATTCCAAGATTGAACTGAACTTTTCCACAGGCAAGTTAAAATTTTTAAAAAAATATCTAATTTCAAAATTACTAGACACTTTAAACATAATCGACAAAGAAGTGACAGCATCATTTTTATCATAGTCTATTTTAAAGAAAAGGACATAATCTTCCTTGGCAATAGTTATAAATGCTTGTACCTGTCTTTTCTTAACCTCACTTGCAAAGGAATTGAAACATGTTTTAACATCCTGCTCACATCATTCATTAAAACTCTCTTCATTTCACTCCAAAACCCACTTCGTACATTCTTTTAGATCATTCCTTTCATTGCTAAGCCTCACTGTCCTATACGATGGTAGATTAGGGAAAATTGCACAGGGAAAAATGTGCTCCCTAACCACAAATTTTAGTGCAAAAAGTTTAATGCAGAATACAGTTTTATTAAATTAAAGCCACATGACAGGTGACCTGCAGGGTGCCAAAATGTTGGATTATGACCCCCTGCAATACTGTCCTCTATCAATGAAGTCGTAAGATGGAGATAGAGGAAGCAGGCCAAGGCTAACCCGTGGCTGTAGTGCCAAATGAGAAGATACTCTTTAGGAAATTTAAATATATTATGCAGTGCACTGCCAGAGATAAAGGTAGAGCCAGGCACAATGACAATGACCCATGTTGTACTAAACACTTTCTATCACACAAGTTTCTGGCATAATTTCACTAAATCTATTAATTTAATAAAAAACACTACTGTTGATTTATTTCCAAATATAAACCACGTCTATAACAAACAAAATAAACAAACCCAAGTGCTTAATAACAGCAACATGCCTGAATCTTGATCACCACCACTTTGTGTGCTATAGTACTGGTATTATGACGTAGCTGCTTTCATGATTGGTTTTGGAGAAGAGTAGGAGAGACTACTAGAGTAGGTGAGTTTGAGTCTTCTAGTAGCAAAATAAACAATAATATTTGACACCACTGTTACAAAAGTTCACTATATTTTATACAACTACCCTTGTATCTTAAGAGTAAGGAGTCATGCACATCCAAGATGCACTTTATAAGGTCTCAAGTTGAACTATGACAATGCTATCTTTCTGGAGATTTACTCATCACATTTGTCCACATCCTTAGCTGTGGAACTCATCAAAGAATACATTAATCTCACTAAAATGTGCTCAAATCAAGCATTTTTTGTAATTGATGGCAAAGTCTTTAAACAAAACACAGTAATGGGCACTCCATTATCACTTTTCCTAGCCATACTATTTATGAGCTATTTTGAAATGCATATCCCTAAGGCTTTCCCCGTACTTTTTTAAAGTTTGGTAATGATGTGTAGATGATGTATTTGCCATAATAATCAAAAAACAAGTGGAAGATGCTTTAAACCATTTGAATCCTAAAGATCTTACAATTAATTAAAAGAATAATTGTACTTACAAAGCTGTATATAATGGAGTGGTAATATATCAGACATTAAAGCATTCAAACTGTTCACATTAACTCCATTTACTTACATAACACTGGACATGTTGGAAACTATTTGCTTCCATTATCAGCTGTTGACCAACTGCTTGAATTGACAGCTGGATCCCAAGATCACCACAAAAGCATCTTGGGGATCCAAACGTCAGTTCAAGTAGTGGGTCAACAACTGATGACAAAAGCAATTAGCTTCCAAAACATGTTCAGTGTTATGTAAGTAAATGGAATTAGTGTGAACATCTTGAATACTTTAATGTAGGATATTTTACAATTAAATTCACTGTTGAAAGTTAAACAGAAAATATATTGTCATTCTTAGATCTGAAGATAATAAAATGTAATAATAAATAGAATACAGTTTAAATATTTTACTTACGAAGCTGTTGACAATGGAGTGGTAATATATCCTAAACTTAGGCATTCATTTTTTACAATACTCAACTTACTTCCATAAAAGTAAGACGCATTTCTGGAGAATCTCTCCCATTTTCTAACAATAAACAGAATACAATTTATTCTGTTTATTATTATTCAGAATAAGCACACACACATACAGACAATTATACAAAGGCCCATACTTTCAATTCTAAATCCCATAAAGAAGCATCATTCAACAGCATGACATACTGACTGGTAAATATACCACTGAACAAATAAAGAATACAAGAACGAGTATCTACAAATAATGGAAGTTGCTCAGTCAGTCAAAGTGGTTTAGCAAAGAGATGATGAATAAAAAATGTTTTAAATTTCAAAAACAAATTTAATTATTTCCATGTGATATATCAGAAACAAAACTTTCTTTAAAAATTCATGTACCAGCCAGTAGCCAATCATTAATTACAAAAAATTTTCAAAGCTTATATAATCTTAGCACCTTAAAACCGATACAGTGTTAACATTTATTAAAATCAAACTAAACAGATTCCAGGCCAATGGAGAAAAAGTCCACAATTTATCAGATAAATTGTTGGGATTGTGAAAAAGCCAATGTGGAAAAAAATATATAAAAAATATAGGCATAAAGTTGAAGGTGACCAGCTCTGTGGTCTAGTGATAGCATTTTGTACTACTAATCTGGAGGTCCTGGGTTCAAATGACAATCAC
This sequence comes from Metallyticus violacea, assembly GCA_030762175.1. Classification (NCBI taxonomy): domain Eukaryota; kingdom Metazoa; phylum Arthropoda; class Insecta; order Mantodea; family Metallyticidae; genus Metallyticus; species Metallyticus violacea. Next base: position 96,300,773 of record CM060841.1, on the reverse strand, counting down.
ATCAAGCTGTCTTGGTAAGTGTATAAAATATACAATCTTGATTCAATTTTTTAAAATGTCTTGGTAAGATTTAAGAGAAATTGAGTCGAAATAGTAACATACACACCACTAAAATTGAATTAAATGGAAGACTAGTTTCGGGAGCCATCGCTCCTATCATCAGTTCCTCGTCGACTGCCGGCCTCGTTGTTTGTGATAGATCGATTCGTCTCTGGTGGAGGTTTGATGAACTTTTGTATTAGTACATCACTTGGCGGGATTTCGAAATTAAAAACTTTCTCCTTATTCTTCCAAATATAGATATTTTCCCAGACTGTAAGTTCAGTTTTTCCTTTAATATATTTAAGTAATTTGGGGTTTTTATTAATGTTATGTTGTTCTTTCCAAAAGTGCCAGGCTACCGCCGATTTTTCTTCTTGTTTTTGATTTATATTCCTAATGTGTTCTTTGGCTCTTGTTTTTATGTTTCTTTTGGTCTTTCCAATATAAACTTTATCACAATCATTGCAGTTCATCTGATATATTCCTGATTTATCTTCATCTTGTAGGCTATCTTCTTTTTGTTTTGAGTTAAGGATATTTTTAATGGAATAATTATTTTTTGGAGTCAGAACAATGTTGTATCTTTTAAAAATCTTTTGAAATTTATGAAAGGTTGATGGATGGTATGTGAATTTTTTGTATGTCCTGTTTTTTTCTTTGATAGGAGTAAGTGTAGTGTTGTCTCTAATTTTCTTTTTCTTCTTCTCTCTGTCTATTTTCTTGTGTACAACTTCTTGTTTGAAGCCATTCTCTGTAGCTATATGTATTATATTATTCATTTCTAGTTTATATTCCTCCTTGTTCATCGGAATATTAACCAGTCTGTATGCAAGACTATTTAAAACTGCATGTTTATGGGGAACTGGATTAAAACTGTTACATTTAATGTAGTTATCTGTGTGTGTAGGTTTTCTGTATATGCCAAAATTTAGATGATTTTCTTTTTTATTATCTTAATATCCAAGAATATTAAGATAATTAGAAAAGAAAATCATCTAATCATCTAAATCATTAAATGTAATTTCACCAGCAATGGAAAGATTCTGAACTAGCCATCCCAGAAAACAAGAGGCAGTGCCAGTTACTTACTTTGGTCTTGCAAGGCCTTCTGGCAGTAGCTTGAGATCACAGTATGCAATGTTATAAATTCTCTGGTGGTAGAATTTCATCTTGTGTTTGCGTTCATTCCACATGGCCCTCTTGGGGATGCGCTGCTTTGTGTGGTAGATTTTGAGAACTGTGCCTTCCAGTCGCACATATACAGACTGTGTATGATTCACTTTGTATGTATCAGGGTCATATACAGCAGGGTACTCGTTCATCCAACCCTGAAAACGGAGAGAAAGATTTACAACAAATCCTGGGGAAAGAATATATAATTAAAATTCACAGGTTATGAGCAATTATTAAGAAGTCATGATTGATTTTTTGTAACAAATAGCATGAGATACAGAAAAAGGTCAAGTCATTAAATTCGGTACAAAGAGTCGCCTCAGACACCAACTAATTAAACTGCAACCAATAAGGATGTGGCCAAAGGCTTATGAAACATGTCCCGTGACACATCAACATCAAATGCCATTAGTGCCCATAAATGTAAAGCAGAAGTTTATTCCACAGAGCAGACATATATTTATAAATAACAAAATGGATAGATATAAAAAGAGTAACACAGTAAAAAAATAGCTACATTTAAACATGACCTCTGTAAGAGCTTACATGCAGAAACTAGTGTTCTATTTAGTACTGCAGAGTAATTATCAAGTAATTCCCATAATGTGCTAGGCAACTGATGCCTGTGTCATAAAAAAATCTAAGGAGGAACAATGTAGGAATAATATTTCATAGCGAATGGGACCCCAGCAATGATCACAGAGGAGCTATGTGGCCTTGAAGCATGTGAATGTGGCTAAAATAAGCAAAAGTCAATCTGTAATTGAGCTATAGTTACTTCCTTATGCAATTTATTATATGAAGAAGTATCCTGGATTAAAGGAAGATCTTTTATTTCATAGAGCTTTGCTCGATAGCCATGCCAGGTAAGGTACCAGTCTTGAAGAATATACTTCCATTATACAAGTTTGATATTTAACGATAAATATACAACAACAAAGCCAGGTCTTGAAGAATGTACTTCCATAAGAGAAGTTTGATATTTAATGATAAAGACTGAACAACAATGTGAGGTAAGATACCAGCCTTGAAGAACATACTTCCATAAGAAATGTTTGATATTTATGACAAAGATTCAACAACAATGTGAGGTTAGGTACCAGTCTTAAGAATATACTTGCATAAGAGAAGTTTGATATTTAATGATAAAGACTAAACAAGAATGCCAGGTTAGGTACCAGTCTTGAAGAATGTACTTGCATAAGAGAAATTAAGACTCAACAACAATGCCAGGTTAGGTATCAATCTTGAAGAATGTACTTCCACAAGAGCAGTTTGATATTTGACGATATGGGAATGAAGAAGAAATTGTAGACAAGAATACCAAAAAATTCAAACAAGAGAGAAGGTTAAAATAGGTTACAACATTGACAGCAAGTAAACTACCATTCACAAGAAATTTACTCATCATTCTTGGTCACCAAAAAATTCCAGAAAATACTCAGAAAATTTGGTATTACTATGGGTATAACTTTGTCCTCAATGAATTCAATCTAAATAATCTGCTCACTTTGGTGATAATAATAGAATACCTGACAAAAAGCCAGGAATTTATAAAATCAACTGTTCGGAATATAACAAAGTATATATTGGCAAAACAAAAAGAAGTATTGTAATTAGCTTAAAGGAACACTGGAGACACATCAGGTACAATCAAATAGATAAATCAGCAGTTGCACTTCACTATTGGAGAGATAAATATGATATAGAAATAGAAGTAAAATTACTGAAATTCATAGATAGACCTTTGGAATTGGAAATGTGGGGAAAATTTTTTATAAAAAATATATAAAGATAAGGTGATAACTTTCAGATCCCAAGAGAAAACAAATTAAACCAAAAATTCATAAAATGTCCATGAGAGCTACACCAAGTCCATCTAACCATCAATGAATCCAGCAGGCAACTCACAGCTGATTATGCAGGCAAGGGCCTGTGAAACATGTTTTGTATAATTCAATGGTAAGTGGAGCATAAGAGTATTATCAACTCACCAGTTAATTAAGAATATATTATTTTACCACTCCACTGCTTATAGCTTCAAGAGTATCAGTTCATAATGAATGTTATTATTGCTGCTGTAACCATAAGTTCATGATGGTTTCTAATATAGTCAACAGCTGTGCACCAGCAACACTATCACAAATGTTGCAAACTTCATGCAGAGCTGGGGCATACTAAACTGTAACCCTGGCCATTAAATTGAGCACAGGCATAGCTCCATTTATCTAACCCCAATACTTCCGCAAAAAGAGTTAAAATATTCTATCTATCTCTTTAACTTTGCAATTTTAAATCTATAATGAACTAACAAAACATGAACAGGAGGACCAGAGTAGAGCTAAGTTGTATGAGTTTAGATTTGAGAGAAAGGGATCCATATATGGAGGGTTGGTGGGTATATGAATGACGTATTGGCAATAGTGGAATCATGGTTAGAAAGAGATATAACTGTTGTATGGTTAAAACGAGATATAACTGTTCAGCTCAACAGCTTCAAGTTCTATAGTAAAGCTGGTGCTAAGAAGAAAGTTAAAGGATGGTTGTCAGGAAGGATTGGTGTGTTTGTAAGACAAAGTTTGTTTGTGAAAGTGTTTAACGACTTAGAGGATAATTCAGTGCTATGGTGTGAAATAGGTCAAATATGGGAAGTGATGAAGTGTATTTAGATACAGTATATAACCCACCAAATATTTCTGAGTTCTATAACCCCAATTTGTTCTACAACTTAGGAAAAGACATGGAGGTTCTGCAAAACAAATATGGGTACAGAAATTATAGCAGGTGATTTTAATGCAAGAATAGGAAAGGGTTCGATACATTTTGTTGATTTAGAAAATGATGCTGGGAGAGAAGACAGGTTGGAAAGGGTTAAAAAGATAAAATATATAATAAGGAAGGAAATAAGTTATTGGGCTTTGTGATGACATAATTTGGTGATTTATAATGACACTAGAGGGAAAGATTCTAGGGGCAAGTTTACTTTTGCAAACCATAATTGTCAAAGTATTGTTGATTATATGTTAATCACATTGGAGTTAGATGAATATCTGATAGATTTTGAGGTTATGGATTTAGTATCTACCAGCAGTCTTTCCCATTAAAAGTGAAATTTCAAAATCAGTTTAGGAAAGTGGTGCAAGTTAAGAAATATAGGCACAAGATAGAGAGATATAAATGGAATGATAAGAGGGCACCAGGCTTCATAAGAGAGTTGAGTTATTTTAGATCATTTAAGTTTAATGCAAAAGTTCTAATGAATAAAGGGAAAATAATGGAGTCTTCAGAGAGACTGGTCAAACAATCAGGGGATAAGATGAGAGTGAGAGAAATGGATAACAAGATACAGGATGGTTGGTATGATAATGAGTGTAGAATTGGTAAAGGGAGAGTTGAGAAAATGGAGACAAACAGGGGAACAAGCAGAAAGAGAGAACTTTATGATTGAAAGGTGGGGATATAAATCCCTCATGGGGGCCCAAAAAAAAAAAAAAAAATGGGGACAGAATATTAATAAAAAAAATACAGGAGGCAATGAGGGCAAATGACAATAAAACAATGTGGATGATAGTTAAGAGATTATATAAAAAAAGAGTAAATGAGAAAAATATCAATGCGAAGGCATGGTATTTATACTTTACTTTTAGGGGTAGAGAAGATTTTTACCAGGAGGGGGAGAGTGGAGAGTGAAAAATACATCAAGTGTAGATTATTGGGATAGAGAGATTGATATTAACAAAATAAAGGAACAAATAAAAAGAAATAAAAATTACAGGATTGATGCGATTAGGGGGAATTCAGGAGGGCATGAGGATAGGATGAAAACACAGGTATGTTATTGGCAGAGATAATTAATTCAATATAACAAGAGGCTAAAGTCCCTAAAGGCTGGAGACCAGTGGTAGTACGTATATTTAAAGGAAAAGGTGATATAAACAAGCCAGTTAATTATAGAGGAATTAGTCTATTTTTAGTCTTAGATAAGCTGTATATGGACATTTTAGCAGAAAGGCTTAAAAATTGGGAAGAACAAGAAAACAAGTTATCTGAGTTTCAAGCAGGTCTCAGGAAAAATAACAGAACAGTGGATAATGTCTTTATTATAAATACAATAGTAGAGAAACATCTAGACTAAAAAGAGGAGACTATACATGTTTGTTGATTTCGAAAAGGTGTTTTATATAATAAACCTATGGCATTATGGTCAAAAATGATTGGGATAGGAGTTAGTGATAAGTTTATAAAAGCATTGCAAAATGTATATTATGAACATGAGTATTGTATCAGGATTGCCCAAGATAGGGTGACTCCAAATAATTTGAATACAATAGGTTTAAGACAAGGATGTGAGTTAAGCCCCATACTGTTTAACCTATTTATTAATGATATCTTAGAAGAAATTAGTAAAGTTAATATCCACATGCCCACAATTGAGATTCTGGGACTATTATTTGTGGATGACTTGGTAGTGGGGTCAATTACCAACATTGGTAATCAATTGAAATAATCTCTAAATTTTGTAAGAAGTAGGAACTAAGAACAAATATTCAAAAAAATAAAAAATCATGGTATTTAAGAATGGGAATAAGTTATGCAATAATGAGAAATGGTATTTGGAAGGGGCAGAAATTGAGGTGTCAACAAATTTGACTATTTGGGTATCAGGCTTAGCAAGAATGGAGGGTGGAGGGAAAAAAGAAAGGCTCTAGCAGATAGGCTAGCTTTGAAAGCTTTATGCCTACTGCCTGTAGGCATGAAGTACCAGAAATGCACATAAAGTGGTTGGGAAAAATATATAAGGTAGTAGGTAGAGGCTAAAATGATGTTTGGAGTAGAAATTTGGGGTAGTGATGAGGGATGGCTAAATGTAGACTTGATTCACAGGAATTTTTGCAAACAAATTATGGGCCTACTAAAAAGCTCAACAACCTTTGCTTAAGCTGAATTAAGCAGAGTAGGGAGTAAAGGAAAAATAATGACAAGAATTTTGAAATAATGGTTTAGGATTAGGACTCTAGAAGAGAATTGTATTTTGAAATGTTGTCTAGTGACACAAGAGAAAGTGAGGGCAGGAAATATTTGGGTTAGTAGAATCAATGAGATTATAGAAAAAATTGGCTTGGGTATGGTGTGACATTTTTTTTTTTTTGAATGGTGTTTAATGCCCATTTTTACTACTGAGGCACCACAGGCGGTAAACACTGGTGATATTATTGGTCAAGAATTTTTAAGGAAGGAAACATTCCAGGCCTAAGTTTAGGGTACCTCTCCAGCATTTGCCAGTTATGAGGACTGAGGAAAACCTGGAAAAAACCTCAGTCAGGGAGGATGGTCCTGGCAGGATTCGATTCCCAGACCTCCTGCTCACGAGTCTACGCCTTAACTACCTCGGCCACCCATGGCGGTTGGTGTTGAGGCGGTTGAGGGTTTATAGGGGGCTAAAGGAAATATGGAGGCAGAAAGAATTATGTAGATGAAGCTGGCAGGTGAACAAGGGAGGGAAATGCATGGGCCCTGAAAGGGGTAGTGAATTTGAAAAAGATAAGAGGAGGTTTAAATATAGAGAAATGTACGATGTGTGCAATGCAAGATAGTTACTGGCATGCAATTTTGGAATGTAGAGAAACCAATGAAATGAGAGCAAAACTTAGAATCGAGAAATGCGCTAACCTACCAATTGAGATAAGGGGAAACAAGTTGGTGAATATAAAAACAAGGCAGAAAATCTTGGAGTTTGGGAAATACTTAGGTAAGGTTAAAAGAAAATGGTTCAAGAAAATAAGTAAAAAAAGCGAGGAATCAGTTTAAATAGAAACATAATTTAAGTTGGTTTTTGATTCAGTTCAGTCTTAGATGTAAGTTGCATGATAATTCAGTAGCCGTAAAGTTGAAGCTATTCAGGCCACTTGGTTACACAGCAACTCGTGAAGATTTATTAGAGTGATTTTGGTTGTATTTATAATAATCTCTGTGAGTAGGAATATTAGAACACACTTTCTGGTTTCACTTAAATGAGATTTTACTCAGGACATATGTTTCGTGACATTTTTTCCACATCATCAGCTGTTCACGACTAATGGATCATTCGTAGAAGTTGGGTAGGTAGGAATCCGGGTGAACTCTTGTGGTCTTGTGATGAACTTAAATAAAGTGTTGTCTGCTTCTGGGATATCAAAATTCATAAGGTTACACTCATGTTTTTTTATATAAATCCTTTCCCATATATTTAGTTCTTTTGGTTTTTGAACAGTTTTTAATAACTAAAAATGTTAATTGGAACATTCACAGTGAAGCCAATCATATAATTGAAATCATTTTATGATATAGTCGAACTACACACTCTTATGCTTCACTTACTTGTCACTATTGTAGACCGGTTTCGAGAACAGTTGTTCTCATCATCAGTTCAAATCTCCGACTGCTGGATAATTCGTTGTGTTGTTGGTATTCTGCTCTGGAGGAGGTGTGATAAGTTCACACCTCCTCCAGAGCAGAATACCAACAACACAACGAATTATCCAGCAGTCGGAGATTTGAACTGATGATGAGAACAACTGTTCTCGAAACCGGTCTACAATAGTGACAAGTAAGTGAAGCATAAGAGTGTGTAGTTCGACTATATCATAAAATGATTTCAATCAGTTTTTAATAACTTGATACCTTTTTCTATTTCATGGTTTTCATTCCAGAAATGTGCTGCCACAGCTGATTTATCTATTTGTTTGTAAAGGATGTATCTCCAATGTTCCTTCAACCTAATGTCTATATTTCTCTTTGTCTTTCCTACGTATATCTTTTCACAACCCTTACAATTAATTTGGTAAATATCAGATTTTTTCCTCTTTGGGCCTGGAATCGGTTTTGTTTAATTTCAATAAATTTTTACACTGTATCTATTTTGAGGTGCTAAGATAATATTGTGCTGCTTAAAATTTTTGTGAAATTTCTTATCAGCTGACGAATGGTAAGTGAACTTTTTAAAAGTTTTTTCCTTTGTTGAATCACTCAAAGTTGTTATTTGTTTAATTCTTTTTTGTTTTTGGAATCTTTTGATTTTTTAGTTAATCTCTGTTTGTTGAACCCATTAGATTTAGCTGCTTCTATTATGTGTAGATATTCATTCTTGAATTCTTCTTTGGTCAGTGGTATATTTATTAATCTGTAGATCATGCTGTTGTATTTTCTTGTATGATTGAGCAATTGTAAATTAGTACTGTACTTGTTTGTTATACTATTAAGTGGAAATAAATTCAACTCAATTCAATATTACAAGAGATGAACACAGTAAATATCTTGGAAAAACACTGGACAAGTAACTTTCGATCTTGAAGAAGAAGAAGAAGAAGAAGAAGAAGAAGAAGAAGAAGAAGAAGAAGAAGAACTAGCAGGGATCAAATAGAGAGGATCTATATTCCTTAATGACAGTACAAAAGCTACATAAAGCCCAGTTTGCTCTAGGAAAGTGAATTAATATTCAAAATAAGCAACCTACTTAAAACTAAATTGGATACAATGGAATCTAGGTCATTAAGAATAATAACAGGAGCCATTAAAAAACAGCTATTGCTGCAATGCAAAGCATAACTAACAAACTGCTAATTAAAACAGAGTTAGATATTAAAATAATAATACAGGGACAGATCTTGTTGAATTAAAAGTAAACTTTCTAAAATCTTGTCAATATATTAAACTCTCTTGATGTTTCACATTACTTTTTTATTAAACTAGTCACTATCCCTAGTGAGTCACTAGCAAGATATTAGAAAGTAATCAACACAGGAATAAATGGTTTCAAACAATAAAATCACAACAGACTTTCAAAAATTACACATAGAAAGAAGAGAATATAAATCTCTTCTAGTTAAAATATTTAAAATAAACTCTTTATGGCTTCATTCCCATAGTTTAACATCAGTCCGAGTTTAAATATTTAAAATATTCAAAGCATTCTTTATGACACTTTCAAGAATTAGAAAAACCAGGACATGTTTTGTGAAACATTTGTTCACATCGTCAACTGTTAAACAACGGACGGATCACTTGTTGAAGTTGAAAACTCAGGTATCTGCGAGGACTCTGGTGGTCTACTGATGAACTTACCATATGTTAAGTTCCTTGAATTGTTGAATAGCTTTTAATAGCTTTAGGCCTTTTTCTATTTCATAATGTTCATTCCAGAAATGTGCTGCAACAGACAATTTGTCTATCTGTTTATAGTGGATGATTCTGTAATGTTCTTTCAACCTGATGCCTATATTCTCCTCTTGGTCTTGCCTATGTATATTTTATCACAATCTTTGCAATTAATCTGGTATATACCTGAATTTTTCTCTTTGGGTCTGGAATCTATTTGAATTAACTTCAATAATTTGTTAACACTATATCTATTTTGAGAGGCTAATGTGATATTATACTGTTTAAAATTTTTTTGAAATTTATTATTGACTGATGGGTGATAAGAAAACTTTTTGAAGGTGTTTTGTTTCTGGAATCTTTTTAATTTTTAGTTGATCATCTGTTTTTTGAACCCATTGAACATGGCTACTTATTTTATGTGCAGATGTTTTTTCTTTTATTCATCTTTGTTGAGTGGTACATTTACTAACCAGAGTATCATGCTGTTAAAAGCTGCTTCCTTATGTGATTTTGGATTAAATTCATGGGCTTTAATGTAATTATCTGCATGTGTGTCCTTTCTATAAATGATAAATTGAAGATTTTTATTTCATTTTATTATCTTCAGATCCAGAACTGGTAATATAAAATGTAGGAGAAAGCTTTAGTGATGTGTATTTTAAATAAAACTTAAACAAATCGGCCAGGAAAGGTGATAGAGGGCTACCCATTACTAGACCCTACTTTTGTTTAAATTTTTTTTCCTCTAAAGTGAAAAGACTGATTTCTGGTTTGTGATAATGCAGGTGTATATTGAAGGCATCATACTTGTAAAGAGAAAGATCAGATCCTATCTTGCAATCCATATTTTTCCAAACCTGGTTCCAGTCGTCCTGTTCCAATAGGCTTGAGGCTGATATAATTCCAGTTTTTAATATATTCAGGAAACATACACAGTGAAACAAGTATAAACTCTCTTCTAGTTAAAATACTAGGGTTGGAACTTAAATAGTGGCAACTATTTATTTACAACCGATACAAAAGAGTTACATGTTAGCAACCTTTACTGCCCTTCAATGTAGTCACCAGCTTTGTGTATAACCCGTTGCCAGCGATGTGGAAGTCGTAGTATACCTTTAGCAGAGCCTGTTCTCTTGATGGTGCAGATGGAGCGGTCTACTGCCTGTCGAATCTCTGGAACACTTCTGAAGTGAATGCCTTGAAGTGGTTCCTTCATCTTCGGAATCAAGTCAAAGTCACAAGGACTTAAGTCCGGAGAGTATGGTGGATAGTACAGTACTTCCCAGCCCCATCGACCGAACAAATCAGCCACAGCTTGCGCAGTATGCACCCGAGCATTGTCGTGCAAAATGATAGGTGGATTCTGCAGAAAGTGTTGCCGCTTATTTCTCAAAGCTGGTCGCAGGTGGTGCTCCAAAAACGAACGGTAATATTCAGCATTGACGGTCTGCCGTGGAGGAATGTAATGCGTTAGGATAACACCATCACAGTCGTACACGAGAATCACCATAACTTTCACCGTATTGGGGCTCTGACGAACTTTCGACTTTCGTGGTGACCCATATTGACGCCATTCGTTCGATTGGTGTTTCAGTTTTGGCTCATTACGATTTGGCCCATGTCTCAGGGTTATGATACGGCGTAAGAAAGTCTCTCCTTCGCGCTCATAGAGCTCCAAGTGCGTCTTAGCATTAGCAGCGTCGTAACGCAACCATTTTTCCATTTCCGTCAAATCATGCGGAACCCATCGTGATGCAATTTTTCGCATGCTCAGGCGTTCCTTCAGGATGTGAAGCATAGTCGTATGCGCTAATCCGGTTTCTTGGACGAGCTCACGAATCGTCTGGCGTCGATCACTGTCCAGTAACGCGGCAAGAGCATGTCACTTCTTCTTCACTGACGCTCGTAGGACGACCTGCCCGATGAATGTCTGCCACAACATCTTTTAAGGCTTTTACCCAACGTGCCACTGTTCTGTAAGGAAATGCAGATTCCCCGCAAGCCTCTTGAAGACCTTTATGACACTGTCGTGCTGTACGACCTCTGGACATTCAATCTTGATCCAACTCCTTTGTTCCTGTTTCGAAAACAGTGACAACAGTACGTTAGACCGCTAGCTCACAAGTGACTGTGTTTCTCTGGATGGTGATGTGGGAAGGGAGAGTCCATTTGCTCTGAGAAAAGATAGGTATGCAAACAACGTGTGCTATCAGCGACAATATTAGATTCCGTTGCATAGCGCCTCCACAGCAGTGTTGCCACTATTTACACTATTTAATACCCTCGTATTTAAAAAACTTTTTATGACTTCATTCCCATGGGATAAAATCAGTCTGAGTTACAATATTTAAAATATTCAAAACAACCCAATAACTTTGCATATGGGAAAAGATTTTTATAAAAAAAATATGCATAAACTCATGAAATTTGATATTCCAGAAGTAGACAGCACCTCGTTTAAGTTCATCAGTAGACCACCAGAGTCCTCGCACATATGAGTGATCTGTCAGTCATTTAACAGTTGACAATATGAACAAATGTTTCACGAAACATGTCCTGGTTTTTTTAATTCTTGAGAGTGAAACCATAAAGAGTGTTTTGGGTATTTTAAATATTCAAACTCAGACTGATTTTATCCCATGGGAATGAAGTCATAAAGAGTTTTTTTTTTAAATATTTTAACTAGAAGAGATTTTATGCTCATTTCACTATGTTTGATTCCTAAATGTATTAAAAACAGGAATTTAGAGAGAATTTTAAACACTAAACCTAACACCATACCAACTGACCTTTTACAATGTATAGACATCGGCATGAAACTAAATCTGGATACATTAGTCTCCAAGAAGAATGAGACTGACAGCACTTACTACACTTAACTTAGAGAGTGCTTTTGTGATTATGAGATTTTAATGTTAGAGTAAGAGAAGAGCAGAGTCAAGTTGGGAGATAACTGCAATTGAATTATTTGCTATTGAACGTAAAGTAATTACTGACTGCAAATTAATAGATAAAAAGGAACATTATAAAATTAAAGTAGATAACTCTGCAATACCTACAATTTATGGTCTCCTAAAAGCAATGAAATAAATAACATAGATACTCCAACTTATAAACTAGCAAAATGGTTGACTTACAAACTTTCTACTTTTCCAATATTTGAATCTCTTAGTATAAAAAACTCATTAGATCTTATTCAAAAAATTAAAGACATAAAATTAGAAAAAACAGATATCTTGGATTTGTTTGATGTTACAACACTTTTTCCAAGTATTCCTACACTGAATTTATACTCTCTGATTAAAAAGTGGTTACAAAAGATAGGAATAACCACAAAGGATATTCAAGAATACATTACATTAATTAACTTGTGTCTAAAACAAAATTACTTTACATTCAATAACAAATATTACAAACAAAATTTTGGTCTGACAATGGGTAGCCCACTATCGCCAATTTTGGCAGATATTTTCATGAGTACATTAGAAATTAGACTAGTAAATAGTTTCTCTTGGATATTTAACACTTGGTACCACTATGTGGATGATATTTTTGCAATAGTACCAGAAAGACACTTGGATGATGCGCTAAAGTTACTTAACTTACAGGAAAAAAAAATTAAATCACTATGGAGAGAGAATGCAATAAACAGTTACCTTTCTTGGATATTAAGATAATTAAAAAAGAAAATTCTAAATTTTGGCATATACAGAAAACCTACACACAGATAATTACATTAAATACAACAGTTTTAATCCAGTTCCCCATAAACATGCAGTTTTAAATAGTCTTGCATACAGACTGGTTAATGTTCCAATGAACAAGGAGGAATATAAACTGGAAATGAATAATATAATACATATAGCTACAGAGAATGGCTTCAAACAAGAAGTTGTGTACGAGAAAATACACAGAGCAAAGAATAAAAAGAAAATTAGACACCACTACACTTACTCCTATCAAAGAAAAAAACAGAACATACAAAAAATCGACATCAGCCTTTCATAAATTTCAAAAGATTTTTAAAAAATACAACATTGTTTTGGCTCCAAAAAATAATTATTCCATTAAAAATATCCTTAACTCAAAACAAAAAGAAGATAACCTACAAGAAGAAGATAAATCAGGAATATATCAGATGAACTGCAATGATTGTGAAAAGTTTATATTGGAAAGACCAAAAGAAACATAAAAACAAGAGCCAAAGAACACATTAGGAATATAAACCAAAAACAAGAAGAAAAATCGGCGGTAGCTTGGCACTTTTGGAAAGAACAACATAACATTAATAAAAACCCCAAATTACTTAAAAATATTAAAGGGAAAACTGAACTTACAGTCTGGGAAAACATCTATATTTGGAAGAATAAGGAGAAAGTTTTTAATTTCAAAATCCTGCCAAGTGACGTACTAATACAAAAGTTCATTAAACCTCCACCAGAGACGAATGGATCTACCACAAACAGCAAGGCCGATTGTCAGTCCTGGTGGTGTAGTGGTTACCATACTTGCCTCCTAAACCCAAGATCGCGGGTTCGAACCCGGCCAGGACCGATGGATTTTTTTGGGGCGTAAAAATCCTTAGTATGGCTTCCTTCGGAAGGGAAGTAAAGTCGTGGGTCCCGTGTTGTACATTTACGGCACGAAAAAGAACCTCAAGCCTGAAAGAGAGGCCTCTGAGCAAAATTTGTCGGCCGTTTCACGCCCTGAGTTGAATGGGACGCTGATGACCTGAAGCTGTTAAAGAGCGTCCACAAAAAAAAAAAAAAAAACAAAAAAAAAAAAAAAAAACCAACAACCAAAACAAGGCCGAAGTCGACCAGGAATTGCCGATAGGAGCGATGGCTCCCGAAACTAGTCTTCCATTTTATTGAATTTTAGTGGTGTGTATGTTACAATCTCGACTCAATTCTTTAAAAATGTTACTATAAAGTATAATGAATTACAGCTACCTGCCAACTCACACTTTAAATGAAATAAGAAAACTATACCACACAATCCAGATCAGGAATACAGAAATAGTTTTACAATGGATCCCAAGCTATGTTGGATTAAAGAGGAATGAGATTGCTGATACTTCAGCAAAAAAAGGAGTCATCATACAATTAAAACCATCTTTTGAACTAGAACTTCTTTTAAATTAAACCCCTAAAAATATTAATAACTGAACAAGAACAAAATATACCACAAAATGTTGAAAGAAAACCATATGAAGATCCAAAGACTTTCAATCATTTTTAATTGAAACCAAGAAAAATTGGCACTGTCCAATTCCACTTAATTGTCAGGTATGATTACCTGTCAGAACATCTCTTCGTGCTGAAATTAATCAAAGATGGCTACTGCTCCTTGGGTAAGGATGTAAATACTATCCTAAACAAAGAATATCTACTGAAATGCAGTCAACTTGAGCAACAAACAAATGAAAAAATTCTAATATCAGCATCCCCAATGGCTACTAGCAGTACATACCTCATATTTCTGTATCTGGTGATATTCCTTTGCAGCTGGTATTCGTATCACTGGTCTCTGAATGACAGGAGCTTGTTTCAACATTTCTGCAGAACCCCTCCTACTGTATGCTACGGAAGGCTCATAGAACAGAAAGCTGAGTTTCCTATAGGCAGCATAAATGGCCACAGAAATCATCACCCCATTTGATAGGCCTAGTATATATGGAGAAATTGGAATGACTGCAGATACCAACATTATTAAAACCCATACTAAAATATTTCGCCATCGCCAAATTTTGCTTGCCAGTGACCTCTTGTAGCGAATCCTCTCTGGTAGTCCAGCAACTGTGAAGGGTGTAGCCCCTCGGTAGTCAGTGGTGGGAATTCCTCTCTCCCAGTCCTCAACTGTGTCTACAGCATCATATAAAATATCTTCTCTTGCCTCTACTCCAGACTCCACTTCATATTCCACTATACCCTGCAGAGCACTGAGAGCTACACCTTCTGTCTTGCGTTTTCTCAATCCTGACTTGGTGATATCTTCTACCTCAACTTCTGGAGCAGACAACACTCCTTCCATTTTTTTTGAAGGGGACTCATGTGTGCTCTTTACAGGTTCCTGTACTCTGCTCTCATTAACAATATCGTCATTTTTCTTGGAGCTTTCTGAGATATCTTCTGAATCACTGTTCATGCTAGAATCATCTTTACTGCTGCTGCCTCCCCCAGCAACAAGCCTGCCCCTTCTTGAGCTTGTTCCACTTCCAAAAACAGATGATCCAGGTTTGCGGTCACTTTTTATCTCACTGAATTTTTCTTCCACAGTTTTTGTGAATTTTCCTTTCAGCTCATGAAAGATTCTCCAAGTGTCACTGCTTGAGCCTGCTGCTCCAGCTTTTATCATGCCTGCATCCACACTAGTAGACCTCTTGCCGAAGCCCTTCAGGTACTCCTTCATGGGGGAAGGGTCCCTAGAATGAATAGTGCTTGTAGTAGCTGAAGCACTGATAGAAGGCGTCTTCTGGGGTGTTGAGGATGACAGGCTTTCATCCTCTGAAAACAGAAAATGTCTTTAAGGCTTTAATTTCAAAGAATTTTAGCATAGAAAACAGGTCACCATCTTGTTAGAACTCACCTGTTGCAGGTTTATCTGCCTCCTCATCTGTGTCTGGCAAGCTGGGATATATTTCTTCCAACTCCTCATCCTCAGTGTGAAATCGAATAGCAAATGATGGTACAGATGTTGTGATTGATTTGCCTAAACACAAAGTCACAAGCTCAACAATGTTATGTTATATTTGATAATGACATTAGATTTGACATAGAAGGATTTTTTTTCCAATCAAATATTATAAAATTAAAAGTATCAAATGGAAATAGATAATGTAAAAAAAAATTGAGACTACATTATGTAAGTGCAACTGCTGGGCAAGAATATGAACAAGACAATCAATTAATGAAATACTAAAAGAAATGAATAAATAATGATTCTTTGTTAATTCTACCATGCAAGAAAAGTGTACAGAAACATTTTCAGGAACTCTCATGGTAACTGCAAGTACATAATTAAGATGTGTGTCAAATATCTGCAAAGGAGTTAAGTTTACAAGCTTTAAGTAGTAGTAGTATTTATTTCTCATGCATCAACATACAAAATTTTTTTAGAAAATAAAGGCAAATAAAAAAACGTTAATTTTTAAAATAACAATTAGGAACAGTGCCGGCAATTGCAGAAGGCACTAATTGCAATCAAAATTTATTTCAATTTCATGATTGGCTCAGCCCCCCAGTCCCCAGTTTATCAGTAACTATCTACTGGAATATCCAGGGACCGGGTGCCAATCCAATCAAAACACAACAATAAAAATAATTTATACATCCAATACAATATTAAGTTATATTTCCTACAATACTAAACTTTCCTTCTTTTTTACTTAAACCCATTCAGCCAAATTTCTATCCTTGAGAGCTGCTTATCCCTTAGGACCTTATACACACTAACACCCTGGTTATTCGTATATACGGATTCTGTTTAACTAATGCTAGATAAATAGTCTCATTCCCTTCCCTACTCATTTCATACTCCTTTCACTATCTGACAATTCTATACCATTTCTCAAGCACCTTTCCTAAGCATTTTACACCCATAACCATTTTTGTCTTACCTTGCCTATGTATTTTCCCGGTTCCTTAATGTTTTCATTTGACTTTAAATTGAAAATTTTTCTACCTCTTATTTCATCTGGTAGGTTTTCCCATTTTCATAATAGGAACTGTTCCCTCCAAAACTTGGCTTGCTTACATTTTAGTACATGCTACCCAGTACTATCATATTCGCTTAGTGTATCCATTTTTTAATGCACTTAAATGTATTACTTCTGTTCTAAAACATGCCAACCCTTCCCTTCCTGCCTTATCACAAATTTCAATATATATATTTCTCTTCCCCATACATTTTTTAGTGTGATGTGTGATATATAATTTCAGAGATTTTTTGGTGTTCAGATTTGCCCATATTTCCTGTTTTTCTATATCCTGAATTCTTATTATCTCTTTCCTTATAACCAAGTTTCTCTCCCCTTAATTTTACCTTGTGCTAATAAACACTGATTAACAATATTCTCCTCTTCTAATCTCTCTATTCTATACCAATATTTCAATACTCTTTCTATTACCTTGCTTTTATAGCCCAATTTTCCTAGTTCCATTAGGGCAATCTTGTTAAGTGAAGATCTAGGTAAGCCTAAGAAAATTCTTCAAAATAATCTATTTATCACATTTATCCCTTTACATCCTTTATCTGGCCCCCAAATTTCTATTCCATATATTATTCTGCTCTCCACTATTCAGTCATGTATTCTCTCTAACCATTTTACTTGCTTATTTGGTATTTTGTTTACACAAGATCTGATTACACTCATGGCTACTTTTCCTTCTGCTACTGCTTTCCTTTTTTGATTGCTCCATTTCCCATTACTAGACAATCTAACTCCTAAATAATCAATTTTCTTGACAATTTCAATTTTTGTGCCCTGCCACCACTATTTTACCTGTTTTTTAATTTGAACCTTTTTTCATCACCATAATTTTAGATTTGTTTTTATTTATCTTAAGCCCCCATTCTCTACAAAATGTGCCTATAGCTTCTAATGATCCTTTTACCAAATCATCTGCAAAGAGCAGACCTGGTATCTCTATATTATTTATAGTTTGCAAATGAATGTACATTACCTTTGCTAATTTTTTTCTAGAACATCACCAATAAATAGATTGAAGAGAACTGGGCTTAATTTACATCCTTGTCTTAGACCTATGTTGTATGATATTTTTTCTGTAACCCTCCTTCTTTCATATTTAACACAAAATTCATTTTCCTTATAAATATTTTGAATTAGCTTTATAAATATAAACAATGTAATACAGTTTTTTTCACACTAACTCCATTCACTTACATAAAATTTGGACATATGTTTCGGGAGCGATCCCTCCCATCTTCAGCCTGTTGACAAACTGTTGTTAAACGTGGCGGTTGGGTCTCTTGATGTTCTTGTGGCGGCATCTGTTGGTTCTATTAGGAATTTGCTGAGTTCATCCAATGGAGGGAAATCGAAATTCATCAAATTATCCTTATTTTTTGTAATGAAAATGTTTTCCCAAGTGGAAAGTTCTATTACATTATGAAATTGTTTAAGCAGTTTTATCTCTGGTTTAATTTCATGATTTTTATTCCAAAAGTGCGCTGCTATTGCTGATTTATCAATTTGTTTTAAGCGAATATTTCTGAAGTGTTCTTTTTTCCGGATTCCCAAATTCCTCTTTGTTTTTCCAATGTATTTTTTGTCGCACTCTGCACATTCTATTTCGTAAATACCTGACTTTTGTTCTGTTGGCATGTAGTCCTTTACTCTGCAACCTAATAAGTTCTTTATATTAAAATTGTTCTTTGGGGCTAACATAATTCCTTGTTCTTTGAATATCTTTTTGAACTTATTGTGGTAAATTGGGTGGTATGTGAAACTTTTGAATTTGTACCTTTCTTTTGCACTTTTAAGAGTGGAAACATCTCTTATTGTTTTTTGTTTTTTGGTTTTATTGATGATTTTTATTACTGTGTCTTTGTTGTATCCATTAGTTTCTCCTATCTTTATGATTTGTTGGTATTCCAATTTGTACTCTGTTTCTGTGAGTGGAATGTTAACTAATCTGTGTGCTAAACTATAAAACACTGCATATTTATGTGGAATGGGGTTAAAACTTTCATTTTTTATGATTTTTACATCTAGGAAGGGAAGATATCCACTTCTTTCTTCCTCTATGGTGAAATTTATAGATTTGTGCTGCAAATTCAGAAGTTTTAGTGCATCTGTTGTATGTTTTTTTACATTGTTTATATATATATATATATATATATATATATATATATATATATATATACCACTCCATTGTGAATAGCTTCGTAAGTACATTTAATTTAGCTTTATAAAATTCTGGCTAATTCCTTTCTTTCTCAGTTTAATCCAAAGTGCTTCTCTAGAAATTATGTCAAAAGCTTTTTCCAAGTCCAGAAACAAATAAATTCTACCTCTTTTGTTACTAAGATATTTCTCGACTAATGTTTTAATTATAAAAATATTGTCAACTGTTCTTTTACCTTTCCTGAAGCCTGAGTGAAATACTGAAATTTTCTTTTCTTTCTCTGCCCATTCTTTGCTAACACTCCAGTGAAAACTTTCCCAATAATTGAAAGTAAACTAATTCCTCTATAATTTGCTGGGTTCCTAGTATCAACTTTATCTTTATAAATTGATGTTTCAATTCCCACTCTCCAATTTTTTGGTATTTTTCCTTCTTCAAAGATTATGTTCAGTAACAGCCCCAGTATGTTTAATCTGTTAAGGTCTTCTACCCAAGCTTTCCAACATTTCCCTGGTATTCCATCTATTCCACAACTTTTTAATTTGTTCCAAAACTTCACTTTAATAAGTATTTTGCTATCTAACAAGTCTATTTTCCATAAATTATCACTATTCAAATTATCTTGAATAACGAAAGTTTTTCTCCCAAAAGACCCTGAAAAAAAGTTACACCACTCTGTAGATGGTCCCACATGATCCCCTCCCTTTCTTTTGCACATTTTATCATTGCCCACACTGCCTTGTTATCACTCTTCTTCACTGATTCATTTAACTTCTATGATTCTCTCCCCATTCTTCCTTTTTTACCTCTAATAAGCACCTGCATCACCATCTTTCTACTAGGTAATTGCCCCTATCTGTCTCCTCTCCTGTTTGTCTCCAGTTTTTTAGCTCCCTCTGTACCCTTCTTCTTGTATCTGAACATTCTTTATCATACCAGATATCATTCACCTTTAACTGCCCCTCAAACATTTTCATTTTGTTTCTTACTTTTTCAACAGCCTCCTCCATATAAAAAATACATTCTTCAACCTTTCTATCCTCTAATAATGGTGACAAATACCTCCCCTTCCATATGTTCTACTTCTTGATTTAATTTTGTATGGAACATTTCAGCTAAATCATTTATTCATCGTAATGTTTTAGTTGGATACCTAACTGGAAATTTTGCTCCCTCATACTATCTTCTATCGCTTGGATCTTTATTCTTAATGGTAAGTGATTACTTGCACTTGTCTTATCCATAATCTCAAAGTCGACTATATATCTATCCAGACCTCCCCATTTTATTTACAAAAATGAATTCTCCCCTCTTATCTTTGTCTTTTACTCCATTACACATCAAAAATAATTCTCTTTACAGAACTCTATTAATTTTTTGCCTTCATTATTGAAAACTTTATCATTACTGCAACAATTCTCTAAATTTGCTTCAATTGGGCCCCAGACATTGAAATTTGCTCTATTCCCCTATTCTTGCATTTAGATCTCCCACTAGCATTAATTCTACATCTGTATATTTGTTCTGTAGTTCTTCAATGTTTTGTCTCAATTTAATAAACAAATATGAATCACAAAAGCTTCTAGATAAAAGCTAGGTGGATTATAAATAATACCTAAACACACTTGTGCACTTCTTCCACCTACATCACAGCACTTTATCACCTAAATTCTTTTCAACCTTAATTTTGAAATTTTTATCTCTTCTCATAAATAACCCTATGCCACCAGAAACCCGACTTTTTCCTTTAACTTTCACCCCCTTTTTTTCCCTAATAATCATACCTAATGACATTGATGACAGAATCGTTTAATATCCACATCTCTACCACTGCTAGCTAACATATCAGCCCACTTGATTATCGGATGAATGTCACCATTTTGTATTTTCACTATTAAACCCTTCAACATTCCAGCATACTATAGATAAGGTACACACTTCCTACTGAATCCTTTCTCCCAAACCTATAGTGCTCCAACTTCGTTTTGCTTCTTATAAGTCTGGCCTCTTTGTCTGACGTGACTCTTTGTTCATCTATCTGCATAATACTTTCCCCAGGCATGGAGCCTACACTCAAGCCCGCCTCACTCCACATATTCAGACCAGTCATAGCACTGCACACTTCTCTGTTGACATCCTCTCGCAGCTGTTGAGGAGACTGTGCAATGCGTCGTGGTGATGTCATCAGCTGTTCATCTTTCCCCTTCTCTCCTTTTGCCATTTCTTCTTCTCTGCAGCCACCTTGAATTCCTGGACTTTGATCCTCTCTGCTGGCTGAACCCGCAACAACTATCATATATCATCCATTCATGTCCTGTTTGCTTTCCATCTATGAAAAGATTCAAACCCCTAACGTATGCAATCTTGCCTTCTTCTTTGGCTTTTTTCATTTGCTTCAATAAAGTGTTGGATGCCCAGCTTTTCCCCAAATATTTTTTCAATGTCTTGCCACATTCTCTTCTCTCTACTTTCCTGTATTCCAAAAAATGAAGTTTACTTTTCTGTTATTTGCCTCCGCTTTTTCCAGCCTCCTTATCCTTCCGCCATGGTTCACGAGACCTTGTTCTACTCTTTGTTGATAGCTTGTGACAATCTCTCTCATATCTGCTTATCCTCATTTCTAGCCCCTTCTCCATCTTTCTCAATTCAGTAATTTCTTCTGATATTCCCTTTAGCATTCCAACAACCTGCTCTATTACTAATAACGCCATCAACACAGAGCCATACCAAATCACGGTCACTTGAGCATTGAATCCATCCCTAATTTTTCTTTTATTAAAAAGGCAAATTCTGATGCGATACCCCCAATGTACCTGCTGCACATGTCTGTGTTCAATCAGCTTCCGCTCGCAACTCCTACAAGCTTCAAAAGTACCCATTGCTAAAGCATTTATTTTGTGTTAATGTTTTATTGATTGGCTCAGGATTAATGTAATGAGCTAATAAGAGTTTGTGCATGATCCATCTGGAACAAAACATTTGTATGTATTCAGGAAACTGTTGAGACATCTTATACTACAAACAAGATATTTTTTAACATATATTTTTTTTTAAAAAAAACTTATTTTAAAAAAAAATGTATGGAACTAACACAGTGAAGCCAAGTCATATAAGTAAAATCATGTGATTATATGTCATACTAAACACTCATATTGCTTCACTTACTTGTGTTACATTTGGAACCGGTTTCGAAGACCTTTGTCTTTATCTTTGGCCAAGGATATGACTGATATCTAATGGTTATGTAAATTTATATTTTTACCAATCTAGCCACAATTTTGTGTAGTGTGTTAAAGAAAATTGGGGGGGGGGGGTTCCTTGTCAGATTGTATTTTCTGACTAGTCTTGACAATATTTCAATGGATATGCAAATTAAAAATAAAAATGTTGCTACTGGAGTACTGAAAAGCAAATTGTGTCATCTGTTTGTTACATAGGAAGATTGTTTTAAGAGTGAAATTATTTCAAAGTACTATACTTGGTGTTTTCACACAGAACTTCAGTAGCCTTCATATTTTTTGCAATGCACTTGCATATATTGTTAGCTATTTTCTCCAATTGTTTACTCTCTGTTTGTGGAATTATTGCCTTTTCCTTGCTGTGATTTGTTGCTAAACCTCCTAAAGATTCAGATTTATTCACTGTATGTAGTAAAATTTACAATGACTTTGTCAAAATATTTAAATTTAAAGTTACACAATGAACTACCAATGTGTACATATAATTACCAAAGTAAACAAATTGCATTTAAGTTTACTATTTTATACTCTTCCACAGAATAAAGAACACTGTAAGATAGAGCTTCATTTCTTTCATTTGTTTATATCCACTTTTATTCTTTAATTATATAAGGTAAATGATTGTATAATTAATTTGCATTATTTTAAATTCATTTACAAACCAAGGACCCTCTTCATTTATTTCAAAAATAGTTTTCCTTTGTTTAGTGCTATGTTTGTGTATATTCCTTTTTTTTCCCCCTTGTTATGAACTCCTACCAAAAATTCGGAAGCATATATAAGTGCAATGGCAGGAGAAACAGAAAGGCAATGGCTGCACCTTGCAAGATGGAAAGCTCAGGGGAAAGAATGTGTTCTATGTGTGGTAAAAATGAAAATTTGGTGCATATTCTTGCAGAATGTGAAGTACAGAGTGCTGGGAATTGCAAATTCTCTCTGAAATTTTGTGAGGTTGAGAAGGAGTAGGGCGTCATATTGGTATTGGATAAGAATAATTGGCAAGGTCTATGTAAATTTATTAGGAAGATAAGATGGGCATGAGGACACAGCATATAATGTGCTTATTTGTTTTAAATTAATTCTAATGCTTTTCTGGTGTTTTATGTATGTATTGAATTATGTATTTATTTTGTTTAGTGCTCTGTAATGATAAATTGAAGTTGATTTTAATTGCATAATTTTTTTTCCATGACTGGGGGAGGAGAAGGGTTATTTCTCAAACATTTTAGTAAATCACTTAGAGTTTGTAATTATATGTATTTTTGTGTTTTTTTCCAACATTTTTTATGTGTAAATAGGAACACGAGGTCTGGCTAAACCCGTGCACTGCATAAGTTTTAATTTATGTGTATATGGAAAGTCAGTATTGAAATAAATACACTTACTACTACTCATATACATAGACAGGGAAGCCTTAGCATCATAAGAGTTTTACAGGCATCATCAAGATATTTGTTTTATTAATCCTATAATTACAAGGGCTGATCAATAAAGAGTGAACAATGACAATTTCTCATGTTATAATTTAACTTTACAATATTTTGTTAGTTTAATGCATAAACTTGCTTTATTGTTGCCATTTCTAGTTCCTGTCTGTGAGAAGTATGTAAGTTGAGACATTTGCAGATAGCAAAATGGAGGTGACACGAGACAAACAATATGCTGCTTTCATCTTCCACTGAGACTAGTGCAATGTTACAGGATGCTTATGGAGAGTTTGTTCTTCCCTAGGTTTAAAATCTCTTCTAAGTGAAATACTTATAACACTTTTTATGGTTTCACTTATTGGAGATTTACTTAGGGTATGTTATCAGGAGTGTTCAAAATATTTGGACTCAGAAGAGATTGATATTAATGGCATCACTGTGCAAATTCCCTTTTACATTTTAATCAGAAGAGATTTTTAATGCATGTTTCACTGTGTTAGATTTAAAACTGAATTAATATTGAAATGGTTTAAAATGTTTAAAGAGGACAGACAATCAATTTCAAAGGAATGTGGACCTGTTACTCCATTTTGTACTCTTATAGAAGAAAATATTAATACCGCTGCTGTCATTATGAAACAGGATCACTGCATAATATTAAGAACACTGAAAATTTCACTGGTAATTATGTTGGTAACTGAAAAGTTGCAAATGAAACATATTTATGCATGGTAGGTTCCAAGACTGCTGCGTGCAGTTGAAGACAATGTTACAGGAAGATACGAGTTTCTTCCAAAGGTAATCACTGCTGATGAAACTTGGCCACATTATTTCGATCCCAACAGCAAACAGCAAAGTTCTGGGGGAAATCCCCATGATATTACCAACACCAAAAAAAAGGCAAAAGTGGTTGCTTCCGCTGAGAAAGTTTGGTAATCTAATTTTTCAACATTCAAGGAATGGTTTACCTGCATACACAAAAGTAACTGGACAATAATATACAGATATCCTGAAAACTCTGCAAGGCCATATCACACAAAGAAGGTCACATTTCCATGCAACAAGCTGGATGCTGCACCATGATAACACACGGCTGCATATTGTAAATGTTGTTGCTGAATTTCTTATAAGTGTGTCCCTTACCCTCCCTATAGTTCAGATGTGACTTTTTGTTTACTCCCAAAATTGAGCAGACACCTTTGTGGGAAGCATTTTTCATCATCAGAAGTAGTGGTGAAGGTTGCAGAGATGGTTCTGAAGGGCTTGTCAAAAATGGTTTCTAGTATGTCTTTGAAAACTGGCAGAAATGCTGAGACAGATGCACTGTATCTAACAAGAAGAACTTTGAGAAAAATTATCCAAATATGTTGTAAAAAAATTATGATACTCCTTTATTGAATAGCCATCATATAAGAAAATAATTGCTAGTAGAAAAACAATAAAATAAATAAACAAAACTAACTAGAGCATATCAAATGCATTTCTCGGGAGAAAATTTCATATTTTAATTGTTTTTACCTATAGGAAAAAAAGATTTCAGTAGATCCAGAAAACAGTGGAAAGATCAGAAGGAGTTGTAACAGGACTTGTGTCCTAAATTATAAAATAGATGATTTAATAATCATTACAGATCTTTTCTGTAATTTAAACATTTTCAAGATGCAATGAAAAAACATGAACTAATTTTATTGGGATGCTAGAAATCTCAACTACCTGCTATAAGAATAATCGAGCAACATTTTCCTCCATAGTATGAGCCCATAATTTAAATGTGAACAGATAAATGCACAGTAAACTTGTACTGTGGTTTGCACATGTCCATTTCATCAGATTATTACCTAAAGGCAGCATAAATTCTGTTTATTTATATACCTAGTTCTAATAAATACATATTGACCCTTGTGTTATATATTTAAATAATGACTGAAGTTTGGTTAAGTTTCCTTCTATATTATGCATTACTTCTATGCACTGTCCTCTCTTCTGTAAGAAAGAACTCACTCTAATGGAATGCCCCAAACCGCATAATTTTCTAATTATCCTATTATCTATACATAAGATACATTAGTATGGCCCAGGAAGATAGCTACCATACATTCTTTTCTATTTACAAGGGGATATTTGTAAGTTCTTAGACTAACATAGAAAATCGAGTTGTATTTCAACACAAATTTTTATTTATTTGACATAATCACCTTTTAATGTTTAGCACAATGTTCTAAGCCTCTTAAAAATTGCTTTACTTTCTCTGCAAACCACTCCTCGAAAGCACTTATCACTGTTTCATTTGATGAAAATTTCTTCTCGTATAAAAGTCTTAGCTTTAGAAATAGATAATAATCTGAAATGGCTAAATCTGGCAAATAGGGAGCGAGGAAATAACAGTTGGAGAAAGCAGTGACAACTATTTTTATTAAGCAAGAAGTCATTTTTTTAAAAAGAAGTGCAGTGCTGGACATTAAAATTGTACACATTATGCATGTTCCCAATAGCTCTGCAGAAATTATGTCTTCTCATTCAGTTGTTTGGCATCCTTCACATCTGTGTGTTTGTCCTACCTCAATCTGCTGATCTCATATTTGTTTTGCTGTGGACGCATTTCATCCAACATGAGCACCAATTTCTGCACTCTTCATATGCCACAATTCTCCCTACTGGTATTCCAAATGTATTTTTGACAAATAAGACTTGGGAAATTATGGGGTTAGTTTAATACATCTCTTAAAGACATTGCAATTTTATTAGGCAAAAGCTTACATACTCCAGTAGAACTATTTATTTATTTATTTATTTATTTATTCTGGTAGAGCTAAGGCCATTAGGACTTCTCTTCTGCTCTACCAACTTAACAATAATTACATTAAGTTACAGTAACAATATTACAATCATAACATTGACGGTAATATGGACAACACTCGTGCACACATAAACCAATGTAACATGACATATATAAATATGGATAATGGAAAATATTAACTTAAGATGAAGAGGAAAATAAATAAATAAAAAAACAATAATATACAACAAGCACCAGCAATGATTTTATATATATATCATCCTACTGAAATCCTGAAAGTAGAAATAAATATACAAGCAAAATATAAATTAAAAACCCTAACAATACTATGAAGGAGATGATAGTAATACCAATAACAGAATGAATAATTCTGCTGCGGGATAAAACAAATAAATCCTTGTATTGTAACACAAGGAATCTAAATTCAGGTAATCAACTAATTCTAATTATATTAAACATTTCTTATGAAATGCTCGCAAAATTTGGCAGTCTCTGACATCCTATGGCAATGTAATTTAGAGATGGGCAGTGATGATGAGTAAAATAATGTACCCTCACAAAAAAAGAAAATTCTTTTATAAAATTGAGTTAGTTTGATGAATTTTGAGATTCCACCTTTGGATGAACAAAGTAAATTCCTATTTCTACCAACAGATGTTGACAGAGAAACTATTCTGACCTTGCCACAACCACACCAGAGTCCCCTAAACTTGCCAAGCAGCCAATGGGAACAAAGGTTTCTAAATTTTAAAAAAAATTGTATGTGAAATGAATTTATTCATATGACTTTGTTTCACTGTGTTAGTTCCATATATTTTTTAAAATAATTTTCTTTTTTAAAAGACATGTTTTAATTGGATGTGAAGTTTGTGTCAAATTTGAAAAAAGTTCAATTTTGAAAAGATCCAAGTTAATTAAAATTGATGATTCCTTATCAAAATTGTAAATGTAATGTTAATAATGTTGGCTAATCTATGACGTAACTTTGGAGCTTCGAGTGATCATAGTTTAAGATGATCTTCAAGCCCTATAAATGTTTACTCTTAGGAATATAAATAGAATTCTCAGTTCAGCTGGCAAAAACTGAAGAAATAGACAAAAAATGTACAAAAATAGCATTGCATCATAGTCCTGAGTTAGTATCACAACAGTGAGATGGAAATAAGAATCATTATACAGCTTTAACATTAGCTTCATGCACTATTTAATTTCTTAGCTTCTAAATGTATTTACAAGGCAGTCATAAAGTTTTTGATCTTAACTAGAAGGTTGTGTACATACCCTTGAGCATTCCCAGAGTTACTTTACTGGCGCCAATCTCTTTCTCTGTCATTGTCATGTTAATGTTATACAGTTTTAGCATTAGCTTCATGCACTATTTAATTTCTTAGCTTCTAAATGTATTTACAAGGCAGCCATAGAGTTTCTGGTCTTAACTATAAGGTTGTGTACATACCCTTGAGCATTCCCAGAGTTATTTACTGGCACTGGTCATTATATCTGTCACTGTCATGTTAAATGTTATACATTTTTAGCATCAGTTTCATGCACTGAAGAGGTATTTAATTTCTTAGCTTCTAAATGTACAGGGCTTTCATGTAAAAACTATCTTGCTTGTGGGGGAAAGAGTGGGGAGTGCCTCTCAAAGCTGACAGGATTCGAAATACTCCACCACACATGTAGGATAATTTTTATGTGAAAGCCGTGCATTTACAAGGCAGCCAGAGAGTTTCTGGTCTTAACTAGAAGGATGTGTACATACCCTTGAGCATTCCCAGAGTTACTTTACTGGCACTGGTCTTTTTCTCTGTCATTGTGATGTTAAATTGCTAAGAAAGGACTACAAACAAAATGCAAGAAGAGGTGAAGAAGGTACTAGTGACACTCTGAAATGAAAACAACCAGAGAGTCAGTAAAACCTGCAAGTGGTCACACTTTATCTTACTCATCATCACATGCAATGTCCCACTCCCCAGTCCTGTCACATGCACAAGTTCTGGGAGAGTTGTTAACTACTTGTTACCAAGGTAATTGCACTGTTAGAATTAAAGATAAAGTGTGTAAATATGAACAACTTTATTACAAAATTTATAGTGCATGTAAACTGTTACAGAGAAAATAACTAGGAAAAGTTATTCATCTATACCTTGGTCATTTTTCCAGGGCTCCATTATCACTAGATTTCAATCATACTCTCTACTAGCACCCCTGGAACAAAGAAAAGCAACTAAAATTGTTAACTGGAACATTGCACAGTGAAGCTAATCATATATTAAGATTATTGTGCAATTGAGTCGAACTAACACTCTTTTACTCCACTTACACAATGATCTTAATAAAGAAAAGCAAATTAACACTGAAATTTGAAATTTATTGAAAAATACAAAGGAGCTTTCACCCATCTAGCCCAGGCCATTTTAGGTGTGATCCCCCCCACAATTTCAAAATTATGTTACAATAATTTTATACTAACACCTTTAGGTAAAAACTAAATGATTAAACAAAATACAAAATTATGACCCTGATTGTATCAGACCCAGTCCCTGGTTCATCAGCAGAAACTTTAGGGGACCAGGCTCGAACCATACCAAAGGTACTACAATAAAAATATTTCAATAATTCTATATACACCATCATTTTATATCAGTAGCTACAACTATATAAACTACTAATTCCTTTATGATTAAAATCATTTGAGATATGTCAACCTAAACACTCTTATTGCTCCACTTACTTGTTTGTTTTAAAACATTTTTAAAATTTTTAAAAAAAAATTTGAAATACTAATTCCTTTATTTCTCAAAATACACACTAAAAATAGATTTGTTCACTTACAAGTATGGTTTCCCATATCACAAGCTCAATAATTTAATTCCACTCCTGAACACTCTCGAGCCATAGACATTTTTCTAATATAAATATTTGCTTTATATAACTTATTTTTACTAATTAAATTATTTGTGTTAATCTATTCAAAGGAATATGGCTAAGCATTCAATCCAGGCTCTTCACTTGCCATAATCATGCACCAAAATTTCCATACTATCTAGATATACATCTTTAACTACCCTTTAAGTTATATTTGATTTATTTCCCTTCATAGAACCCCATTCTTCCAGTGAATGATTACGGATGAGCTAAAGACCAAGGCAAGGCACATAATAAATAAAATTGTTAAATGTTTATGTATAGATATTATTAGTAAATAAAATAGTACCGAATTCCATTTATTTTTCCCTTTACTCAAGAATTCCCCTAATTCCTGCATCCTTACTGAAAATTTTCATTAAAGCTAACCACTTCTTATTTTTAAACTCCTTCCTCCAGAGACTCATCCCTTTGCACTACGTGTTCCATATCTTCCTTTCCTCTGTATACTGGACACTGTTATGAGAAAAATCTTTCCTTATTCCTTTTAATCCTCACACATCTGCTCTTATCCATGTGATACTCTCTCGTTCTTTTGACTTGAATTATGAACACACTTCTGTCTTTCCCATTTATTTTTTAACTGTAAATAAATACTAGGATCTTTATAATTCTATATCTTTGAATCTCCTCCTTGTTCCTTTCCAAAAACCATTTACATTTTTCTGCTCCTTCTCCAAATATACCCCAATCCATCACTCTCCAAAATAATCCTAAGGCAATAATTACTTAAACTCTTTTCTTGAAATTCTAAGCATTTTCTTAACAACTTTCTATAATTTGAATTTAAAATCTTAACCAATATTTAAGAACTCTCCATAATCGTACCTTTCCTTGCCACGCTTCCCATTTCAATTTCTGCAAATTCCTTTGCTGTTGCACTAAGCAGACCAATATTTTCCTACAAAACATTCTAAGCACAAAATCCACAACTTCCCAACCTCCATGTAGTCCCCATATTTGAATACCATATAGCTTTTTGGTCTCAACCAGTATATATATTTTTTGTAGACCATCATTGTACCTTTTTTTTTTGAATGGTGTTTAACGGCCTGTTTTTACTTCGTGGCACCACAGGTGGTGAACACTGATTATACATGAAATGAAATGATAAATTGGGAAAGGATTTTTTTTTAAGGAAGGAAACGTTCCAGGCCTAAGCTTAGGGTACCTCCCCAGCATTTGCCAGTTATGAGGACTGTGGAAAACCTGGTAAAAACCTGTCAGGGAGGATGGTCCTGGCGGGATTCGAATCCCAGACCTCCCGCTCACGAGTCCGCGCCTTAGCGACCTCGGCCACCTGTGGCGGTCACACTGAAATGGTTTCATTCCAAAAATGTTGGAATATGTAAACAAAACTCTGTAAAAAATCACATATTTCCCATTCCATCTCAAATTAAACAAGATGTTTAAAAAATTTGCCTCATATTTTTTAAAGCCAAGAATTTTTTTAAAAATATGAAGCATCAATTGTTGATTTGGTTTATTTACAGATGCTCTTTAACATTTCAGGTCATCAGGTTCCATTCAATTCAGGGTGTGAAACAGCTGATAAAATTTTCTCGCCTCTTTTTTCAGGTTTGAGGCTTTTTTTATGTGCCATAAATCCACAACACGGGACCACAGTTTTAGTTTACTTCCCTTCCAAAGGAAGCCATATTTGGGATTTTAAGCCCAAAAAATTCCATTGACCCTGGATAGGATTGAATCTGTGATCTTGGGTCAATGAGACAAGTATGGTTACCACTAGACCACCAGACCAACTTGAAGCATCAAGAGATAATCTCCGCAAAATATGAAACCCCTGTTCCCAGTATATTTTGTAATAATAAATGTTAAGTCTTTGGCATTTTAAGAAAAACTTTCTCTTTGAAAATAAATATAACTGAAATAATGCTCCATAGATACACACATTAAAATTACACATTACATCCTTATTGAAGCTTTCTTAATGATATAACCAATATTTATTTATTTAACCTAGAGGTTGCTATTTCATTATAATGCATTAATTTTAAAATGTTCTGGTTTAATAATAAAGATCTAATTGCACACAAATGTGCATAGATTATGTTCAACTCATTTGCTACAGAATTTGTGAAAGAAACTGTTCTCTTTCTACAGTCTAGAGCATGATATCTATCACATTTTCTATGACACTGTTCACACACACACACACATACACACACACTGATCAAATGGCAGTTGAAATGCTTTGTTCCTGGAGAGCTTATGGTAGAAACCATGAAGTGAGTTATTGAATGTCTCAATTCATATCCTGTGTTCGTCCATTCATTTGTTGTCATTGCTGCAGTGATGTAGAAGTTATTCCAGAATTGTCTCTTCTTCTCTTGAATGTCTTGCAAAACATTTTTGTATGCACCAGTAATTGGGCATTCAGTCCTTGATAAAGACAAGTTTGAAAATGTGCCCTGGTAGTGAAATTTTGAGAAGCATAGTATTTTCTTCAGAAACACTGTCTTTACTTTTTTAATGTCATTAAGATTTTCCTGAATGAATCCCAATCCATATGCAAGGATGGACATGATTTTGTACTTAAATAGTTTCTGGACCCATGTTACCAATAGCTTTCCAGGCTTGCATGTCTTATTGCACTAACTAAATTATCCTTTATGTGCAGAGTGTAGGTACATTCTGTAGTCTGGAACAATATTCCTAAATATTCAAAAAGGTTGAAAAGAAGTAGTAGTTTACCATCTAGATATACGATGTCATATATCACCAATCTTCCTCCTGCCTGGAAAATTATTGCTACTTTTTTGCATTGATTTATGTAAAATTTGTTTACATAGGCCTACTGTAATAGTCTGTACAGGGTGTCCTATAGATTTTTCTTAGCTATGAATGTTAATTATAACCCTGTTATCCGTGAAGCTTGAAATTTTCTTTGGTCTGCACTTTGGCTATGTCTACTGTAACTATACTAAATTAGAAATAGCTTAGAGGCTCATCCTGAAGGACTCTATTTGTTTGATTTATTGGGTTGGATATTATCAATTTTTACTTGGTTTTTACGTAGAATATTCTTGACAGTTCTCTAGCTAATGTGGTTTTCCAATCATTTATAAATATCCTGGAATGCCATTGTATAGTCAATAAAGAATGCATAAAATTTCCCTTTGGGGAACCTCTGGGAGTCCTCCACATCCTCCTGCAGGCATTTTATATTTTGGATAATTTATTTGCCACTTCTAAAGTCAAATTACAGTTCTGTTATTAAATCATCAACCAGGACAGCTGATTAATTTGTCAAACTTTTTGTACATACTTTATATGATGTGGTTTGCAAGATTATGCCTCTATAGGAATCCAGTATCTGGTGTCACCTTTACCTTTGTAAAGCATTTTTATTTTAAAATTCCTCCAGTCAGTAGGTATGCACCCTGTTTTAAGGCCTTTTGTCATTAGGACTGCAATAATTTAATAAAAATAGCAAGTGTGAACTTCAGGTGTTCATTGTAGATTTTGTCTGAACTTCTTTTTAACTTTAAAAATGGAATAATTATCAGTTTTAAAAAAATATGGTCCTGTATCAGAAACAGTTGACAAAAATGAAAACTTCTTATAAACATTTATTTTAACATTGTTGCCTTTCTTGTTGAGATGTGGGCTCTAATTGTTTAACGCATGACCACACACCATGTGTTCACTAGAGAAACTGTATACAAAAGAAGTGATTTGAAACAACTCTCTTTCATTCTCGCTTCTTGCTAAAGATACCAGTAATCTTAAAAGTATTGGGTTATTCTGAATAAGTAACAGTCAACATGGATTTTAAATCATTGCAAGTTGATGAAAACAATTAATTCTAAATGCAACCCCTTAGATTGAAATTAATAAAGAGTTATTTACAGCAAACAGCTTATCAGGAATTTTCCTTAACACCAATTTCAGTTATACATTCTGAAAATATTTCAGAAGTTAAAAATACTCTAAATAGTAACGATTAGTGATATATTACAATCCATATTTTGCATGGAAATTACTCTCTACTGTATCTGTAAGTTTATAAAGTTTTGGTTATACAAATTTTGCTGTCCAATTTCACATGAACTAGCTCATATAAAAACAATAAATTTGCAGTAAATTATGAAAAAAAATTCTCTATTGATATGGCAGAGAAAGACTCTCCAAACACTAAAGAAAAAAAAAATTATATTTTAAGGGTTAGTCAAAAACTGATTCTCTTGTTCTTTTAATTTACAAGAAAACTAAGTGAATTCTTAATTATCTAGTGAGTCGATTTGATACTCTTATGCTCCACTTACTGTCGAATTATGCAAAACTAGTTTCGCATGCTTTTGCCTGCATCCTCTGTTGTGGGTCAACCGTCAGATTTGTTGTTGGTTGGCTGGACTTGGTATAGCTCTGGTGGACATTTTATGAACTTCTGGATAAATTTGTCTTCTGTTGGGATCTCATAGTTCATAACCTTATCCTCATATTTTTTATATTAATTTTTCCCCATATTCCCAGCTCCACGGGCCAATCTATGAATTTCAATAATTTCACTCTCAGTTCTATATCATGTCTATCTCTCCAAAAGTTATGTGCAGCCGCTAATTTATCTATTTGATTGTACCTGATCTTCCTCCAGTGTTCCTTCAGCCTAATTCCAATGCTTCTTTTTGTTTTTCCAATATAATTAAGAATATATTAGTAGCTTCACTGTATTGATTCCAAAATGAAATGAAATTTTATATTCAAACTAAGTGAAATTTACACAGCATGTAGCAATACCTTTTCTGATAAAAGGGGAGAGGATTGTGCTAATGCTTCACTGAATATTGGGCACACATGCTCACATACTTGTTTCTTCCTTTTAACCTCTCTTTTAGGCTTTATAGTTTAAAGCATCTATCATTTAAATGGCTGCATCATAAGCCATACCTACTTATACAAGCCTTGACTCTGTATTTATTTTTGGTCCACTTGAGTATCTAGTATCTTTTTTGGGTTATATGTTTTTTTATAAATGAAACAGACAGGTATTTTGGAATGATCACAATATACTCTATATCACAATGACAATTTGAAAGAGATTAAAGACAATCACCTCCAACCCTGAACAAATCTTTTTATACCCTATGCGAAGAAGGATTTTGGTGGCCCATGAAACCACTTTTCCACAGCATCATGAACTAACTGCTTGAATAATGGTGAAATGCTTACTTTCAGGGCCTTCTTCAATGGGTCAAACATGTGTGACAGATTGGGCTGTAAGGACATTTATCCATAAGACCCCAGTGAAAATGATGCAAAGTGTCTAGTGTTGCAGGCAATACATCTTGTAACAGTTTTCAGAGGTACTATAAGATGTTAATCAGTTGGATGAATGTTTATACACCACTGTCCACTCTACTCAGCAGACAACATTCTGTGCTGTTACAACATACCAAGCTATGCCATGGCTGCCCTATCAACTATGTGCAGTGTTGCCAGCTTTGTCTATGTTTCTTTTGAACAACCTTTATATATATTGATTGATACACTGTAAATAGCTTCAATATTTTAACAAATACGTTAAACCTTTATATATGTTTCCTAATCTGGAGATTTGCTTGATTTAAAAACAACTGATGCATTTATATAGATCTCTGCAACCCAGAACTTCTAAAAAAATGTTTATGTACGAAAAACCCAAAATGTAAATAAAACTATGAATTCCTTGATTTGTAATAACAGTCCTAAGAAAAGTTTTACATCCAAGCTAACAGTAAAAAAATTTGTAGTAAGGCAGTAGCTTACTTAAATAAAAGAAATATAACCAGGAATAGAATTCTAATGATAATTCATACTTAAAGTGCAAAAACTGGATGAAGCAAGGATTTAAGACACAAACTTCAGGATAATAAATTTTGTCTATCAAGGAAGAAGAGCATAGAAGTAAATAGAATAATTGCAGAGCAAGAGACCAGTTCTTGACACACATACAATCAGCAAATGCAAACTACATGCACTATTTATAGATTAGAGAAAATCCTTTTATCTCAACAGATTATTATGAAACAACTATAAATGTTAAACAGAGATAACTGCTTGACACAAATTATACAGGGCATTCTGGAAATCAACAAAGTATATCCATAAGTGACAATCTGATAACATCTGTGCCTTTCACAAACAGTCATATAGGAGCCCCTTGATTTTCATATCATCACTGCAGACATTGACACAAGCTCAGCCAAATTATTGTTTATATTATGCAAACAACATGGTTCAATGTGCTACACAGCACCAGAAACTACAAGCAAGCTTTGATGTCCAGTTGGCTGGGTAGAGGTCAATGGACTCCACATAAACAACAAAATTATAATGCAAATGGTAATATAAAAGGTTGCAGAAACCCAGCCCAAGAACAGGTACACTATAGCCAGCAATCTTTATAAGCAACTTGGACTTACAAATACCAGAGTCATCTTCCAAGAAACAGATACATGCTTTACCATTCATATCAAAGGGTACCTTGATGTTGATACCTTGCTTCAAGTAGAATACCAGCAATCTTAGTATGCACATGTTGGTAATGTTTACTCACTTGATTAGTCATATACTTGCATTGAGAAGAGGTTTCAACGGATTTGACCAGGGAGGATAAGTTTATTTTAGGTATGTAAGAATGTGAATTCAATGGACAATAAATTACCAGCAGAAATGAAAATAGAAAATTTAAATATCAATTAAAGAAAATTTAGTATAAATGAATGAATTTTTTATTTCAGCAAACAACATTACAATTAAGTTTACATAAACAAACAAAATATCTAAGAATTTAGCCATACCAATATTAAGGTTCTTCCATACCTTAACCACCAGTTTTATATATATGGTAAAGGAACCCAAAATAAATAACCATTTTCACAACCGTGTGCGCTCAAGCTCTTTCCTTATACTTCCCCTGCACTTATCCCTTACTTTTCCTAAAAATTCCCCAATCTTGTTTATTTTCTCTACCCACATATCTGATAACATTTTAATTGCCACTATATCTTCCTGTAATTTATCCCAGTTTTCATCCCAGATACTATTCCTTCACCTTTTTACCATCTGACATTCTATTGGACAATGGAATGCACTATCCACTTTCACACCCATAATACATTCTGCTTTAAAATTTATCCTTAATCCTTTTAGAAATAATACCCATGTACGTATCCATGCAAAACTTATTCTTTTGAAGTGATCACAATTATCTATATATTTCCCCTGTCCTCAATTTCATTCAACCATTTTACATAAGACTAAATAACTTTTATCCTAAAAACTAGCCCAATCTCTTGCTTCTCTATATTTTCTACCCTCTGTCTCACATCTTTCCAAAATCGACTGATGTTACTTTCACCCAGTCACCACATAATCCAATTCCAATTTCTTCTAATGGTTTTCTGACCTACCCAAACCAACTGTCACTTCCCACTACACCTCTTTGGCACTTAGACATTCTTTTAGTACATTGTTATTATCTAATTTTACAAATCTGTGTCAATATTTCCAGATTTGCTCTGCTGTTATACCTTTTATTCCTATTCCAAGATTATAAAAATACAAATCTTCTCAACTATATGCACATTAACAATATTTTAACCATATTTCAGTATGACTTTGGAAGAAGAAGTGTATCAACCAACAATGCCTCATTTAGACTTAGCACTGATATAATAATAGCATTAAACAAAAAAGACTATGTTGGGAATTTTCTGTAAATTAGCAAAAGCTTTTGACACACTAAACCATAAACTTCTTCCAAAAAGTATGCTTTTGGTTTGAGTCATATTTATAAAATAGATCTCAAAGATTATCTCTGAAGTGGGCTAATTAGGAATAGAGATCCACAGTGATCAGTGTTGGATCCCCTTCTTTTTCTAATATGCATCAATCTCTTGCCATACTTGACTCCTAAACCCAAGATTGCAGGTTCAATCCCGACCAGGATTGATGGATTTTTGGGCATAAAAATCCTAAGTACGGCTTCATTTGAAAGGGAAGTAAAGCCATGGGTCCCATGTCGTACATTTACGACTGTAAAAGAAACTTAAGTCTGAAAGAAGAGGCCTCTAAGCAAAATAATCAGTCATTTCATGCCTTGAATTGAATGTGATGCTAATGACCTGAGATATTAATGAGCATCCATAAATAAACCAAACCAACAAAAATTATGAAGCTAGAGCAGTAGTCTTTGCAGATGATATGAAATTTTTAGGATTAGAAATTAATCATGAACTAAATTTATCCAGCTCATCTCAGCATGTTATACCTTAAGAAGCCTGAAAAATCTTCTACATAGAAAAAGTTATGTACTGTTTTCTTTGCTTACTTTTACTCCATTCTCAGACTTAGGTGAATTTTTGGGAGTAATTCAATAAGTAAAAGAACATTAAGCATATATGGTGCTGGATTTTGCCAATCTTGTAGACCTCTATTCAAGACTCTGAAAATTCTTACTCTCACTATGTGCTATTTAGCCAATTATTTCAAGTTTTAAACAAAGTTTTGAACTTCATAATTATAACATCAAAGGCAGAAATTATTTGATCAACTGGCCAACTCACTGACACTTGTTCACAAAAGAGCCATTACTCAATTAAATTATAT
This sequence comes from Metallyticus violacea, assembly GCA_030762175.1. Taxonomy (NCBI): domain Eukaryota; kingdom Metazoa; phylum Arthropoda; class Insecta; order Mantodea; family Metallyticidae; genus Metallyticus; species Metallyticus violacea. Next base: position 96,262,549 of record CM060841.1, on the reverse strand, counting down.
AATAGACTTTCTAATTATTTAAAAAATCTTGGGCAATCATACTAAGCACAAAAATTTTAAGAAAAACAATTTTTAATCATTAATATTACAATATAGAAGAATACCTCAACAGTTCAACAGGTTGAGCTGTACATCATATTGTAGTTTTGTATTTGTTATATTATAGTTAGCTGTTTTTATAATATTGTTAGTCTATTTTGCTTCATTATATTTAATTATAGCATAAATAATGTACCTTATTTTATTTATTGTATGTATGAATTCATGTATCCATTATCTATAGCATTGTAGAACATGGTATTTTACATGCTCTACACTATTGCATCTATGAAGCAGCAACAACTAACTAGCTTTGAAGTAACGAGAGACTATGGTGAAAATGAAACATGTATTTTTATTATATCACCTGCTTAACAATGCCAGGTCGGGAACTTATGGAGCATATCTTTTACATCCACGATTTATTGATAAACATGGACAAGGTTTGGGAATTAGGATTTGAATAATAATAATAATAATAATAATAATAATAATAATAATAATAATAATAAAGATTGCAAAATAAAAATATTAGAAGTAAAAGGAGAGGCCAGTCGAAAGATAGCCCAACAATAATATAGCAATATTATCAAATAAGACTACAAGATGAAATGGAACAGAGAGGCCTATGTTGAATGTTAACAGTACCTAAGGCCAGAATGGCATAAATGACTAATTGAAGATGATAAAATATGAAAAATATTAATTGTACAAGCATATTTCTGGAGTCCATAAAAATTTACAGTTACATTTGACTTTTTCAAAATGAGAACCATCACCACCCAGGCAAAACATTCCCTAACTTAAATAAACCAAAGCCTATAGATTAGGACACATCTGAAGTGTTCAATTATTTGCAGTAACTAGGAAATAAATCCTTTGCCATAACCGCCAATCCTAGTGCTACACAGACAAAACACAAATACTTATTTCAAATTAATGAATGTGAACATGGTAATGGCTAAGATGAGATTTAGCTGACAAACATCTGCTTCAAGACATTAGCATATACTCAATTTACTTATATGCATGAAGAAATATACGGCAACTAAGGAGCTTAAGTGTAATTTCTCTTTTTATCAATATGCTGTATATTTCAGCGAACTAATTTTATAACTAACTAAAAGCCGGCCTTATGGAAAAAATATATTTTATAAATATAATATTAAGTGTGCTTATTTTAGACACATACGGAAAAACGCATCAGCTATGCAGATATATTTAAGTCACATTAAATGAAAGCACTTGACATGATTGACGTAACAATGATAACAAGAAATTCACTTCAATTACCTCTCCCACTACATCCGAAAACTTTTAAGGTCTGTTTTCTAAATGCTGAAGGTAGTAAAATTATGAATTATTCAGCAACAAAAGCTGTTGAAATACACTAATAAAGTACAAAAAGTCAGAATCGTTAGCATACATCTACAGGTAATTCAGAGTTCAAGGTTATGTTTATGATTCTGACGTTTCCTATTCTTTAGGTTGGAATTTTTTCTTCCAAAGTTTTTCTCTCTTAGCCTTGATAGTTACTATTACCTTTACTATTATATTTGCACATTTTATAAGAATAGATTTTAACTCAGTTTCACCACCAGTATTTGCTATATAATTAAATTCCTGTAAAATCATCCATTTCGAATACTGCTATAATTCAAGATCAAGCAAATGTTTGCAGTGTCCTAACCGTAATCAATATTCCAGGAGCCATGCAAGATCATAATTATTGCAAGCATGGCCACGTGTCACAATATTGAAGGTTATAAACAAAAGAAGGGAGAAAAGTAAAGTTAAGCGTGCGACAGTAATGTTTTCTAATGTGTTTAGTAAATAAAATGGGCAGTACGAAAAAAATTTAGCAGACAACTGCATATATTACTCTTCTTCCGTTATTTGTGAATATTTACCTAGTAATGATGGCGCAATCGTTATTGCTCTGCATTTTATGCGCTCCCATCAAGATATTTATCTCAAATTAGAGATGGCTAATTTTATTTGGAAATATAATATTCGAAAAGTTACATCAGAAATGACAGATTTAATTTTATCGGTCAATCAATAGCTGAGTTATTAGTAATGTTCATAAGAGGATCCATATTACAAGCAATTATTGCAGTATTTATCTTCCAATGCTTCTTTTTGACAAATGGAAATAAGGTCAGTCACCACAAAATTCTTTTGCAACTAAAAACACAAATAGATGTTCTGTTTAAAAAGCCTGCGTTAGTTTTATATATATATATATATATATATATATATATATATATAAATATAAAATAGGTTATATTTATCTTTTTTTAGTAGCATTAAACATTTTTCAGAGTATGTAGTTTTATTTCAGTCATTTCACATGCAACAAAACTATTTTATTTGTCTATTGCACTGTATTATTACATAAAAACGGACAAAATAGGAAACTGCTTACAATGACTCCAGAAAATGTCTCACCAAAAGAATTAAGTTTGGCCAGGCGAATTTGCCAGAAAATACATAAATGAACAGAAAGAATATGCTGTTAATAATTTATTTTAGATACACTTAACAAAACACAATGTAAACAAAGCCTCCTAACAAACATGTTCAAAGAAAAAGTAAATTAAACCTTATTTCATTCCCATGGAATATTCTCCTGAAATACTAGAAAATATCTACATTAATAAGATATTATGTTTTCTGCATAAGCATTTGAAGAATGTTCCTTTTCTCCTGATGATTTCCTGGAAAGTTAAGCAATTGATTTCTCCAGTTTAGTTTCTGGAGCATTCAGTGAGTTTGCAAAAGCAGTACATAGAATTTGTCCTTACAATTACCACAGTAGCACACATTCTACATTTAGAAAAAAATATCAAGTACATCTGCATAAATAGTTACAATAAAAATGAAAATGCAACACCTAGAACAACTTCAAAGTGGCTTGATGTGAATAAACTAATAGTTAATACAGAAAAAAACAAAGTTCTCCATTTTCATCTCAAACAAAATAATTCTGAAGAACCAATAATTACTTTTAAAAATAAAAATATTCAAGCACTAACAATATAAAATTCCCAGGCATTATAATTGAAAACAATCTAAAATGGGATGCACGTGGACAGCATATGATTAAGTTAAATGTCATTTATTTCAACTTGAGACAACTTGTACAAAATGTAAATACAGAAATTCTTAGAATAGGATATTTTGCATGTGCACACTCCATACCGAGATATATTATAAGTGCATGGGAAAACTCTTTTCCCCTGCAAAGAGTTATTAACCGAGAAAAGACTAATGCGAATAATGTCCAAATCATGTACAAGAACTTCTTGCAAACCATTGCTTAAAAACCTTAAAGTTCTTGCTCTTGGTTTTGTGAGTGTGTGTGTATCTGAGACATTAAGCCTATTCAAAAATGATCCCTCAAACAGTTTGCAAACAAATACACAATCATAATACAAGACAGAAAACAGATATACATATCATCAGAACCAACACAACTGCTTTTTAAAACAGTGCAATGCATATGGGCATCAAATCATACAGTAAATTACCTAAAAACAATAGACAAGAAAACAAAATTTGAAACAGCACTAATGGCTTTTTTGCTTCGTCACTGATTCTACAGTATAGATGAATACTTGAAATGGGACTAACAGGATTCAGGATGCAAGTGTATATGTATATAGAACCGTGTGTGTGTGTGTGCGTGAGCGTGGTGTTTTATTGTTTTAATCTTTTTTATTTACTGCATGCGCGTATGTGTGTGGCTTTAGTTTCTTTTTGCCATAGACATGTCCTACATCCTGTACATTTTTGTGTAACCAATGATTTACAGAATCAATAAAATATCTACCTAACTCAGACAGAACAACAAACACTAGATAAACAGACAAGTCACTCCATCACACAAATTTTACTATATATATATGTTTACATATGCATTGATACAAAATTATTGAAGTGTTTTTAATTCAGTATAATATGTTATCATATATTCTTTTACATAGTAATAGGTTTTTTTACATAGGTATTTTCTAAGAGCAGATTTAAATGATTTCCCATTGTTTATTAAGGCTTTTAGGCTAAAGGAAAGAGTATACTAAAATGCATTTGTAATAAACTCCTTTTTAATGGCAGGAAAGTGTTGAAACCAGTTTATGTAGATTTGCATTTTGTCTAGTATTCTTGTCATGTATATTTTGATTTTGAACAAATTTTTCATTATTTATATAAAAGTTCATGAGGGATAATATATATTCCATGGAAGAGTTAACATTTCAAATTGCCTAAAGAGGTTTCTGCATGAATGTCTGTGTGTGCCATTGATTATCCTTATAGCTTTTTTCTGTAATAGGAAGACATACTTTAAAGTGAGTTTCCCCAAAATATAAGACCATATTTCATTATGGAGTTGAGCATAATAAACTAGTTTTAAAGTTTTAATTGACTCCAGCGTTACTAATGCACATATTGCATAGATGCACTGCTAAGTTTAGGTATGATAAGATCAATGTGATCTTTCCAATTCAGATGGTTGTCAATTATTAAACCAAAGATTTTAATATTTTTGGTTTGTAGAAGTACATTCTTTTATTTTATTTATTTTATTTTTTTATTTATGGATGCTCTTTAACATCTGAGGTCATCAGTGGTCCATTCAAATCAGGGCATGAAATGGTCAACAAATTTTGCTCAGAGGCCTTTTTTTTATCAGGCTTGAGGTTCTTTATTGTGCAGTAAATGTACGGCACAGGACCCACTGCTTTACCTCTCTTCCAAAAGAAGGATTTTTAAGTCCGAAAAAATCCATCGATCCTGGCTGGGATGGAAACCGTGATCTTGGGTTTAGGAGGCAAGTATGGTTACCACTACACCATCAGGCTGACTAGAAGTACACTGTTATAATATCCTATCTGTAATAGTGGATCTGGAGATCTGTGAGTGATGAATTTCATAACATTTGTTTTATCTAGATTTAGAGACAATTTCTTTCCTTTGAACCACACACACAAGGAGCTCAGAACTAGATTTAGTTTAATGGCACAATCATTAAAGCTATTTCCATTTATCAATATGCCTGTGTCCCCAGCAAATAGAACAGTATTTCCTACATCTTGGATAGGTAAGGGGACACCATTTATATATCTAAGAAAAAGGACCCAGAACAGATCCTCCAGGCACTCCATGGTTAATCATTCCCCACTCTGATGCATTGTTTTTATTTATAAAGGGCATTTTATTATTGCTTTTTGTTTCCTTTTGTCAAGATAGGATATAAACCATTTTAAAATATGGATTTTTTATTTCATAAAAAGCTAATTTATCTATCAGAATTTGAAGACACAATCGAAAGCCTTTGCTAGTCACAGAATATTCCTCCTACTTGTACTCTTTCATTAAGTGCAGTTAAAATTTCATTAGTGAGTTCATAGATTGCATTTTCTGTTGAAATTCCTTTTTTAAAGCCAAACTCATTAACTAGACTATTTGATATCATTATATGATTTAGTTGAACTACACACTCTTAATGCTTCATTTACTTGTCATAATGTATGGAACCAGTTTCGAGAACATTTAATTCTGATCATCAGCCAGAGTCCAACTCAGACTTTACTGTTGGACTTTAGCCTGGCTGATGAGAACTAAATGTTCTTGAAACCAGTTCCATACATTATGACAAGTAAGTGAAGCTTAAAGAGTGTGTAGTTCAACTAAATCATACAATGATATCAATTATATGATTAGCTTCACTGTGCAAGTTCCAATTTACATTTTAATTTAACTAGAATATTGTTACTTTGAAGATCAATGGTAAAGCCTATTGTGCATTACTTTCTCTAACACCTTAGAAAATGTAGGTAAAATAGGTCTATAATAGAGACATTTATCCTTTCTCCCTTTTTGAACGGAGGCTTCACTACCAAATATTTTAGCCTTTCAGGAAATATGCCTAATGTTTTTTTTTTATTTGTTTATTTAAGGATGCTCTTTAACATCTCAGGTCATCAGCGTCCCATTCAACTCAGGGTGTGAAACAGCCAACAAATTTTGCTCAGAGGCCTCTCTTTCAGGCTTGAGGTTCTTTTTTGTGCCGTAAATGTACGACACGGGACCCACGGCTTTACTTCCCTTACGAAGGAAGCCATACTTAAAATTTTTACCCCCCGAAAAAATCCATCGGACCTGGCCGGGTTCGAACCCGCGATCTTGGGTGTAGGAGGCAAGTATGGTAACCACTACACCACCAGGACCGACAATTCTAGCCCATGCAAACACTTCCCCAACTGCTTTATCACATTGTACTATATATTTTTCCCTACCCCATACTAGTTTTATTTCGTTATAAAATATCAAAGAACACTTTTCTCTCATATTACTAAATATTTCTTGTTGTTCAATATCTTCCAATCTTATGTTTATTTCTTCCAGATTCCTTTGTTTTGATATTCCCCATTTATCCACAAGTTTCCCATATCTATCTGTTACAAAAAGCTTTTATCTTGGTGGAATGTCTACCTAATTGTAACTTACACCATTTGGTGATGCTATCAGTAAACATAAGATCTGTTTACAAAAACTTCTATTTTATCAATATCTTTCCATGCATCTTCCACACCTGATACAGCTAATTATTAAAATCCCTTTAGCATTAAAAAAAAAAAAAAAAAAAAAACTGCCGAAGGGACTGATTTTGTCTTCATTTTAGCTGAAAAACTTGTTTTGTCCATTATTTCAATCCTGATAGGTGATGGTGCATCCAAAGCTAATCCACAGTTAAACACTCCAAACATCGTTGCAATATTTTCATATGAATATGTTTTTGATTTGCTGATGGTACCTACCTATCTTGTGCAAAGCTTTTTCATATTTCATTTTAAATATAACCTACATGTTCCTTTAAAATACTTATAATCTCAGCAATTTCACACATTTTAAATTGCCAATCATCTAATACCATATCATCATTTGTTCAATAAATTCTGCTGCTGTTACACTTTAGTATAAATTCAGCAGTCTATTTTTTAATCTTGAAAATAGAGAATAATTCCCATAAACTTTTATAAATTTGGTTTGAGTTTGCTTTGGTGTTAATAAAGAACTTAGTACTAAATTTGATCCATTTGTGAATGTGTAGGACAGAAATACTGACATAAATAATTCTTTTGCCATTAACATACCCACCTGTAGCCAAGGTTAAGAACTTTACAGACTGCACTTGTGTAGTCACCACACAGACCACATCTTTCATATTTTTGTAAAGATGGAATTTCAATATGTTCACATATATTTTTATAATCCATTGAAATATAAATCCCCAAATCCGTTGTGCTCATTATTACAGCTATCCTAGTGTTTTTTTTTTGCTTTTTTGTACAAAGGAATGTAAAAGCAATCCAGTGCAAGAATGGGATGAGAGACTGCTGCTTCTCTCAACTCTGGATGGCTCTTTTTATGGAGTTGGACAAAAAACAGGACATGTTCGATGGAAGCTGAAGAATGGTGAGTACAGTGGAGCAAGATATTTGGCTTGTCTCCAGAACAATACCTGCAAGAGACTGATGTTACTATTGATATGTTGCAGAGCCAGTGGTCAAGGTACCAGTTGATTCAAACAAATCTATTATGTAAGTATTCTTTTGTTGGATGAGAGCTGATCTTTGTTTAATTTTCCTACTATGGAGGCACTCTGTTTGTAAGTTCATTATCCATGATTCCTGCATGATGGACAGTCATTCTCTACAGTATCTCTGTTTACTGCTGATTTTCACTAAACCATAAACTAATGAACAGAGTTAACTATTCAGCTGCTATGGCTTACAGTTTCTTCAATAATAGCATTTGTGAGCATTACAATGTTTAGTCTGCATATATGGTGAATCAGAAAATAATGGCAAATTACATTTATGAAGTGTGGTGCATAAGTGTCAGGCCTGACATAGAAGGCCAAAATTCATTGTTGCAATGTCCATGTTATCTGATACTGACATGTTTAAAAAAAAAAGAGAGAAGAAGAAGAAGATTAATTACAGCAAAATGCTTATAAAAACCAGTTAACTAAATTAAACACATGTCAGCCTAGAATTAAATTCATCAATCTATATTCATGTCAAACTAATTTTATACATATTTGTGCCAGTTAACTTAAATACATTTCATGTAACTAAAAACACATTAATCTAATTATATATACATGAACCTAGTTAAATATGAGATTCTAAATAAATACATATCAACTTAATTTTACACAATGCCTAATTAAAAAAAGTCAATCTAGTTAAATATGTCAAACTAATTAAATACATATCAACTTAATTTTATATATCACCTAACTAAAAAAACAACAACATAATTTTACACATCATCTAAAAAAAAAGTCAACGTAGTTAAACATGTCAAACTAAATGAACACATATCAGTATAATTTTTACATATCACCTAACTTTATTAAATAAAGTCTAGTTAAATATGTCAAACTAAATAAAAATGTGTCAAACTAATTAAATATAGGTCAATTTTATTTTACACATACCTAACTTAAAAAAGCATCATTTTACACATCACGTAACTAAAAAAAGCATGTCAATTTAATTAAATAAGTTGAACTAATTAAATGTAACTTAATTACACAATCACCTAACTTAAAAAAAAAGTCAATCTAGTTAAATAAGTCAAACATATTAAAATTATTTCAACTTATTATTACACATATCAACTTATTTATATACATTTCATCTACTAAAAATATCATTATTTTAGTTAAATATGTGAAACCAATTAATTATATGTCAACTGAGGTTTACATATATTAACTTAATTGAATACATTTCACTTAACTAAAACATGTCATCCTAGTTAAATACCCATGAACCCAATTCAATACTTTAAACTAATTAAATATATATTTCAGCTTAATTTTACACATATTAATTTAATTAAATACATTTATAAAATTATTAGCTTCATCAAATATAATTCAGTATATTTAGACCAAGACATTTATTAGCCTAAATAACAATATAAAATAATTAAGCGATGGTACTCGATTAAATACAATAAAGAAATAAACCATGTCTGGAAAAACTTAAATTCGAACTTATTACATTCATATCTACTTATTTCAATGAAATATTTCTACACACATAATTTTAGGTTACTTTTAAGTCTTGTTAGAGAAGGACAACTCTGAAAGACAACTGCAAGTATTTCATTCCAGTAATTTTTGGTTTTATTTACAAAAGAGAATTGACATAAATCTGTTGCCTACAATTGATTTTAAAACTGATTGTTCCTACCATAGTATGTTGATTTTTGATATTTAGTTATCATATCCCCCATTTTGTTCCATATATGCTCTGTATAATGACATACCTTTGCTTTTTTACACCTCTCTCTGTGGTAGTGATTTAATATTTTTGTCTCCATGTTCCTTTTACCTTCTACAAATATTGCTGCTGTAAGTTAGATTTTTTCTAGGATATATTTATTTGTATATTCTGTATGGATCTCAACAAGCTGCTCCATACTCTATTAATGGCTGACTTAATGATAAATTAGCTATTTCCTTCAATTTTAGACTGGCTTTTTTTAAATATTCTTATAATAAAGTGTAACCCCCTCCATGCTGACTCGTAATACTATCAACTTTTGTTTCAGGAGTGTAAACACTGCATTTCCATTTCAGTCACACCATTCATTTTCTTAGAGTAGTTCACTTATGTGAGACATATTGCATAATACAGCATGATTTTAAAAATTGAATATAAATTATAAAATACATTTTTCACCTAGTAATATTAAATAATACCTTGACAGTGTGTAGGAGAAGTTTCCTCATCATGTTCCATTGTGAAGGAGTGGTCAAAAACTCTAAATAATGAACAGTTAAAAAAATAAGTTCCTACCTCTACTCCACATGAGAGTAGACTTGTAGATGTGTTGATACAAGAAAGCATCTTCCTTATCCAGGAGGAAGTTCTAGTGACATGTCTGAAGACAGAAGAAATAGCTGCAAGGTTGGGGCTTTTTACAACTACTGTGCTTCACATCCTTCATCATTTGCATATTGTTGTTGCTCCTTCAAAACTCGCTAAGTGCAGAAATTTCTGTTTTCCGCTTTTTTGATAATTTAGGCACAAATTTCTATTCCTCAAGACAAGAAATGCATATACTCATTCCATCTGTAAATCCATATGCACATATGTGAAAAATTGTTCCTCTTAAAGGCGCTTTGTGCAGAAATCAGCAAATAGCTGCATTTGTCCTTGAAGCTGCAAATGAAAGTTGCGCTTCCAAACGTGCTATGTGTAACAGAGACATCTTGTGTGCATCTTCCCAGTTTTTGCCAATACTCTGATGAGGAAGCAATGAATACAACTAGGTTCCATTTGTTCGATATGCCAGCAATATTCAACGCGTCATTCCATACTTTCAGTAATGTTTGAAAAGATGCGGTGCCATATTATATTTAAATCTGATTATCCAGGCATCAAAGTAATTCAGTTATAATCTTTACAGATAAAAACATGGACGGTAGGACAATGAAGCTGGTGAGAATGGCCATTGAATTGACATCAGATAACAGTTTTTGGCTTATGATTACATGGGATGAAAAAAGGGTTTTTAATGTGGCAAAGGTGGATTTTCAAAAACCTATATGAAGAAGATCCCACTTAGATGCAGAAAGTTCCTGTAAGCAGAATTCATATGGTTGCTACTTTCCCAACACAGAGGGAATTAAAATTTGAGTTTTCCAGGAATTCTATCTTTCTGTCCTTTGCATAACAAAAAATTCTTTTAGTTCGTGAATAAAGTCAAACAAAAAAAAAAAAAAAAAAAAAAAAAAAAATGATAATAATACTTCACACGAATTGTGCGAGGAAGACAAAAATGCATGTTTACAGGTGCTACCAAAAAGGCAGAAGAGAGAGTTGTCAATGAAGTAGCTGAAATGAGACAGCATACTTTAATGGTTTCACATAATTCCAAAAGTATCCAGTCACCATTGCAGAGCCTCCTCTTCTCGCATTTATGTATTAAACAGTTTTATGCCTATATCCCATATGCATCAGGTTTATCAAGATTGGTGCCAGGAAATTGATCTTACAACTGTTCAAAGAAAGAAGTTCACAGAGGTATAGGATGAAAAAATCTCCCTCTCCTAGCTAAGAAAAGATCAATGCTACTACTGTGTTTCATACAAAGAGGGAAGTTTGCCAGAAGAAGACTACAGATTGCACATAACTACAAAGGAGGAAACAAGAGCTGCTAAACAAAGTGCTGTAGCCTCAGCTTCTGTTTCTTGTTGCAACTATGGACAGAGTGTCTTGACTTGCCCCAAATTATTAATATCATAGCATTTTATAGTCAGAAACTGCAAGTACATAACTTCACAATATGTCACTAACAAAGATACTCACTTTACATATGCATAAGGGACGGAAAGGTTATATGAAAACAACTTTACAGCATGTGCCTGTTGACTTCATAAAGTTAAATATCAATTACATCAAAATAATTATCCTTATTTCTGATGGATGTGCATATCAAAAGAAAAATGGAGTCCTGGTAAGTGCCCTGGCTGGTATTTCCAAAATTCAAAATATAACGATTCAAATAAATAAACAAATAAAGTCTGTATATGCCACCCTGGTACCTGGTTTCCTAAACCAGAGCGTATATATCAAAATTTTCATTTATTATTATAACTATTCAATTCAATAATCTTTTAATATATTATTTTACAGATTTTCCTAATAACTACATTAAAATAATATAATAAAACAGCAAGAAAAAAAAATGAAAATAATTAAATTAAACCAAAATATAAATTTACTTAACCACTTCTCAAATTAATCTTCCAAAATCTACAAAAAACTACCAAATTAACAATTTAACAATATTACAGGAAGCCAGTAGGAATTATAGCTGGTAGCCAGCTATTCTATACTTTAAATTTATTCCATTACTGTACAACTATACTACTACTAACCACTGGTTACCAGCAGTATGTACTGGTATCCAGTACTTGGCAGAAATTCTCTTAAATTAAACATTATACTTAGTTTCAAATCTCCTTAATTTATTACAATCATAATAATATTCTTCTCTTTAACAACTTCACTCAAAGTTCATTTATCATTATTAATCTTTCCTACTCATTTCATTTATTTGTCCCAACACTTGAACTCATTAAACACTATCACCTCGCTTCCACCATATCACTCTCCAACTTTTCTTCCCAACCATCCCTTCTTCCATCTCGCTCGATCCTCCCAGTCCCCTGGTTGCACTATTTCTCGCACTCTGCTCCTCCTCTCCGGACACCACTTCTCCACCCTCCATCTCCTCCCATGGCCCATTCCAGTGTATCTCCAACATCCTTCCATCTCCTTCTGTAATCTTCCTTCTTCCATCTTCTTCCCGGTGCCAAAACTCTTTTAGGTAAAAGCCTTCATCTTCCTCCCCATTCTCTACTTCAGGTTGTAAATCAAAATTATCCCTGTCTATTATAAATTTAGGTATTTTCATCTCCATCATTCCCTTCTTCCTTACCTTTATCTTCTCCTTCTAATATTCTCTTCCTGTTGATTTAATTAAAGTTATCTTGTATATTTTCTATTCTTGTTAAGTTATTTGTGTTTGGGGGTTGTCTTTGCATACTTATGTGTTCTGATCTTCGTACCTCATCCTCAGCTTTTTCATTACTTCTTATTGTCTGCACTTGTGGTATTACCTCTTTTCATGCTAGGTTACTTATTTTGAATGCGGCCTGCTCGAGGTATTTATATAGGCCCTTATTTCTAAGTATATGTGCCACCTGATGGCCACTTAAAATTTCTGTTTCTTCTCTCTCTTGTTCTAAATAGCGTGTACATTCAAATGATACGAGCTCTGGGTTATCCTGTGTTTTGCAAAGTGTACATATATCGTCCTGTGTTCTGTTAATTTTTTCCCAATAAGTTTTGTAAGGCCCGTGTCCTATAAGGGAATGTATCATGCCTTTGGTAGGTTGTATAAATTTTAGTTTTAATCTCTCAAAAATGTTGTTACTGCCTGCCTTGACATTTTCCCATTCGTGCTGTCATTGTTCTTTTAATTTATGTTTTATTTCCTTTAAGTTGTTGCAGTGACTGCCGATTATTAAACTTACTTTCTCCAAGTTGCCTTTCTTCAACCAATAAACAGCGCCTCTTAATTTAATCAATAAGTCAATTGTCCATATTCCTATGACTACTAAAAGGGCCATAGTGGGTGAGGTGCTTAATGCCTCTGTAAATCTTAATAACACCTTCCTTTGTGATCTTCTTAATAGAACTTTTATTTGGACATCTTTCATCCTCAGAGCCCAGACTCCTGCTCCATACATCATTATTGAAGCAAAAATGCTCATGTGGTATGCTGTAATGAAGTTTAATGGAATTTTAAAATTCAACTGAACTAATCTTGCTAATTTCATCAGAACGTTTTCAGATTTTTTTCATACGTATTCAGTATGTTTCCTGAAGTTTAGTTTCTCATCTAAGTAAATTCCCAAATATTTTGCTTCTTTTTGGCATCTTATATTTTGGTTGTTGTATTTTATGCATGGATCTCTTTTGAGATTACCTTTGAAAAGCATGTAGCCTGATTTAGTTGGAGTGACTTGGAGTTTAGTTTTACTACACCAGTTACTAAATGTATTAGTTAATTTATTCGCTCTTCTTTCTATATCTGCCCTATTGTTTCCTTCTATTAGAAATAAAACATTGTCGGCAAACACAATGGTATGAGATTGAACAGTTGATACTCGAGAAAGAGCATATAATGATGGACGTTGATTCATTGCACTCCCCCCTAGAATTTATTTACTCCACCATCACTGCTGACTATGTAACAAGAATAGAAGGGGCAAGAAGAATAATCAGCCTTATGATATCCATTAGGTGAAACATAGTTTTTTAAAAAATTATGAAAAACAGGAATTCATTTTTCAGTCAATCAGGCCAAGAAGAAAAATAGGTATCTCACAGTGGCAGAAATAGCAGCATTAAATTACATAGAAGAAGAAGTATTGTACAAGATTAAGCACTTGTATCCCTGGCAGCTGCTTCCAAAATAGAGAAAAATAAATGAAAAGGAGCCCAACATCCTGTATACTGAACAGATGAAAATCGATTGGAGTAAATTTGAAAGCCATCACCTCGTATAACAACCTGAAGTATGACTGATTTAATCTCAAATAAATATAAAATAATTTAATATACTGTTGGTGCTGAAAGACACAGTTACTTATAGTTACTTATTTGTATTTTAAGTGGTACTATGTAACATTTTTTGTTAATTAATTAATGATGAAAGTCCTGCACCATTATGAATAAATTTACAACTATTTATTATGATTAAAATGAATAACATTGTTTAACAGGAATTATACAGTGATATGTTTATGTAAAGCTAAGAGTTTAACATTGTAAACATTATTTTTACTGGAAACTTGACTACTTACAGCAATTTACATTTAAAAGTAAATACTGGTTGCGGCTTGCATTTCACTTCCATGAATCTCATTTGTTGTAACTATTATATTTTGAGAGAAAATGTGACAATATTCAGTACATATAAATATATATTGTGAGTTATTAATAAAATATTATTTATATCAGCTGTACTTTTACTGTTACCACATTCTAATTCAGGTTGATCTAGGTGGAGGCCCCATTGTAGTGTTCATTTACATTTTTTAGCACTTTATAAATGTCAAATTTCATTATAGATATTTGAGAAATAAAAGAATTAATAGTATGTAGAGACTATACCAGCTCATAAAATAATGATATAGGTAGAGTAATAGTCCCCTGGAATCCCAGTAGGCTACTGTTGATAAACCGGGACTGGGGTCTGATGCAATCAAACTGGAAATTTTGTACTTTATTCAATTATTTAGAATTTAGATAATGGGTTAGTATACAATCATTACTGTATACTAACCCATTAAAATTTCTGTAATCTTGAGGAGGTATACCTAAAATGGCCTGGGCCAGATAGGTGGAGACTCCTTGTAGTTTCTATTTTGCTTAGCATTTTCAATAGGTTGGTGATCAAATTTGTATTATTTGTTAATACAATGATAATATTAATGATTACAAACAAAAAATAATATTAATATCACTGCACATTGTATCACTATGATTTATAGTTGCAATAATCTAAATGCAGGCAGTAATGTTCATCTGTGCAGTCAGCTGATGCAGAAAGAGAAGGTCATCTAACTCATAGGATGCATTTTAGTACTAATACTATGCACAGCAAAACAGGCTAAGTGTCGAAATCCGGCACAGCTAAACTGACTATGTGTAGTAAAATCTGAAATTGTTACAATCTTCAGTCTTTATAGAACGCCTCAACAATAAAATATTTCAAGAAATGCAAAGGAATGGTAGTAAAAGTGACTTTACAAATGAAGGAAATTAAAAATTATGGCATTTTTTTGTGTCTCCTAAAACATTTAAGATGCACATAGAGGCGCAGTGACAATATGTATAAGGTCAGTGTGAGGAGGATGCCCCAAATTCTTTCAGCAGTGTTCACATTTAGTGTGTGAGCAATATTATCAGAAAATTGTTGAACCTTTGCCTTGTAATGAGAGGGCAAAATTACAATCTAACATTAGAGTAGGCAAAACTATGCTTTCTACTATGACACTGCTTCAAATAGAGAACAATGTAGTGGCAGAAGGGTAAAGTTGCCCCTAGAAAGGCCAAGGTCACACAGCCCGTGAAGAAGATCATGGCAACAATTTTTGGGATTGCAGAGGAATTCTGATGATAGACTTCAAAGAAAGGAATATAACTGTGACTGTAAAGTACTTTGCTGAGCTACTGTGTCAAAAGTGCAGCACCATTATCCACCATATAGCCAGGCCTTTCCCCCAGTGTCTATTACAATTTTTAAAACTGAAATTTGACCTCCAAAGATGGAGATTCACAAATGATAATGGAAAGGACTCTATTTTTCAGTATTTTGTTGACAAAGTTTAAATATTTTTTTAGGGAGATTGAAATGTTTAACAGAACACCATCTTTACTAAGGTGTCATATTCTTGTAGCATCTGCAGCTTGACACTGTCAACACATACTAAAGATGTGATGTATGAGAAAAAACTGTTGTGTTCTGTAACCAATATTGAGCTGAGGTCACTCAGTTGTGAGGTAGTAGTTTTCAATATTTTTTTAGTGTTTAATAATGCCCAAATCAAGAGCAACCACAAGTTATTGCTTGTAACAATATGTTGCAGAGTTTAAGGATATTTTTAAGTTATTCAGGAAATGTTAAGTGCCATGGTGTATTAAAAAATGACCTAGATAATTAATTTGGTTCTCCTCTGTATTACAATTTAAAAACTTGAAACAGGAGGAATCGTTCTGTCAGAAGCAGTGCAACATGTTCATGATGTGGAGAAGAAATTTTAGTCTTAGTGAATCTACAGCACAATTAATATATCCTACATTAATGTATTCAACATGTTCATACTAACTCCACTTACATAAAACTAGGACATGTTTCGGAAGTTCTTGCTTCCAGCTTCAGCTGTTGACCAACTACTCAAATTGATGGCTAGATCCCAAGGTGATTCTGTGGCAGTCTCTGATGGTTCTAGTAGAAACTTGCCGAGTTCATCCCTGAGTGGAATATCAAAGTTCATTAAGTGTTTCTTATTTTTTAACAATAAAATCTTTTCCAAAGTGAATAGTTCCATTGGGTTGTGAAGTTCTTTCAGCAGCTTAGCCTCTGGTTTAATTTCATGATTTTTGGTCCAAAAGTGAACTGTTATTGTTGATTTATCAACCTGCTTAAAACGAATGTTCCAAAAGTATTCTTTTCTCCAAATTTCCAAATTTCTTTCCATTTTTTGGATGTATTTCTGATCACAATCATAAATTCCTGATTTCTGTTCTGTTGGTATGGTGTTAATACAGCAATAACCAATGTTTTCAACAAAGAGACAGTAATAAAAATTATCAAAAATTTAAAAGACAAAAATATTTAATAGAGATTTCTACACTGAAGAACATCAAGGAAAGATACAAATTCAAAAGTTTCACATATCATCCAACTTATTAAAGAGGATATTTAAATAATGTGGTATAATGTTAGAACCAAAAAACTTATATAACATCAAAAATTAGGTTGCACAGTAAAAGACACCATGCCAACAGAACGGAAATTAGGAATTTATGTGCAGATTGTGATCAGAGGTACATCTGAAAAACAAAAAGAAATTTGAAGAATAAACATGTTAGGAACATTCATTTTAAGCAGATTAATAAATCAACAGTAGTAGCTCACTTCTGAACCAAAAATTATGAAATTAATACAGAGTGTAAGCTGCTGAAAGAACTTTACAGCCCAATCAAGCTATCCATGTGGGAAGAGATTTTCATATTAAAAAATAATAAAATCTTAATGAATTTTGATGTTCCACACATGGATGAAATCAGCAAGTCCCTGCTAGAACTACCAGAGACCGCCACAGAAGCACTTTGGGATCCAGTCACCAAATCAAGTACTTGGTCAACAGTTGATAATGGAAGCACCCCCCCCCCCCAAATTGTCCTAATGTTATATAAGTGCAGTTAGTGTGAATATGTTGAATGCTGTAGTGTAGGCTATATTGTCCATTGTCTACAGCTTTTAAAGTACAATTTATTTAACAAGTTAACATTTTTTTTAATTCTGTTTAACCCTGTTTTTACTGCTGAAATGTCACTAGTGATGGACACTGATGATACATGAAATGAAATGATAAATTAGAAAAGGATTTCAGACCTAAATTTAGAGTACCTCCCCAGCATTTGCCATTTATGAGAACTGAGAAAAACCTGGAAAAAACCTCAATCAGGTAGAATGTCCTATCATAAATCAAAACCCAGACTTCCCACTCACCAGTCTGTGTCTTAATGACCTCAGCCACCAGAATCATTCTTACAAATGCTTGAAAAAATAGTGAATTATACACTGTGTAAAATTTCAAATGTGCTGGATTGGCCAACAAGAAAAGGACATTGCGTGAGTTGCATGTCCATATATGAATTTACCAGACTGACTTCTTTTTTTTTCCCTAATAAGTCAATGTTCTGTGATAATCGTCAGTCATTTCAGATGGATAACTTGAAGATGAGTCTCATAGAGTACGACAGTTTGGGAGACTTAGCACAATGAAGGTGGTGATACTGCGTATTTGCCTTTATTGACATAAAATAATTCAAACTTAATTAAATATTTTATGTTTTTGTCAAATACTGGCTTACCACTCACATGGAGTTTTGCGTCTCAGTAGCTGGACATGTGCTAATTGCAAACTTAACGCCAATATTCCTATCATAAAGAGGAGTTTCTTCTATATAGTTTGGACTTTCAAAACACCAATAGCAGGTGTTGGGCACTCACATGACCATCTTGAAGGGATGATGCATTCTCTGAAAAGAGCACAAACTATGGATTTCTGTTGCAAGAAATCATTCACATTGTCTGAGATAATGAACATGTGTACACTTATAAGATTTGAGTTTTAACAATTTTATTACTATATGTGAGAAAGACACTGAATCTGCAATGTGCTAATTTTGATGGTGGTTTTGTTGGCGAAAGTTCAAGACTTGCTCCAGTTTTGTTTAATATGTTTTCTGTTAAAAACGTACATCTATAATTAATTTGTACTTAGGAAAGTATAGACAATGGAGTGGTAATATATCCTATTAGAAACTATTAAATATGTTCATACTAACTCCACTTATATAACATTAGAACATATTTGGGGGGGGGGGAAATGCTTCCATCATCAGCTCTTGACCAAACCACTTGATTTTTTTTTTTTTGAATGATTTATTTATGGACGCTCTTTAACAGCTCAGGTCATCAGCGTCCCATTCAACTCAGGGCGTGAAACGGCCGACAAATTTTGCTCAGAGGCCTCTCTTTCAGGCTTGAGGTTCTTTTTCTTGCCGTAAATGTAAGACACGGAACCCACGGCTTTACTTCCCTTCCGAAGGAAGCCATACTTTGGATTTTTACGCCCCGAAAAAATCCATCGGTCCTGGCCGAGTTCGAACCCGCGATCTTCGGTTTAGGAGGCAAGTTTGGTAACCACTACACCACCAGGACCGACACCACTTGATTTGGTGGCAGTTTCTGATATTTCCTTTGTTCTTCCTCAAGACCATATGCAGAATTAACCCTTTCTTTTAATTTACCCAATAATTCATTCTGTATATCTAATTTTGATTGCAAAGTTGTTTAATATCTACTGTGGCTCTGTTAAATTGTTCCTGGCAATCTTCGCATAACGCTACATGGTTGCAAAATGTTGACTTATCTTCCATAGATTCCCTATTTGTCTCATTTCTTAATCCTATTATTACATTCACTATACCTATATTTATTTTCTCTACGAAAAAAATCTCATCGCGGAAATCTTGTTCTTCCTACGATATTTTTACTTCGTCGTCGAATGGCTCATATGCGATCATTAATCTTTATCATTTTACTTAAAAAATTAATTATTGCCTTTCCAGCGTTAAAAAAAAAAACCATCACAATCAATAATATCTGCAGTAAGTTGTGGAATTACTAACAACATCAATTCGAACTATTTTCCATCAATTTGTGCCTTCAATAATATTTGGTATTTTCTTTTTCTTTCTTTTTCCCAACACCACAAATAGGTAAATACATCACGTTTATCTTGTCGGTTAATAACTTCTGGAAAAAAAAAATCATGCTGCATATATTATGTGACACACCAGTATCTAAAAGTGCAGATACCTATAAAATGTTCCATTTTAATTTTGGGGATATCATAAATTTTCTCCTGCTTATCCGTGTCTTGTGAGGTAATTTCTTTGTCAAATTTAGTGGCGCTTTTGACGTTCTCTCCGAGGTCTGTCGGTTACGTCTGATTCAATTACCCCCCCCCCCCCATTAGACCCTGGTAGTGGTATTACTCCCATTCTCCTGTTATCTGTCCGTTGTGGGACGATTCCTTGTTAAATCTTTGAAGGGGTTTGGTCAGGGGATCTTGGCTTTTGGTTGTCACTATCTCGGGTACTCTGTTGCCTTTCCTGTGAATCCCTTCAACAGTTTGTATGTCCTGGCGATGTTTTCGTATACCGCTCCGGTGGTAGCCAAGTTCTGGCATTTCTCCGTCGTTCTTCTATAACTCTTCTTGTCCACGGTAAAATTGGTGTGTACGTGGTCTTTGGAGGTACCTCTGATTGTCGATCTTCCTGTAATCCTTCATATCCCCGATGAGATTGATATGGCCGTGGCTTCTGGACATATCTCTGGTTGTCGTTTCTTCGTCGTTCTTCCTGGAATTCTTCACATCCCCGATGAGATTGATGTGGCCTTGATCTCTGGACTTACCTCTGGTTGTCATTTCTCCGTCGCAATGTCCTCACGAAGTTAACTCATCTAGATGCTTCCTCCATCTCGCAATATTTTGCATTTCCTCTTTGTAACGGACGATCCTCATCCTTATTCTGGTATGTAACTCCTCGAGGTTGGTAATCTTTGCGTTGATTTCTTTGTAAGTCAAAGGCTGCTAGTAATTCTATCATGTCCGCAAAATTATAAAACTTTGCAGCTATTAAATGACTATGGATGTTCTCAGGAAAGTGTTTTGTGACAAGTGATATAAATTCACGGTCAGACAATAGCGGTTCAAGTAACTTACATTTCTTTCCTAAGGACAAGAAATAATCAACCACATTTATCCCTAACCTGCGATCGTATTTACTACTAGGGGACTCCATTCTGATAAAATTTTGTTGTGATGCGCTCCAATAATGAGCTAAGAAAAGAATCTTAAAATGAATGTAAGAGGTACAATCGGACATAGTTAACCTATACCAATTTGCGGCTTGTTCTTTCAAATTTCTACGAACAAACATCATTTTCGTATCATCTGGGACGTGTTTTATTCTGAAATAATCTTCAATTTCCTGTAAAAATGTTTTTTTAACTACATCCGCGTTCTTCGCAAAAATCAGGTGTGTCAATCTCGCTTACGAGTTGATTCTGCCATGATATATATTGGTAACCCACATGGAACGAAATATGGCAGCATATTTTTACCATAATCATGTCAATCACATAAATTCAACATTGGCATAGATATATTATCATTAAACACGTTATCCTGCATATATGCTCTGTCCGTGGAACTGAACAGAGGTTCTTCTGCCTCCACTATGTTACGTGGACATGTTTTGTGTTTCGATTTTTATCTAATGCTTGTACTATCATTTTAACGAATTTTATTTCTAATGATATATTCTTCCATACCGGAGCATTTCGATGTAATAGTAGCACTTAAATATTTCTTAATTTCATTTATATCTTGCCTTATTTGGCTAACTTTACCTTCCCATTGGTTATGATCCTCCATTAATTTTGTAGAAAGATCGGATTGTACCTTGATTATTCCTTCTAACTTCTGATCTATTCTAAATTTTTCCATTTGTTCTAAACTATCGTTTAATGTCTCATCTAAGCTTCTTAGTTAATTCCTTACTTGATTTATCTTACTTTAAATGTACTTCTACGCTCCGTTTTTCTAAGTTCTGACGCAATCCCTCTTTTATTTGTCTGATTTCAATTGCAGCTCAACACTAGTTTTTTTTTCCAAGTTCTGACGTAATTCCATTTTTTAATTTTTAAGTCCACTAGATTTTATCTAACTTCTGACGCAATTCCTCATTTGATTTATTTAATTATGCACCAGACTTATTTAATATCAATTTCTGCTATTTAATTTCTCTAATTGTTCTCTTTTTTCTTAGACTTGTCTTTGGCTTTCCCTATTGTCTTAGCTACCTCCATCTCTTTGTTCGTTGATTCCTCCATATCTGACGTTCTAGAAGCTATTCCCTGTTCTATCATCCCTAATTTTCTTATGTTTCTCAATATCATGAATTGTACCCCTTGTTTTAAATTAACCCTTGTGCAATAAACAAAGTAATCTTAATTTGTCTGTACCTTTTACAAAGCTTGTTGTCTTACTTCAAACGTCAGTGTTGTTCTTCTTGTCGATGTCGTCCGTGGCGTCTTCTTTTTCGGTGATGCTTTGATGTATCTGCTCCCAGCTTGTATCCTCTCTCTTCTGCGATGTCTACTTCGGGTCCAGCCCTCTGTCGATGTCGTGTTGTCTCCTGTAGGTTCTCTCCAGCCTCCTTCCTTCAGCTTCGATCTGCCGATTCGCTGGGCGCCAAATTTGTAACGGAATAAAGAGCGAGCCCGCCGCCATCAAATGTTGGGTACCAAATTTATGTGTCGTCGCAGACGATGTGACTACCACCAGAATATGTTCAGCTGGTTCAGGGTTTGGTATTATAGCTTGATACTTCTGTGGTGAAAGTATAACAAAATCACAAAGAATAGATTGGTTTATATATGTACGCTCTTCAACATCTCAGGTCATCGGCATTCCATTCAATTCAGGGCGTGAAACAGCCGACAAATTTTTGCTCACAGACTTCTTCTTTCAGGCTTGAGGTTCTTTTTCGTGCCGTAAATGTACTACACGGGACCCACGGCTTTACTTCCCTTCCGAAGGAAGCCATACTTAGGATTTTTACACCCCGAAAAAAAATCCATCGATCCTGACTGGGTTTGAATCTGCGATCTTGGGTTTAGGAGGCAAGTATGGTTACCACTACACCACCAGGACAGACAAAAAATCTACGGAGTTTATTAATGTTTTGTTATTACCACACTACAATACACTTTTCTGATTACGATATGCTTTGAGAATATTATTAGATGCAGTCTGAATACAAGACAGACGTTTTATAATTTATGTTTCTCTCCCGAAAAACTGTGCTTTTTTGTCCTGTTATAACTCGTATATTATTTTCCTATATGGATATTAACTTAAATTCGTAACTCTTATCATTCACTACAAATAATAATTTTGTAATTTCTTCCAAAATATTAATCGTCACTTATCTTTACGTAGTGTTAAAATGCTGCTTCTTTATACGGAGTAAGAACCATAAATTCTGCTAATAGCATTAAAAAACAACTTCTCTCTATGGAATCCAACGCATAACTAATACATTTTGGGATATAAAGCGTCACTTATTACAATTAGATTTTAATAGTACTATACTTTACAATGCATTATATTTTCAACATATGCATTAATATTACAATTTTCTTGTGTGTAGTTTTAATCTTTTCATATTCTTGGCTATATATGTGTTCCTTTGAGCTGTTACATTTTTATATTATAAATATTGTCATAAAAGGTCAACATACAAACATCAAGACATACATCGTAATAGCTCTTATCTGATATATGAAATGTATACAAATGAGCTTACTAGTTTTATATAATTTAAAACATATTACCAACGATATTTGTTATTTAAATTGAAAATTAAAGCCATTATTTAACATTAAACATGTACAAATGAACTTATTAGATTTATACGATTAAAAACATATTATCAATGAATGTTTGGAGCTTTAAATAGAATATTATGGCCTTTATCTTATGTAATAACATACGTACATAAAATTCTTAAATTACATAACTAAATTATTACTATTATCATTAAATGTTTGTGGCTTTATAAAATGAGCATTATATCCTTTATATAATATAAAAACATAGGCAAATGAACTTATTAAATTAATATAATTAAAAATATATTATCATTGAATGTTTTGAGTTTCAAATCAAATTTATAGCCTTTATCTTACATTATAACATACAAATGGATTTCTTAAACTTATTTAGCTATTACTATTAAATGTTTATGGCTTTATATTGAGCATTATAGCCTTTAAGTAATACAAAAATTTGTGCAAATGAACTTATTAAATTAATATAACTAAACAACTGTTAACAATGAGTGCTTAGGGCCTTAAATTGGATATTTTCCTTTTCAGATGGCTCTTTTATTTCCTTTATCTGCCTCTATGTATATATCATCGGTTTATCTTTTAGCTGCTTAAATGTACTACTTTAATGTAGTTTTTAGGTTATCTAACATTTTGCTGTATTTCATTTTAACTAATGTTTCCCCCTCCCTTTGTTTATGTGGTGAATGACTCTATCAATGTCTGTACATCTCTATTTCTTGTTTTGTCCAAATGAGTAGTATCAGATTTATTCGCATGATTATGAATTGCAGTTCTGTAAAGTAGCAATTCCCCAGAGACCTTCATTACGAACAAGATGAGCTGATTCAATAATTGAAGTTGCTCTAAAGTTAGCTGTCTTGCATTCTTTGTGAATGAGTGTGGAATGGACTGCTCAAGGACAGGCAGGCAGTCATGAGTGGGGAGGGCAGCTGGCCTTGACCAAAATGCAAGTGAGGACATATTCTGGAAACCCAGTATATCATGCATTTTTGGCACATAAAACTCTCAGCCCTAATTGTTTCACTGTGTTAGATTCTATATTTTATCAGTATTGAAATATATTGCATTATAACAGCTTCTCCCATTACTATGTATTTTGAAATTGTCTTTACTTTCTGATTCACACTTGTATAGTAGAGCTGCTTGGACTGTTGCCAGTTTACCATTACAATGATATACATTTTTATTAAGCACTAAATATTGTACAATTTATTATGTAACCATCATAATATTCATTTCAGTTTGTTTAATGCAGCTAAGTTTCATATAAATATCAATATTTCAATAATAAGGCCGGTTTATCATAAAGACATTTAAGACAAAAAGAACAACAAGTTGATGCTGTGTGATCTTTACAGTCCACTGTTTCTGCCAGATCCAATAGACGGCTCTCTCTACATGCTGCATGCATCCAAAATGGAGCCTCTCAGCAAGCTGCCATTTACAATACCACAACTTGTGGCCTCCTCCCCTTGCAGGAGTAATGATGGTATTCTCTATACAGGTGAGCAACACCTTCAGCAGCTTTTTGTAATATGTAAATTAAAATGGCATTTGAATTTAGAGTTTCTGCGTTAGAGCTGAGTATTTAGAGTCATAATGACATATTTACAACATTTGCCATTTTGATATATCAACATCACTGACTTGGAGAACCAACAACAACAACAATAATAATAATAATAATAATAATAATATATTTAATGTCAAAACAAAAGAACATTTATCTTTAACTGGGAGCCCTATATGCAGGCCTCTTCTAAGTTTAATGCTATGGAAAAAGGAGTATGCTCATCCTTATGTTCACTAAATTTTAGGAAACACTTGAAATGAACTATTTTAACATAGATGTTTACTTCTAGTACATTCTATTGTTGTACTAGAAAAGATGTTATACACTTACATTGTTAGTGAATGTATATTTTATGAAAGAAAATTAACAAATAAAAGAGAAACAGAGAAACAGAAATTGGCAGAAAGAAATGGAGGGAGAGAAATATAATTCTGGAAATGAAACTGCTTGAATATACTTTTTAATTGAATAGTTCACCTGAATAACATTGTAACCAACAAAAACTGAAATGTACAGGAGCTAAAAAAAGGTTTGTTGTCTTTTATAGTTGAAAAAGTACAATACTTTTTATTATAAAAGTTGGTGCTTATATACACCTTTTTTGGTTTTGTATACACAATAACTGCATTTTCAAACCTTGATTAGAAAAAATAAAGTATGGGAACAAATCTGTAACTGACAAAGGATAATATATTACCATATTGTTCAGCCAGTTACTTTAACAATATAATTGCAATGATAACAGGTATGATTCAATATTACATATTTAGCAAAATATTACATTCCAAGCATAGTTTTTAATTAAAAACACAAAAAATGTTAGGAATGCAAATTCTAATAAAGAAAATTATGCTAACAAAACTGAGATAGCATATTTTACTTCACTCACTGGTGTCATGTTCTCATAGAATTTTCTGAACTGAAACTACCCATATCCAATAGATTCTTCTTCTTTGCAGCTGTACTAGGCAGAGGTTCTGAATATGCATTTGGAAAGCAGCAGATGTTGACTGGCAGTAAATTTCCTCAACCAAGTCTTCTAATCTTTCTTGCAATGCTATGGCTTATGATTTATTAATATCAATATTTATTGTTAAGCAATACAAAATTGCACTGGACAAATTAGATAAAAAATACATTAAAAATTCACAGTTTTAAAATAAAAAAATTCATCTACCTTATACAAAGGTTGATCAATTATAAACTCTCAATTATTAAGCTTGTATTTAAAAACATTACCAGACAATGCTTTCACACTTTCATCTACCATTCTTGCATTGATAGTTGTAGATCATCATGATTAAGTTGGAACCAGATGCATTCTGTTATCTTGAATGAACCCTTATCTGCACAGTTGATCTGAATTTAATGTCCTATACATTATTGCACCACAAGTTTTTTTATCATCTGCACTTTAATTCATTGCAAAAAACAACAAAATTCTTAATGTGCAACTTATCTACTGAGGATAAATCAGCAGTAGCAGCTCACTTTTGGACCAAAAATCATGAAATAATACCAAAACTGCTGAAACATCTTCACAACCCAGTGGAGTTATCCACCTGGGAAAACATTTTCAAATTAAAAAAATAAAGAAAACCTAATGAACTTCAAGTTTCCTCCTATGGACGAACTCAGTAATTTCCTACTTCAGCCAACACATTCCACCACAGGAACATTTGCGTGTCTAGCCATTGATTTGAGTAACGGCGGTACAGTGAGCAACTGAAGATGGGGGAGATTCTCTCGAAATGCATCTTGTTTTTATGTAAGGAAGTGGAGTTTAGTGTAAAAAATGAATACCTAAGTTTAGGATATATTACCACTCCATTGTCAACAGTACAATATTTATCTACTGATGTTATTAAATTACGTAATGTAACTAGCACACTTCAGTGAATAATTTCCATAACTAATCCAAATTGTGTAGTTTCAATTACAAAAGTAAGTTTTTGTTATAATACAGAAAATAGCAAAGAAATATTGTAGGTTAGTTACATTGTTCTACTTACCACATATGAGGGCAATTTTTCAGCTATGGCCGATTTCTTTTGGAGATTTATGGACACCCACTGTCCCGAAGATGTTTACAATGATTATTTTTCCATAAGCACATTTCTGTCTTTCTCCGTTTACCTTTACTGGGCCTTTTACCTGGTGAGAGGAATAGTTCTAGCTGGTCTGCCATTTTGTTTGCAGTTACTGTTCTTGTAAATGCCATTTTCAACATTAAAAAAGTGGTACCAAAACATGAGACTTTAACTGAAAATTTCCCTAACATATATACACCGGTTCATACATTGTTTCACATTGATGAAATGGAGTAGGATGTGCTTTTGTTTTTAATGGAGCAAGTTTTACATTTGGTCTTGCGACATCTATTTTTATGGCGGAGCTTTATGCTATCTATTGGACGATTTTATTTATTTCTGACCAGGGGCTGGGGAACAGTGTCATTTGTTCCAACACTTTGACTATGCTTTTATCTTTTAGAAATCTGTACAACTTCCACCCTATAGTACAGAAGGTTCAGGATGCAGTGTTAACACTTCTTGACGCTGGCGTCAGGGTGACACTGCTATGGGTTCCTGGACATGTGGGACTTCCTGGTAATGAGGCCGCAGATGTCGCAGCTAAATCCTCCCTTTTAGATCCTGCTGAGTACCAGCAACGTTTTTAATTTGGGGATTTTAAACACTCTTTACAGAGAGGCATTCTCTCGCGCTGGCACATGAGTGGCATTTAATACCCACTAATAAGCTTTGGGAATGTAAAACCGCTCCTTTTAACTGGTCGACTTCTTCTCGCACAGTTCATTGCAAAGAAGTGATTTTAGCACATTTGAGAATTGGGCATTGCCATTTTAGTCACCGTCACCTTTTTAATGGTCAACCAGCTCCAGCTTGCCCCCACTGTAACCTTCCCTTTACAGTGCGTCACATTTTACTGGAATGCCATCATTTAACAGCTTTTAGATTTCCCTAGGTTTGTCCTTCTCTATTGAGGAGTTATTTGCAGATGACGCAGCTGCTGTTGAGCGAGTGCTCCGTTTTATCTGTGTTTGTGGTTTTTGGAGCAAGGCGTGAGGTTCTATCATTTTACTCATGATGGCATTTTTAGACTATTTTAAGACTATTGTTTTTTTCAGCTTTTGCTGAATTGTTTTAGTACCAGTCTTTAATTGTTGTGTTGCATATTGCCCTTGTTTGTTTTGGGGTTTTATTGTAACCATTTTAGACTTTTATAAGACTGGTTTGTTTTCAGCTCTTGCTGATGCATTTTACTATCAGTCTTTATTTGTTGTAGCCCATATTACCCTTGTTGTTTGTTTTGGGGTTTTATTGATACAATTTTATACCATAAACTGTTGCGTTTTCCGCTCTTGCTGCTGTGTTTTAGTAAAAGTCTTTTGTTTGTTGAACATTTTACCCTTGTTATTTGTTATGGGATTTTATTTTATTGCACAAAGTGCTACTGTTAATTACCTTATGCACTGATATTGTGTTAATTATTTATTTTTTAATTCTGGCGCAGTTTTTAATGTGTTTGGGTGCTAATGACCATAGCTGTTTTGTGCCCTTAAGCAATAATCATTATCACATTGATGAAAACTGTCGGTTACAACATTGTTTGGGCGAACCATTCAATTTTTCATCATTGGTTAAAAAACTTAAATATATAAACAAACAAATAAATACACGTTTTTTATTGTATCTTCACAGATAATCATAACGGTGATATTACATACATAAAATGTTAATCTTAATAATAACAATATATGATGGCACAACATTACTCATATTTATTAATAAGCTAGTGATTTGATTTAATACTCTTATGCTTCACTTACCATTAAAAATAATTTATACATGTTTCACAGACCATTGCCCGCAACATCAGCTGTGATTCGACTGTCATTCGTTGATGGTTGATGGACTTGGTATAGCTCTCATGGACATTTTATGAACTTTAAGATTAATTTGTCTACTTTTGGGATCTTAAAGTTCGTAACCTTACCATATTTTTTTATAATATTTTTTCCCACATTCCCAGCTCCAACTGTCTATCTATGAATTTCAGCAATGTGATTTCTATTTTTATATTATGTTCATCTTTCCAAAGTGATATGCAACCACTGATTGATAGATTTGTACCTGATATTTCTCCAATGTTCTTTGAGCCTAATTCCAATGCTTTCTTTTGTTTGATGCATTCCAAACAATTAATTCTATAGATTCCTGGTTTCTTCTCATTAGGGATTCTGCCATTATCCATGGATTTGAGCAGATTATTTAGGCTGAATTTGATATACCGGAGTCCCTCCCCCAAAAAAGATTACCACCACTTTTCCTGCTGACAAAATGATTTTAACTTTATTTGGTGTACTTTCACCTTTGTCAACCCACTGTTTTGACTGCTGTTTTGTCACTGGAGTGTAGAGGGGATCCAAGTTTTGTCTCCAGTCACAGAATGATGCCAGAAGTCATGAATTATGCTGCAACTCTTCCAAATATGATTTTCAAATGACCTCCTTGAGTATTTTTGGTCTGGAGTCAACAAATGCAGCACACATTCCACTCAGCTTCTTCATATGCAGGATATTACACACCCATTCACAGGAGATGCCTACCATCTCAGTAATCTCACAATTCTTAATGTAACAGTCTTCTATCAAGATACCATGAATTTTATCGATCATTTCTTCAGAAGAAAACTGAATGGGGCATTGGGAACATAAGGCATCTGCAGTGCTCATATGGCTATGTTTTAATTTATTTATCCAATAATAAGTGGTCTTGAGTGCTGATGCAGAATCCCCATGAATTTCCTTGAGCTCAAATTGTATCTCGGCTGCAGTTCCACTTTTAAATAAAAATGTTTATCACTGCCTGATACTTCTCTTTATCCATTTCTACAAAATGTGTTAAAAGACTGTGTATTGCATCTGTTTGAAAATTTGAACAAAACCATTACAAGAATCGTGCTTACCAATAGTCATGCAGCTTAACAAAATTTCTTGCCATTTAGCTGATATTTACCAGACTTACCTATCTACCTTTGTACATTAACATTAAGTTAATGAAATATTGTAAAGTTAAATTTTAGCGTGAAAAATTATGCCTGTAAAAATTGTGACCATTTTTTATTGAACAGCCATCATATTATTGTTTTGATTAGAATTTAATGTGGAAACAAAATCTAAATTCTGGAAGGTTCTCATATCTCTGAAGGCTTAATGATGAAGCTACAATCAGTAAGTAAACTTCCAATTTTCAGTCCTTGAAATTTGAATAAATGTTTCCACCTTGTTGAAGTAGTATGTGACCATTTTCCTCTGAATATTTGTGCAGAATAGATTGGAATTCTAATATTCAGATGTGTTTTGAAGTCTCTTCAGTCTTTTCACATTGATAGCATTTTTTCCATTGTCTGTAGGTGTTTCTAGAATGACCAATGTATAGTAATCAATCATTCCCATTTTCTGTTCTTACTTGGTAGGTAATTTAGCCAGAGTGCTATCAAAAATTTAAATAAAAGATTTTACCAGTTATTGACTGGAAAAGTTCTTCCATCTTGGTTAGTTTAGTTTAGTTCCTGGAGCATTCTGAGGGTTCTTGAAACAGTCATAAAGACTTATGAACATAGAATTTGTTGTATTGATATAGAGTTGGTTTGGTTGATTTGATTGTTTTATTTACGGACGCTATTTAACATCTCAGGTCATCAGCATCCCATTCAATTCAGCGCGTGAAACAGCCGACAAATTTTGCTCAGAGGCATCTCTTTCAGGCTTGAGGTTCTTTTTCATGCCGAAAATGTACGACACAGGACCCACGGCTTTACTTCCCTTCCGAAGGAAGCCATACTTAGGATTTTTATGCCTGAAAAAATCCATCGCTCCTGGCCGGGTTCGAACCCGCGATCTTGGGTTTAGGAGGCAAGTATGGTAACCACTACACCACCAGGACCAACTAGTTTGAGTTGGTTTGGTGACATTTATACTGCACTTACTTGGTTATTTTAACTGGACATGTTTAGGGAACATTCACTCCCATCACCAGCAAAAGACGAACTGGTAGAAGCATACTCTGTAGGTGGTATGAGAAATTTAGCAAATATTGGATAACAATGGTGTCATGATGTCTTTATTTTGATGAAGTAAATTTTTCCCATGTTGTTAGTTCCAAAGATTAGCAAGTAAGTTTCAATAATTCTTTTTTTTTTTTTTATCATCAATTTCATGGTTCTCTGACCAAAAGTGGGCTCCCACTTTTTGAAATGGATATTTCTGAAATGTTCTTTGGTGCAGGTTTCCAAATTTGTTTTTGTTTTTACCTGATCACAAGTTATTTGGTAGATACCTGACTTCTTGTCTGAAGATTGTAATAACTGACTACAGAGTGTGCTTCTGCTGCTGATGGGAGTGAATGTTCCTGAAACATGTCCAAATAAAAGTGAAGTATAAGTTCACCAAACCAACTCTATATCAATATTATGTTACTACTTCACTAAGTTCATATAGAATTTGTCATTTTCATAAGAGTAGATTTAGGGTTTACCATTGTTAGGCTAGTGGTAAGAGCATTTTGTATTAAAATGCATTGTAATAAACTCCTTTATTATGGCAGGAAAGTGTTGAAGCCAGTCTATAGATTTGCTTTTTGTTTGGTATTCTTGTCATGTATATTTTGATTTTGCACAAATATTTCTTTATTCCTTATATGAAAGTTTATGAGAGATAATATATATTCACAGGGAAGAGTTAAAATTTCTAAATGCCTAAAGAGTTTTCTGCACGAATGTGTGCTATGTGTACCAGTGATTATTTGTATGGCTTTTTCTGTAATAGGAAGACATGCTTACTTTCAACTCAGTTTCCTGGAAATATTACTCTATATTTCATTATTGAGTCGATAAGCATACTAAACTAGTTTTAAAGTATTAAATTTAAAACCTTTCCAATTCAGGTGGTTATCAAATCTTATACCAAGGAATTAAATATCTTTGGTTTGTATAAGTAAGCTGTTATAATTTCCTATCCATAATAAGGGATTTGGAATTCTGCGAATGACATTTATTCTATCTAGATATAGAGACAATTTGTTTGCTTTGAACCATACACACAAGAAACTCAGATATGGCTTTAATTTAATTGTACAATCATTAAGATTATTTCCATTCATCAATGTGTCCTCTGCAAATAGAATGTGAGTGCTCTATGGGTCTCTGTGCTGACATTAATCACGCTTTTTTCACTATGTCATGGTTCACAGTCCAAAAATGAGATGCCATCGCTGATTTCTCCATTTGTTTGTATTTTATATTTCTGAAGTGTTCTTTTAACTGTGTGCCTATTGTTTTTCCAATATAGACTTTTTCACATTCTGCAAATTTTATTTGTAAATATTTGCTCTGTTGGAGTACTTTCATTAATTTAGCCATTCAGGAAATTTTAACATTAAATCTGTTTTTTGGTGCTAATCTGATATTTAATCTATTAGAATACTTTAAATTTGTTATAGCCCATGGGTGATATGTGAACGTTTTAAAACTTAATCTTTTTCTACTGAAAGTGTTGTGGTTTCTTTAATAAGTTTCGTCTCTTGAACTTCTGTATTTTTTTTTTGTGAACCTGTTCTTTGCTAAATTCATTTTTAATTTTCTATACGCTTGTATTCTTCAGAGTATTCTGTCTTCTTAACGGAAAGGTTAACGAGCCTGTACAATAACTGTGGATTACTGCATGTTTATGTATTCTTGGGTTAAATATGTCAGCTATGCACGTTTTTTTTTTTCTGCAGATTCCACATTCCATGTTGCCTTTGATGTTTTACTATTTTACTGTCCAGGAATTGTTAATGTGTTTTTTGTTAACTAAGGCAAATATATCATCATATCTGTATCAGAATATGGCAATGATGTGTGTTTCAAATCTACTCATGAAGAGGTTAGCCAGAAATGGAGATAAGGGACTGTCCATAATAAGTCCTGATTCTTGTTTATGGAATTTTCCCTTGAATGAAAAATAGGTATGATTTATGAAAATTTCAGTGGGTTTTGTGTGCATCACTTAGCCATTCACAGAGATAAGTTTGTCGGCCCTGGTGGTAGTGGTAACCATACTTGCCTCCTAAACCCAAGATCGCAGGTTCAATCCTGTTCAGGATTGATGGATTTTTTTGGGTGTAAATATCCTAAGTATGGTTTCCTTTGGAAGGGAAGTAAAGCTGTGGGTCCCATGTCTTAGATTTATGGCATGTAAAAGAACCTCAGGCCTGAAAGAAGAGGCCTCTGAACAAAATTTATCAGCTGTTTCACGCCCTGAATTGAATGGGATGCTGATGATCTGAGATGTTAAAGAGTGTCCATAAATAAACAAACTCAATGGGGATAAGTTAGAAATTTATCTTCATATTCTAAATATAAACAAGTAAATGAAGCCACAAGAGCATGTAGTTTGACTCAATCATACAATAATTTAATTATATCTGAGGGTGTCTTAATTAATAAATTATTTATTCTCAATTCCAAACCATCTCTGTTAACACTAAACATGTACTGATAACATTTTCCTGAGCAAACTCTGATGCACCACATTTCTCATGCATATCTAATCAATAAGCAGCTGGATAGCTGTAATCTCACTTCCAGGAAAAATGACCATCAAGGCTTTATTGGTGTTAGAACTAATCTTTTTAAAGCTGTAACAACTTTTTAGAATTGGTCAAAACATTTGAGGATTTGGATGTTTCATTGCTATATTAAATATGAAAATTAATTAAATTAATAACAAAAGGAGTTGGTTTTCACTGAGTGTAGTTTGTGAAGTGTAATGACCGATGTTTATTGTATGGAGATGAAACTGTTTTAGCACTTACCTTGATCAAATTGGTATTGTTTGTAGGGAAGAAGCTGGATACTTGGTTTGCAATAGACATCAGGCTGGGGATCAAGCAGGAGGTGGTGAGTTTTGGCAAGACAGACACAACATGCCCCCCACTTGCATCATCACCTGACACCATCTTCATTGGCAGGACAGGTAAGGTGTGCAGTGCATGTTAACCTGCAGCAAACACATGTAATTCATTAATTCTTTAACTTGTTGGTTTGTTTCAGAATACAACATCATGATGTTTGATAGCAAAAAGGAGAAAAGGTGGAATGTCACATTTTATGACTTCTCCTCTACTGTCATGGACACAAAGACTCTCAGCAACTATGGTAACCTATGCAGCTGTTTGTACTGTAACTACTTGTATAAAGATATAAACACACATAATATATCATGTTATGATCATTTTGGCAGAGTATGTGCACTTCACAGTAAGTTCCATGGGCCGCATGGTTACTTTGGACCGACGTGTGGGAACTCTACTATGGGAACAAGATTACAGTTCCCCTGTTATTGCTGTCTATATTTTGGAGAAGGACAATTTGATATCTGTTCCATTTCGAACAGTTGCAGAAGAGACTCTTGATCACTTCATTTCATCAGGTGAACAGGACAGAAGCAATCTCAAGCTCTTGTAAGTATAGTTATGTTTGGTTTATTTACGGACGCTCATTAACATCTCAGGTTATCAGCGTACTTGGTTATGTGAGAAAACTGTATATAATAATATGAGGTGTAATTCCATGAAAAAGGCAATTTCTTGAAAATTCATGAATTGACTTCTATTCACATCCGCTCTACCCTGTTTTATGAAAGCTGATGTGCAATGTCGACAAACATTATATCATTCCGCACTTATATGTGGCCAATATAGCTGAGCATTGATAGAAATGGAGGGAGTAAAGCAACACCTTGGCAATGATCCGTGCATGCAGTATAATAAAGCACTGTACAAAAGATGCAAATAGACAATTGCTGTTCTTTATAATCACTTTTTGTACTTCATCCTTTTTTTTTTAACATGTTTTCTTCACTTGGAGCAATTTTAGTTTTTCATTTAATTAGTAACTTTCATGTAATGTTGGTAGTACTTATAGCTCACAAGTGTAGAGACTACAGATTTCCCATGCACATGCATTAAAAGGTATTTATAAGGTGCATACAAAAACAGCATAAGTACAAGATCACAATTTTATCTTTGTCACTGTCAACAGCATTTAGCACTTTATCTATTGTTAGGGGTTCATTATTAAAGTAAAACCTATGCACTTTCCTATGTATTGCAATATATAAAAAAATTGTCAACTGAGTGAGTCAGTTTTCCCAGGTGTTGTTCTAGCCTTTCTGTGGTAAACTTGCTACAGCCACTCCAATAAGTTTAGCAAGTACATTGAACATTGAAACTGGTTTTTTCTAAAAGTTTATTGGATTTATTATTTTTCCAACCCACTTTTTACAGGCTTTTCACCTTATGTTTCATGTTACTTAAACCAATGTTGTCTTTACCCATCTCGTTGATTGAGATTTGCTGCCTCTATCATACGTAAAACAAATTATGCATTGTGAACTTGTGCAGAGATGGAGGGAGTAAGGTGTGTAGATTAAAACAAACAATACTCAGTCATATTGTATATCATCAATACAGCAATTTCATATGCCATTAAAATTATTATTGCTTGAAATGTCTTAACAGCTGTTTTTGCTCATTTGATAATTAATAATCAAAATAACAGGTTAAATTGAGTGGATATTTAATGAAATATTTACAAGGGAGAAAAAAATACAATGTTTGTGCTACAAACAACTGCCATGTGCATTTGTTAATATCACAATTTAGTTTTCTTTAGATAGAGATTAGAATAATGCATTTATATAGATAGTAGCATAAAATTTACAATAATTATAGAAAAATACAGAGTTGCTTGGCTGGCACACCAATTAATCAATCCCTCCATTATACTTCATTTGTAAAAATATAGTATAGTTCCCTGATTTTAGGGAACAAATGGAAGTCCATTGGAAATAAGGCAGATGTGACATCAAGAAGTACTCAATCATTGATTTTGCAATGATGTAAGAGAGCAAGCAAGAATAATTTCATCTTTGATAAACATAGCTTTTTCTCCCATATTTTTATCTTGAAAAGGTTAGCAATAATATATTCCAGTGATAGATGTTTTGAGAAGATATTCCAATTAGCAATATACCTTTGGCAACATATAAAACTGATACCAAAATGTTCCTGGCATATTTCATACATTTGGCAGTGGAGAATTGTGTTCCTTCCCTTGTTTGTACTGCTGTTTTATTTCAAATGTGATGTTTCTTTATTAATCACAAACCAATGCATAAATTTGGTGCATTCTCCTTCAAAATAGGCCAAACTTTGTTGAGAGATTTGTTCGTTTTTAATCCTGAGTCAGCAGTTGCAACATCCATTGTTGATAATTTTTTCAAGCATAATTCTTCCCTCAAAATGTGAAATATATATTCCCTTAAATGCCCAGAGCTTCAGCAATTTTGGATCCCTTTAAAAGGCAATCCTACAGAACCATACCTTGTACTTGATTAATAATTAATTTCTGAAGTTATGATGGATTTTGATTATCTTTTAAGCTTTTAACTGCATTGTTCACTTATAAATGGTTGAAAATAATGGTACAGAGTCCACTACAGTGTTTGTCATACCTGTATGAATTTCTCTTGCATTCATCCATTCTTTTCCACTTACCACACAATGTTCAAATTTGCCATTTTTCCTGTATACACATATCTACACTGCAAAAAAACAGCTATAGGTACATTCTTGACCAATCTGTGTATTATTGCACAAATGTTTCAATGGAAAATGGGGGTTTTGATAACAAAATGCATTGGAGCTGCTGCAATCTGTGGGTAATTCTGAGAACCCCTGCATAAATTATGTAAATTGTACTAAAATGTATATTGGATAAACAAAAGTGTAACACAAGTATTTGATAGAACACAACAGAAACATAAAGTAAAAGCAAATGCAGAAACCTGTTGTGGTAGCTCATACAGAAAATCATGAAACGGAAGAAAAAGTACAACTATTAAGTGTAGTAGAAAGACATAGAGAACTGAACAAGTAGAAAAGAATATCAAATATCCACCAGAGCTGAATTGTATGTGCTCCTACAGTTGACAAGTATACTGATGATGCAAACAAAGATCCATGAAACATGTTCTGTTAAAATAGTAAGTTGCATGAATGTTTAGTGGTTTGTGTTTTTCAGTGAGACGCTGTACATCGGAGAACACCCCCATGGACTGTATGCTCTTCCATCCCTTGCTGATCAGAATACAGTAACCATAGGAGCATTACACACAGGAATGTTGCTTCTTGAAGGACCCCAGTTGTCACAACTTGAGCCTTACAATGACAGACATGTACCTCTTCTTGGTGAGAATGTGAGAATGAATCCAAGCAATGTCATCTTCCAGAGCCTTCCCAAGGAGGAAGACAGCCGTGTCACTCCTTACATTATACTAGGTAGGTAACCTGCAGTCTTCTGGCATACTACAAAGTAGTGCAACAATCAGTACTTACTCCTGTCTTCATCTATAGGACACTACAGGCTGTCAGAGAATAGTAAGATGGTGCTGCAGATAACAGGCAGATCAGATCCTATCATTCAGACGTATTTTGAGGATAGTAATAGTACATCTCAGACAGAACACATAGACAGCTTCACTATGGTTTTGTTTACCTCGCTCAGAGCAGCAGGCACTTGGCTTGAACAGCAGGAGAATAAAGTGTCAACTTTGTTGCTCATTGTAGGCTTCGGAGCCATTCTGGCCATGCTGTGGTACCTCCATGCTCAGGTAAGCAGAATTTAAGAAAGACAAGATGAAAGTTCAGTATTTGGATAAGTTGCATATGTTTGTGAAATGTTTCAGTTGCGAGAAGTTCAGCAGTCTCAGGGATCCAGGTCTTCAAGTTCTGGAACACACTTAAGCAACAATGTCACTGCACATGCAGAAGACATTGGAGAAGGAAACATTAAAGTAGGAAAAATAATATTCAATGTTGATGAGGTTCTGGGTAAAGGATGCGAGGGAACTTTTGTATTCAAGTGAGTTCATTTTCTAGAAATGTATGTTAATGACATTGCTGTCAACAGTACAAGGTTCTTGATTTTGACATGTTTGTTACAGAGGGAAGTTTGATAACAGAGCTGTTGCAGTGAAACGGCTCTTGCCAGAGTGCTTCACATTTGCAGACAGAGAAGTTGATCTACTGCGAGAATCAGATGAGCATTCCAATGTAGTGCGTTATTTTTGTATGGAACAGGATAAGCAGTTTAGATATATAGCACTAGAGTTATGTGCAGCCACATTACAAGATTATGTGGAGGGGAGGATCTATCTGAACATTATGAGTCCCCTAGACATACTGTATCAGGCCACAGCAGGCCTACAGCATCTCCATTCACTTAATATAGGTAAGTGTAGCAACAGAACTGACATAAGTCTCTCTTAATATAAGTAAGTGTAGCAACAGAACTAACACACGTTTCTCTTTATATAAGTAAATGTAGCAACAGAACTGACACAAGTCTCTCTTAATATAAGTGTAGCAACAGAACTGATGCAAGTCTCTCTTAATATAAGTAGGTGTAGCAAAAGAACTAACACAAGTCTCTCTTATTATAAGTAGGTGTAGCATAAGAACTAACACAAGTTTCTCTTAATATAAGCATGTGTAGCATAAGAACTAACACAAGTCTCTCTTAATATAAGCACGTGTAGCATAAGAACTAACACAAGTTTCTCTTAATATAAGCATGTGTAGCATAAGAACTAATACAAGTCTTTCTTAATATAAGCACGTGTAGCATAAGAACTAACACAAGTCTCTCTTAATATAAGTGTAGCAACAGAACTGACGCAAATCTCTCTTAATATAAGTAATGTAGCAACAGAACTAACACAAGTCTCTCTTAATATAAGTAGGTGTAGCAAAAGAACTAACACAAGTCTCTCTTAATATAAGAAGGTGTAGCAACAGAACTGACACAAGTTTCTTTATATAAGTAAGCGTAGCATAAGAACTAACACAAGTCTCTCTTAATATAAGCAAGTGTAGCATAAGAACTAACACAAGTCTCTCTTAATATAAGTAAGTGTAGCAACAGAACTGATGCAAGTCTCCCTTAATATAAGTGTAGCATATGAACTAACACAAGTCTCTCTTAATATAAGCAAGTGTAGCATAAGAACTAACACAAGTCTCTCTTAATATAAGTAAGTGTAGCAACAGAACTGATGCAAGTCTCCCTTAATATAAGTGTAGCATATGAACTAACACAAGTCTCTCTTAATATAAGTAGGTGTAGCAAAAGAACTAACACAAGTCTCTCTTAATATAAGTAGGTGTAGCAACAGAACTGACCAAGTTTCTTTATATAAGTAAGTGTAGCATAAGAATTAACACAAGTCTCTCTTAATATAAGCACGTGTAGCATAAGAACTAACACAAGTCTCTGTTAATATAAGTGTAGCAACAGAACTGACGCAAGTCTCTCTTAATATAAGTGTAACAACAGAACTGATGCAAGTCTCTCATAATAATATAAGTGTAGCATATGAACTAACACAAGTCTCTCTTAATATAAGTGTAGCAACAGAACTGACGCAAGTCTCTCTTAATATAAGTGTAACAACAGAACTGATGCAAGTCTCTCATAATAATATAAGTGTAGCATATGAACTAACACAAGTCTCTCTTAATATAAGTGTAGCAACAGAACTAACTCTAGCCTCTTGTATCAGACTACAGCATGCCTTCAGCATTTCCATTCACTTAATATAAGTGTAGCTACTAAATTAACACAAGGCTCTTGTATCAGGCTACAGCAGGCCTGGAGCATCTCATCTAACTTGTAAGTACTAAACTGACATATACCTCCCTTATGAGACTACAGCAGGCCTGCAACATCTCTATGTACTTAATATAGATAAGTGTGGCTACTAACTTGACACATGCCTCTTGTATCAGACTACAGCAGGCCTGCAGCATCTCTATTAATTTAATATAGGTAAGTGTAGCAACAAAGCTTTTTCATTAATTTTCAAGATATGGTATAAGTTCTTATTTGTATTCAATAGCTGCTCTATAATTTAATTTATAACATGGATTGTTGGTTGTTAGCAGCCATTGGGGATGTTGACATTTATAATCATATCCTTAGCTTCCCAGTAAAGAGCTTCCAAATTATTTTTCATTTGTTTGTTGCTATCTGGTTGGCAGCTTTTCAAAAGATGTTCTTATTATAAGATAGTATTCATGTAAATTATAATTAATATGTCATCTGACACACTCTTATGCTTCACTTACTTTTTAACATGGTGGGACCAGTTTGGAAGAGACATCCTCTCCATCTTCAACAAACTTGACAACTCAAGTATTCACGTCCTTATACACAGTGGGCAATAGCCGTCATTGATTAATATCATCCTGAACAGATGTTCTGACAGGCAATCATGCCCAACAGTTGAGTTGAATTGGGCAACTCTAATGTTTTTTTTTAATTAAAGATGTTTGAAAGTATTTAGATCTTCTTATGGTTTTCCTTTAAGGTTTTGTTTGATAATTTGTTGTTCTTGTTCACTTATATAATCTTTTTATGAGTTTCAATTTAGAGGGAAGATCTAGTTCAAAAGATGGTTTTAATTTTATGGTGGCTCCTTTTCTTGCTAAAGTATCAGCAATCTCATTCCCTTTTAATCTAACATGCCTTGAGGTCCATTGTATAATTATTTCTGTATATTTGATCTGGATTGGATGATTTAAGTTTCTTATTTCATTTATAGTGTATGTCGGTGGGTAACTGTAAAATTCATTATACTTTGTAGTGCTGCTTTAGAGTCACTTAAGATGACAATTCTTTTATTTATGTTAGATCTATACAGTAGATTTTGTAAAGCTGCTCTAATGGCCATTATTTCACCAACAAAATTGTTAACATACTGTTCCAAAGGTATGAATATTGAGAGAATTGTTCAAGTATAGTGTAGTATATAGTAAAGTTTGCTTCCCCATTTTTAAGAGATCCATCTGTATACACTCTACACCATATATTAGTTGGATAACAGTTAAAACATATCTTTTAAAACAGAAATTATTTTAAAAGATATATATGGAACTAACACAGATGCGCAGATAGTGAAAAGATCTATATTGGAAAAACAAAGAGGAATATAGGGCACACATTTAGAAGAGCATTTCAGGAACATAAAATATAAACAGACAGACAGATCAGCTGTGGCATATCATTTTTGGACAAATAATCATGAGATTGTGAAGAAGGTGAATTTATTAAAAGAGACTCGGGGACATATAGAACTGGATACTTGGGAAAAAATTTACATTCATAAATACAGAGATCGATTAATGAACTTTGATATCCTAAAGGTAGAAAACACCACCAGGGCGGTGCTAAATGCTGTCAAT
The DNA here is from genome assembly GCA_030762175.1 of Metallyticus violacea. Classification (NCBI taxonomy): domain Eukaryota; kingdom Metazoa; phylum Arthropoda; class Insecta; order Mantodea; family Metallyticidae; genus Metallyticus; species Metallyticus violacea. The sequence continues at coordinate 96,221,179 of CM060841.1, read as the reverse complement.
CTTAATATTTCAGGTTGGTCGTTCTTCTTGGAGACCATTGTATCCAGATTTCGTTTTACATTCATATCTATATATTGTAAGTGTCATTTGGTAAAAAGACAGGCTTTGTGCTTATTTTTAAAAACTTGTCTAAATCTTCTTTCTATATGTAATTTTTGAAAGTCTTATGTTTTAATCGTTGTGTGCTGTCAAGAATATTAAACTGTGTTGATTTCTGTCTCAGTATAGCCATTTTAATATCTAGCTCCAATTTAATTGGCAGATTGTTAGTTATGTTCTAAATTGTAGCAATTCGTGTTGCTTTGATGGCTTCTGTTATTATTCTTAAGGACCTAGATTGTATTGATTCCAATTTAGTTATTAAGTTGGTTGTTTATTGTGGACGTTATCTTACTTCCATAGAGCAAATTGAGCTTTATGTATCTTGTGTGTGTGTCATTTATGACCTATGGATCCTCCCCATTTGACTCCTGCTAATCTTCTTAATATGTTGTTCTTCTTATTCACTTTCTTGTATTGTTAATCTGTTCAGAGTAGGAAATTTTTTTGTCAAGTGTTAAACCAAGATATTTCGTATGTTCTTTCTCTTGTAGTAGTTCATTATTGATTTTAAGCTCTAAATCATCTGTAGTGTGTTGAAGACTGAAAACTGGAAAACTGTCTTTTTAGTTAAATGTAAAATTGGAACTTAAACACAGTGAAGCCAATCATATTAATGGATATCATTGTATGATTAGTTGAACTACACACTCTTAAAGCTTCACTTACTTTTTATAAATGTATGGAACCGGTTTCGAGAACATTTGTTCCCATCTTCAGCCATGCTAAGGTTCAACTGTCGGATCATTCGTTGAGCTGTGGGAATGTATATTCTGCTCTGGTGGCGGTGTGATAAACTTGTAGTTTATGTTTTCATCCCCGACAATGTCGAAGTTCATTATGCTGTTTTTGTATTTGTAGATGTAGATTTTCTCCCAGGTTGCTAATTCCGTAGGTCCTTGTACTGATTTTAATAATTTTGTTTTATTTATTATGTCGTGATTTTGTGTCCAAAAATGATATGCTACTGCTGATTTCTCTATTTGCTTGTACTTTATGTTCCTGAAATGTTCCTTTAACCGTGTGCCAATGTTTCTCTTTGTTTTCCCTATGTAGATTTTTTCACATTCTGCACAGTTTATTTTGTAAATACCTGATTTTTCTTCTTGTGGAATACTGTCATTAACATTATCTATCAGCAAATTTTGAACATTAAATCTATTAATCGGTGCCAACCTGATATTAAAATCTTTAAGAATATTCTGAAATTTTTTTGTGGCCCATGGATGATATGTGAATTTTTTAAAAATAAGTTTATCTTTTTTTGCTGAAAGTGTTGTGGTTTCTTTGATATGCTTTTGTCTCTTGAATTTCTGCACCTTTTTATGTACTAGTTCTTTTTTAAAACCATTTTTAACTGCTGTTTCTTCTATTTGTTTGTATTCTTTAAAATATTCTTCTTTGCTAATTTGTAGGTTAACTAGCCGGTGTGTTAAACTGTTAATTACTGCATGTTTGTGTGCTGTAGGATTTAAACTGTCAGCTTTGATGTGATTATCTGCATGTGTATTCTTTCTGTATATTCCAAATTTAAGTTTTTCTTGGCATTTCATTATTTTAATATCCAGGAATGGCAGCATGTTATCTGTTTCTATTTCGTATGTAAATGAAATGTTTTTATCTTGAATATTTAGAAGTTTTAAGGCATCGTCAATGAGTTTTCTGTCAACTATGGCAAATATATCATCCACATATCTGTACCATACCTTAAATATGAATGGAAACGCTGTGTTGATGTGTGTTTCAAATCTACTCATGAAGAGGTTAGCTAGAAATGGAGATAAGGGGCTGCCCATTGTAAGTCCTGCTTCTTGTTTATAAAATTTTCCTTTGAAAGTGAAAAAGGCTTGGTTTATGCAAATTTCTGTCAGTTTGATGTATTCTTTAATGTGTATATCATTAATTCCACTTGTTTTTAGCCAGTCATGTAGATAAATCAGGAGTTTTTCTTTTGGTATGCTAGGAAACAGAGATTCTACATCGAAAGATATAAGTGTGTCAGAGGGGTGCAATTTTATGTCTTTAATTTTTTCTATTAACTGATATGAATTATTTATGCTCCTGGTTTGAAATTTTGGTAAAGCCTTGAATCTATTAGCTAACCATTTTGCTAAATAGTAAGAGGGAGTATTGATGAAACCGGTTCCATACATTTATAAAAAGTAAGTGAAGCTTTAAGAGTGTGTAGTTCAACTAATCATACAATGATATCCATTAATGTCTTTTTAGTGTTTATTTCCATATTGTTGGTGGATGCTCATGTTTCCATGCTATTGATAATTGTCTGCATTTCATTTTCTAGTTTTTTGTAGTGTTGTCTACTCTGCTTATTTTTTTAGCTAATCCATATGTTGATATCATCTGCAAACAATCCCATATTTGCTTTTGGGAAGTCAGCTAATATTTTGTTGATGTTATCTATGAAAATATTAAAAAAGAATTGAACAGGAAACACCACCTTGAGGAAGGCCTACTTTAGTCGTATGCCATTTAGAGAGGGCATTATTCCATTTACAGCTATGTACCTTTGTGATAATAGTTCCATGAACCATCTCAACATGTTTCCTCTTATTCCAATATTACTCATTTTATAAATAAGCTTCTTTCTCCATACCTTGTCAAAAGCATTTTTGAAGTCAACAAAGAGAGTAAGCATTGTTTCTTTTATTGAAGGAATTTTGAATATCTTGTGTTAAATGTAAAACCTGACTTAATGTTGAATAGTTATTTCTAAAACCTGCTTGATGGTCTGAATTGAGACTTTGAGATTCCAGATAGTAAGTTAATCTTAGTAGTGACCATTTTCTCCATTGTTTTAGCAAGTGCTGAGGTTAAGGATATAGGCCTTTAACTGTCTAACTGGCCTGCTGGTTTGTCTTTCTTCTTAATTGGTATGATTATGCTTTTTTCTATATAGTAGGAATGCTATCTTTACTGTTCCAGATCTTGTTGAATATGTTCACTAATACTTTCTTGGCTCCGCACCCTCAATCCTTGATATATTCACTATGAATTTGGTCTGGTCCAGGGATTTTTTTTGTTCTTAAGAGATAATATTGCTTAGTTTGGTTCTTGAATTGTAAACTTGTCATAAAATAGATGATGTTGGCCTGCAAGTAGGCTTATGCCTTTTAATTTTCCATTGTCTCTATTCAATTCATGTGCAAGTTTGTAGTAAGTGGCAAATCTGTTGGCTTTGTCCGTATCATGAATGAGGACTTTGTTAATAATAAGAGGTTCTTGTTTTGTTTCAAGGACATTATTTATGTACGTAGTGTCATTACCCTGTTTAGAAATGCAGTTTTCTTTCTCCAATCTCTCACTAAATAAGGATCTTTTGTTGCTTCTGCTATATTTCTGGTGTTATCTCGGTCTCTTTTTAATGCACATAATCTCTGATTCCTAAAAGTACCCAATACCCTTTCCTCTGGGTACTGTTATTTTTTCAGAATTAATCAATTTTTCGTTAACTTTGTCAATTAGTTTCAGAGGACTTTTCTCCCTATCAATGTCTTCAAATAGTTTGTCAGTAAGTTTCCGAAAAGTTATTTTGCATCTCTTCAGTTGACTAGCTTTTAAATTACTCATTTGTGGTTGGATGGTTTCAGTTATGACAACTCTATGGCTGCTACCTATGTCTTCCAATACTCTTCTAGTGGTGTGATTTGCAATATCTGAAGAGGGAATAACCACATCAGGATTTTTGACTTCCCAATATAGTGAATAAAAGTTTTGGGGTCATTGTTTTTGTATATTAAATTTATTGCATTTGCTTCCAAAAATTTAATTGTTTTTCCTCCTGCATTGGAGGAATTGTACTCCCACTGTTTTGAATGTCCATTCAGGTCTCCTATTATCAGGGTATTTTGTCTAACTTCTATTAAGTCAAGATTTAGTTTGTGATTATTTGAGGGACTGTATATTTTGCATACTGTAACCATACTTCTGATTGAAAGATTTCAGCATAGTCTGTGGAGTTCATGGTTTTCAGTGTAGTTGTTTTACTTAAAAGAGAGTTTTTAACTCCTATTAGCAGGCCGCTTGTCAATGTTTATGTTGTAGTTTTTAAAATTATAAAACTTTTATCTACTTTGTTTATGTAATAGTATTTCAATTTTAACACTGGCATTCCAGAGTAGAATTGAAAAACACATTGTGCATTAGAGCTCTTACATTTTGGAAAACTTGCCATATTTGTAATTTGCTTAGCATTACCCAGGTGCACCACAAGAAGGTGAAATTACTGTGCACCTTAATTCACAACATAAATCTATACATTTTACCATGGAAGAGCAGAATAATAGGTGACTCCCATTCCTAGAAGATGAAGATAGATTGACCTTTGGAATCCATAGATAAGAAACACACAGAAAATTACATAAAAATAAGTCATAATCTCATCTCACAAAGATATGCATGTTCTACAGTTTGGCACACAGAATAATTAATATCCCATTCACAGAAACAAGAGTACAAAATGGAATAGCCATGATTAGTTAATAGAGCAATAACCACTGGTTTCAATAAAGGCACAGTAATAAATGTTATCAGTAAATTTAGAAGACAAAACTATAAGAGATATTTCCATAGTGAAAACCAAGGAAAAATATAAATTCCGAAGTTTCACATATCATCCTACTTACCACAACAAATTCAAGAGGATATTCAAAAACATTGCATAAGGTCAAGCCCCAAAGAACAAATATAATATAAAAATGTATTAGGTTGCACAGTAAAAGACACCATACCAACAGAACGGAAATTAGGAATTTATGTGCAGATTGTAACCAAAGATACATAAAAAGAAGAAGAAGAAGAAGAAAAATTTAGAAATTAGGAAAAAGGAACAATTTTGGAATGTTTGTTTTAAGAAAATTTATTAATCAGCAGTGGCAGCTCACTTTTAGACCAAAAATCATGAAATTAAACCAGAGGCTAAGCTGCTGAAAGAACTTCACAGCCCAATAGAGCTATCTACTTGGGAAAAAATTTTTATCATAAAAAATAGGACAAACTTAATGAATTTTGATGTTCCACCCAGGATTGAACTCGGCAAGTCCCTACTCAAACCATCAGAGACTGCCACTGAGGCACCTTGGGATCCAGCCTCCATATCAAACAGTCAGTCAACAGTTGACGATGTGAGCAATTGACTCCGAAATATGTCCTAATGCTGTATAAGTGGAGTTAATGTGAACATATTTAATACATTCTAATAGGATATATTACCACTCCATTGTCCATTGCTTCATAATTACAATTTAATTACTGCATTTCCTTTCTGACCATGGCATTAATTTGCTTGGAGAAGTCATTTAAGTCAGACAAATCTTGAAATTCAAGTATGAATACAAAACAACGATTACATTTTTAATTATAGAAGGATCTCTTTGCCCAGTGATGGTGTGTATGGAGAACTTCATATTGCCCTGTGAAGAAATGGTCAAAATTGAGATGAGATAGCCTTGAAGATGACTCACATGAATGTTTTGACATAAGAAAACTATCTCTGTTGTTGAGGAGAAGTTCTGAGTGATAAGTGTCTGAAGACGTATGCAATAGCTGCAAGGTTGAAGTTTTGTACAACTGTGCTATGCATCCTTAATTAACATTTGCATATGCATAAGGTCAGTGTAAGATGGGTGTCCCGGAGTTCAAATGCAAATGTATGTAGAATGCTGTCAGAAATTTTTGAATTTTTGTTTCATTTAATGCATGTCTGATCATACAGATAATATGGGACATGTCAGTGTAAATTACAATTAGTGTTGGTCTGTAATGCAATGCAATTAATTCTAATATATTTAAGAATACATAGTATTTTTCTACTCAACCTCAGAAGAAATATGATCAATAGTTGGATGAACAATAACAGCATCTAGAATGCAGTACAGTATAAATGATGAAGCAGTACATTTCTCAGTGAATTCATAAATACCATTGAAATTGTGTTTTGATAAGATGTAATATAGTTTATTATTGAATCTTTGTATTACAGATATCTGTTTAAGATATGAAGGTAAACCATTATACATTTAAAGACCAGTATGGGAAAACTGTTTTTAAAGAATGTTGTTTAATGGGAGTAACAAAAATATAATTTTTGTTCTTGTGTTCTGCAAGTGTACATTTATATTCACTATTTGCCTTAATTTAGGTTAGTTTTTTGTTGATTTGTTTTATTTATGGACACTCTTTAACATCTCAGGTCATCAGCATCCCATTCAATTCAGGGCATGAAACGGCCATTAAATTTTGCTCAGAGGGTTCTTCTTTCAAGCTTCAGGTTCATTTACCATTTCATTTGCCATAAATCTATGACATAGGACCCATGACTTTACTTCCCTTCTGAAGGAAGCCATAATTAGGATTTTTACACCTGAAAAAAATCCATCAATCCTAGCCAGGATTGAACTCATAATCTTGGGTTTAGGAGGCAAGTATGGTTACCACCAGAACTGACAATATCGGTTAGGATTTGATAAATGAATACATATACATGGTAGTGATAATATATGTAAATATGAAAAAAGCTGTCTAAAACTTTTAGTTCTCCTTTCTTTTGGCAATGGTATTTACAGGATGTATATATTGTAAGCATGTGTCAGTCATCAGTTGTTAATACACAATCATAAAATGGAGGTAGCAAAATTTGAGTTTAAAGTCCTTCTAAAGCACTATTGGGAACGAGATTATATATTTGCTGCCATGATTCAAAGGAATGTGGAGTATAGGGAGAAGGTGCTATTAGTGAGCATACATCAATCACAATAATGGTTCCAGTATGTCAATAATGAAAAAGAAAACACTAAAGACTTACATCGTGGAAGATCTAAGGTATGGAATATTGAAAATACATGCAAAGTTTGGGAAGAAAATCTGCAAAAAAGTACTTGTAGGCTGCCATAAGAATTTGATCATACACCACTATATTAAGACGCTTAAAAATCATACAAAAACTGTAGATGTGTATCACATGAATTGACATTTGAACAGACCCACTGCAGAGTGAATATCTGTCATTTACTTGTCACAAATCCCATGGATGATACATTTATCAGGAGAATTGTCACATGTGATGAAAAATTGAATCAGTGGTTTGATTCCAGTCAGCCTGCCAAACTCATTGTTAAACAAAATCGGTTTGGTCCCAAAGAAATGCTGTGTTTGGTAGAATTTTGAAGGTGTGATCTATTGGAAGTTTATATCTTTATTCTCAAACAACTGGAATGAGTTGAGACAGAGCATTAATTAATTGAAATGGATGCTCTAGCAGCAGGATAATGTGGGACCCTATACAGCTTGAACAAGCATGGAAAATATCCAGGAATTAGGAGAATTTAAAATTCTACCACACCCAGCATAAACACCTTCAGATTACCATCTGTTTTAATCTATGGCTCATTTCCTTCATAAATTTTGCAATACCCACTTCCATGGCTTTAATGTTTTCAAAATTTCTGCATGGAAGTGGATATTATGGATTTTAGATTCATCAAAATCCAAACTGGTCCTTTTATGGGGTAACAAATCTTGCTGAAAATTGGCTTAGGAGTATAGAGTCTAATGAACTTAATTTTGAAGATTAGATTAATTTATTGTCAGACCACGTTTGAAATAAAATTTTGCAAAACCAATATTACTTATATGACATGAGAGCATCTATAAACTGCTCCATTAAAAAGGGGCCTATTCATTGTTGTGTATAGTTCACAGGGATGTGAAACCTCATAATGTCCTGTTGTCTGTGCCAAACTATAAGGGAGAGGTGCGTGCAATGATATCAGACTTTGGATTGAGCAAAAAATTGCAAGTTGGCAGAATGTCTTTCTCACGGAGGTCTGGCGTTGCTGGTACAGAAGGCTGGATAGCTCCAGAGATGCTAATTGGACATGCTAGAACAGTAAGTATTCTGATGTTAATATAAAACACCATGCTACATTGTTGCATTGTACAATAAACCAGCCATGCTTGTTTTGCAGACTTGTGCTGTGGATATCTTCTCACTGGGCTGTGTGTTTTACTATGTACTGTCCAATGGAAAGCATCCATTTGGCGACTCCATCCACAGGCAGGCAAACATCATGGCCAACAGCTTCAGGTATACTTAGCGAAGTGTAATCACTGGTCAATTGAGTGCTTCAGTCAATTAGCTTACACTTAAACTATGGGGACATTCACCAGTTCTTAAAGCTAGTCATGATGAACAATACAGCATAATCATCTTCTCCAAGTATTTCCCCATAACTGGTCATTCAGTTAACCAAGAATGGAAGCACAGGTGTCCTCATTGTCATCACTGGTACAAAGCTCCTCTTCTTATGCTGTCACAGTGTCTCCTGTGTCAGAGGGATAGAAGCATTGTCATGGTGCATATAAGTTTAATTCTTGGCCATTTTTACACATCTTTTGGAAAAACCTTCAGGAGACAAACTGTTGTGTATCATAATGCAGATACTATCCTTCAGTCTTCAAGGGGAACTATTGTCACACAACCACTAATGCAGAAGAATGTTTTCACTATATTTTTGCTCTCTTCACTTTTGTTTGTAAGATCCATATTGGTGACTGAAACTTTGTTTTCAGATCATACGAACAGATCCTTGTTATCAACTGATATGATTTCAGAAATATGGTTTTATTAAAGTTGTAATATCAAAGGATATTTTAAAGAAAATATTAGTTTTGGAAATTAAGGATAATAATGTTTCCTTTGAAGTTTTAAAATTTTATTATTTTTGGTATACAAAGCCAATGTGTTGTTTAAACTATTAAAACTTATGTTAATATGTTTTTTCATCTCTGGAACAAATTTATAGCACCATTTTACTTGAGGAATCTTCTGCCCTTCACCCACTGCACAAAAAATATTCCTGACCCTTTAACTATGGGTGTTATTTGAATGACCCACAGATTGCAGCAGTAGCTTCTAAGCAGTTTTGTTATCAAAAGCTACCATCTTCCAGAGAAATATTTGTGCAAAAATATATGGATTGGTCAAGAATTGTACTTGCTATAGCTGTTTGTTGCAGTGCAGACGTGTATATGGAAAAAATGACAAATATCAAAGTATGGCCATTACGTACTTGATAAAGAAGGGTATGAATGCAACAGAAATTCATACAGATATGACAAATTTCAAGTAGACCAGAGTTTAAACATGGATGTGAAAGCTTTGAAGATGTCCCATGCAGTTGGTAACCCAAATCTGCCACAAAATCAGAAATCATCGATATGATACGCTATATGATCCTCAAGGATCACCAATTAAAGATTTCTGAAGTTTCTGCATCTCTGAGCACTTCAGGGGAATGTGTTTCACATTTTGAAGGAAGAATTGTGCTTGAAAAAATTATCGGCAAGATGGGTGCTGCAACTGCTGACTGAGGATCAAAAGTGAATCAGACTGCAAATCTCTCAGCAAAGTGTGACCTGTTTTCAGGGAGGTTCCCCCAAGTTGTGATTAAACTGGGTACACTACTTCATGCCTGAAACAAAGGTAGTCTAAACAATGGAAGCATTGCAATTCTCCACCACCAAAGAAGACCAAGTGTATGAATCCAGTTTTCTAGGATGCCAAGGATGTACTGCTAATTGATTTTCCCACTGGAATATCTACGAGGGTCGTTCAGAAACTAATGCCTCCTATTTTTTTTGTGTTGACGACCCTTGTCTTGCTGCAGCACATTATGGTAACCTTTTGAAGATAAAAATATGTCAGAAAAAGGTGGGATTATGAAAGAATAAAGTCATCTTGCATCAAGACAATGCTTACCTTCCTACATATGTCATTGCAATAGGGTATGCTTTATTGCAACATTCACTTTATTTCTTTGACTTGGCTCCATTGGACTTCCATCTGTTCCCTAAACTGAGAAAATTATGTGGTGGAAAGAAATGTTTGTTAAACGAATAACTTCAATCAATAGTTGAGGCCTAAAGGAACCTGACTTTCAAGATGGGATAGAGGTTTTGGAGCATCGTTGGATAGTGCATTGGTATCAAGGGAGAATATGTTGAAAAATATTAATAATTTTAAAAATCTAAGCCCTCATTTTTTGCTTCATTCCAAGAAATTTTCAAATGCTCCTCGTAATCATTATGTGACCCTTCTGATCCAGTATTACTTTAAAATCCCTTTATGTCATTTGGGGTTGTTCTTGCAACATTATCTCCATCGTGGCAATGTTTTCTGTAGTCATTCCTGTTGGAGATCTTTGCTTCTCTTTTCATCTTTAATTCTAAAGTTCCTTGATCATGAAATACCAAAGTCCCCTAAAATGTATGTAAGTCCCTCAAGATATTGTACCTGAATTAAAATTATAATAAATGTTGCATGATAATGTTCTCATCCCTTAGTATTCCTTATAATCCACATTGTTCTGACTGCATGGGTAACAGTTAGTGGAAGTTATAGTGATTACAGATAAATGTATGGGCTAACAGATGGCATATATAGGAGGTTCCCATACTAGTTCTATAGCACATCAACAGGTGCCAGTACAAAGCTGTGTGCACAATGCTAGGAAGCTGTAACCTTGTTAAGCAACATTGTTGTATTTATTCGTAAGTACAATTTTTACTTAATTGCTGTATTTATTTTGGGATTAGTGCAGTCAGTATTTTTGTCACCACTTACACATACTAGCCTGTGATTTTTGTCATGGACAGCAAGTTGGAACAAAAAAATAATGTGGAATTGTGTATTAAACTTGGGAAATTAGCCAGAGAGACATTAAACATGCTTTGGCAAGTCTATTGCAATGATGCAATGTTTCAAGTGATACAGGTGCTTTGGAAGTGGAAGAGTGTCCAAGAATTACACACTAAAACGTTGAACATATCTGGGAAATTATTCATCCGGATTGTAGGAGAACAATTAACAATATTACTGACATTGTTGGTGTGTCCTTTGGATCAATGCAAACAACGGTCACAATTCAACATCAATGATAAGAAACAGCATGAATCACAGAAGGTTCTCAATCACTTATAAACAATGACTCTGAGGCCATTCTACAAAAATGGCACAAACATTGGGACTGGTGTATTTCTGCCCAAGGGAGCATTTCAAATGAGATAGTTTCAAAATGAGGTAATTGAAGTATTTACTTTGTAACAGGAACTTTTTGATAGTAACTTGTATTTACACATTTTTGTAAACAGTTGACTCAGGTCTGGAAAGTGTCTAGCATCTCATTGCATATAATATTTCTTGTTTCTATAACTTATTCAACAATTAGCAGACTTTTTGAACTTATTTCATGAATTTTTGCGCAGAATTTTAGTATTGAAGATGTATATATTGGAACAGAGGTGGGTACTTTTGGACTTATGCCTTGTTCATGGATGGCTCTTGTGCCTACGACCCAATGGAGAGAAAGAGATGAGGTGAGGAACATAAGTTAGCCAGTATCTATGGGTGATGACTGTGCAGACAAAGATGTAGTCCCTAGCAAGTTTCCAGATAGAACACTCTGATGCCAATAAAGCCCCTTCCCCCAAGTGTTTGAACCCTTCAGAACGTTCTCTTTCATTCCAGATGCCAGGGCAGAAATGTTTCAAAATGCCAGCCCCCAATGGAATGAAATGGAAGAGCAGAAAATTTGTAGAATGTAAATGTCCATCCCTGGATTTGCTAATTGGCCATGGAAAACCACATAAAACTCAGAATGGCCAACCCAGTGGAAATTGAACCCAGGACTTCCTTAATGAGAGTCTGAAGTGTTTCCATCTCAGCCACTCTCCTCGGTTCAGTATTGTATTCAAACTTCATGACTTGAGCATGTACCAAAACAATAATGAAATGAAAGCATTCACACAAAAAATGGAAGTAAAAACCTATGTAAGATAACCTAAAATTTGGGAAGTGTTTGTTATGAAATTAAGAAATAAAATTTGCTCAGATTTTCTTCTGTTTACAGTGACTAAGTAATATAAGAGGTGGATGTGTGTGTTGCAGTCTTGCTGCTCTGGATGGTGAGAGCAGGTTACTTCATGCAACTCTGGTGGAGAGAATGATAAACAATGAACCCACAGAACGTCCACCAGCAAGTGCGATACTAATACATCCCATCTTCTGGAGCAAGGCACATACTCTAACATTCCTACAGGTCAGTAGGAGCAAGTACTGCTGCTGCTTATGGGTTATAGGCACTGTTAATAATATTACATATATAGCAAGAAGTAGAAAAGCAAAAATAGGTAAAACACAATTTTCATGATATTTCAAACAGCTTATATTCTTCAAAGGCAGAAGACAAGTGATAGTATAAACGTAAATATTGAATCTCAAAAGGTAATGTAATGAGTGGAAACTGATAAAAATGAGCAACATGGGGAAAAAGGGGAAACGGAAATATATATATACTAAGAAATTAAAAAATTAAAAATAATAATAATAAAAAATTAGGAAGAGGAATATTAAAGTTAAAGATTTTAACCCAGTGGTGTACATGCTTTATGCTATCTTTCTATCTCTAAGCAAACTTTCAGAGCTACGAGTCAATAATGCATCAATAAGTGTTAAATTAAATTAATCATCAAATCCATACATGTTCAGCAACTGGGCAAGGGAGACGGGTTTTAATAAAATGGCTATGATTGTTCATATGGAGCAAAAGTAAAAGTAAATGTAAATGAATACAAAATAATTAATGTTATTATATGATTTAGTTGAACTACACACTCTTAATGCTTAACTTACTTTTCAAGTAAGAATTGTAAGTATTCAAGTAAGTGAAGCATTAAGAGTGTGTAGTTCAACTAAAACATACAATAATATCAGTTATATGATTGGCTTCACTGTGCAAGTTCCAATTTACATTTTAATTAATTAATATAAAATGCTTTGCACATCTTATAAGATAACACGATGTACTTAGAACAGATAGCAAATCAAGTAATCTCAAAACTTCTGGATAAATTGGGGCTGTGGAACAAATGACATGGATAATTAGCACATAGGTTTTACATTTAGGGCTTTGGTAAAGATATGAGTGGGGTAATTTGGAAGGAGATAGGTTGTAGCAAAATAAACTTTTAAGATTAGAGGATGTTCTAAAAGTAAGGTGGGGTACAAATTTAGAAAAATTACTGAGAGATCAATGCATTAATAAAGCATTATGGCCTTCTTTCAAAACAGATTTGATGCTCTCAATTCCAGGGTCATAAGCATTAACAAGATTAATAAATTTCTTATTGAAGGAGGCGGTTGAATTGAAAATTGAAATTTTTTGTGTGCTGGAATAATGTGGGATTCAAAAAGATAAGAAAGGATATTTTGGTCTTTTTAATATGGGTATCAAGAGATAAAAAGATGTTATAAAGATGTGATTGCAGATTGAAAGAGAAAAAAGAATAGACCTTTTGTTATACAAGAGATGACAGCTATAAAAATGAAGATACTATTGTAAATTAATGGGCTTAATGTGCATAGTAATAAGAAAAGAACTGTTGCAAAGATGTATATGTACTGGGAGGAATGGATATAGACCAATGAAAAAGGTTGTGATCTTTTGTAGATTTGGAGAAAAAAGTTTTGAGACACTTTTGGTGTGAGTGTTATGGATGGAGTTTCATGATGGAGAAGTGTGACCACTGCCCCATAGTACTACTTTGTTGCATACTGAATGTCTGAAAGCAGAGCTATTACATTGCAGCAATTGCATTATGCACATTATATAATGCTGATACTGCTAGTTGGTCCTGGTGGTGTAATGGTAACCATACTTGCCTCCTAAACCCAAGATCGCGGGTTCAATCCCAGACAGGATCTATGGATTTTTTTGGGCATACAAATTTCAATTTCCTTTGGAAGGGAAATAAAGCTGTGGGTCCCATGTTGTACATTTATGGCACGACAAAGAACCTCAAGCCTAAAAGAAGAGGCCTGTGAGCAAAATTTATCTTTCATACCCTGAATTGAATGGGATGCTGATGACCTGAGATGTTAAAGAGTGTCAGTAGATCAATCAAATCAAACTTACTTCCTAAGACAGTTCTTTCCTGTATTTGCGACAAAGTTTCAACATTTAATCAAGTACCTAAAACAAAATATACATGTCTTTTTAACTTTCAATGAAAGAAAATAAATGTTTTATAATTAATATTTATTTAAACATACTTAAGTAAACACCAAATAGATAGAATAAGCTTTAGTTAAACTATCTGTGAAAGAAAATAAAATATTTATGTTTGTTACTGAACAGTCAACCACTGTGCATTGAACTCTAGTTTAAAATGTAAAACCTGTACATTTAAGTGCTCAATCTCCACAAACAGCTGGTTTGGAGTGTGTACAAGGTCAGAGGACATATGTCTTCAAACTCCCCCAAAGGCTACATTTCAACAGTGAAAAATCAGTGATTACTTTATAAAATTGGATAGTGTACAATTTTTATTACTTACTGTATTTTGCATGCATTTGAAGAGTAAAATTATGTTACAGAAATCTCTAAATTGCTGTCTATGATGTCCAGGTTTGGTTATCAAAACTGAATATGTTTTAATGAGTTGAGCTAGACACCCATGCAGCTTACTATTTTATGTGGGTGAAGATATGCAAAACATGTTTTAGTAAAATAGTAAGTTAGTGAAGCTGTATGAATGTTTAGTTCAGTTTATCAAAATATAACAGCTTCCAGAATGTTCCTTAATGCTCGTATGGGGTTTTGCATCTGGGCTGAAACTGCTCCCCTCCCCACTTATGGCTGCGTGCTTGTCTTTGAACTTGTGAGCAGTCTGTCGTTTGTGAAGATGGCAAAACAGCCCACTATAGAGCATAATATTTTTATGTGCAAATGTTATTATAAATGCGAATTAGCACTCACATTCATGAGGAATGTATTTGAAGTTTCCTGGGCAATTGCCTCATTCCAGAACTGAATTTCATGATCTTGTGAATAAATTTGATATTACTGATTCAGTGCAAAACCAGAAACACATGCAAAGACATACAGTTTTAACAGAAGACAAATTAGATGAAATGAGTTCAAATCCTGAACTTTTACCAACAAAATCTCACAAAATGATAGGAAAATTGGAGATTGGTGTGCCATTAGTACAAGATGCTAATTGGGCAAATTTTTATGAGCAAACAGTAAATGGAGACATATCGAAATGACATTTTTAATAAGTTGATAGAAGAAGAAAAATCAAGATTCTGCCACTGCTCATACAACAAAGGAGTCCATGGGTAAAATTAGGGAAAAGTTTGAAGAAGAGTGATTGGTGCTGGTATATGGCCCTGTTGCTGTCCAGGTCTAACAGTCTGTTATTTTTATTCGTGGGTAGCCTAAAAGGCAAAGTATATAAAACAAATCTTTAAACATTAAAAGAACTTAAGGAAAACATACTAAATGAAATCAGAAACATTACAGTGGTCAAATTAAATTGTGTCAATTAGAATGTTTTACTCCATACAATGCCTTATTCAGCTGAGAGAGATAGACATTTCCAATATTTTTTTATAAAGTAAGATTTTATACATAGTTTTAAGAAGCAAAACCAGAGTACACTTGCAGCCAGCTGGGTATGTCCAACTGCCAAAATGCAAGCAGTAAAGATATATTCTGGAAGCCCTGCAATAAGATGTATTTGATTTGCTTTACTGTAGTAGTTTCTTATATATTAATTGAATATCTGTATTAAGGTGATCCCAATTAGTTCAGCTAATCAATCTCATGCTTTATTTCTTTTTGTTTCACCAGCAGAAATTTTTCCACAGTCCATACATTTGATCTGGTAAATCCCAAATTTTTTTTCCTTAGGCAGGAAATCTCTGTTGATTTTAGCAAATTACTCTTACTAGAAGCTGCAAAATCAAATAAATTCAGTAAAGAGATTGAGATAAAAATATAAATAAATAAAAATAAACATATTACTTGTATATTTACCATATTCACTGCCACTCTGGAGTCAATCATAAGTTTCAAAATATTTTTAAAGAGCACATCTTTTAGCATTCCAGAATATTTATAACATTAAAAATATGCTAAAATCAAACAAATTTTCTGCTTAAGAAGGAAAAGCCCAGAATTTACGAGATCATTTCATTTAACTGGATTGTGGGAGAAGGAACATTGGAGGAGCATTAAATATAAGCTAATAGAAAAATAACTTTGGTAGCACATTTTTGGAATGAAAGCTATGAAGTAGAGAAAAAACTATTATTAAAGATAGTCCAAAAAGATTTGAACATCTGGGAAAAAAGTGTGTTGTGACATTTTTTTAGGCTTTCACAGTTATTATTTAAAGTGATCATTACTATTTTGCTTTGATCAGTTTAATTCAAATTTAAAACCAAAGCTTTCTCTAACATTACAGTCAGCATCATCAGTGGTTGAACTTTTTTAAGTACTTTAAACCAAAGGATCATGGCAAAATAGCTTGATATTGATCAGTTTTAGTAATATCTGGGAAAGGGTTTACATAAAAATGCATGAGTAACATTTAATGAATGTTACCATCCCAAAGGCAGAAAGCTTAATATTTAAGTTCATTCAGAAACATACCACCAGTCAGCGACAGCTGAGGATTCATGAAACATGTTCTGATACACCCCTTCAATAAGTGAAGCTAGAAAGAGTGTTTTTAAAATATTTTGCTGTTGGTAACACTGTAATTGGCTTAAAAGAGCCTTGTTCTTTGAAGCCAGCATTAGCAAAATGGCAGGGAAGTAAATAATTAAGTGATGTAGAAAAAGCAAACAGGAAGACATTGTAATTCCAGTAAATCATGAATGTGCCTATAAAACAATAATTGAAGTTTCCATATTGGTATGCAACATAAGCACACGTTTTAACCTTACATAAAATAACAAAAGAGTGAATTTAAACATTTTTAAGACA
Organism: Metallyticus violacea; assembly: GCA_030762175.1. Taxonomy (NCBI): domain Eukaryota; kingdom Metazoa; phylum Arthropoda; class Insecta; order Mantodea; family Metallyticidae; genus Metallyticus; species Metallyticus violacea. The sequence continues at coordinate 96,204,230 of CM060841.1, read as the reverse complement.
ATGAAGTGAAATGCATCAACAGTTATTAACTTACCCACCATCCAGTCAGTAAATTTTTGGCAATCTTGTTTATTTGCTAGCATGTGTGTCTTCTATGCTTCTACCCATATGTCAGATTTTACAGCAGCATTGTTTGAAATTTGTAGGATTGATTTTGCAATTTAGGATGGGTGTACCACCCCCTAGAAAAAGAGTCATAGAAATGCCAGTTTAGCTGGTGACAACAATGCACAGCTGTAGGAGTAAGAGGTAAAGCTGAATGAAGGCTTAAACATTTTAGTGAAGGGAAGTGATTACACATGCAAACAGTAAATTAAGTGTTGATATGAGAGCTATAATAAAAATCTTGAAGATGGATACAATGTATGACCAAACAGGGCAACAATTGACAAAAATGGAACTCCTAGGGTTTCGTCAACAGATATTAACAGTTAACAAGTTGTTACACTGTCTTAACATTCAAATTAACAAAAATTATGTTTCATTAACCAATGTGTTAAACCTTATGTTAAGGTAACATCACCTTTCCCTTGTTACCACTGAGCATTTCTAAAATGGCAGCCATAAATTCAACTATAGATATGAAAATTCTATATTTATATCTATGACATTCCTGTCACTTAGAGACCACCATGCGGGTGAAGGTTGTTAAGGTGCAGACTTGTGAGCAGGAGGTCTAGTGTTCGATTCCAATCAGGACCATCATTCCTGACTGAGGTTTTCTCCAGATTTCCCTCAGTCCCTATAAATGTCAAATGCTGGGAAGGTACCTTAAACTTAGGCCTAGAATGCTTCCTTCCTTAAAAAAAATCCCCTCCCAATTTATCATTTCATCTCGTGTATCATCAATGTCCACTGCCTGTGGTGCCTTAGTGATTAAAACAGACATTAAACATTATTAAAAGCAGTCGTCATAGATTATAGATGAAATTATGAGACAGGTTAGATTACCATAAGTGAAACATGTGCCTCTCCCAATAATTACGCTACTGGTTCCTTTCATTTAATGGTTAGGGATAGAGCCGATATTGCAAAAGCTACTGCTTCCAGGATTATCATAAAGGTTTGTGCAGCAATTGCATGAAAAGATGATTCCCTCATTTAGAGTAAATTATGAAACCATCTTCCTAGTGTTCTGGGCAGCATATGATTGTACGGAGGTAAAAATTCAATACCTAGAGGCAACAGCTTGAAATTGATCATATTTGCAAGGGTGCTTTTCCATCAATATTCAAGTAATTAATATCCCTTATCTCTAATTAGGAATAGTTGCTGGATGATAGTACAATATTTAGCAATTCTCACTTCAGAGCTGTTTGAAATTGGTCCCTTTAAAGAAGATGTCCTGTTAGGATATAGAGGTTACCTTAAGAAAATGTATTTTAATGTTTCACCTGTATCCTGAAATAAGAGCTCAAAACATATATAATGTAGCGCACATCAAGATACAGAACTAGTTGCCTCCTAACCCTGGCAGGTTCAATCCCAGCCAGGACCGATGGATTTTTTCTGGCATAAAAATCCTAAGTATGACTTCCTTCGTAAGGGAAGTGAAGTCATGGGTCCCGTGTTGTAGATCTATGGCACGTAAAAGAACCTCAAGCCTGAAAGAAGAGGCCTCTGAACAAAATTTGTTGGCCGTTTCACACCCTGAATTGGATGGGATGCTAATGATCTGAAATGTTAAAGTGTGTCCATAAATAAACCAAATCAACAAAGACACACAACTAAATATAAAGAATGAAGGCATCTGACAAAAAACAAATAAACTCAAACATTAACAATAATCATTACATTATATAACATCACAGTGCAGATGAAAACAATTATCCAATCATTTCTTTATACCTTCTAACTTGACAATTATCTACTTTTCAAATTTAGAAAAAATTGTGCCTACTTCATCTTACCTGCCGTACTTACAGATTATTCTATGAAAATAAAAGTACTTGAAATGCATTAAAATCTTTAAGTTATGACACCAACTTCTTGATCCCTTCTATTTACAGTTCTCAGAACCTTAACAACATGTTAACCTAACATTATGCTGAAAAACTGGTGAGTCCAGGAGATAAAGATTTTAACATCAAGACCCTAATCAATTAACCTAAACCTAACCTTGAGTTATTCCTAGAAACTGAGTATCTAGTGGTTTACTGCAGCTTGTCTAATAGCCTCTACTCACCTTCTGTTTGTAAGTGTAAAATGTGATAGTGGAAACTATCTATTCTTACCATATATATACTGTCACAACTTTTGAGTATGGCTGTAACCCCTGTCCCCTCTAACAGCCTGCACATTGTGGTGCTAATGCCGAGTCATTGAGAGTTCAGTGCAGAAAAGGAAAGTTGTCATGTGTTAGTTTTCATATGAAATGTTGCAACTGCAAAAATTGTGTAGGTATGGTAGCTTTGCACAAGGTAGGCAAATCCCCAGATGAGATTTTCAAAATTCTCCACTGAAACTGAAAATAAGCAGGAGATTCATGTACTGCACTGCACTGTCCAGTGCTTTCTTGAGATGATACTGTGAAAGATGCCTCAGGCAAGAACAAATACACACTGTACGCACTCCAGAATTGATGAAAACAGTGGTGATACACGTACGAAGAAATCTGATATGGAGACAGTGATGGCTCCTGAGCTGCAAATTTCTAAAATGTCTATGTCTCGCACATTGAGCGGTGACCTGGGACTCCATGCTTACAAATGACAGAAAGGACACCTTCTCACAAGTGAGTTGAAGCACCAGAGGCTCTTAAAATTAAAATGCTTACTTCAGCGTTACACAGCAAATGATCATCGAAGAATCCTTTTCAGTGTCGTTGAGACTTTTAATGCCCAAAATGACGCAGTATATCCCAGATGCTCTACACAAGCTGCTGAAAAGGCTCCAAGGTTCCAGAGAGGCCATCATCCTGCATCTGTTATAGTGTGGTAGGGATATGAAGATACCATGGAGCTCCATTCTGTGTAAAAGGGGTCTAAACATTGGCTACAGTAACTGGGAGACAGTGCTGGAGAGACTGGTCAAGAACCTGAATAACACCCTCTTCCATGGAAAAAGTTGAAGATTCCAGCAGAATTCAGCCCCAACACGTAATGCTCGGATAACACAGGAGTGGTTTGAGGCCAATGTTCCTTACTTTATTTTGACTTCAGATTGGCCTTCTGCCATTCTGGACTTAAACCCCCTGGGCTACAAATTGTGGTCCAAACTTCAAGAGATGGCTTACAAGAAGAAATGTCCAAATATTGAAAGTATGAAGAGTTCTTTTTGGAAGGCAGCAGCAGATTTCCTAATGGAAGTGTTGCATAATTGAACTGATGATCCGCCACAAAGACTTAAAGACTGTGTGCATGCCAGGAGTGGTCATTTTGAATAATTATATGTGATTTTGATTTATCATGCATCAATTTAACTAAAATTATTATAATCAAAACCATTTTATGAAATTTTACCTTGTGACACTATTATGGTAAAGCTACTTACACATCAGTTTGAAACTCTGAAAAAATAAACAGGAACCGCTGAAAGTGATGCACAAGAGCCACTCTAGTGGGAAAATAGAACACAAATATATGAACATGGTGGTGTGGAATTTTATCTAAGTCTAAGGGCACTGCAAAATGTTCTATAATAAAATTTATACTAACTGTCCTGTAATTTTAGATATGTTATGTTATGTTAGCTTGTACCTGTACAGAAGTTAGTTTCAATGAAAAATCAAAGATGGCATGCATTAGTATAAGTCATACCTAGCATTTGTTTTGCAGGATGTGAGTGACAGAGTTGAAAAAGAAGAGCAAGAAAGCCATATACTGCAAGCACTGGAAAGTAGTAGTTATTGTGTAGTGCGAGAAGATTGGAGGTTCCAGGTTGATGCAGAGATTGCACAGGACTTGCGCAAGTATCGTAATTACAGTGGTACCAGTGTCAGGGATCTCCTTCGAGCTCTGCGAAACAAGGTTATTAATCACATCAGTAATTTTATAGTGTAGAGCTATTGCAGATCATTTATTTGCATAGTTGCACTTTTTAAGTATTTAATAAATATGAAAAAAGAAAACATTGAGCATAAGATTGTATTTATCTAGGGATCAGAATTAATAGAAGAGGAAAATGGGGAAATTAAATTTAGCAAAAGCGAAAGTAAGAATGTCAGCTATTAGAGGCTATTTATACAACACCAGAGATGGAGGTTAAATGATTAGAAATTGGTATACAGAGTTTTTATAGCAGTCTTGAGCTTCCAGTGATGGCCGTGTCATTGTTGATTGGAATTCCATTTCACTCATCCTTTATTGAGCTTCACTGTATTCACATGAAGAAGTTCAGCAAAGGATGAGTGAAACATTAGAATATCCATCAAAGCAAGCTTGATACAACTATAGAAGCACTGGCTGTGGAAGTCTACAATCCATTTATACATCTTTTGTCATAAATAATTATACAAACGTTTACTTAAGGAACTACAGCATTTTTGAATATTTTTGCATTCTTCTTTTGGTATGTTGTGCTTTCATGGTAGTACACTGGGAAGCATTAGAATCACGGATAGGTTATGGATTGCAAAAGAGACAGGTTTCGTATCTCCACCACTGCTACCTGAGATATTGATCCATTTTGGCAGAGGGGCATTTCAAAGTTCAAGAATGAGACCAAACTTAATAAGTATTTTATAATTTTTTATTACTTATTATTGTTTTAACATTACAGAGACAATATTATGTACTTTCATTTCTTTTATTATTATTTTTTTTTTTTACTTATGTTTGAAAACATTTCATTAAAATTATTGAGTAACAAGTAATGCTGATATTTATTTCATATTATTATTATTATTATTATTATTATTATTATTATTATTATTATCATCATCATCATCATCATCATCATTGTAGTTATTATCACCATCATCATTATTACTGTCATCATACCCCTCTCTATTATTATTTACCATTCACAGATAGACTCTACCCTTAGCCCAGTAAAAGAATGTGAGAGGGGGCAAGATTATGCTGTCTTACTAATAAGAGGTATGGAAATAGCAAAAGTGCAAAACTGGAAAGAGTGCTGTAGTCTGATGTAGATTAATGTATCTTTTTCAAGATAAATGGCATTCTTTGTGAACATGAAGGAAAATGAGAAATTTTTCTACCAGAATTTTTTGCAGATCATTTTTTTTTTATTGACAGTTGCATAGACTTTTGTATTTAGAAGTGGAGAATAATTTCCTCTTATGAAATTATGGAAAATGGAATAAGCAGTTAGCATTTTTTCATTTCTATAGTTACCTAACTTCTACATTCATGTCAACTACTTTTAACTTCCGAAACAATTACTGGTGTTCATACTCTCTTCTATGCACACTTTTCAGAATTTATGGAGGATGGCAAATGATACTAATCAAAGAAACATTCCTATGCTCAACCGAGGATCAAACCTGGAATCTCTGAGTTTAGAAGCTACCAGGGTGGTCACTAGACTGCAGTGGTAGTTCATAAAAATTTGAAAAAATGATTAAAATTATAAATTCATGTTTGTGTCTTTTTTGCCTCTTATTTAAAGTGATAAATGCATGCATATTTCTAATGTTCTAGTCACAACTTTGCTCAGTTTGTTGTTGCATACAATTGATTCAGTTTTACAATTGTAAGACCCATGGTAGTTTTACAATGCAATGGTAATATTTCTTGTTCTTCATTCATTTTTGATTTGTGGAATAAACAATAAATGTAATATCCTATTTCTTGACTACATCTTCCAATGATAAATAGTATTTATTGAAAGTTTCTATTATAAATTAGAGACATAGCTACTGCTGCCTGGGGTCAGATGCCTGTTGAAAGAGCATTCTGTGCCCATTCAGTGAAATTCCTCCTGTGGCAAGTGAAGCAGGAAGATGATATGCCCAGATGATCCCGGGAACCATGGAGGTGGAAGTTGCTGCCTGACATTTGTCTCTGCAGGATATGGGAAAACCTTAAGAAAAAAAATACTCAGTTTATCCCCAACCAAGATTCCAGCTCAGGCTTGCAGGATTATGAAACAGACATTCTACCCCAACACCACAGCTATGACCTGTTATAACGTATTAGCTATTAGTGACAACCACCAGGCAAGGTTGATGCTTGTCTTCCTTTATACCATCCAAGCCTTGATGTTAGTGCCATGCATTACTATTAGTTCTCAAATGATTCCCTTTTACCCTCAGTTTCTTTGATCATTCATGCACTACATTCATTGGGAAAATGGCTACATATTTAGAGGGTTCAGGTTGAGACTACAGTAGCTGTAACATTCTGTATGCATGCCCATGAGGAGAGAGAGCTTCCTCTTCCTGGTATACCACTGTGCATGGCCATAAGGAGGAAGAGTGCTTCCCATCTCCCTGCCATACTATTCCATTTACTCCGTCTTTCTCTGAGAAAGTCAAGGCTCAATCACAATGAATACATTTATATTAATGCAAGGACAAACAATATGAGCAGTAGTTAAAATATTATTGACTTGTTATGTCATAAAAAAACATATAACCAGAAGATCATTAATTGTTCATAAAGCGATGCCTCTCATTTTCTTTTCAGCATGTAAATGTAAATTTAACTAAAGAAACTGTTTCTCTGTTGCACACATTGTTGATCCAGCTGGTCAAATGAACAAAATTATCAGTATAGAAATCGGTTCCCTCAAGTATAGCAAGCTGTGTTGACTTTGGTGATGTTAGCATGTCTGATGGGAATGATGACAGCAGCATTGTGTTGGAGAGGGGAACATGGAGAGAGGAGAAACAGACCGTGGAGGGGGAAGCAATCTTGCAGCAAACAATGGCGAGTCTTGCCTCCAACCTTCTTTTCAATGTGGTATATGCTATAGAAAGCCAATCTTAAGATCTAATAAATATTGGAAATTTCTTTCCGGATATTTCTGGGTGAATATTCCTTTATGGGCTATAAGGTCCAATGCCTATTCCCGTATTCAGGTTGGGACTACTAGAAGGTTAATCTTGAGCTCTAATAAACTCTGGAATATTTCTCTCAAGCTATATCTGGGTAAACCTTCTTTATGGGGCTGGAAGCTCCAATGCCTGTTCTTGTATTCAGTTTTTTCATCATCACCTATTCTGACAAAGTCATTTCACTGGTAGTTTCCTTCATTGGTTATTATTGGCATAATATTGTAGCAGTCATTTGCATTTCAACTCCCTGCTGTTTCAGTACTGTGACGGAAAGCGCTCAGTCCAAAGTCAGGAAATGAATCTGCTGGATATGTTCATATAAGGAGCCATCAATGTTTGCTTTAAAACTGGATTTAGCCAAATATAGCCTCTAGTCAATTAAGATCAGTTGTCTGTTTTACCATTAGCTCTATCTCTCAGGATGTCTGTGAAGAATTGGCTAGCACTTTTATCCATGGGCTGTGGCAGGCCCAGATCCTAATTGATCTGATGAGTTTATTTAGGCAAATGTGGGTGTGTCTTAGATTGGCCAATTGCTTTTGTATGTGTGCAATCATATTGAAACTTGAATCTCGTAAATACATCCCACTTTCAAACTTCCATGTATGTGAGCTAGTTTTAAACTTTACATAATATAAGAGGAGAGTAGAGATATTATTTTAAAAGTAATAAAACCTTGGGTACTCTAGTTTCTAGGATTCACTACTGGAGATTAGGTTTAGGTTAGGTGAGGGTTAATATATATATAAAAGCTATAGGAATTAAATGTATTATAATTTCTATAGCAGCCAAGGTCTTTGAAATAATTTTGCATAAGCAAATATTACTTATTTTGAAACTAATTCTTTGTTTAACGAAAGATGATTTGGTTTTAGAAATAGTTTAAGTACCATAAATGTAGTTATATCCTTTTTAAGCAATGCTATGAAAATATTAACAACAGTAACATCATCTTTAAGTATGTTCCTTGATCTTTCTAAAACTTTTGGCACTGTTTCTCATCATATACTTTTACAGAAATTTAGCTTTTATGGCCTTCAGAGAAAAACAAATTTTGGTTTTTTAATGTCTTGTTTTACCAATAGATACCAGGCAACTTTTTCCAAGGAAGTTTATCTAAATTTAAGCCTGTAGATCATGGAGTTCCACAGGATTCCATATTGGGGTCTGTTTTTCTTATATTAATGATCTTCCTTTATCTCTTTGTTTAACTCCTACTTGTATGCAGACGATTTAGCTATTATTTTATATGATATAGTTGAAAATGTAGTAAAACCCAAATTAAATATGAGGTCATCTATTGTTATAATGTAATGATAATAAATGAACTATAAACAATGGTAAAACCATGGACATTCAATTTAAATGTAATACTGGTACTGCAGCTTCTATGAAATTCTTAGGTATTTATATAGATTCTGACCTTTGTTGGTCGACTCATATTAATTATATGGGGGGGAAAAAAAATAACCTTTTGATGGTTTATTTTGCTCATACTTATTTGCACACTAATTGTGGTAATTCTATTATGGGTTAATCACCCTTTAGCAATTTTTTTTACAAAAAAGAGGCTATTAGAGAGATTTGAAGAGTTCATTCCAAATATCATTTATTTATGGATGCTCTTTAACATCTCAGATCATCAGCATTCAAATATCATTGTATGCTACTTTTCATTGACAAGTATTAAAGATTTTGTCATCAATGTATGTGCTTAATTGTTTATTATATGTCAAGGATAATACATACAATTTGTCAAATATTCATAATTATTGACATGTAATAGTTCTAATCTCTACAACAATAAATTTAATTACTCTAAAATCCAGAATAGTTTTTTTTAGTTTTTTCTGTCAAACTGTTTAATAATCTTCCACAAAGACTTAGACAAATGAACTTATTTAACAATTAAAAGGACTATATATCATACATTGGTGGCTAATCCATCATACACTGTAAATGATTTTTTAATGTAAAATGGTAGTTTCCCTATATTGTCTTTTTCGTTTTGACATTGCTATACTAATCGTTTCTGGCAATAAATAACAACTATCAACCATAAATTGATTAGGAATTCCATTTTTGCTAACTTAATCTTTATTTCGTTTATATTTATGAAAAGAAGGTGGGCCTGTTATTCTGGATAAGTTTTACTTGTGAAGTTTCATTGCAATCATATGTTAGTTGTTTGCAAAAGTTTAAAGATAATTACTTTTAACACACTACATATAATAGTTAATTTTTAGCACTTTAAAAATATTTAATTTTAAGATAAGCTGTCCAAAAATGTCAATTTTATTAATGTTTATTAATTGCTTTTGTGTGTATGTGTTCAAAAATATATGAAAGTGAATCACATCTGAAATACCTAAAGCAAGAATGGGTGGATCCTTTTACAATTTTTTTCTTACTATGCTTATGTACACAGTGGTTTCTTTTAAATTAGAACATGAATATTTTATGAATTTATAATAATATCTTCATTTTGATAGCTGCCACACCAAAAGATATATTCATTTTTCTCTTTCAATCAGTGGCCACCATTTTGTAACAAATTTTCATCTCTATATTAAAATCCTAACTCAAGTTCCAAGACAATAAATATCTATCTTTTAGAATCTGATATCACCCCAGCACAAAATTCCAATGCAAACCTAAAACTTCAAATAAGAATAACATTCTTACTACTTACGTGCCTGGATTTCAGAGCATCAGATCTATTTTCAAAGAATGTCATGATATTTTATTAATGATTTATCTTTCCCACCTCACCCCCTTAAGAGAATATATAGCTGCAGACTCAATGCCCTAATGTAAAACCTGTGCACTAATTATGCCGTATCATTCATTCCACAGCCCCCATTTATCTAAAGAATTTAACATTTCTTCATTTGCTACATGTTCTTCTAAGAATGCTGTATAAATGTTATCTTGTAAGCTTTGCAAAGCATTTTATATTGGTTTAACTTCTACTGCTGTTTCGCTCCATATGAACAATCATAGTTGTTCTGTTTAAACCAAGTCTCCCTTGCCTGTTGCCCCATATGCCCTGTCTCACTGTAAGGATTTCAATGATACATTTAATTTAACACTTGTTGATGCGTTTCTAACTCATAGCTCTGAAAGTTTACTCAGAGATAGAAGCTATATTTTTGCATAAAGTGTGTGAACCACCAGGCTTAAATCTTGTATATTAATTTTTTTTTCTCCCTCTTGTTGCTTGTTTTTACCGTTTACACGCATTACATTACTTTCAAAATGCAATATTTATTTTTACCACTATCACTTGCCTTTGAAGAAGAACATGAATTGTTTGAAAATTCAGCGAAACTTGTGTGATTATTTAAGGGTTTTTATCTATTTCTGCTTCTAGTTCTTGTAATTTTAGTTATATTTGTTTCAAGAGTTACTTTATTTATATATATATATATATATATATAAAATAAAAATGAAAATAAAGTAACTCTATTAACAATGTAACAAATTAACAGTAACTATAATACAGTACAAGTCACTTGTCTTCTTGCCATAGAAGGACTCCAGGAGTTCAAAGTATAGCGATCTCAAGTGTAACTTTTTCTTAGTGTTTTATCCTTTTCTACTATTATAATTACTGTTAATTTGTTACATTGTTAATAGTGTTACTTTATTTTTATTTTTCTTTTATATTGTTTGCACCTCTGGTGTTGCTTTTAACTTTGCTTATTAAGTTTAATTTGCTTTTGCGTGTTTTGCTTTTGACTTCTTTTATATTTAGCTATTATTCTTTTAATTTTATTTCTTACTTTCTCTGTGTTTTCTAATACTTTTTATTGTTTAATACATCGTATACTATGACATCTTGTCACTTGTCTTCTTGCCATAGAAGGACTCCACGAGTTTGAAGTATAGTGATCTCAAGTGTGACTTTTTCTTAGTGTTTTATCCTTTTCTACTATTATAATTACTGTTAATTTATATATATGGCCTTCAATTTGAAATCATTGCCAGGGACTTGAACCACGGATCTTTGGTTTACTATCTTCATGCTGTTCCATCTGAACTACTGTATGCTTTCCTACCACGATTGCAAATATCCCCATAGACTTGTATAGTTCTCTGGTTGTTGCAGAAACATCACTATCAAGAGCTATCACAGGATGCTCAACACATTTTGGGGCAGGTCCCAGGCAAGTTTACAGAGTACTGGACCAAGCGGTTTCCTCTACTTGTACTGCAGTCATGGCTAGCAATGCAATGTGTAAAAGATGAGCCAATCTTTATGCATTACTATGACAAGAAATACAAATTCAGTGATAAGTGGTACCAGGAATCTATTAAGATACAGAGTGACAAGCAGGTAGAAAACTGGCGTTGCAGAGACAGTCCTCCTAAACAAGCATACTCCTGGCGAGAAGACACTTCTGACAAAGCTGAACAATGGAGAGGAGTGAAATATCGTGCTAAGGCAAGAAAGAGACAAAGACCTAAACCAATGGAAATGTCCATGGGATGGGTGTTGCCAGAGTGATATCACAATATCACAAGTATTATGTGCATGCACAAATCCTTTTAGTATATGTATATTTATAAATATGCTCTTTTAGGACATGATTGTATTGATGTGTATAAGAAGTAAGGCAGAACATAAATGTAAATCATTCTATTTTTTGTACAATATATTATAAACAAAGTGCATGAATAAAGTGAGAGACTGAGCTATTATTTCCCCAGCCATGTGTAAGTCTTAATGTATGTGTTTTATTTGATCATAATATTGCTTTTTGACTGACATAGTTCACTAAGGTCATTAAGTCATGACCTTGTGAACAGAAAGTCTGTAGTTCAATTCCCACCAGGACTGACTTCCTTTCCAAATTTATCATTTTAAATCTGTCACCTGTGATGTCTTGCTAGTGTAAATACTGCTAAAAAAACTGACTCCATCTTCATTTTTCAGCAGCACATAGATTATAGACACTACCATCATATCTCACAAGATTGCATGAGATCTTCACTTTATGTCATTAACAGTTCCAACTTCTGCAAATACGCAGAGTAAGATTACTTGATAATGTAACTCATTCTTCTTAAGAGCTTAACCAAATAAAGTTAATTATGGAATGAGTCTAAGCCTTCATTAATATTTCCACAAAGAGTAAATTAGTCTGGACAGTTAGCTGATGATGTGAACAATTGTCTGTGAAACATGTTTTAAATTTAAACATGTGGAGTCAATAAGAGTGTATGGTTTGACTGAGTCATACAATGATCTTAATTGTAAGGAATGAGTGTTGATAAAGGTGAATTAAGTAAAAGTTCAAGTTATTGAACAGAGAAGCAATGTATCCTTTGAGCATAGCAGCACACAATAATTAACACTATTTACTTCACTTGTTTAATTGGCTACAGCTGATTTAGACAAATGGAGTCATGAGGGTTTAAGTGTGGTTTCTATGCCAGACAGGAGCATCCTGAAGGTTGAAGATAGCAGAAGCACAAGGAAAGCGGTACAAATACAACCAAAAAACCAAGTGAGTTTGGATAAATTTAGGTTTGAAAGAAAAGGTTTGGTGTACGGATTCGAATTATCAATAGTGAGTTGAAATGCTGAAGGTTTACTAGAAAAAGTGTGCAGTGGAGAAATTTTAAGAGTGTTGAAAGTGGGAGATGTGATAACAGTTATTGAAACATGGTTAGCAAAGGAAGTAAATATAGAAATCCCAGGGTTTGACTTTTTTAGTATAAAAGGTGTAAAAATTCAGAATGGGATGTTTTGTGAGGAAAAAGGATTAGGGAGTAACTCAGTGTTGTGGCTGTCTTTTCTTAATATTTACCCAAAAAGTGGTAACATATGTATTTGTATTGCATATAACCCTCCTAGTACATTAGAGTACTATGAACAATCATGTAAGCTATGGTATTCAGGAGTTTCAAAATAAATATGAACAAGTGGAATTAATATCTACAGGTGACTTTAATGCAAGGCAGAAGAATAATAGATACAGTTAAGTAACCTAAATGAAGAGTGTGATATGAATTTTGAATTTTTTTTGAGTAGTGTTTAATGCCTGTTTTTACTACTGAGGCACCACAGGTGATGGACACTGAAGATACATGAGATGAAATGATAAATTGGGAAAGGACATTTTTAAGGAAAAAGCATTTCAGGCCTAAGTTTAGGATACCTCCCTGGCATTTGCAAATTATGAGGACTGAGGAAAACCTGGAAAAAAACCTCAGGGAGGGAGGAAGGTCCTGGTGGAATTCGAACCCCAGACCTCCGGCTCATGAGCTCGAGCCTTAACGAAGAAGAAGAAGAAAGAAATTATAAAACATAACATCACATTACATCGGCAAATTACTGAAGTTAAATAAAGTATATTCCAGGCCCAAAGAGAAAAAAATAAGGTATATACTCGTAAAGACTGTGAAAAATATACATAGGCAAGACCAAGAGAAATATAGGCATCAGATTGAAGGAACATTGGAGAAATATTTGTCATAAACAGATAGAAAAATAGGCGTAGAAGCACATTTTTGGAATGAACATCACAAAATAGAAATAGGCATCACTTTTTTAAAAGTTGTTCAACATCCCAAGGAACTAGACATATGGGAAAAGATTTTCATACAGAAATATGAACATAAACTCATGGATTTTGATATTTCGGAAGCAGACAATATTTGTACAAGTTCATCAACAGACTGCTAGAGTCCTCACAGTCACCTACCTTTCTAACCTAGCATGATTCCCCAGTCATTTAACATTTGACTATGTGAGAAAAAGTCTCATGAAACATGTTCTGAATTTTCAAATTTTGAGAGTGAAACTTTGAGAGAGCTTTATCATTAAATGAATATTTTGAATGTTTTCAACTCAGTCTGTTTCCTTGTTCATTAAGAGTGAGGCCACAAAGGTGTTTTAAGCATCTTAAAATGTTTATCTACTGGAAATAAACCAAATGTTGAATGATGCAACAAAAACTCATGATACAAGGAAGATATGGTCAGTAATTAAAAGTTAGTGCAGAAAGGGAGAAGGGAAAAAAAATATAACTTTAGAAAGTTGGTGTGCTCATTTTAGCCCACTATTAGGGCAGAAATACATTTCCTAGGAAATTAGGAAGTTATCTTAGACAGGTGTATTACGGAGGAAGAATTCTATAATCAAATTAAGAAGTTGAAGGTGAAGAAAGCAAGTGGTATTCATGGTATTCCAGGGGAATTTTGGAAGGTTTGGGCTAAAGATATTTGGGAAAGAAAAAAAAAAAAAAAAAAAAAAAAAAAACTGTGTTTAAATTGTTTAATAAAATAATGGAAGTAAGGGAGATACCCAAGGTGTGGAGAATGAGTGTGTACTCGTATATAAAGGGAAGAATGATGTAAATAATCCAGCTAATTATAGGGGTATATGTCTTCTTTCCATTTTATGTACGGTTTTTACAGGAACTCTAGCAAGTAGATTACAGAAATGGGTAGAGAAAGAGAATAAATTATCAGAGTTTCAAACAGGTATCAGAGCAGGGAGAAGATCATTGGATAATGTTTTTGTGATAAAGACAAATGTCATCACAAATTTTTGTGATAAAGACAAATGATAAATATTTAAGCAATAAAAGCAATATAGAGAAGTTGGTACCATGAATATAGAAGCATTGTGGTTAAAATTGAAAAGGAAAGGAGTAAGCAAAAACTATTTAAACTATTACAAAAGATATATAGTGAGGACTTGTTTTGTACAAAATTTTAAGGTAATAAAGTAACAGATTATATCCGAGTAAAACAGGAGTAAGACAAGGCTGTAAATTAAGTTCAATACTGTTCACTCTCTGTATTAATGACATTTTGGACAATACTCAAAGAGATAAGATACATCTTCCAGTAAAAAACAATAAAGAAATACTAGGGTTGCTTTTTGCAGAGGATTTATTAATTGCATCTATATCCACTGCAGGATTGAGAAAGGCAATTGAATTAGTGAATACTTTTAGCAAAGAATGGGGATTGAAAATAAATGAAAAGAAATCGAAGATCATGATTTTTAAAAGAGGTTATAAATTGAGAAAGGATTAGAAATGGCAGTTAAATGGGAGAGAAATAGAGGTGGTAAGGAAATTTAATTATCTAGGGATAAGATTAAATTCTAATGGAAGTTAGAATGAACAGAAAAAAATGGCAATAGTGAAAGGAAAAGCAGCTAGGAGTGTCAAATGAATGAATTTATTCCACAATTAACTTTACTATTTGTTACAACAATATATCCTCAATTTACAATAACAAGTATATCTTTACATACATTATTAACCTACTCGTTTTACTGTAGATCCTAGCAGCATCCTCCAAAATAGTTTCCTACCTCGTTAACCATGTGGTTGTCTGATTGTAAGAAACCTCCTTTTACTTTCTTCCTATTTCATTCTCACTTCTCTTTAACTTTACCTAAATGCTCACCCATTTTACGGATTTTTTTTACACTCTTGTTACTTAACATTTTATTTAAGACTAAATCCTTCCGTAAATCATCCTGTTTATTGTCCCAAACTCTTACGCCACTATTTGAATTTTTCGCACACCAATAAATAATGGGACACACTGACTTCTCCCCCACACATACTACATCTATCATCATTATTTCCTCTATTTCCTTTCAGGAGTATTGCTCCTATATGCATTCACAACCAATCCATCCTACCCATTTGATCACAAATTTCAATATATTTCTCTCGTCCCCAATTCTGTTTCTTTTATATACAACCAAGGAACTTTTATCATCTAAACTAGTCCAAATCTCTTGCTTTTCACTATCTTCTATCCAAAATCCATTAACATTACTCTCACCTGCTCTCTGTATATTCCTCAAACTTATTTCTTCTAGTACCTTCCCCACCTCCCCATACCAATGCTTCCATCCCAAGACCTCTTTTTGATATTTAGAACATTTCTTTAATATATTTCAGCTGTCTAATTTGAGGATACGATACTAATATTTCATTGCTCTCTCTATAATCAATTCTTTCCTCCCCATTCTTCTCAATTCAAGAAAACTAACCCCCCTTGGAGAACACTTGGGTTATTGCAACACTTCTCTATAAAACATTTTCTGTACCACATTCACCTTTCTCCACCCCTCTTCAACTCCCCAAACCTCGACTGCATACAGCATCGTTGCCTCTACCACTGCCTCATATACTCTTAACCATTTTACAGATAATGTTGGAGTCGTATATAAACTTATTCTGACAGCTCTCATCGCTTCTTTGCCTTTAACTTGCGCACATTTTACCTGTGCCTCTCATCTTTCATTACTTGCAAATCTAACCCCCAAGTAATCAAACTCCTTCACTATTTCTACTGTTTCGCCTTGTATATACCATTTCTCATCTTTTCTTAACTTTTGATTTTTTTCCCATTTATCCTTAACCTCCATTCTGCACAATATCTACTAATCTCAAAGCCCCCTGCATTTCTATGACCATTATTGCTCCTACTATAAGATCATCTGCAAAAAGCTATCCTGGTACGTCCATATTTCAAACTATCTGACAATGCCTATTTCTGTCTCTGATCCTTTGAACAATATCATGTATGAAAAATTGAAGAGTATGCTTAATTTGCACCCTTGCCTCAATCCAATTTTTTGGATTGTATAATCTGCGATCCTATTTCTTTCACACC